>JANFAM010000005.1:5000-1355625 GCA_024362665.1 Prunus padus
GTGTGCTAGGTTTGGCTAAGGCAAGGGCTACGATTGGTCATTTTAAGGGAAAAAATTGTAGAATTCAAATTAGAGATTGAGGATTCAGTGGGGTACAAAAGATCTGCTAAAACAAAAATTAAAAACCAGTATGTACTGTGTGCTAGGGTTGGCTGAGGCAAGGGCTACGAGTGGTCAATTTGAAGGGTAAAAATTGCAGAATTCAAATTAGATATTGAGAATTCAGTGGGGCACAAAATATCTGCTAAAACAAAAATTAAAAAAACTGAACCTATCCAAGAATACCTGTCTGTAGCTTGAGCTTGGGTTGCCCAAGGCAAAGGCAACGATTGGTCAATTTCATAATGGAAAATAGCATAATTAAAATTAGAGAGTGAGGATTCAGTGGGGCACAAAAGATGTGCTAAAACAAAAATTAAAAACCAGTATGTACCGTGTGCTAGGGTTAGTTGAGGCAAGGCCTGCGATTGGTCATTTTGATAGGGAAAAATTGTAGAATTCGAATTAGAGATTGAGGATACAATGGGGCACAAAATATCTGGTAAAACAAAAATTAAAAACCAATATGTACCGTGAGCTAGGGTTGGCTAAGTCAAAACAATTCACTTAGTGCCTTTTCGTATGCTAGATAAAATGAAAATTAAAAACTAAAACCGAACTTTTTTTATTTAGTTCTAAAAGTTTTTGCTTTATTCATTATCCTTCATTTCTCCCTCATACCTCCCCCACCAGCCTCCTTCGACCGTTCTCCATTTCCCTTTTCATCCATGTTATTCCTCTTTATCTCCAACAAAAAGAATGAAACTAAAAACCAAAAACAAAATGGTTACAAAATGAGGTCTAATAGAAACCAAAAACAAAATGATTACCCGGGCCGTAATTTTGCATTTGTATCCATCTATTCTTAAGCAATGCTGACTACTCCCTAAAAAATTTGATTCTTAGAATCTAGAATAAACTTGTTCACCCTATTTGTATCCACTTGTTGATTGTGCCATCACCAGTGTTTTGAAAGGCGAGGCGTTCGCGCGCGTCGGCGCGCGCGTCGGAGCGAGGCGGCAAGGATTTGCCTGAGGCAGTCGTCTGTTTCGCAACTTACACGTTTAGCGGCGCGAAGCGGAGCAAGGCGTGGTCAACGAAGCGAGGCGGAGCAAGGCGTTTCAAGGCGGAGCCAGATTTGGACATTTCTGAATCGGAGGAGATTGCAAAGGGTTTCAAGGCAGAGATGACTATTTTGAAACAGAGTCTTTGGAATGTCTGGAACTTGGTGTGCGAGGAAGAAGACTCTTATTTGCTTAGGGTTTTTGTATTGAAACGACCTCGTTTCACTAAGTGTTGTTTTATAAAAATAAAAAATAAAACGCAAGTGGCCTTTTAACTCCAGCCGACTGAGTGTTTTCAAAACTTAAGATATTAATAATATTAATATATTGGACTGTAGCCTTTTTGGACTACTTGGATTGTAGCCTTAAGATATTAATATCCTATTTGAATATATCTTTTTTCTAACTCCAGCCGACTATAGCCTTTACTGGACTTATCCCCTTTTTTTTCTAAATTATTGGACTTACCCTTTTTTTGTGTGATCTTAATTAGTGTTCCGTAGGACTTATATATATATATTGTATAGTAGTACAACCCTAATTTCTACCCTTACCAGATAATCTCCGTCAATTTCAAGAATTCTCTTCATTTTTTCGACTGCAAGTAAGTCATTCTATTTTTCTCTCTAATTCTTCGCAACTGTAAGAATTAGTTATGGTTCAATAAGAATTAGTTGTACAATTTAATTGTATTGTATTATTTATAAATTTTTCTTATTAAAATAAATTAATGTTCAAAAGGCTTACGCCTCATTGCTTCAAGGCTTACGTCTCGCATAGCGCGACTAAAACGCCTCACATCAACGCCTCGCCTTTCAAAACATTGGCCATCACTACAATGAAATTTTTCTTCTTGTCAGTTGTGCCATCACTTACGATAAAAAGTAAAATATCCACTTGTTGATTGTCAAAGGAAAAAGTCTCCTAGTTATTTTACCTTTGCTGTAGATCGCTGAACTTGGAGATCTATTATCTCCATCACTTCCACTGCTGAGTTCAGTGCCTCTTTTACCTCTTGTAGATCGACCTACAAAGTATATCTCAAGTCAGTGTTACAAAGCAATACAAGAAACATAAGTTGAACATTGGTTACACAACTGAAGCCATAATTAAACAGAGGAATTATACCCTAACATTGCGACTGATTGGAAGTTGAAATGAGGCATTCGACAAAGCTTGTGTTGCTTCTGCCAGGGAACTTGAATGATCCCCTTGAAGAGCAAACCACTGGTCCAAATATGGAATCTAAGATAATGTCCAGTAGAATATCTAAGTTACAAACAGAATTCAGTATTTCTTTTTTAATAAAACACGAGTTAAAATGTGGCTACTTCAATTTCATAGTGCTGAACACCATGCTTAGGGTACATATGCCATAAACTAGAACAGCAAATAAGTACCTCAATGTTAGACATACTGAAAGTGTGTTACAGTTTAATGCTTTTATATTTTTATTTAACTGCAGTCTTACTGTCAGCAGACCACGTTATACATAGCATTTGCAAAAAAAGTTTGTGATCTCCCAGGAGGACCCATAGCAATATCTCACTACTTGTACGTTTTATTCAACAGCTAAAATTTGCAGAATAACTGTGAACAACACAGATTGAAAAGGAGTTTCTAACTGTAAAACTCATATGCCATTGTGAATATAAGCATTAAAGAAGATAAAGAAGTCCAGTCATAGGATTTTTTCATATGAATTCAAAACATACCCTTTCGGTCATCAATTTCTTAGAAATATCACCACAAAAGAGTAAATATCTCCAATGCTTTTGAAATCCTATAGTTTTCACAAATATTGTGCTTTTCTCTTTCACAGCTCCATTGCCTCAGAGGAGAGGATGGATTAGTGTTGCTCAAACTGGTTAGTATGACTTGATGAAAATTTATGAATTCTCAACCGTCTGTAACGTGAGCTGGGGTTGGCTGAGGAAAAGGCTAGGAGTTGCCAATTTGATGGGAAAAAATATGAGAATTCATATTAGAGATTGTGGAATCAAAGGGACACAAAGTATCTGCTAAAACATATATGTAAAAAACTGAACCAATTCAACAATACCGATTTGTAACGTGAGCTAGGGTTATTTGATGCAAAGGCTAGGACTTGTCAATTTGATGGGTAAAAAATATGAGAATTCAAGTTAGGGATTGGGGATTCAAAGGGACACAAAATATCTGCTAAAACGTAAATGTAAAAAAACTGAACCATTTCAACAATACCGGTCTTTACTGTGAGCTAGGGTTGGCTGAGGCAAAGGCTAGGAGTTGTCAATTTGATGGGTAAAAATATGAGAATTCATATTAGAGATTGGGGATTCAAAGGGACAAAAAAGATCTGCTAAAACACAAATGAAAAAAATTGAAATGATTCAACAATATATTTTGTACCGTGAGCTAGGGTTGGGTGATTCAAATGCTATGAGTGGTCAATGTGATTGGAAAAAATAACAGAATTCGTATTAGAGATTGGGGATTCAGGGGAACACAAAATATCTGCTAAAAAAATGAAAAAAACTGAAATCGATTCAACAATAACTGTTTGTAAAGTGAGCTAGGGTTGGTTGAGGAAACGGCTAGGAGTTGTCAATTTGATGGGAAAAAATATGAGAATTCATATTAGAGATTGGGGATTCAAAGGGACACAAAATATCTGATAAACATAAATGTAAAAAAACTAAACCATTTCAACAATACCGGTCTTTACTATGAGCTAGGGTTGGCTGAGGCAAAGGCTAGGAGTTGTCAATTTGATGGATAAAAATATGAGAATTCATATTAGAGATTGGGGATTCAAAGGGACAAAAAAGATCTGCTAAAACATAAATGAAAAAAACTGAACCGATTCAACAATATATTTTGTACCGTGAGCTAGGGTTAGGTGATTCAAATGCTATGAGTAGTCAATGTGATTGGAAAAAAATAACATAATTCGTATTAGAGATTGGGGATTCAAAGGGACACAAAATATCTACTAAAACATAAATGAAAAAAATGAACCGATTCAACAATAACGGTCTGTAACGTGAGCTGGGGTTGGCTGAGGAAAAGGCTAGGAGTTGCCAATTTGATGGGAAAACATATTAGAATTCATATTAGAGATTGGGGATTCAAAAGGACACAAAATATCTGCTAAAACGTAAATGAACAAAACTGAACCATTTCAACAATATAGTTTGTACCATGAGCTAGGGTTAGGTGACGCAAATGCTATGAGTGGCCAATTTGATGGGAAAAAATATGAGAATTCATATTAGAGATTGGGAATTCAAAGGGACACAAAATATCTGCTAAAACATAAATGTAAAAAACTGAACCGATTCAACAATACCGGTGGGTAACGTGAGCTAGGGTTATTTGATGCAAAGGATAGGAGAGGTGAATTTGATGGGTAAAAAATATGAGAATTCATGTTAGAGATTGGGGATTCAAAATGACTCAAAATATCTGCTAAAACTTAAATGGAAAAAAACTGAACCATTTCAACAATACCGGTCTTTACTGTGAGCTAGGGTTGGCTGAGGCAAAGGCTAGGAGTTGTCAATTTGATGGCTAAAAATATGAGAATTCATATTGGAGATTGGGGATTCAAAGGGAAACAAAAAATCTGCTAAAACATAAATGAAAAAAAGAACCGATTCAATAATATAGTTTGTACCGTGAGCTAGGGTTAGGTGACGCAAATGCTATGAGTGGTCAATTTGATGGGAAAAAATATGAGAATTCACATTAGAGATTGAGGATTCAAAAGGACACAAAAAGATCTGCTAAAACATAAATGAAAAAAAATGAACCATTTCAACAATACCAGTCTGTACCATGAGCTAGGTTTGGCTGAGGCAAAGGCTAGGAGTGGTCAATTTGATGGGAAAAAAAATATGAGAATTCATATTAGAGATTGGGGATTCAAAGGGACACAAAATATCTACTAAAACATAAATGAAAAAAACTGAACCATTTCTACAATACCACCATGTACCGTGAGCTAGGATTGGCTTAGGCAAAGGCAAAGAGTTATCAATTTGATGGGAAAAAATATGAGAATGCAAGTTAGTGATTGGGGATTCAAAGGGACACGAAATATTTTCTTAAATGTAAATGAAAATAACTGAACCATTTCAACAATATAGTATGTACCATGAGCTATGGTTGGCTAAGTCAAAGGCTGGTTGTGGCCAATTTGATGGGAAAAAATATGAGAATTCATATTAGAGATTGAGGATTCAAAGGGACACAAAATATCTTCTAAAACATCACCCACTGCAACCCACAAACGTGAAGCCATGACGCCACCTTGTTCGACGCTAAGTTCTTCGCCTACTGTACCACCCAAAAACCAAACTCAAGCTGCACCAAAACTCCCCCCCACCCCCGCCCCCTTCTCCTCCGACTGTAACACCTGACGTTCCAATGAGGGTGGTGATGCAGGGATGCGAAGATGGTGGGTGGTGCGGTGGTGCAAAGGGTGGGCTCAGGAGGTTGGGTCAGGATAGGTTGTGTTGGTGGTGGGTGTTAGGAGCCTGGGTATTTGTTGGGTTTTTTTAATATATATATATATAATTTAATTTTTTATTAATTTAAATAGTAAAATTATTTTGTTTTGTCCACATGGAAATCCATGTCATCAAAAAATTGGGCTAATTTTTGCCACGTACGCATTTCACAAATTCATTAACGATTTAGGTAACGGATGGGATAAATTGTAGGTTTTCTGGGGATTTGAGTATATATTTGTAAATGTCCCCAAATGTGAGTATGAACTTCAAAATGACCCTAAAGTTTAGGAGGTCTTTTATAGTTTGTCCAAAAAAAATTTAAACAGTCACTCCAAAAACTTCAAAAGTCAAAAAAAACCCACCCGGCCCATTCCCAACAAGTATAACCTCCACCCTCCCCAAGCTCCACAAACGCAACACCCCACCACCTCACTAACTTCCACTCCAGACCTCATGGAAAAGAACTTTTTAAATTGTTGACCCAAACCCTCCCCAACTCACTCTTCAATACATTTTTTCCCCTTATTAAGAGAAAGCCCAAGGCTGGAGTCAAAGTCTCGCACGGGGGTGATGGTATGTTAAAATAACTTGGCTTACAATGTTAGCTAATGCATAAGGTAAGTTCTCTCCTATTGCTCTGCAAAACTTACAACAGGAACGGATGACTTCATGCTAAAACATCCGCAGAACAGCTGTGCAAGTGCAAACAGTCCCAGTTCTGCAAGCAAGAATAAGAAAAGATAACCGTACTCAAGGCATTTTAGACAACTGAAAAAAATATACAAATAATTGATGCAACAACTATCAACAATGCAACTATGTCTCTTACGCCGGCCGTTTCACGGTCCTCTCATCTTCTCAACGATGTTTCTACTCTTCTCCTCAATGTGGCGCCTCTTTTCTTCCAATCTCTCCCCCATCTTCTTCCCCAGATCAAGCATCCTTGCTTTTCTCCCCATTCTCTTTCGCCTTGATTCATCTTCTTCAATGGTATGATTCTCTTTATCCAACAATATAGTAGACCTCGATGGTGATGGTGATTGACTCTCTGGTGTCTCCCCTAGCTTGTGTTTGAAAGTGTCTTGTGGTTCACCATTCCCCAATAAAGGGGTTCTCAATTCTTGAATAGTCCCATCAGTACTCCCAGCGGACAGATCATTGGAACTCACTGAAAAGGCTAATGCATCTGAGGATTCACCAATTGGCTGTTCAATAGACTCGGCCTTCTTGAGTTTTTTATCCTTGGGTTGTGAATGATCACTGGAGGTTCCCTTGTTAGCTTCTGTCTTGTATTTTCCTTCAGTAGGTTGGCAGATGGGTACTTCACATACAGTGGTGGGATCATTCACGCATTCTTGGTTAAGCCATATGAAAGGAGCAACCGTTCGGGGTAACCAATCATCCTTTTCTGCTAGCATCCATGGTATGCATACACTTTCGAAGTTTGGAAGGACTAGAGTTTCTCGGATTGCTGTCTGTACAAGTAAAATGAAGCTTCAGCAGAAGCACCTAGCAATATTTGTTGCTTCCACATATCACTAGAGTTTTTTTAGCGAAAAATCTAAGCATAAGATAGTATGCATGCCATCAAGGACGCTAGAAAAATATTTGCAAAAAAGATGCTCAAAGTTTAAGATCGATGGAAGGGAAAATACTTCCCTATCCTGCTTCATCAAATCAAACCATTGGAACGACAGAGAGTAGCTACACAGTAACTGACAGTAACAATAAAGGATAAAAGATAAAACCATAAATTTATGGTGTAAAGGCATTCTGTTGAGCTGAGCTTAGTAGCCTTTATACACTTATAGATAGATCTTTCCGAAAGCAACAATAACTTGTTTACGAGCTTATATTTGAAAAATAAGAGAGATATTGGAACCATGTTTAAACTAAGGTAACATTAAGTAGTTCAGACAACATAGTAACAATCATGGGGTCTCATGCTTGAGTTGTAGGCATGTTTTGAGATCAAAAAAGTAATAGAAGGAAAATTAGCGAAGATGGAATGTACCTTAAGTCGACTGATCAGAAACAAAGCTATGCGTCCACTAGTAATCTTGTGATCTCCCACTGACGAGTCCAGGCTGAAATCTATATCAGGCATGGATGTGAAGGCAAACCATAACCGGTCTGAAGGAGGTGGCTTGATATGTAACCGCAGTGTTCCTCGAAGGGATGCCATTCTTATTTCCAAAGAGAGAGGCACCTTTAGTTAGATATAATCAGTCAGTCAGTGAACTGCAGAAGCTCTTGTGATAAATAACCTTTTTTTTTGTATGAATACATACACATATAAATAGGGGGAAAGAGAGAGTCCAGATGACAAACACATTAACTCAAAGAAACTTATAACCAGTATCTATTCGTGATTATAAATCCCTTTGGCGATGCCCCTCTCTAGAAAATACAAACTCAATTTTCAAATGACTATGCTCAAACTTTTTTTCCAGATACTTGGATGCAACTCAACTATCCAACAGTTGGTTTACTCTTCATGGTCTAATCGTCTCTCTCTACAGTCATGTCTTATAAGACTATGCTAAAGAGAAAAAGGGCCAACTCAAAGAGACACACATTATTGCTCAAAACAAAAAACTAACCGCCAAATATCTGTCTCAATGAAGGGGACAGCTATTATGGAGATAAGCAATAGCCATGTTTCTCATGGAATCAAGCCATAGAAACAAAAAAGTCTACGGAATAACACATATAGGTCAGATAACCCATATACAAACCTGTGAAACTTGTTTGGCAATGGAACTTAGAAGTGACTTCCACCTGGATCCATAATTTGATGAAGACATATTGCTCTTAGAGCTCTTTGATCCATCTGCAACAGAACGTTTCAGGTTGAACTGCCATTATATAACTTGAAGCTTTTACTGTGGTGTGAAATTGAATTGGAAATAATATTTAGCTAATGTCAAATTGGAAATAATTGCATGCTTTAAGTTCCTGTGAATATGCCTGAAGGTTTCTTTCATTCTCTACTACAAGCCTATAGATTGCAGACCTTTTGCAAGAATGATATTCTAAATGAACCTAAAAAGTGCACGATTGGAATTATTGGAACCACATTACTGGGTGGCCCTAAACCCTAAACCCTAAGAGCCCACCGCTAACCGCGGCTCTGATACCACTTGTTGAGCGAAAACACTCCAAGACCTTGTCGTTGATGGACTATGCGACGGCACACACACAAACCCCTTGAGAATAAAACACACACCAAATCACAAAGTAAACACAGCAACAAGAACACAAAGATTTATAGAGGTTCAGCCTCCTGCCTACGTCCTCTTGGTGATCCACCCGAAAAATTCACTAGTATATGTAAGAACAACTTTGGTTACAACTTGAACCCCCTTAACTCTCACAAGAACCCTAGATCTCTTTTCTCTCACCCTTGGAAATACTCAAGAATTCATCCTTGAATTCTCTCTTGTGTTTCTCCCTTAAAAATTCACTCTTGAATTTTCCTCTCTATTTTGTGCTTGTCTTGTGCTTATTAAAAGCCTAGTCCTAAAGTGTCTATTTATAAGTATAGGGCTTTAGTACAATCATACAAGGAATAGGAAACCTAAAGGATCCCAAAACAATTAGAAGATCCAATCCAAATCTGACAAGGATTCCTAAACAATGAGAAAACCTAGTCCAACTCTGATAAGGATTCCATCATTCCTTCTATGGTGAGCCAATCTTCAACAAACTCCACCTTGGCGAACCATCCATCACCTTATGAACAATTGTTGACCCCTAGAACCTCTTCAACCTCTTGGAAAACGTTCTAGTAATTCCCAAGAGCTCCACCATGGCAAGAAACCTCTTGCCTCAACGCACCTTAGGTGAGAAGGTGCTCCACCCAATTTTAGACTTGGGCCATCCGGACCTCTTGTGTAGAAGAGAGATCCCCCATGCAAAACTCCTCGTTCCTCGCCTTCTTGGAACCTTGAATTCTTGACATGCCTTGATACGTAAACCGCATACCTACCCTTGTGCTATAAATCCCCACGTAGCAACCAACCTTGCTCTTGGATTTATGAACAAACTCCTTTCTCATCCAAGCACCCATCCAACCTTCCCGCTTCATGCTCCCCAAAGCACTCCGAAACGTAGTTGAATCTTCTTTGTCCATCCATCCAAAACCTGGGGACGGTTTGATGGATTCCTTAAACTCGGACCTTGCTTGTGATGAAGGCTCCACCTCAAGTAAAACCCCTTTGTGAGTTTGTTGTTGATACCAATCTTCTTCAACCCTTGTGTCAAGCTCCACCTGCTTTAGAGTCCCTTCCATGACCACCTTGGTAAGAAGTGTCTTTTCGGTTGCCACCGACCCAACATTCTCCCCATCATCCCTTGTATTGACTGTTAGGTTTTGGCTCGTCAATTAGTGTCCTTTTCTGTTTAGGATTGTTTTAGGAAAAAAAGGGTGCACCAATTCTTCTCCTAAAAGGACTAGGAAAGAATCTTAGTTTCCTAATTCAATTTAGATTAGAAATCCTACAAGTCTATTTGGAATTGTAAAGAAGTCTATTTTCTTATCCCACTTAGAATAGGAATTATAATCTGAAAAGGATATGTAATCAGCACCCTATGCCTATAAATAGGGTGCAGCAAGGCTTAAATCTTTAAGAGAGAAAACTGTGACAGCCAAGGCAAGAAGAGAGGGATTAGTTCTAGGGTTTGCAAAAGTTCTCAGTAATCTCTATTATTAATCAAAGAGGCGGTGATTTCTCTACCTAGAGAAATCACAACTGAAATGAGCAAAAGTTCTCACGAACCAAGATAATTCTTGTGTGTTTTCTAAGTTTTCAGCACTTGCGAGTTTAGTCTATTGCCGTTGGATACATTAAAGAACAAGATCTAGTAAGTGGAGGTTTTATTTCAACATTGACTTCACCCTCGTGGACCTTGTTCGCCACTTCTACACCTTTGAAATCAAGTACCCTTGATGATGAACTGTTAGTCATACAACTTTGACTAACCTTCCTTGCCCAACTAGCCTTGAGCGAACTTGTAGCTTTATTCCGTTGCACCGGCTCCTTGACAATAAGATCCCTTGCCCGCTTTTCTTCAGTACAAAGCACTTCCTTGGTAGAATTTTCTACTCCACCTGCAATTGTACCTCCCAAAAGCTGATAAACGTTGTTAGGTTGAATCTCCCCCCTCATAATCACCGCCGAACCTTGTGTGACTAAGAGCTTCCCTTCTTTGGACTTGTATGAATATCCTTCTCTATCTAGAGCACCAAGGGAAATAAGATTCCTTCTTAGTTTCGGTACATGCCTCACCTCACTAAGGCTCCTAACAACACCATCTTGCAACTTGATCTTCACTGTTCCTACGCCCAAAACATCACAACTTGTTTTGTCTCCTAACAGAATCTTGCTACCATTCCTTTCCTCATATGTATCAAATATACTCCTATTTGAACACACATGATAAGAATAACCATAATCTAGAATCCAAACCGAAGTAGAACACTCACCCGAAGAACTTGCCACGACATCCTTGTTACGCTCCTCTTCCATAACAGTCAAAAGTTTGTCATCGGTGTCACACCTAGTTGACACGTTTGCTGCACATGAACTTTCGGCATTCTTCATCTTGTTCCGCTTCTCCTTCCATACCGGACAATTCCGCTTCCAATGGTCCTTAGACCCACACTCGAAGCACCCTTCATTGTACTCGGATCTAGAATTCCCACCATTGCTTGACTTTCCCTCGCGCTTGTTTGAACGGGCCCGCCCTCTAGTCCTCGCCACGAGACCTTCACTTTGAGAGCCTTCTTCAGAACGTTGAAGCATCCTGTCATGCGTTAGGATATCTTGCACGATCTCTTCATACTTGAAAGTTCCCTTCCCGAACATAAGCATCGTGCGGAAGTGCTTATAAGACGAAGGTAGAGATGTCAACAACATCACAGCCTTGTCTTCCGACTTATAAACCTCATCCATCCTCTGCAAGTCTGCAATACACCTGTTAAATGCACTAACATGCTCCATCATATTTGCGCCCTCCTCCATCTTTAAAGAGTGGATCTCCTCCTTCAAGAAAAGCTTGTTGGACAACGATTTTGCTGCAAACATCTCTTCTAGCTTTTCCCATGTCTGCTTCGCAATGTCTTCCATCGCATTACACAACACCTCATCAGTTAGATGTTGTTCGATGGATCCTCTAGCAAGCTCATCTAGGTCCTCCCAATCTGCATCTGTCATGGTTGCCGGCTTCTTCTCCTTGCCTACCAAGACTTTGCTAAGACCCTGCTGCTTAAGGACATGCTTCATCCTCCTTTGCCAAAGCGTGAAGTTCTCCTTGCCGGTAAATGGCTTTAACTCGACCTTTGTGCTATAGACTTGTGGTGTCTTCTTGTCGCCCGCCATCGTCAACACTTGCAAATACTCTTAAAACTATAAGAGCCCACCGCTAACCGCAGCACTGATACCACTTGTTGAGCGAAAACACTCCAAGACCTTGTCGTTGATGGACTATGCGACGGCACACACACAAACCCCTTGAGAATAAAACACACACCAAACCACAAAGTAAACACACCAACAAGAACACAAAGATTTATAGAGGTTCGGCCTCCTGCCTACGTCCTCTTGGTGATCCACCCGAGAAATTCACTAGTATATGTAAGAACAACTTTGGTTACAACTTGAACCCCCTTAGCTCTCACAAGAACCCTAGATCTCTTTTCTCTCACCCTTGGAAATACTCAAGAATTCACCCTTGAATTCTATCTTGTGTTTCTCCCTTAAAAATTCACTCTTGAATTTTCCTCTCTATTTGTGCTTGTCTTGTGCTTATTAAAAAATCTAGTCCTAAAGTGCCTATTTATAAGTATAGGGCTTTAGTACAATCATACAAGGAATAGGAAACCTAAAGGATCCCAAAACAATTAGACGATCCAATCCAAATCTGACAAGGATTCCTAAACAATGAGAAAACCTAGTCCAAATCTGATAAGGATTCCATCATTTCTTCTATGGTGAGCCAATCTTCAACAGTTCAAAATGCATCATTTGGCGGGTCAAACAATTCCTCAATTACTGTTATTATTGTAGTTTTAGATGCGGTTTCCCACATGATTGGTTATCTTAAGGTGTGAAATTGCCATTTAGAGTTTAAAGTTTAGGTTTTAAATCTCAAGTTCTGGGCAGTTAAGGGTGGGCACTTCTACAGCAAAATCAAGAGAACTGGCCAAACTGAACCGGTTGAATGGGTCAAAAAATCGATCTTAAAACTCCTGAATCAATGTTATTTCCAACCGAACCAATATGACTATATTGTATTATTCTTATTCAAAACTTACCTTTCCACATAGCTCCGTTCCAACCTGCCTCCACCCCACACACACACACACACACACACTTTCTCTCTCTCTCTCTCTCTCTCTCTCTCTCTCTCTCTCTCTCTCTCTCTCCCATTGCCTGTCACCTCTAGTCAATCGCAGTCTTAGAATCTCCATCTCAGTTCCGCCATGCCACCTCTATCGCACTCGCAGTTTTGCAATTCACCTCCACCTTGCAGACCGCTGCTCCACCTCTCGCCCAAACCAACCAACCCGGACTGCAATTTCGGTGGACCAATTTGTTTGTGAACATCCATCTTCTGTCGGTGTTGGTCCGGCGACAGTGCTCACCGAACTTGTCAATACAGTGAGCAGTATAGGCCCAACACCGAACTAAAACCTAACCAACGAACAAGCGCATTTTGCCAATTTTTAAAGCTCCACCAGTGCCATTCAAAGGGTGCATCATTTCGATATGGATAAGAGAATGATCGTACATGTACATAAGTGTTTTTTTAAGGGAAGAAAACATCAATTCTAATATATCAGCTCTACTATTTGTGATAGATACAAATAAAATTAAGAGTGCTTCTATTATCATCCATCAAAATGCTTACCCCACCCCCTTTAAAAGATTTAATTACAATTTTTTCCAGCAATAGCATTACCTAAAAGAAAAAGCTTGAATTCTAAAGATTTTAAAAATAAAAAAATAAAAATAAAAACCAGGGTTGATAGAGCAATATGATTTGAAAGATTTTAATTTTAAAACTTGGAAATATTGGTGGGAAAGAGCAATGTGACTTTCAAAATAAATACAAAACTAAAGGGAGGTGGGAAAAGATGGCGGGATAAAATAGTAAAAGCACTTCATTAATTACAAGCCTTATAGAACACAAGATGTTGAGGTGAGAGGTTTTGGTCACTAAAAGTAAGAGACGAGCCTCTTTAATTTGTTATTTGGGAATGCATTTTTCTCAAATGTCGACACTAACACTTAATTTTAGGGATTTAAATGCCATGCCTAAGTCAAGTCTCACAACAACAAATGTCATCCCTTAGGACCTCCCCAATCTCTATTGTTTGTTTCCTTCTTCATCACCCTTTATTTTCTTCCTGCTCATCACACTTAAAAGTTTATATACAAACCATCTATTTACCAACCCCTAAACCCCAGCCTTGTATACTGTCTTTTCTTCTATTTGGTATACAATAAAGGAAAGGTGTACCCTACGAAGGAACTCCAGTCCCAAGACCACAAATCATCGAGTTGCACCGTTGAAAATGCTAATATAATAGAAAAGAACTGTCTTTTCTGTATACTTTCCTTCGTTCAATCTGCTTAACCGTCCAAGCATAAAAAAACGTGGGGAAGGTGGATGCCTCACCATCCACTTTTCCACTCCTACCAAACAAGGGATTGCATATTTTTCCTGCCCTACTCCCTATTGAGCGAAAACACTCCAAGACCTTGTCGTTGATGGACTATGCGACGGCACACACACAAACCCCTTGAGAATAAAACACACCAAACCACAAAGTAAACACACCAACAAGAACACAAAGATTTATAGAGGTTCGGCCTCCTGCCTACGTCCTCTTGGTGATCCACTCGAGAAATTCACTAGTATATGTAAGAACAACTTTGGTTACAACTTGAACCCCCTTAGCTCTCACAAGAACCCTAGATCTCTTTTCTCTCACCCTTGGAAATACTCAAGAATTCACCCTTGAATTCTATCTTGTGTTTCTCCCTTAAAAATTCACTCTTGAATTTTCCTCTCTATTTGTGCTTGTCTTGTGCTTATTAAAAAATCTAGTCCTAAAGTGCCTATTTATAAGTATAGGGCTTTAGTACAATCATACAAGGAATAGGAAACCTAAAGGATCCCAAAACAATTAGAAGATCCAATCCAAATCTGACAAGGATTCCTAAACAATGAGAAAACCTAGTCCAAATCTGATAAGGATTCCATCCTTCCTTTTATGGTGAGCCAATCTTCAACACTCCCCTCCACCCTTTTCTGGGCAAGGCTAGGTAAACTACTCCATAGATCATATATTAGAATAGTATATAGTTTAGGTATCTATCTCATTCGGATTTTCATCATTTAGGGGTATGTTTGTAATTTAACTGAAAATCCTTCCGTTTGACATTTATTCCATCCCTAGCCTTTAGACTACCATTTAAACCTTGATGTTTGAAGTCTAAATCCCAAAGTCCCGCTCCCTTGCTCATAGGCAACCCAAGGCCCATGGCTGCTTTAATCATCCAATACTCAATGAACTATGTTTCAAGGTGAGTGGTGTACCTATAGCAATCAGCATTAAAGGTAACAAGATTATATTTATACCCCATGGGTTAAAGTTTTGCGCTCCACCATTCATTAACTGTTTATTAGGAAACACCGCTACTATACAATCCCCAATATATTATGAGCCCAGAGGCTGCATATATGCGAGCAACAATTAAGTGTTTCAAAGTTATATATGGAAAATGCAGAATGAGCAAAAAAATTATTGATCTAGGTTTTATCTCACCAGGTTTTGGGTCACATTCTTCCTTATGCTCTAGCACATCAGCTGTCCCTTCAGCAAGATTTAACTGCTTCCCAAAATACTCAAATTCTTCAAGAAGTTCGGTTGACGCATCCCTAACAGAGCCTGATTCTGGACTTGAATCCTCACTGCCTTTCTGGAAGTCTAGTTCCCGGACTTCCAATCTCGTCTCAACGTTTAACACCACACCACCATAATATCCAATGTCAACTTCCAAAGCCCATACATCATTCATGTCCGTCGGCAGAACTTTCATACCATGGATATAAGGTGGGAGATTCCCAGTATTAATGTCTGTACAAATCACTTCACCAATGTAACTTGGGGTCCTCATATTGGACAATGTCCTCTGTCATAGGCAAAATCACATAAACAAATAAAATTTACATCTGCATTGACAAACAAATAATAAAAGAGAAATGCGCAATTGCACAAAAAGAATGGCCAGAATTTGCACATATACAATTATAATATCCACATCCACTCCAAGCCTGTTTTTTTTTTTTTTTTAAACAAATCCTCAAATCATCGCATCATAATTCAGGATGTCCAAATGAGGCCCAGTTACATGAAATGAACACAATAATTGCAGGTCCCTTACAAAATAAATAAGTCAATGTAACCTAAATGTGTGTGTGTATGAATTTACATATGTTTTGCATGATGTGTATCTGCCTCAATGCAAATATGAGAAGGTGCATTCATGTACACTAGCAGAATAATAAAATCTTATTGGTATAAGGTAAACCTGAATCTGAGCTTTTATGGTTTTTTTCATCTCCACACTGCTTTTGGCATCAAAGAAGAGCCGTGAAATTAACAAATTCCAACAAAGTGTTGCCTCATCAGTACTAAACTTTTCATCAGAGTCAGCATCAGAGATGACAGATATATGACTTTGGCTACCAGAATGAGTTAAGGTTGATGAAGGCGGAATTGCCAAATTCCCTTCTGTGAAACTCTTAGCCCTCTTCACTGGTGGACTAGCATCTACCAAGCTACTGAAAGAAATAGAATCCTGACATGTACAATTTTTCTCACTTATCTTTCTTTCTTCACGGCCTAAGGATGAAGTCCAGCTCAACTTATTATCTGGACCAACCTTAGAATACTTCTTCGTGATTTTTTTCAAGAACATACGAACCTTTGAGGAAGAACCATCAATCCTATTTTCCCTATCTACGGGTTCAGCAGAAGAGAACCCTCCGGAGTGTTTAATGAGTGAAGGATATCCTGCATTTAACAATGTCAAGTAACAGCGAAATTCTTCACGCAACTTTGCGAACCAATCAAGTTTCTCTTTGTCATTGCTAGATGCCAGACGAAGAGCTTTACACCATGATTCCTTCTCCCATGAAGTTTCAAGATAAATGTAAAAGACTTTACTTCCTTTGTATATTATGGTGGACTTGCTATCCAATTTTAAGGGGAACCTTTTGGCCCTAAGAACAGAAAGAAATTTTAAGTTCGTTAACCCCTATTCAAGAATGTAGTGAAATACAGTAAATAGCTAAGAACTCAGACAATTTTTATTTTATTTTTCAAAATAAAAAGAGGAATTATGGCACTTTATATATTTAAAAATAAATATTGGAACTTTATATCGTCAGAAAACTTTTTGCACTGCACTTTGTAATGGGAAAATTTGGGCAAAATGGTAAAATATTTTCTTAAAATGATAATTAAAGTGAAGACCATCCCCATTTGATTAAATTTAAAAAGACAAAAAGAAAAATGATAACCCCTTGTTTTATCTTTTTTTATGTCCATACCCTTCTTCTATTTCAGACTGATTAGAGGTAAGACAAAAATGTATAGCAAGGATATAAAGCGCGACTGTCCTTTACTAGAACATCTGGATTAAGAAAGAAACCTGTCACCTAAATCTAAGATGAAGAATGGTTGGAAGCTGAAAAGCCTTTGACCCTATCCTCTTCCACAAAATATCCAACCCAATTCTAAAACACACCAGGAATGTTATCAAAAGGATGTGTGGCAAGGGCCAGTTACCATTTTCTTGAAGGTAGACTTGTTGAGGAAACAGCTTCAATGGTGCAGCCCTTTAACTGGATAGCTGTCTGGGAGCCATCTGATTTTGTCAGAATGAGTAGTTGGTACCTCAAAGAATTCCTTCTTTCTCTTTTGCTTTCGCAGTGCTTTTTCTTGCCAATTTTTGGGAACTTTTTCTGGTTCTAGAACCCAAACAGCTCCCTAAGACACAACAAATAAACTATACAATGAGCGGGAAAGCTTAAAAGACAACACAATGCATAGCCATGAATAATGTATTAGTAACATAAGCCTAAATGAACAATGAAACAGCTGAAGATTGATTAGCTCCTCAAAAGAGGGAAGTGGGGAGCAAAAGTTGGATAAACATATTCATTTTCTGAAATGGATATATATTTCAATTAATCGACAAGTCCCAATATTCAATGCCAAATGCGCAATAGTACAAACAAAAGGTAATTCGGTTTTATGCAGTAATAAGACTAAATTTTGGATCAAAATATATATCTAAGCTGTCTGTCCTTTCAGTCAACCACATGGAAATGTGTAACCTCAGACAACAAATATAAGTGCTGATGATATGTGTCTCCCAGTGCCTCATGCTAAATAAAAAAGAGCACAGCAAAGTTTCATATCAACACATTCTAGTTTATGACTTTCAATTTTAAAAGTGGAACAGAAATCATCATCCTTTAGTATGAAATCTTATTATAATCCTTAATGTAGTAGTTTCAGTTTGATCAACTTTTCATTAGAAAGATTTTTTTTTGAGAAGAGAGCTGGATAAAGTACAAAATGTTTTATTACATGATTTTATCATATAAATATAAATATAAATATATATATATATATATATTATTTTGTCTATTTCATATTTCTGTATTTCAGAATCATAAACAAGTACTCTAAATTATATACATTTCGACAGTCATAAAGCCTTAAGATTCTTGAAATGCGCCAAACGGAGAAACAGTAGAAAATATACTTTGTTCAAATTGACAATTCGCCTGTCATTTAATCAACTAGATATTCCCTCAAACTTTCATGTTAATTTTTCTTTTATTATTCCATATCATCAATTCAACTTAGATATTCATGATCATAAAGAATACCAATTCCAATTGCCCTTCCCACTTCCCACAGAGTTAATTGAATTTGGGAATTCATTTCTTAGTAGTTGTTGTTGAATTTTAAAGGCAAAATAGAAACTACCAACAGAAGGCAGGGGATAATTTTACAACTAGAAATTGAAGGAACACATTTGATATGAATACGTAAGTGGTACATACCTCCTTGATGGAAGCGAATTCTAGGGCTTGACGAGGGTGTAGGTCTGGCTTGGATTCTATTTCTTGAGATTTTTGTATGGCTTCTTTCTCTTGGTGTTGTTTGGTTTTGTGTTGTAATCTGTTGATGACAACATACACCACCAGGACCTCCGCGGCCAAAATCGCCACAACCCCGGCCACAAACCCAACACTTAACCACAGCAAGCAACTCCACATTTCTTATCCTATTTCCCTTTGAATTTAGATTCCAAGTCCAATTTTGAGCCTTTTGATCATATCAGATCCATCAGCCAGACTCGGAGGAACCTCAACAGCTGCAAATGCTGTGTATATATAATAACATAATTTGCTAGAATCGGGAACTCAAGAATCAGGTGCTCTCGCTGATGCTTCCTCTTTACATATAGGTTTTCCGTATGCATAACCCACCAACAAACATGAGTGATTTTGCGCCAAAAAAAAAGAGGATTTATTATGAGAAATGTTATTTACATTCCCAAAAATAATTGGGAAATTGACATAGATACTCACTAAATACAAACTTTAATCAAAAATACTCACCTTACAAATTTTAACCACAAATACTCACTTTCCAATGCAAAAGTACTAAATTGCCCTCAACATAAATACATCAATATCCACTCTTTTATCCCCTAAAAATTCATTCTCTCTGAATCTGAAACCTACCTCTCCCAATTCCTCTCCACCTTCAATAAGGAAAAATTGGAGGGCATGGAGCAAGCTATTTGACGATTGTCTGAAACTCAACTAGAAGAAGCTTTGGACCACCACCTCGATTGTTGAAGCAGCGCCCAAGAGTGTACATAGGAAGAAACGAAAGGAAAAGAAAAGAAGCAAACGGCTAATGACGCGACTCAAGTCCCTCTTTTCTAGTTCCTCCATAAGCTTTTGCAGGTAACTTTATGTCTTGAATCACTTTTCCTTTTCCTTTTTCCATTCTACTTGCAACATGAGAAACACTACTCCTTACAAATTTTAACCACAAATGGATGTTTTCTACGCTTAGACATTGCCCGTTTGATGGCTTTTCTAGCTTCAATTTTACTATTTGGACGATGAAAGCATATTGCAATTTGCATCTATATGTTGTTTGTGTGCTAGATGTTCTGCATTATTGGAGGTGATGGATTGGCCTTAATTAGGACAACTCACTCGTAATCAAGCACTTATCTTTCTATATTATTTCGAGTTTAGTTAGTTAAATTCATGTCAAAACTATGTTTACTCCTACAAAATTTTCAGAATAGAGTAATCTTTCTAGTTTCTTACTCCTTTGGGGTGATTTCACGGGTGGTCTTACTACTTTCTATTTTTCAGTTCAGAAGTTCCCACGTAGCGTCATATAGTTTTTGAAAGTTTAGTAGAATCGAGTTACCATTGCTTCAATCTCCATCATCTTCTTGTTCTGTTTCACCCTACTGAATCCCATCTATACATTTAACCTTTATTAAAACCCGAAGGCTGCGGAGGAAGTGGATGTGGGTTAATTTGATGAGAAATAAATGCTGAAAAATCATGAATTTGACACTTGCTTTATAATTATGATGGTACATGCTGAACCTGAGGCTGGGTAAATCTAGTGAAATGCATGGCTCTTTCTAAGGAGAAAGCAAAGGGCTTTAGGTGGGGGATTAAGGCAAAGTTTTATTGATGCGAGGCGCGACTCAAACATACCCAAAATACAGAGAATAGAAGGATAAAGCAGTAGAATCGAAGTTGGGAACGAAGATAATTGAGTTCTAGGGCAAAATCCAATAGAAACTCTATAGACTTAAGTATGAAATTATATTCATCAACAAAAACTAAATACGCGAGTCTCTAAATAGCCTATTTGATGCGGGGAGCATCTATGAAGCTCTCTAAGATTATGTAGGCCCCTTAGTCAATTGGGCTAGGCTTCTATTTACTTTAAATTATTAGTTACTTCTTTTGTTTTCTGTTCTTACTAGGATTTGGTTTAATTTCCTGTTTAGGTTTTTAATTTCCTATGTCAATTAGGTTTTCTATATTCTAGTTTAAATAGGCTATTTAGGAGAGACTCGTGTATTTTAGTTTTTTGTTGATGAATATAATTTCGGACTTAGTCTAAAGAGTTTTCTTTGGGAATTTAGCCCTAGAACTCAAAATTCTTCGTTCCACTTCAATTCTACAACTTTATCATTCTATTCTCTGTATTTTGGGTATGTTTGAGTCGTGGACAGCGGCTATATAGGCCATTGCCACTGCATCATTTATGCGATTGTGTTGGTTGATTCGATCGGTGAGAAACAAAAGGACTTCTAGAAACCGTAGTGGGGAGGAGTCTGAGTCCGGGGACAAAGTCGGATGTGTGATGTGATTATGCACATCGGTTTCTTTTGACTTTCGGGATATACCATTTTTTTGTATTTTTCAGTTGAGAGTTTGCTTGTTAGGAGTCTAAGTGTTTTTATTCACTTTTTCTTATTTTTGAGACAGAGGACTGTTTTACTTTCATTGATGTATTGAAGTGCACATCTTGCTCACAATCATTGTATACTTTATTGTGGCGGGGAATAAAATATTTTCTCCTAAAAAATATAGGTCTCTAGATCTCTTTCGAGTATAGCTTTGATGCACTTTCGGTGATAGCTTTGATGCAATTTTTTCTAGGGGTGGGTTTGGGTATAGCTTTGATGCACTTTTTGGGTGATACCATTAAAAATGTTTTTTTTTTGGTCTCATAATTCATGGAGATATCTATCCCATTGCATTTGTCTTGCAATGAGGAAAGTGGTCTCTGGTTGGGATGGAGGAATGGGTGGATCAAGGAGAGAACTTTGTTTCCTAATCCCAAAATTTACAACACATTAAAAATCATGTTCATGTCTGACTTTGGTTACACAAATCTGAACCAAAAATATAATCAAGATATTTAACAATTTTATGGACTTAAAAGTGGAGCAAGATACGAGGACCAAAGATAATATTTTGAACTTTCTGTTACTTTTGATTTATTCTTATTGTGTGACTTCAATTTGCCATGCATTTGCTTGGTGATGGTTTGTCTTTTCATTACTTATTGCGTTTCAGTTGTCCACTAAAGGAGTTTTTCCAATGAATTAATGTTTTTGATGTCATTAACCATGACTGCTCATGAGCGATTTATGCACATCCATTAATATCAAACCAAACTCATTTGGTTGAACTCATCTTCTAACAGAGATTCAAGTGCCATGGCAATGAGCTCAAGTTCCCATTTTTCCTAGCTAGTTCCAAAGAAAGTCCTTTTCTGAACATATAATTAAATGTAATTGTATACTTCTACTTATATTTCGCGGGAAAGGGATGGGATTAGAGTTTTGGTTCCAAGTGCGGGAGAAATGCCCTTGTATTTGATAGAGGTCGTGTGTTGAGCTGCACTAGAATGAGCGTCAAAAATTTCATCTTTTCTATATGGTTTGCATGTATAGTGGTCTTCCATGATTCTTAATTGTAGATAAAGGATGGGATTCATTGCATAGTGCCAATAGGTGGCAAAACCCTCGAGGTCGATGATAAGAGCGTGACTTTTTTAATTTTTATTCTAATATTTTTACGATGTGAAAATATAGCAGCTAATAGTACTATAGAATGTTATGTAATAATATTTCTTCAATTCTTATACAAGTTGTACGTGGGATCATTGGCAAATATATTAATCATATTGAAGAGATGCATATATGGTGCTTGTTGTACTTTATTTATATGATAATTTTTAATGATCTAGCATTTTCCTTTACAAAATATACTTATACAATCAAGCGTTTTCTTTTACAAAATAACCTTATAAGTTCAATCATAAGATGGATTTGAAAAAAACAAGTAATAAGAAACAAATATAAGTACAATAACTAGGCAATACCACAACACTATAATGACAATACGATGACAATAGAAATTCAATAGGGGAGCAATACAATGGCAATACAAAACTCCACATTCCCACTATATATTCATAATCTACAACATATTACAAAAAGGATGTGACGTCCTTAATGGAATCACATTTTACACTCCTATGTCGTGAAAATACCCTCGAGCAAGGAATGGGCGGAGAGGTTTCTGTAGTTGAGGATGTAAAGATGTTCTTGACTTGAAGGTGGATTAGAATTCTTGGCCAAAGGCTTCTTAGGAAATTATTTTCCTTTTGCTTAGTTTGGTTAATATTATCAGGATATTTTGAGAAAAGATGAAGTGAGCAACATTTTGTAAATAATGCATGTTTTAGTTTAAGGGGTTGAAACAAAAAGCAGCTTAATTTGGTCCGCGATTGGTTGTTGTTTACCTTTGTAAGTATTATGGTATATTTGTTGACCTTCAATTTTGCTTTCACTTGTATTTGGTGTGTGTGATGTACATATGAACTTGATATTCTTATTTTTACCGTATTGGATTATTGTTTTTTTAAATTCAAGAGACTAGCTTGCAATTTATAGTATTATAATATCATTTGACTGAATCGAGCTTTAACCCTAAAAATAAGAATGTACTTCTTATAGTAGTCTATTGCCTTTTATTGCTCATCTATTGTATGTTTATTGCTTCGATATTGCCTATTTATTGCTTGTCTATTTTTTTGGGAAATATACTGATATAATCACGTTTCACAAATTGTGATACGAAATGATCACGTTACAAATCTTATTCTCGATATAATCACTTGGGCATTGAAATTACCTAAGTGCCCTCTATATAAGCGGATGTATCAAGCGTTTAGCACCCTTTCTTTGCCTCGGAAAAACTCTTTTCAATCCATTTTCTATGCTAAGATTCTGATTAGATATGACACAAGATTCGAGCAATCACCAATTGCACAATGTAGTTTTGTGAAAAACCACTCCCAGTCAGATCCGTCTCCAAATCTCCAATTTGGCGTGGGACAACATTTCATTCGATTCTGAGGAAGTGTGCAATGGAAAAATATTTCTTTTTTAGAGAACAATGGAAAAGTATTTTTGTATTGCCCTTTGTGTAGCCTCTATTGCCCTAGTATTGCCCTATATAGCCTCATATTGCCTAGTATTGCCCTATAGCTTCCAATTGCCTTTGTATTGTCACTGCATTGGCCCCAATTGCCTTTGTATTGCCGCTTTATTGTCCCCTGTATCACCTTCATTTTCAAGTCTCTTTGAATAAAGTTATAGGAGAAACTAAATCCTTATCTTCTTATACACCAATAGCAGAAACTAAACACCTGTGAATATACACCAACCATTTTCAGTTATTTCTAAATTCTTTGGCAATGGTTACGAAAAACGAGAATGGTTGCATGATGGATGCTTGCAAATTTGTCATGAAATGAATTATATGGACTATCTGCACAAAAGTTGGAGTGGTTTGTTAATAAACATGCTCTGGCAATACATAGGCAATCTGAGTGCAATATATTGATTGGCTTCCTTTTCTCTCTTGTTCTCAATATCTGCAAATTCTCTTAAAATGGCAATAAACAAGCAATACAAGGGCTATATAAAAGCAATATGTAAGCAATACACATGCAATACCAAGGCAACATACAAGCAATACATAATGTATATAACGTGATCTCTTTAAAAAGAACGTTTAAAGAACAAGACGTTCTTGATGGAATCACATTCTTACACCCTTACACCAAAAACTAAAGATTTTATAGTAATTTTTCCTCAAAATGGGGGCTAAATAATTGTGCTCAATTTCAATCAATGAGGACTAAATAATTACATGGTATGTCGATACACAATAGTTCCTCAATTAGCTCCTTGAACACAACACCCAATCAACTCAACCCGATTAGCGCCTTGAACACATCACCTAATCAACTCAAAGAGGTTTGGATGCACGACATTTGATATAGCAATAATCTCATTTAAGAATTCACGGACTCCCTCGCTTCGACCAAGCGAAGTGTCTTCCTGACAACTTGCTTTCCACTTTTGGTGCCCTAGCAAAATGTAGCTAAACTAAGATAATATGAAATAGCATGGACGAATACCATCTAGATATTCTGATTAACGTAAAATCATAATCAACGTTTGGCTTGTACAATATAAGACTAGCCACTAAAGCTAGGAAACTAAGATAAAGAAAGAACTATGCCTTAAAAAGTCATAGCTACAACCCATGCTTGTCCACAATAAAGAACAACTCTATCTTCTGGGATTGGGGCTCTATAATCTAAGAAAAACAGCTCCACTTGATCAGAAAGACCGCTAATCAGATTTGGACCGACCCATATTGCCAAAATCCTATGTTTTATAACCAAAAATCATAAATTTTCCTCATAATATCAAACACCTAAAAATGAAATTTATCAAGCTTGTAAAAGTAAGAAAAACGAGAAACCCCACCTCGTGGATTTGTAGATGGCCAATGAAGTTCGATCCCCAGTCCTCTAAGCTTAGCATTTGTTTCTGTGCAACCATGGCAAGCTTGAAATTGTTAATTCATATGTGTCATAACAGCAAACCTCAATACCAAATGCAAGAATCAATTGAGGCGTAACAAACACATTCGTTATTTCGCAGACAAACAAATGGTTGTAATTAATGCCTCTTTTTACATCTCAAATTCAATTCAATTTTCAATCTCAATTGAAACTCATAGGAAAGAAAACACCAATTGCATCATTGATTAGGGGAATTCGCTTCATCACAAAACCTACAAAATAACCCACAAACAACCAACTAAATAATATATTTTTGTTTGGAGAAAAAAAGTCGTGTTTTTGAATCTAAAAGATTAGGTACTCTTGGTGTGAGTGTGTTTATGATCTGCAAGATCCAAACTTTATGGATGTCCGTTTACTACTTTTGCACTTGATGGATGTCGATGTACACATAAGAAGAGAATTATGCTATACAGATTTTTGTTTGATATCAAAATCTCTTGAACTCATTTTTCTTCTATCAAAGCTAAATATAAAAAAAATCAGTGAAATGCCACACACTATTTGGTTCGTCATCACCCCTTTTTAGAACATACCAAGATTTCTTAACAAGCTAAGCGAGAGATATCAACAAGACTCTAAAGAGTCAAATAGTCACATAGTCAATGATGGTAAAATAGTCAAGCCAATACAGTATTGCAAAGCAAAAAACAAATTAATTCGTAAATTTTTGTTCTTGATTAATTATGAGGTGCAGAGGCCACATAAACAAGGATAAACTACTTTACGCATGATTATTTGCACATATTGTCCGGATTATCCAATATAAATGCATTCAAACATAGGCACATAACATGATTATAAGTGAAAAATAAATGAGGCCTCATACTTTCCAAAATAAACTCCCACAAGAAATCGACCCATGTGTGAGGAGTGGGGACAAAAGATTGAATAAATTATTCACACAGAATGCTTATAGTGAGACGTTGGAGTTTGTTGGTCGAGCAAACCACCGAATGTGAAAGATAAGTAGAAGGATAATACTCTGTAAAGAATTTCTCAACGGTTTCCTTTGCCATTTGCTCCCCAAAATTCTCCATTTTCTAAAACACAAACGAGATCCAACAAACAATTCCCCGATAAAATAAAAACAAACCAATCCTATGTTTCTATATAGGTATAAGAGAATCATGAATTGAAACAAATAATCTACAAGGGCACCTTTAGAACAAGGAAATCAAATCCATAGGTCACATTTTATAGCAAGCCATATGAAGGGAGGTCTACTTAATGCTCTTGCAATACTTGAAATTTTGCTCAAGCATATCAAGAAGATACCTATTTTCAAATTTCCCATGTTCCAATACTTCAAATATTAACACCAAAATATGTGAATTTCAATGGCTGATTAGCATCACACTCACATAAAATCTATTAGCATAAGAAATAAGCACATTCCCATTCATTTCAATTAATAACTCAATTTCCTAATATCACCAAGTGGGTTCATCGAATAGTAAGGTAATCTTACAATTCGAGTAACAACCATGTCAACCAAGAGTGTAGTGTACTAGTAATTTAGTAACACAACTTCCATTAATACTAGAAGAACTTAAGAACTGTCTACACACAAAATTGCAAGTCAGCTTGACCACTAAAATTGTAAGGCTAAAAGCTAAATACGCAAAGATCAATTAAAAACTACAAACATATCATTATCAATGATCAATTAAAAACAATTAGTCCACTTGATAATTCATAAAGCCACAGCTCATAAATAAGGCATTGAATGAATCCCTAAATTAGATTTTCGGAATTTAACCCCTAAGTCCTAAATGCCCAAACTGAATCCCTAAAGTAGAATTTAGAAAGAAGAAAAAAATGAAATTGAATAACATGAAGAAGAAGAGAACCAGAGAAGTAGGTGGTTCAAGTCGGTGATATGGAGAATCTTGAAATTTGAAGACGGAGAAGAAGAGGCCTTCAGTTGAGAGCAAAGGAGAGGAGGGTCGCAGCGCACTGGAGCAGAAATTTAAAAACACAATTAAGCAATTAAAGCATAACACTCCATACGCATGTATACATATATATATATACAGAGAGACAGAAGGAGAGGGAGAGAGAGGACTGGTAGCCAAAAATGGAGCCCATGAATGCCCGGCCCACTGACCTCGGCAAACTTGAGAAAGCAACATTAGGGCCATTGGAAGAGCGGGGACTAACGAGTTGGAAGAATTAGGAGTTATGGTTAAGGTTTGGATTGGTATCGAGCTCGGTGTCGGTGTCCGAGTCGGGGCTTTGGAGAATCCACCGACATCGTCATCATGGGCATTACTCTCTGTTTTCTATGAAGTCATGGCTAGGCAAGATTTGGAAGAGTGCGAGAGAGGAGAGGAGTTGGGAGAAATTGAGTTTCAGAAAATAAATTTTTAGGGGATATAGAGTCAATATCTATGTATTTATATGAAGGGCAATTGGGTATTTTCCTGTTACAAAGTGAGTATTTCTAATTGAAATTTATAAGGTGAGTATTTTTGATTAAATTTTGTATTTAGTGAGTATCTATGTCAATTTCCCAAAATAATTAAGATAACTTTTCAAATTATATGGTAATAAAACTAAATATTTTTCTTGGGTTAATTTTACTTCAGCTTTTACTAACTAATTTTTTAATTGTTTTTCAATTTCCGTATATGGATTCTGAGTGTAATATCTCGTTCCTAAATTAATATTAAATTATTAAATTATTCAAGTAAATGACAATTTTAGCCCAATAATATTTTAATGGATTTTAAAATTTACTTTTTGTTCGGAAAGAATTTAGGAAATTGAGTCACACCGTTGCATTAACCTCATCGATACGAGTTCGTGGATATGTTGCACGCTCCATTCCGATTTATAACGATAAAGAAAAAGTTTAAAAAGAAAAGTCCCCCCAAAAAAAAAAGTGCTACAGTAACCCCGCTACAGTAATCGGGGTGTTTCTTTTATTTTCCCCCCTCAAGCATCAGACCCTGCCCCATTCTCTTTCTACCCATGGGTTTCTCTCTCCCTCTCTCTTGCCTGAAGCGGTCACTTCAGGATTTTTGATCGGCGATCTCCTTCCCTATAGCTTCATGTCAAGTTGTTAGAATCAAACCAAACAATTTCTTTTTTTTTATATATGGGTTCCCTTCAATTTGTTAGAGAATGTCAGTGTGGTTGTTTCGGATTTTGGATCCTTTCTGATTAATTTGAGTTGGATGATCTGTGTTGTGAGCAAAAACTAAAGGACTCATGAAGGGCTCTCTTGTTTGTTGATTGAAATAGTGTTGGATGATAATTTACTTTTATGTTTTTGGGGTTATTGGATTTATAAGAAGTTTAGGCTCAAATGAAGTTCAACATCGCCAACCCCACCACTGGTTGTCAGGAGAAGCTCGAAATCGATGATGACCACAAACTGTAACGTTCTTATTGACTTGGGTTTGCTTGAAATGTCATTGGTTTTCATCTTTTGCAATTGTTATCATGAAATTATTTATTTGTAGCTCTTGTTTCAAGATTAAGAAAGTTTTGAATGTTTAGTTGGTACTAGGCGCCTCTCAAGAAGAAACAGAAGCATAGTTCGATCTGAAGGAGAGAAGGGGCAAAACAAGGAAAAACAAAACAGTCAGCCAAGGGCAAAACTGAGATTTTACTGTGCAAGGGTAAAAAAGAAGCTGGTTGAACAGTTAAAAATGAAGGCATTTTCGTAAATTCACTGTGCTTAGCTACACTAATTAGTTACATTGGGTTTTAGTATATATATAATTTCTTGAATGTTAGCTTTGCATTTCAGATGCTTATGTTGTACCATCAGCTTAATTTGATTAATAGGCTCTTAAATTTTAAACCCAACAGCTGGTTGTTAGGTTTGTTCTGTGTTTTGCTGGCATTCTCGAAAATTATCATTTTATTAAGAATGAGTTCGCTTAGAACATTAGGCTCTTATATTCAGTTGAGTTTTAGCATTGTAATTCATATTCTATGCAGATTTAGTCTCGTATATTTTGAACTAGCAGTTTTCTAGATACTTTCAGTTTATTAGCCATTTTCCAAGTATTTATCTACTTCTTGTGGAGTTTATGATGTTGAGCTTACGTGTACATACTCTTTCAGCATCTAGTTGTTCTCTTCATGTTACTGGATGAAATGATTTTGTTTATCAAGATATGTAAGTATCTTAAGGGTTCTGATTAGCCCAAGTAGTGTTCGGCTCATTTAACCAATTAGCAATAAAGTTGGAATTACAAAGAGGTTCGGGATCAACAGTTTAATTGGAAGAGGTTTTATAAATGAATTTCAGAAGTAGATGAACCTAAATGTACATGTTTGGAAGCATTGAGTTATTGACTAATTTGGTTACAATTAAACCTCCATGTTTATGAACAAAATTTGGTAATTGGACTTGATATAGGTTTAAGAAATCATGGGAAAATGATATTTACCAATTGAGAAAAAGCATGAAATTGAACAACACCTATTTGCATTTCTATTTGAAGGAATGGAGATTAAATTCAGATATGTAAGCTTTTGGTGTACAAATTCTATAAATTTTATTTATTTCTTATTTTTAAGCTTCTCATGGGCTGGAATTTAGTGGTGCCTGCTTTCCCATATAGAGTTATGCAAGTATTTTTGGGATTGCGATGAACAAGAGGTTATGTGAACTTTGAGTTGTTTGATGTATTTATTTGTCATTAGTATTATTTGTATCGCTACTATTATCATTGTTCTATAAATATTATTAAAGTTATACAATTGGGCAATATGGGTTTAATCATGAAAGTATTTTATTGGAATCCCTTGTGTAAGCGAGTTTAGATTGTTATTTGATTAATATTTTGGGGTTTTCTAGGAACTTACGTTTTTTAGAGTTATTACCTATATTGTGAATAAATATTAGAGTATGTGTTAACTTTTGGAATTGTGATATGGGCATTATGAAATTATTATAATTATTATTATTATTATTATTATATATGTTTATATTTAAATTTATGTTCGATGGATTGAAATTAATAAATTACAAATACTAGTTTTCTAAATAATATATCTTTATGAATATGGATTTGGTTTGAGAATAACTGTTTATCTATTTTAAAGACTGATTTCTGAGAAAGCTGAGAAGGGAATTGATGATTAGTTCAGGAATTGGTTTTCAAACCCACCACAGGAGTAACCCCCCTTGTTGCCTTCGGATTGGATACTCAATTATGATACGCCCCACGTGTCTCGGGGACGCTCGAACCGTGAGGAGCGAGGACGCGTCTCAAGCCGACTATGTGTCCTCTGAATTCTGCGAGGATACGCGTCTCAAGCTGATTTCATGTCTTTCGAGTTCTGCGAGATGCGCGTTTCGGGCTGATCACCCGATTCTGCGAGGATACGCGTCTCGGGCTGACTCTATGTCCCCCGAGTTCTGCCAGAATAAGCGTCTCGGGCCGACCACGTGTCCCCCGAGTTTTGCGAGGATGTAACCTGTATGGTATTTGGAATTGACAGAAAATTATTGGGGGTATACTAAGGTGGAGAGTCTTTTGATATTGGAGATGTTTTAAACAAACAAAAAAACTAATGATTTGGCTTGAATGCTTATTTAGCGAATGTTTTGAATACGTATTTTGACGCACATTTCTTGCCATCTATTGTTTTAATATAAGATTTCTCATGACTAATGTTTTATAATAATGATTCAGGTTTCCTTATTTGTGCATGATGAGTTTGGGTTGTGTTTAAATATAACTTTGCAAATTCAAGGAATATAACAGTCAGATGCAAACTCGAGTTCGGCTCAGTACTGTATTATTTGTTTTATGATTCTTTTAATTATAAAGAATTACGTGTGGCTTGATCCCTCAAACAGGGTACATAGGCAACCTAGTTTAATATAGGTGTAGCCACGGCAGAAACTAAGTTTCGAGAAATTGTTTGGATATGGGTTTCGTTATGCATTTATTGTTTTGGTTTATTTCAATTTGAATTTGTGGATGGGCCGAAGCCGATTTAAAACTGAGTATGTTGTTTGTTGAGACCTCATACATTTCAGTTTATTTTGTCGTATGCATGCTGAAATTTGGGAGTATAAATTGTGCTATTTACAGGTAAAATAAAATGGGAAATGTCAGTTTTTCAGGAGAGACTTTGCCGGTTTTTCGGCATAAGTCGCAAACTCTTAAGTGGTTTTAGGTTGACACAAGGCAAAAACGACAGTTTGGTCATTCATGTCTGGCACCTTACAAGTGTTGGACACGCACAGAGTTCGACACGGATTTCAAAGTGGAATTTAGGTTGGGTCCTATCACCGAGCCTCTACATTTAGCCACTATGCATTTACTCGCATTTCATAAAATCTTAACAAGTCAAGATATGACATGTCAATTTTTAATTTTAACACCTATCTATTTAATTAACTCCAACTTAATGTCGTTAAGTCTAAATAAATTAAAATAAAGAACAAACCATAAACTTATCAACAACCACCGATGACCAATGGGGGATTCATGAATTTTCCAAGGAAGGGGCAATATTTAAAAGCCTAAAAGCTCAAAAGAAATACCCAGATTATTTGAAGGATGATTTGAACTACTCGAATTATTCAAAGGAGCATTTAGGGTTTAGGGTTATACAAAGATAACCAAAAAATAAAACAAAAATAATATCTCTAAAAGAACAAAAGACAAAAATGTAGCAATGGTCCCTCAAGTAAGACCCCACTTTACTTTTAGTCCCTCATCTCCAAAAATTGTTATGATGGTGCTTCAACTACGCCTCAACTTTCAGAACTCGTCCTTCCCGTCAGCTCTGTCAACTTTTTCGTGAAAATTAAGGCTATATTTGTCTTTTCATATGATGGATTCTTAATAAGCACAGCCCAACCTCAACAACCACCTCTCTCTCCCTCTCTCCTCCAACCACCCTTAATAGACCTAACCCCACAGATCCGATGCCAACCTACTCCGACCTCGACCTACTCTCTCCTTCTCTCATTTTCTTCCTCCCTTTGTTCGTCAGCCCCTTCCTCCTCCCAACCTTTTCATCGATTGGTCTTCCTCTCAATCAATTGAGCAATCTAAACAAAACCCAACAGGATCATTGGAGAGAGAGAGAGAGAGAGCGAGAGAGAGTTGTTGGGTTTGGTTAGAACGAGGTGGTGACTAGGTAAAAGTCTTATTTGCCCTTAAAATTTGATATGAATTTCCCAATTTGCCCTTAATTTTGACAGAAAATTTAACAGAATTGATGAAAGGACGAGTGGTGCAATGCGATATCTAAATGAAGGATGATCATAACAATTTTTTGGGTGGAGGGACGAAAAGTAAAGTGGGGTCTTATTTGAAGGATTGTTGCTACAATTTTACCAAAACAAAAATAATAAACTACATATTATAAAATATAAAAAAACTGAACAAAAATACATTCAAACTGGGAAGAGATGGATGGATTTGGAGTAAGACTCAAGAGCACACAAAGCTTCGTCAAGAATCAAGAATTCAACGCAAGGCATCCCTTGGTCCATTTAATTCTAACTTGAACTCCAAGCATGCTCTTTCGTTCTATGGAAATAAGGCTTCAAGTTTGTTCTTTTAATTTATTTTTTTGGCCTAGCCAAAACGACGTCTTTTGGCTAGTACTTAAAAAAAGAAACACGCACTAAGCACAGCATATCATCGCAACAAAGAAAAGAACAACGTAGCATCACAACAAGAAAAGAACAAGTCGCTCGGTTGCTACGGCATTTATTCGAACAGATGGTGGGCACCTCCAAGGCAGAGCTGGTGGGCACCTTCAAGGCAGCTACACCTCCTTGCCCCCTTGTGGGTCCGCCAGTATTCCTATGTTGTGCCTTGGCCCTTACTTGCGTTGATCTGCCTTCGGATTGAAGGCACTAATTAAACAGGCCTTGGCATCGCATGCATTCCCTTTGTTGCAAACCTTATTGGTAAGTTATAGAGTGAAAAGCCTTTATATTTTGAAAATGCAATGTCTTATCGGTTAGTTATAGAGTGAAAAAGCCTATATCTTGTCAACAGATGAGTGGCCAGGCCAAAACTCTTCTTTTAATACCAAAACTCTCTGCCAACGGTGTCAAGCCCCATGAAAAAAGGCCTTAACTGGTAGACTAGTGGTCTCATATTCGAACCCCTATAACACTGTGGTAGTTTGTGTGTGTGAGAAACCCTTCTCCCCATTACTTTTCTTTACCTCACATGTTTTCATATTTGTCATTCTTTTCCATGATATTGCATTAATTTAATTAAAGAGTCTATTGGAGCAAAAATTATTCAAGTAGGAAATAAACATTTTCAAATTGCCACATAGGTCATCAAATTTTAATATGAAGAGTTTAATTTGGTTTAGATGAAGCTAGTATGCAATTTATTGTTTGGGCCTTAGCACCATGTAACCCAAAACAGAAGTTGATAATAGCGGGCAGGATCTGCTGCTCCGATTGACCCGAACCCAATACAAGCGGGTAGTCCCGGTCCTCTTTTATGTTCATACATAGACACACGGATATTCAGTCAGTCCGTTTGCACTGTCTCGGTCAGAGGTTCAGTTCAGGTACTTACGGCTCTCACTCATTTAATTATTTAACTTAAATAGAAAAGTAGCTCTGCTTACTAGTACTGCTATTGTAATTGTAATTCCAGGACTGTTTCAAAAGTCAGATGAAGGTCTTTTTCTCTTCTTCTTTTTTGGTGGGATTCGACAGATAAGAGTTTAGACAGTTTAATTGGTAGTGGGTAGGCTTAAATTTTGATTATGTAGGAAGTGACCAGGATTAGGTTAAAAATATAAAGGCACAACATGGGCATCTGTTTTAAGGTTTTGATTCCAGAAATTAAAGGGAAACGAAAATTAGAAAGAATGTCGGTCAAACGTTAACGTAGCTAATTTGTTTCAATTTAATTGAATTGGCTATCACAATTTCAATTGTGTCATTGCAGATCAAAAGCTTTCACTCCACATGGTAGCGAGCATTGCGCCTTATTGCTTGAGTTTTTCTCAACAAACCTGTCATTCAAACTACATTTCAAAGCATATGGCATTAAGTAAATATAGAAGAGACATACGGAGGGGTTGCCTTAAAAGGCCTCAGATTTTGCCTTCTACTCTTGGAGATGCTGTTGGGTTACGTGTGTTTGTGCTCTCCGACTTGCACACTGACTATACCGAGAACATGGAATGGGTCAAGTGCTTACCAACTGTCAGATACAAGAATGATATTCTTATTGTTGCGGGTGATGTTGCTGAGACGTACAAGAACTTTATCGTGACTATGTCTCTCTTGAAGGACAGATTTGAGCATGTCTTGTATGTGCCTGGCAACCATGACCTTTGGTGCCGTCACGAGGGAGAAATTTATGTGAGAAACGTTCTTTAATTATCAGGCCTCTGTGGTGCATGCACTACCTCCTCCAACTGTAATAGTTCACAGAATCTCATTGCTAACGTCGTAATGTTATATACAACCATCTGTACACGTTTATAATATTTATCATACTTGCACATATCAGCAGCACTGCAGAGCTCGTTTGTTTGATCTGCAGCCACTCGCTAGAGAGTCAAAACAAGCCAATATTTCCCTAGTTTAGGATTTAGGATTGATTTTAACCCAGTGCAGACTTGAAATCAGCTCCTTTGACCTTTGATGATGACTTTGCAAGGATGCCTTTAAGCAAGCAGAAGAGACCTTTAACCAGATCTGCCCAGATTTCTAGTTGCAAGTTGGGAAAATCCCTTAAAGAGAATGTGAAATCAAACAACACTGAGACTGCATTTGGTCTCTTCTCAGATTAAACTGAGAGTTGTGACTCTTTTTGCACTCAGTTTCAGGGAGTGCATAGTCACCCATGAAACCAAAATAACATCTTCACAAGCCAATGGGTATATGCAGATAAGCTGGTTGGTCTGTTCGTGCCATCTTAACATTCAAGTTTTAATGATATTAATGATGGCTTAGCCGTATCTGGTTCAGAATGTGATTCTTGTCAATGTTTTTCGTTCAATTTTCTTCATGTGATATAGCAAGGTTGCCTCCTATGTGTGAAAACATTAGCTCAACAGTGTGGTTGTGTTTTTTCAGCTTGATTCTCATCAGAAATTAAAGAAATTGCTTGACGCATGTAGAGGACTTGGAGTTCAGACCAGTCCAATGGTTTTAGATGGCTTAGGAATCATTCCTTTGTTCTCATGGTACCATGAGGTGATTGCTCTATTAACATATGTTTTAATTTTATGTTGTTTTTCAGCTCTCAGACCATCGATGGCTTTGTCTTAGTAACACTTAAGATAGCATACAATAAATTAATAGACTTGCTTATTTTTCAGAGCTTTGATAAGGAGGAGGAAATAACCAGCATCCACATTTTGCCTTTGGAGATGGTGATTCACTTTCTTTTATCCCAGTAAGATTTGTAAAAAGTTTGATCGTAACATGATTCTGCAGTTCTTGGTTTTAATTATAGTTGCTGTAGATTTGTAATGCATGTGGCCACCAGTTATCACCAATATATGATACTGTTGAGAATTTTGATGACTAATATAATATACAAGTTTCCATGCTGGAAGCAATTCTTTCTCTATATAAGTTCAATAACGGACTTTCTGCTCTTTTCTCATTCATGTTACTGTCCTCAATGTTATTTGAGTTCGTGACTGAACAAAATCTTAATTAGCATACCAAGTTGATAATAGTGTCATAAAGTCCTTAATGGAGGACCTCGGCTTTCTTCTTTATTCTCTTTTCTTGTTTATTGATTGTTTGTCATGTCTGCATTTATGCCTTTAATGCTGAAGGTTTATATTCTCTCTCTTTTTATCTGTTGGTTTGGTATTGTTGTGTTGTTGCCTGTTTTATTTGTGTTCCTTATATGCGCTTGATTTGTCAGTTTACATTGCTGCTGTTATTATGGCTGCTTTATCATGTAGGGGAGCAGAACAATATATGGATGCTTTTATGTACATATCATTATTTCAATTTTTAGGCATGTAAGGACTTCAAGGCATGCAAGTGGTCCAAGGAACTGTCAAATGGAGATATCTCACTTGCCCTGTACTTTGATGCAATGAATGAAAAGAATCAGAGTGTGATCAAGGAGATCCAGAACACATGTAACCAAATAATTACATTTTCTCATTTTGTTCCCAGGTCAGGTTGATCGTGATTTATGCCTTCCAAAATACTAAGTCTGACTAGTTGCTTTCTCACTTTAAATATTTTAAAAATGCGTCTCAGATCATATATCTTGCTGATTGGCTTTCTTTCTAAAGGGTTCTAACATTTCTTTAGGGGTTTTTTTTAATCAGTTTTGGTACCTGAACTTTGACTCGTGTAACAACTCAGTACCTGAACTATAATTTGTCTCAGTTTGGTTTCTAAATTATTTTTTTGTGTCCAATAAGTGCCGAATTAAACTTTGTTACAACAGATCTTATTGGCAATTTCTGCCTTTTTTCTCATTATCATTGAGGACGAGACTAGATTGTGACAAGTTCAGGTACTGAATTGGAACACGCCATAGTTCAGGTACAAAAACTGAAGAAAAAAGAAAGTCCCCTTTTTTCTGTTTAGGGTTTATTTGTTCTGTAGTTAGTAGCCAAGCCACATTGGTTCTGAATTCTTAGTTGCTTCCGTTGTTGGAAACTTTGAACCTGCTTGACATAAAAAGATTTTGGCCAATGTCAAAACCATTTTCAAATTAACCTTTCGTTCTTTTTTTTCCTTGTAACTTTAGTGTGCATTGTTCCTGTGTCCATTCCCTGAATCTCATGTGTCAATAAGTTTATGGATTCGGTCAGTAGTCTTCTGTTAGCGTGACAATTGCTTGCATACCATGTCGCCAGGCAAGAGCTGTGCCCAGAGAAAAGGATGCTATTCTATCCAAAGCTTCCAAAGATTATCGGTTCTGATTGTCTTGAGTTCCGTATAAGGTCTATCCATGGGGTTGAAGGAAGTCCATCTACATGTCATGTGTTTGGTCATACACATTTCTGCTGGGATTCTGTGCTTCATGGTATCAGGTACATTCATAACTCACTTACCTCTGTAATAATGATTTCATACAATTTATTACTGCTTCTGTGGGAACAAGAGGGAGAAGAGTGCATCTAAAAAAATAGGATTAACTACATAAAAGTACCCAACCTTTAGGGGTCGTTTCAAATTAATACCCAACCTTTTAAATTTTTCACAGGCATACCTGATCTTTCGTAAAACATACAAATTAGTCACTCCGTTAGTCAGACCGTTAGTGGAGGCGTTAAGTGATGACGTGGCTGCTCCGATGTGGCTTTTTTTGCTGAGGTGGATACCACATCCACGTGGATTAAAAAATAAATAAATAATTGTTTAAATTTTAAAAAAACTCAAAAATATTAAAACCCAAAAGAAATTAAAAAAAAGAAAACTCTCTCTCTGTCTCCCCTATCGACTTATTCTCCCCCCGTTCCCCATGACCACCAGCTGCAAGCTCCAACCCCTAAACCCATCCCACAGCCACCCTTCACCCCAGCCCGCAACCACAACTCCCACGAAGCTCCAACACCCAAACCCATGGCAGGACCACCAAGAACCACCCAACCATCTCCATCTCGCCGATCTCCCTCAGCCCTCATCCGCTTCTCAGATCTCTAGCAGCCCCACCCCATTATCAACCACCCTATCTCCCGCTGTACCTCTCTCTTTCCCCTGTAACCCTCTAGCGCCTCTTACCTAGCTCACACAACAAGCCACTGCCACAACAGCCCCACCCAGCAACCACAAGATTTTTTTCTCAAGACCCCCAAAAAAAACACCTCAACAGACCCATCTTAGCTCTCCACCGCCCCTAGCCTTCCTCTTTATCTCTCCGTCTTTGTCTCAAACCCAAATTTGGTGATTTGGGATCGGGGTTTAGAATCAAACCAAATTGGGAATTCACAAGTTTGCTGTGGGTTTTGACAATCTCTTCTTTTGTTAAAGAAACCGATATCTTTAGTTTATTGTCCTTCTTTTGAGCGCCTTTGGCTCCAGCTTTAGAAGAGCCCGACCACCTGGGTTTTGTGGTGCTGCTCAATTACAGAGAAGGGTTTTTGTTATTTTCGCTGCTTTTGGTGTTGGTCTTGGTGTGGGGAGAGAGAGATAGAGAGACATAGAGACAAAGCGGTGGGGGGTGGCTGGGTTTGGGTGATGGTGGTAGGAGTGGGGAAGGTGGGTCGGAGACGGGGTTGGGAAGGACGGGGTTTCAAAATCGTCATTTGAATCTGCGAATTCTAGCCTTGAGACCATGAATTCCACTTGGGTTTTCAAAAGCATCTCAAAACCCAGATTTATACTAGAGAGACAGACGGGTTTGTTGTAGGGCTGGGCTTGTGGGTTGTGGTCGGCGAAGAACTTGGCAATGAATATGATGGCATGGCCTTGACGAAGACGGTGGAGTCGAAGCCACTAGCGTTTGTTGCGGGGTTGGGATTGTGGGTTCCGATGGAGCTGGGTTTGTGGGTTGTGGGTACGGTGTAGTGGCTGGGATGATGGTGGGCTTGTGAGGTATGGTGAGTGGGTGACGGTGAAGGGTGTGGGTCTTGGGCGGGGGAGAAGATTAAGGAGAAAGATGGGTTTAGCTTTTTATTTTTTATTTGTCTTCTTTTTTAGTTTTATGTTTTTTTCATTCATTTAATAAGAATTTTTATTAATTTTTCAGTCTATGTGGATGCCACATCAGCTTAAAACAGGAACTCAATTTTGCCACATCATGAGTTAACTGATTTTTTAACGGTTTTCCTAACGGATGGTGTATTTTGAAAGGTTTTGTGAAATTTGTGTACTGATCAAACGAGTCAATAAACGTTGGGTATGAGTTTGTGATGACCCCCCATAGTTTGGGGGGTTTACTGTAGTTAATCCAAAAAAAAATGAAGGCTATATATAGAATAGAAAGTGTAACTTTACCAATTATACATCAACAAGTTTTAGCATGGTAAGAATTGAAAAAGAGATTTATCCCCTTAACCATGGAGGATAGGAGTTGAAATGGTAATGAATTATCTTAGCTTTTGACGCAGCGCGTAATAGCAAGAATGATGAAGAATACAAAAGAAAACAATAAACCTTCAATCCTTGTTGATTCTCTAGATGAGAATAACCAAGAACAAAGGGGTTCTATGCCTTGTTGATTCTAGCGGAATACCAAGTTGATAGGAAAGAGAGAGAATTCTCTAAGTTTAATATTCAACGTCAAAAACTGTCTTACAATTAGCTATAAAATAGCTTTTATACTTGGGAAAAACAAACCAAACTCCAAACCCCAGCTGAAATAGGAAAACAAACTTACTTCCTAAACCAAACTCCCAATTCTAATTGAAATAGGAAAACAAAAATATTTGCCTAAAACAGATTCCTAGAACATTAATTACGCATCTTACGCCTGTCAAACTGAAACAAAATTATGAGTGATGCGTGCTGCATCATCCTCCCCGGGTTGAGAATTCATCCCCGAATTCAAATCTTCCTCGTCAGAACTATCACCATGGTAAGGAAAGAGATGTTTGACATTGAACACATCAGCAGTACGTAGATGACTAGGAAGCTTGAGGCGGTAAGCATTTGGATTAATCTTAGCCACAATCTCCACTGGACCAATCTTTCTTGCAACTTGTATTCCCCAGCTGGAAAACGATCTTTAGTCAAGATAGCCCAAACAAAGTCATCTACCTCAAATTCGACATGTCGGCGCTTCACATCAGCCACTTGCTTGTATTTCGCATTGGCATCCTCAAGCCGTTGCTTTGTTGTTGAGTGAATTTGCTGAAGTGTAGCCACAAATTCTTCTGCCTTGACATTAACTCGCTTCAAATCTGGAACTGGTGCAAGGTCAAGAGGACACTTTGGGTTATAGCCGTAAGTAACAAAAAATGGACTGAACCCAGTGCTCCTATTGATAGAGTGATTGAAAGCAACTTCTGCTTGGCTCAACTTTTGATCCCATGACTTCAAATTATCTCCCACCAAGCTTCTTAGTAAATTTCCAAGGGATCAATTGACAACTTCAGTCTGCCCATCAGTTTGAGGATGGTAGGTACTACTAAAATTTAGTTTTGTATTAGCAAGCTTCCACAAGCACCTCCAAAAGTGGCTAAGAAATCTCGTCTCTGTCAGACACAATAGACGTAGGCAATCCATGGAGCCAATACACTTCTCGAAAAAAAAGCTGAGCTACATTGATTGCGTCTGTAGTCTTCTTGCACGGGATAAAATGAGCCATCTTAGAAAATCGATCAACAACCACATAAATAGAATCCATACCTCGCTGCGTACTCGGAAGCCCTAAAACAAAATCCATGCTTAAATGTTCCCATGGTTGATTTGGAACCGGAAGCGGCATGTACAACCCTGCATTAGTTGCAACACACTTAGATAACTGGCACACCCTACAACTCTCAACAAATTTGGTCACTTCGCGATGGATACTAGGCCAAAAATAAGAATTTATCACTAGATGGATTGTCTGATCTCTCCCCATATGGCCCTCGTTATGCAATTCATGAATAATTTTCAGGCGCAAGCTAGACTCGGGGATACATAACTTATTTCCTTTAAATAAAAAGCCATCATGTAGTACACCCGCTGCCACGTCATGTATGATAGGAACAAAGTACAGGTCTGTAGCTATTAAATCACACAAGGAAACAAAACCCAACACATGGCTCCTCATGGTCGTGAGAAAATTGGCTCTACGGCTAAGCGCATCTGCTTCTCAATTCAAAGCACCTGACTGATGCTTAAGAACGAAGGTGAACTGCTACAGATATGATGCCCATTTAGCATGGCAGGCAAAGAGTTTATCTTGTGAATTAATATGCTTCAAGGCCTCATGATCAGTAAACAAAATAAATTCATTATGAGCCAGATACGAACTCCAGTGCGTGAGAGCCAACCACATAAAACTCCACATCATATGTGCTATAGTTTAATTTCGAACCGTTGAGTTTCTCACTATAAAACACTACATGTCGTCCTTGACTTAAAACAGCCCCAATACCCACTTTACATGCATCACAATGCAACTCAAATGTCTTGCTAAAATCTGTAAGAATTAAAACGAGTGCTGAAATAAGCTTTTGTTTGATCTTGTGAAAAGCAGTTGTAGCCTCTTCAGACCAACTAAACCTCCCAAGCTTCATGCAATCTGTTATGGGTGCCATAATAGTACTAAAATTATGAATAAAGGGCCTATAAAATGATACTAACCCATGGAAACTTCGGACTTCATGTAGGTTCTGTTGTAGTGGCCAATTTTTGATTGAGTCGACCTTTGAATCATCCACAAAAATTCAATCTTTCGACACCACAAAGCCAAGAAATAACACCCTATCTGTCATAAAAGAACATTTTATTGCTGCTGCATAAAATTTTTCTTTTCACAGTACTCTCAAGACTTCTTCCAAATATTTAAGATGCAATTGCGGTGTCGGGCCATATATAAGGATGTCATCAAAATAAACCACCAAAAACTTGCCAATAAACGAACGAAACATCTCATTCATCGCCCTCATGAATGTACTTGGTGCATTAGAGAGGCCAAAAGGCATGACTAACCACTCATACAAGCCTTCGCGAGTTTTGAATGCGGTTTTCCACTCATCTCCTTCTCTAACCCAAATTTGATGATACCCGCTCTTAAGGTCCAGCTTGCTAAAAATTGTAGCACCACTCAATTGATCCAATAGGTCATCTAAACGAGGAATGGGAAAACGATACTGTACCGTAATTTTATTAATAGCACGGCTGTCTGCACACATCCGCCATGTGCCATCTTTCTTTGGTGTAAGCAAGGCAGGAACGGCACAAGGGCTAAGACTCCCAAATATGACCCTTCTCTAGCAATTCCTCCACTTGATGATGCAATTCTTTGTGCTCTTTAGGACTCATTCGGTAGTGTGATCTATTAGGTAAACTTGCACCATGCATTAAATCAATTTGGTGTTGGATGTTCCTTAATGGTGGCAACTCACTTGGCATTTCGTCCAGGAAAACATCTTGAAACTGTTCAAGTAACACCTGCACAGGCACGGGGATAGTTGTCACATCATCTGACTGTTCTTTACAAAGCAATAAATAGACAATTCCTGTCTCCCCTGCCTCCTCCATAAATCTTCTCATTGACAACAAAGTAGTGTATCCCTTTTCTTGAGTTCGTTTCGGAAACTGTTCTCTGGTATGCAAAAGAGTAGCTTTAATATTATTGAACATGAAGCTATATGTATTTTTCCTACCGTCATGCACAACAGCTTTATCAAACTCCCATGTTCTACCCAGTAAAATATGTCCTGCATTCATCGGCACAACATCACACCACACTTTATCTTTGTAGTTGTTTCCAATGGAGAAAGGATCAAGAGCCCTCTGATTTCCAACTGACACAGCGCGTAATAGCAAGAATGATGAAGAATACAAAAGAAAACAATAAACCTTCAATCCTTGTTGATTCTCTAGATGAGAATAACCAAGAACAAAGGGGTTCTATGCCTTGTTGATTCCAGCGGAATACCAAGTTGATAGGAAAATAGAGAGAATTCTCTATGTTTAATATTCAACGTCAAAAACTGTCTTACAACTAACTATAAAATAGCTTTTATACTTAAGGAAAACAAACCAAACTCCAAACTCCAAACCCTAGCTGAAATAGGAAAACAAACTTACTTCCTAAACCAAACTCCAAATTCTAATTGAAATAGGAAAACAAAAATGTTTGCCTAAAACAGATTCCTAGAACATTAATTATGCATCTTACGCCTGTCAAACTGAAACAGAAAATTATGAGCGATGCGTGCTGCATCAGCTTTCCTGCTTAAGTAAATCTGTGGCGATCACACTCTATTCTTCTTACACCTGTCCCTCTCTTATGGAGACATTAGATAATGTAATTTATAGAAGAAGAAAAAATGCGAGGACAAGGGGCAATGTTTATGATCCTATGTCTTATTATTATAGACTATTCCTACCTGGGTCCTGAATCCTGACTCATGATAACGAGATTTTCAGACTTTAGAAACAACCTTAGGTCCTAAAGCATTCTGAAAACCTTCATTCAGTTCATCCTAGAAAATGAGCTCGCTTGGTTATGTTGACCTCCAAGAGTTATCAACACGATATTCTGGTTTAATCTATGGTGATTTCAAATTGCTGTTTGAACTTCCAAGTTATTCTGCTGCCACCTCCATGGGAGTATGTTGATCCTGTTTTACCAACATGTAATGGCCCATGGAAGCAAGTAATCATCTTGCCCGCCCTCCATGTTAGCTTATGTACGTAAAATTTAATTTTCAATTTTATGAGAATCAAAGTTTTATTGAACTCATATAATTGGTACGTTACTTGTGAAGGAAGACTAATTGCTTGGTCGCAGACAGCATAATTGCATCAAAACGTGCAAAAGTGGATATACACATTACATCTAAACAAACCAAATGAGCAACATTAGCTAACAGACTTCAAAATTTATAGCCGAGAAAACCTCTGAACCTATGAAGATTCATGATCTTGTCTTGTGTGTACTAGAAGAATACAGTGAGTATAATCCATTTTTAGTTTAGTGAGAAGTAAAGTTAAGTATGCATTTAGCATCAATCAACTAGTTATTCGTATGTTGGTTGAGTTTAGCATTGCCTAATTTCTTTAGCATCGATCTCTTACTGTGATACACTTGCCCCTACACAATTGGTTGTTTGCATTGCACACTGAATGATGAAGCCTGAAGGTGCCCAATAATATGAGCAGTTACTCTCAAGTCAATGATGAACAATGCAGGTATGTGCAGGCTCCATTGGCTTACCCAAGAGAACGGAAGAGGAGAATGAATGGGGGTGACAAGTGGTTGCCATTTTGTATCTATAGCAACGGAAAGTTTTCTGATAGACTTTCACCGTGTTATTGGTCTGATTATTACTCTACCAACCCACGAACACCTCATAACACTCAACTTGCTCCTTGGGTTGCCAAATTTTATAACCAAACATGACAAAATGTTGATTATCTGTTATCATGTTACATAAACTTGCTGAATATGTGGTGATCACTGTTCATGTTACATAAACTTGCTGAATATGTAGTGATCACTGTTCATGCCGTTTGTTCATCTATAAACCTTGTGGTTCAGATTCTGAATGTTGTGTCTCTATTTATGAAAACACTCATTTGTTCATTTCTTAACATTAACGTTGGTGGATAATAAATTTGTGGCAATAGGTTGTCCTCTGTGTGCGTGTCAATAAAATTACCCCAGAAGGGAAGAAATGGGAGAAGGGAGGAGAAGGGGAGAAGAGTGGAGCAAGAAATTAGCCAAAGAAACTCGATGGCACACTTTTATTAGCTTTACAATCACATATGCATGCGATGGACATGAGGTGTTTAGACAATGGAAGACAAACTCCTAGTGAAAAGTTGTCAAACCGAAAGAGGAAGTTTACAGAAAATGAAACATAAAACACACAAACAGTAGAGTAGGTAGTGGGTGGCTAAAACAAACAACGAGAGTAAAGTTGTAGTACTAGGCTAGAGACTAGTAATCCTCAGGAGCCAAGGGCTGGTGAGTGTGGTGGGGGGTCTCTGTTGGTATCACCATGTACTCATATATGAGAGCTGCCAACCCTCCACCTATAAATGGTCCAACCCAGTAGATCCAGTGGTTCCTCCATCTCCACCCTACCAGTGCAGGCCCGAATGCCCTTGCCGGGTTCATGGATGCCCCGTCAAAAGGCCCGCCCACCAGGATATTTGCCCCAACAATCAATCCAATTGCCAGTGGTGCCATAGTTCCCAAGCTACCCCTCTTGGGATCAATGGCAGTAGCATACACGGTGTAAACTAACCCAAATGTCATCACAATCTCTAGTATTAGCCCATGCCACTCGCCAACACCAGAGGCCATGCTGAACGCCACTGTCCTCTGAATAAATCAATTTAATGAATTAATTAACAGCAACCAAGCTAATTCTTTGGCTCAAAAAAAAAAAAAAAAAACAGCAAGCTTGTTTTGATAATTCATTAGTTACCATGCCATTTGTGACAAGCCTTAGCAAAAGGGAAGCCACAATAGCCCCAAGGAGCTGAGCAACCCAGTAGTAAAGGGCGCGAACAACAGAGAGCCTTCCACCAATTAGTGCACCGAAGGTTACAGCAGGGTTGACGTGGCCACCAGATACGTTAATGCTGGTTGAGACGGCCGAAAATAGAGAGAAGGCATGTGCAAGGGCTATGGCTATCAGCTCAGCTGCTGATGTGCCGCTATCCTTGTAAATCTTCCCTGCCAAAATTAATTAGTTGCAAAACAAATTAATTAAACTATAAGCGGAGGAGGATCAGGTAACTATTGCATATGTAGAAATTAACTTTTATTAATTGAGGGCATGCCTGATGTAGATCTGTACAAGAATAGCAAGGAAACATGCATGCATATTAATTTTATAGAGCTGCTAATTGTCAGACAGAATGATTTAATTTGCTGATCAGGAAGGTTATTTATATGCAACAATAAGCTAGGTTGGTTGATTAGGACTATTCTGTGCACTATATCCACACACACACATATATATATGTACCAAGAGCGAGAACAGAGCCTTCCCCAGCAAAGACAAAGATGAAAGTGGCAACGAATTCAGCTAAAGTGGCTCTCATGGAGTCAGGGTGGGTGGCCTCGTCGGCCCTCCCAAAGGCATATCTCCGAGGTGGCATGTTGCAGGCAATTATCAGCACTCTCTTTCTTAATTACGACTACGTACTTGAACCTTTCCCCAGGAATAGTAATATATGATCTGCCAGTTGCAAGTTGCAGGTTGCCGATTGCTTATAATAATTATGCGAACTTTACTTGGCTAGCTAGCTACTTTAGCAAACAACGAAATCAACATTAAAGGAAGAATCCAGATCTCTAGAGTCGAGAGAGAGAGAGGGAGAGAGAGAGCTATCGCTAGCTAGTGTGGTGATGAGGGACTTTGCATGTTTGAAATGTGGAGGCCCTTAGTCTTAAATTAGCCAGGAGCGCTTGTATTCACCTGGGACACTTGGGCAGTCGCTATGCAGGAATAGTGACACGTAGTGATCATGTGTAAGCTGGTAAATCGTACTAAAAGTGTCTTGGAATATGGAATGGCATCATCCGAAACGGTCTCTATCTCTTCTGCACTATTTTGTAGGGGTGGGCATGGTCCGGTTTTTACCTTAAATCGAAATCGGAACCGACTTATTTAACCGGTTCGGTTCGGTTCGGTTTTAGAGAAAATTTTTTGAATCCGGCCAGTTCGGTTTGTACCAGTTCCGGTCCGGTTTTCGGTTAACCGGATTATTATTATTATTATTATTCAAAATATTATTTTTATACAAATTCCAACTAAAATTTTATTTTTTGGGCTTGAAAATTAACAAATAATTCAATTTTATGCAAAGAGAGATATTGTGCCTAAAAAAGAGTGATGTTTTGAAGTTGAGCTTGAGAAAATATTAGTTATGAGATGAAAAATATAGCATTGGATTTAAATAATTTTGTAAAAAAAATGAAATAATACACAACTGGTTCGGTTCGGTCCGATCTGGTTTGATAGGGTGTGAATCCGGAACTGAAATCCGTTGGAATCGGTTCGGTTCTGATTTGTTGACTTTTTTAGTCAACTGGTTTTTTTCGATTAGACTTAGTTCGGTTTTCCGGTTCGGCGGTTTGTATGCCCACCCCTACTATTTTGAATTCATCCTTTTGCATGCCTTCATTCTATTTAGTGCATATTTAATAGGTGTGAGGTTTTATTTGAAAGGTCTCGATGATATTAGTAATGAAACCACTTATTATATATTATTTTTATTTTTTTAAAGTTTTGATATGGGATTTTACATTGTTCAACAATTTGTATAGTCTAAGCTACATATTTGCGAGAGGGTGATTAAGAATAATTATCTTTGCATTCAAGGTCTCATGTTGGTTTCCTCCCTCCCGAATATCGATTTTATAAATATATTTTTTTTAAAACTTACAGGCTATATATAGCGCTAAGTAACCTATAGTGAGGGATTCGTAATTAGTTAATTAATCTTTTATCTTTGGTCATTCTTTGATTTGGCAAAGAGAAAAGTATCTCTATTTGTTTAGGGAGTTGAGTTGGGTGCACCAGTTTCTCCTAATTGTGTCCATGTTTTAGGTCTTTGACATTCCCTTAGAAAAGATAAAAAAGATAAAAAAGATAAAAAGGGAAAGCCCTTTGCCTTTCCTCCTTGGTTGCATCTTGCGTATGGCTCTTTTTATATTTAGGCTCATTCTTCTTATAGACTTTTGCTTGCCTTTGAAGAAAATGAAAGGTCTCTTCTTCAGTGAAACCGGATAAGACTAATGACTCAATGGTATTCTTTTGACAGGTAGTGGAGCTAGTTGTGTCAAAATTACAATCAGACAAGTGATAAATTTGTAGAAAAATAGATAGGCTTACAAATAAATAGATAGGTTTGATAGTTGATCATAATCAACATTAAACCAACTGAAGGCTAGAGACTAAACCAAATGTTACAAATAAAAATACCATTACTCACCTCACCTTTCCCGCCTTACTATAAACTCGATTTAATTTAATTAAACATTCATCTTTTTCTTTTTTTGTACATTCTGCCAAAAGAATCATTGAAGTTGTCTAACTCGGCGGGTCATGCCTAGGAATTTATATATTCATAGCCATGGAGGCCTGGCCTGTACGTACTAGTTAATTATCTATCATGGCTCGAAGAGCTCGTAATACAGGAAAGGAATATGAAAAATAATCATTGATCCAATCCCTTGGATCTTCCTCAGTCAATCTCTTCTATTCTTGTCAACACTTGAATCATTTTTGGCCGCTTCTCCGGTGTCAAGTCTGTACAGTCTAGTGCAATCTTGGTGAGCTTCAGCATCTCATCATGGTCTTCCTTTGCTGCCAGTATCTCTACATCCAGAATATCTGTGGACCAGTCATTGTTTACCACCATTCTAACCCAATCAGAAAGATCATCCATCGTTTCATCATTTCCCGGTGAGATTTCACCTGGGATCCTGCCAGTTATGACCTCCAGTAGGATTATACCAAAGCAATAGACATCGGCTTTCTGTGACAACTTCTTCCCTTGAGCAAACTCGGGTGACTTGCCGATGGCTAGATCTTCAGTGTACTTTCGAGAGGGCACAAGTGGTAAGAATCCGAAATCTGTAAGCTTCAAATGGTAGGTTTGGCTGTTTCGCTGGATGACTAGTACATTAGACGATTTCAGGTTGGCATGAGGGACCTTATGTGAAGGCAAGGATTGGTGAAGGAATGTGAGACCCTTTGCTATGTCTTTGATTATTGATAGTCTTGTTGCCCAATCCAAAGGTACTCTTCCAACTCCTCTGTTCTCTAGCATCGGATCCATGCATGCACCCAAATTAATTACGATATATTTGATACCAACGTACTTGAATTTATATAAATTATTCTTGTGATTTTCATGCAATATACATATAGAAGCTAGCTAGCTTGCTAATTAATGGGAGAGAATATTACTTATTGAAACTGACCATGTAAAAGTTCAAACAAAGTGCCACTGGAGTCAAACTTAGAGATGACCAGCTTCTCCTCCTTGGAATAGTAGAAAGAGAGAATCTGTACAAGGTTTTCATGCCTCATATTCCCTAGCAATTGCATCTGTTGGGTAAATTCCTTTTTGCTCAACTCATTCATGTTTTTAAGTCTCTTCACCACCACAACAGGACCCGATTCCAGTGTTACTTTGTATGTAGTGCCTAGTTTCCCCTTGCCTAACACTTGTGCAGATGCCCTTAGTAAATCATCCAGGTCAAAAGCTGCTGGCATTTCCTTGTCAAAAAAATCCAACTCAACCCTCTTTTCAGGATCCCCCAAGCTCTCCAAATGAGGCATTTTCGTTTGTGGCCACCCTGAAGTACCATCTCCTATTTGTATTTGGAGACAAACGAAAGCGGAAGAAGCAAAAGACACAAAATTTTAAATGCAGAGCCTACGCCAACTTTAAAGTCACATGAATACTATATAAAAAGATGCAATTAATTATTGGGACATGACAGGATCAATGTTAATGCATACGTACCTGTCTGTTGTTCCTCCTTTGCTGCTTGTTTTCTATGCACCTTCCTGGAATAACATAAGGAAACAAATGTGACGAGAAACAGAACCAGCGCTGCAGCTGCCACGATCAAAGCAAAACTCCATGCTTGGAGATTTTTCTTCTTGTTGGGTGGAATAATATTTGGGGAAAGAGGTGAAGGAGATGGCGCAATGACTACTGGAGGCGGAGGTGGACATGATGTTTCCAAGGGACTCCCACAAAGATTTGAGTTATGATCGTAGGAGCTTTTGGGGAACTTCTGTAACACAGCAGTTTGAGGAATCGGACCCTCAAGATGATTATAAGAAACATTAAATGCTCTCAAGGTGGGTTGGTCAAAAGGTGGAATGTGTCCATCTAAATAATTGTTCTGCAAATCTAGCACTCTCAGGTTAGGCAATTCAATATACTCCAAGGGAATTGAACCCCAGAAGCGGTTGTAGGACAAAACCACATATTCCAAGTAGACAAGATTTGTGAGGTTTGGAAGAGGGCCGGAGAGTGTGTTGTTTCTGAGGCTAAGTTTGCTCAAGAAAGTTATGTTATGTAGAAATGTACAAGGTGGAAGGGAACCTGCTAGCTGAATTCCTTGCAGGACAATGTGAACAACATGCCAATTTGAACAAGCAATGCCAGCCCATCTGCTGCTGTTATTGATGCATGGAGGACCAGTCCAATTCCCGTGCAAATCTGAGTTTGAGCTTAGAGAATCTCTTAGCTTCAATAGTGCTTCTCTTTCTTCTGGGTAGTATTCATCAATTTCGGAAGATACCGATGCAACGAAATTCATGATTGATAATGGATTCAAAAAAATCAACATCATAACAACTAGTAGTACTAAAACGTATTTAGGCAAAGTCATGATGATGGATGGATCATATATGGGATTAATGGCAAGAAGCAGCAGGTAAGTAAGACATGGGTTTGGGGGAAGGAAAGATTAAATTAAACTTGAATCTCTACTACTCTACTCTAGCTCTGGGCACGTCTCACAATATTTCTTAATTTATTAATTTTATGACAGTTTGACGAAGTGTGCTAGGGGGTTGCAAATATCCGCCTGAAACGTATTACAGATAGATTACAACAAAGAATCCTTTAATTTTTTTTTGTCCCGGCATATTTTTTAAACAAAGTGACAGCTTTTAGACTAGTTTAGTTTTTAAGTCCCCATTTTCCCAAGGATTAATTTGTAGGCACTGCCACTGGCAGGCAAGGCAGTATATTATTCAAGTTCAATTTCAATGAAAGGTATATTATTTGTATATAGTTGAAATTCTCATTCTTGTTTTATATTAAACTTCGTGAGGAGCAAGGAATTATGTCAGAGGCCGTGGGAAGATATGCAGTGTCGTTGCCCCAACACAAAGTTGTCAATATTCTAATTACAGCTCGGTTGTAGCCGGTAGCCGGTAGGTTATCTTGTCGGTGGGTCCGTGTTTTTGGGACAATGTTGTCGTACTCCAATTAGTATTTAAATTAAAGATTAATTACATATTTTTAATTTCGATTGTTGAATTGCCTTTATTAGATGTATTGCTATATTTAATACGTAATCTAACGATTGAGATTAAAAATATATAACTAATCCTTAATATAAAATATTTATTGTAGAATCTCCCCTATGATTAGGTAGTAAACCCTTAAACTTAGCAGCCCTCCGACCAAAAAAACCCCATCTTAGCCTTCCATGCCCAACAACAACTCATCCCAGCCAATCAAAAAAGGTTTTCCCATTTCATTCTCCAGCAGCCCAGTAGCCCGCAGTCTTCTTTTCTGTGTCGGAGCAGCCCGAAGCGTGAACCTGGGCATATTATCAAGCTTTAGGTTTTTCGAGTTCTTCTTCATTCTTCAACTATCCCTCTTTTGGCTCGCAGTAGGAAATATCAGTCACTCCCACAGTCCCACACTAGCCTGTTAAGTATGTATTAAAAAATATTTCTGAATTTTTTGGATTTTTTCAGATTTTTTATATATATTTTTACGTCGCTGACGTCACATAGCCCAGGCAAGAGTAGCCTTCGGGCTGGCCCATGTTGGTGGGTCCCCCGTGTTGCCCAGGCTCGCTTGCCCCGTTGGAAACGCGAAAAGGGCCTCAGGCCCTATCCTGCTCGGGCTCCAATCCACTGCTGGAGTTGCTCTTATTGACAGAGATTATCTGGGGCGGGCTCTATATGGTATCTCTCCTTTCTGATATAAATTTCTTACACTTACAATTATGTAAAACCACGACGCCATATATAAACTTCGTGGTTTTATGAAGGCTTATTTATTGTAGTACACTTGAAACTTCAGTCAAATCTTACTTTATACCCCCAAAGTTAAATTGGCCCACTTAACCCCCTTAACCGTGGTTTTGTGTTACATTTTACCCCCCGCTGGTAACGACATCCAAAAGACCGTCAAAATTGATGACGTGGTAAGGGTGTTTAAGTAATTTCATATATGTGGCTTATTTACCCCTCAATCTGAGTGGATGATATGGCAAAGTAGAGCCCACAACATAATAAAATATTATTAGTCTATTAAAATAATTAAAATAAATATCCTAAATTTAATTTTAAAAAATTTAGCGACAACCATCTTCTCCACATCGCCACCTCCATCCCTCCCAGCCCAGCCAGCTCTACTCTATCCCCTAATCTTCCCCCTCACCCTCGATAATAAAAACCATCCAACAGCTAATCCAACCTTAAAATGTATTGTCTTTTCAGATTTCAATGTTGAGCCAAATGATGAAAACGAATTTCGAGATCACCCATGAAGTTTGATTTTGCATTCTAGGGTTGATTTAGAGTTGAAATCAGATGAACATGAGAAGAATTTCAGAAGGAGAGGAGGAGTGTGCATCGGGGAAGGGAGAAACAAAAGAAGGGCGGCTCGGGTGGAGAGTAATTTCATAGGTTGGTGGGTTGTGGCTAGGGTATTGGGTCTTTGGGTTTGGTGACAGAGAGAAAGAAGAAAGACACACAGGGGCAGAGAGGAGCGGGGGGTTGTGGCTGGCTGCGTTGGGTTTGTTATTTTCTCATCTGGGTTCGTCTTATATCTTCGAGAGTTGATAGAAAATGTTAGATCCAAGCGATAAAGTGAGTAATATTCTGGGCTTGAACAAAGAAGACCCGAATGATAAAAAGGGCAAGAGAAACAAGCAGCTAGGGGATACTTCTTTCACTTTGCATCTCTGTCCTTCTTGGCCGATGAGATCCACCAAACCCAAAGGATACTTCTTTTACCATGCATCTATGTCCTTAATTTCTGTTCACAATTTTCAAATTGAGTTTTCCTCTTTTTCTTGTTTTGTTTCTCTCTATGATATTCATAACTACACAGATGGAGATTTGATTAATTTTATGTGGGGATCTGATAACTTTATTTTGTAATTAGAGGGAGAGGGAGAGAGAGAGGCGCAAGGGGAGTGGTGGGGATCTGGGTGGGAGTGGTGGGGGATCTGGGTGGGAGTGGTGGGGGATCTGGGTGGGAGTGGTGGGGATCTGGGTGGGAGGGGTTGGGGCTGCTGGAGGGATAGTGGTTGATGGGTAGGGTTTTTAATTTTGCAATTTTTTTAAATTTATTATGTAATATAATTGATTTTTTTAACTTTCAAAGTAAATAATTTTTATTAATTTCTATTTGAGAAGCATGTGGGGTCCATTTTTCATGTAGGATGCTGACTATGCTCAACAATTGGCTAACGTGTGTGATTTTATCATAATGACCCTACCACATCAGCATTTTTGACGGTCTTTTGGACGTTGTTAACGGTGGGGGGTAAAGTGAAACACAAAACTACGGTCAAAAGGGTTAAGTGGGCCAATTTAACTTTGGGAGATAAAGTGAGATTTGACCGAAGTTTTAGAGGGTACTACAGTAAATAAGCCTTTTATAAAACACGACGGATGTTATATAATCTTCGTAGTAGGATGCTTAATACACTGATAAAATAAATTGTGTTGGGTTGACGGTTGCTTTTTAGACAGAGGAAAATAATTCGGGATTTAATTAAAAGTTGGGAATTGAAGAACAGAAAGTGGCATTTCCATTGTACAATGAAACTTCATAAATGACGCGCATAAAAAATCATGGAAATTGGAAATTAAGATTCTAATGGCCCACACCTTTTCAAAATGGAGGGTTAAAGTTCTAATGGCCCGCACCTTTTCAAAAAATCATGTCTCTCTCAAATACTCTGACGAGGCAATTTTCAATTCATTGGTCCAAATCGAGGGTTAAAATTCTAATGACTGCACGTTTTCAAAATACCATCTCTCTCTCAAACACTCTGATGAGGCAATTTTCAATTCCTTCGTCCAAATCGAGGATTAAAATTCTAACGGCCGCACCTTTTCAAAAAACCATCTCTCTCTCAAATACTCTGATGAGGCAATTTTCAATTCCTTCGTCCAAATCGAGGGTTAAAATTCTAACGGCCGCACCTTTTCAAAAAACCATCTCTCTCTCAAACACTCTGACGAGGGAGAGAGAAAGGGGTTTCGTGAAACATGTTACATTAAGTTTTGGAAAAACTACAGTAAACCCCCCAACCTATAGGGTCGGTTACAAGTTCATACCCGATTTTAGAGACATTTATGAGTACATACTCAACGTCACGAAAACTTACGAGTACATACTCTCCGTTAGCCAAACTGTTAGAAAATCCGTTAAATGATGACGTGTCAAAAGTGGAACCCATTTTTTATGACGTGGACCAAAAACTAATAAAAAATTATTTTATTGTTTAATTTATTTTTAAAAATTAAACATATTAAATAAACTAAATAAATAACCCCAGCCTTTGTCACGCCGTCTTCAACCCCAAGCTTCTTCACTCCTTCGACCCCAGCCTTTGGAACTCCGTCGTCGTCTTCATTTTCCACTGGTGGCTTCGGCGGCTCTTTCTTCGCCACTCCATTCTCTTCTCAAACTCAATAGCAACAACAACAAACGCCATCGTTTCAACAACCTCTGTAACATCCCTGACCCAATTTAATTGAATTTATTCAATTTAAATAATTTAAATAATTTTGGCGAAATTACAATTTTGCCACTGGGATTAAGGGTATTTTAGGCACTTTAAAATTTTCGAAAAGAATTTGGGAAATTGAGTTGCGCCGTTGCGTCCGGCTCGTCGAAACGAGTTCGTGGATATGCGGTACACCGAATTAGGGTTGTAACGATCGAGAAGCGATTAGAAAAAAAAAAAAAAAAGAAATTGTCAGATTACTGTAGCGGCTACAGTAGCGCTACAGTAAAAATGCTACAGTAGCCGAATTTCTCCTTCTTCCCCGACTCTTTCTTCTTCCTCCCTCATTTTTCTTCCTCTCTTCGGGCCAATCTTTGGCAGGCGATATCTCTCTCCTCCGAACTCCGTTTCAGGTGATTCCAGTTGCTAAATCTTCATCTCTTCCTCCTCTACACAGCCTGCCCATTCCCCCAGCTCAGAAACCCACGGATTTTAAACTGGAGCGACTGAAAGTTCGATGGTTATCAAACTTTCCGACGAGTTTTCCGGCGACTCCGGCAACCGTTTGGGTCGAGTGAGGTATGAAACTTCATCTACTCTTCATACTCTATCCATTTATGTATGTATTGTAGATCGGTTTCAAGCCTAGGTTGTTCGATTTAGAAACCCATTTTAGGCCGGTTTTTGAGTTGAATTTCCGGCCACTTGCCGGCCAAACTAGGTGTTGCCGTAGTTGAATAAAATGCTCCACTAGTTGAGTTGAACCTATACCAGAAGTCTTGACCCTTGGTTTGAAGTTTTTCCGGTCACCGGAATTACTATGCACACCCAATTCCGGCGAGTTTCAGGGCACTGTTGTGGTGGTGCATTGTGTCCCAAAATGTTCCCCATGTCGTCCTGAGCGCATAGGTGTGCTCGGATTCCAATTTGGTTATCGTTTGACAATCGAACGGATTTACGCCTATTATGCGTTATCCGGGTTCGATATGTTCGGGCCGTTGGATCGGTCCCATTTCCAAGTATGTTGTTCCCCGTACCTCTAGGATCGTGTAGGAACAAACGGATCAAGAATCGGAGTCCCGGATACTCCGAATCATTAACCCTAGGATTAGGTAACCCGGTCGTGCGATTGGCGCAGTTCCGACCGCTCGATCTAGACCAAACTGCCTAGGTGTGTTTAGTAAACCTTGTTGAACATTTAGGAATGTTCGGATTGAAAATCGGAGGTCATGGGCCCCGGAGGCCCGGTTGACCTATTCGGGAAGTTTGACCAATCGGTTGACCGTGAGTGTTCCGAGGTGGTCCCATCTGTTGAAGAGCGTAGTTTAACTCTAGAAACTCCCCGGTAGTCGTGTACGCTTACTTTGAGACCCGAGAACTAGTTTCTTGAGTTAAAGTTTGTTGTTGGGTACGCGTATTAATTAAACCGTTTATTCTCTCAAATAGGTACTCTTGCTTCGCGTACTCCGGAAGAAAAGCTCTCTAAGGATTGAGCAGCGTGGACTTGTTGTGAGTGGACTTTTATTTTGAATAAGCATATTTTCAAAGATTGAAATTTGATGCATAAATGATTTATCTTGATCATTGGTATTTTAAATATTGTTTAAGTCTTAGACTTGATTTTTGATGGAATTATCGGAAAGTTTATGCATATAAAACTAGTCACTTTGACTAAGGGGTTTTAATGAGGTTTTGAATCTTGGATTTGATTTTAAGGGAATATTTGGAATTTAATTTATATTTGAAACATATGCATGTTTTGGAGTCCCGGTTTATTTGTGGGACATGGATGGCTATACCTTAAGTAAATATCTTTGAGTATTAAATTTGGGACGGGACCATCGTCCGGTAATTTTTGTATACGGTTTGGGTATGGTGAAATACCCGGGATTTTATTGGGTTTTATATTTGACCAATTGAGGATTTATTGTTATGTCGGGTTTCGAAATTATTTACTTTGGTTAATTTAATCTTGAAATTTTTATATTGTTTTAAATCAAGGAATTTTCTATTTACTTTAATATTTAAAATTTATAATGTCATGAGTGTGAATTTTTGATTTTGGGAAATTGTAGTTTATATTCTATATTTTATATTTATACTTTGATTAAATGTTTTGGGTCTTGGATTTCACATTTTAAAGAAATTCTATTTACATTTCGATTATGGAGTTATATATATATTGGTTTCAATTTTGGGAATTGGTATTATATGGATTATTTGGATTATATTTGGTATTAGAAATTGATGAATACTTTGGGTTCCAGATATAACTATGTTCAGACATTTGTGTATATGCTTATTGTATATATTTTGGGTGTCAATTATGGACGGGGTAACGTCCGGATATTATTGTGTTCGGGTTTGGGTACGGGCTGAATACCCTGATATTTAGGGTATGTCAGGGATTATTTATATTAGATGGAGTGCTATTAGCACAACTTTATGTACCTCCCCGGATATTGGTTACTGAAATGGATACAGGATACAAAGGAACCCGGTTCACCCTTGGCGGGGTGTTACTGTAGGCCCATGCCGGGCAGTCTGCGCGCGTAGGACTTTATTCAGCTGCACATTATTGAGGTATTTTCTTTTGTGCATGTCTGGGAGTTAGTCCCCAGTTGGGACGGCTTGTTCCCTGGCTACGTGGTTGTGAAGGAATTTTTCTCCACGTGGTCAGTCAACAATCCCCTTGTTGGATTGTTTCCCCGGTACAAGTATTGGTCTAAGAGTCTTACTATTTATATATGTATATATATATATACCTATTACTATACTTCCATTCTTATTTTCTGTTAAGTGAGGATCCTTCCTTGCTTGCTGTGCCTACGGGCATTGCGTCGGGAAACAGTTGGTTGGGAATTTGGTTTTTCTTGGTTTGTAGTCATTTTGGTTTTATATTTTCCTTATTGGGATTTTCTGAGACTTTACATTTATGTTATTATAAATATATATGTGGGTGTGTCTATGGATGTTATTTCCAGGATTTATTATATTTGAATATGTGCACCGGGACGGTGATGCACAGGTACAGATTTTAAATTAAGGTTTGAAACTGGACAGGTTGGGTTCCAGGAAAAAGGGAAGTTATTCAAAGGAGTATTGCTATATTTTACTTAAATGAGGAATTTTTGGATGGATTCAATTCCATGGATTTTATTTTAAGAATTCAGTGTTTAAGTTGTGGTTCCAAGAATTTACGGAAGTAGCAAAGCTACAGTTTTCTTATGGTATTTCAAGGTACAAATTTAATAGAATTGTTTTCAAGTTTCGGTTCGTATAAATATATATACGTGTACACAAGGATTTTTATTGCATAAGTGTTTTGTCATTATTTGCGAAAACAGAGGGGGTTATTATGTTCAATGAAAAGTGGTGTTTAAAGTTTGATTTTTCGTCCACTCACATTTTCTGTTTTGCGCCCCCCAGGTACTAGATCCCGAGGTCGAGACCACCACGTCGAGGCATCACGGCTAACGGCTCCTGTAGGAGTTTTCTTGTATTTTTACTTTGCTATCCTTTGCACAGGTTGTAAAGTTTAAATTTCTTTAGATTGCTCCGTAGTGCTCACCTAGGATTGAGGTAGAGGCCGGAGGCCTCCCTATTAATCTGTGTGCTTCTGCTTTGTGCATGCTGCCTGTTGGTAAATTTTCTGTTGTTTTTAACAGGTGGAAATTTTGGGAAAGCCCACTTTTCAGGGGAGACTCTGTCGAATTTTCGGCAGAAGTCGACTTTCCTATTTCCTTAAACTAGGGTCAAGGGGCGTTCTAGTAAAGTAAGTTCCTGCGTCGGGGTAGTGTCTGACGGGAAGCAGGGTTGGACACGAGTTCCGAGGGGGAATTCGGGTCCGGTCCTGTCAACCTCAGTCTGCTGGTGGCTTTGGGTTTCAAAGTCCGTTCACTCCGCCACAACAGCCGACTCCCTTCCCTAATTTTCAATTAATTGACTACTCAGATGGCTCCTATTGCTCTTCTCCCCTTCTCTCTCACCGATCGCGATATTCAAGTAAGGTTTTCCTTTTACCTTTTGTTTTTTCACTTCAAATCCCTAACACCTTCGTATACTCTCCCTCTCTCTTATTGAGTTTTTGACTTTGTTTTCTCTGACACAGAAAGAGAGAGAGCGCAATGAAGGGAGCTGATGCCGCATTCTACAATCCTCGCACAGTCAAGGAGATTTTCAGGGATTTTAAAGGCTGCAGAGCTGGCATGATCAAGGCTCTCACTTCTGGTCTTTTTCTTTTTTGTTTTTTTCTCTTCATTTGTTACTAATTTAGGGTTACTTTGGTTTTTGAGGAAGCCCAGAAAGGAATTTGGTGTTTTTTCACTGATTAGTGGGCTTATATTGATTTGAGATTTGGAAATTGGTCTTGTGTTTTGGTTGTCACTTTGTTTCTTTGTTGAATTGAGTTTGAATTGGATATTTTCATACCTTACTGGTTTTAGCTTCTGGGTTTGGTTTCAGAGAGAGAAGAAGAATCTGGTTAGAGAGAGAGATTACGGTTTTTTTTTTAAAAATAAAATAAAAAATTATATATTTAATATATTTAATTTTTTAAAATAAACTAAACATTAAAATAATTTTTTATTAATTTTTGGTCCACGTGGAAGTCCACGTCATCAAAAAATGGATTCCACTTTTGACACGTCATCATTTAACGAATTTTTTAACGGTTTGGCTAATGGAGAGTATGTACTCGTAAGTTTTCGTGACGTTGAGATGTCTCTAAAATCGGATATGAACTTGTAACCGACCATATAGGTTGGGGTTTACTGTAGTTTTTCCTTAAGTTTTACTCCTTTCTCCCGAACGTTAGCAAAAAACCCTCTTCCTCAACTCTCTCACATCTCTGAAACACCATCTCCCTCTCGCTATCCAGGTCACATCTCTCAACTCGTCTGATCTTTCTCCATATCTCTGTCCTTCCTCTCTATGCTATCCTATGTGGGCGTGTGTCTCTCTCCACTCAAGTCCTCAACCCAATCTCATAATACGAAACGCTCTCCCTCGCTCGTTTTCTCTGTCCGCATTAAATAGTGTATTCTTAGAGCAAAATTCCCAATTCTTTGGGGTTTTAACTGTGAACTTATTACCGCAAACCTTCGCAACTCTAATTCCTGGCTTTCTGAGGCCAAAGTAACCAGATTTTTCAGGTATTGTTTTTGTTCTTTTCCCTGCACTATCTCTTCATTGTTAGGGTTCTGGTTTCGATTTCGACCGAAGTTGCTTGAATTCGTTTCTTGGATATTTATCCTTTTCCTTTAAGTTTTGATAGTAGGTTGGTTTCACTTAAGATTTGATGCCTAAATGGGTTTCTGATTGTCAGCACATTTGTATTGGGTGTTCGCGGATTGTGTGTCTTCCATTCATAAGTTCCCGACATAATATTCTCAATAATATTATATACCTCGTTTTCGAAAGTTTATTTTTTAATTTGTAGGGATTTTAGGTTCGTTTATTTCAAATGCGTGCAGTTACTTAATTTAATTCTTCTTGTGCAGTGCAGTCCTTAGTTTAATTGTTTGTTTCAAAGATACAATTTGAGGGTGTTTGAGTCGCAATGTGGTCTCTGAGGGATTAAATCCTTAAAGTAAATGACGCAACCTGTTCTAAATTGCATGTCTGACATATATGTAATATGTTCTGTTTCTAAATTTTGAGATTTTATTTCTTTTACTCTCTTTTTTGTCTTTTAATGTTATTTTCCCCATGGTTGCTGACCAATAATTACTTTCTTATGTTCTCTTTCTGGTTCCTGCTTGCTTTCTCTAACTGTCTTAATAACTAAATTCTTGGAATTCTAGCTTTCTGTTTCCAGCTTTTGGAGGTTTGCTATTTGGGTATGACAGTGCTTCACTTGTAGTGGTTTGTTTTTTCTATTGTTTTGATGCTCATTAATTTAATACGATCAAGTTGTTTTATTTTGAATCTTACTCAATTTGCTCCTGTGGCATTTGCAAACTTGCGGTCTGTCTCCCAAAGTTCACCAAGCATTTATCAACAATCACAAATTACATTATTTTGGTGCAGGTTAGCAGTTCCCTATTTGGAGCTTCTTTTGGTTCCCTCCTTGTCTACTCAACTGCTGATTTCCTTGGTGTGCATTTTGCTTTGCATATGTACTTTATCATGAGAGTTGGAGCTTGATCCGATTTTTTCATATGTATTTTATCACTGTAGTCCATTGCGATTTTTGTAGTAGTGTTAAAGTGGGGCAATAAGCAAACTACCCTGGCAGACAATCCTGGCTCCGCCCCTGGGTCCCATAACTAGAACTGACCTTAGATAAACTTCCTAGGGCCATGTTGGGATTGGAGGTGTTAGGCCTCATGTGTTTGGCCTTCACATATGTTATATCTTATGGATCTTTGAGAATTACAGAAATAATAGGCCTTCATATACCTTTTATGTTTCCAGGGAATATTGCATAAATTACGTTTGCCTTCCAAAATGCTTTTAACTTTCAAACTCTGTATGTTCTAGTCGGTCAAGAGTTATATAGCTTAAACTATTGATGAGTGTTTGAAATGGTATTATTGGGTATAAATTCAATACTTTAGAATGAATATCTCCTCACGCACCCCCAACACCTAAATATTGTAATAGAAGAAGATTATTTTTAGTGTTGTCATGTATTTTGTTTCCTTTAGACGAGTATTATTCATTCTGAATCTCCCTCTCTCTCTCTCTCTTGCAGAAAAGTTTGTTCATTAACAGTACTGCAGAGAAGATTCAGAATTGAAATATGTCCAGTGGCCCTGGTCTTGAGTCACTTGTTGATCGTATGGAAATTCTCGACTATCCATTATTACTTCTATCAAATATCAATGTTGTTGATTACTATGCATGAATATAGTTTTTGTATCCTATACCCAAAGTTTTTACCCCATTTAAGGCAGGGCATGAGCCTAGGCATTATGCTGTGAGCATTTGAGATCTCTCTCTATAACTGTTTAAAGCATTTCTATGTGCAGAAACAATTTCAGTTATCACAAATGATGGACGGAATATTGTGGTATATTATACACTAATACTCTAATGCACCTTTTACTTCTTATTGATCGAATTAGTTTTGTTAACATTTTTTTTTTGTTTCTAATTCAGGGAGTCTTGAAAGGCTTTGACCAAGCTACGAATATCATTCTCGATGAATCTCATGAACGTGTTTTCTCTACAAAGGTTTGCATCTTCACTGTAACATTTGTTATTTTCCTCAGGGCATTCAGTATCTTAAGTTTTAATTGGTGCTACTGTGTTTCCTCTCTACTGCCTGACACCCTGCTCATGGGGGTATTGTTGCCAAAGTACTATATACAAAACATATACTCGTTTTATTGTCCCACTGACACTGGTAACTTGTTATTTCTGCCTGGCAGGAGGGTGTTCAGCAACTCGTGTTGGGCTTGTATATAATCAGAGGTGACAACATGTAAGTGTCAAGACCTTATTCTATTTACATTAGTTTCCCATTGGTTGCGGGAAGTGAACTGGATTGAATTAGACTTTTTACAAATTTCTTTGTACTTCCTATAAAGTTATATGTATCCTCCAATTGTTGCAGAAGCATTGTTGGGGAACTAGATGCAGATCTTGATTCTACTGTTGACTGGTCGAATATGAGAGCTTATCCCCTCAAGCCTGTCATCCACTGATTCAGCATGAAAGCCACGGAGCGGTTGTGGACTCGATAGGTTGACCTACCAAATAAATGTCGTAGCATATTAGTGATTCAATGAAGCAGAATAGGTATACAAAGATGGAAAATCCGGGTTTGCTATACCCATGCATAATAGGTTTCAAAGGTAAGTATCATTTTCTTAAACACTGATTCAATGAAGCAGAATTATCAGCATGAATCTATCTATTTGCAACTTTTGGATTCCTTCGATCCCCAATTATTATTAAAAAAAAACGATGTTTCTATTTTCTTATCAAGGAGCATATAAGTGAATGGGTTGTGTCTTTAGAAAGTGAATGAATGAGTTTTTTTTTTGGGGTACTAAAGATCTAGTCTTGATTATCCCTTCAAAGTTGACCGGTTTTCAAATTGTATGTATTAAAAAAATCTTCGTTCATTTTGTTCTTGAAGAAACCACGTTCATTATGAACTCTGAAATCGAATTCAAAAAAACTGGACAGGACTAAACTCGCTTCATGCTTAAAGAAAGTTGAGGTTCCACTGCAAAATTAATTGGCAATGGGGGAGTAGCCCAACAACCTTATAAGCCCTTGTAAAGTTTTTTAACTTTCCAATTGTTGATTTTCAATGAATGTGTGTATATTCCATCATGAGTTCATTATAGATGTTCAGCAATATATAAGGAGGTTGACTCCTTGATTTACGCCACAACTTGTGGCTTAGGGAATACAAATAACAGCTCCTTGAATTAAGGAGTGGACAACACAATATCAATACCCCACTGTCCCCTTATTGTCCAAAGGTTACCGTAAACCATCCTAATATTCAGAAATCCACGATAACCACCGGACAACCACCGGGCTGACTTCCAATACTCCCCTCAAGTGGATCCGGAAGGTTTATGGATCCAAGCTTGGACAAGTTGTTGAAATTGATGAGAAGCCAAGGGCTTGGTGAAGATGTCGGCCAGTTGGTCAAAGCTTCTTGTATAATGTGTCTGAATCACTGCGATCGAACTTGTTCCCCAACGTAATGACAGTCAACTTCAATGTGCTTCGTCCTCTCGTGAAACACGGGGTTTGATGCTATATGCATGGTCACGATTGTCACAAAACAAGGACATAGGAAGAGTTGTAGGAACACCTAAATCACACAAGACCCTTGAGCCATATCAATTCACACGCAGTTGAAGCCATTGCACGATACTCAGCTTCGACACTTGATTTGGCGATAACAATTTGCTTCTTACTCTTCCATGTGACCAAGTTTCCACTGACAAATGTACAAGAGCTGGTGGACTTACGATCGATTGCGTTCCTCGCCCAATCGGCATCGCAATACCCCATAATTTGTGTGTTGTCATTCTTACGCATGATGATACCACGACCCACCGATCCTTTTAAATAGCGTAAGATCCTTTTAACAAGGGTCAAATGCTCAAATGTCGGAGAGTGCATGAATTGGCTCACAATACTTACAGAATATGTGATGTCGGGTCTGGTGATCGTTAGGTATATCAACTTACCAACCGATCTGGTAATAGCTTATATCGGTGAGTGGTGTGCCCTCCAAACTAGGTTTGAGCTTACCGTCAAGAGGGTAATGGCCGGTTTAGCATCGCTCATGTTAGCTTCCTTGAGCAAATCCAGGACGTATTTCCTTTGGTTAAGAAATAGTCCCCTGTGCGAGGTTGCCATTTCTATACCAAGAAAGTACTTCAATATCCCAAGGTCTTTAATTGCAAACCTTTGTCTGAGAGACTGTTTGAGGTTGAAGATCTCGTTAGCATTATCACCTGTAATTATCAAATCATCTACATAGATCAGCACAACCAATTTGCCCACAGCTCCTATGCGAACAAAAAGTGAGGAATCGGCATTGCTGCTTTTGAAACCAACACTAGTGAGAATTGAGCTTAGCTTGGCATACCAAGCTTGTGGGGACTGTTTCAGGCCATAAATGGATTTGTGCAATTTGCACACTAAATCCGGTTCATTGCTTTGAGGATTCCCGGGTGGCAATTTCATATAGACTTCTTCTTTGAGATCACCGTGCAAGAATGCATTCTTCACGTCCATTTGGTACATGGACCACCCCTTGTTTACAGCCACGAACAGTAGAACTCTCACTGTGTTCATTTTGGCAACAGGTGCAAAAGTTTCTTTGTAATCCACATCGAATGTTTGAGTGAATCCTCGAGCCACCAATCTTACTTTATGCCTCTCAATTGATCCATCTTACTTGAATTTGAGTTTATAAATCCATTTGCAACCCACAACTTTCTTGCCTTTTGGAAGTTTGGTGATGCTCCACGTGTTGTGTTGATCTAGAGCTTTAAGTTCTTCTTGCATGGCTTTCTTCCACATCTCTTAGCTATTGGCCTCATGGAAATTATGAGGCTCACTGTAACTTGATATGGTGCTTAGGAATGCGGCATGGGCTGGTGTCACTCTCTTGTACGACACACAATTGGAGATGGGATGTGTGGGTTTGTAGATGACAAAGTCCTGAAGTCTTGTGGGAGGTTGCCTAACACGCATTGGATTGCGTCGTGGGGCAGGAGGAGTTGTCTCACACTCGTTCACATCTTGTACCATATTGTGAGGATCATCTTGTTCCTCATTTTGAGGTGAAATATCATTGTCTCCAGCCACATTATGTGAGATAGAATTTCTGAAATCAACACCATCTCCATCCGTATTTGATGGATAAGATCCTTCAATTGTGTCAACAATTGGTAAAGGAACTTGATCAAATGGACTATCCCTCTGAAACTCAAATTTGATTTCTCCTTAAAGAAAGCTTCTGTTTCAACAAAGTGAACATCACGAGAAATAACCATTTTCCTTGCTTTAGGATCATAACATTTATATCCTTTTTGTGTTGAAGAATATCCAAGGAAAACACTTCTTGCAGCTCGAGGATCAAATTTATCTCGTTGAGTAGCTTGAACGTGAACAAAACATAAGCACCCAAACACTTGTAGATGAGAAAGATCAATTTTTCGATTCTTGAGAATTTCAAGTGGCGACTTGGAGCCAAGAATACTACTGGGAAGTCTATTTATCAAGTATGCAGTGATAAGAATTGCTTGTGACCAGAACCTTTTTGGGAACATTCATTTGAAACATGAGAGATCTGGTTTTCTCAAGAAGATCACGATTTTTCCTCTCGGCTACTCCGTTTTGTTGAGGAGTACCGACACAACTCGTCTCATGAATGATGCCTTCACCAGTCAAGAATTCGACATAGAACTTGTCATAAACTCGTACCATTGTCGGATCGCAATACCTTAATTTGAGAATTGAATTGATTCACAATCGCTTATGAAAATCTTTAAAGCATGAAACAACTTCCTTTTTGATTTCAACAAGTATAACCATGTGGCTTTGGAAAAATCATCAACAAATGTGACAAAATACTTATAACCATCATGTGATTCTACAGAGCAGGACCCCATAAGTCGAGTGGATAAGCTCAAATGGTTTATCAACTTTAGACAACGAAGAAGCAAAAGGCTTACGAGTTTGTTTAGAAAAGCGACAAACTTCACATACATTTGAGTCCACAACAAAAGAAGGAAACATGCATGACAACACACGATTAGAAGGATGCCCCAGGCGTTGATGCCACAACAAACTATTTTGGGGAGAGTTGGCTTGAAAAGCTCTTGAATTATCTAGATATTGATGCAAGAGATATAGGCCATTGGAATAAACTCCCTCACCAATCGTCTTCTTGGTGATTCGGTCCTGAAAAATCACAGAATGAGGAGAGAAAATTGCATCACAGTTTAAGGAATTAGTTAACTTCCCTACTGATAACAGTTGAACAGGGAAAGAGGGAACATAAAGAGTAGTAGATTTATCTTCTGAGTTGAAGAAATTGATTTCCCCATGTCCAAGGACAGGTACAGAAGTTCCATTTGCCACCGAAACTGATTGACTTTTTTCTAGGATTTGAAGATTAAGAAGTCAATTTTTATTGTTTGTCATGTGGTATGTTGCTCCAGTATCCACAACCCAAATACTCGATAAGCAATTATGAGATAAGGCAGATAGAAAAGCTTGGAAGATATGTGATGCAAGTGCTGCATTTTCCAATTTACCAAACTGTTGAAGCAATTTAGTAAGCTCACCAAACAGGGTAGGAGAATTTAAAGAACCATGATTTGCATAAGTCTCATTAGAGGTGACTTGACTGGAATTAGAACCTGGTGCAGACGTTTTCTTGATATGTCGACGTTGTCCACAATAGTCACAGGTAGCAGAACTTTTCCTTCCTCTGAAATTCATTTTTGTTCTCCTATTGTCAACAAAAAAATTGAGATCTTGCAGAAGCTTTGATCAGTAAGACTCCTGCTCTGATACCATGTTGATTTTCAATGAATGTTTGTATATCCCATCATGAGTTCATTACAGATGTTCAGCAATATATAAGGAGGTTGACTCCTTGATTTACGCCACAACTTGTGGCTTAGGGAATACAAATAACAGCTCCTTGAATTAAGGAGTGGACAACACAATATCAATACCCCACCTGTCCCCTTATTGTCCAGTGTTACCGTAAACCATCCTAATATTCAGGAAATCCTGATAACCACTGGACAACCACTGGACAGCTTCCAATACCAATGTTGGATATTTTCACCTTCACATTCTCACAATACTAAGCCAATACACTAATTAATGGACTTGTATGGTGGAGGGGGAATTTTCACTACATATTTAACCATATATGATGTATGCAACTATGTTGAAAATCATAGGACTCCATTGCTCCACCACTAAACACAGTTAAACAGTCCATCGCTCCCTTCTTTTGGATGATAGACAAAGATAGCTAACGAAAAAACATGCACAAAGATAGATAGCTAACGAGCTAAACTTGAGGAGGAGAAGCGAAACTGCAAAACCTTCATATTTTCCGTGCATAGCCATTTCGTGACAGCTAGCTAACCATTAAGAGTGATCCTCAACAACTAAACAAACTTAGGAGCAATTACCGAATGTTAAATCTGGCTATAAATATCTCTCCCTCCGTTCTCCTTTTATATCTGTAAGTTTGAAACACATATAATGGCTTGTCATCGATGTCCCAATGCCAATATCTGGTGCTTTGTTTTGGGCCTTTACATCGCCATTGCCAGCTTCGTTCCAAACCCAAGTTTCGCTAAGAAAACCAAAGTTGATGGCTTGACATTGAACGTGATTGATGGTTGCTGGAGATGGAACTCGGATTGGAGAAGGAACCGCCAGGAACTTGCGTTATGCTCAGTGATTTTCTGGGAAGATGAGCAACAACATAGGAAGAGATAGTATACTATATCTCTTGGGTCCGTGTACTTGGGTCCGTGTACTATATCTCTTCCTATGTTGTCACGGACCCAAGTGACAATGCGTTAGACCCCAAACGAGGAACTTTGAGATATGGGGCTACCATGATCAGAGGGAAAAAGTGGATCACCTTCCAGAGGGACATGCGCATTAGGCTTGAGAAACCACTTCTCATTAGTAGCTTCACTGCCATTGAAGGAAGAGGTCCTAGCGTTCACATTGCTGGTAATGCATGCTTGGTGGTCTTTAAGCTACGTAATATAATATATATGCGTCCAAATGCTCATCTTATACATCAATTTTCTTCTGAGTTAGAGCGCGTTCATAGAGGGAATGATTTTTCTTTTCCTTTTTGGGAAATTGGTAGATCATTTTAATATTTTTGGTTCGACCACAGACTATATCATGTTAATTCCCTAATGAATATTTCATACATATATCCATTAGGCAAGCAATGTAATCATCCATGGCCTTCGAATCCACCACTGCCGTTCCGAAGCATCAAGCTTAGTTATGGGTCCAGATGGAAAGATAATGCCACTGGGGCAGGTTGATGGAGATGCAATCAGGTTGGTTACTACATCAAAGGTTTGGATAGACCACAATACACTGTATGAATGCAAGGATGGCCTTCTCGATGTTACTCGTGGATCTACCGATATCACAGTCTCCAACAATTGGTTGCTTCTGGGCCACGATGATGGCTATTTTCGGGATAAGAACATGAGGGTGACCGTAGTGTACAACCATTTTGGACCTAACTGCAACCAAAGAATGCCAAGGTACGTATTAATTAATGAGCTGCTTTTCGAGGGGCTTAATTAATTTACTGCTAAATAGGCTACCTTTACTTTTCAACCGCTCTCTAGCTATTACTATAAGCAAAGTACGTAATATATACCTATACAGAACCTGAGTATTATGTATGCATGCAGGATTAGTTACGGATATGCACATGTTGTGAACAATCTCTATAGAGAATGGTCGCAGTATGTCATTGGGGGAAGCATGAACCCTAGTATTAAGAGTGAAGCCAACCTCTTCATTGCACCAAAATCGAGAAACAATAAGGAGGTAATTAACTCAAATGTATATATATTAAGAATATATATAGATAGCTACTATAATAATAAAGTTCGAATGCAATGCACAGATCACTTGGAGGAAGGACAGCATTGGAAACAAAGAATCCTGGAAGTTTTACTCGGTAGGAGATATCTTTGAAAATGGGGCTTCTTTCGTCGAAACAGTGTTATTATTTGAAAAGTTTTTAAAATTTAAAATTTTGGTTTTGTTTCAATATTTTGGCTGTTTTCTTTTATTCATTATTAGGGGTGGGCATCAAAACCGGAACACCGAAACCGTGCCAAACCATGCCAATCTCGTGCCATCTTGTTTGGTGTTGAAGTGTAAACGAGATGATACCGTGTCATCCCGTTACTGTTTGGCATGACACCGGTTCCAAATTTGTGATCCCGTTTGGTGCCATACTGTACATAACAGAACAGTTCAAAAATGATAATCCCAATTTTCACTTCCTCCTCATCTCTCAAGCACGAACATTCGAGTTCGACTCCAGCTTTGTTTCCTCCGTCTCTCCTTCCCTCTATCTATTCTTCTCTTCCATCGATTTGAAGCTGTAATTCCCAAACCCTCCACCATCGATCAATCTCATCTTCTTATCCTCCTCCTCTCTCTCTCGCTCTCTGTTCTTTTTCCTCTCTCTCTGTGTCGAACTCTAATTCCCAATTTCCCAATCCTCCATCAATTCAAACTCTTCTTCTTCTCAATCTCGATCTCTCTCTGTTTGACATCAATTAAACCTTCTTCTCCTCTCTGCCCAAGCAAACAAATTCACAAGGCTGTGTTTGGTTACAGAGAGACTAACCGTGCCTAGTTCTTCCCACACACACACACACACACACACACTCTCTCTCTCTCTCTCTCTCTCTCTCTCTCTCCCCATTTACTCCTTTTTCTGTGTGGAAAAACGAAACTTGTGCCACCCCTCTTGACCAAAAGAAAGAAACTTTTTGCCACCCAAGTTATAGAACTCGGACATTCGGACCAGAACACAATTTTTTAACAAAAAATGGGGCCTCTGTTCCACCCATGATTCGATCAGTCTCTAAATTGATCAGTTTCACCCTTTTGCTTCTCTTTGGACTTGCTTGCACCAGCTTCCCTGCTACAAGTATCTTGAGTCTTCCTCTTTCTCGTTCAATCTTTCGAAAGTTAGTATTTTTTCTTGGAATTTGATTATATTCATTCTTTTCCACAAGGCTGTGTTTGGTTGCTGTTTTATGCTTAATATTCAGTCCAGCTATATTTCACTTACCCTTTTATTAGCTTGTAATCCTATTGTTTTTATTTCTTCCCCATTATGATGGTTGTGGAATCATATTCTACGAATTTGTTTGTGAGTGTTATGCTCTCAAGACAGAGATTATTGTCATGAAAACTTTGGTGAGTAGATGAATGATGATTTTTTATTTCATTTGCATGATGGGAATGAAGTGTTTTTTTGGGTATAAAAAATGATACCGAATCATACCGGTCCCGTTTAGGGCTGGTATGGTTTGAACTAGGGGTGGGCATCAAAATCGGAATACCGAAACCGTCCCGAAACTGTGCCAAACCGTGCCAATCTCGTGCCGTCCTGTTTGGTGTTGAAGTGTAAACGGGATGAAACCGTGTCATCCCGTTACTATTTGGCACGACACCGGTATCAGATTTGTGATCCCGTTTGGTGTCATACCGTACCGAACAGTACCCAATTATTATTAATGCCCAATTTTCACTATCTCTCCTCATCTTCCACACGCACGATACGAACATTTCTAGATCCAGATCAGATTTGTTTTCCTTCCTGCGTCTCTCTCTCCTTCCCTCCCCCATCGACCAAACATAGCTTTCATTGAATCAAACCTTTTTCCACAGACCTTGCAAAGGCTTTCTTTCTCAGAGGCTTGAACCTTTGAGCCAAAAAAATTTCAAGACTTTTTGGGGTTCACTCTTAGGCCATAACGAGCATGCTCATCGTCATCACCTTCAAAATCCACGTTGCTTACTTTGAGCTTCTCTGCTTTAGCCGAATTCTTTGTTCCATGGCCCTTCATGTGACCTCCCATAACAATTCCAATGGCAATATGGATCAACCATGCTTCGTTTGTGGGAGAACAACTCACTGGGCCAAAGACTGTCATTACAAAAAGACCAAGCCCTACAAGCCAAAGCTTAAGTGGAACAAAGGACAAAGGGGTCCTAAAGCCCAAGTTAATGTGTTGGTGGATCAAGAGGATCAAAATGAACCCAATCTAAGGTATAGTTTTAAGCCTCTAGTTAATGTCGCATATTTAAGTAATAGTGATTGATGGTTAGACTCTGGGGCAAACGTACATGTGTGTTTTGACAAACTATTTTTCAAAAATTACCAGAACTCAAGTGGAGGAAGTGTAACCCTAGGAAATGACACCTTTGCACAAGTACGTGGAATAAGAGAAGTGGAATTGAAGATCACATCTGGGAAGGCTTTAACTCTCAAAGATGTGTGACATGTTCCTGACGTGAGAAGAAACCTTATCAGTGGATCGTCCTTAGTACAACAAGGATACAAAATTGTAATGGAGTGAAATAGGATTGTTATTATTAGAAACAATGTCTTTATTGGAAAATGATATGTTTGTGATGGATTGTTCAAAATAAATGTAGTTTTTTAGGATAATAAAATTTCTCCTTAAGTTTTAAATGTTGAGTCTTGTAATGTATGGCATGGAAGGTTAGGACATGTAAGTTTGAGCAAAATCAAAAGGTTGATGGATCTTGAGCTAATCCCTAAGTCTAATGTAGACCTTAAGCACAAATATGAAGTGTACGTTCAAGCCAAACAAACAAGGAGTTCTTTCAAACCTGTAGGGAGAAACACCCAAATCTTAGAGCTCATACATAGTGACGTGTGTGATTCAAATAGGTCTCCTACTAGAGGTGGAAACAAGTACTTTGTGACATTTATTGATGACTTCTCTAGGTATTGCCATATTTATCCTATTAAGACAAAAGATGAAGTGTTTGATAAACTCAAGGTTTATAAAAGTGAGGTAGAAAATCAATTGGAGAAAAAGATTAAGAGATTTAGATCTGACAGAGGCGGAGAGTATACCTCAAATGAGCTTGGAGTGTTTTGTGAAGAACATGGAATTATACATGAAGTTACTCCACCATATTCACCCTAATCTAATGGAGTGGCGGAAATGAAAAATAGAACTCTGATGGATATGGTAAATTCTATGCTTCTTAGTAGTGGACTACTTGAGAACTTGTGGGGGGAAGCCATGCTAACTGCTTGTTTCATACTTAATAGGATAACTTTGAAGGACAATGAGAAAACTCTTTATGAGTTATGGAAAGGAAGATCACCTAACCTTAGAATCCTAAAAGTGTGGCGGTGTTTAGCTAAGGTACTCATACCCGATCCTAAGAGGAAGAAAATAGGTCCTAAGACTATAAACGCAATTTTCCTTGGTTATGCAAAAAATATCAGTGCCAATAGATTCCTGGTGATTAACTCTGAAGTAAAGGAGGTTGCAAACAACATAGTTATGGAAGCTAGAGATGCTACATTCTTTGAAGATATTTTCCCGTACAAGACAATAATTTCTAAGAAAGTTCAAATAAGTGAGAAGCCTTTTAGCTCAACTACAATCGAAAGTATAGAATCTCAAGAACTCAGAAGAAGCAAAAGAGTAAGAGTTGAGAAGAATTTTGGAGATGATTTCTGTACCTTTCTAGTGGAAGGAGATCCCACAACTTATAAGGAAGCTGTTATGTCTGTGGTTGCACCATTCTGGAAAGAGGCTATAAATGATGAGTTTTAATCTATAATCCAAAATAATACATGGATGTTAACAGATTTGCCTGCTGGAAATAAAGCAATAGGGTGCAAGTGGGTGTTTAGGAAAAAGTTGAAACCAGATGGAAGTATTGATAAGTACAAAGCAAGATTGATAGCTAAGGGTTTTACACAAAAGAAAAGGAAAGACTATTTTGATTCTTACTCACCTATTTCTAGGATTACCACCATAAGGACTTTGATAGCTTTAGCATCTGTGCATAATTTAGTGATTCATCAAATGGATGTGAAGACGGCATTTTTCAATGGAGACTTAGATGAAGAGATCTATATGGAGCAACCCGAAGGATTCATAGTTAAGGGCCAAGAACACAAAGTGTGTAACTTGGTTAAATCTTTATATGGCCTAAAGCAACCTCCTAAGCAATGACATGAGAAATTTGACAAGGTGATTCTAAATTATGATTTTAAGTTTAATGGTCATGATAAATGTGTTTATTATAAAGAGAATAATAGAGAACATGTAATCTTGTGCCTATATGTTGATGACATTTTGATCTTTGAGGCGAATTTAGAGATTGTGAATGATGTGAAGTCATATTTATCAAGGAATTTTGACATGAAAGATATAGGAGAAGCACATATAATCTTAGGAATGAAAATTGAGAAGACAACACAAAGAATTTCTATAAGTCAATCTAGTACTATTGAAAAGATGTTGAAGAAGTTCAATTACTTTGAGTGTAAGCCCACACCAACACCTTATGATCCCAACGTTCATTTAAAGAAAAATCAAGGTGAACCGTTTTCTCAGCTAAAGTACTCCCAGATGATAGGTTCTTTGTTGTACATTGCAAATAAGACTAGGCCATACATTGCTTATGTTGTTGGAAGATTAAGTAGGTATACACATAACCCAAGTAAGGAACATTGGAATGCTTTGGAAAGAATTTTCAAGTACCTAGGAGGAACAATGGATTATTCACTGTGCTATAAAGAATTTCCAAATGTGGTAGAGGTATATAATGATGCAAATTGGATAACAGACAATGAAGAAGTGAAGTCTACTAGTGGTTACATTTTCTTATTGGGTGGAGCTGCAATTTCATGGGGTTTTAAAAAGCAAACAATTATTTCTGGAAGCACTATGGAGTCTAAACTCATAGCTTTGGATATTACTTGTACTAAGGTTGAATGGATTAAGAGTTTATTGATGGATATGCCTCTAGTAGAGAAACTATTGCGTGCTTTATCTATTCATTGTGACTGCAAGGCTACAATAGACTTGGTGAAACAATCTCATACAAATAGGAAAATGAACAGACACGTAAATGTGAGACATAAATCTGTGAAGAGTCTATTAAGTAAGAGCATTGTGTCTTTGGAGTATGTGAAGTTGGAGAATAATATTGCTGATCAATTGACTAAAGGTCTTTCTAAGAGCAGAGTCCTAGAAATGTCGAGAAGGTAACCCAACTTCTGTGATTAGCGATCCCATGAAGGAAGTTCAATGGGTAGAAACAATCAATACTGCGTGACTCATTGAGCACAGTTTATATAATGTTGAGGCATCCTAGAGATGTTCTCCTGCTCATCCATATGACATCAGTGCTATATAATGTGATGTTATGAAGGGAGTTATCCCTTAATGAGTTTCGAGGCGGGCAATCTCCCGCAGGGTACAGATCACATGTACTCTTGGAGAACTCACCTAAGTGAGAGAGGTCGTGAGGCAGCGACTATGAGAATTGGGCAATTCTCTAGTAACTCTCATGAGAATCAAGATTAGCGCATGGCCATAAATAGTGCTACCCCGCTTCCAAGTCTCAACCAATACTATGTGTGGGATATATTGAAGTTTGGTCAAAGGTGCCGAGTTCAATACTATGTACACTCAGGTTTCTCAAATGAAAACAATCATCACTAGGTGAAGGCACCTACACCTATTGCATAGTATTATGTTGCCCTATGTATATCTTTTTTTTCTTTTGCTATTGTAAAATTTTAAAACCTTTGTGGGGGATTGTTATTATTCGAAAGGTTTTTAAAATTTAACGTTTTGATTTTGTTTTAATATTTTGGCTGTTTTCTTTTATTTATTATGGGAGTTACTGTTTGTACCATATCTGACCCGTCTCTCATGCCATGACACGTGTAATGGGTATGACATTAAGGAAGGCCCATGGCCCACGTTGCCAAGCCTAGTCTTGCGAATCAGTAGGTCCCCTCGGCACCCACCACCGATTCTACACCCAGCACAGCTATGCCGCCTATGTCAGCAGGTCCAGCTTTACAATCAGCAGGTGCGTCCGGCACGCCTTGTCGATTCTACATCCTATAATTACCATATAGGATGTTCTCGAGTTCCGCGCCAGGATATTTTGCTGGGACGCGTGTTAGCCTCATAATGCACTCCCACGAGTCCCACGTCGAAACTAAGTACTTGGAGAACACGCAGAACTCTCTATAAATAAAGCCCCTTATCCCAGCTACAGGGTAAGACTTTCTACTTGACTTTATGCCTTCACACTGTCAATAAGCTTGCTCTTCAACCCTTCAAAAGCTAACTTTAGCACCGGAAGACCTTCGGCTGGTACCACACCGGTGCCTTAGGTCTTATCTCCTGCTCATTTCTCTTGCATAGATTCAGCATCATCTACCGAAGAAGGAAGCACATTCGGTCCCTTGACCGACCACGTCACCTGTAAGTTGCCTTTCACTATTATCCGTTTAGTTTTAGCACCAACAGTTACAATTGTTTAAATTTTCAGTTTTTAGTTTTTATTCATTGCCTTTATTTTTCTGGTTTAATGTTTCTGGAGGTTACCAGTGTTGGGTGCCTATAAAAGGCCACGTCTCCTTATATTTGAACACACCACAATCAAATTTCTCTATTCTTATACTTTCATATATTCTTTACTTTCCATATTATTATTTTTGGGCAACGATTCTGTGGCTTGGAGATTTCTATCTGACTGTGAACATACTCATAGCGGACCTTGAGCCTGCGTATTGGGGTCGTATCTTGGAGTCTTGTAGACCGTCATTACCTGCACGTAGGGAGGCTACAAAGGCTTTAGGACAGCGTCTTTGACGTGCTTTCACTATACCAGACTTGCTTTCTTACTTTTGCCTTATTTTACTTATTTCTTTATTTTTAATTTATTGTTAAAACTTTATTTTACATATTATTTATATTTAAAGGTTTATAATTTGAATTTTACGGAAAAAGAAAAACATCAATTTTTAATAACAAACAGGTGCCGGCAGAGCAAAGCCAAACTATAACGGAGAACAAACTTTCGCAGTTGTTAATGCCAAATTTGTGCGCTCATTGACAAGGTCATCTGATGCTTTAAAATGCATCAAAAGATCCAGATGCTAATTAAGTCTTACGCCCCATCACGCGATGTGGAGATATGATATATATATATATAAACACGCCTGCACCTCAACAGAAATAATTAGGCTACACTCTCTGTTATATTACTAAATTCTACTTTTACTTTTTCGCAAACATTGCATTCAACAAAATCTAGTCTTGATAAATAATAATTAGTCCCCCTGATCATGTATGGCCAAACTGATCTGCCTAGCTAATAACATGTAATTAAGCAGACAAATTGTCCATATACCATAAATAAAGGGTGGAGAGAGAGGCCCCCAATTTGTAAAGGGATAAATTGTGTTTATAAAAGGTACTAATGGGTTGGCCCTGAGGCCCCCAATTTTTCATTTTTACTTTAAATCACAAACAGAGAACTTAACAGCCAGACTAGAAGAGGAAGTGGGGAAACAATCTAGAAAATCCTTTTCTTGCAAGATAGAAGTTCATGATCTTTTATTAGTGATAGGCTTTAGTTATAAGATTTTTTGTCCCTCATAAATCTCAGGATCGGCTGTGTTTAGTGGAGCAACATTCATATCTGTATTATATATTTTGAACTCTTTGTTGTACCACAAAAGTCAATTTAATTACACACATATGTTGAATACGAAATAAAATAAATGGATAACTCCAAATCCTTGCACTGTTCACGTCGATCGTCTAGTTAAGCAAATCTGGAAGCCATTCACTAAACGAGCTGAGGGAAAGAAGGACATCTGATCTTCTTTAAGCTGAGTCCATCTGATTGCAATCCATATATAAGGTTTTAAAGTGGGAATTGTACGTACGATGACCAAGAACAATAAAAGATTTCAGGAGAGTGCATGCACATGGATAATTTTTCAAAGAGCTTATTCGTGATCGTGATCGTATAATAATTTCTTAAGCTTTAAATATTGAAATGTATGTATCAGAATTACCTATATGTTGTCACAAAGTAATGAAGGAAAAGGGTAATTTGAAGGCGAGCCAAATCAGCTCCTGGACAGAATCTGGCTCCTCCTCCAAAGGGTGCAAAAAATGAGCTACTTCTCCAATTTCTTTTCTCCTACACAGAAAATATGACATACGTACATGTTTTTTTTTAAATATAAAAAAGATAAGAACACCATTAACGTTTGTAATTAGAGGTCACTAACCTGATTTTCAAGGTCCATCCATCTCCATGGATTGAAGGTGAGGGCTTCATTGTACACATTTTCATCCAAATGAACTGCTGAAAGGAAGGGAACCACAAAGCATCCTTTTGGAATAATGTAGTCTACCCAAAAACATTATGACAAAGGGTTAATATACGTAAGTGGCTCGATACAAGTTGTTGGTGGGCCTAACCCATTTAAGGTATATTGACTTAAGGTAGGAACAATATATGTGCATGGTACGTAATTTAGACAGAGTAGTGGACTCCTATATAGGACTTGCTATATATATGCCTAAATACACAATTGTAAGGTTTCTTGAAGAGTCCATAATACGATACGACCCTTTCCAGGTTCTATAGATGATATGATGTCTTTATTAAGAAATTGAGAGGATGAAGTATCATACACATGCAGATACGCAAAAAAGAGATCAAACTACCTTGGTACTCAACGTCTTCTTTTGCCTCCCTCATTAACCAAATTGCAATTCCCCCAAGGCGAAGTGTTTCATCAATGACCTGTACATATTGAAGATTACTTAGGTATCTAGTACGCAGACATCATATGCTATCAATGAAAAAGGATAATTACAATTGTAGCCCTAAGTTAATTTCAGAATATTGTTTCAGCTTGGAGTTTTCTTTTCTTTAAATTAAAGTTGAGGAAAGATTAAATCTGGAATATGAAATTATGGAGTAATTTTTGGGTGTTCCCAGTACACCACGTGGCTGGTGTACCATCCATTAGATATAGGACATGTGGAATATTTCCAATGCAGCCCGCCCATGTGTCATAAAAAATAATGCAATAAATTGAAAAGTAATTCCAAATGCCCTAAGTTTATTGGATGGTACACCAGGCACGTGGTGTACCCGGAACATTTAAAAATTTCTCGAAATCATGGCATGTGGCTAGTTTTTCTATTTGGTGATACTTACACATTGAGTAAAAGACATTGCTTTATAATCCTGCCATGTAAGCATTTCTTCTGCAACAAATTTGCCTCGGAGACTGTCTTGTTCATCCTGTCATGATCATAATTTCTACATCAAGGGATCTTAATTTCAAAGAGAAAGGATAAGATATTTTGACATTATACATGTTTAGATTAATTTAGATATATGTGATTGGAGTGACCTTACTTTTAGGGGCATTCTACAAGAAGTAAATAACAAGTAGAGCTTCAACAAAATATGCATATATGGTCATGAATTGCTTCGTATTGTTTAAGAAAATTAGATTACAATATGCCCTCATTAGCAGCAAAAACCGTAAGAAGATCAGGAATGGTAAAGTTAAGTATAAGTACCACCAATTGTTTCATTGCTCTGGGACAATGAGTAAGGAAATAGACTGCAAACAGCATCGTTTTAGCAGTCGTTTCATTCCCAGCAAAGAGAAGATTGATAATAAAGTCTGCTACAGCTTCATCAGGTAAGCTTTCTTCCTCCAATAATCTCACAAGCACGCCCTTACCAACTTCTGTTGCGCCTTGTTCTCTGTAGTTTTGCATTATCCTATTTATCTTGGTTATGATTTTTCCCCTAGCCTGCGAAACCATTAATTACACATTTGTAAAATTTAGTTAGTTACTAGTTTGCATGCATAAAGAATCAGAAAAAACAGAAAAAACAAAAACAAAACAAATAACAAACAAAAAAGAGAGCTTCAATTGAGGGATTCCTTCATATATAAGCTTATTTGAGGGACACCTTGTAGGTAGGTGACAGGTCATATATAATTCCAGTGGAAAGTTAATTATATGTACGCACCTTCATCGCAGTATGATAAGCAAAACCTCGAAAGTTGATTGGAACAGAGAGACAACCATCAACGAAGTCGGAGAACAATTGAGCCATCTCATCAATCTCTGACTCGCTCGACACTCCCAAAAGTTGATTAACCATTAGATTTATAGACACCTGCAGCATGGTATATTATTTAGGTACGCGATGGAGGAGAATCCTGAAAATCAATATCAGGGGTTGGAACTTGTTACCTTTCTACAAACATCCTGGAGAAGTATTACTTGATTGCTTGGAAAATTGCTCAAAGTTTGAGTCATAACCATTTGAACATTTTCCAAGAAATTAAACTTGAGTTTCTCTAGACGCATCATGTTGGAGGCGATTCGATGGAGTTTCCTTTGTTGCTCTCCATGCACCGTTATCACACCATTTTTCCCTACCAAATCTTTGAAAGACTTTGGATAACTAGACTGGAACAGTTTCCCTTCATTTTGCATTACAAACCGGTTAAAGGTTGGGTCTGCTGATACCACAGACCATTTTCCAAACACACTGCATGAGAATATCTTGCCAAACCTGTTCAAAATTAAACACAAAGCTTGCATTAATTATATATAGCCAAACGTTCCAAATTGCAGACTGTAGTAGTAGTGCATACCTTTTGACTTGTTGTTCAACAAAGTGAGGGGGATGGGAACTTGCGACCGCATTGTACCAACTGAAGCTGTCCCCAACTATTGGCCAGCCTCTTCTCCCTGGTGGCAATTTGTATGTGCTTCTCCTGATTACCACCGTGTTTCTTCTCCTAATTAATTTCGCAAGAAAACAAATGAACAATAGTGTCGTCGAGATCAGAAGCAGGCTGCTCGCTGTGAAAAAGTTTCCCACCATTTCCTATCAGAGCTAGAGAAATTAATAAGATTCGGAGGAAGGAGGAAGGAGAGATCAGCTCAAACCTCTCTGCCAGCCAGAAATTTTATCGTTGACGGTAATGAACTTGAACATATATATATATATATATATATGAAGGGAATTAAACCACTAGTCTAGTACAAGTTACAAGACAACACAAACATGATTATATTTATTATTAAAATAAAACAAGAGTAATAATTAATCATTTAGTTGCTGAGCAGGCATCGTTGACGGAACCACGTCGAGTTACAGAGAGAAATTAGATTGCCATCATCCCTTAATATATTCATAGTCTAGCAGAGGAGGAGAGGAGACACCCCCACCCCCACCCCAATCATGATTCATCATCAGTTTTCTAATGATTATCAATTATTATTATATCTGCTCCAAACTTGGGAGCCACATGGGTAGAATTCTGGAATGTCCCCTTTTTTGGGGTGCATTATAAGTTTCAATATATATATATATATATTAGCTTGTTCAACTGCAAAAGCATGAATCCAGGTGAGGTGAGTCGTACGTCTTCAAGTTTAAGAGATCCTAATTAACGCAATTAAGTTTGACGACTTGCTCGTTTATGTGTGTATATATTTTATTCGTATAAACAATCAATAATTATATTGCCACCTTTAAGTCTTTAACACATTTCCAAGCGCATAATCATTCGCCCCCCCAAGTTGTAAGCTCGAGACTCACTTTCTTTGGCTTGGCAGCTCTACTTAATACAAATTATGTCAGCTTTGAGCAACGCGACCTTTTATTTGGCTTAAATATTGCCACTTTAAGTTTTAGGTAGGACAAACTTGTCAATTCATCCAAGAATCAAGGTCCTAAATTTGTGCCATAATTTATCAAGAGGGTGTGGAAATGGTCCTTAGATCGCAATTATATATGCCAGCAAAAACCAGCCAAGCATACTTCTTTCGAGTAGCACGCACACCATTCCCAAGCTCTCAGCTTACCACTAAACTGTCAAGGCTCTATTTTAATACTTCTATGTCAAATGCAATAATGAGGAGATCATTCAACCCCCTCACCCAAATCCCTCACATTGTAGCGTCTCCCGTCCTCTTTGTTACCCCTAAGAATTCTATAGTGAGGGCATTATGGTAGCGTTTGGGAGTGCGTTGCTTAAAAAATAAACAGCTTTAAAAATAATTTTTGCAACTGAAAGTGTTTGGTGAAAGAAATCAGTCAGCTTATTTTAAAATCTCAGGTCATTCAAAGCAGTTTTTCAAAGGAGGTTGGAACCAGCTTCTCAAAGCTGCTTTGAAAAAAAACAGCCAGTTCCTTTTAATGATTTTTTCATTTTTCCCGTAACGCCCTTACTACTTTTCCAAAATGACAGCTTATATCTCTCCCATTCCAAAATAGGTTTTGTCTCCTCTCTGCACGCAACACACTCTTCTTCCTTCTTCTCACTGCAAGTTGGGCCAGTTATTGCTAGCCATAATAGCCGTTGCAATTTCACCATCAATCAGTCTGAATTAAATTGAATTTCATGTGTTGATTCATAAATTTCATTAAATTGAATAAAATATAGTAAAAGCCCCTAAGATTTGTATTTGGGCAGTGGGTAAGGCTTGGTGGATTTGGGCAGCGTGGGGGATCAAGTAGAGAGACGATGGTGGCTTGGGTGGAGAGATCGAGAGGTGGTGGTTGGGTGAGGTTTGTTCTGTGGGGCTGGAGTGGAGGAAGGGCTTGGGTGCGGTGATATGGTATTGGGGTCAAGTCAGGTGGGGTTGTTCGAGCTAGCGATTGTTTATGGCGGGTGGATTGGTTCCTGAAAAGGGAGGAGAGGAGGGCGGGGGTGAGAGTTTGTGGCGGTGATGGGGAAAGGGCTGCGAAGAGAAGATGGGAGGGGTTGTTGTGCTGTTGAGATTTTTTTTTTGTTGGTAGATAATTTTATTTGATTTTAAATTTTTTAATATTATTTCTCATTTTCAATTTATTATTAAGTTTTTTTATTAACATTTAATGGCTCATTTTCAACTATTTTTTATATCTCATGGCTTTTTTGTCATCATACATACACAAAGTGCTTATGTATAAAAGTTTACTAAACACTTTGATTACTCACAACACTTTTTCAAATATAGTTTAACAAATACCTAACTGATTTTTTTCTCAGCTGATTATTCTTGTAGCACAGCAGAAGCAGTTTTTTTTAAAAGCACAGCAATGCCAAACTAGCCCTATATATGGCCCTAAGATGAGACTTTTTGATTAAATTAATTAACATGATCTAACAATTAAGAGATAAAACCTCACCTAAATGCCATATATAAATACCTCACTATAGAATGACTCTTGTTACTCCCAAAAAACAGACCCTTATATAGAGGAAGTCCGATAGAAAGCCCAGGACTTGGCTATCCAGATTGAAAAGTTGGATTAATCTGGGTATCTTTTGGAGTCTTAGTGTGCTCAAAGCTCACTGGACTGTACTAAAGCCCGCCCAAGGACCACGGGCCCAAGACTTGTAATTTGTAACCGTAGAGAAACAAAATTTGTAAAAATATATATTTAATAAATCTACTAGTCGGGGAATCAGCAGAACAGAAGAAGCATTTCAAGGTTCAACATAAGAGAAGAGAAGAGAAGGCAGCAGAGGAAGCTCAACATGTCAGTCTTTGTTGTGAATTTTCCTTGCTGTGCACTGGTGAGTGAATCCCACCCGAGGCTTAACTTGTCCTTTTCCTATTCTTCATCTATCTATTGATCTGGTGTTCCAGCCAGTATTTATTTATGATTTATGAAAAATTCAAATTTGGGTAACAGTGGAAATCAAAGAAGCTTGGGTTTATAAAACCATCGACATTACCAAAGCAGATGAGTCCCAGCGGCAGAACAAAAGTGCGTTTGGGGAACAATGATGGGGTTAAGGCGTTTTTCTTCAATCCCACTGAGGAACCCATTCTCAGAGAAGCGCTTAAGGTACTACTTGTTACTGCTACTAGCGCTTAAGCCAATTCATATATAAATAAATCCCAATTAGTTTACTCAGTTCTGAGTTCCCAAATTCCGTGTAAGGTAAGGATTTTATCTTGATATTGGTTTGCTTGTTTGTTCTCCCGATTCAGTGTATGATTTTTTAAAAGGTTTATTCTGAATGGTTTAGGGTTTTTGGGGGATTAGACTGTTACCAACTGATTCTTGCATCTTGATAACACAGCATCTCATGCGGATGCAAAATCTGGATTCAAAATATCACTCTTGGTCTCGGAGCGTAACACAACACAATCATTTGCTTTGGAATATTCATTAGTTTTTCTTTTAAAATCTTGGTCCAAAAAACGTCTGCCTGATGCAGACACCACTGAGTTATATCTGTCTTGTCCATGTTTGGATAGTATCATCAGTAGTTCTCTTCCAAATCCAAGTAGCGTGTACTACCTCAATGCTTGCTTTGTTAAAAGTAACTCTCTTTGATCATTTTCTTATGACATGAGCTGTTAAATGAAGATGCATTCCATACTATATATTATTCATTTGTTCTCCCAGCTCTCCCATCTACTGTGTTTTAGATGATATGTGCCACTAGATAAAAAGAATTTTCGATGAGAATGCAACGTAAATGGTATACTATTATTTCCATCATTTCTCTGTATATCTTGTCATTTAGGAGCCAGTTGCGTTCATGGGAGGGATGTTTGCTGGTCTCTTACGACTTGACTTGAATGAAGATCCACTCAAGAATTGGGTTTCAAGGACTGTGGAAGCCTCTGGGATCACCGAGGAAGAAATTGATGCTAGCGGGTTAGAACCAGAAGAAGAAACCCCGCTACAGATTGAGATTGAATAACATCTATCTTTCTATGTGTATACTAGGCTCCTCTGGTTGGTTAAGCATGTAATCATGGCCCCATTGATATGATATATGCTGGAAACTTATGTCAATACTTCTTTGACACAATGGCACACATATGCCTGCGGATTCATTCTAAGTATCATTCTTATGTATTTGTGTTTATAGTTTCACTTTGAACAAAAAGCCTCTATGATAACAGCTTTTGAAAGATATAAACATAAAGGACTGTTTCTGTTTACCAAGTGGTTAATGGTTTACTTCAGACAAGTAATTTGCATGAGCATAACTGAATCTCTACTGGAGTCAGGTTTCAGATTTGGATCCTGTAATTCGATTTGTTAGGCCTAGTTTGGGATTGCTGTCACTTTTAAAAAAAAGTTGTTTCTGCTGTGCTTTGAAAATAATTAGCTGTAAAGTAAAGCAGCTCCATGTTTGGTAAACAATATTTTTAAAGTGTTGTTAGTACAAAAAGCAGTGTAAAAATCGTTTGGTAAATTTTAATGTAAAATTGTTGTAACTGTGAATAATGACTAAAATAGACATGATGTTGAAAGTGTTATGTACTAAACATGTGGTGGTAGTGTTGGTGATGGAGTGGAGGTGGTGGTGGTGGTGGTGATGAAGGTGGAGTTGGTTGTGGTAGTGGTGGTGGTGGGGATGGCAGTTGTGGAAGTGGTGGTGGTGGTGGCAGTGGCAGCATATGGTGGTGGTGGTAGTGTTGGTTGTGGAGGTGGTGGTGGATGTGGAGGTTTTGGAGGAGGTGGTGGTTATGGTGGTAGTGGTGGTGGTGGTGGTGGTTGTTGTTGTGGTGGTGGTGGTGGTTTAGGGTTAAAAGTTAAAACCACATGTAGGCTTAAAGTAGGAAATAATTATTCTCTAATTAGCTGGAGATTTCTTCCTCAAATCAAGTTCTTTCTTGTCATATTGTCATATGGGTTTTTCCTATTAACTTATCCTTTTTCATTTTGAAGGTTAAGACTCAGATTCCATATCCCAATCCAGAAAAAGAAAAACAAAACAAAAGGGATTGATCCAATGGATCAAATGTCAAATATGTTTCTGAAATTGATCGATAAAACTACAGCCAAAAACTTCAAAAGTTCACAGATGTATGTCTGATGGCAATGGCCAAGTCACGATTAACTTGCCTTTCATTGCTCCCTTGAAAATTCCCTCTACAACATCGATAACTACTGTGATCTGCAATTCCGAAGGACATTGAACGAGAAAACATGAAGCAACTTAATAGGTACTAGAAGCTAAGCAAGAGATTCAAACCCAGCGAAGAAATTTTAATACCCACTATTTTCTTATTTTTATTCTTTAAATTTCATTCTATCAATTGCAATTGCCAAATTTATCGCTAATTATCATTTAAACTTGTAGTATAGGACTTTGATAAGTTTATAATAAAATAAAATAAAACTTGTAGTGTGGATTATTATAATTTATAAGCATATAAAGCCGCATATCAACATAGCTTTGCATCTACCAAATCCTAGCCCCCTCTCTCTCTGTGTAAGTCCTAAAGGAAAATTCCATAAAGGGGGAGGAGGAAAAAACATCACTACCCCTCTTTCCCCACCTCTCTTCTCGTCTTTTCCTTTTAGATTAGTGAACAAATCCACTATGGCGTTTTGAATAAAAAGCCTCTTACGGTGGTTTCTTCTAAGCCATGGTTAGATTGAAGTTCCCCATCACCCTTTTAGTCTATGTTCTCAATTAAATCATACTCCCAAAACCCGCTCCCTAACACTGCTCATGTTCTTTAAATTTGATTATACATCGTCTTTGACGGAGATTGCTGCAAATCACCCAATTGTTCTTTGGCAAAGTTGTTGTTTTCATTTATTTGTTCGCTCTTATTGTTAAGCTCATAATTTCATATATATATATATATATATATATATATATATATATATATATATATGCCTTATTCATTTAGTCTTTTTGTTTAGTTTCTTAGCATTTTAAGTCATTTACCTCTCGTTATGTGTTTTGTAGGTCAAAAGAGCAAGATAGCATAATAAATGCAATTCAAGCATGATAAGGCCTGATTTGGATGAATGGAAGAAGAGCTCAAAGACAAACCCAATTTGGGAAACACTTCCTTGTCAGTCCAGTTTCGTAGGTCACATTGCAGGCTTTGTTGAAGCAACCTATACAGCTCGGATGAGGTAACATTCTGCATGGAAGTTGGTCCAATGGGTGTCTACTACAACATATCCAAAATTCAGCCCCATTGGATAAATCTGGAGTCCATTGTCTACCAAACATTGAACCATGCTCAGGAGGTATTGTGTCTGCGCTGCCAAACGAGTTAGCAATTTGTTTCAGCCTTAACTTTCTCCTCCGACCTTGGATTGGCCCAAATGACATGTGGTTGGAAAGATAACATTCTGAACTTCAAGATGGAGGACTCAAAGTCATCATTTTCTTAAGGGAAGACCAATTCGTGAGCCCATGAAGTTGCTAGAGGATGAGCTGTCCATGAGTTGCATGTGGGAGCATGTGTGAGCTGCATGTGGAAGCATGTGAGCTGCATGTGGAAGCATGTGAGCTGCATGTGGAAGCATGTAAGCTGCATGTGGGAGCATGTGTGGGCTGCATGTGGGAGCATGTGTGAGTTGCATGTGGGAGCATGGGAATTTGCAACCACATGCATAAAGAGAAGAGGAATTATTTTCAATTGCATTGGTGTGTTAGGTGAGGTAGGTGTGGTTGGTAAACTTAATTGTAAAATCTGATTTCACCTAACTCTTGTACCTATAAATAGAGAGTCTCCAAAGAGATTAGAGAGTCAGAAAATTCATATCCATCATTTACGCTTAATTGTACACAAAGAAAGGGAGAGTTGAAAGTCACAAAGGGAGAGAAGAGAGAGGGCAGCAGCTGGGAGGCTTTGGCCTCCTAGCAGCCATGGGGATGAAGTTTTTCCATCTCTAGCATGATGTCCCTATCTTCTTCTCCTCCCTTTGCCTTTTATTTTTCTTCTTGTATTTCCTTAGTTCTACTTTGTTTCAATAAACTTCTACTTTGTTTCAATAAACACCATGATGATTTTAAGTTTTTGAAGTTTGATTGGTTTCCAAGTTTCAATTTTAGTTCTTGTTCTTATTCATTGTGCTTATAAGTTAATATGCTTGTTTGAATGCTTGTACACCATTAAAACTTGTATGTTAGCTATCTTGGTTGGAATTAAGAGTAGACACCATATGCCTTAATTCAAATTGAACTATGAATAGGAAGAGTATGTATGGACATTCGACAACAGGGATTAGATACATGCTTGGTTGTTTAAAATGTTCTCCTAAGCTTAATGGATTTCTAATGCTTAATTTAGGTTCGACAACAAGGATCTTATTAGGGAATTAGAAATACAAGGTTTAGACCAGACACCATGGCTTAATTATACATTAGAGAGAATCAATCTTTTTACTTGAATTGAACTTGTTAACTTGATTGCTTGAGACTTAGAATTGGATTGTTCCCTAGTGTTCTAAAACTGTTTTTAAAACCAAAACCTGTTTTAGTGTTTTTCTTCTTTGTTTGTTTAAATTTTATGTTTTCATTTCATGTACTCTTTGCAATAATCTTTAAACTTTGTTTCTATTTTTGTTTTGAGCAGGGAATCAAATTGAATCAATCTATCATCAATCCTCGTGGGATTGACCTCGTACTTACACATGCTATACTATCCAATGGCCCGTGCACTTGCGAGTTAACACTTATGTGCATGTAGATCACTAGAAATCATATTTTCCCCAGATCTGTTATGGATGCAGTGGTGGGTGTGGCCGCGACGGCCCTTCTTCAGGTGGTGGTGGTAGGGTTCATTTAGGCTCATGGGTTGATTTAGGGTTTTGGTTATGTTGGGGTTGTGGGCTTTGTTTGGGCTTATGGCTAATTGTGGTGATGTAGGCTAGTAGTTTTTTTTTTTTAATCAAATAGAAACTTCATTAGATAAACTCCAACGGTACAATCAAAGACATCAATAAGACATCTAAAATACCAATCACAAGAGAGCAACCAACTAACATGCTAAAAACAAAAATAAGCCGCACTAAAACTACTAGCCCACATCACCACAATTAACCATATGCCCAAACAAAGCCCACAAACCCAACATAACCAAAATCCTAAAACAACCCATGAGCCTAGACAAACCCTAACACCACCACCTGAAGAAGCACCGTCCCGGCCACACCCACCATCGCATCCGTAACAGACCTAGGGAAAATATGATTTTTAGCGATCTACCTGTGCATAAGAGCGAACAAAAAACAACAACTTTACCAAAGAACAATTGAGTGATTTGCAGCAACCTCCATCAAAGACGATGTAGAATCAAATTTAGAGAACATGAGCGGCGTTAGGGAGCGGATTTTGGGAGCAGGATTTGATTAAGAATATAGACTAAAAGGGGTGATGAGGAACTTCAATCTAACCATGGCTTAGAAGAAACCACCACAAGGGGCTTTTTTCAAAACACCTCAATGGACTTATTCACTAACCTAAAAGGAAAAGATGAAAAGATATTAGGGGGAAGGGGGGCAGTGACGCTTTTTCCTCCTCCCCCATCTATGTAGTTTTCCTTTAGGAGTCACAAAGAGAAAGAGCGGCTAGGGTTTCTTGGGAGTCATGAATCTTGTTGGTAGGTAATCCAGGTAAAATGCAAACGAAACATGTGGGCTAGTAGTTTTAGTGTGATTTTTGTCCGCATTAGTTTTGCTTTTAGCATGTTTGTTTGTTGCCCTTTTGGGATTGGTATTTTAGATGTCTTTGATTGTAACGTTGAAGTTTCTATTTGATAAAAATAAATAAAAAGAAGCTGCATATCACATTTCTCTCTCATAAGCATATTGGAGAATCTCCTGCATATTGGGTTATAGAATAATTTACCCTCTGTTTAGATGAAGGAATTGAAAATTACATAGAATTCTAAATTTACAATTTAGATTTCCATCATTTCCATTTCTGGAAATTGAAGATTTCAGTGTTTGGATTTATGTATGTCGAATTTGGTAAATGATAGAATTTTGTAAATGGCACTATGGAAATTGTGAAATGACACATATTTTGGTGGAAATTAAACTCGGGAATTGATGCTCCAATTTCCACGATTTTTTTCCACGACATTTAATAAATTCTGCACTTAAGTTGCCGAACAAATGAATTGTTAATTTCTCCTCTTAAATTCCATATTTTTAACTAAATTCCTAGTTATTTTCCCTCATCCAAATGGAGGAGTGTTTTTAGGTCCAACAATCCTTAAATTTTGGTCCAATTCGCATTTTGGTCATTCAATTTGCAAAATAGTTGCGGTGGTCCTTAAACTCTACTTTCATTAGCAATTGACTGCAATTTGAGTCCAACTTAATGCTTCCTTCTCTTCATTGCCAAAAATCCAGAAAATCTCGACATTTGCTAAGCTTAGACAATGCCCATTTTCACAATTTCCACACCCTCCAATTCCATTGCAGCTTTTGATTCTCTCTTACCAGACACAAGAAGACACAACTTTTCCTATTTTCTCCTAAACCTCCAACTTTCTCTATATGCCTTATTTCATTTGATACATTTCTAGCTCATTTCTAAACACAAAAAATGTCTAGGTGGGAAAACACAATGAGAGAAGATAGATACAAGCATGAACAGAAAAACTCATCTTACAAAATTTACATTTCAATTGACGAGGGTGAGCCCAAAAGAGAAGAAAAATGAATGAAGAAGAAGGTTAGCCGAAATAGGAAGGGGTTTTCAATTTAGGGTTGTTTTGGGCATGGTTTACAACTGATTTTTGACGGAAGATGGATTTCAGAAAGTTGGACCCTAAAACTAGGGTTATTCATTCTATTAGTCCTTGAACTTAGACCCGATTTGCATTTGAGTCCCTCAATTTCTAAAATCGTTCTCGTGGTCCTTCAACTTCGTTAGGACAAATGGTCCTGTCATCAATTTTGTTAACTTTTTTGTTAAATGCAGGGGTAATATGATATTTTTATTTTTTTAATTATAAATTGATTAAAATATGAATAAAATATGAAAACAAAAAAAATGATAAAAAATTCAAACTTTTTTAAGAAAAAAACTCTCTCTCTCTCCCTCACCGATTTCTTCTCCCCCTCATTCTCCCATGGCGATTTGTGGGAATGAGTTGTTTTTTAAATTTTATTAATAAGTCATTTTTTAATTCTTTTTAAAGTAAATTCAGTTTTTATTAAATTTTTTGCTACATCAGCATAAAAAATCGTTTTTAAATATTTTATTCAATTAAAATATTTTTGTTTGGTTTTTTAATATTTTATTCAATTTAAAATTAAAAAAAATACAAAAATATCATTTTGCCCCTGCATTTAACAGAAAAGATAACAAAATTGACGGTAGGACCATTTGTCCAAACGAAACTAAAGTTAAAGGACCACGGGAACGATTTTGAAAATTGAGAACTCAAATGCAAATCGGGTCAAAATTTAGGAACTAATAGAACGAATAACCCCTAAAACTAACATAAAAAGACCCATTTACCCCTAAATTTAACAGAAAACTTAACAACAGACGTCATGACTTCTATTAGTAACGAAAGTAGAGTTCAAGGATCACTACAACCATTTGGAAATTGAATGACGAAAATGCGAATCCAACTGAAGTTCAGTGACTGTTTTACCTAAAAATCCAAGAATTTTTTTTTGATTAAGTAGGGGGGCAAAGCCCCAAGAAACAAACTACACATAATGGTCTAAACAGACCAGTCTAGAATGAACAATTCCAAGCAAATCATCAACAAGATAAGCACTTAACCAACTAGGGGTATGCTCAAACACGCACACCCCAAGATCCACTTGATAACTCCAATTAGCCAATTGGTCGAACACCATTCTTCTCACGAAAAACATGTCAAGGGCACAACTGGGAAACCGCTGCATAAGGTCACAATGACTCCTAACCAAAGCAGCTAAGGGATGCAAAGCAAGCATAAAAGAATTCTCGACAGAGATTGACTGCAGAGCCGAGTCCATTTCAATAATGAGACTACCGATGCCTTTCTCAATTGCTAACTTCAAACCAAAGAAAAGACCTCATATCTCAGCCTCAAGAACTTGACCTTTTCCCAGATTAACAGCAAAACCACTTACCCAGTCACCGGAAGAGTCACGAATGACTCCCCAGACCAATGCAACCAAGAACACTTCTCCTTGAACCATCCACATTCAGCTTGAACTGTCCAGGCCTAGGAGGCTCCCAAGCAATATGAATTTGAACTTTATTAACCCCTTTAGTGCGATTAGCGATTGACTTAATCCACTCTTGGGCTGCCCCACAAATAACTTGTCTTGGACTAGAGAGGACTATATCCTCATTCTGAAAAACATGCTTATTTCTCCAAAGCACCATAAATGCCAGCAAGTAAACACAAAAACAGTACTCAAGGAACATCACCATTCCATTTCTCCCTACAGAGCATGTTGACCTTCATCTAAGGCTGAGCATCTAAATGGAAAAAATTGTGAGCATAGGCAGGGAGAATAGCATTCCACGTAGACCGAGCTTGCTCACAATCACGAAGAATGTGAAGCACAGTTTCAATAGGCCAAAAACAAAAGCCACATGAAGGGTCAGAAGCCAAACGCCTTCGAACACGCTGATCATTAGATAAAATCTTGGCAAGTATCTAGGAATGCCTCTTCTGCATTCTAAAATCGGGAAGCACACTTATAGTTCTTTAGTTGATAAGGTGCATAATCGTTTGGCATCTTGGAAGAGTAAGCTGCTATCTTTAGCTGGAAGAGCTACTTTAATCCAAGCAGTTACAGCTTCTATCCCTGTTTATGCCATGCAAACTACTAAACTTCCTGTTAGTGTTTGTAATGATCTAGATCGGCTTAATCGTAATTTCTTTTGGGGCAGCAGTGAGAAGAAATATAAGATCCATCTTTGTCAATGGGATTTGGCTTGTAGGCCTAAAGGTAAAGGAGGTTTGGGGTTTAAAAAGACTGCTAGTATGAATCAGGCTCTTCTTGCTAAGATTGGGTGGAGGTTGCACTCTAAGGACAATGGTTTATGGGCAAAAATTTATGAGGCTAAGTATCTTAAAGGGACCTCTATTTTAGATAATTCTCTTGGAGCAAGGCAGGTTTGCTCCACTACTTGGAGGAGTATTTTACATGGTTCTCAATTGCTTTTGCAAGGGATGTGTTGGAGAATAGGTCGGGGAGATGTTGTAGAATTTTGGGAGGATAATTGGGTTACTGATGTCCCTTTAGTGCAGCAGGCTGGAGTTCTCACCATTCATGATAGCAAATGTTCTGTTTCAAGTTTTTCCAAGAATGGTTGGTGGGATATTGATAAGTTGAGAGTTGTTCTTTGTGAAGACCTTGTTCAACAGGTCATTAGTGTTCCAGTGGGGTTTCTGGGCTCTTTACCTGATACTCAGATTTGGAAGGTTAGTGATAATGGCAACTTTTCTGTTAAATCTGCTTATAGTTTATTCTTTCAAGGCTGTTCTTCTCCTGACTCTTGTTGGAAATCCTTGTGGAGCTTAAATGTTCCTCCTAAGCTACAATACTTTATGTGGCTGGCTTCTCAAGGAAAAATCCAAGAATTTAATAATATGACTATAAGTATAAGCATAGGACTCATAGGAGTAATTTTTGGGTGTTCCCGGTACACCACGTGGCTGGTGTACCATCCACTAGGTATAGGACATGTGGAATGTTTCCAATGCAGCCCGCCCATGTGTCATAAAAAATAATGCAATAAATTAGAAAGTAATTCCAAATGTTCTAGGTCTGTTGGATGATACACCAGCCACGTGGTGTACCTGGTACATTTAAAAATTTCTCTAAGCATAGGTAGCGTATAACCCGGTTTGTTATAATCCTAACCGTTGGTTGTAAGGGACGGCCAAGATTAGCTTATGAGTAACAAGTTAATGGTAGAATTCCTCAGAGGAGCTCTCTAACGAAGCCCGTAGGGGCTGGCTGGGGACTGTAAGTTGCTTCTCCTAAAATCCCATTTTTAATTCCCAATTCCATTTCCACCACGAAGGCCTCTAGTCCCGTAGTCATGGCCACAGAAGAAATAGTATTGGAAGAAGAAGAAGAAGAGAAGGAAAGAATGGTTACGTTGGGATCCTACAAAGGGATGGTTAGGCTGCTGAGGGTGAAAGCAGAACAAGAGGAGGAGGAAGAAGAAGAAGAAGAAGAAGAATTGGACTCATTTGCTGCTACCGCAGCTTCAGAGGAGATAATGCTGCTGTGGGGAATGCAACAGCCAACGCTCTCCAAACCAAACGCATTCGTTTCTCAATCTTCTCTTCAACTGAAACTCGATGTCTGTGGTCACTCACTCTCCATTTTCCAGTCCCCTTCTTCCTTGGTATCTATTATTTATTTTTTCTGCTTGTCTTTCTACAATAATTTTAATTTACCATTCAAATATTTCAATGCTTGTTGCTTTATGTCATTTGCATGCTTCTTGTCTAGTTAATGAAAAACTTGGTTTTCAGTGTGACCTAGACTTCTTGAAAGCTAAAAAAAATAGCAAAATAGCATTCTAGATACGTAGATAGAAAGAAGTATAAGAAGAAATCTACCTAGTAGAAATCCGGACGCTTTATTACTTACTGTTGTAGCTAGTTTCTGGAAACGAATATTTGTTTTCCCCAGTCATTATGGAGATTATGGCTGGGAGAAAATGTATGATTGATGACTTCTGGGCCACAGAGGTAACTATGGCTGGGAGAAATGTATACTTCCATGCCAAAACACCAATATAGAGCTTTTATGAAATTACTTTTCATTACTTGAGAGTCCCTGTACCTTGCCTTTGATTAATAAAGATAAAAAGTCAAACCGAGTTTCCATTTTTAAATACTAGAATATAAAACCTAGTATGAAAATTTCATAGATTTTGAAGTTCTGGGGGTGCACAAGGTAAGCCTATATAAACCTCTGACAACTTCATGACTTGGAGACAGCTTTCATTACGAGCTGTAAAACACGTACCCCCATTGTGCCACATTTTGCTGTAGGTATGCATCCCATTATGCTCCCTATCCTGTGACATATACAATTGAATGTTAGTTCAAAAGTAATATTGTTCCGAGCTTGAGATGAAATTCAATACCTAGCTGAGAAATGAGAAGCAATTAAAGAAGAAATACATTGATGGGGCTACAGGTGTGATGTTGTGGCGGTTGGATTCTTTTCCCCTTGACAGTTAAATACTGGTAGTACTTGGTGGCACCATGCTTCTATGTCAACGGGAAGAGCACATCATAGAGTTTCTCGATTAAGTGGAAGCATGTGCAATAAAACTAGATGACATTAGACCCATTGTAGTGTCTAGAGTGCTCATCCGCATGTATCTGATAATAAAGAGTGAAGTTTTGGTAGCGTTACATAATAGTCAGCAGCATGAAGCATTGCTTGACCATTATAGGGAAGGTAGTATGCCCATTGGCTATGACATCTACAGGATCAAAGGCTGCTGACATAAGCTTTTATAATGAGTTATATAGACTGAATGTGTGAATATTGTAATGCAGAAGTGTTGGACTATCTGTAGTACCATGTTATGATGGGGCACAACCTTTTTCGAAACTTAGCTGCAGGTTATCATAAAACTAAAGAAAGGAATAAATAGTCTTGGCTTACTGTTACTGTTATCAAGTAAGATGGGCAACTGGAAAGTGTCTTGCAGTTTACATATTAGAATGCAGCAGAAAACAATGCCAATGTGGGTCATTGTAAAAAAAATATATTATAAAAAAAAACCCTAAATAATGAAGATGTGCTTTAATTTTGTTGTGGCATACATATGCAATATAAAGACCAATCCTTTTTTCTGCTCTCCAACATCTGTTTTTTTTTTCCAGAGGATTAGATGATTGTATCAGAATAGATTTTGATTGAATGAATTTTAAAGCTTCCACCATCGTCACATCCCACTCACTTTTAAATTTTTTAACCTTCTAGAATTTTCAATGTTTAATCAAATTTTTCTTGGATAATTTGACTTATTGAACTGTAGAGCACACCTGGAGTAACTGGTGCTGTCATGTGGGACAGTGGAGTTATATTGGGGAAGTTTCTAGAGCATGCTTCGGACTCAGAGTTGCTACTTCTTCAAGGCAAGAAAGTTGTTGAATTGGGCTCTGGCTGTGGATTAGTTGGGTAATTATAATTACAATCACTTTCTTTACATCTATCTTTTTTTGTTCTCTAATTTATGTCAGAACATATTTCATATGCTAGAATATCTAACTGGACTGTTCTATCAGTACTTTCTATTATTAGACTAGCTTTTGAATGGGTAGAATTTGAAGCTTGTAATGTTAGATCACCTTATCCAACAGAACTCTACTTGTTTGCAGTTTGGGTTGATTGATAGGCCATGCTAACAAGATACAATTGGCATTTATATGCCTACCCCCATGAAAACATAAATCTGGATTTTGGCTTGAGTTTCTAATTTATATGCCAGGCTGAAATAATGGTTCTCTTACTCGCTGTTTGCTATCGTTCTTTTCTTCTTCCTTTTTGTTCCAGCTGCGTTGCAGCTCTTCTAGGTGGTCAAGTTGTCCTCACAGATCTTCCTGATAGACTCAGACTACTGAGAAAGAATATTGAAGTCAATCTGAGACATGAAGATATGCGAGGTTCAGCAAAAGTGATGGAATTCATATGGGGAGATGATCCTGACCTGGAACTGACAGAACCTCCACCTGATGTTGGTAATATGTTGGTTCTCTCCTATAGAGCAGCAACATGTACTATTTCCCTTGCAGTGCGGCACATCAAATCTTGGATGCTTAATTGTTAATAAAAAAAGTTACCAAATTGGAGAAGGAAAAAAAACAGAGAGAAAAACCTCTTGCAAAATGGGACACATTTTGATGGCAAAAACTTTTGTAAAAGTCCAACTGAGAGTTATTGTTCTAGAATCAAATTCGAAATTGTCTTAATCCAAGCATGATTTCGAATGCTAAAGCATAATAACGTCTCTTAGAATACCCAAAGGGTAGTTGAATCATTGAGGATTCTGTCATCAAGTACTTATAGCATAAAGGCATATTCCTTTCTATGGTAAGTGGTAGGAGCAGCTTTTGTATTTCATGAGAAAAAATTGGTATCTTCGTTGCATTCTCTTACATGACAGCATCTCTATGGTACGCCAAAAGTCGTTTTAGTTTACTGCATGCTCCACTGCTCATTTCTTGATCATAGTAATGAACTTGGATTTGAATGCTTTGAGACAAGAATCAATCTCATGTCATTTGATGTTCTTTCTTTTTAGGTCAAAGTGCTATTGAATATTATCAATACTCAAAACCAAATTTTGTTAAAGTTGTATTTTTACCAAAATGTTATTCCAGTGCTAGGTTCTGATGTAATCTATAGTGAGGGAGCAGTTTTGGATTTGCTGTCTACACTGCGGCAACTCTGTGGAGGTGAAACAACAATCTTTTTGGCTGGAGAACTTCGAAATGGTAATAATTGCCTTTTATATTATTTGAATTTGTCCTTTCTCTGTAGTGTACTCAAATTCTACTTCCTACTGCAGATGCTGTCCTTGAATACTTCTTAGAGTGCGCAATGAAGGATTTTGTAATTGGGCGTTTGGACCAAAGACAATGGCATCCGGACTATTGCAGCAGTCGTGTTGTTTTGTATGTTCTCGTCAAGAAGTGATAGTTGAGGGGGGAAATGATCAATGGGTAATTCATAACCAATACAAGTTCAATCATAAATGGTCATGTAATTCACTTTCATTGACCTGTATTCATGAAAAAGAGAGGAAAGCCCTTAAGTTGTGGCCTGTATTCACCTCTTTTAGTCTCAGTTTTGTGTGATGCCATGCCAGAAGAGAAGAGAATGCTTCAATTTTGGTATCAAACTTTTGTCACATTTCTTCTTTTTAACTTGTTTCAGTCAGAGAAATATGATGCAGGAATTGGATAATGGTTGGTAAATTCTACTCACCAGTCAGTCACCAACCTTTGCTTCCCCAACTCTCAAAATCGTTTTGATTGGTGTCTATAGAGTATGGGTAGAATCTGTGTGTCTTGCCGGAGTTGGTAGTCTGTCTTGCACTTGCATTTCGTAATCCCTTCTTCATATTCTCCTTGATGATATGATATGCAGTGCAAATGTGCCTTAGGAACAGCTACCAACCCAATAATAAAAGGAATTACTTAATGAATAATGTAATTTAGAATAAAATCCAGTCGCCAATATTTTTGTGCATATAGAACTAAAATTTATTTTCATTATTCGATCATCCAAACTCAAACTAAAACACTTTCACATTTGAACAGTACTTTTGTTTCCAATTCCAATGTTGTTGAATGAGATGTCTCAAATTCTAGTACCTGATTTTTTATTTTATTTTTTTAATTTAAAAAAAAAAAAGGTGGAGTCGAGTGTCCGGTAAAAGACAGCCTATCCATATGCAACGGTTAGGTGAAGAAAACCTTTACCCACCAACCCCCGCTTTTGTACAGACTACAGCAACAGATTATTTGTTGACTTGTAAAGAGGAGAGTCTAAAGACAATTGCTTTGCTTGCTCACTCCAGCCAACGTCGTCGTCTCCCTCGTCTGGTTCTTTTTTGTTGATTGTTCGCTGTCTGTCTGTCTGTCTGTCTGTCTGTCTTGTCTTCGGAATATTAATTTAGGAAAGACAAGCTTTGCGCAGCAAATGCAAATGTCATTGCCTTGCGTAAAACAACCCGATGTCATCACCTGCAAAGGTATGTATGTTATTTCTACACTGCATGCTTGCTGCAATCTTCACACATTCACAGTATGAATATGGAATTTGCTTCTAATTATAGTTATTAATCATGTATTATTTTGTTTTTAAAAAAAAAAAATGTAAAAGCTGCGGTGGCATGGGGAGCTGGAAAGCCTTTGGTGATAGAGGAAGTGAATGTGAATCCACCTCAGGCAATGGAGATAAGGATCAAAGTCGTCTGCACCTCTCTGTGTCGCAGTGACATCACTGCCTGGGAGTCTCAGGTACTCTCCTCTTCTTATTTTGTCCTACTCTTTTCCCCCTTTCTTTTCTTCTTCTTTTCAACACAAATAGAGATAAAACAATATTACTTTTCCTTCAATTCTTTTTTTCTTGTTTCCTACTTATTGAACATCTAGGAAAATAATCATTATCTGGCTAGGAAAATTCGTTTAACTATTACTTATGGTTTCTGTCTGACCAAGAAAAATTAAAACTTTGTTTGTGCCACTGCCAGATATGATTTCTTCTTTCCGGATGGATTAACTTTCTTTGTAAAACAATTGTTCAAGATTAGTCATTAAAGTAACTGAGAAGAAGTAAACCTTGGTTTAAAGTAATGAACTTATCCATGAATTAATATCCTGTTTAAATTTTTCGAAATTCAGACCTATCAGGAGCTAAGTATCAACTGATTATTCATCTTACTGAAAAAAGTTATTTATGTATGTTGATACCAAAAATATGATTATTTATGGATACCCCTTGATGGTTACTGAACATGGATTCTCCTTAAAGAGCATCTTCCACCTTCTCCCTCACATCATCACATGAAGCAGGAGAAACTCGTATTTCATCCACACCGCCGTTCTTTCAATGCACTTATACTTCCCTGATAAGAACTTAGGAAAAAGGGTGCTGAATTTATTCATGAGAATACTGGTATTTCATCCTACTCCATTTCCCCCTGTTATTTTGCAGGCTATTTTTCCTCGAATATTTGGCCATGAAGCAACAGGGTAAGTTATTTCCCTATTTTTTTCATCTACTTATATTTATATTATAGTACTAGCTATCTTATGTAAGATTGAGAAACTATAGCATAATGCACAAGTGGTTTCCAATTATCAGGCCATAAAATTGTTTAGTCAATTTCTTAGTTAATTTTTTATATTCTAGATGTATGCCTTGCTTGTAACATGTGTTGAGCTAAATTGGCCCTTCCATTGGATGCTCAGGTTTGGGTTAGAGGTGATACTTGAGGTATAGAAGTGAGGACAATGCTTGGCTCCTCACTGGTGAGGAAGAACTTTTTCCTTCCTACTGAGATGTCACACTCACCATTTTCTCCTATGATCTTTGCAAAATTAAATGATTATAGTTAACAACAATTTAATATGGTACTCCCCACCATTTTCAACAATTCATGCTTTTAAATTGGTGATTACCTTCATCCACACTGGTGAAGAGCCAAGCATTGTTCTAGGAGTGATACAATCAGAGTGTGTTGAAAATAACCATGCTATACTGAACTGTTGCTCTTGTGATACACTACAGCACCAAAACTTATCAATAAGCTTTGAATGGTTTGTAGGGTGAGGATGATCAACTACTCCACAGTGCTGTGATTTTATATTATTATTGCTAATTTGCTATACTTCTTTAGGTGATATAAGTTCCCAATAGCTATTTTTCAGGATTGTCGAGAGTGTTGGGCAGGGAGTTGCTGAGTTTACTGAAGGGGACCATGTGCTAACAGTCTTCATTGGAGAGTGCGGGAAATGCAGGCAATGCACATCAGGTAAAAGCAACATATGTGAAGTACTGGGGCTGGAAAGGAGAGGTGTAATGCACTGTGATCAGAGGACGCGCTTCTCCATAAATGGGGAGCCCATTTATCATTATTGTGCAGTTTCAAGTTTCAGTGAATATACTGTGGTGCACTCGGGATGTGCTGTCAAAATCAGCTCAGTTGTGCCTCTGGAGAAAGTATGCCTTCTCAGTTGTGGAGTAGCTGCAGGTAGAGTTTCAAATCATGATATTGCCATCAAATCACATGATACCATGACCATTTATTCTTTCACTGTATTTATGTAAATACATGCATATGATAAATGCACGTATTAAAATCAGCTCAGTCTGTGTTCATGTTGTAATAGAGGAATGAATTTTCCGTTCATGATAAGTTTCTTCACAATTAAAATGCAAGGAATAATATAAAAAGGCTTCCTTTGTTTTGGAGGTGATGGGGGATAGGGAGGGGCAGAAGAAAAGGAATCTGATAGCCCTCACATGCCCCTGCATGTAGTCACATACATATGTAATTGCAATTCTTGATCAAGGAAAAACGTTGCTGACATATGTTGACATATTTTTAGGCTTGGGTGCAGCTTGGAATGTTGCTGATATATCTAATGGATCAAGTGTGGTGATATTTGGTCTTGGGACCGTAGGCCTTTCTGTAAGTGCAGAGACTTGTTAACAGTTTTCACTTTTCAAATATGACAGCAGCATGACTTAAACAGTAATGATTTCTTGTCTGATAGGTTGCACAGGGTGCTAAGCTTAGGGGAGCATCTCAAATAATTGGTGTTGACACTAATCCTGAAAAGGGTGAAAATGGTATTTATATTTTCTTTTTCTTTTTCTATCTGGAGTTCTATGGTACAAGTCCCTAATGTATTTGTTGGTAAATAAGTGCTCTTATTTGTACAGCAAAAGCTTTTGGAATTACAGCATTTATCAACCCTCATGACAGCAAAGATCCTATTCAGCAGGTAATGTTGAAATAAACAGAAGCAACCATACTCCCCCGCCCCCCTCCCAAGTGAAATTTATTATGAAAGAAATAAAAAGAATTAAATAGCCAGCATAACTGATGCGGGATTTGGTGGTAAATTGAATCAGGTGATTGGAATTTCTATCTCATTGGTGATATAGTGAATCTTATAATGCAACAGTGATATGTGTGAGGAACCATGATGAATGAACTTGAAGTCATTTAGTTTGAAATTTACATATAAGCTAACTTTCTTTCAGGTTATTAAGAATCTGACAGGTGGAGGGGCTGATTACTCATTTGAATGTATAGGTGACACTGGAATGGTAACTACTGCTTTGCAGGCATGTTGCGATGTAAATTTCTCATATCTCAGTGTTTTTCTTTTTCCCCTAAGCCTATCTCATATTTATTTTTGTGTATGTGATGAGTTCTTATTTATTGAGCTTCACTCATTTGTATCTGGCGTTTCTTTGAAGGGATGGGGGTTGACAGTTACACTTGGTGTGCCAAAAGTGAAGCCGGAGGTAACAGCTCATTATGGAATATTTCTTACTGGAAGAACATTGAAGGGATCTCTATTTGGAGGATGGAAACCTAAATCTGATCTCCCTTCATTAGTAGATATGTACACAAAAAAGGTAATACTAACTAAATCTTCATTGAAGCTTCAATAAGTCCAGTCTCCCTTCTAATATTAAGTGTCCTTTTCCCTCCCATTGTTGTAAAATTTAGTGTGTCCTCATGTAGCTGGAAAATCTACTGACATTGTTTAGTCCTAGTTACAAGAATGCGATAGGGCATGCCCAAACAATTTATCATGTCTTAGTTTCATAAATGTCTAATGTACAAACTTATCAAATCATCTTGTTTGAAGTAGTAGGGTTATAATCTGAATTTCACTTAGTATCAAATTCTTAGGTTGAATTTATAAACCATCTAGAACAAGTTCCTCCTAATCCTTCTCACTGTTATTTCTTCTGTGTTAAACTATTTCTTTCTTCAGCTTTAAAGGTGTGTATGCTAAGAAAGCATGCCAATTTGCAGCCAGTATGATGCTAAATTCTTTTGTTTTATTTCACGTTAACAGTTGATCTCTATTTTAAACAGCTAACATGTTCCCATTGACCGATCATGATTATTCTTCTAGTTTAAGAAAAAATATTTACTTGTAACATTTTTTAATCCACAAAATAAAATGCCCAGCCTGTTTGAATTCCAAAAAATCTACCTGCAGGAAATCCAAGTCGACGAGTACATAACACATAACCTGCCATTTGAAGATGTCAACAAAGCTTTCAATCTCATGAGAGAAGGGAAGTGTTTGCGTTGTGTCATCCACATGGCAAAGTAATTTCTCTTCTTCTGTCACTCATATTGAAGTTGCCTTGCCTGGATACACATGAGAGAGTTAATTGTACAATATTGTTCTGATAAAATAAAGTAAGTTTCATCTAAATTCTGAAAGTGGGTATTTATGGAGTAGGATTATCTGTGAGCAATCTACTGGAAGCTCAAGCCTATCTCACATAACCCGCCGTATTACTTGTTTGTTACTATGTTAAAACTATTCTTAAAGTACTTATGGGGCATGTACACTAGCATTCTATGGGATTTGAGAAGACAGTTTTAATTCAGTCCTCTTGGTCATACGTGCAACGTGTTTGATGGGTGAACAAAACCCATATGGTTTGAAGTATCAAATTAACATGAGAGAGATTCCCTTTTTTTTTTTAAAGTACAAGCGGTAGTCTAAATTAGAGAGGAGGGGGATTTCTCACACACACCCACAAACAAATGATGTCATAGGGGTTCGAACCTGTGACCTATGATCTGCAAGTCAAGACCATTTTCCATTGGACTAGACCTCGTTGGTGTTTATGGTGTAAAATGACTACCACACCCTTGGAAATGGTGACATGTGCCAAACACATGACTTCTTTTTATGGAAAAACTAACTAAGAGATGAAGGCAAATAACTTTTTTTTTTCTTCAAATGTTATGTTTTAATATTTTTAAGTTAATTCAATTTTTTATTAATTTCAAAAAGGTTTATAGGTTTTTAAAGGACAAAAAAAGTGTATAATGTTTATTTAACGGTAAATTTAACGGATTGGACCGCAAACAGTGCTAAACATGGGACTAAATTGGCTAAATTGAAAACACATGAACTAAATTGGCCAACATGATAAAACACAAGGACCATTTTGACATTTAAGCCTTTTAATTAAATCCAAATTAAAGTCCAGAAGGGGAACGCTATAAAAATAAAAAATAAATAAAGACATATGGGTTCAAATTCAATATCTCTCTTATTCAATTTTTATTAAGAGAGATATTGAATTTGAACACTTAAAATAGAATTAGCTAACTGCTGGAATTTCGTAGGAGCACGTTAAGTTGCAAGTGTCTCAAAACTAGAGCTTTTATAACAGAGAAGGAAATGTGGTAGTTCAAGTATGCGTTAGTGTATGCTTCTTTCTTATTATAACTTAGCTGACCTACCATACCATATCACATGTATGATAATGATATACGGTACCTGGCGTTGTATTTGTTGTTGTGAGTAGGTGAGGATGGTGATCAGTTCAAACCTTGTTGGTTTTTCTCCCAAAAAGGTCCTATCCGAATCCTAGGAAGGAAGCAGAACACATACGCAAATGCTATTAGGAAGGAAATGTTAATTCAAACTTCAAAATCTCTATTTATATCCATGAGTTACTAAGAATGCTTTCTCAGTTACTCTATCTATCTAGACTACTATCAATATCATCGATGATCGCAGTTAGTTGTGAGTGAAAGCTAATTCAAAATAACAGAGAGAGATGGGTGATCATCAGAGAGTTCATCCTGCTGGGGATGTGGAAGCGCCACCCACCACCGTGCCTGTGCCTCTGGCAGTGTCACAGCCACAGGGACACCGACAGGGTTCATCAATAACAACAGCAACAACAGAGAAAGATCAGAAAGAGGAGATTGATCAGGAGGAGCATCACCCTTTACAATTACAAGCACGTAGTAGCCTTCCGGTTAATATCCATGCGAAGAAGCCGCCAACAAATTTAAAGAGAAGCACAAGCACATGTTCATGTACTTGTTGCAGCAGGTTCATGTATTGCACAATAGGCATCCTTGTCTTTGTATTCATCATAATAGGAGCCACTGCTGGCATTCTCTACCTTATCTTCCAGCCAAAACTTCCGAATTACTCGGTTGATAGCTTGAAAATAAGCGATCTAAGGCTCAATTTGGACATGACTCTATATGCTAAATTTGACGTGAAAATAACAGCCAATAACCCAAACAAGAAGATCGGAATTCACTACGAGCAAGGTGGCCGGTTGAGCGTGTGGTATACAAACATGAAGCTTTGCCAAGGGACACTGCCAAAGTTTTACCAAGGTCACCAGAACAAAACACTACTCAAAGTGGCCTTGGCCGGCCAAACGCAGTACGGAAACAATTTGATGAATGCACTGCAACAGCAACAACAAACGGGACGCATCCCCTTGGATCTTAAGGTTGATGCACCCGTAGCAATCCAACTCGGGAGATTGAAGCTCAGGAAGGTAAGGATCTTGGGGGAATGCTTGTTGGTGGTGGATAGCTTAACTGCTAATAACTTGATTAGCATTAAGGCTAATAATTGTAGATATAGATTGAAGCTTTGATTGAATTGAATTAATCCGGCATCAGGTCTGTGTCTGTCTGTCTACAATTTTGGAGATGGGATGGGACCTGTTTTATTCCCCTTTCCTTCTCTTTATTGCATTTCTTTCTTTATTTCTTTTTCCTTTTTGTTTTTGAGATGGAAGGTTTGAATTTGATTGTTTTCCACATTGCTCTCCTTTTTTTGTAGTAAGATGAGAATCCTCGAATGCATGAAAATCACAATACCGTGTGGCTAAAGAAACATCTTATAAAAACTGTTTACAAACCCACATTATTATAGGGTTTACATGACAGTGGCACGTCCGTCAATAATTTTAGTTTTATAACTAGAAAGATCAGAGAACACACTGTCTCCAAGATGTACCCAAATGACTGGAACATAAGGGCGCCACAAACCACCAGGCGTTCTGATCAATTCAAGTCTCAGCTGATCCAGCAGGTCCCGTTTGACAAAAATGCCACACCCCCCAAATTCAAGCAGATCTTCAAACCCCTCAATGACCTACAGAGGAAATAATGAATTTTCTTTTTTAAGTTGACTCTCTGGAATAGCTCATCATAGATCAAACCCCAATATAGCAAGAAGTAGCCACTCAGTCATTCCATAAACCATAGCCCATTCCCATACGAAACTTGGGTTCTTGGTTCGTTGTATCATTTGCAGGACTCCGATTTCTTGAACTTCCATTAATTCCAAATCATATGAAATTAATTGCCACTGCAGAAAAAAAAAAACAAAATTAACATGCATGTAATGGGCATCTATTAAGAATATCACTTCAAGCTAAACTGGCCTAGGAAATAATCAGAAGGATTTGAAATAATATATGGCATTTACCTTTCATTTCTTCAAGAATCTGTTTACTACTAGCAGCCACAATTATGTGTGAAATTAAATTCAGCCACTTTGCAGACTGAAGGAAACAATTCATCAAAAGTTGCACACCCTTGCAACCAACTAACCATTACTCTCACAAAACTCTAGATGTACATTTATTTAGAGGATATTCCTATAATCAGTTTCAACACACATTTGATGTAACAGTTAGAATGGATAATGTGTTTGCTTGTTTCTCTATAAGTGTAAAGGTTGCTATTAATGAATGAAGATACAGATTCAATCACTTCAATTGTTAACGTGGATTAACTATACCTGATATCACCATCCATGGGAGCATGCTTCACTTCTTAATCTGAGGACAACATAGAACTAATCACCAGTCAAAGCCCGAGGTCTGTGCTCAATGGTAAACAAGGACATCCCAGTTTGTGAAATTGCTCTCACAAATGCCATATTTGCCGTTACAGTTGGAGCACACCAGTAATCACCAGTACCAAAAACAACCTTATTCTTCAAAGCCAGTTTTCTAGTGGTTGGAAGGTTCATCATGCGTTCAGAGGGACTATCAGGAACAACCCTATACCAGTCCTAAGGGTTATTAGTGCAGGATAATACCAAAAAAAAAATTATATATATATATTTTTAAAACCACGATTAACCATAGATATATAAGGGAGCAAAAATCATCAAACAGATCAAACAAAATGTCAATGAAACTCTAAATTTTTTCGGACAGGCTTAACTCTGTTTGGACTTAATGCAGATTGCAGACTAGGGTTGGTTGGTTCTCACAAATGTCTACTGTGCTTGTTTCCCTATTTCTACAATTTTTTTCGTTTCCTACATATATAGAAGAAGAAAAAAACCCTATAGATATGCTTAATGTCCTAGAGAGAGGGCAACAGAATCTACATACTTTACCAACCTTGGAAGCAAATAGTAAGAGAAATTCTCCAAATGCAATCTAAGAAGGTCACCTAAATCATGAATCCAAGATTAACTCACCAATTAAGTTGAAGCATTCTGCAACCTAAGGTGAATTATATCAGTGAAATTTTTTGAAGTTCTAAGAAATAAGTATACTAGAGACAACAGACATGCACAGAAAGGCCAAAAGAACGACAACTACTAACTGAAGGAGGTTGCAAAGGCAGGGCTGCAGGGGCCAGAGGTTGGACATAAGTAACCCTTAGGAGAAATTAATCCTGAAAGCAATAAATAAGAAAATTCAGCAAACTTCTGAGGAAACCCAAATTGGCCAAATCTGTCCTCGTCAATGGGGGTTTTATGGTTTTCCTTTCTTCCCAGCAATCATTTACTGTGGGCCAGCTGCTAGTCCCACTAGTCCTCAATGAGCTATTTTTGGTCCTCTGGTAAAAGGTTAAAACTTAAAGGTGAGTAAAAGAGTTTGTTGTGAAGGACATCACTAAACTATTTTGTATTAGAACATCTTTAAATGTGAACGACAAAATAAAATAACCATGTTGCTTTAAATAATTAACTTAAAGAACAATGTCATACAAAATAAAATAACTATATTACACACAATGCAATTAAAGCAGACCTTGTAGATCATATGCTCAACTTTGACTAGTTTAGTTTTTTTTTTCTCTCTATAATGTCAGTGTTTATTTCCCTTTGAAATTAATGCAGATAAAAACAAATATTCAAAGAAGTTAAAAAGAAAAAACTGGTCAAAAACTCACGTAAGACAATTCAGTAATTGACTAGCTCTCAACTTCTCATTGGGCCCTCCACACATCAATACTAACTCTTTGAACTCTGAACGAACACTTTCACAGATTATGCCTCTCTTCCCAGATATTGTCCGACCAAGTTCAACAAGAATTGGATTCTGAATTTCAGACATCACCTGGCAGAAGATCAAGAAACCATACCCTGGATGTTAATGTAAACTAAATCTATTGAAAGGCCAATATTTTTTTCAAGAACAAAAAAAAAAATGGTTGAAGATAAGCACAGTAGTTATTACCACAAGAAACATTTTAGGAAAAGATTAATCAACAGAATACAGAAGTTCAATGTATTGGGTATAGGTGGCTAAAATCTTAAAAGTTGTCATTTTAACATACTGCCAAGTCTTAATACTTGACTATTTTGTTCGTGGGCAAAGAGGAATAAGGGAGAGAGAGAACAATATGATCTTCTATTTATTCATTTCTTTATAGGTAGCATAAAATGTAACAAAAGATATGAGCAGTAAAACTTTACTATAATAACTGCTATTATTACGCTTGCTAAGTATAATTAATTGTCAATCCCTTTTTTTCTGAATTGGAGGAGGGAGGATTCGAACTTGGGACCTCTCCAACAATGTGGAAAGAAATAGCCAATACTCCAAACAAAAGGTGCAATCTGGCTAAAGGAAGAACTAACCTGTACAATCACAAACTCGTAGTTACCCTTAAACCGCTGCCTCAATTCACTTTCTGGAGTTGCCAAAAGTTTTGGAGTGCCACTATTACTAATACCAGATACAAGAGCAATCAAGGCAGTTGTATCAAAGTTTATAAGTTCACTTTGACCCAGAAGACTCCCGACTTGAGGGGATTCCCCATTTTTTAGATCCAACAAGTAGAATTCCATTCTTGAAATAAGATTAGAGAAAGCACGGCAAAATTCTGTGTGCTCTGTTGAGACGGACGGATCTTTCTCAGTATCAGCAGCCTCTCCCAGGCTTGAGTCCTTCACATCAGATTCTGAACTCAAAACAGCGTTCCTTGCATCACTAACCTTTATTTCGAATGCACAAGCCTCTTGATATGTTCTCGCAACAAGTACATTAGTCCATTCACCTGCTTCCTTGGATAAATCAAAATTAAAATCTAAAACAGGAAAATCCAATTGAAACTCAGTGGCCCCAAATTCATCTTTGAGTTTATCGCAAACAATGCTGCTAAGTCCATTTCGGTTTGAAAAGAAGAGAATAATTGAGGAAGGTTTCAGTGCCATGGCTGACCGGGCAGCAGCAGTGACTTGCTGAATACGCAATTTAAAGCCCTTACTCTTATCCCTTTTGTAAGGGGATCCGCAGCTGCTGCCAGTCCAAGTAATGTATTTTGGGTTCCTATCAGATACAATAATCCAGACAGGGTTCCTGTGGAGAGTACAAACTATATCAACGTGGACATGTTTTTTAAGACAAGAGTCGGTTTTCTGCCCATGTGGATGTGGGGTTAAAGTTGACAAAGGAATTGGCTTGCAAACGCGGGAAACACCAGTGATGAAAGGCTGCTGGAGAAGGTGAACAACTGCCTCGAGGTGCCCGATATTGACACTGCCAAAATTACTATTTAGTATTTAGTTTACAAACAAGACAGACACTGCCATTCATTCAAAACAAGAACTCAACTCAACTCGTTTGATTGTTGATGCGCTTTACATTTACAACGACACGACACGACACAAGTAGTAAGTAAAGCAGATAACTTGTATTTCATTGTTTATATATTTCCTTTTCTCCTATATTTCCAATTTCATTTTAAGATACCCTAAGCAAAAAAGGAGCAGTAAATTATAAATAAATAAATAAAGAAGATATTTTATTATTATTAGGAGGAGATCATTAGAATTAAATCTTAGAAGTTAGAAGGAAGGAATGGGCAAACCTGAGGTTGAGGGGAGTGGAAGTAGAGGAGGAGGAGGAGGAGCAACAGCGGCAGAGGAAAGTGAGTTCGGAGTGGGCCAATTTGAGAAGAGTGCGTCTGCAAGAAGCAGTGATCTTGGTGGAAGCTGGCAATCCCTCTATTCGGTCGATCACATCTCTGCATCTCTTCTTTGCCAATTCCAGTTGTGCTTCTGCTTCCTTTCTCATTCTTCCTTCCTGATCGTGCTCTCGCTTCCGCTAGTCTAATGCTGTACAAAGACAAAAACAATAGCTTTTGACGGACATACAAGCCCATTACAAGCCCAATAGCTTCTGATCTTGATTTTACTTACTTGGAGTTGGACTGGCCAGGCCCCTTTTAGAGCAACTCCACCGGTTGCAGCCCAGGCAGGGGGGCGGGACCCACGGACCCGAGCCCAAAATGGAGCTTCCAGCGGGTAGGGGCAGCCCAGGCAAGGAGCGGGATCCACGCACACCGGGCAAGCCCGCGAGGAAGAAGCCCGAGGCCCAACCCGGCAAGTTCGACGTCAAAGAATAAAAAAAATCTGAAAAAATCAAATATTCGTAAATATTTTTTAATACATACCTAAGAATTTTATTATTATTAATTTTATACATACAACTAAAATTAATCACATGTAAAAATAAAAATAAAAGTAAAAATGAATAGTAGTTGCCTTCTTTGCTGCGATGGGTGGAAACACACATTGCTTTGTGCGAGGGCATTACTATTCACGTAAATAGTAGCTGCCCTAGCTCCCTCCCTCCTCTCCCCTTGCCATGGCAAAGGGAAAATGGAGTGGAGTTGTTAAGAGCAACTCCACCTATTTGCCCTTTGCCATGGCAAGGGGGAGGGGAGCTAGGATACTCACTATTCACCCTCAGAAAAACAATGTGTGTTTCCACCGTCACAAGAAAGGCAACTACTATTTATTTTTGTTTTTTTTTGTAACCTAAACAATTAATTTATATAATATTTTCGAATAAGATTTTTGGGTTCGTACGTGTCAATATTTATTATAAAATTCATATCTCATAATCGAATAAAATTTTCGGATAAGATTTTTTGTATGAGATTTTCAAATGGGATTAATTTTATTTGTATGTATGAAATTAATAATAATAAAATTGATAGGTATGTATAAAAAAATATTTCTAAATATTTTGGATTTTTTCTAATTTTTTAAATTTTTTAATGTCTCTGACGTCATTTAGCCTAGGCAAGATTAGCCTTTAGGCTTGCCTAGGTTGATGGAGCCCACATATAGCTCGGGCAGCTTTGCACCGCTGGAAGCCTCAAACCTCGCTTGGGCTCCAAACCCCCCCAGCCCGAGCGCAACGGTGGAGTTGCTCTCAGAACACCTCCAGCACAAGGGGCTGGGGCAGGCAAAAGGCAGCTTGATGCCCAAAAACCGCCTCCAGCGCTCAAGGGCCAGCCTGGGCAAGGGTTGTGACCCACCAGCCTTGGCAAGCCCAAAGGCAAATTTTGCTTGGGTTGTTGCCTGGGTTTGCTGACGTCTACGATGACGTCAACAACAAAAAAAAAATTTTTAACATCGAACAAAAATCTGAAAAATTCACAAACATTTTTTTATACATACCTAGCAATTTTATTATTATTAATCTCACATATAAATAAAATTTAATCTCATGTGAAAATCTCATACAGAAAATCTTATCCGAAATTTGATACGAGAATTTTATAATAAATAATGACATGTGGCAACCAAAAATCTTATCGACATTAATTGTTTAAGTATAAAAAAATATGGAAAAAAATTAAAATGAATAGTAATTGCCCTTATCCTTACCAAAACAAAAAAGAAAAAAATTACTACTATTCACGTAAATAGTAATAAACATTGCCTTGCCTTGCCTTTGCCTTGGCCTTGGGTGGAAGTGCTCTTAGCCTATACTTGAGATCTTTCTTGCTATCTTTTTCACCTCCCAACTTTCACTTTCTTTTCTTCAATCCCCTCAGTGACAGACAGAGCAGTGCAGCAGACGAGTCGACACTCCGGAACCTTCTCTTCTCTGGTTATACTTCTATATTCTTCTTCTTTTCTCTGTTGTTCCGTAACTAAAAAAAGGGCCCAGAAATATATCACTCGAGACTCAAGTGCGAAGAAAACTCGCACTTTCAGTCTTGTATCTGGTTCTTCTGCTCCTCTTCGTTTTTTAAATTGAAACCTAACTCAGGAGTCAATTATGCATTAGATTGATTATGCTAAGCTCTTGTATGAATATGGGTTGGTTTGCTCGGTAGTCTGGGGATCAGAAGTTCAAACAATTTACTAATTTCTTTTGTTTTGAAGAGGATATTGGTGGGTCTTGATTATATGGGAGGAAAACAAACTTTATTTAAATTTCTTTTAAACAAGAAACCTTTTCTTTTTTTGGGAATGGCGTGGCTTTAATCTTCTTGAACTATTTCTGTCTGACTCGCTACTTGTGCTGAAAGACTAAAATTTTCATGAAATATTTCTACTCGCGTCTATGTATATTTGCTTCAGACAGATTCTTGGTGTTTCAAGAACGTCTTTTGTGGAAAATAAATCTTTTTAATGAGTTAGGGCTGAGTATTTGATGCTATAGCTCCATTTGAGCATTTAATGTCGTATGCCTTATTATGGGAAACCTTGTACAGAGCGGTGCCTTTTGCATTTGATCTCTGCAAAATATTGTTGATGTCATTTCATTATTCATTATTGAGAGGAGATAAGCCACATTTGGGGATGAAACTGCTGATCTGTTAAATATTAACTGTTTCTTCTACATTTGAAGCAATGGCCGCTAAAGAGGACTCCGTTGAACAATTAGTTGCAGCACGTCAAGAGAGGCTAAGAGCCCTTAAAGCTGCGCAGGAACTGTTAAACACTCCAGATGAGGATTCCTCTCTAGTTGACTCTAATGCTGACGAAGACAATGAAACTAGTGAAGAAACGTGAGTAGATCCTATTCTTTTTTTATGTTAATATCACTTACTTACCCTCCAATTCCCCATTAGTCTTATTTAGGGTTTTGTTCATGATATTAATTTCAGTTCAATGCCCTGGAAGGTGTTATAGCGTATCTTCCTTTGAAATCCATGATTTTGTGCGGTGAGATTTGTGTACAATATTTATCCCATGATGTTGCCAACGCCCCCATACCCACCCTGTAATTATAGGCATATGTGTGCTGTGCTTTCATATGTCATTTGAGATGATACATCAAAGGTTTTTGTTTATATTTAATCCTTTATATACCTCAACAATGTATGCACGTGCTTTATGGTTTTCTCATTTTTGTGGTTAGCATGACTATGGATTATGGGTTCAGAACATGAGTACAAGATCTCTAAGTATAAGGAAAACAGTAAACCTGAAATAGTGTCCAAAAGGGGAAGTTGAATTAAGTTTGGGAAGGTTAAGTAGAAATTTCACATACACATAAGAGACTTCTGCTTCCAATTTTTCAAGACCTATATCTTCACTTGTAGTAGTAATAGTATTTGACTTCATGTCATGATTGCAATTATTTAGTTTGATGAGATAGTTGATTATGAATTATATTAGAAGGTATGGTTAGGATGTGATTGGTCATATTTTAATGATACATGAAGGGTTGTTATGTTCTTCAAGTTCTGTAATTTTATTGGCTAGGGATACTTCAAATGAGGTTTTAATATTTAACTGTCAACTTGTGCAATAACACCAGCATGAAATTCCGAAATTATGTTCCTCATGATAAGAAGCTTCAGGAGGGAAAGCTTGTTCCACCAGTCCTACCAAAGTTTGAAGACCCTGTTGCAGCAGTACCTCCTCCATCAGAGAAGAAAGAGGTACTTCATTACTTTTGAATTTCTTTACTCAGTCTCTTAATCACTAGCTTCTGTGTCTTTCATGGTGAATTGTCCATTATGTCACATGTTCCTATTCTTGATTAATGTTCAGGACCCGTTTGTGAATATTGCTCCTAAAAAACCGAACTGGGAACTTCGCAGGGATGTGCAGAAGAAGCTTGATAAGCTTGAAAGGCGAACCCAAAAGGCAATGTGTAAACTTATGGGTATGGAATTACCATTTTCTTAATAACATGTTCCCTCCATAAAAAAAATTTAACAGAACGCATTTCATGAAAGATCTCTTCTTACATTGGTTGGATAGATAACAGTTGAGTGGTATTCGTAAGTTTAAAAACTTATGGCCATTTTTTACTTCAGAAACAAAGCATTTGATTTTTTTCATTTTCTTTTCGTATTCCTTGATATTGAAATTTTTCTGCATGATTTGGATTGTTATTTCCTACCGGGCAATTATATCTAACTTCAAATGGTGGCCCCTTGGATATCCTGTTGCATTTGTCTGGGGGTAAGTAGTTTCAGAACCATAGTTTTGGGGCCTCATTTCAGCCCTCTCCATTAAAAGATCTAGTCTTTTCTTTGATGTGCTTGCCCCACGATGTAAACAGACTAACAATGCAGTAGAGGGTGAGTTTGGGTTTAGAAAATGGGGAAAAGGTTTCTAGGAAGCATATCTTGCAGTTCGTTGGGCCCAATCTTGCCTTTGAAGCACTCTCAGCCTAGTTGGTTAAGAATATATTCTTTGGCTAAACAAAAGCTATATGTTGTATGAAAGAATATGTTATATTTTTGGTGGCTTTTTCCAGTTCATTCTTCTTGACCTTGTGTTTGAATGAGGGGCTTGAAAGTGCCAAGGGATGGCAAAATGACAGGATTTTAAAGTGATGGGATATAAAGTCCCAAGATTTCAGTTTTACTTGTTTGGTTAACGTATAAAGTGTCATGGAATGCAAATTAGGAACTTAGGTTTTGCGTCCTGGTCCTGAAACCGAGGACCGAGGACACTGGACCCAGGATCCCATGCCTAGGACCTGGACCTCTGGCCATGGATCCTCGTCCTGAGAACTGGGTACCCGGACCAGGGTCCCAGAGCTAATGTCCAGCGCCCTAGGTCCCAGTTTTAAATTGGCCAAATCTGGTTAAGATGGAGTTTTGAAGTAACACTTAACCTCAAATCCCATCTCCAAGACACTCACCCAAACATGCCATAAGAGGATATATCTTTTAAGTTCCTGTATGCTATAATTTTATTATGGCCTTTTAGTCCAGTTTATGTTTTTCTTTTTTATGGAAGTTATTAGACCAACATCTTCAAAGTTTGAAATGTAAAGCATGCAATGCAAGTGTTTTTCACTTTACACTTAATTAGCCTACCCCCTGTGACAATGAGAACCATATGCTTAATTCGGTGGCTTTAATAAGCTGTAACATAGTTAGATGTAGTGTCATATTGAACTCACTTTACTGGTTCTTGTTTTTTCTCTTTTTTGGCAGAGGAACAAGAGAAGCAAAAGCAATCGGATGAAGATGGCAGAAATGTTGCAGAAGACTAGTATGGACGGCTGCAAATTGGCATCATGTAAGGAACGGCATTAGCGGATAGAATGACCAGCTGCAGTTCCAGCCTGGAGCGATGTGCGGTGTTTGATTCTCCACCTCAGGATATTTGTGATCTCTTCTTGATGATGCTGTTGGTTTTGCTAGGCCTAGGGATGTTTGTATTGACATTATTTGTTAGTTTTTGTTACTTGGGCTTTTTTGTTTACAAAGTTAATCTACATTTGTCAAAATATTTACAATTTGCCCTTCAAAATTAAACACCCGTTGTTGAATCCAATTAATTAGGGCGTTTTATTTAAAAAGATCAGAATTTGAATCCTTTATTTTCCGTACCATGGAAGCTTGGACCAAGAGAGACGGAGAGTGTGTGCGCGCGCGCCCCAAATGAACGGATTCTATTCTAACTTCGCCAGACGCAACACCTTCAACTTTTTTTTGAGTCTTCGAATTTTTTATGCGTGGACAGAGAGAGTATACCAACAAAATACGGAAAACAACAAATAAAAAGAATGCTTTTCTATGAAACACAATACTTATGAAACAGATGGACAAACGTAATCGGAGAGGACTGGCTTCGACTTTGATGGGGCAAATACCCGTTCTTGGTAATTTGCATATAAGTCATTCTTCTTCTCTTCCCCCGTAGCAGCAAATTAACAATTTACACACAACAGAAAACATAATACAGAGCTCTATAAGTAAATTACGCATGGGAGAAGGAACAAAAAAAAATTATAAGGAAAAATGGATTAAAAGGAGAAGAAGAAAAAAGAAGAGGGGTAACAAAAGGACAGCTCAAGTAGACCTTGGGCGCTACAATTGAACGCTCATCCACACTTCTGGATCGGCCCCTGTTACTCTGTGATGCAGAAAACTATCATATATGGCTTGGCTATCTTCTGTCATTCCTGAGCTGGTTGGAACCAGTCTGTCCCTTATTCGTGTGCTCCACGTTCCAAGACAGGTCCACCGGAGGAAGTTGGTATTCATCCGGTTTCAGGGCCAAAGCAAAGTCAGGCAATGTTGGTGCTGTCTCCATGATTCTGCAGTCAATACATATACAAAACCAGCCGTTAATAATTCCTATGGTTCCTTCTATCAACAAAGAACAACGAGATTGCAATTAGGTGCCAAGAGTGAAAAGGAAATTGCATTTGGGCATAAATATTATCAGTTATACTTCTCTCCAGTAGGACATACTTTTCGTGTGAGTAGAGGTCACGGTTTATCCGCACTTTGCTCAAAGTATCTTTTGGAATTTTTTCAGATAGATATTTCATGGTGCCCCAGATCGGTGGATTTCTGCATAATGTCTATCAATTAAGCACTTACTCAATATGAAAATGATTAAAAAGAAGAAGGAAACTGATCAACTAATGACACATCAATCTTCAATCAACCAACGCTAGCTACAAGATAATAGATCTTGCACATGGTTCAGTGTACACACACACACACACACACAAATATCTAGAGATTGGAATAGAGACTACATAATTTAGGTGAGAGGAAGATAAAAAAACTGGACTAGAAAACCAAAAGAATGTTGATTGCAAGGAGAAGCGAACATATTTATTTCAGAGGAAATAATTATGAGCTAACAGTTCACCTAGCTGAACCATGCTAGATGACCAATGAGTAAATAAATTCTAAAATGTTTTGATCTTGAAAAAGGATGCATGCTCATGTTGGACACAAAATCCTCATCGTGTGAAAGTTGGCCTAAAAACAACTGGCTCACAAACCCAATGTCCTGAGCAGAGTTTGGCTGAATAACTGGTGTACACTACTTCGTTGCGGCTACAGTCTACATACTCTCAAAGGTGAAGAACTTGGTGCTTTGAAGATAACTGATAACTTAGATACTTATCCTAGAAAAAGAGCAGATACTCTGCCAGATGCCACAAGATGAATAATCCATCTATCAGCACAAATGAACAAGAACATAGGGCTCTACCTACCTCGACAAAGGAGGAGCAGCATGAAATGCGTCACATGCTTTCTTACTTTCTTTAAAATACTCATCCGCTGCTTGCAAAGCAGCTACAGCCATCCCATGAAATTTTTCGGTGTTACCCTCATCAAGGATCAAACCATGATAATAATATGCAGCAGCCTGATTAATATTGGAGGAAAAAAGATGAGCTTTGGTCAGCTGTGCAAAACAAAAACTTCAATCATAATGAAATCAAATACTGAACATTAGTGGCAGAAGACCCCTCTCTATCAGCTAGATCAACGTAGAGGAATCAATTGACATACAACTCTTCATGAATAGTTAAGTTATTACCCATAAACAGCTTAGTATACAATTTCAAATCAGAAATAAAGCTTTAACAATAATTAATCATTTATGGTTGTTAGACAGTTCTGATGGAAAATTATAACTTTAGTGAAAGAAAGACTGGCACGGTCTATGGTGGTGATCTCCAATATTACTTCTCATTTGGCAGTCACTTACTCAGAAAAGACAATACCGTACCATAACCAAGAACAAGTATCAAAATCTGCATACACAGAATTTAATCCAAGGGTAGACAAACCGCATTAACAAGTAATCACCAGAGTGGAAAATACAAGTGACCAACTTGGTATCTTTTTAGAATACACTGAAAAACATTAATTAGGAAGAAAAAAAATTCTAGAGGAATCACTTAGAAGTCATTTTTTTTTTCCTCCAAAAGGGAAAACATGTAAATCATTTTTTTCCCGTATAATAAGAATCTGAGAAATACTATCCTTATAATGAAACAAAAACTCAGAAGATGAGATAAGGATAGCAGTAAGCGCATAAGCAAAAACACATTAAAAAAATTGCAGCGTACCTTTGCCTCAACATATTTCCACTTCACAAAGAGCCGATGCTTTTCACCCCAACCATTTAATAATGGAAGGTTCATAATGTTATCTTGAGCCTGTGAAGAAATGACATAAAGAAAGCAATATATGGTTCAGGATCACCAATTTTGATGTGATTTAAACAAACATATCAGGGATGAGAAGTGTAACCATGAGGAACATTGTGAACCATTAGAATTAACAACTTATAAATGACATGTAACTGATATGGAATACAAAGGAACTTATTCACAACTACTGTGAATAGAAAATGGCCTAAATAACCCAATATCAGGAAGGGCAAAAGAAAATCTGAAATTGTAACAAACCAAAAAAAAAAGGGTTATGACTAAGAGGAACATTTAATAAAGAAAATATTTTAGGCAAAAATAACAAAGTGGACATGGTTAGATCCGCTTGTTTGGGGTATTCAGAGAATATTAAATTCATATTTTTCTGCCCATCCTAAATGTTGGGTATGTGGCCGTGTCTGTATGTATCAGATATGCACGTAAAGGCATGGCATAAGTCAAAGCAAATATGGCACATTATCAAAAACTACTGAACCAAACACACTCACTAGTAAATATAGCAAAGAAGTATAGATGGGGTAAGCTCTCGTCGGGGATCAACCAAAAATGGAGGGGTGTCTTAATTATCAATGTTCTGCAGTGGTACTTTGACAATTTTGGTTTTAGCACTGTGCAATGGAATCCATCATGTACCCACAACGAGTTTTTAGGATCGCTATTTTGCTCCTCTAACCTAGAATATCCAAATTCAGACCCTGAACTGATGCAATTTGGGCTGTAGGACTAATCTTTCTTCTTCTAACAGACAAAAATTGCGGATTTTTAATATATGTACAGCAAAAAAAACATGAAGAAAAATGGGAGACTTCAAATGGAAGCATGGAATGGAACATTTATTACAAAAATCCGAGACTTCAAATGACATTACTAATCGAGAAGAGCACACCATCAATGCTGAGAAATTTCTTACCTGCTGCCAATACTTCACCATTTCACATGCAAGCCTTCGCTTCACTGCAAGAGTAGCTTTTGTGCTATCAATTGCCATCCCAAGTTGAATATCAACACCCTACAGTAGACATTGGAACAGATGAAGAAGAAAAAGCAAAGAAAAATAGAAAAAGGGTAAGCGAAAGATCATAGATCAGAAGACACAAAGTTAAAACATAATTTTATATTGTAGCATAATATGCCATTTTGATGGTTGGTCCAATTTCAGGCATGAAGTTTGAAACATAAAATGTAACAGTTTATCAGATCAGCCCATTCTTTGAAATACCTGTCCTAATGCTTGTAGGCAAAGAGCCCGAAGAACTCCTTCTGCTAGGTCGACTGGCAGGTTTCTCCTGCAATCAAGCAATAGTCAAAAGATTAAGAATAACAGCATTACGAACATGTTAACAAACAGGAAGTTGAAATCAGTATAATTTTCAATTTATACAAACTTGAGCTCAGTAGGCAACTGTGGGTGAACATGTCGGACAGCACAATCAAGGTATCCTGCTGCCTTTAGGAAAATATCAATTGAAGCTCGTCTACTCTCTGTGAAAAAAACAAAAGAAGCCATGTGAGGCACAACCAAATGAAGAAATTAGCATGACAAAAGCCAAAAGGTTGACTGATGACCAACTACTGCATATACAAGTTTTCTTCTTCTTTTTTTGTGAATAAAAAAGATCTTCTCAAAACAAGTAGCCCAAGCAGCATAACAGAACATAAACAGGTGAACAAATAACTTAGTACGAAGTATCAAACAGAAGAATCTTGATTTAAGTATATGATCAGGAAACCCATTTTAAAGTTGTTTTAGTCATCTCCTTTTAACATATTAGAATTCTGTTTTAAAGGGTCTAATGACATAATCTAATGAATTTGCAGTTTTCTAGCTCTAGTTTTCTAATTTTTCCTATTTGTCATTCAGTTTCCATGTCAACCATACTAGGCTCAATCCAAAACTGATACTTTTGATGGGTGTGAATCACCGTCAGCACATGAAACCATGTAGAGGAAAGATAAGGAAAACTGATCAATCTCATTTTTCCACAACTTTATCCAGACTTTTATACTTTATGAAGCCCGGGAAGTGGAATGAAATAAGCAATAAATATATGACTGCATATTCTGCGGATATAACTATACATTACAATTTAGTATAACTATACATTACTATATGAATCTACCACAAAGACAGATTACTTGAAAGTATGCAATTTAGTCAGCAGAAAAGTTTACTGCAGTTTGCATCTGATTCTAAACTTCAGCAGACAGTTTAGTGCTGCACTAAGTTAGAAAGTGCTCAGTAAAGAGAAGACTTCATGACCATTAAAGGTCCACAATCATTCTAGAAAGTGCCCACAACACAACTTTCTCATTAACATAGCAAGCTATTGTAAGAAAACAAATGAGATGATAAATGGAAAAACACAAGATTTAATTGCCTATGGCTCGGTCTCATGCAATAATGCTACCTTCAAAAGACCCAAAAAAATAACAATACCTTCTGTTACTTTTGGCTGATAACCATCAGCAGATGTTCTTGGAAGAAGTAACAAGTTAGCTTGTGAGAACGATAGCATTGCCATTAAGTGCAAGATGGACAGCACCTCGTACCATGCATTAGACATAGCTGTTTCCTGAAGGATTATTCATTCAAATCAAGTCAGGTTTCCTTGACAAAATGATGGAATCTAAACCCTACTTGAGGAAAGAAAAATATATGACATGCATAACAGAGAAATGTGAACTTAAAAGCTCTGCCACATGCCCACCTCTGCATCATCCTCTTGATTTACCCACACAAATTGTACCTTGTGTTGTAGCTGGCTTCCTTCATATAAGAAATAAGAAACGCCTTTAGGATTTAACTAAACTTGTGGATACAGTTTAATGAGATGACATAAGATCAAGATTTACCATCTTTCATTAATCCCAAAAGGACAGGCAAGTAATCCTCAAGAGCCTGCTGAAGATCGGCTAATGTTGAACCACCTGAGGACAAGAATTCATTCAGATGTAGAAATACTTGAGTTCACATATCATTTAGAAAAATCAACAAACTTGAGTCCATGACAAACCATGTTGGGTAGCAGTTTTTCTCCTTGTTCTTGTAATTGTAGGACCTTCTTGGCCAGCCATTACAACTATACGAGTTCTTAAAGCAGATAGGCGTTCTACTAAACTCTTGGATAAGTGATCACCGAGTGACTGAGAGAAATCAACATGTTTAGGGATTCGCAAACCGGGAACATAGACAGAAACTTCCCCAATATTTGCCGGCCTCCTCCTATTTCCTACTGTATCTTTCGGTGTTGACACCAGGCATCCCATATCCTAAGACTTGCTATATCTGCCAACCCAAATAAAATTTAGTCAATCAGCATCTGCACTATTGAAGCTGTAAATGAATTTCCAGCTTGTTGTATGTAAACTCTCTCTTACATGAAACAGTGGTGATTTCAGAACAGCATGCAGGTAACTAGGTTCCAATGTATATGAACCAGAAATGATAGCTGTTCAAATATTAGAGTCCAAAAAATGGAGATAGGCATGGACATAAACAGTAGGCAAGCCATAATTAAATGTCAACCAACAAAGCATAAGTAGTAGGTTGCTCACGAGCGACATCCAAATGGCTCTGAGTATAACTCTCATTGAGATGTTAATATCTTTAATTGGAGTTTTAAAACATTGTATCTCTATAGTTCCAAAAGTGGACTAGTTTGATAACATTGAGATTGAGTAAACAAATAAATAACAATTGGCTAAAATTGATCTAAACCCACCTTCTTTCTTAACAGATGGCTGACTGATTGGTCAAAAGTTCTGGTTGTTTCTGCACCCAAGAAAAAATGAATACCACAATTCGAGGTTAGAGCTAAAAGAAGAAAAATGAAGGTTATTTTCTTTAAAGGCAAGAGAATCACATGAAAGGCATGAGCCATGACATTGTAGGAGAGTTGAAAAGAAAAAGTGTACCGAACTTTATAAAGAGGGTGATTTCTCGTGCAACCAATTACGTTGAAATGTGGAAGTAAAGGAATTCAAATTGAACTAGATTGGCATTTGGTATTTGGTAACCTCTCACGAAAAAGTTAACTTGAGCTGAAGATTATGAGTAAAGGGTCTCCAAACAAGCTCAAGCAAGCAACAATTGGAGGAAAGCATAAAATTTATAAAAGAAAGAAAACCCAGAATTCCAGCTCCAAGCAATTGCAGATTTATTTATTAAAGTGAGGAGATGAGAAAATGCAAAGCAAACGTAATAACATTTGAGGATGCTCATTATCTGGGTCTTGGATATGAAACACAAAAGACAGCAAAAGAAAAAAACTGGAGAATTCAATTGAATAGAACTAAAAGAAAAAAGAAACATCTTTTCTGACTACCAAAGAGTAGAACTGTATACTTACCAACTAACATAAAGCCACTAGTTTGTGTTTTGGCAATTGCAAATTTGCAACTTTCAAGTCAGGGCAGGTCAGAGAGAGAGACACTCGATGATGAAATAAAACTCAATCCTAAACATAAAGATGCCTTCCTTCCTAGGCAGAACCCCCACAGACCATAATCATCGCGAAGCTTATTGGTGTGCAGTATGAAGATCACAGACTCTCACTTCAAAAGAAAAATTAATAATAATAATAATAAAAGGAAAAGCCTTTTCCTTAGTCGTCCGGAGAAGAAAGAGCCAAAGAGGGTATTGGAAATGGAAAAAGAAAAAATAATAGGGATTTTGTTTCTACTCTCTTATTCTTATGAAAGGCTAAAGCTTTTAGCTTTAAGCGGGTTCGACTTCAACACTCAACACAGCATATTGGGTGGGTGGGTTTTAGAAATTTGGTGGAGCTTTGTATCGTATATATCGGCATACAGTCGCTTTCTTCATATATATATATATATTCCTTTTTCTTTTTCTTTTTCTTTTTTTTCTTTTCTTTTCTGGTTTTAAATTAATTATAGCGTTTGAATGGCGCCCTGTACTATTAGGTCATCTCCAGCCATGGGCTATATCCCAAATATAGCCCTAAAAAAATGCAAAATTTATATCCAGCCATGGGCTAAACAAAATTTTGGCCAAATTTGGAGGGCCACATTTGGCCTTTTAACCCTCCAACCGGGCCACATTTAGCCTAGCTTTTGGCCTAGGCCAAAATTTTTGTGGGCCCCATGCATGTGCTTTTCATATTGCACATTGAAATTCATCCATTTTTTTTGGACCCTATGCTTCTCAAAATAATAAAATATGAAGGATCCTAAAATTTAGCCATGCATGGCTAGAGATAGAGAATTTTAGCTCTGCACTATTCTTTAAAAAATTAATATTTTGAAGGGCTAAATTATTAGTCTTGTACTACATTTAGCCCTATGACTGGAGATGGCCTTAGAGCATCTCCAACAGCCTTTTCAATCACTTTGGGATGCTCAAATAGGTGAGTCACATCAGAAAAATTCTCTCTAACAGCCTCTTCAACCTCAGTCATCAAATCTGCAACAACATTCTCTCTCTTCAAAACTGGTAAGTTGATTTTGCCTCTTCAAAACATTTATTTTGTTTTTGGAAAACCAAAATCATATCAAAAGGCTAAAAACATTTATTTTTTTTATGGGTTTGATGTAAATTTCATAAATATTATCTTTAAAAAAAAAGAATGTTATTAATTATTTCAAATATTATTAATTATTTCAAATATTATTAATTATTATTGTTTTTATTCAAATATTGTATTAATTGAATTGAAGAGACAGATGTGGCACAAAAATATTAAAGTAGCAAATAAGGCTCTTTAAATTGCCACGTAAATCAACAAACTTCAATTTGAAGAATTTTTTTTGCTACTACTACTGTTGGAGATGCTCTTACTATACCCAAATCCTAAATGCCTAATCTCTCTCTCTATCATCATCGTCATCATACAGACATCATCACCGAACCCATCAGTCGGTCCGTCCCTCTTTTCCTACGTCAACAACAACAACTGTTAGTTATTCTTGTCATTTCTGCTGCACTCACTTGTAGGTTTACCTTTTCACCCATTTTTTACTAAATCCGCGGCAACATATCATATGACATGAATTATGAATGGAAAATTATAAATATTGGAATGCACTCTTCTTTTCTTTTTTGGGGGTTGTGTCCTGCATCTCTCCTCTTGTGATTATTTCGACTTTTTAAGTTTGATCGTTGGGGGCCTTAATTTGCGTACTAGTTTTTCCTTTTTCCCCACCAAAAATGCATGAACAACTGCACTCCATCTCCAGTATCTGTTTTTTGTTTTTTGGTCAACAAAAACTTCTTTAGATGAAAAAAAAAAAAGCAAGAGAAAGAAGATGCAATCAAAACCAATTGGTAATGAATAAGGGATCCAATTCCTTAAAGGCGCTCGACTTTAATTAATTGAGAATGAGGAAGTGACCACCTCTTTATAAGTCATTGCAAAGTTTTTTAGGACCCGTTTGATAATCATTTTAGTTTTCTATTTCTATTTTACATTTTTTTATGGGGCAACATCATCAAATTCACATTACTGAGTTAAATGTAGTATATATGTTATCCATCATGACTCAAAACAATTGAAACATCAACCTTTTCATGCATACATGAGTTAGGCCGGTTAGCCGGGATAATGAATATGTCCCCCTTGCATCCAAGTTCGAATATCTCACTTGTTGATTATATTAATTTAGAGTAATTTAAAATATCACTTGTATTATAATAATAAAAGATCATATTGATTCTTCACCAATCTAAATTTAAAACAAAATTAGCTTAAAATTTGTATGCTTGTATGAGCTGATATTTCTCTTGGGGCTATGAAAGCACAGTTTGAGGAGTGTGAGGGTAAGAATGAACTTGTGATTGGGTTTTGACAAGTGTCCATAAACTAAGAGAGAGATGGATGCATTGCAGCTTATGGAGATAGTTAATTTTAGTTGTACACTTTTGATTGACTAAGACATATATACAATACGTAACAATGGGTGTAACGTAGGAATAAGACATTTCAAAAAGGACATGAGTTAATAATGGGACCTCTGCGCATCAAAATGTAATCTTTTGTGTCATAACTGTCGTTAGCAAAGAAAGCGTTTGATGATTGATACGCTGAGACTGTGAGTCAGTGAGTACAGTAGCTAGCTGCAAAACATACAAGAGTTTCCTTGTAACAAGTTTCCTCTTCGATATGCAACTCAACTCATTCCATTTCCATATGTTAGTCTTAGTCTTAGGTAGACAAATCAGCTACATTTTCATGCGGTGCGGTTTTAAGCAGTGGATTTAAATTTTAATCCTACGAGGGAGAATATGCTTTTTTTCTTAATTTTTTATATTTCCCTTTGTTTTGATGTGTTTTTTTTGTTTTACAAGGAGCAAAAAGAAAGGTTGAGTCAAAGGTAACATGGATTGAGTTGAGCAACTAACATTCCGAATTAAGGTAGACTCACATGCAGTTCGTCTCAAATGTAAACGACTCATTTCAATTTTCAAGTAATAACAACAGCCAGGGGCAGAGCCACCTTTAGGCCCCCAATATTTTGTAATTGTAAGCTTCCACTAATCAATGTAATGTTTTGTAAAATATTAACATAAATTTTGTATGTTTTTAGTTAATGACCCCCCAATAAATTCATGTTGCCCCCAAAATTCGAATCCTAGCTCCGCCTAACTAAAAGTAGGTTTAATATTCAGTTCATAATGCAAATTGTTTATTGTAGAGAATTTTGTTTTTATGATGACGTATATTATATATATATAGGCTTGTTTCCAGAACTAGAAGTCGACGTCTGAACAGTTTTTATCATGTATAATATATCTAGAAAGAAAAACCCTAAGTTTAAGATAACATGAAGTTAAAATCTATTTCATGCTAACAATTGTGGTAGAACCATAACCAAAAACTTTTTTATATTAAATTTTCAACTGTGTACGTTTTAGTCTTAGCAAAAAAAAAAGTTAATGTGTTTACATGTGGGCGCTAAAACCAGTGACAGTGAGACCAGACATCCAGAGGCCCACAGCAAAGCAGCTCCCATAAGCCCACCGTCCAAGACCTCTAAGCCTTCCACGTGCATGAACACATGGCATGATGGAAGCATGTCGTCACTCACATATTTGTCACAATCTAACTCTAGCCTCTGATTTGCTGAGGACGGTGATTGGGATGAAAAAAATCACAAATATCTAATTTTAAAAAGGAAAGGAACACGTGGCGAGCGATGGCTATCCTTTGATATTTGCCGGTTTCGGCTAAGGTTGTGCAGCCATCGTTACGTTAGGATTCCGCTACATCCATAATAAGATAATACATTGGACATTGAATTTGAGACACTTCTTGAGAGGTACACGCAAGGCAACAAAGTAGGAGTGCGTGCCACGTGCTGAAGATTGTCAACGTAATGATGCTCATGGCCGCCGGCCCGCCCGCCCGCCTGAGCTGGTTTGGTTGGTTCGTTGGATTGAGATTCCCACCCAAACGATTAGACTGTTTGTCTGGCACGTGCGTAATATTACTCGCTAGCTAGCTAGGAAGGACGGCCAGATTACACCGAATGGCCATATAACTGCTCTGCATGCACGACACGTAACACCAAATCATGCGCGGGTTTGGGGCCTACTTCTCTTTGGTCCTGGGCCGGGCTTTCTTCGTTTCGTTTCGTTTGGTTTGGTTCAAAGAAGAGTGCTCCGTCCGAGGCTTCTGGTTAGCAACTTGACATAATCTATCAAAGAAAGCCCAAAGGGCACCAACCAATAAGCCCCAACCCAACGGTCACAAGGGAGGAGGAGGGTATTTACGTCTTTTCATAAAAATCCCACATTCAAATATGCTTAACATTCCCTGGCTCGCAAATGTTTCCCTCCACCGAGAAACCCTAATAAGTTTGCAAAGAATTGTTGGGTTCTCAAATCCTCCTTCAACAATTTATTTAATTAATAGGTGAAGATTGCTTTCTAAGTTAAGGAGTAAAAGTTTTGGATTTCAGATTCCGGTTCTTGGCAATTGGCATTATCCATTTGTCATAATCATGGATGAAGAGTGCATACAAAGCTCAGCCTCAGTGGATTTGAATTTCAAGTTTGAAAATATTCTTCCTGGAGTTGAGAAATCTGCTCGAGTGAAAAACCCAAGAATTCTTGAGAATAAGATTGAATGTCAGACACCGGAGAAGATAAACGAGCCTTTAAACACCAAATACCACGAGGGGCAAGCCCAACTTCCAGATCCAATTTTCCATGGCTTCTGTTTGTCTTTTTTTTTCTTCTCCAACAAAGTACGAACGATTGTTTGAGTCTAAAGCTTGTCATCTTTTTTAATTTGCAGATATAGGATTATGGCAGACTTCTTTGACCATATGAATTGTTCCTTGAGGTTGCTTCGTCTGCGTAAAAGGTCACCTACTTTTCAAAATATTTCTACTCAGGTGGAAGTCCTAGCGAAACGGTAATGTTTGATATAGTTCAAAATATTTTTCCTTGATGTGCAGTTTCTTTTCCATGGTGGCCGGTAGGATTGTTTCGTTTTCGTATTGCTTTCCTTTTCTTGTTTTTTTTTTACTTTTTAATCAATTGGAGGAATAATTCACAAGGGATTGGTGCTTCCATTAGACTTAATAGGGTTTTGACTAATATGCGTCAATGAAATATGGTGTGATTCTCAAAAAGTTCAAACCTTTTAATGGTTTGAGGGAAAATAGGACTATGAATCAGATTACCCTATTTCACGCACAGCTTTTGTTCTTATATGAGAATTCAATCCAGTATATACGTGGTTGCAATGTGCCAGGCTTTAATGGTCTAGCACCCTATTGAAGACTTCCCCTTAAGATAAAATGGTTTTTATAGTATTGGTTCTCCAGTATCAAGATCACAATCATAACTTATAAGATCATGCAGTTTAGCTGTCTATCATCTAGATTCACGCCTTCTCCATCAATATCAACGTAATGAGTGAGGAAAATTTTAGTTTCTTGTTTGTATTTCTCTAGATGTTGAGAAAAACTTCATAACTAGCAGCCAGAGAAATTCTAACTCACCCTTAACTGCACTTCCACATGTTATTTTTCTAAGCAACTAGTACTTCCAGATGTTATTTTTGAAACAACTAGTATGAGGATCTGGTCTAAAGTTTCCATTGTTCAATTTATACTTTGTTTTCTCTTATGAACTTACGAGTTATGACTACATACTTTACTGAACTGTTCTTCTTTTTATTTTTCCAGAAAGTTCTTGTACAAGCATCTTGCTCAAATGAAATTTATACTTCCTGAAGCCATAAAGATAGATAGAATTTTGGTGCAGGACAAGAAAACTCCATGCATGAAGCCAGATATGAATATCACCTTGCTATTTGATATTGTGGAAGGTCACTGTGAAGTATCTGATTTTATAGCTGTGCGCCAAGTTTTTGCTTCTAGGCTCATTAATTTCTTTGCCATGCATCCTGAGGTACTGTGATATCTCTTTCTCTGATTTTTTTTCTTTTTGTTTTTTTCTTCCTTCTTCGAAGTGAGAGACTGTTGCAATCTCCTTGGTCGGGCCTAATAAATATTTGTGTAGATTTCTAGGTTGATGGTCTTATTTTGGCGCATGATAAGTTGACTATATAAAACAGGAAATGTGGATCTGAACTGTTACATTGCTTGTGGTGCCACATAGGACATGAAACAATACCTAGAAAATGTCACTTTTGGTTCAGTAAGTGGCATATGATAGCCCCATGGTGTATAAATTGTTAAGCAATCAGATTGTGCTGGCTTCAACTTAGTGAATCTGTTAGGGGGGCTTGGGATTAGCTATTTGGTGCCATTTAGGAGATGAAACAGTGCCTATCAGAAAGTTTGGTTGAGTAATTTGTAGATGAAACTCCCATTCTGTATGAAATATGTGGTGATCAGGTTAAATTGATTCTGTTTCCTTCACTTGGGCTTAGCTTTTTGCATCATTCATTTCATTAGTTAAGCCAAGGTGATGAATTATTTTGGTGTTAAAAGATAAAAGCAATGAACTCATGCATTTGTATTTCTGCGGCCAAGGCTTGTGATGTTCCAGAGGCCATATTGCCAGAGCCTTTTAGCCAAAGAAGAGAGATACCTGTCCTGGAGAAATTACCTATCAATTCTTCAATGGAATTTAAAGCAACTTCAAATGAAACTGAGCTGTTTTTAGAAAAAGTTCATCCATATCCATATGCGAGCAGACACTTCTCTCAGAATGCTGTTGTTGCTGAAGCAGAAAAGGCCCAACTCTTAGCATCTCCAGTCCCCTTGCCATCTTCTGGTGGTATGAATAACCAAGGTATTAAGAATGAGCAGAAGAAAGAATTTCCAGTTCTGTCTTCCAAACCTGATAGTATAACTGAGCTAGATATCAAAAACGGGCAGCAGAACAAACCATGTTCCAAGTTCAGTATTATCAACCACTCAGTGCAGCTGAACCACCCTCAACGCTCTAGTGCTTCCAGTGTATCACAAAGCCCTCTTGTAAAGCTCACCTCGTCTGCTGATAGTATCATGATAGAAACACCTACACCCTTGACACCAAGGAGATCAATGCCCAGTTGTGACTCCAAGCATGTGACCATGAACAGCCAATCAGCATCATGTCATAAGCCTGCAAAAAGAATTCTAGACTTCTCACACTTGGAAGGTGATAAAAGTTCATTGGACTGCACTGCAGATGAGTCGGACTGCTACAAAGTTGTAAACGAAAACATCCCTAAAACTAAAGAAAGACTTTTTGAGGATGGAAATGTTACTTGTTCTCTGGCAACACTGGAGGTATGCTGGTTTCAAACTTCTCTAGTTATTCTAGTGAATGTGGCAATTGCACAGGAATTTAATTCTTTACTGTTTTCTTAGACTTGCATTCTCATAACCTGTTTTTCTTGAGGGTGTTGATTGACGTGGGTAATCTTAAATCTGTCAGCCAGAATATCTAGTTCGAGGTTCATGATAAGATAAATAGATTGACTGGCATCTATTTTGAACTCCATCTTTAATTTGTACTCGTCTGCATGATATGACACCAGGAAATTTATTGCTGTTTATTTTTCCAAGTAGATATTCTGATATTGTTTTTAGGTGTGGAAAGATGCTAGATTTTGCCCTTTTACCTGGTATAGTCATTTGAACTTAAAACATAACAAAAATATCCTTATCTGTTTCCCACTGATTGGACTTTGCCATTATAGGTTGAGCAGATCCTTGGTTGCGGTAATGAGGATCTCAAGAAGAGCCAAAAAAGTGCATTGCTGTGCCAGCAGATGTCTGCTTGCCTGGCTGACTTGGTTACTATAATCCACAGTATATTCAAGTCTCTTAACTGGTCTCCGATCACAAAAGAGGAGCTTGTGCACAAGATAATTATGAATAACTTTGATGTTGTTGAAGGAAGTGTGTATCAATGTGCTAACTATTTGATTGCATTTCAAAAGTAGGTGTTTCATGACTTTACCCTTTTTTCTTTGCAGGAGAAGTTGAAGAACAGATTGATCTTCTTGAAAGGCATGTTCCAGATTGGATACACAGGAAGTCTTCTGGTGGCGATACTATGTACAAGTGAGTTTTTATTTTCATTTCTTTTTTATTAAATAATTCATTCATATCTTTGTGCATGAGAGATCTCTGTTACATGATTATCAGTGTGTTATAAGCTCTAAAAAATAGAGTCGCAGATCTTGAGCTTATAGCTGAGTTGATGGTGACTTTGTTCATTAGTAGCGGTGGATTTGGATTCGAAACTAGTGTCGTAGATCTTGGATACCGCCATATTATTTAGTACTTGATTTATCCAATCCACTGCAATTTGATAGTGGAAGGCGATAGGAACTGGTGCGATGTTTTCTAGAAAGTACTTTAGGGTAAGTGGAAGGAGTCTTCCCGTAAGTAAACTCTGTGGCTTGCATGCAGTTTCGCAGACCTTTTTTCGATGCTTGGTAGAGAGCAATGGGTTTGGGGGGAGTGATGTCATGATATATATATTGGAAGCTACCTGCATATTTTCCAGGATAGGAAGTTTGTGTGCATGCCTATTGTTTGAGGCTGCAAAGGAGTTGGAAATTTGAAGGACCTCACTCAGTGTACCTAGTCAGCTTATTTATTTACATAAGAAAAGTAGTTCCCAAGTTTGTCCCTCGTAGAAGTTTATTTTCATTATGGATATGTGTTTTTCATCTTATTCAAAAACTTGTCACGGCTTCCAAATCAGATTCAGAACATATATATGGTGTCTTTTACTTTTCAATCTCATGTTTTCTCCGATGACATGCAGCATCAAGAAACTGCCAAACTTGAACTCAGTTCTATCAAAGCTTAAGGCGAACATGATAATTTAGATCGAGCGACTGAATTTCTTTTTAAGAAGGCTTCTTTTGAAGTTGGTGGCACTTGCAAAAAGGAAACTGCGGAGTCTTGCTCTACCAAGTTCCTAACGCAGCTTCACTGCGCAGATGCTTCATTTTAGAAACATGGTGTTATCTATATTTTCAAACCATTGATTAAAAGAATATATATTTTTACAATTACACCACAGGGAATATATATACTTTCATGCTCTTTTTTGTCTATTTGCACTCCGTTTCTTTTTTGTTATTTAATTCTTCTTCTTTTTTATACAATTTAATTCTTCTTTAACAAGAGTCTTCTCGTAAGTACTTGACAAAAACTCATCGCTTCAACATGCAAAACATTTGCAAATCCGATAAACTAGAACCATCGGCAATTGAATGAGATTTTTTTTTAGTACAAGCGATAGTCTAAACTATAGGGGAGAGGAATTTCTCACACACACACAACTATGATGCCAATTTTTAGTCTGCAAGTTAAAGCAATTTTTCACTAGATTAGACCCCGTTGACCAATTGGATGAGACTTTGAATATTGTTTAATGTTGAGATTGTATGTTTATAACAAAAAAAGTATTTGCCGCATAAAAAAAGAAAGTATTTGTATTTTTCCAAATATTTTTTTGTGAATCTCTTAATTTTTTTTAAATAAAATAAATCAGTATCGAACTATTTTTTTTCTTTTTCTTTCAACTTTTGCCTAAATTTGTACCAATCAAACACCAACGCACGCTACTTCGCATCAGAAACGAAGTGATAATCAAACAAATCACAGTTGTGCCACGTGGCAATCAAAGTTGTTTGGTGACCGTCGGATGTTGAGCACAAGCCAGAGGAGGCTTTTATAGTGAGGAGAAAACCTAACCTTAGCGCCGTCTGAGGTTGAGGGCTTGGCTTCTTAATCTTTATCTCTTCTTATCCCACACACAAAAACCCTAGGAAGGCCAACATCTCAAAGGTGAGCTCTTTCGCACTTCCGTTATTCTCCTTAATCATGTATAGTATCTGTATCGCTTTCTGAGTTTGGGCTCTTCTTCTTTGTTTTGATTTTGTTTATGCTTGTTTTCTGGGTAACACGGATATATAAAGGTATGAGGGTTATACGGCTGGCGCTTGATCATGAACTGAAGTGTCAGTTTCTTTGTTATTTTACTTTTTATGTCTTTCAAATTCATTCGGCGGCCAAAAAGGCTGCTTTTACTTGGTGGGTAATGCAATTATGCTACCAGTATTGTAGTTTTAGACTTTTCTGGTTGGTTTATTAATTGTTTGCACAGCCAAAGAGTATGTTTGAAATGCTTTTACTTGATGGGATTGCAATTTTGCTACTCTTGTGCTCGTATTGTTCACATATACTATTACTACTACGTTGGAAGTGTCTTCCATTATTATAGATTTTGTATTTCTCTGTGTTCGAGGATGTAAAAATTCCCAAATTTTAATTCTAAGTGGGTTTTTACCATGACAGTTTTACCGGTATCATATTATCCAGATTTCGTAATTCTACTTGTATCACAATCTTGTATATATGTATTGTTCTCTTAAATTTAATTAAGATAAACTCAGTTTCGGAGGTAATTGTTGATGTTTATGGGATTTGGATGGTGTTCTGAACTACATGGTTTTGGTTTCGCTGCCAGTGTGTAAAATTGTACAATTAATGCATTCTTTCATCAGTTTCATGTTGGCACTTCATAGATGCTTGGTTTTCTTAGTATAGTATGAGATTGAAAAAACAAGATAACAGAAAATAGAATCTTTCTTCTTTATTTGAGACATTGTAAAATTCGTTTTGAAAAAAATTTGAGACATTGTAAAACAAATTTCTCGGTTGTGTTGGAGGTTTTATTGCTTAAAACAGACTACTTAACTTTAGATGCAATGTTTTGGATCTTGCATTGTTTTCAATTGAAACTCATGCCTTCATCTCACATTACCCACTTTTTATGCAGATGAATCGGGAGAAACTCATGAAGATGGCTGGTGCGGTTCGCACTGGTGGAAAGGGTAGCATGAGGAGGTGGGTTAACTTTTAAGCTTGAAACTCCTTTTCTCTACCAAGTTGAGTCACAGAGGCTGAAGTATCAAGTTTTAGCCTTAATGATTATGAGTTAAATATGCGTGCAGTTATATGTGGGCCAGTTTAATGCCTAATATGTCACTTAATATAGTTGATGCTCATTTGGTCTGCATGCATTATATTGATCACCTGATGAAGTAGTTTACTTCATCAAATTATTGATTTGCAATTTGAGTTCCTTATGTGGCGCACTGTGAATTTAAATACAATCATTTAGTGTATGCTGCATTTGGTACTCGTTACACCAGATGGTTCCCTAGTTTAAGGAGCTCATAACAGAAAGGTAGTCACCAATTGGTGTAATTGCTTTTTCAGTTGAGAGCCTACTCTGGGGAGAGTGATGGGTTCTTCTGCTCTTCTGTTTTGAGTCATAAGTCTTACACATTGTGCAGTTCTTTGTAATTATCACATGTTTTTTTGTGTGATCTTCATCTTGTTTGTACATGATTTTGTTTATTAATTTATGTTCCCAACTTTAGAAAGAAGAAGGCTGTTCACAAGACAACTACCACTGACGACAAAAGGCTTCAGAGCACCCTTAAGAGAATAGGGGTGAATGCTATTCCTGCAATCGAGGAAGTTAACATATTTAAGGATGATGTTGTCATCCAGTTCATAAACCCCAAAGGTGAAGCTAACCTGCCAGAACTCTGATCCTGTAAATTATCATTTTGATTTACTTGTACATTTCAGTTCAAGCTTCTAATATTTTGATTTTCTCTAATAGTTGATGATTTTCCTTGTACATTTCAGTTCAAGCTTCTATTGCTGCCAATACTTGGGTTGTTAGCGGTTCTCCTCAGACAAAGAGTATGCCAATATTTATTCTGTATCTTTTAAATTTGAAGTGATGGTTTAACTTGTTAACCGTTCTGGTGTCTTCTATATTTTCAATTTAATAGTAATATAGAAAAAATGGATAGAATATTGGTGTCATGTTCTTCCATAGTGTATTTACACGATCAATTTACTCTTGAGTTTTGGTTGTCAATATGTGCTTTGGATTAGAAATTTGTTTTGAATGTTGTACTATCTGGTAAGAGAACGCTACCTGAGTTTTGAAACAATAAACATATATACATGTTTATTTGTGTTTGTGCCTGGATATTATGCTGCATTGAGCCTTTTATTACCTTTTGATTGACCTTGTTTAAAATTGTCATATTGGCATATAACTTGACATATGATCCTTCTCTGTTGTAGAGTTGCAAGATATTCTTCCCAGTATTATCAGCCACTTGGGTAAGTGTGCTTGTGATCCTTTTATTCTGTTCTTGCTTAAAGAGGAGGTGGGGAATTCCTTATGACACCTTTTATTATTTTCAGGGCCAGATAACTTGGACAATTTGAAGAAACTGGCAGAGCAGTTCCAGAAGCAAGCACCTGGTGGTGGTGGAACCACTGCACAAGAGGATGATGACGAGGTCCCTGAGCTTGTTGCTGGCGAGACCTTTGAAGCCGCCGCAGAGGAGAAGGACAAGGAGGAGGAGAAGCAAGCTTCTTAGAGAGTTTTCAAGGGGATTTTGTGTCATTTTATATACTTTCAATTTTCTGAAAGTTTTTAATTTTACTTTTGCCTTTTTTTTAAAAGTCTGACCGTGGTTGATGTGATTCTCCTTGTGATACTCTGGAGAGTAGTTACTTTTATCTTTTGGTTAAAATCTAGTTTTACTATTTCCTAATTCTTGATCGATTATTGTGTTTAATGATTATTGTCTTGCGACTGTCGAGGTGTTAAAAGAAGCATCCTGTTTGAATGCAGTGAGGTGGTTGCATATGTTGTTTTATTTTAATTAACTCTTTATATTAGACTTTGGATTTAGAGGGGGTTTAGGGTTTAGGGTAGCAACTAGGAGAGAAGATATTGCAGAGTGGTGGTGGGTTGATTAATGTGCTTCAAGTCTGTTAGTTAACCAACGAAACGAATATATTGTCAGCGAGTTGAGTTCAGCAGCTGCTGCTACACAAAAGCGCCTTTTATTTAACGGTTGCGTTGCGCCAATTAATCGTTTCAGAAGCCATGTCCATTTGTTGTTGGTAATATTGAACTAATTTATTCCGCAAGATTTTTGTTTAACTACTACCAGGCAGGGTTAAGATAATTCAGCTTGTCCTTATTTTATATCAAAATTTCCTGAAAATCAAACTCATCACATCATCAGAATTCAGAAATCAGAACCAAACCATGAAACAACAGCGTATATCAACTTGACATGATTATTACATGGTAGGCAGGCAGGCATCAAAAAGCCAAGAAACGAAAAAGGAGGAAGATACAAGAAAGAATACCACAGAAGAGAGCTAGAGGTAGCTTGTTCTAGTTTTGGTTGGTAATGGAAATGGCCTTTTCAAGATTTCTGAAAGCTTTTTCATAGCGTAAGAATCCCATAAACCAGAACTCGAAATCATCCTCGGTAACTATTTCTATGTACTTCTGTTGTGGTTTGTTCACATTCTCGGTTTGGTTAGCTCTTTTGATCTTCCTTATTGGTATCTGAACCTGCAAAAAATCCATTCAGCCCGTTAATATAAGTTGTCGTCTTCATATATAGAAATTAGAATAGAAGATTAGATATTAAACGAATAAAAACCTTGTAAGGCGTTCGAACAACTTGTCCAGTTGCAGCACAAGGGACAGAGATGGATCTTTCACTGCAAAAAGCAAGCTTTTGAGTGGAAATAAAAAGAAGGCCAGGAATAGGACCCGCCGTGGTTGATAAGTAGCACTGGGAGGCCTTCAACAACTCCTCTCCTTCATTTACACCAAATATGTGTTTAAATATATTCCTCCTTCCACCCTTTTGAATAATTCTTGCCCCTAAACTCAACTTCCCCTTGACAGTTTCAGACAGCTTGGGCCCAAGTTTCACTGCATTAATATTTAGAGTCAAATCAAGTCAAGTCTTCCAATATCTAATGAATCATCTTGGTTGAGTTGCTCACCGTGCTCGCGTATCCTGTATGCGAAACTGCTACTTTTCTTCCCAAATTTGGTGTTGAGGCCTTTCCCTGAATCACCTTCTTCATCTATATATATTATATTATATTATATTACATTGTTAGGCGGGCAATATACTTACTTGATTGCAACAAATTAGATATTTATTTATTTATACATAATTATTAAATTATTAGCTACACACACCCATACATACATACATCAAGTAAAGTAGCAAGAGTATGTAATTACTGGTTTTAAAGGAGGAAGAGCAATCTGAAGAAGATGGACTGTGGCATAAGCTGATAGGTTCAGATAGAGAAGAGTGCTGCTGCTGCCTGTCTGTCTCTGGTGTTGTGTCATACGAGTTCATATACGGATTTGCAACATATTCATCTGCAAAATGGTGTTTCATTTCCATGTATGAAATGAAGATCGTCTCTCTTCCTGCCTCCTGCCTCCAGGTGCAGCTTGTCTGTGGCTGGCAAATGTCAATGAGCTCTTGGTCTTGAAAAGTCTCTGCTCTATCTCTAGCTAGCTACTTATTAAAAGGAAGGCTATCCATATAAATTAATATAATACAAGATACAAGTTTCAAAGATTCTCCTTGTGGAGTTGTTGACTGACTGTTGAAGTTGAACATATATGTACATTTTCTTTCTTTCTAGAAGCAACATCAACAATCAACATGTCATGTATGATGCAGCAGCAAGCAAAGCAATTTCGTGGCAATGGGCGAGCTTGGAATTTAAAGTAGCTTCACTTTTCCATCAACTTCCAAGTCAACAAAAGATGGCTGGCTGACAGACTGAGTTGGACCAAAACACAGTCACTAAATTTGTGCTTATTTGACTGATTGATAGATACATGGAAATTGGAGTCCCATATTTGAAAATTAAAAATCAAAAATCAAAAGAAAAGACTTGATGAGTAAAATTTGATAAACAAACTTAGTAGTGAGCTTAGCTACTCTAAATTCAAATTCAAATTCTAATATATAACTTATATTATATATGCTGCATAAATAATGAACATCACATAGCCACATAGCCACATAGCCACATAAATACAGAAGAAAGAGATATTGTACATACATCCTTCACTAAAATATTAATAGCTCAACCTGTCTGCAGGCTGCAGCAACAAGTTAGTAGTAGTAGTTAATGTTTTGCGCAACCCACCGCACACATGCCAGCCCAGGGCTGCTCTGCTTTTGTTTGCCTGCAAATTGCATGCAGTTCCTTTTTTTAAATTTAAACAAACAAGTTTCCCAGAAACATACTTCACGACTAGACCGCAACAAAACAAACCCTAACCAAACAATAATAATCATAAACTCCATTACCATTTGGGTTAAAATTAAATTAAATAGAATAATAATAGTAATAATAATGTTTTCTTTGACCATATAATTATTAATTATTATTAGGTAAGGTGGAGGATGGATGAGGTTGCCTTGCCCACTTATTTAATAGTTAATTGTCTCGGCAATGGTAGGCACTGGCAGACAGCAGTTGTTTTTGTTTTATAGAAAAGGACTTAGTAGTCTGGATCTGGAATAAATTGAATAATCTCTCTCTACTCTCAAATAATGGGGATAAGGATGATATGTCATTTCATCCTATTCAAAAGGTTCGGGGTTTTATAAGGAACCAAGCTTTTTTCTTTTCTTTTTCTTTCGTTTTACTTACTAGACTACGAACATGTTATGCTGCATCTTGCATGAATTCAAAACCTAATATCCTAAAACCTCACTTTTAATGGTTTGACTTAGTTCATTGCAATAGATGCAATTGCAATAGTTGATTTGCAATATAGGCTAACCATAGGACCCACATGTCAATAAACTGAAGCTATTGAACTATACCATTTCAAGTAAAATTGTTGTTCAATTCAATAGATACTTGAATTATTGCATTGAAATTGAATTATTGAACAATCATTATTGATGCTCAAAGAGTAATGAATCCACTGCATGCAATGCGATGCTAGTGTCAATTTGCCAATTTGCCAAACACAAAACAAACTTGTGATTGGTTTGGTTTGGTAGCAGCACCCTCATCCCTCTACTCTTTATTTTTTTGGTCAAGGTAATTCATTTCATTAAGAATGAAAGGGATTACAGTCCGAAACAGCAAAAGAAAAAAACAGCCCAGCACAGTACATACAAGCCCTCAACCCAACAGAAAGCAGAAAAAGAAAATTAGCATAGTTGAGGTCCAAAAACAGACATCCAGCCCAAAATAAATACAGAGGAAAAACCCCTAAATCTAAGAAGCTACAGCCGCCACTCCCAACATGCGTCGCCGTCGCAAATCCACAATCGCCAGAGATGGATAACCAGTAATCACACAGATCAAAGCTTAGGACGGAGAATGGTGGTGGACAAACCACCCAAGCAAAAAGTTGTACCATAATCCAAGAAGCACATGCACATAGCACTTTTGAAGCATCCTCAACCATGGAGCTGAGGAGCAGTGGCTGGTGGTTGAGACCTCGGGTCGGGACACAATCAGAGGAAAAGTGTGGAGGACAACATAACAGAGAAGGGGCAAGGGATGTAGAGGTGAGAAGGGTAGGTTGAACAACAATATCTATGGTTGTGGGAGAAAGAGGATGAAGAAAGTGCAGATCTAGGTTTTCAAAATTTGGGCATAGTTTTGGGAAATTTAAGGTGAGGGTGAAGAGAAAAGAGAAGAGAAAACAAAATGGAGACAAAAGCTCCAGATCTAAGACAAGGCTCAGCGACAAAACACCCATGGTGGGTGTGGCAGCACCACCGACTCTCAAAATGGAAGAGGGGCACAGAGCTTTGGGTTTTTTTGCTAATGAGAGAGAGGAGTCCCTCTACTCTTTCTTTCCCTTGCATTTTGAAATTTTATCACTAAAAGCCGTTGGGTTGGGTGTACAAGTAGGGGTCATCATTTGGGCCGCGGGTTCATGGGCCAATGGAGGCCCGTTCGGCCCAAGAATAAAAAGTCGGCCCGGCCTGCAATGTGCCCTGGGTTGGCTCGCCCCATTATTTAGTGGGTTGGGCTTGGTCTTGGGTGTCTAAAGCCCAGCCCGCCCCATAGGCCCAGCTCGGTTAAGCCCAAGAAAGTCTGGCCCAACCCACCCACTAAAATCCGGCATGTTAGGCCCGCATACATATATAATTATGTATAAATAAGGGTTTAGGGTTCGTGGTATGTATAAAAAGTTGAATGCATATCCATGTGTTGCTCTATGTGAAAACAGAGAGAAACTCCTAGGAAATCAAGCATGCATTGTCAATAAATAAATATATAATTACCACTACATTATACATATATCATATTCTGCTTACACTAATAAAAAGACAGGACACCACACACCGCCCTTTGCCCACACAAAAAATATTTGTGTTGTCTGATCAACTTTGGCACTTATAAAAAAGTTGGTCTGTATTTACTTTCAATAGGCCATTAGCATTATGTCTGATAAGTTTAATGACTTTTTAAATCCATTTTTCTCTAACACACTTTATACAATTTGACAAAAACAGGGCTTTTTACAAAAGTAAAAAAGAAATATTTGTATATGGGGAGAAATTATCAATTATCATGGGTTTAAACTTTAATTTGGTCATAGTCCCACATGAAATTCTCTTTTGTTTTTGTTTTTTTTATTGTAATCAATTACTAAAAAAATGAAGTAGTTGATAAAATATGATTTTATTAATATGACGGTTGTATAACTATATTTTCATTTTTATGGAAGAAAAAAAGAAAGAAATATGAAGTTATGAACAAAGAAAAAAAATGAGAATTATAAAAATAAATAAAGTAGGCACATTTCGGCTCGGCCCTGCTCGATGGGTTTTCTTAGGCCCAGCCCATAGGCTTGGCTTGGGTTTTGAATTTTTTTTAAAAACTCAGCCCTGCCCGGTTCGTTATTTTCTCTCCCCTTTAAATCTCAACCCAACTCGACTCAAGACCATTAAATTTGAGCCGGGCTAGCCCGGCTCGGCCATTCACGAGGCGTATGTACAAGTTACAAACTAGAAAGATAGCTTCAGCTGTCACTAAAACCCAAGTTGCTATCTGACTAACAATCCAGTCCAATTTGTTTAGGCTTAAAAATCCAAGTCCAAATCAATTTCTGACCACGATGGAGCCATCAAACAATCAATGCATATCGTCTATGTAGCACGGACACTCCATCAAGTCGAAGTGTCAGAGTGTCAGACACGCGGACAAGCGGACATGCCTCGGACACACTTCGGACACGGCTTGGACACGGGTCAACGGTCAAGACACGATCAAGACACGTTTTGGACACGGTCAAGACACTTTTGGACACGGGTCAACGAAAGTCAAGACACGGCAGGGACCCATTTGAAATTTTAAAATAAAAACTAGGGTCAAAACATAATTATTGAAACATTTGTGGACATATTTGAAATATTTTAAAAATGGGCTAAAAATTTAAATTTAAATTTTTTTTTTTTTTTTTCTAATAGCAAAAACAACAATGAAGACATAGATGCATGAAGATGATTGAGAGTTTACATCATTTTTGTTTTATTTTGTTGTGTATTATGTATGGATGATGAAGATAAGTACTTTGTTTTGTTTTATGGTATTATGACATTAAAGTATTGAGTAATGAGTGAATTATTATTCTTTTATATATATATATATATATATATATATATATATATATATATATATATATATATAAAACTTGTAAGTATATTAGGATTTATTATTATTTTAATTGCCATGTCCGTGTCCTAATTTTTGAGATTTTCCCTGTCGTCGTTGTGGACGTGTCGCGTTTCCGTGTCCGTGCAACATAGCATATCGTATAACATACGTATATACAATACAGACAAAAACAAGAACCCACCAAAACGAAACTAATTCTGGTCGAATATCATAAACCCTAGAAGTAGAAAGCCCTTTTTGAACGTAATCTCATGGATCCGCAGCCAGAGCCAGTCTACTACATCTGTGGAGGTACTGATTTTGCGTTTGTTGTTGGAGAAAGTTGGCTGGCTAGGCTAGCAAATAGACACTAAATTAGTGTTTGTGTTCTCTTGTGTTTGTGTTGTTGTAGATTGTGGGATGGAGATTCCCTTGAAGCCAAACGATGTGATTCAATGCCGTGAATGCGGTTACCGTATCTTATACAAGAAGCGCACTCGTCGCAGTAAGTCCCTATCCTCATTCTATAGATTTCATTCATATTACCTACCTTACCACCATGTATGATGTATCCTTTCCTTTTATTGCGATTTTTTAATCAACTTTTTCAATGAAATTGATTCTGTCCCCCTCACTGAATGCTCGTTTTCTACTGGGTGAAATACATTAACGTGTATATGCTTGAAATGAATTGTTGCATATTCAATTCATTACTTGCTATTGAAAAGTCCATAAATTTGGGGATTGGGTTTTCTCAATGATAAAATTTCAGTTGTCCATTGTGGGTTTCGGTGATTGGAATGGTATTGTGAGTTGAACTTTTAAAAGCATGGTAAAAAACACTGTGTTCGTCTGGTTGCCGCCCTTTTAGTGTAAGATATGGATATGCTTTACATTTCATGCGTTCTTCATGTTTTGTAATTAGTAGCTGTTATCTTTCCAGTCCTAATTAAGAACTTATTACACCATGGCAACAGACAATTACTTGTAAGTAAAGTGATAGGGTGTGTACAAGGTAGTTATGTTGATGCCAAATGGTTTTAGTTAGTTTTTGGGCTTCTGGCGTATGGTTTTATGTGCATAAAACAGATTGTGATTAGCCTACACCACGATGCACCAATGCTGTCTCAGTGGGATTGCTAGAGCAAAGTCAATTAAAGCATTGCACCCAATTATGCACCTTCAATTGAATTTGGTCCGGAATTCCTACTGATTATGGTCATTGATTAGTCTAGAAGTATTCATGCATCTTGGTGTGGGCTAATCACAATCTGTTTTGCGAACAAAACAATACACGCATATGTCTCTTGTTCCCTGCTTTATTTTTCTTCTTCCTAGAGAGTTAAACTGATTGATTAAAGGAAATTGTTTTGTTGTGCCATTTTGTTTATGTAAAGCATTAAGTTATATGCTAGCCCTATAGTAATGTGCTATATGTAGAGTCATTTCTTTTCTTATCTGTCATATTGGGATCACCATGTTATACTAACTACCAGCACAAGTATCACACATTTGATACATACACAAGTTATATTAATATGCTCCTCTTTGGAAAGAACTTCATCCATCGATCCTGTAGTCCTATTTGAAACACAAACAAAAAAGGGATATACACATGCACACACAAGTTGTATTGCTATCATATACATATATATTTTTCCTTATTGCATTGTAGTGTCCTTTTTGTAGCACTGTGGAATGCCTTTTGGCTAGCATTTTGATGGTGTTGTGAGTCCAATTTCTGGTCCAAGTGTTGCTCTTGTGTTTCTTTGCTGATTATGTCAATCACTCTGTCATATTCTCTATCACATTATTCAATGCTTGATTTATACGACTCTTGGTTGTTTTTGCAGTTGTTCAGTATGAGGCACGCTGAAGAAGAGACTTGGTGTGCTTGTGTCGGTCAACGATCCGTGTATTCAATCTGTTTTATGTCTTTGAACTTAAGTCTCAGTGAGATGTCTGTATAATATCTGTACGTTTTTGGCTACTTGTTAATATTGTTTTGTGCTAAATCTTGCTCTTTACATGGTTGTATAATTATTGAGATTCACAAAATAATTGGCATTTTGGTCATACATGGGTTTGATAAATATATACAAGGGACAATATGTGCCTGTCCCCGAACAGGATGTGAATGCTGAGTCTGAGTGGTTTTCTTCCAGGCTCCAGCTAAAGCAAGCACTCAGCAGCATTAAGTCCATGGAGTTGTGAATAGATTATAGGCTAAATTATTAAAATGTCCCTGCAATTTAATTTCAGTCTCACTTTCCTCCTTGAAACTCTAAGTGTCTCACTTTCCCCCCTGAAACTCTATTTAGTGTCTCACTTTCTCCCCTGAAATTCTATGTAGTGTCTCACTTTGCCTGGATTCCATCCAGCCTTAATCGAAGTCGTCAAACTTGACGCCCATGTGCGTTTTTCATCTCATTTGATATGCATATTTTGTTACATGTTCATTCTTCTATATGCATATTTAGATACGTAAACAAATTTTAGAAAGAAAAAAAAATAGAAACAGAAGAAAAATGTTTAAGCTTGTTACAACAAAAAGTATGTCAATATTAAAATACCATTGGATTAACCATTCCCAAAAAATTGCAAATTACATAATACACAAAGGTCATTGTACTCAACCATTCCCAAAACACTTGCAGATTACAAACCTCCCTCCTCCCTTTGGTTACAGTTAAGATTGCTAAACCTACATTACATAGCCAACTCTAAACCTGATAATGATTATCCCTTGCACCACCAACCATCATGGAAATCAACATTATCCAAGAAAGAAACGGAAAACCCCACAACAATTTCTCTCTACCTCGAAGCTTGGCTAAATCTTGTTCTAGTCTTCCTTTATTCTTCAGCAACTCATGTATTATATCTTTTGAACGATAACACATCTCTGGATCAAACCACTCAAAGAAGCGACAACCTTTGTTCCTTCCCTAGCGACGTTTGAACTTGGCAGAGCTTCCTACAATGGCAATGCTTTCGTTCTCGACCCTTCATGGACACAAGAACTTAGAAAAACGGCACATGAGCGTCAAGTTTGATGACTTCGGTTAAGGCTAGATGTAATCCAGGGGGAAAGTGAGACACTAAATAGAGTTTCAGGGGGGAAAGTGAGACACTTAGGGTCTGTTTGGATAGGGTAATTGAACATGGGATTTGGGCTATCTTAGGATTTAGAAATCCCATAGGCTAAAATAACTTGTTTGGCAATAGCAAAAGAGGGATTTGAGAAATGATGGGATTTAAAGGTGGGATTTGGAAAGCCCAACCCAAAGCCAAAATCTCATTTCTAAAATAACGCCTGTTTAGGCGTTATTTTGAAATCCCTTCTTCTCGAAGGCCCTATCTCTCTATTCTCTCTGTGCCCACAGTCTCTATCTTTCTCTCTTTGTTCCACGAGGTCATGGCCAGCAAGTCCAAGATCTATTTCGCCATGGATCTGGTTCGGGGCGGCGAGCTCTTCGCCAAAATTGCCAAAGGCCGTCGCAAAGAAGATGTGGCCAGAGTCTATTTCCAGCAGCTGATCTCAGCCATCGATTTCTGCCCAGAGTCTCTGTCTCTCTCTCCTCTTTGTGCTGGGGCTAGTGTGTTTGTGGGTTTATGATGTCATCCAAAGTGTTGAAGATCACTGCAGGTAGCGTAGGATCTGTTTGTTTCTTAGGCGCAAAGAATGTTGAAGCATTGCTGTGATCCCGAGCTTTTGTGGCTAGTGGTGGGGATGGAGTTTTTGGAGGTTGTGGTGCTTTTGTGGAGGTGGGTTTTGAAGCTGGTGGTGGGCTTGAGGGTCTTTTTATTATTTATCTTTTCAGATTTTTCATATTTACCCAACAAAAAAAACCATACGAACCAGAGAGTGGAGAAGAAGAAAAAGAAATAGTTGTGGGGCCATCATCTAACATGTATTTTTTATTTTTTATCTTTTCAGATTTTTCATATTTTTATTATTTATTTAGTTGTGGGCACATTTCAGATTTTTTAGCTAAATATGAAAGAAAAAAAACATATTTATAAAAAATTACTCAATGAAATCCCACCAACAAAATATTTAGCCAAACAAGTGATTTTATAAATCTCATCATTTAGAATCCCATCATTTCAAAATCCCATCATTTTGAAATCCCATCATTTCAAAATCCCTCATCCAAGTGAGACTGAAAATGAGTTATAAGGGGCATTTCAATAATTTTGCCTAGATTATATATGGAGTTTTGAAAGTGACATGTTTTTATTTAAAAATTTACAGAGAGTCATCTTTCTTTGTACTCTTTACTCGGCAGTGCTAATTGTGTTATCGTCTCACATCCTTAGTCCTATATTCATGTGTTCACATCCTTAGTCCTATATTCATGTGTTCACATCCTTTTCTTTGAAAATTCATCAAACAATAGATAACTGTCTCGATATAACCCAAAATACAATATTACTGGTTCAGGAGTTGACGCATATTAATATAAAACCGGCGGAATATTCAGTTTTTGCATCTTCCAAGTTCCAGCTAAGAAGATATTATGTATCTCTGACAATGACAATCCACCCATTATTACTAACACTAAAATTGAGAGAGAGAGAGAGAGAGAGAGAGAGAGAGAGAGACATCATTGGCATTTGAAGTGGAATCAAAAGGTTATCATTTAGAGGAGGAGGGAGAAATTTGCGCTCTTCATAAGAAAAGAAACGGGTACCTCAATTCCTAAAATCACATAGCGTGTCGTATGCAGCGGTGTGACAATCACTTACGAAAATTCTTTCTATTCTCTCTATGTACAACTAACATTTAAGAAGTCGAATTTTCATTGAGTCAAAGCCGCAGGTTCGACTAGTTTGCTAAAGTGAGCCGATTTTATTGATGGCCGTCTTCGTCTATATATATTCTTGTTACGCTTTGGTTGCTTGCTAGTTGCTGTCTGGTCTTCTGATTCATATTGCATTTCAAAGTTGTACGCGTACAAGTTTCTTTCAACCCGTGGAAAATGGCAACTACATCACATGGATGTTGATGTTGATGTTGGAATTGGATGGACGAACGATGCATCCACAACCACAAGGCACCAGTACTCGACAACATACCAAACTGAAAATATCAACTTTCCTCATGCTTGCCTTAATTAATTCAATTTCAATAATATATTAGATGATGGATGGATCAGTTTTAGTGTGGTCCAAGCCAACATGAATTAATTCAAGTCCATCAATTAGCTTCACAATCATTTTATTTAAGGAGCTGATTTTCCATTCCTCTTTTGTTTGGTTTGGCTTGGCTCCCAATCCATGAAAGTTATCTTCTTCATTTTTGGGTGGATGGGATGGGATGGGATGGGATAATTAACGTATTGCAAGTTGAAACTTGTGAAAAGGACAGGATATATTACGCCGTAGATTCCAAGGTGCGGTGTGAAAAGGGCTTTGGTGGGGATGCGTGGGCCAAATAATGAAAAGTAAAAGAGCTGCAATTCAATTCAATTTCAATGAGAGAGAGAGAGAGAACTTACAACTTTGCAAGTGACAGACAGTGTATAGTAGTGATATCCCCGCGACATGTGGACAGTGATATCCCTGTTTTGTTCGCGGAAAAAATTGGTGGGAAATACTTTTTCATGTATTTTCTTAATAGATGAAAAATAGAAAATTCATTTCCCATATTTAGTAATGCCGAAAAAATAACTAGGAAATACTGCTTTATTTTTATTTATAATGTTTGGTTTGCATAAAAAAGTAAAACAAAGTTTGTTTAATTTTTCAATCATATCCATATATGAAATCAAATAAAAATAATAATGTATTTGCATATTCGTTTAATGTTGACTCATTTTTCCAAAGTTTCCCATGGAAATGGAAAATGAAACCCAAGAGGAGAGGAGGGTTACATTTTGCCCCACTATTTTTTCCATGTGCCAGACAACTATTTCTTATGCCTGAACTTATCAAACATAAGAAAGTAATTAATTTTCCATCCCTAAACCTCATTTCCCTTGAACTAAATGAGGTCTTTCTCGATAGAGAGAGGCTGTCTTGGCTGAGAGCCATATACCATGGTATGGTATTTATTATGTACAATTTACAGTCTTACAGACAGTATACAATTATTAGTAGAGGTTATTAGTATAATATAATAGTAATTATTAGAGATATACAACAAATTTAGTTGACTTGATGAGTAAGTGGTCACTCAGATAGCCTCTCATGATCTCATCCCCTCATCCAAAAAACCTTGCATGGAACGGGGATAGCACTATTTTGCTATTCCCGTCCAATCACGGTATGCTATGTGAACAAATTATTACACGTGGCAGACCGTGATTGGACAAGAATAGCAAAATAGTGCTATCTCCGTTCCATGAAAGTGTTTCTCCCAGTCATCAGCCAGCCTCCTCTGGCTGTGTGTGTCTGTGTGTCTCTCTGAGTCTCAGCCCAACCCAACCCAAGAAGAAAATCCAAATGATCAACTGTACGCCTACCCTGTTTGTGGCATTGTATATATCAACATTTCTATTAAATCCAGATATCATGCAATCGAAATTCAAGCAATGTGGAAAAGCTACCTCAAAACTCACCGTATATCTTATTAATTCTAAATTTCCAGCTCTCTCTCTCTCTCTCTCATCTCTTTCTCACTCCTTGGAAAAACCAACGAACCAACCATCACTCTTTATCAATTAGTAATTGTGTAATTTGTATTCTAGTACAAAGTGTAGTATCTTCTTCTTATTATATATTCAAAGGCAAACTCAGCCATTCAATATAATTCGATATATTTGTTGCAAATAATAAGTAAAGTCAAGAATGAATGGGCCTAGCCTAGCCTAGAGAGAGAAAACAATAAATGCTTGATTTTGATTTTTGGTGTTAGGTTTCTTTCTTTCTCTGCAGCAGCAGCATTACTAGTACTCTTCTATATATAAAGGCTAAAGCACTTACATTACATGTGCCCCAGCCTCAGACTCAAATCAACAAGATTGATCAATACATTCACGAGTACCCATAAATACATTAGGCTATCATAAATAATTTTAATTATGGGTAGTCAGCAGCAACATCAACTTGAACAAGATGATCAGTTAGAATACCAAAGGGATCATCATGCGTCAGAAGCAGGACTTGTACAAGGGTTGAGAAAAGATGATTTAGAGCCTGAGGCGCTGGATCCGAAGAAGAAGACCAAGTACGAGGAAGAGGAAGAGAAGGAGAATCTGGGGTTGGAGGAGGAGTTATCAGTGGAAAGGACATTTGAGAAGCAAACAGTGCCGTCATGGAAGGAGCAGCTGACTGTGAGAGCGTTTTTCATAAGCTTTGTGCTGAGCGTGCTCTTCAGTGTGATAGTGATGAAGCTCAACCTCACCGTCGGTATTATTCCTTCTCTCAACGTCTCTGCTGGACTCTTGGGCTTCTTCTTTGTCAGGACTTGGACCAAGTTCCTCGACAGGGGTGGCCTCCTCAAACAGCCCTTCACCAGGCAAGAGAACACTGTTATCCAGACCTGCGTCGTTGCTTCCTCCGGCATCGCCTTTAGCGGTATCTATCTATCTATATATCATCTCTAGATTCTATCTCTTCTGATTTTTTTTTTATCTATCTATCTATCTAGGATACAGTTTCGTTTTGCCTGTCGAACTTATTCTTTTAAATTATTTTGTCTGTCGATTTAGTAACAAGGATAAATTTGTAATTTTAACTTAAAATTCATAAAAATATTATAAATAATTAACTTTTAGAAGAAAAAAATTTCTTCTCCCCACATAACCCCTACTCCCACCGATTTCTTCTCCCCCAACCACTGACAGATCTGCCCCCTCCTTCCACCCCCAACCTGCAGAAAACAGCCCCTCCCCTCCCCTTTTCTTCTCCCCCAATTTCCCCACTACTAACAGACCCTTTCCCCTCCTTCCAGCTCCAACCTGCAGAAAACAGAAACCAAATGTTAAGGTTTTTTTCTTCTAAAAGTTAATTATTTATAATATTTTTATGGATTTTAAGTAAAAATTACAAATTTGTCTTTGTTATTAACAGAAAAGTAGATGAAATTAGATAAACTTAACGGTAATGGTGAAATTGAATATTTATTATGAGTAGAAGGACTAAATCGGCAGACGAAATAATTTAGGGGATAAGTTCGAACTGCTTAATAGTTCAGGGGCAAAACAGCTAAAAATCCATCTATCTACTACGTTCATTATATTCATTCATTCATTCATTATGCTTTGCTAATTAATAAGCTGATGACATTAATTAACATTTAACATATCGATCTTCTGCCATCTGCCATCCATGAAGATGAAGATGAAGATGAGATCCAGCTAGCTGCATACATAATGATTTTGTTGACGTCGTTAATTATTAGTTTCTTTCTGTCATGCTGGCTTAGCTTGGTAAAATGACAACATCTTCTTTTTATTTTTATTTTTTTTATGAAATAAGGAAATTATTAAAACCAACCAACCATGTTTTTCGCATATACTTCATCTATGGAGTATGAAAATTAGTTTTTTGTTGTTGTTAAATTTAAATAGATTTGCTGCGCTTAGTTTGCATTATTAGTATTTGATGTAATTAAATAAATAGTGAGAGTCGTTATGCTGAGGATTGTGTATGGTCAGAGACTTTTAGAGTATGATAAGATTGGCTTTGCTTACTTTACTCAGAGCAATTCTACCCATTTGCCATGACAAAAGACAAAGGGAGATAAGGACAGTTACTGTTCAAGTGAATAGTGACAACCTTAATAATTTTTTTGATGCATTCCCATCCATTGCCATGGCAACCCAAGGGCCCACTATTCACATGAGATATGAGGAGAGGAATTTGTATGAAGTTTTGGTGTGGAAAGTGAAGAATATATGGCTAGGTATTTATAGAAAAAATTTCTGATTTTTCTGATATTTTTTTTCTATTTTTTATATATTTAAATTGGTTGTTGACGTCTGTGTGAGGTCAGCTTGCCTAGGCTGGTGGAGCCCAGAGCTTGCCCTGGCAAACTTTGGCCACTAGAAACAAGATTGGGGGCTAGGGGTCTCTTGTCCGGGCTAGCCCCTCCAGCTGGAAATGCTCTTTACTAGGTGGAGAAAAAAAAAAAAAAAAAAAAAGAGATTGAGTTTAGGCAATTGGTGTGGTGGTGGTCCCAATATTATATGAAGATAAATAGTGAGGGGAATGATGATTGAATTGAAATTGATGGTGTATTGTATCATCTATCATGATTCATGTTTGTATGATATAATGATATGCCAACCTTATATATATTTTTATACAAGTACGTAATGTGTAAAGTAAATGTACAAACTGACAGGAGGTTTTGGGAGCTATCTGTTTGGCATGAGTGGACGCATTGCCCAGCAATCCACAGACAAGAGTACTAGTGATATCAAAGATCCGGGCTTGCTTTGGTTCATTGGCTTTCTCTTTGTTGTCAGCTTTCTCGGCCTCTTCTCTGTCGTGCCTCTTCGAAAGGTACTTAAATAAACTTATGAGAACTTTAGTGAATCAACTCTTTCAACACTCACTCACTAGTCAAGATAACATGAGATTGGTTTCAGATCATGATCATAGACTTCAAATTGACATATCCAAGTGGCACTGCAACTGCTCATCTTATCAACAGTTTCCACACTCCGCAAGGAGCCAAGCTAGCCAAGTAACTCCTCCTTCAAAATTAATCATTTCAAAATTATTTTTTATTTATTTTATGGTTCTAATCTAAACTCCTTTTTTTCTTTGGATTATTATTATTCAATTAGGAAACAAGTAAAGGAGTTGGGGAAGTTCTTCTCCTTCAGTTTCTTGTGGGGTTTCTTTCAGTGGTTCTATACTGCTGGAAGTGATTGTGGATTTGCAAGCTTCCCTACGCTGGGCCTCAAAGCATATCAGAACCAGTACTACTTATACATTATTCTTATTTGAATCTGTCCGATTATATATATATATATATATATATGTAATGTAATGTGGTACGTAGCTCGATCGATCATGATTCATGAATTTCTATTTGCAGGTTCTTCTTTGATTTCTCGGCCACATATGTTGGAGTAGGGATGATTTGCCCCTACATTGTGAACATATCTGTTCTTCTTGGAGGTATTCTGTCTTGGGGTTTAATGTGGCCTCTCATAGAAAACAGGAGTGGCGATTGGTACAGCAAAGAACTCAGCCCAAAAAGCATGAATGGCCTTCAAGGTTACAAGGTGTGTGATCTGTTTTCTTTTCTACTACTACTTTTGTTTTGAACAAGTTATACTGTTATCTTCAAACTTACCTACCCCTGTACTGTATTTAATCAATTCATTAGGTCTTCATTGCCATTGCCATGATCCTCGGTGACGGGCTATACAACTTCTTGAAGGTGCTAAGTCGAACCCTCATCGCCTTGCAATCCCAACTCCGAGGCAAAGATGTGAACAACATTCTCCCGATTGCAGATCAGGTCTCTCCAGCTGTGACCTCTGCGCTCTCATATGATGACCAGCGCCGCACCCAACTCTTTCTCAAAGACCAAATTCCAGCATGGTTTGCTGTTGGAGGCTATGTTGCCATTGCTGCAGTCTCAATTGCCACTGTCCCCCACATATTTCCCCAACTCAAATGGTACTATATATTGGTCATCTACCTCTTTGCGCCCACCTTGGCTTTCTGTAATGCATATGGCTGTGGCCTCACTGATTGGTCTCTGGCCTCCACTTACGGAAAGGTGGCCATCTTCATGATCGGGGCATGGGCCGGCTCTGCACATGGTGGTGTTCTTGCTGGACTCGCAGCATGCGGAGTTATGATGAACATTGTCTCAACAGCCTCTGATCTAACCCAAGATTTCAAGACCGGCTATCTCACCTTGGCTTCCCCCCGCTCAATGTTTGTGAGCCAAGTCATCGGTACAGCAATGGGTTGTGTAATTTCTCCCTGTGTGTTTTGGCTCTTCTACAAAGCCTTCACTGACCTCGGCACACCAAAAAGTGCCTATCCTGCTCCCTTTGCAGTTGTGTACCGTAACATGGCTATTCTCGGGGTGGAAGGCTTCAAATCTCTCCCCAAGCACTGCCTCTTACTTTGCGCAGCCTTCTTTGGCGCGGCCATTCTCATAAACGTGATCAAGGATTGCATTGGTAAGAAGAGGGCACGCTTCGTTCCACTACCAATGGCAATGGCAATACCTTTCTATTTGGGATCGTATTTTGCCATTGACATGTGCATTGGGAGCTTGATAGTGTTTCTGTGGACAAGGGTGAACAAGGCCAAGGCAGATGCTTTTGTGCCTGCAGTAGCTTCTGGTTTGATCTGTGGGGATGGGATTTGGACTTTGCCTGCTTCAATACTTGCTCTTGCCGGGGTTAAGCCACCTATTTGCATGAGGTTTTTGTCAAGGGCAGAAAACGATAGAGTTACTACATTCTTAACTGGTAAAGCCTAAGGCTGAGCAGCATGATTGATAGCCTAGGTATATGAATATGTGCCAAGTCTTGGAATTGGAAGGTTGCATATCGCTGTAAAATATCAAATGCTGCTTTGGAGCAGACAAAGGCACTGCCTAATAGCCGTACCAAACTATGTGATTAAATAAAATTACATTAAGTGTTTTGCTTGCTTAAATTGATAATTAATCTCTCGTAGTCGACTTAGTTTACATAGCGCCATTCATATTTAGGACAATATCCCCTCATTGTATCTAATACAACTTAATCACGCGGTTGATGAACAAGTATATATAGCGATTGATCCCATCTGAATGTTGGTGTGACCAGGCTCATCAAGTGTTAAAGTTTGACGAGCGATCAACTAACATTATGGATGATCAGAATCAGGTCTAAAAACATTCCATTGCCTAACTATGATGCCGAATATGTTGAAGAATATAAGTCCCACATCGGAAACTTGATAAAATAAAATAAAATAAAATATATAATGAATGGTTCCATTCAGTGGTGAAGCTAGGATTTCATGTGTGTGGGGGCCTTTTACAAATTATAAAGAATCAAAAATACGAACTCACAATACATACAAAAAATAGTATATATATATCACATATGTCAAGAATTATATTGCTTATTGATTGCGATCATAGTTGTCCTCGACAAAGGGATAGACAAATACATTATGAGCAAGAAAAATTGCAAGAGATAGACAATGAGTAGTGATTTAGCAAATATCTTTAAAGCTTTTCCCCCCATTAAACCCAATAGAAAGAAAAAATCAAAATTTCACAAACTAAAAAAAACCTTAGGTCCCTTCATGCATTCATATCATACATGAAAAAATGTTTTATGTAAAAATATTGACTAAGTATGAAAAATGATTTTTCAGAATAATCATTTGTCAAGATAATTTTTGGTGGCTTTTATTCCTTACACATCAAATAAGAAAACTTGATTTTATGGGATTTTAGTATGAAGTATATATTGACTTAATGATCCATCATTTTTAGCCTAAATCGTATTTTGCACTAAATCCGATTTTTCATATTTTGATTTGGTGGGAATTTGATTTTCTTGTATTTTTATTTGAATCCAAATAGGGGGTACTTCCTTATTTACATTGTAAACTTAAGTAAATGGAGTAATATAAAAATAAATGAAAGTAAAAGGACAAAGACATTTACTTAAATGCTGAAAATGGAAATAAGGTAATCTGTACACCTGGAGTGCACCACCACCAGCTAAGCAAAGAGGCAATTTGAAGCACCTCCTTGTGTCTTAATAGGTCCGTCAGAACACATGTAGGTACATATCAAAACGTAAAGTATTTAAAATAATATACATAACAGTATATTACTTTTAAAATATAAAAAAAACTTGAGTGGGGGCCCGGGACCACACTGGTCCCAGTGTGGCTCCACCCCTGGTTCCATTACTAATATCACCGAGGTTTTTTGTGATAAAATCTCACACCTACTAGACTTTGTAGATGATTAGGTTGAGATAATATCGGTGTTGCTAGTAGTGGGCCGTTGGCCGTTCTCTCTGAATTTAACAAAATATCGCGTTGAGGAAGTAAGTATTATACCCATTCATTATTGAACTTCCATTCATGAATAAATTTTTCGCATTTTAGGGTTTCGAAAATGAATTTTCGCAACTTGGGGTTTCACGAATGAATTGTCGCATTTTTGGGTCTCGCTAATAAATTGTTGCATTTGCATGTTTCGTTAATGAATTTTCGAATTTTGGTGTTTCGCTATGAATTTTCACACTTTAGGGTTTCGCTAATAAGTGGTCACATTTTGGGGTTTTGCTAATGAATTTTCGTATTTTGGGGTTTCGTAAATAAATTTACGCATTTTTGTTTGTTCCGTTAGTGGATTGTCTCATTTTAGGATTTCCTTAATGAATTTTCGTATTTTTGGTTTCGCTAGTGAATTGTCGTATTTTGGGGTTACGTTAATGAATGTTCGCATTTTAGAATTTCGTAAATGAGTTTCCACATTTTTGGGTTTCACAAATGAGTTTTCACATTATTTGTTTACGAATGAATTTTCCTATTTTAGGGCTTTGCTAATGAATTATCAAATTTCAGAGTTTCATAAATGAATTTTCGTATTTTGATGTGTCGCTAATGAATTTTCGCATTTTAGGGTTTCATCAATGAATTGTCTCACTTTGGGGTTTCATTAATGAATTTTTGCATGTTCGGGTTTCACGAATAAGTTTTTGCATTTTTGAGTTTTGCTAATGAATTGTCGCATCTTGGGGTTTCGCTAAAACCCAAAAGGTGAAAAGTAATTTTTGAAACTCCAAAATGCGAAAATTCATTAACGAAACCCTAAAACTCTAAAATTCATTCATGAAACCCTAAAATGCAAAAATTCATTTGTGAAACCCAAAAATGTGAAAATTCATTAACAAAACCCCAAAATGAGACAATTCATTCGTGAAACCCCAAAATGCGATTATTTATTTGTTAGTGATATTAGCAAAACCCGAAATGATAAAATTCACTAGTGAAACCAGAAAACAATCAATACCCATTCGCCAAAAACTCAAAATCAACAAAAACAAAGATAATTAGCTAAGAATTATACTCAGAAACTAAATTGAATCGCATCCAGATTTCAAGCTTGACGGGCTTTGTAGCATTCCAACTCAAGAGTCAACACCATGGCTATACCTTGTCCATATTAAAATTTAAGATGACAAATGCTTTATTTATTAGTTTCGGATAAAATCTGATATAAAGAAGAAAGAGGAACAAGAGGGCGGATATGTCATCTTAAAACATTTATGAAAACAGTCTATGCCTGCCAATAATAAGAAAGTGAAGATTACAGTATGTGGCAGGCAGGCAGGCAGGCAGGCAGGCAGGCAGGCAATGTGTCAATTTTTGAGGAGCTCTTCTTATAACACCAGACGAGCGAGCGAGCAAGCTCTTCAACACTCTCATCATCATCATCATCATCATCATCATCCCTTGGGCCTTGCACAGGGGAGTAATATCACATCACTTTGCTTGACATGGGTGCATCTCTAATTCTCTATACACCCTGTGTCGTTACCATCTCAAGCAGCCCAATCCTCATCACTAAGATCAGTGTCCTGCACAACGCATAAGCTCAAAAACTCAGCCTTTTCCATACAAATGTTGTGCCATCACCATCAATGGCTACCAAGAGCAACAATTAAGGTTTACTTCCAGTAAAAATAACAAAAGTAAAGGAAATGGTATTTTGCTAGAGCACTGCATGCATTATGCATATGATTGTTGTATCTAGTGCATGGGAGGATCATACGTACGTTACTCTAGCAAATATCAATCACAGTTTCAACTAGGAAATAACATCTTGCAACAAATCATTATCATCTGGCTTTACATGCCAATTTCCAGTGATCAGCACCCAACGCACCAACCCATCTGATCTGATATATACCATCACCATTGAATTACCAATCACCTCTGTGCCATCTTCAAGGACTTACAAATTATATATATCCATCTCCAAAACAGTAGAAGAGAGATTTAAATAAACTAGAAATTACCTGTGAGCTACTTGAGAATTCTTCAATATCATCCTCTTCAACCTACATGTTTATGTACAATTTGAATTACCATTTAAGAGGTCGTGCTTGAAAGTAAAACTCAAGCTGCAATATAAATCACCTCCAAATTTGCACTAATACAAAAAGATTCATGCTAGTGAACAATTGAAAGATCTCACAATTGGGTGTTGCGAGAATTTCCTGTTGAGGAAAAATCATTTATGAAGTCGCAACAACCTAATTTATGGCCAATAGATTATATTTCATCACTATGAAGCATTTTTCTATGTAAGATAATGCTCTAAAAGACTTCTTTCTTGGTGGTTTGTTAGTTTTCATTCAAGGAGAACTAACCACCTGATCATATTCAAACAAGAGTTAATCGAGGATAGCTTGTCCTCCTGATTATCAATACAATCATTTCTATTCAAACAAGAGTGGGGCTAGAAATCCACTCTAATAAACCGATTCCCTCTTCTTTCCACCTCCATCCTCCAAATCCAAGGGAAACACCAAAAGAGTAGAGCTTCTTTTGGAGAATAAATTAGAGCAAAGCTTTGATAACAATCACAAAATATAGGTTCTAATGAAATTAAAAATTTTTAAAAAAAGGGAAGGAAAAACCTGGGAAACTGAAACACTAGTGACCATAGTACAAAGAAAAACACATATTATGCCAGACACAAACATACCTCATCTTGTTTCTTCTTTGCCAAGCTTTTGCCTCCTACACAAACACAGAGGTCAATTATAAGCTAACTTGCCCACATGCAGATGCATACTTAAGAGGAACTATTATGAAGAACTTTCAGAATAAACAAATAATACAAGCAGGAAAAAGTAACTATCCGAAAGAAGTAAGATAATAAAAAGGTTATCAATCCCGTAACATTTGAATATGGATTTTGTTGAGAGAGAGTGAGAGACCTGAATCCTTTTCCTCGATAGTTTTTGCCTTTTCCTTAGGTCGTCCATCCTGCAATGACAAAAAACTACCTCAGCTGGGGTAACCCTCTGATGCAAAGCAGCCATGGCTAAGAAAAGGAAAAATTAGCCAGAATTGTTGTTTTAAAGGGCAGGGAGAAGTGGAAAGGACCATTAAGAACTAACAGTAACCTGATTAACCTTCTTCTTTGAATCAGTTTGGCGCGACTTCTGGCCAGAAACTGGAAAACATCAACAGTTTTCACTGTTCTGAGTATTCAGATACCAAAATATTCATAATAAGAAAACTAGTTGGGAAAATCGCAACCTTTTGGGGATGCAGGTTTCTTTGGATTTTTTGGTGTTTCATGAACCTTTGAAGAAGGAAGCTGTACTTGACTTTGCATAATGGAGTCCACTTTCTGTATAAAATTCAGAAATTTCAGAGCATGGTAAGCATTAAGGAGGAGTTGAAGGCAAAATGGCAATGCATGGTGCGCTATTTTATTTTCATATGCCCAAGAAACTCAAAGATCCCCACCCTGACCGGGTGTTTCATTTCGGTTTTCAGTTTCAGGCTTCTTAATAGTCCTGAAACATACCATGGCTACATAACAAAAAGTTCCCACGAGTAATAAAACTAACAATAAAAGTCATAAAACTTTACCTTTTTCTCCACTTTCTTAAACAATGTAGATATAGTAGCCTGAATAAGCGAACTGTGATTTCTATGAGAGTCCTCCACAGATGCAGTCACTGCAAAGGTATAATGCGATTGTTTCTTTGATTTAGATTCTGACACAGAGGACTCCTGATTTTGTTTGGGAATTGGAGCTCGTTTCACAGAATCCTCATTATCAACGTCAACGTCTCCAAAGCTGAGATTTTCAGTCTGTATCTACCAGTTAAGGGAATCAATCAAGGTATAGCTAACTGAGATGGAAGGTTGATGTAATGAATGTATGGTAAACCCAAGTTCAATTTACAAAATAGCTGGTGGGTACATACAAAAGTAAAATTTTAATGTCGGAATTCACCAAATTAAGACAAATATAAGGATATTCCCACTAGCATGCTTCCCGGATGATGAATCAAGTCCCCCAATTTTTTCATCTTCTCCTCCACTTAAGTAAGTATCGCTTTCAAAAGAATCATCTCCAGAAGAAGCATTTCCAAAACTGTACCAACAAAAATGTTAGAGATAAATGGAAAGGTAAGCATGATACAACATCTACAATTAATTGGTGACAAAACAAGAGTTCACTGAAGCATGTGTGGACACATCACAGGAAAATGCGTGCCTTCTGGACGATCAACAAGCACTCTCGTTTCTTTTATTATTCTCCAGTAAAAAGAAAATATATCAAAATGGAATTATCTATGATAATCTAACTAAAGGTTCCAAAACATATCATGGAGATAATCGACCAATAGTTTACATATTTAATATCCGTAGAGGCTACATGACATTTCCACATAACAACTCATCTGCTGAAAAGCAATGAGTGCAATCAGGCCTTCAATAAGTGACGTCAGAATGGACATTGGGCATCAGTGCCCTTTGTAACTATTTGCAAAACGTTTCATCTATTTTCTTCCCTTTTTCTTTTGGATGATAAGAACTACTTACTCATAGGTATATCAGATAGGTCTGAAAAGGCAAATACGGTAATGCAGCACAAATGAAAAATATATATTTTGTTTCCAATATTATCATTCAGAGATGGCCTCAGCACCTATAACCCTATAAGGTACATTGTGTGGGTGTGTGTGTTTGTATGTTCCTGTACAAATATGTGTACGTATACATATGTATCTACTTTGCATATTTAGTATGTGTGTACTTAATTCCCCCGGCTTCTGATCTCTTATGACAGTATCTAGTGAGTGCAATAAAATGTTTAGGCCAGTACTTGAATCGTTTTCCGGCAGTTCTTGCTGAATGTCGAACAGGTGTTGCTCTCATCAAATCCTTGTTTCCATCATCTGATACATTATCTTCAACCTTAACATTTGGGGAATGTTCTACATATGTAGTTTCATTTTTACGATCACTTTGCTTGTTTGCAGATGTTGAACCTGCACCACCTTTAAAGTCATATTCTGCGTGTTGTCCCTGAAACCAACAAATTCCTGAGAGTGGATCATCAAAAAATGATATGTACATTTTATCAACACGACAGACCTATATGAACAGAAACTAACCTCAGTAAGTTCCTTAGGGAAATCAAGTTGGGCTTCTTCGGAGTTCTCAGCTTGTGTCCCAATCCACCAAGCATCGGAAAATACGATCTGGGACATGAAAAGCTAATGCTGATATATATATGTAAAAAATGCTTTGAGAAACTCAGTTTCATATAACAAGCACATGGCCATAGACAAACAAAACAAAAGATGTGGATTTTTTGGAAAGGGGCTGCAAAATGGAGTTACCACACTCTGTAAGAAGAACAAGAAGAAGATTCTTGGTGGAAGTTGTATGAAACAATAGCTCTGAAACATTATGTACACTAAGTATAAAAGTGATGAGGACATCTTTGTCAAACCCATTAGGGTTTACAAACGAAAGAGATGGAAGAGAAAATTATTAATTAGTTTCCTAATTTATTTGTTAGTTTCCTAGTTTCTAGTTTTTTTCCAGATTTCAGTAGGATTTCTAAGTTTCCTATTTTATTTGGATTATGATTTCTTTCCTAAAATAAGTTTAATTTTCCTTTTCACTCTAGGGTTAGATTATTATAAATACCACTTTTATTGAATTCATTATGGGAGTTGAGTTGAGATATAAAGAAAAGTTTATTTTCCAGAGATTGGAGACCACTTGGCGTGAAGCCAAACCCCTGGAGTGATTCCAGACCTATCCCTTTTGTTCTATTTTCTGTTTTCCATTGTTTTCGCTTCCGCTAAACTACCTAAATACTCCATTCACCCGTGTCCTACATCAAATAGCACACAAAGAGAGGAGTTGCAAGCATAGGGTAATTAGTATGAATACAATGAAGACATGCTATTTCAATCAACCCAAAAGATACAAGAATAAAATTTATGTAGTTCTTTTGCCTATGAGATGCAACTTTCAGAGTTCAAGTTTCCACGAAATATCAGCTTTGCAGTTCTTTTGCCTCATTCTCCACCAACTAATACTTAGTTCTATGAGTCTTAACTGAATCAGTTACCAGTTAAAAACAAGTAGCAATTCTAACTTATTCAGACATGCAATTATTGACTTCTAATAACCCTCAAAAGAAAATCATTAGAAAATAGAAAAGAATTCAAATGATATGATAAAAGGTCAACTTGTCTTCAAATTTATATCATAATTTACAGTTCTGCACTGTTCATCAACCAAGCCTATGAACAAAACGGTATAAGATATGCATCTTTCTACGACCCCAAATATATTTGAAATAGAAACTTAACAATCAATGCGGCAAACAGACTGTAGAAAGGAGCTGACCATATTATCGAAGTAGTCCTCGCACATGACACTCTTCCCACCCCTAGGGAACTGCATAGTCAGATACCTGTTCTTGGGGAAAACAATAGTCCCAAACAACTTCATCCGACCCTGAAAACCTCAAAATTAAAATTTTTTCTCAGAAACCAAACAAGCAAAATAAAATTAGAAAAGGATGAAGGATGAAAGTAGTAGACCTGAGGGAAATCGAGGAATAACACGGGGTTCTTGGTGCCCAAATCCTTGAGCTCACCGATCTTACCGCCTCCAATGGGGGCAAGGAGGCCAGGGAAGGAGAAGAGGAACCTGTTCTTTCGCTGAGATTTCTTGAGAATGTCTTTGCCATGGTGCTTAACAACAGTGTTTGAGGGGGTGAGAAGCGCGTGGGGCTTAGCAGGGACCTCTGAGAGTAGGTTGTTGGAGAAGGCGAGGGCCTTGAGCCTCTTGCGCTGCGTCACCTCTGGGTTTGGATCCTCTTCGTCTTTGCGCTTCTTCTTCGATGACGAGGTTCGCGCCATTTTGATTCCACCGGACTTTTCTCTTTTTCTCTCTGTCTGTTCCTCCGACTGTTATTTGATATTGATTTGTAGGGTTTTTGTTGGCTTCAGAAGGAAAGCGGGAAGCAGAGAAAAACCCCAACTTTATTCTTATGATCTTTTTTATTTATTTGATAATTTAACGTTTAACGGTAGAAATAATTTGATAATATAAATTTTAACGGGAGGGAAGGAATCATTTGATAAATCAACAAAAAAAAAAAGAAGCCATAGTGTGTAAGAGCATCCACAATGGGCTCCTTAAACCACCTCCTTAGACAAATTTTAGGGAGGAATTGGAAAAATACATCTCCAACAATGCTCCATATCCACCTCCTAAAATAGGAGAAATTATAGAGTGGTACCGTATCACCACGTCAGCTGGTGATACTTCCACTTAAAATTTGCCATGTGCATAACTTGTTTACAACTGGATTTATCACTTATTTTTATCTTTAAAAATAAAATTAAAACTTTTAAGAATAAGAAAAAGGAAAAACCCCCAACCATCGGAACGACAAAGCCTCACCCCCTCCCCCAACCTTACTGCCTTGGAAATCTATCAAATTCCTCAAAGACTTATTGGCCTTCGTATGAATCCAATATTTTTTTGGCCGTGCAAGGCCATAGAGGATTCAATTGATTCCTCAATACCATAAACCCAGTTCCTTTTAGATCCTCAATCTATTTTATTGAACAAGAGAGAGAGGGTCAACTATGGCACTTATTATGTAATAAACCAAACCTAATTTATTAAATAATTGATAAAATATTAAAGAGAAAGACGGTTTTACCCTTGGATTAATTAATGGGCTTTAGAAATTGACTTTATGTTCGGGAAAGAATTTGGTGGAACGGGGTGCACTGTTGCGTCCGGCTCGTCGAAATGAGTCCGTGGATGTGCAGCACACCTGATTCCAAGCCCGAACGAACCTGTTTTGATATGAAAACTCTAGAGGTATTTTTGTAAATTCAAAAAAAAGGGATAAAATAACAAAACACGCTGGCCAATTGGCCAGCGCGTGCCCAAACCTCCATCGGTCATCTTCTTCCTCGCGACACCTCTCCCTCTCTCTCCGATTCAAACCAATTGCGCCTAGGCGCGACTCCGATCAAGACCACTGCCCAGACCACCACCGAACACTCCTCTATTCACCCTCGACCCATCCCTGCCCCTGATTCCGGCGAAAAATCCCTCCAGCCGTCTCTGCGATCGAGTTTTGACGCCGGTACTGTTCACCGTCGTTCTCCTTCGTCCGGCCACCATTTCAATCGGTCAAGGTGAATTTTCTCCTCTGTTTTGTGTGCTCCATATGTTTCTGCGATTAGTGTGGATCAAATTTGAGTTTTGGAGAGAATTGGATGAGCTAGGGTTTTGAGGTCGGGACCCATGAATTTTCGACGGGTTTTTGGCCAGTTCTTGGCTGGTTTTCTGGTCCATCAGCCTCCTCTCTTCACCCTGAGTCAAATGGTATATGGATTGCAGGTTAATTCAGAAATTTTTCGTCACCGTAAAATTTACTATGGACACCCAACCTGGCCGCTCTTGTGGCGGCTCGTGGGCCAAGTTGTGGCAGCCCGTCTTCATCCTAAACCCCTCCCCGTGACCTTCCGAGTATGTAGGTATGCTCGAAAGAATTTTTGGAAACCATTTGAGCGTAAAATCAGTTTCGCCGATTAGGGTTAACTTGGGTTCGATAAGTTCGAACCGTTGGATTGTCCTGAATTTAATACATGTTCATCTAGGCACTCCTAGGATCTGTATGATTTCGTGGATCATGAATCGGACTCCCGGATGCTCCGATTCAATAATTCAAAGTTTAACTAAACGTTAACCGTCCGATCGAGCGATCGTGAGCGATCCGACCGTTCGATCGAGACCAAACTCTCAGGATATATTCTTTAAGTCCTATTGAACCTATTGGAATTTGCGGATCGTCAATTTGAGGTTAAAAACCCTACCAGCGACCGAGTCGGATTAAATTAATAATTTAATCAAATATTTAATCCCGGGAAATATTAAATTGATTAACGGCGTATATGGAGTTAAATGGGCCTAGGAGCACTTTTCTTCGAATCAGAACACTTTTAGGCCCGGGGTCGGGATTTTTATTAAACTATCGTGCCGGGCTAAGTTAATTAATAAATTGTTTTTAAATCTGCTAATAGGTGCCCAAGCTCCTGCGAAATTACAGGAAGGACCCTTGAAGGGTCAGGCTAGCTCGGACGCCCGGTGAGTAGACTTTAATTTCAAAAATGCATTATCTTTAAGAATGAATTACATTGCATATAAATTGACTTATTTTGAATATTTAGAATATCAATGAGGTTTTATAACGAACTATTCTATAACCAGGATTTTACGAATTTAGATGGATTTATGAGACATGATGGATTTCTTAAATTTATAAATAGAATTATGTTATTGTTTTATATTGGATTTTGGTGTATATCAGAGTGGAGTCTTGCTTTGGCGGTTTTGAAGTCTTTTTTACTATGCATATGCGTTTATATTCGGGTTATATGAGTACGGACAATGTGGACGTCCGGAAGTGTTGGGTAAAAAGGTATATTCAGGTCGGGCATGAGTTATTTTATTATTTTAGTATTTTAAATTCCAATTTGGGGGATTTTAAGGAATTTATGGAGTTGTGGTTGGATAAGTGAGTTTGGTTTTATTAAATATTTTGAGACGATTCAAGTAAGGGTTAATCAAGAATTTCCAACTAAATGCTTATATATGATTTAATGCATGAAATGTTTGGATATGGTGCGAGAATGGTTTTGGTGGAATTATCAATGTCTGATTCGAGATTGTGAAAGTCGGGTTTTATGTTTTTAAAAAGGGGGATTTGGTAATTTAGTTCTTTTTATGCATATTGGAAATTTGGGTGGTTTGAAAGGATTATGTTTGGTTCAGGGATTCCGAAAAATAGTGGAAAATGGGAATTTTGAGGGGGAAAAGAGAGTTTTACGAATGGTCTTGAAATCGAAATTCAAACCACCCTAGTTATCTAGTCTCGGTTGCCCGGGAAGAAAATATAAATGAGTTACTTTCGAAATTTTATTGTTGCCTCGGAAAAGTGAATCGGTTGCCTTCGTAAAGTCAGTGCACATGACGAGTATTGCCTGTACCTACATGGAGACTACTCTGTAGGTGTCCGGCCATGATATGTATGAGGATATGTATATGTATGTGATATTGCATGTACCTGTGCTGATCACACAGGTGTCCGGCCATGGAATTGTTGATTGCCTATACCCGCATAGAGATTACTCTGTGGGTGTCCGGCCAGTATATGTGTAAATGCCTGTACCTACATGGAGCTTGCTCTGTAGGTGTCCGGCCATGATAATTCCCCAGTCACCTGCCCGATTGACTACATAGGTGATTGGTCATTTTCCCCATCCCCAGGTTGCCTTGAGATTATTGCCTGTACTCGTATCACCAGTACGAGTGTCCGGCCAGTGATGTTGCCCAGGATGTTCCCCTGCCACCCTGCCCGATTTACTACACAGGGTAGGCAGTTTATCCCCGTAGATGTACTTGGGTTAGGAAGAGTCGAGTCAATTTCTTGAAGTTGGGTTTTGTTTGGACTTTTCCTTGTTTTGGATCCGACCTTTGTGACTTTATCTTTTTGAGTTGATTCCTTGGTCGGGGATTAAATTTTGAGCTCTTGAATTGAATACGGGTTTCCTTTATTCTAAGATCTTTTCCGGTTACATGGTTATAAGTTGTGATGGAATTTGAATTGTGTATATATATATATAGTGGAAGATGCATGATTTCTCAATAGTTTCCAAAACGGTGGGGTTATATGTTTGTTTTAATTGTTTAAACCTTTATTTTTGTCCACTCACGCTTTTCTGTTTTGCGCCCCCCAGATAGTAGCGTTCTGAGCCGAACAAGCAAGCTGAGCTTCATTCTCCAAGCTTCGAAATCTAAGTAAAATGCTTTCTTGTAAACTTCCTATCAAATTCATACTCGAAGTTGTAAACTAAAATTTTGATTAGTATGCTCTGATACGCCCTTTAAGTTTGGAACTTTGAGGTCGGAGGCCAATTGTTGTGGTGTGCTTAAACTTGTGTGTGCTGCCAGTTGGGATGTTAAACTGTTGTTGTTTGCAAGTGGAAATTGTTTTGGGAAAACAAGTCACTTCAGGGGGGACTCTACCGAATTTTCGGCAAAAGTCAAACCTAATAAAAATAAAAATAAAAGAATTTTCTTTTGAAATTTGTGTTTAAGAAGGGCGTAGGGTCATTTGTGCCGACACCCGACAGGTGTCAGACCCTCACAGGGTTCGGCACGAATTCCAAAGCTGAATTTGGGTCGGGTCCTGTCATATTAGGCCTACTAGATGATGATTCTCAAGCCTCCTTTTAATGTTCAAGCAGTGGGGCTGGGGAAGAAAGAAAGATGAGTGACAGCCATGCAGGCAGCATGGGGACTTATTGGTGAGGAAGGGTTGGGTTGGGGGATGCTTTTTTTTTTCTTTCAGTTTTTTGAATTTTTTAAATTGAAAATGTAAAAATAAACTTTTAAATCCAGCTGGATAAATATTTTTAATTTTTATATAAAAATAAGACACATGGTAAATTTTGAGTGGAAGTATCACCAATTGACATGGTGATACAGTACCACTCTATAATTTTTCCTAAAATAGAGAGGCCTCTAGGAGCTTCTAATCTGAGGAGAGAAAAATGACTCCTAATGGCTCCATAAAATTTAATGTTGCTTTGTTTTATGCATAGTTTAAATTTTTAATTAATGCTAACTATTTTTTATATTATTTTTTTATAAAGATGGACCAATCATATTGAATTTAAAAATAATTTGACTCCATAAACTAGGAAGTATAATTGGAGTTCAAATTTTATAGAGAGCTCATAAAATAACTTTTGTGTGTTTTTAGCTAAATTTTAACTAAAAAATAGGGAGCATGATTGTGAATGCTCTAAGGTATGGTTTTGTAAGCGCAGGCAGCGCATCCTTCAAAATCTGTCAACCATGCCCTTTAGCTTCTCTATTGCAAGAGCTTATATTTATATTCTGGACACCCTTCAAAATCACTTCATCATGTATGAAAAACAATCTCATAAACAAATTAATGGATCCCCAAACACCACCCAATGTGGCAAACGGCAGGGAAAACTCTGAGCACTCAAATGCTCTAACACAGTTTTAATCAGTGAAGAATTGGAGATAATCATGTTGTTTTGGGCATCTTGCCATAAAACATTATAGGCAGGTGACTGCAAATGAACTGCTATTGTCCAAGCTAATTCACAAGGCCCCTCTGTTTGAAGACGTCAAGCATCGCAACCCCTATTTTTGCTGGAGACTCCACCACTGTCACCCCAGCTTCCCTAAGGGTCTTGATTTTATCTTGTGCTGTACCCTTCCCCCCTGACACAATAGCTGCACAAGCAGATGCCACCAATGACAACATGTGTGATTATCATGTTATGAGAATGATATGAAACCACACTCAACCATAGACAATGAGAGAGAGAGAGAGAGAGAGTAATGAATCATATACCTCCAGCATGACCCATACGACGGCCAGGAGGAGCAGTTAGTCCAGCAATAAAAGCAACAATAGGCTTCTCAGTTCCACTTTCCTGTTTGATTGGTCAGATAATCAGTTGCCACCCATATACAGACAACAGATAAAGACGGTAGCAGTGAAGCTAAATGTGAGAATTTACGATGCTGAGAGTCGAGTGTGTGGGGTTGGGACTCTTTCCTTAAATGGAAAGGGAAGAGACCATTTCTTTTACAACTAACTGAAAATAAATCAAGTATTTATCTTAAAATGTTCATCTAAAATTAAATATGTGGATCAATTGATTCTTCAAAAGGTGAGGGTCAACAAAAAGATAATTCTCTCTGGTTATCCCCCTAGCAAAACTCAATTCTTGACTCGTAGAGCATATTTACGAGTACTATGTTATAAATAGAAATGCTAAAAGGGTTTATCAAACTTTCTACTCTGCTCAGAGGGTGGGGCTGAAAGATAGTGGGATTGTTACCTTTATCAATGCAGCAGCATCCTCTTCTGCAGTCCCACCTATCTCTCCAATAAGAATGATACCTGAAACACATACATCCTATAATTACGTTCAAATCACATGTCCCCTACTTCAACACTTTTTTTTTTCTGTACATCTTACCCAAAACATCCGCACAAATTAAAGGGTAAGAAACCTTACATCAAGTTAAAAGGGGCACGAAAGAAAAAAAATTCATCACACAAGAGTTACTTCATTTGTTTTTCTTATATCCAAATAATTCTTTTCCAATCAATGAAGTTTAGCTAACATACAATACTATATCAATAAAATGTGCTCAATGGAATTTTTAAGCAATAAAAAACAGTCAGGCGAGCATCCACAATTAGAAAAGACAAAAGTCCTAAAGGTTGAACTTGAATGGTAAGTATTCAAGAACTCACGCAGAGGCACACCACACAAATCTGAATCACAAAATATCAAGCCTAGGTTCATTACTTTACAAATGGGCAACCACCAACATTAAAGTTGATGGATATAAATATTTCAAGCAAATGGCAGATAAGAGAGAGAGAGAGAATTCTACACAATTGCTCTTAAGGCCCAGAGTATCCTGATATATGATATGATACACAACATTCTTCGTAAATGAGCACTAGTAAGAGCATCTCCACCCCAAAGGGCAAGGGCAAGGGCAAGGGCAAGGGGAGGCAAGGGCTGCCACTATTCACGTGAATAGTGGCAGCCCTTGCCTTTGTAGCTCCACCCCAAAGGGCAAGGGCAATTACTATTCATTTTAATTATTTTTTCCTATTTTTTATACTTAAACAATTAATTTGGATAACGTTTTTTGTTGCCACGTGTCATTATTTATTATAAAATTCTCATATCAAATTTCGGATAAAATTTTATGTATGAGATTTTCACATGGGATTAATTTTATTTATATGTATGAGATTAATAATAATAAAATTGCTAGGTATGTATAAAAAAATATTTCTGAATTTATTGGAATTTTTCAGATTTTTTTTTTCCTTTTTTTCGATTTTTTTTATAAAAAAATTTGATTGCTGACATCAGCAAATGGAGGCTAACCCAGGCAAGCCGCCTGGCAAATCTTGCCCTTGGGCCTGCCCAGGCTGGTGGGTCCAGCCCTTGCCCGGTCCTGCCTTTGTGGGCTGCAAAAAATTTTGGGGCAAAAGGGGGCCTTTTGCCTGCCCCCCCTTCCGCGCTGGAGCTGCTCTAATAGCTTACATGAAGCACAGTCACGCATTAAAACACGAACAGATCTGGTGAGTAAAAGGCCAAACATAAACAAACTACTAACCTTCTGTCTGAGGATCTTCTAGGAATCTGTCAATGCAATCAACAAAGTTTGTACCGTTAAAAGGATCACCTCCAATACCAACACAGGTGGACTGTCCAAGGCCAACAGCAGTTGTTTGGAAAACCTGCAAGTTAAAGGGACAAAATTAGTTAGAAGTATAAGAAAACTGGCATAATATGTAACTTGGAGGTGGTACCCACAAAATCCAAACATCGAACAAGAAGAGGATGAAGATATGACCATAATAATGGTACCCAATCTTCCAAAAAACGAAATTAGTATCAAAATTTTCAGTTGGAAAGGCAAAAGATTTCTTTCTCCCTTCGTACATCCTAATCAGAAAGTTCTCTCTGGGTCACAATTAGTACTCACCGCTTCATAGGTCAAGGTACCAGATCGAGAAACAATTCCTACACGACCAGGTTTATGAATGTAACCAGGCATAATTCCAATTTTGCATTCACCAGGCTTGATAATTCCAGGGCAGTTTGGTCCAATGAGCCGAGTTTTACATTGCCTGTTAAGAGCAGCCTTCACACGTACCTGAAATTCATAATTATTAGGTTCAAGGACAGTTTCACATGAATCACAGAACACTAAACTCAAGCTTAACAACTGGGCTTGCAGTCAACTGAAATTAATAATAAGAGCCATGACCAAGTTCAATAAAGTTCACATTCCAAATCATATGATAGTCCAGGAAGGACAAAACTCAATAACTAAGCATTTGGAAGTCCCAAAAGATTTGATAACTGACATATCAGCTAATAGGATTGTGATACAAATTGAATTATATCGACAAAACAAAATGTTATACCCAAGATCCAAATTGTCATGTATGAACAATGTAAACTTATCTTTCGTATTTAAAATGATAAAAATATACTACCATATCATGTTGCGGGATCCCCTCAGTGATGCACACAACAAGATCCAGCTCTGCTTCCATTGCCTCCATAATTGCAGCAGCAGCAAATGGTGGGGGAACATAAATGACTGAGGCATTAGCCTTTGTTTCAGCTTTTGCTTCAGCAACTGAGTTGAAAACAGGGAGTCCCAAATGCTCGGTCCCACCCTTCTTTGGTGTTACACCACCCACCTGTTTCAGCATAATAGTATAAAAAAGAAAGAAAGGAAAAATACACAACAGTTTGAAACAAAGAAGGTGATTATAATTTATAACGTTATGTAGCATTTCAGAGGAAAACTTATCATGGGAAATTCAAACCTTCAAACTTAGTCAATTAATTGTGAATAGTCGTGACCATTCTAATCTACGAGTCCATTTAATTCAATGCATTAGCATAAGAAACCCATATTCTCAGTTTCACATGTCAACAAGAACTCATTTTCCAATTATTTTCACCAATTCAAACTCCCCTTCTGATAGTAAGAGACATAGATGTTTAAGCAAATGAGAAAATGAATCTAAGCACAAATAACGCAGTACCAGTATCAGTGAAAATCCCAAAACCGTAATACAGCAAAATAATCTCAGGCGGCACTAGCATAAAGCATAATTTTCTTAATTCCGTAATTGATTTCGGAGCTTGGGTTAGGAAAAACAAAAATAGAAGAAAGAAGAAGAACCCCAAAAACTCAATAAAGCAAATAAAAGTGACGAGAAGAAGAGAGAAAGAGGCATGTTTGTTAGTGATACCATTTTGGTGCCATATTCGATGGCTTGTTCGGTGTGGAAAGTGCCATTCTTGCCGGTGATGCCTTGGCATATGACACGAGTGTTTTTGTCGACAAACACCGCCGGCGGCGGTGGCGGAGCAGGGGAGTAATGTCGACGCTGAAGAATAGAAGTTGACGGAGACGGAGATGGTTTGCGTGATGCGATCGAACCGATCAGTTTGGCTACGGCTTGGCGACCCATCACCTCTTTTGATGCTGTGCTTCAATTCAAGGATTCGATCAACAAACTGCTTCTCTCTCTAGTCTAGTCTTTTGAAGGAGATTCAGATTCTGCTCTGCTTTAATATGGGCTTCTTGAGAGAGTTTTCTAGTTGGGCTGCGTTCTGTGATAAAATGATGCCCTAAATTATTTCTTATTGTTCTGACAAAAAAATAATAATATATTTCTTATTGTTTGATAAAAAGATATATATATATATATATTTCTTATTGGTCCCTTTTTTCCGGTTTAATTAAGGTTGAAATTAGCGAAGGGATTACTCGCAAGTTTGTCTTGTTTATATATATATATATACTGACTGATTACTAAATCTGACAAAACAGGAAAATAATTAAAAGATCATAACGTCTTCAACCTCCCGCAACGAAGAAATAATATTTTCTTAACCTAGCTAAAATCACACATGATTAAGTAGTGAAGTGCAATTAGTAACGTCAAAAGTGTTACATCACAAGCTCAAATTTACATCATTTCATCGAAAAATTAATAATAATAAAACAATGGCTTCAGTTCAGGCCCAAATAAACTAATAAGCACTCAGACCCAAAAAAAAAAAAAACTAAAATAAGCACACTCAGATGACATAGTGAATTTTGAAACTTAGATAATCTGTACAGTACTCCGATAGTTCATGTCAAACAATTCAATTTCAATTAGCCTTAAACGCCTCTAGTAATCGGAGACAACGACACAGAGGAAAGGCCAATAACTATTTTCCGCTCATTCTATTTCAGCTACAAGTAAAAGTTATCAACATCAACAAAACTAAACAACCCAATTGCAATTTTGGAATTCTGCCAAAAACCTCCTAAATTTAGATCCACATTTCTAATTAGTTGGGACCTCCACAAGAAGAATTATAGATGCGAGGAACCAAGTTAGCAAAGCATTATTCGGTGTGGCAGCTGCTGGTTCATGCATTCCAGTAACTAGGCCAATGTTATGATGGTGTTTGCACTTCCCCTTCACAGAACCTCCATGAACCATCTGCTTGCCTTCTTAGAACATACCAAATTTTATATGTGCTGCAATCAATCCAAGAAAAAAGAAGTCAAATATCAAATTTAACATTAAAAACATGCAAACCAAAATCTAATACCCAAATACAGATTCTCCATTAAATACACATCATAAATTCAACTCACCTGTAATAACTTGGGTTCTTTTGTTCAGATTCATTAACAAGTTCAGCTGCTTCCTCCAGGACAGCCTCAATTTCTGCTATCTCTCCTCCAACTTCATTTGATAAAATTTCAGCTCGCAGGACAGACAATTGTAGCAAAACAAATCTCCAATAACAAGACCTCGCTTTTGCAGCATCAGCCAAAGCCTGCCACTGTGAACCATGCACGCGAAAGTAACCAAACAAATACGTAGAGTAAAGCAGTAAACTTAAATGAAGCATCAACGAAAAGAAAACATGTGAAAGTAAATTACCGAGCTTATTACACTAAAATGTTTGTGACATATCCAACTTATTCCACGTATAAGTATTCATAGACTGAACTTTGTTAAGATAATACTATTTAAATAACAATATCAAATATTCAAAAACCTCCACAAATTTTACCTGAACAAGCATTGACTGATCAAGGATTTCACAGAGGCTATCAATTTCATGGCTAGGCCCCAGAGCTTCAGCTTTAATTGCTTGCCATTGCTTCACAAGGTCTTCAGCTTCTTCAATAGACATAAGCCTCCGGAACACAGCTGTAGAAGAAGACAGATATGAAATTTGTGGATTTTCAGCATCTGAGCAGGTCCTGACCTGCTTCATAAAAGTCACCAAAAACTTCTTAAGTCTGCCAGCTAGTCCATTTCCCTTGATATAAGCAGGTACTAGACTAGAATCAACAGATGAATCTGTTGTCCAAGAATTGGAACTTGTGCGCGTATTTGGCTTACTAGGGCCCAATTTAGAAGCACTTCTCATCTTGTTTCCCTTCATGCCTGTTAACCTTAAGGAAGCAAAAACAATGCACCCCAGTACTGCCACAAAAGTGATCTTTCCCACCAAAACTCCTCTAGCAACCCAACCATTCCAAACTTTGTCATGGTGCATGCCAAGATTCCTTTTCAATTGAACAGATGATGCACTAGCACTGCTTCCACTGCCAGTCTTGCCCAATATCAAGGGACTCTGAAGATCAGTTGGAGCCAGCTGCTTAACAGCTGTTCCAAGATGTTGAGAAGAGTTCATATGGGAAAGAGACTCATCGAAATCTCTCCGCTCTGACACGAGAGTAGTGGAAATTGGTCTGTGACTTAAAATAGGCAAATTCTGTGGAGCTACTTTGCTTTTCTTGCTCAAAGGAGTCCTCCTTTCAAAACCAAAAAAGTTGGCCTGCAAGGACATACATACATACATACATAAACCCTCTGCTAAAGTTAAAACTATTATCCTTTAACAGTCCCTTCTCGTGAATCTCACCAACGATGGAGGGCAATCTCGTGAGTCTGGAAACACAGCAAGGACAGCCTCCTTCAGCCACATTTCCTGATCAAGTTCAGCAGGCAGTCCGACATGAGAAAGTATTGACCTTTAAAACAAACATAAAGTTTGTAGTGAAATAAGTAGCGTGTGAAGTGGCACAATATAGAACACATAGAATTTTTCAGGACCTTCCCATTACCCGATGTTTCAAAGTAAAGATAAGCATGCTCCTAATGACAGCTAAGATGAGAATTCCAGCACACAATAAGGGATATACCAAAGTTTGATTTGCTCCACAAGTATGCTTAACTTCCTTCCCTGAGATTGGATTTCGTGCAGCAGAATTTGAATTTAATTCAAGCTTCTGAAGCTTCTCAACAACCATAGCCTCATTACCCTGGAAACCGAGATATCACCAAGTATTCCATTGAGGAAACATAAGAGAAGGATTGAATAAGAAAAAAGGAAAAATAAATTCATAGTTTCTGCAAGATATCCAAAACTATTCTAATGAAACAGCACAAGGAATAAAATTAGGAGGAAACTGAAAATTTTACCTGACCAAGAAGGAACAAGCAAAAATTTTCCTCAAGTTTCAGATCAGTACCCTCTGATGCAATCAGACACTCGCATATAGTCTTTGCTTTGCCAATCTGCACAACCATATTATAAGGGCTGAAATTAACAAAATGGAACATGCAGCAACGCCCTCTGCCCCAAGTAAGAGAGAGAGAGAGAGAGAGAGAGAGAGAGAGAGAGAGTTACTATTTCAGCAGGCTTCATATTCAAAAATAATAATTTGGACCTAGGAGCAGAAAGAATGTACCAATTCCTTTTGCTTGCTTGAAAACCCCAGGGCAATATGAGCTATCAACACCATGTACAAACAATTAAAATCAATAACAACCCTTTGATTCTGTGATTCAAGTGATTTCTTATTCTTCCTTGTAATAGCTAAGTCATCCCATGGAAGAAGATCAACTATCTCCGAAGCCATTAGTCTATTAAATGCTTGGCTCAAGAAGCATGGCCAGTCTTGGACTCGACACGACATTTCCACACCAAGCCCCTGTCTGACCAATTCACGCAAGGCTGCAATTGCTCCTCTTCTTCTTTCAGCATTCTCAGGTGAGTGAGGCATGCCTAGCAATTCCAATGTGCAAGCAGGTGCAAGCTCCTCCAAAGATTCTTCTATCTATAAAACACGACCAACATATGTTTACTTTAGGGCAAGTACAGGCATGGAATAAAGTTAAATGCTGTCTAACAGAAATTTTTCACATTTTAGAATTTTCAACCACCAGGTCAAGCTGACTAAGAACAACTTAACTTCTCAACATTTGGTCCACCATACTTTGATTTATTATGTAGATATATGTTCTCTACTTTGCAAAACAAACACTAAGATACAGTCAGATGATTTGAATTCTAATAGTTCCATTTCAGAGTGGCAGACCAGATGCCAATTAGTGGATTGAACCAGTAAATGCCATAAAACAATATCAGATTAAAAAAAACTGACACAAAAGCACATAGAAGATGAGAGATTACCTGAGATAACAATGCTATTTTCCCAAGAGACTTTTTACTCCTTAGAAGACTCTGTGCACGAGCGAGAGCTTCAAATCCTTGGGACACCTTGTTCTTCTCAAAACCAATCTTTGCAGTTGCACACTTCAAGAAAGCACCTAGGATAAGAAAAGGAGGCATAACAATGCTGAAACAAAACGGACGGTACAATATCCTGACCTCTTTGCTGATATGCCTTACCTCCGCTAGTGCCATAGAAAGAAGAAGATCAGGAACATACGGCTTAGCATCTGGATGCTGAACAGCTACGCGACCAATATCTTGCACAAGCTTAACTTCTCCAACCTAGAATGAAGAAATCCAAAATCATTATACCCACCTTCCAAAACAAAATCCTTTCTTCTTCTTTTTTTTTTTAATTAAACAAGAAAAAACTATTCTATAATATTACGAAGAAGACAATGTTACACATTTAATAAATGCAATTAGGCAACGTGTATCCACAAGAGGAATCCACAATGAAAAGTAGGGGTGAAAAAATTATTTTCGCGACAAACTGTAGCAATCAAATTCTGAAAATAATTCAATCCCTCTAAAATTTGTGTTTAACAATATTTATTTTTCTTTAAAGAAGAAAAAAAGAGCCTGAAAGGCTGAAGGCTAAACACTAAGCCACAAAAATCTATGTTAGACTAAGTAGATTGTACAAAGACAAATCTGTACCTCTTGAAGGAGGCAAAGAGCACCTGGCAACCAAGCCCAAGGGATTCGTAGGGAAGATTTAGGTGGGATCTTTTCCTTAATATTACCAGCATATTCTGGTTCAAAAAGAAGCTTATCTCTCACATCCATTAAAAGACCCTGCAAAGCAGCCCACAAGAGAAATAATTTAAAGATGAAATAACCTAGCAGAAAGCTCTTTCCACCTGGTATATCTACTACATATAATAAAAAACTTTAAAGTCTCAACCTGGCGAGATGCAACAGCATCCATGGTGTAACCTTCTTCAATTTCAGCACTCTTCAAATCCATCACTGATTTAACAACCTCATCTTTTTCAGCTTGATCAGGAACGCCAATAAGCTGTAAATTCATTACGTTAGCATTAAGTTACTAAATGCAGAGTCAGACTAATAATAAAGTTCAGAAAATACGGATATGTTAGCGCAAGATTCACATAAACATCACACAAATTGTACACACTAGACAAACTCTGATAACTTGATTATGCCACTTCAAGTGTAAGGATGGCAGAGTATGTACAACAATTGAAGTTCTTGAGGACAATGATAAATATGGCACTATTGCAGATGATGCTACTAGCCAGCAGACTAAAGAGCAACTCAAGTGACTTGCAGGATCCGGAGCCAGAACAAAATGCAAAAGGAGGCGGAGGGAAAGCAATTTTATCCCCTTTCGATTTTCTCAGCTCCAAACCAGAATGAATACACATTTAACACATAATCAGGATTTAACAAACACAAAGCCCACCAACATTACACATTACAAGTAGCAAGAGAGAGTGAGAGAGATTAAAAATAATAAGGATTTTAAAAAAAGAGAAAAATGAACAGTGACCTGGTAACAGGTAATGGGAATTTCAACGGTGGTGCGAGGTGGAGCGGTCTCCACAATGTGGGTGTCAACTGCATTCACAGTCCAGCGACCGGTGTGATTATTATTATCCTTCTTCCTGTTAACCCTAGAAACACCGATTTCATTGTCACATATTTCTCTGGAGAAACCCCAAACGCAGACCTTGTGATCTTCCTTGAGATTGCTTATTCGGCAATGACAACAGGAAGACGGAATGCTTGGAAAGGCGTGAGACAAAGCAGCCATGACTCTTTTTTCCCTTTGTAACTATCTTACTGATGAAGAAGAAGCTTTAGAAATGGAATGGCAAGGGATTTTGCGTTGAACAAGAAACAATTTGCTTTTCTTAAAGGTGAAAGCAGAGATGCACTCATTGTTTTTGGACTGAGACATCAAAATGAATCTTTGGATTTCTTATGCAACCATTTTCCTTTTCCTCTGCTTCTCCAAATTTTGATGCCAAACAGAAAAGCTAATTCCTCCATAACAAAACAGAAAGGGTAGAGATGGCATTTTCCATATTTGTGCAGTTGCTTTCTTTTTTTCCAATTATCTGCTTGTATTTGTTTTTTTTTTTTTTTGAGATTTTCTATTTAAACCTCACACTTCTCTTAGTTTACCATAATACTTAAATCATTAAGAGCAACTCCACCCCAAAGGGCAAGGGCTGGGCTGGCACTATCCATGTGAATAGTAGCAGCCATTGCCTTTATTAGCTCCACCCATGAAGGGCAAGGTAAGGCAATTATTATTCACTTTAATTTATTTTCCTATTTTTTTAACTTAAACAATTAATTTAGATACGATTTTCGGATAAGATTTTGGATTTCCACGTGTCACTATTCATTAAAAAATTATCACATAAAATTTTATATAAGATTTTCGGATAAAAATTTTGGATTAAATTTTCGGATAGGATTTTCGGTTGCCACGTGTCGACATTTTGATGAAACTTTCATATCTCTATTTTTACACAAAATAGAATTTTTGAGTAGAAAATGTTGGGTGGAAAGTAAAAAATATTGAAAGGAGATGAATTTGTATGCAAATTTGGTGTGGAAAGTGAATGGGTATGGTGGGTATTTATAGAAATAATTTCCATAATTTTATTATATTTTAAAAAAAAATTTTGCAATTTTTTATACCCTAAAAATTGTCCAGTCGTCAGATTGTACAAAAAAAGACGATCGGAGGCTCAGGAGAGAGCCACGTGGCAAAGAGCCATTGGCCATGACGCGATGCGCCTCGTTCAAATATTTTTTAATGTTGGCGCGTGCATTGCATGCGCCAACGGTAAAAAAAAAAATTGAAACGGGCTCACTGACATCAGTTTGCCTTCAGGCTTGGGCTAGGGCAAGATTTGCCCGTGGGCTCGCCCGAGCTGGTGGGACCCGCGCCTTGCCTGGGCTCGGGCTGCTGCGCTGGAGCCACTTGCCTAGGCTCGGGCTGCCTCCTGCCTGCCTGGGCCCCTAGCCCTGGACATGCTCTAAGGTGTAAGTAAAAAGACAAAAAAAGATCATTCAACTTAAAACTTAACCCTAGTACATCTATACACACACCTCACTACTCTTCATATTAAGTTTTAGAAAAATACAAACTCTTCTTAAAAAACTCCAACACCTACAACTCGTTGGGTCTCTCAGACTCATTCACCCATTCACCTCCATAATGCACCAGCTCTAGAAGCCCAAAAACACCTATTGAAGATGAATTCAATGTGTTCGATGAATTGCAACCATGAAATCGATGCTGGAATAACAAAACCTGGACTTATATTTTCTTTTGAACTAACTTTTAGGCTGCTGGAATAACAAAACCATCAACCCACATAAACCCATCTGTTGCTGAAAAGGCACTTGAGCAAATCAAGAACAAGGTTATTTTGATGGATAGAGAATTGCAGGATTTGAAGTACAAGGTATATAAAATTTTAGCACTGGAAAAGCATTTTGTTTATCTTTGAGCTTGTTTTGCTATACAGGGATAATGTATACAAAAACTATGTTATGATCCTAATATTCTGTTTCTACATAACAAAATAAGCAGTGAAAGAATTCGATTATTAGAGCTCATGCCACAAGCTTCACCAATAAGCTCAAGGACGGATGAGAATCGTCAAACTCCGAAAAGAATGTCCCAAGCTCCATATTTTTCTAGATGACTTTATTCTTTGATGTAAAGAATCATATTCTGGTGCTTTATGCTAATATTGTTTAATGATTTAAGTATTGGGGTGAATAAAGAAAATTATGGGGTTTAAATAGAAAATCTCTTTTATTTTTTCAACTTGGGGTGTATTTAAGAGTAGTTTGGAAAGATAGTAGGGTGTTCTTAGAAATTGTGAAATTTTAAATTAAAAATTGGGGTGAACTAAGAGAAGTGTGGAGTTTAAATAGAAAATCTCTTTTTTTGGCTCAGGTATTTGCTTGTATTTTTTATTTCGCTCAGGTAGATATCTGCTTGTATTTGTTGCTGTGAATTTATTTTTCTTACAAATCTGGTTGTTTTTTTAAATTTATTTTTTGTCAGAGTTTTTAATTATTTGGCTTGTTTTATGTCTTTTGCCCCCACTTCACTTGAAGGTTAAACAACTCCTTGGTTGCCATTTGAGAACTTATATCTTCTGTCATAGTTCATCTTTTACAACACAAATCAGACCAACAAAAAAAGAAACGTACATATGAGATAAGAATGTTGTGAGGAGAAATAAGATGAAAATATAAGTACAGTATTATTATATTACACTCTGTTTGTGCGCTAGGATTACAAGCATGTCGAAAAGCTTCCCCAGTTAAAAACAAAAAATCCACGCTACTGAGCTATTCAACAGAACCACAAGGCAAACAGGCAAAAGCCCATCATGCATGCAGAACTCCCAACTTCACTAAGCAGTCGCAGGATCGTTTATCACACCCAAGAAATCATCCTTTATTGTACCAATGCAGAACTGCAAAACAGAGGGAGAACTAGTATCAGAAGCAAACAAAATGAATCTAAATTGCACTATACTAGCCCAATGTTTTCTATGCCCGTAATTGCAACCACAAACCCATGTTGACCACTGCACAAAAGATGAAAATATACCAACTGCTTGATCCATCCCACCGTGTAGCAAAAACAGCGAAGAAAATTTACCATATACTTGGTTTTTCAAAGATATAGCACTTGAAAGTTAAACTTGAGAAGGAGAACTTAGTGAAATTCAATTAAAAAGTGACTAAAAATGGAGTTGAACTAATATTAATTATACAGAAGGAGCCATGTTAATGCAAATACATGCCGTATTGGAGCTTATATTGGCCAAGGTCTGAGCTTTCACAAAGACAAAACTGAACAAGAACCAGTGCTGAGTGTCCCCCCTCAACAAACTCAATGTGATATGGGATTTAACTATAAATTAATATCGGGTCAAACTTCAATGTATTTAACATTACTGCGTCTACATAAGGACTGACAAGATTTAGTTTTTGGTTTGTTTTTGTTTACCCAAGTTTAGAGCATAATCGAACAGATAAGGGTTTCTGTTCCTAAATAAGCATGTAGCGCATAAAGTGAAAAGACGGAAGAGAACCGAAAGGTTTAAGTTTTCCTCGGATTTAAATTTCACAGGGCTACAAGGCAACAACAACAAAAAAGCGAAAGAAAATCGCAAGGGTTATTGTATTTAAGAAGAAGAAAAAGAGGAGGATGAGGGGGAACCTGCAAGTGCCTTCAACATCTTTCATGAGCTTGGCCACGAGATTTTCACGGAGATTGCGGCCAAAGTGACGAGGATGAAGCTGCATGTTTCTCTCCAACACTATATGGAAGAACATCTTCTTTGACAGCTTCAGGGAGGCAGTGGCAATCGCCGACTGTTGCTCAGCTAAGAGAGAGAGAGAGAGAGAGAGAGAGACCGGTTGCAGGACAGATTGAGAGGGTGGGTGGGCTTTTTTAGACCAAAACCCGTATTTGATTTTAGGCCCCGTTTGGTTCATGAGCAATGAGGCTTGGGGATGGAAAATCAATTGCTTTCCCATGTTTGGTAAATCTGGGCATGGAAAATGGTTGCCTAGCACATGAGAAAGTAGGGGGGAAAGTGAAGCATTCCTCTCAACTTGGGTTTTGATTTCCCTCCTCATGGGAAAGTTTGGGAAAATGAGTCAACATTCAATGCACATTTTTCATGACCATTTTGTCCTTATGAACAATTTAGAATTACAATGTATCATTAAATGCTTTCTTTTTTTATTTGATTTAATATTGGTATAATTGGAAAATTATACAAACTTTGTTTTCCCTTCCTACTTAAAACAAACATGGAAAATTAAACAAAGTGAAATCTTCGGATTACTTTCCTGACATTACCAAACGTGGGAAAGGAATCTTTCATTCCCATCCCTTGGAAAATGACATGGGAAGTGATTTCTCCTCAAATCCGTTCCGTGAACCAAACGAGGCCTTAAGGTTTTTTTTCTAGGGAAGGGCATCCGGACCAGAAAATCAAAACACCGAACCGAATTGGAAGAAAAAAAATCGATTGACAAAAAAAGTCAACAATCTGGACCGAAATCAGACCAAACCGATTCCAACCAATTTCGGTTTCAATTTCACACCCCACTGCAACGGACTAGTCGGGTTGGGTTTTTTTTTTAATACAAATTTTTTTAAAATATAATGATATTTTTTTTATTTTTTTATTAGTATTTTTCAAAGTTCAACTTCAAAATATTTCCCATTGTATGAATTGGATCATTTGTTAATTTTCAAATCCAAAAAATAACTTATTTATTATAATTTGTATTTTTAAAAAATTAAAAAATATAATAAACTGTCCGGTTTTGAAAAAAAAATCACTTAAATAAGACCGGATGAATAGTACCAATTTATGTTCCGATGTGAGCTCGAAACCGGACTGCGCCCACCCCTAGTTTTTTCTATTTTCCTAGTTTCACATTGGGCACAACCATAATTTTCTACAATGCTGAGATAATGAATGTGTATGATTTCCAAAGTATTTGATTATGAATTTTATATAGATGTTTTTTACTTCAAAATAGTTCCAATCCTCATGATTTTAGTAAACAAAGCAAAAATCAGGAACAAAACAATCCCTTCTAGCTTAGTAAATATGTCATAAATTAATTAAAACAGAGAGGGGTTATATTTTCTCTAGAAAAAAGGAAAGCGATATATTTTGCTTCAATTAAAATTGGAAAAAAGAAAGAGAAAGCTAGCAAGGCGTGAAATTGAAAAGCAGCATATGGGGTGAGAGGCCGGCCCAACAAAAGGCAAAAAGAAACAAGGAAAGACCAGTTTGAGGCAGAAGATGGCCCATAAAAAAGTCCAAATGTCTAGTCTCTCTCTCTCTCTAAACAATGGGAGGCCTCCAAGTCATTCATTCTATGAATCTATGAATCTATCTATCTAGTTCGCAGATCAGTGTCCACATTTCCCTGTCTATTGTCTGCTTACTGGAGTGGTGTCTCAGTCTTAGCATACTCTCATAGACCCAATCCAAATGCCAAATCCCAAACTCTGAAAGCAAAACCCCCAAATTCATATCTCATTTTCCTCTTCTTCCTCAATTCTCAAAGGAGACATGGTCGGAAAACCTGAGCCGGTCAACGGCACAGCTACTGCGAAGACCGGCCCATCTCCGTCCCCGGCCACCTCCATGTCAGGGCTGAAACCAGATCTCCTCAACGACCTCTCATTCAAAACCCTCAAACTCAAAACCAAGCAGCAGGAGCTCCTGATCCGAGTCACCATCCTCTGCTTAGTCTACATACTCGCCTTCATTACGCGCCTCTTCAGCGTCCTTCGCTACGAGTCCATGATCCACGAGTTCGATCCCTATTTCAATTACCGCACTACCCTCTACTTGACCGAGAAGGGCTTCTACGACTTCTGGAACTGGTTCGACTCCGAGAGCTGGTATCCCCTCGGCCGGATCATCGGCGGCACCCTCTACCCCGGCCTCATGGTCACCGCCGCCCTCATCTACTGGACTCTCCGATTCCTCAGCTTCGCCGTTCACATTCGCGAGGTCTGCGTTTTAACGGCGCCGTTTTTCGCCTCCAACACCACCCTCGTCGCCTATTTCTTCGGCAAAGAGATTTGGGACACCGGCGCCGGCCTTGTTGCCGCCGCTTTGATCGCCATTTGCCCCGGTTACATCTCCAGATCGGTCGCCGGCTCCTATGACAATGAGGGTGTCGCCATTTTCGCCCTGCTCTTGACCTTTTACTTGTTTGTGAAGGCCGTCAACACCGGCTCGCTCGCTTGGGCCTTGGCCTCGGCGTTCGGCTATTTCTACATGGTCTCTGCTTGGGGAGGTTATGTCTTCATTATCAACTTGATTCCGCTTTACGTTTTGGTGCTTTTGATCACCGGTCGCTATTCCATGAGGTTGTATGTCGCCTACAATTGCACTTATATTATCGGAATGTTGCTCGCTATGCAAATTCGCTTTGTCGGCTTTCAGCACGTGCAGTCTGGCGAGCATATGGCTGCCATGGGCGTCTTCTTCTTGATGCAGGTTTGCTTTTCCATGCACATTCAATTTACTCTTATCAATTATATAAAGTGTATTGCATGTTTCCGCTTCTGTTCAGTGTATATGGTATGACATATAGTCCAATAAATCTCTATTATAAGATAGCCTTGTAACCACGTTGGTCATTTTAGAGATTGTTAAAAGTATAAATTAACTTACCCGATTCATTTACTTCTTTATTCATTTTTCGTTGGTGGTGCGTGGGGATGGTGTTGGCAGGTATTTTACTTCTTAGATTGGGTCAGGCACCTACTGAGTGACACAAAGATGTTTCAAGCATTTCTAAGGATCACTGTCACCTGTGCAGTAGGCGTTGGTGCCGTTGCTTTGGGAGTCGGCACTGCATCTGGGTATATCTCTCCATGGACCGGACGGTTTTATTCCTTGCTCGACCCAACATATGCCAAGGATCACATTCCCATTATTGCATCTGTCTCTGAGCATCAGCCAACGGCTTGGTCATCTTTTATGTTTGATTTCCATATCTTACTCTTCCTTTTCCCTGCTGGTCTCTACTTCTGCTTCAAGCGGTTGTCAGATGCCACTATATTTATAGTTATGTATGGTCTTACAAGCATGTATTTCGCTGGTGTCATGGTTCGGTTAATTCTTGTTGCCACACCTGCAGTTTGTCTTATTAGTGCCATTGCTGTCTCTGCTACTATAAAGAATTTGACACAGTTGGTAAGGGCAAAGAACAAAGTTTCCCAGACGGGTTCCACCAAAGGAGGCAGCAGCACAAAAGGCTCTTCGAAGGTGAGATCTTTACTCCTTTATTACATACATGCACGCATACAAACAAACAAACATACATATACATTATACAATTTTGATTTCTTGCTGATTGCTGAGTAGAGAATCCATACTCACCAACTTTTTGAACCAAATCCAATGGCTGATATTCAAATCTCGAAAAGAAATTTATTTTCTGAATAAATATCTGCTGTCAAATTTTGATCCATAGTTAGTTAGTACTGGAATTTTGGTCCGTGGTGATTTTCTTTTGATATTTATTTTGGTGGTTAATATCAAATGCTACTTTTTGTTTTTGTTTTTGTTTTTAAATTATAGTACATAACAATTATCATTGCTCACATTTGTCTTACAAACAGGGCTCTGTTGATCAATCTCAGCCTTTTCAAAGAAATGGTGCTACTGTCTTACTTTTTGGTGCATTTTACTTGCTTAGTAAGTATGCAACCCACTGTACCTGGGTCACGTCAGAGGCATACTCATCTCCCTCAATTGTTTTGGCTGCAAGAGGTGCCCATGGGAACAGGGTCATTTTTGATGATTATCGTGAGGCATACTTTTGGCTTCGTCAGAATACTCCTCCAGATGCTAAAGTGATGTCATGGTGGGATTATGGGTACCAAATCACTGCAATGGGAAACAGAACTGTCATAGTTGACAATAACACCTGGAACAATACACACATTGCTACGGTTGGGCGTGCAATGTCATCTTATGAAGATGAGGCATATGAGATAATGAGATCGCTTGATGTGGATTATGTCTTAGTTGTATTTGGTGGTGTTACTGGTTATTCTTCTGATGATATCAACAAGTAAGTTCATATGAATTTCATTGAAATTTTTGAAATTTTTGAAATATCTCTTGTTATTTGATAATACTTGTAGAAGCATTTAATGATTGTGTTGATGGCGCAGTGCAGTTATGCTTGTGTGTTTCTCTTAACTCTATCAATATTTCTGATTCATTTTCAGAACCCTTTTGTTCAATTTAATTGGAAGTAATATTTTGGGTGTTGTCATTCTGCTTTCATCATATAGTAATTCAGTTTGTCCATGCTAGATTTCTGTGGATGGTGAGAATTGGGGGTGGAGTGTTTCCTATGATTAAGGAGCCCGATTACCTCGTTAATGGTGAATATCGTGTTGACAAAGGTGCAGCACCCAAGATGTTGAACTGCCTCATGTAAGTTTCATAACACAGCTAAGATGTGTAAACTTATGTCATGTGTAGGTGCATTTAAGAATTCTTAACACGGCTAATAATTTCATATTTTTCCCGACGACACCTTACTTCATTTTATCAACATAGTAAAACAAAAAGCACAGGTGTCCAAAGGAGTTCTGTAATCCAAAACAATTTGTGCATATTTGTGGGGGAGAAAGAAAATAAAATTATTATAAAATGAGCATTTTATGCTGGAGCATATGATTATGGTTGTTCTTTTATGAATGAATTCTCTCAAACTTTTAGTAATAACATAACATACCCTTCTTTAAACTAAAATAACGTATTACATTTGCTTGAAATTTGTCAAAGAGATGATTGTGTTGACAATGTTTTGGGTTGCAATCCTTAATGCCTACTGATTGATGTAAGCGAGCTATAATGGAAAGTAAATGGAGTTTCATTCTGCTGGACCACTGGTTCTAATGTAGGATTTGCTGGGTGTTCTCTCACTTAAAATTAATCTTAGACCCTTCAGTGAATTATTTATTTGGGAAATTATTATACTATTGATGTTCCATTCTTTGTATGATGTTAACTTCTGTACAAAAATGATTTGTTTTTCAATTTTGTTGGCGATTAGGTACAAGCTGTCTTACTATCGATTTGGAGAGCTGACGACAGAGTATGGCAAACCACCTGGGTAAGTTTCGTGTGTCTTGAATATGTTATTTGTTTCCAGTGCATTAGGTGTATCAAGTCTGGAATTTTCATGTCAAATTGCTGATTTTTTATTTTATTTTTGGTTTTTTGTTGCGGGCTTTTGACAGGTATGATCGTGCACGGGGGGTTGAAATTGGAAATAAGGATATCAAACTTGAACATCTGGAAGAGGCATTCACGACATCTAATTGGATTGTTCGTATTTACAAAGTCAAACCACCTAATAATAGGTGGTAGATCTGGCTCTCTTGCTGCTGCTACAGAAAAGACAGTAATTGAACATGGTAGGTGAAAGCCAGAGAGCTTGGAGTCTTGAAATATAGTTTTTAGTGATAGCAAGTAAAGCGTATGGATTTCCTTTAGAGTTGGTTTGTGGCACTCAAGGCTCTTTACTGATATGATCGGGAACTCCCTAAATGGATTTGCGGTCTTTTTTGCCTCGGTTAATTACAACGGTTTTGTTCATTGTATCGTTGAGACATAGATAAGATTCACAATGTAACATTTGAGCAATTTTAATTTTAACTTTAAATGCCATGATAAATTTAGTGCCTTACCATCATTACTGCAACAGAAGGAATACATTTTGGGAAGGGAAAAAAAAAGTAAAATGCAAAGAACACTAGAATGCTTGTACTTCCCTAAACTCTACACTCCGCTAGTCCATGTGGGTTGCTGGTTTACCATTACAATGAAGTAAAATTGTAAGAAACTCTCTTGTTTAGTTTCTCTCATTTCCTTTATTTTCAATGCATGCATTTACATTTAGTAGTTCTCCGATGAATTTTCTTAAAAAGGTTGTATTTCTTTCAAATAAACTGTTCATGAACTTGTAATCCTTGTAACTTTGGGAAATATTGCGCTGGGTGAAATGCGTTGGTAATTGCTGTGATCACGGTTGTAAAGCCTCACCAACAAGAAGTAATGAAAGTTACAAAATTGGTAAATCCACCACCGTATAGGTATAGCCCTGGAACTCCCCACAACATGTAGAAAATGTACTCGTCGGCATGTGTTGAGGGTTTTAAGATTTTTTTAAAAAAAAAATTTTTATATAAAAAAATTATAAGCAAAGGGGCAGAGCCCCAGAAATAAGAATTTATTTCCGTAAAAAAGAAAAGTACCAATAGATAGAGTAGTGTTCTTTTGGTCACCTAGTGATCAAGGAATCCGTGGTTACCCACATTTGAATTTAAATCCAAAAGTCCATCCACTTTTGCACTTCCAATAGGTATAGGTCCATAAATTTAAAAGCAATTATCATTAGTAGTCCCTAAAAAAATTTATTATAAAAATAAGGTAAAAGGTAAGCGACGGTCACACGGACGGATGTTTGGTAGCGAAGTAAACGGGACAAACGCCAAGCGATTGAGCGATTGAGCGATTGAGCGATTTGCGATTTGCGATTGCGAAGAAATCATCGAAGCATGAGCGGCGGCGGCAGAGTACAACCGATAACGAGCGGGAGCGTGACGACCACCATCACCCTTGAGAACCCCGACGCATCGGCATCGGCATCTTCATCATCGCAATCGGAAGCTTTGGTTTTGCGGCTGAATCGGAAGAAGAAGAAGCAAGTGACATGGAAGGAGGGGACGGTGGACAACGAGTTCATGCAGAAGAAGAGCTCCAAAAAGTGTTGCATCTTCCACAAGCAGAAGCCCTTCGACGAAGACGACAGCGATGATGAGGATCACCACCATCAGCATCACCCCTCACCTTCGGGCCCTCAAGACAACGTCTGTTCTGATGAATCGTAGAATCATACTTTCTTTCTAGTTGTTCAATCCAGTGAAGAGAGTGATTGTTTTCACAAATCTGGATCTGTGATTTCATAATTCTTTAGGAGTTGGGAGGAGGAATTAGGATCTGTGATAAACAAAAATATTATATATATATATATAAATTTTCTTATACGGATATTCGGATGTTATTATCGTGTGGACGCAGTGTATTTTGTACTACCCGCCTTGCTTTCTTGTCTATTTACACATGCATCCGTACCTTCTGCACGTTAATGTATAATGTATTTTCTTATAAGAGAATGACTGATATATATATATATATATATATGTAATGCCCCCTCAATCCTTGCCCTTGTTTTATTGTGATATACATTACAAAACAAAGCAGAGGTCGGTTGTGATATGTTATTGTTGATCAGTTGAGTTGATAATGATTTGATGCTGCTGATTGCTGAATGTCAATTAAAACTTGAAAGTTGATTTCTTCTAATGAACAATTGGCTGGTTCTGGTTATTTCACAGAAAGAAACGACCTAAAACCTTACATGCCTGTGCCACAAAGCAAGCTCGGATTGGGCTTCACATAAAACCTTACTTGAAGGAACTTGTAAATTAGAATACAAGGCAATAGCCAGCCATTGATAGATTAATTCAGTATCTACAGCCCACACAACATCAATTGCAAGTAACACATCTGTTGACGCTCGGTATATACCCACACAACATCAATTGCAAGTAACACATCTGTTGACGCTCGGTATATACCGAGCCTGTCTGCCCAATACAAACGAAACACGTGCGTACGCTTGCCCAATACAAACGAAACACGTGCGTACCACTACCTCGGGGAAATTCGAAAGGATACAAATCAGTCACGTCGACGACAAGACCTCTCCTGACTAGTTTGCCGCACATCAGGAAGAGTGCCCATGTCCTCTCAAGAGCCACGTGTGAACCACCTAACCCACCACCTGACCAGATGGGACTAGTGCCGCGCGACAGGCTACTCTGTTGGCACCCGCCCGCCCCCTAGCAAAGACTCGTAAAGTCATCATAAGGAGAGAACGTGGATGAACCCCGACCGTCTGCCACCTGACAACTTGATGTGACACAAACGGCTCAGCTTCAAGCCGAAGTGACCGGCTCTTAAATTATCTTGTTTAAAACCCCTATAAATAGAACCCACCATGCTTGTAAGAAGGGATCTTTTTCTCAGTCGAAAAGGGTAATAATATACAGGGAATTCACAAAGACAGTTTTGTTCCTTATCCTTGCCCTTATCCCAAAATAAACCCGACTCAACGAACCAATTCTCCACATCTTCTCGCTTAGGAATCGCATTAAGTATTTCATATTTCATACGTTGGCCACAGGAATATTGAGGGCTGTAATCAACAACCAACCCATTACCATTGTTAATCCATACGTCTGTCTTTATTTCATTGTTTCAATATCGCCTTTCATGGAAAAAAGCACTAGTGATTTTCACAAGCTAAAAGGGAAAGGGAAAAGGCATTAGTGTAAGAGTGTTGTGCCAAAAAAAATTCAATCTCCATTGCCAATACGCAACCGATGATACAATTGTACTGTAATGCACAGCTTGACATTACTACCTTTATTAAGATAGCATGACCGATCTTAACTTAAATTCCCAGTCCAAGTGGGATTGCTATTTTTTGATACAAAGTAACACATCACAAGAATAACGAAATAATAAATAATTTGGTCACATACCATCTCCATTACAGCTTTTCTCAAGCTGCTGCAGCTACTGCTTCAGACTTGAAATACCATTTAGCATATTGCTGCATATCATTATCATCCAATAGTTGAAAATAAATCTTTATTTACCGTATTCTCCTTCTATATTTCTCCCCCTCTGATTTTATTGCAGCTATATCATGTATAACTTTGGCGAATTTTGTAGCTGAGATATTTCAGCCCATTGGATCTAGTGCAAGTAAACAAATCATCTATATCAAAGTGCAAATGAATTTCTCTAATCAAGGGCAGCTTTCCAGCGGCCAGTTATTGGCTTCGGTAAGCCATCAAAGATTGGTCTAGCCATCGTTGCAGTTGAGAGAGCTTGCAAGTCTTGTTTCAAGCTCCACCTTGAAGTTGGCCAAACTGATGCTGTGTTATTACTCTCCTGGTCTTTTAAGCTTGATGTGCTTGATGATTTACGAACAACAGCCATTTCGTCAGTCATGATAGAATCGCCTAATCCCACTGGAATGGAGTTCAACCATCCTGACTCTGAATCAGATTGCAGTACTGCTCGGCTTGCTGATTTCTGCCTCATGGCTAAACCATTTCCTGTTGAAGAAGAGAAACCACTGCTCCCACCACCGTTTTCCCCTTTTAACAGCCTTTCTGGTGTACCAGTACCATTATCAACTTCAGCTTTCTGACGCCTTCGGACCGATTTCTCATCAGATTTCTCACCCTCCCCATTGCCAGGTTCTGCAAGGTGCGTATAATCAGCCATTGCACCATTCTCAGCTAAAAGATCAATTGAAGAATGCCTAGACTTGTTAGGGTGACTTTCAGACAATGGTGAGAGCACCTCATCATTAAAGTATTCTGAACTTCGACTTCTGTAGACTGCCATCTCCATGCCTTCAGCTGTACCCCTCAAATTTGGAGATCTTAGACCATAGTATTTTTGTAAAGTGCTCATTGCTGTAGTGACTTTCTCTTTGGGAGCTTTTGAACCTACAGACCGGAATGGTTCTAGCACAATAGCTTGGCCAAGACATGGGGTGGATTTTTCAGTGTTGTTTTCTCTGCAGCAAGACATAAAAACTATAAGCTAACTGATGTTTATAAATACAGACTAAGATCGATTGATGCACTTGAACATCCAGCTACCAGAAACAGTGGGAATTTAGAATTGCAGATTACAAATTCTTAAGGCAGAAGCCGTAACCTCAGTTTTTTTTTCAGCAATAACAGATGTACATTAGATATGGATTACATATATAGAGGCAGGACCGGTGTAGAACTATAGCATGTTTAGGGTGATGCTTCGGTGGATGTATTATAGTTGCAATGGAAAAGGTAGCATGTGAAAATGTAAGTAATAGTAACATTTGATATTATCTTTTTGTTGTTCGTATTTCATGCTTATAGATTGTTTGGAATTGGAGTTAAGAAGAAAGAGGGTAGAACAGAAGAGGAGGCGGGATAAAATGAGAGAACATGGAAGGAAAGAATTGAGAAGATGTTGATTACCGTAGAGAAAGAGGGGAAGATGGCGGATGTCTTCCTGGCAAAGGTATTTTCAAAGTCTTCAAAGCAAACATTTGAAGATCTGTAGCAAACCCATTCATCCTTTTAATGTCAGCCACCTGTTTGTTTCATTACAAATTTACAAAGCATCATCAGCATTTACTCTTTAGCAATAGGACGACACCATTAAAGAAAAGTTAGAAACTTGGAACAAGACCCAGACGAAGAGGGCATGAAGCTGCAGCTGATGATCGCAATAATAAGAAGCAACAGACTAGAACTAATAGTAATAGAGCGGGAAATAATCAGAGCCAGGGAACGAGCTAATTAAAGACAGGATTTGAAAACTGAGACAAATTAATTTAACGACAGGATTTGAGTAGAGCATATATAAATATAGCAGGGGGATTTCAGAGAAAACTTAGAAACCTCGACGCCGTATTTGATGGCAACGCCGGCAAGTGTGTCCATCTTGGAGACTTGGTGCTCTATGAAATTCTTGCCTCCTCCTCCTCCATTATTGCCATTCTCCACCGACCTTGTATTCGAAGGAGACATTCTTCCCCGATCTCTTCCCTTTGTTGTATTTATATGTATATATTATAGCTTAATTAGCTGCTGCTGCCCTCAAATCCAATCTTTGGTTTCTTTCTTGAGAAGAGTTTTAGAAAAGAACGAGACACAAAAGCAGATCCATACATACAGAACTAAAATATTAAACTAAAAAAATGGAGTCTACATAAAAGTCAAGTGCTGCCAAGTCTCCCCTAAAGAAAAAGAAGAGAAGAGACGAGAGCTGTGAATTTGTGAATTTGTGAATATAAAAAGATAGAAATGGTAAAGTATTATATTAATTTTGTACGTATTTCCCCTGACGCGGAATGATGCAGTTGAGTTGAGGACTTGAAGGATGAGGAGAGAGGAGAGAGGAGGAGGAAGACAGCGGGCAAGAGAGAGAAAGAGGGAGAGAGAGATATACCGACTACCGACACATCTCAGCTCAGCTCAGCAGCACTCATTCATTTTTATGATATTTTATTCCATATATTAAAAAGAAGACTCACCCTAAATACTGTCACGCAAACGAACGACTCTGCCTCTTTGCGGCCCCCACCTCCACCTCCACACGTAAAATTGTAATGTATATTCCGTTTCCGTCCTTGTTTTCTTTATTTTTCTTTTATTTGTAGATTTATTTTATTTATTGTACTTATTTGATGATATGATATATCACGCAAGTTTTCAATTTTTGAGAACAAAATGACTTAAATCATTTATGCATACATGTAGCGGAAGTGGATGGACTGATGGACTCTAATGCAATTTGAAATTTAATATTTATGCTATTACCATTTACTAAATCAAAACTTACTAGCACATAATATGGATGTCTGTCACTAAGAGGGGGCGGGCAGGAGGGGGCCTTTAGGCCAAAATCCGTTTCCACCGCAACAGCCTCAGCCAGGGCAAGGCCTGGGTCCCACGGGCCTGGCGGCCAAGGGCAAATCTTGCCTCCCATGCTGCCGCGCCGCTAACGTCAATGACATAAAAAAATCAAAAAAATTGAAAAATAAATCTGAAAAATTCCAAAAATTCAAAAACATTTTTATACACACCTAGCAATTTTAATATTATTAATCTCATACATATAAATAAAATTAATCCCATGTGAAAATATCATACAGAAAATCTTATCCTAAAATTTTATCCTAAAATTGATTTGAGATTTTTATAATAAATAGTGACACGCAAGAACCGAAAATCTTATCCAAATGAATTGTTTAAGTATAAAAATAGGAAAAACAGTTTAAGTGAATAGTAATTGCCTTGCCCTTGCCTTCCATGGGTGGAGCAAAAATGCAGTACGCCACTATTCACATGAATAGTGCCCGCCGCCCCTTGCCCTTGCCCTTGCCCTTATGGGTGGAGTTGCTCTAAGGGCTCGTTTGGTATCATAATTAGATTCAATTTTATAAACTTAAAAACATATGTTTAGTCCAAAGTCATAAAAACCTGTTTGGTAGGCCCCTTTTTGAAAACCCAAATAAACAAAAAAAAAAACTCAAAAACACCCTCATTATTAAAAACAAAAAAAGAGGTTTTATAATAATTTTTTTTCTCTCTATTTGCACTCTCCTCTCTATCCCGAGGAGAAAAACTTGCCTGGCACGGGTATGCCACGTAAGCATTCCACCTCAGTGTCCCTATCCAATTATCTTTCGACACCTGGCAACCACTAACAAAATTTTTTGGTTAAACCAACAGTCAAGCCCTTATCTTCTTCACCATTACTCACCACCGCAGCCACTGCTGGCGTCTGCGTCAAAGTTGACGCCATCATTCTCCATCCTCCGTTGTGGGTATCATTTCTATCTTCTCGCCGGCTCTCTCACTCTAATCTCTCTCTTCACACCGACAAGGAAAAGACCCCAAAATGGTCAAGAGAAAAACCAAACTAAACCAAAAAAAGAAACAAAAATTCCAGAAGCACAATATTGCCAACCTTGGAATGAAATCTCAAGCTTATAATTGGGGGGATTAGATTAGGCTCTTGTCTCTCAATAATCAGGCATGAGGTGGCTGATCTTGCCTTCTTCAAGAGCCATCTTGGGCTCTGTAATTTTCAACCATATGCACACACCAGTGAAACTAAGCACCAAACTGGCAAACCCACTTCCCAATCCGATCCCAACAATGGCCAAAACCGAAAGCCCTTTGCTTTTCAAAGTGGCCCAAGGGTACCCATAAAGCTCCTTGTTCCCACCATCAGATCTGGAGGCCAATCTCTCCCATTAATTCCATCTCTTCTCGCCGTCATCCAATTTCCCAAAAATCGAATTACCAAAAATTGGCTCGTCTGGTTGGGTTACTTCTAGAAGGAACCTAGATTTTGCAAATGGGTATTTCCTCATAGACCAATGTTACTGATGCATAGAGAGAGAGAGAGAGAGGAACCGATGAGAGAGAGAAAAAGAGGGAGGGAGGAGATAGAAAAAACCGGGAGTGTGAGTTGCAGACGCGGGGATGGAGGAGCAGGGATGACCAATTTTTTTTAAAGTGTTAAAGTAGTTGACAAGTGTTGAAAGATAATTGGATAGGGATACTGAGGTGAATGCTTACCTGGCATACCTGTGCCAGGCAAGTTTTTCTCCTATCCCGAGTCCTGCTCTCTCTCTCTCTCTCTCTCTCTCTCTCTCTCTCTTTCCTCTCCCATCTCTCTCTCTTTCATTTTTTTCCTGGTAAACTCAGGCAGCATGAATCCCTCTCTCCTCTCTCTCCTCCTCTTTTTTTTTTAATAATTAATTTCAATTTGAAAATCTAGGGTTTCTAATTTTAATTTCAATTTTTAGATCTTAATGAGTTTGGAGTTCGATACCAAACAAGTTTTTAAAATTTTAAATTAGTATTTAAAAAATATGTTTTGAAAATAAATCATAAGTTTTGAGTTTATTTGTTTTAGTAAGATACCAAACAAATCCTAAATAATTAAATAAATCAATTTATCATCAGTGAAATTTGAAGCCATTTCTTCTAAGAAAGTCGACTATGAGTGTTATTAGACTGAATACTGATTGGCTACTATATAATTTTAAATTATGTTTAAAATCGTCTGCCTAACATGTACTGTGTACATATCATATCATACTAGTAAAATTGTCTCTAGCCGCCAGGTGTCCCAGCTCTTCTTTTTTCTAATTTTCCTTCCTTCCTGCTTCCTGCTTCCTGCTTCCTGCCACTCAATATATAAACTTCCGCATAGCATCAATATTGCAATCCTCTCCTCCTCTAATTCGAGTCGCCCAGGAAAAAAAAGAATACAGTGAGTCAGTCAAATCCTCTTTGGCTCTGTTTCCTTTTTTTTTTTGGTCGAATGGCTCATTGTTTCCTTTGGTAAGGCTTTTTTAAGGAAGGAGGGAGAGGGAGAGGGAGAGGGTGCGAGGAACAAGGAAACCTAGATAAAATATGGAAAAGAAATGGCCCCAGCGAGCAGAGAAGTATTTATTTATTTATGCGTATTATTATGTTAATGCATAATGCATCACCACCACAAGAAGAACGCTTGCAGCAAGCAATGCCTCTTTTTAAAAGGGTCGGCATGTGCATGTGCATGTCATGTCCACAAAATGGAGAAAGAAAAGAAAGAAAATAGATACAGCACTTGACGACACCTCTCAACTCAAATACGCCCCCTTGTAGTAGAAGAAGAAACAAGACCATGTATTACAGACGACATCCAAAAATTACCATGGTACCCAAATGGAAATTTTTTACAGGACACAACACAACGCTGATAATGCACATCAAATTCGCACAAAATGATGATGAACGTATAAAAGAATTCGCAACAACGACATTAACAATAGCATTTTAACTATGATTATCAGGACAAAATATTTAAAAAAGCAACTGTCACTAACTGTTAATGTATAAGATCTTTCTTTGTTGAACAATGGTTGTAGATCCATGAAGCTCATTGCACCTACCAAAAAGACAGAAAATTACCTTTTAATTGAAATCTTCATAAAACTATAACATATGAGAGAGAAACTGCGCTCAACACATATCAAGCCAGAAGAAAAAAAAAACAAACACAAAATGTCTTACAACTTAGAGTAACTAAACCACCTACTGCAAGTAAAACAATTATACATGATAAATTAAACGAATTATATGCATAAATTGCTGCAAATATAGTAAAATATTCAGTCGAAATGATCCAACCAGGGCTCCATACTGATTCATCAAGTTTCAATAAAGTAGAACAAAAGAACTTTGTTATGTATGGCTTGCGCTAAAAAACCTCTAGTCATTCAGACATACTCATAGTACACAAGACCGCACACAAACAAGACGGTTAAAAAGCAAAAGAGAACCAAAATATGCTTTCTATGCTGGACTCACATAATGCAGTCATTAATGATCCTAGATTCGGATGAAACAAAAACAAACATTCCGTGGTCCAACTCTTTAAAATGGAACACCTTACAAAATCTCATCAGCACACAAATTCAGCTGATTTTGACAGCAACAAGTATGCTCCTATCAAGAATCTGAGGCATCAAATGACTTGATATTGTAGGAACAACCTCTACAATATAACCCTGACACCCGACTTGATTTTGTCATAGAAATCAGGAACGATAAGCTACATATTCTCAATTCTGAAGGGACTATGATAACTGAGGATCCCCTAATCAAACATTATCAGGATGTGATTTACGACTGCCCTGGGCAGGGGAAACCTGAGCAACACAACAAAAGAATATCCCAGTCACTAGATATGCGGACGATCAATCCTACAAAGATTAAGGATTATTCGAAGAGTTTAGACCATATTAACCTCCTGTGGCAGAGGATGGTCAATAAGGCCTTGGGACATAATAAAACCTAGTCTGTCATGGAACTGGTGATTATGTACCTTGTAGATCTCGCTCCTAAAAATATCTTACTGTCTAGGATATCATACAATATCCTACAAATGCCATGAAAGTCACCTCCTACAACTGTCTCATAAGAGCACTTCCACCCATTTGCCATGGCAAAGGGCTTAGGGAGGCAAGGGCAATGTAAGGGCTGTTACAATTCACGTGAATAGTGGCAGCCCTTGCAAAAGGCTTGTGTGTTTCCACCCATTGCCATGGCAACCACTATTCACATAAGATATGAGGGGAGGAATTTGTATAGAGTTTTGGTATGGGAAGTGAAGAATATGACTAGGTATTTATTTTTTAAAAATTCAGAAATTTGTGGTTTTTTTATTATTATTTTTTCGTTGATGATGTCAGCAAACTCAAGCAACAGCCCAGGCTATTCTTGCCTTCGGGCCACCCCAGGCTTGTGGAGCCCACAAGCTGCCTGGGCAAGCCTTGCTCGCTGGAACCATGAACAAGCCCTAGGCCCCCTCCTGCCTGGGCAAAAGGCCCCTCGCTGGAAGGGTTCTAAGATACGGATGATTCATATCCATATTGCAAGATGGCAGATATGATACATATCGAGAATATCAATAATTCCGTGTAACAGTCGGTGCAGTGGCATTTCAGTGTTACCACTGATAGACTATGGTATGATTTCTAGAATTCTTCTGTTTGCACTATTTAATTGACGTTTACTAGTTCAAAGAGGGCTAATATGAGCTTGTGGGGGTTTGTTGGGAGTTTAACATGAAAGGAGCTCTACTGGACTTCTTTGTCTTTTTACTACACAGTACATACAACTTTTATCTCATGGTAATTCAGAAACAATTTATAGGTATATGTATTTCAAGTCATATCATTGGTTGCATGTTGTTGCAATAACTTGCTTTTGGAACAAATATGCCCCCACTCCGTATGATAGCTTTTCCTTTCACCAAACCTTTAAAGACCATCATATGTCATTCTTCCCCCATTAATCAGCTACATATAACTTTTTTTGAAGCAACATCTACAGATAACTCAAGCAAAACAATGTCACTAAGGTAAAATAGAGTTGCAAATTTGCCACATGAAAGGCCTAACTCTTAAGTAATCAACATAAAAATTCAAGTACAGATACAAGTATATTTGTCAATATTAGTCAAGCATTTCATATGAAGCGCAATTATAAGAAAAATTCCCAGTATGTATCCGTTAAACTACTGATGCAAGCATGAAACGAGTAAATGATGATTCCCTTTGAATGACATACAACAGAAACAAAATGGAAGACAAAAATGAATGTGTATTGTAACAAGTGCAATACCAATTGTGCTTAATCAAGATCTTCATGCCTCGGCTCCTCCGATCCAGAGTTATGACCTCCCCTATTCCCCGAGTTCGACTCATCATTGTTTCCACTCCCACTATTACTAGTCTCAGCAGAACCACCAAATACCCTGAAAAGGCGTGGCAAGGAGATGGTAAATCTCCGCTCCACCGTTCGGGGAGTTGGACTCTGACTGTCTAGAGATGGCGCACCAATCCCAATCCCAATCCCACTCCCACCACCACCACCACCTCCGGCAAAAATATTGACCCCACCAGCCGCCGCAGATTGATTAGCTCGATTGGCATTGGCGGAGGCCCCGCTAAGCCTCTGCTCGTAATCAGTATCATCGGTGGGCAACTCGTAGCGACAAACAGGACATGAGTTGTGCAATTCCAGCCAAGGCAGAATGCAATCCGAATGGTATATGTGCTTACAGGGCATCTGCTTGGCCTCCTCGCCGAGCTCGAACGAGTCCTTACACACAGCGCACTGGGAGGAATCGGAATCCAACAACTCCTTTGAGATTTTCACAACCGGCAAGCCCTCCACAGCGGATTTCGAAGCGGGTGGCGTGCCGTACCGGTTTGGGTCGTTCTCCGCGAGCTGCTGGATCAATTGCTCGAGGCCCGGGCCGAAGAAGTAGTCGCCGAGATTAAGATTGGGGGAGACGCGAAAACCTGCCGGGTCCCCCCCGGCGCCGGGGTTGTTATCGATCACGAACTGGACATTGGCACCATTTGCTCTTAGGGTTTGCAAATAGTTTTGAAGGAACACAAAGGGGTTGAAGGCGTCGGGGTCCTGAAACGGCGAGGAGCGTGCGGGTGCGCCGCCGAAGAGGGCAGAGAGATCGTCGGAGAAATTTCCAGGGCCGGGGGAGGAGAAAAGGAGGGGAAAGCCGCTGGAGGCGAAGGGAGGAGCGTCGTCGGAGGGGACGGAGAAGAAGGGATTGGGGGATAGGGTTAGGGTTAGGGGTTTCCATCTCTTCGACGAAGCCACCGCTGCAAATAGGGCAAACGAGATCGGAGGTAGGTGGAGGGGTGAGGGAAACCGTACGATCGCACTCGTGGCAAAAGTAAAGCTGAGGAGGAGCGATCGGGCCACCAACACCGCCGGAGTTGCCGCCCGAGGACGACATGTCGCTTTGATTGAGAAAGAATGAGAGTTTCAACAGAGAGGATAGGCGAGCGATTTATATGAAGGACGAAACGAGGAAGACCTGAAACTGAAGGAGGGAGGGAGGTAGTTTTTCCTTTTAGAGAGAGAGAGAGAGAGAGATTGTGGAAAGTTGAAATAAATAATTGGACGAATGGTGAGTGTTAAGGCGTTGTTCGCGAGTGTACGCCGATATACGTTTATACGAGGGATGATGGCGACTAGGAGCGGACTCACTGTCCTAATTTGACACAAACAACGGCAATTTTCCTTTTTCTTTTTTCTTTTTGAACATTACATGTAATTTATTTATTTACGTCTAATTTATTTCCTTTAGAACACTTCCACTTATTTGTCATGGCAAAAGGCAGGGGCAAGTAAGTAGGAATGGACCGAACATTTCAAAATGAGGTGGGCTAGATTTACCTTATTGGACTGTTAGATTTTAGATTCGACTAAACCCTTAGGCCCCATTTAGTTCACGGAATGGATTTGATGGGAAATCATTTTCCATGTTATTTCCTAAGGGATGGGAAATAGTGATTCCTTTCCCATGTTTAGTAGTGCCGGGAAAGTAACCTTGAAATATCACTTTATTTCCTTTCCCATGTTTGTTTTGAGTAGGAGTGGAAAGCAAATTTTGTTTAGTTTCTCAATTGTACCCCTATTAAAAATATGAAAAATCTTTTAATTTTATTAAACTTTCCAATTTAATTATTAAACATTACACCAACGTCCCATTGATAGTCCAAATATGCAAAATTTTAGTTTCTGACCTTTGGTGTTGGATGAGTTCTTGTCACCACATCAAAGCATTCCAATTGAATAGCTGAGACGCGAATCCAAACAGCCATTCTAGTGATGTGGGCATTGGCTGGGCTGAAGCCAGTTCTCCATTTTTGCATTGTGAGATATTGACCAACAATCATCCATGGCCCTTCAGTTAGCACATAGTTCAGATCTTCCTCGAGGTCAAATTGTACAACAAAAAAGTCATTGACCAGGTCAATAAGCTTACAATCCCCTTTCAAGTTCCATTTTTGTTGTAGACGAGCTTGAAGATAGGAATAAGTGTGGGATCGACCCAACAATTTGACTATCAGAGCATTTCTCCATGGTTTACAGAATCGGTTCATCGCACGATCAAAGAACTGAATGCATGGGCCGCGGTCTTTTCGGGTAATGTTCACATCCTCATCGTCGTTGAGATCTTCATACTCCGTGTCCAGATGATCAATATTAATCGCCACATTCTTAATCTGATTTACCTTACTCATTAATTTGTCGCGTAAGCTAACTCCTCCAGTGGGAGAAATAGGTACCTGTTTCATGTTGAGGTCCATCCCCATTGTAGAGCACAGATCATGTTCTTGACCAAGAGGCCTTGTTCTGGAAACAGAAATCTAGAATTAATTGGTTGCAAGAGGGAGATAGAAATACCAAATTTTTTCACCTTACCACAATTATTCGAAGACGGAAAAATAAAATTGAAAGGCTGAAAAATAAGGATGGAATTTGGATTGATGAAGCCTCATGCATTAAAGAGATTGCTGTGGAGTATTTTACTGATCTCTTCTCCAATAACCAGGTTATGGACACTACCTTTTCCCTCCCTAGTTTGTTCCCTAGAATTGAGGAGGGTGAGATGATCTTATTGAATAAACAAGTAGAGTTAGAAGAAGTCAAGACCAGCCTGTTTAATATTGGAGGTCTTAAAACTCTTGGAGTGGATGGTCTTCCGGCTTGCCTTTATCAAAAGCAGTGGGGAAAATGCAGTGGGGACATCCATACGATGGTGGTGAAGGCTTTCAATGATTGTTGTGTGCCAATGAAACTTAATTCAACTCTTATCACTTTGATCCCTAAAGTGGAAAGCCCAAACTCAATGATACAGTTTCGTCCCATAAGCTTGTGCTCAACTTTATATAAAATAATGTCCAAAATTATTGTTGCCAGGCTTCGACCTATCCTACCAAATCTCATCAGCCCCAATCAGGTCAGCTTTGTCCCTGGACGGCAGATTAATGACAACATCCTTATCGCCCCAGAGATGATGCACAAATTTAGAACCTCAAAAGGGAGGACAGGTTTCATGGCTTGGAAAATTGACCTCTCTAAAGCTTATGATCGCCTAAATTAGAATTTTGTGGAGCATGTGCTTCTGGAATTGGGTTTACCCCCTAACTTCAGCAAGCTCATCATGAACTGTATTTCTACAGTCCATTACCAAATTTGCATCAATGGTGAACTCACTCACGCGTTCACACCCAAAAGTGGCATACGACAAGGCGATCCTCTTTCTCCCTATCTGTTTGTCCTTTGCATTGAGAAATTATCCCACATTATCTTTGATGCTATTAATAGGGGTAAATGGAAACCCGTGAAGTCTTCTCAAGCTGGACCAAAGATTTCACATTTATTTTTTGCTGACGATCTAATTTTATTTGCTGAAGCTAGTGTTGCTCAAGCAAGGGTGCTAAAGGGCTGCTTGGAAACTTTTTGCCAAGCTTCTGGCCAGGTAGTAAACTTTGACAAATCTGCGATCTTCTGTTCCCCAAACACCTCCAAGGAAACCTCCCACGAGATAAATTCTATATGTGGGTCGCCTCTCACTGAAGATCTGGTGACAGGACCCGACCCAGATTTCCACCTCGGAACCTGAGACGGACCCTGTTGATGGGCCCACATCAACCCATGTCGGGCCCACACCCTAAAACAGTTACCCTCTTCCCGAGATTTAACCTAAAAGGGGCCAAGACTTCTGCCGAAAAACGGGCAGAGTCTCCCCTAAAACAAGGACTAGCCAAAAACTTCAACCTGTCAAACAAGCAACAGATAACATCCCAAGCGCCAGCATGCATACAACATATACATAACAGGCCTCCGGCCAAACTAATTCAACCCTAAAGGTGATACAGAGCAACTAAGAGTACAAGAATTCAACAGCGGAATAGAAATAATAGAATACAAGTTTAAGGTTCAAGGATTACAATCCTACCCTTCCAACGAAGCTTGAGAAGAGAAGCGCACAGCCGAACGGTGTCGAAGCAACTACGGTCTGGGGGGCGCAAAACAGAAAGAGTGTGAGTGGACAAAAACAAGGTTTTACATACTTAAATCAAAGTACTAACCCCACCGTTTAAAACAATGCAAACACGCATATGAAACCGTTTATATACTCGTTTGATTTGAAAATCGTACTATCTCAAAGTACGAGAAAACAATTCCAGTTTAAAACCCCTTTTCACATTTCCCGAGGCATAACCTCCCAAAACAAATCCCACAAAAGTTTATAAAACATAAACAAAAGGATTTATTAGCGTAAAAGCATAAAGATGGAATAAAATTCACATAAGGTAAAACAAACCTTAAAAATGCCGAATAGCTTGCTTACAACAAGCAAACCAAACTTGACAGCAATATAAACGTTAATTGTAGTTCAAAACATTTATATATATATAAACATATATATATATATATATATATATATATAAGAAACAGTTTTAGGATTCAAATCCAAACAAAACCTAATAAATGCTGAAGTCAAATCAAGCATACTGCAACCGAAACAGGTAAACAGTTTCCCAACTTCCCCACACTCATAACTACGTGCTCACGAGCACGACAAGTGAGGAACGATCCTCACTAAAATAAATATGAATACGAAGGTACTAACACACGCGTATAGGTATAGTATAACCATAACACCGAACACAAGTACCAGGGGAAAACAATCCAACAGGGGATCATTTGACTGGACATCGGTACAGTCTCGACAAGACACCGTGCCCAGGGTTGAGCCGTCCAAAGTGGGACTAAACTCATAGGACCATATGGTAAAAACTTACCAACCATAACTCCAAAATCTGTCCTACGCGCGCAGACTACCCAATCAAGGGTCTACAGCTACACCCCGTTAAGGTATGCACCGGATCGTATCATACCAAACCAGGTAACCGTATCATCAGTATCAGAACAGGGGGAGGTACAATACAAGGTGCTAACAGCACTCAAATCAATCGCTAAGCGATAACAGTATACATATATATACAACCATTATGTACCCAACCCAAAACACCAACATCAGGACACAAGCGTCCAAAACCCAATGACTAACATATATATATCCAAAGTAGTCATAAGCATTGAAATCATATATTCAATTAAAACCATAATCAAATATACATTTAATCCACGTCAAAACGTATTAAAGTTTCAAATAAAGAAACGTCAAATGGTATGAGAAACCCAATATATAAATATATCAAAATAGTTACATAAGGGACCTCACGTCCCGACACAGGGCATTCCACCCAAAGATATATAATTAAAATATAACGAACTCGCTTGTAAACACATACCATTAAACCAAACGTATAATCCAAAATATACATACGTATATATATATATATATATATATATATATACATAAAACATAATGATCCTTTAAAATACAATTACTCAAGCCCAATCCCATATACATATATAGATATGTATAAATATATAAATATACGTATAATCCATTCCCTTTATCCCAAAGTGTATATTCAAAATAAATAAATAATTATATATATATATATATATTAAAATATACATATATATAATCAAAGTATAAGTAATTATACTTCATAGGGTTTACACGCCAAAACCGAATACGTCATCAAACGGACTATACTAACGTCCTCATATTCAATTATATAATTAAATATAATATAGCAACCTTTTTAAATATAATATCCGAACGACCCTAAACGTCCGTATCTCATACCCCAAAATATATATACATATATATATATATATAAATAGTATAATGACCCTAAGGTCAAGATAGCCCAATATATAACCCGAAATCAAATACCAAAACCCACCAGACGTCACTACGTCCCGTTCAATACCCCAAAGGTATAACAATAAAATAACCATCAGCGCCCCACATAAAACCCGGCAACCCAAATCATGCATTAAACTCAAATGCAAACCCTTTTTAAATATAATTAAACCAAAGTCAAACCAAGACTTAACATTCAAGATTTAAAACAATCATTAAATCTCATTTCATGCATTTCATGCAATTCATTCAAATCATGCTCAGTAGAAAACAAAGTCCACTCACCGTTGGTCCTATGCTGCACAACCCTCAAAGGGTCCCGCTCACAAAGTACGCAGAGTCAAGGTACCTAAAGCGTTAAAGACGATGATTGGATTAGTATCACGAACCGTAAACTTAAACCCTAACAAAACCCCACTTAACGTGCACGTACATCCTACGAAGGATTCCAAGGTCAAACTACCTCTTACAACCAGTGGGACCGCCCCGGAAGACTCACGGTCAACCAGTGGTCAAACGCCCCGGTTCGATCAACCCGGGCCCGTGGAGCCCAAGACCTCCAAATCGATCAGGACATTCCTAGAAGTCCAACAAAGTCAACTACATGACAAACAGACCTCGGGAGACGCTCGGTCAACCCTGGTCAAACTTGGTCAGACCGACCCGAATAGGTCAAACCGGGCCCGTGGGTCCCATGACCTCCAAACTTAGATCCGAAAGTTCCTAGAGGTTCAACACGACCTAAATAACGTGACCTCCAAGTTTGGTCTCGATCGAACGGTCGGATTGCTCACGATCGCACGACCGGACGATTATGGTTTAATTCTAACTTCAAGTCATCGATCCGGAGTATCCGGGACTCCGAATCACGATCCGTCAAATCCTACACGATCCTAGAATTATCTAGTTCAACATATCCAAGAATGGACACAATCCAACGGTTCAATCCTATCGAACCCGAGAATCGCGCAATAGGTGAGATCCATTCGATGACCAAACGATCTCCGAATTGAGATCCGTCAACTCCCACGCGTTCACAGTGATATGAGGATCAAACTTGGTCAGACCGGCCCGAATAGGTCAAACCGAGCCCGTGGGTCCCATGACCTCCAAACTTAGATCCGAAAGTTCCTATAGGTTCACTACGGCTTAGAGAACACGTCCTGAAAGTTTGGTCTCAATCGAACGGTCGGATCGCTCACGATCGCACGATCGGACGATTACGGTTTAATTCTAACTTCAAGTCATTGATCCGGAGTATCCGGGACTCCAAACCACGATCCGCCAAATCCTATACACTCCTAGAAATACGAGGAACAACATACGTGAATTCGGATTCAATCCAACGGTCCGAACACATCGAACCCACGAAACGCGCAATAGGCGTACGTTGGTTCGACAGTCAAACGACGTCCGAATCAGAATCCGAGCATATGTACGCGCTCACGACGACATGAGGAACACAACGGAACGAAGAAACCACCTTGCTACAGTGCCCACGCGCCGCCACAAGTGCCGGCAGCGCGTGGGTGCCTTGAGCAAATTTGGGTGTTTGGGTTTTCGTCGATTCGAGGGACAAACCAAACTGATCTAGACGATGAGGGGAGTCCAAAACCAGTCTGAACCGGCCAAGAACCGACCGTGAACTGGCCGGAAAACCAACTTGAAATCCGGCCAGATTTGGGGCTCACAGATCCGATCCAAAACTAACTTTTCAAAGGAAACTAATTATACAGCAAGCTAGAGGGGATCGAGAGGATTGAAAAGCATACCTGATCCGCCGTGGAGGGATCTGATTGGTCCATATCAGATATTAGGGTTTTAAACGATTTCTTTAATGACCAATATATCCCTTTTAAGCGTTATAACTCCGAATCAAACTTTCCGCACGTCCACGAACTTGTTTCGACGTGCCGGACGCAATGGCGACACCCGTTTCGTCAAATTACGTCCTGAAAATATTGTTGACCAAAAAGCCCCTTTAATTATTAAATTCTTCTTAAATTCTAATTTTATTATTTAATTCCTTTTAAATTCATTTTAATTAACCAAATTAATTAACTAAATTAATTAATTCATTTTCGTTTAATTTTAGGTCAAGGATGTCACAGGTAAATTGCTCTCTCTTGCTGGTCGAGCTACTTTGATTCAATCAGTTATCTCGGCAGCCCCCATCTATGCTATGCAGACACTAAACTACCAGCCAGTATCTGTGACCACCTTGATCGCATAAATCGCAACTTTTTCTGGAGCGGGAGTGAGAAGAAAACTAAAGTCCATTTATATCAGTGGGATTTGGTGTGTCGGCCTAAGAATAAAGGGGGGTTTGGTCTCAAAAAAACTGCTCATATGAATCAGGCCTTACTATCCAAAATTGGCTGGAGGTTACATGTGAAGGACAAGGGATCATGGGCTCAGATTTACAATGCTAAATATCTCAAGGGTAACTCCATTTTAGATGCTATCAATTCCTCTAAAAAAGATTTCTCCTCTACCTGGAGAGGTGTGCTTCATGGAGCTGAGGTTCTGAAACAAGGTATGAGATGGCGAATTGGTACAGGTGAAAAAGTAAAGTTCTGGAAAGATAACTGGATCACGGGAGCCCCTCTACTCCAACACTTTAATGACGCTACTCCAATTGATACTGATAGTGTTGTCTCCAATTTTTACAAGAATAGCTGGTGGGACATTGATAAGCTAAGAAGTGTCCTACCTGAAAAGATAGTGCAAAATGTGATTAACGCTTCAGTGGGCTTCAACAGCAATAAACATGATACTCAAATATGGCAGGCCACTTCAAATGGCTTATTCTCTGTGAAATCTGCCTATAACAACTCCTTTTACGGTGATGATTGGCCTAATTATGATTGGAAGTTCCTATGGAAGCTAAAAGCCCCTCCGAAGTTAAAAATTTTCCTTTGGATGGTGATTCAAGGTAAGATTCTCACTAATGAGCAGCGTATGAGAAGACACTTGACTACGGATCCTTCTTGTGGGATATGCAATTGGCATGTGGAATCAATCCTCAATATCCTTTGGGACTGTCCTAAGGCCAATCAGGTTTGGAATTCTTTTCTCAATACTAGACAGCGCACTGATTTCTTTTGCTTGGACATAATACTTAGGTTGAAGATTAACCTCCTCTCAAAGGTAACTTGGTCGGATGACATTCCTTGGAATCAAGTTTTCATTTTTACTTGCTGGTACATATGGAAGTGGAGAAATATCCAGGTGATGGGTAATGGTACTGACCTGCCCCTTGATTCCCCAAAAGTTATCACTCATGCTGCACATGAATGGCATCATGCCTCTACTGTGAATGCTAGAAGGCCATCCAAAATGATAACCTTATTAGCGTGGGAACCCCCTCCTATTGGCCAGTTTAAATTGAACGTCGATGGATCCCGTAATTCTAGATCTAGCCTTATTGGTGCTGGGGGTGTTATAAGGGATGGGTTTGGAAATTGGATGTGTGGATTTGCTGTAAACTTGGGCAAGGGGCAAATCCTGGAGGTAGAATTATGGGGGCTGTTTTTTGGATTAAGGATGGCTGTTACTAGAAGCATTAATAGTCTAATTTTTGAGATGGATTCAGCTACTATTGTTAAACGTATACATGAACATCATAATATGGAATTCCACCCTTTTGCTGCGCTCTTATCCAACTGCTGGCAGATGATGAATCAAGTTGAGAGCTGCAATTTACATCACATTTACGGAGAAAAAAATAGTGTCTCTGATGGTTTGGCTAACTGGAGCCACAATCTTGACCTGGGCCCGTGCTTTTTAGAGGAAGCTCCTAGTTGGATTGGTTCTAAAGTGGTTGATGATTTGCTTGGGGTCGTGAGGACTCGTATGGTCTGTGTTGAATAGTTTGCTGTTTGTTTTTGTTTTTTGGGGTGCCTAACCCCCCTAGTTCATAAAAAAAAAGCCAAACTTATCACGATCAATTCAGTTCAGTGTAAAATTATACTTATTTGTTGTTGAAACCGAACCAAACCAAACTAGTCATATTGGAGTTGATTTGAACAGTTTGGTTGGTTTGATGAAACTCTACCAAAGTTTTCACAAAAATCCTGAAATAGATTTCAGTTAACATCTCTCAAGAAAAAAAAAATATGTTGGAGCTGCAATCTTCCTTTAATTTGATACTATATGATATAATGAGGAAGTCCTTAATATCCATCAATCAATCGCGTATAGTATTAGACGTATGGAGGGTCCCTTAGTACTTTTTATAGTTTTGACTATTTCTTTACCTTACTGAATAAATAAATATTCCTTGAATAATTTCATTTTTTCAACAAAAAATTAAAATAAAATGAGTTACGCACGCTCTCTATATATATAGCAGCCTTTATAATGTTGGGTTGGAAAACTAATGAATATGGGGGCCGATTAAGTTGCAAGGAAAGGCTCAAAAAGGCTCTGATCCGTGAAGAAGTAGTCGACCCATAGTTGAATTTCCTTTGCAAGACAACAAGTGCTTGAGTTTGAATAAGGAATGAAATCAAATTTTGCCAGAATCGCGATCACAGATCATATGACTACTTGACTTGGCTTACCGCCAAGAAAGAAATCAAATACAAAGAAAGAAGAGTCTTTAAAGACAAAATAGTTCATTACTCGATCTCACAGTAGATTGAAAAAAAGTTGGTCCCCCGTCACTTTTTTGAGGGCTAGAGTTGGTCAGTGGCCTTTTTCTAGTTCAATCCAACTGGATCCAGGCAATTTCTTTACATCCCTAGACTCCATTAGTTTCCTCAGCATCCCAGCACTATCCCAGTTGCTTAAACCAGCAAACATGTTTGACAGTAATACATACGTTGATGGTTTGTTCTGTTTATATCTAATGCATGCTCTGCTGCACGCTTTCCAGTTTCTATATCGCCATGAACCTGACAAGCACCAAGCAAAGTTTGCCAAACCAGAACACCTGGTTTAAAGGGCATGTTTAGGATTAATCGCTCAGCTTCCTTTATACGTCCAGCTCGGCCTAGAAGATTCACCATGCAAGCATAATGGTCTTCTCCAGGGGAGATTCCATGGTTATGAGTCATGGAGGCAAAATACTTCCATCTTTCATGAATAAACCCTCCTTGGCTACATGCATAAAGCAGGCATATGAAGGTGATGTAATTTGGCTCAACACTTTCCTCCAGCCTCATCTTATCAAAAATGTAAAGAGCTTCTCTAGCTTGCCCATTTTGTGCGCACCCCATGATCATTGTGGTCCATGACACCACAGAACGATCCTTCATTGACTGAAAAACACACCATGCACCCTCCATGCATCCACATTTTGCATACATGTCTAGCAGAGCGTTATCCACGCACACATCAATATCAGTACTAGTTTCGAGTTTAATTCTCAAGCCATGGAATTTCTTCCCTTCATCCAAGGAAACCAAATTGGCAGATGCATTCAGGGCAATTGCAAGCGTGAACTTGTTTGGCTTTATACCGACTTTCTTCATTTGAGCAATAACCTCAAGCGTTTTGCTTGGTTCCCCATATTGTAGGCACCTGGCAGCCATTTGGGTCCATGAACATACATCTTTTGAAGCCATCTCATCAAAGGCTTTGAAGCCATCCACTAACTTGTGATTTTTAATGTACATATCAGACAAAGAGTTCCCCACACACATCTCAGCCCCATGACCACACCTGACAAGCTGTGCATGAACCTGGACACCCATTTTAAGATCAGTGAGAGCAGCCAACCCAGTGAGAACACTCGAAAATGTGTAGCCATCGGGTTTCACTCCCTCGCGATTCATACGACACCAGAAGTTTGGTATTTCCAAATAAGAACACTGCAAGTAGCTAGCCGTGATAGCATTCCAAGACACAATATCTTTATTGGGGTAATTCTCAAACACTTCCAAAGCCTCTGTTAATTCCCCCTGTCTTACTAACACAGTCAAGAATGCATTCATCAGGAAAGCATTCCACTTGAATCCTAGGCGAACTATGAATGCGTAAACTTGGTAAGCTTGAGTCAGATTGCCATACAAGGAACATGCGTGGAGCGCGCTAACCAAGGTAAACTCACTGGGCTTGGTCATGCCATCCTGGTGCATACGAACAAACAAAGACAGGGCTTCTTTAAGACAGCCATGTTGGACAAAACCTTTAATAACCGCAGGCCACGACACAACATTCTTGTGAGGCATTTCATCAAACAGTTGGAAACCATTGTTAAGATCGCCACATTTAGCATACATGTTGAGTAAATGATTTTGAAGAAAAGGAGAAAATGGCAGATAGCCCTTGATGAGTTTTGCATGAATTGCTATGCCATGGGGTAAGTTAGAGGTTTGGCCACATGTACGCAACAAGTCGGAGTAAGTCTCTTCCTCTGTGGCCAAGATGTGTGTGGATTTTGATGCGGCAAGCGTAAATGTGTCTCCAAAAAGAGCACGACTACCTGGGCGCGGGCGGAGCATCTATCTATTGAATTTAAATTTTTTGTCTAACGTCGTGATTTACACACATGGTCCATCATTTCTACTGATTCTGAGCCTTAGTCCAACCTTTGACACCGGATTTAGCAACAAAAAAAACTTGTTACTTTGTTACATCATCATATATGAGATCATTATTTCTTGTCTAAATTTATAGGGGGCATTTGAACTCGGTTGCAATGAAGCGGCCACATTGTCTTGATCAATGGTCATACAACTCATAATCCACTTCACATCCAACACAAGGTATTTTTACATTTTTTTTAGTGGAGTACAAGCGATAGTCTAAACTAGAGAGGAGGAGGATTTCACACACACAACTACGATCAGTGGCGGAACCAGAATTTCATGTATAAGGGGGCCTCTTACAAAATATTTGTAAAAAAAATTTGAACTCACAATTAGGGGTGGGCTCGGTTTGAGTTGGTTCGTTTTTGGGCTCAACCCGAAACAGAACCATAAACCTTGGTTTGGCTATTTTGGAAACTGCAACCAAACCATAATTGATGAAAACCGACAACTTCGGTTAACCGAACTTGATGGGTTGGTTTGGTTCGGTTTCGATTTTTTGGCTTTACGAGAGAGAGAGAGAGAGAAGAAGAAGAAGAAGAAGGAAAAAAAGATGTATTATATATATAAACTATGTATTAATAATATATATAAACTTCTTTAAACTATGTATTATATATATATAAACTTCTTTAAACTATGTATTATTTTTATATATATATATATCTTGTAATAATATTATATATAATATTTTTTAATACTATCGGTTTGGTTTGGTTAAACCGTGGTTTTGGATATTGCAAATCGTACACCGAATCATATCTTTCGGTTTGGTTTGGGTTCAAACCGATGATAAAAAAATTAAAAAAACCAAACCAACCCAAACCATCGGTTTGGTTTGGGCGGTTTGACCGGTTCTGAGTTTGAATGCCCAGCCCTACTCACAATACATTCCAAAATAACCAAAAAGACCAAAACATCATACATTATATATATATATATATATATATATATATATATATATATATATAATGATACCTTTTTTTTCTTTTGGTAATCTACAAATTAATTGAAAGATCCATTGAACTTAATAGAGAATAATTCAAATTTTCACAAATCCTAACAAACCATAGGCAAAGAGAAAACAATAAAAAAATTAAGAGAAAGATTAACAATCTTAATTAAGTGAGTCAACCCAATTGAAACTTGATAATTTGGCAATTTTATTTTTGAAACTTGATAATATATTATATGGAGAATAAGAGAATAAGTAGTCACAAATTTAGAGAAATGGGTGAAAATAACTCTTTGGTTTGAAGGACTTGTGTAAAAAAAAATGTATACTAAATTTTTAGAAAATTGATCTAAAACATTAAAAAAAAAATGTTAACTTGAAGAGAAAACTCTAGAAATATTATAAGTATCATAAAAGATATTAATATATAATATTTTTAATATAAAAATGAGGGGGGCCCAGGACCACACTGGTCCTTTAGTGGCTCCGGCCCTGACTACGAAGACATGGCCGTGGGATTCCCTTTTCCTTTGGAATAGACCCCGCTAGCAAGAGTATTATTTTTACTTTTAATTGTTCTTTATAGCTACATAACATTTCCAACACGCAACTACATGTGCATGTTGCCAAAGATGAAGGTAAAAAGGTATTGCATATGAAAGAAGACAGTAGCAGTACCCTTGCAAGCGAGGAGATGAACGTGGACTCTGAAGAAAGAGTTCCCTTCCCTGAATAATATTCTTGAAATGAAGAAGGTACAGAAGCAATCCAGAAACCTTAGGAAATAAAAAAAGAATGATTCTCTTTCTCTCTTAAAAGGACAACCATAAGAAACCTCTAATATCAGCTAGCTATATAGTTAGCTTGGTGCCTTTGTATTCATTCATTCCCCAACAAAAAATAAGGAGTATAAATAGAGAAATAGAGACATGCCTTAGAATAGATCTTCCTTAGTATCAAGATTAATATTTCTCTAACATATATATATCCAGACATCAATTCTTGTATTCTAAAGTCTAGATATGACCATGGAAAACAACGCCGGAGCTGAACCCCAACGTATTTATGAAGACTTTGAACCCTACTGCAAATGGAATAAGCCCGACACGGTTGAGATCCATCTTCCAGCTGGTATGTATTTGTAATTTGTACTAGCTAGTAAATTAGTTTTTGTATTGGGTTTATATATAATGAATTAATGTAGTGATAATGGATAATGATGATGATGATGATGTGTGTGTGTGACTGTCATATCAGGTTTCAGAAAGGAACACCTCAAGGTCCAAACCAATAATGTGGGGATTCTTACAATCCATGGAGAACGCCCCCTGAGTCTCATGAACACATGGAGCCGCTTCCACAAAGAAATCAAACTTGCAGACAAGAATTGCGATCCAAATGAAGTTCGTGCCAAGCTTGCGGGAGGAGTTCTTATAGTTACGATGCCTCAGAAAGTTTCCAACGTCCGCATTTCCAATCCTCCTCCCAAGAACACTACTACTAGTAGTCAAAAGGAGAAACTAGTGGTACCAGCTGATCATCTTCAACAAGACAAAACCACAATTAAAGACCAAATAAGTGATTACAATAATAATAATGAATGTAAAGGCCAAAGGACTTCTTCTTGTGGTACCAGTACTGCTTTACTTTCAAGATCCAAATTAGTGGGAAAAGATGTTGCGCTCAAGCTTGGGGTGGCAGTGGCGGTGGTGGTGGTCGCTTTTGGTTTCGGGGCATATGTTGTCAAATATTACAAACATGGACACCCATATTCCTATTCCTATTAGTTATTTGTTTCCAAAACTAGATTCAAACTCATGATCATCATGTTACACTTACACTAATGTATATTATATATACTGTCATTTAATTAAGGCACCTAGCTTCGTCCAGCTTTTAATTAACTAATAAACATGCCCCTTTGAATTTGAAATTACGGGTGTATGATTCGTATATATGAATATATTGAAGTCTGATTCTTTTTCATATGGTTATTCTTCTGTTTGTTGATTTGTACATGCTGTTATGTTAGAGATAAATTATTCTATCATTCAATAAATGTTCACAATTGCGGGGATAGCTCAGTTGGGAGAGCGTCAGACTGAAGATCTGAAGGTCGCGTGTTCGATCCACGCTCACCGCAGACTTTTGTTTTTTTCCTTCCATTTTTTAATCTTTTGTTTTTATTTTCTTCCATTCATTTATGTATCTCTAAAAGTATTATTAAGAGCATCCACAATCATTTTAGTTAAATTTTAGCTAAAAACATATAAAAGTTATTTTAGAATTTCTTTATAAAATTTAAACTCCAATCACGCTTTCTAGTTTAGGGAAATATAAATCTTATAACTCTTTTTAATTGGTTAATCTCTATTAAAAAATAATATAAAAAATAGTTAGCGTTAATTAAAGATTTGAAATACTCATTAAATAAGCGCAGCATTAAATTATAGTGAAATACCAGAGTTCTTTTTCTCTCCTCGCGCCAGGAGCCTCCTGTATGCCTCCTATTTTAGGAGGTGGATAGGGAGAATGGTTGGAGTTGTGTTTTGATTCCTCCCTAAAATTTGTCTAAGGAGGTGATTTAGGGAGCCTATTGTGGATGTTCTAAGTGAATGCACAGCCTCAACCTCAACCTCCTGACTGAGTAGTGTGTGAGTATTGTGTTTGTGTTGCAGCTGGAGTGAGTGAGTATAGGGAAGGAAGGAAAAAGAAAAAAATGGGTTCAAGGGGAGGAGCGAAGGTTTTGCAGCTGTCTCGAGCGAGCAGAATGAGGACGAAATTGCAGACGGCGTTGGAAGCGAGCGTTTTGGAGATAGAAGACGTGTCGCATCAGCACGCAGGCCACGCCGCCATGAGGGCCAACGCTAACAACAAGGATGGCGAAACGCACTTCAACCTCAACGTCGTGTCCCCAAAATTCGAGGGGCAGAGCCTGGTGAAACGACACCGCATGGTGTACGACGCCTTAGCCGACGAGCTCCAGTCTGGTCTCCATGCGCTGTCTATTGTGGCCAAGACTCCCCAAGAGATTGGCCCCAAATAGGCCATTCCAATTTCCATCTGCAATCTCCTTCCTTGTCACTGTTTATGAGGGTTTCTCGTTCTATCTATCTTTTATGAATCGATTTATCAGAGATGTATGCATTTTTACTGAATCGAACTTTGAAATTGAAATACAAATCTCTTTCAGAAATATGCGTTATAATTTTACAACTATAAATTTGTCATCTGGATTCTGTTGCTGAATGTGTAGCAGGGCATAATGCTTGCTTTTTGAGGTGAGATGGTCAGTCAAAATTCAAAACTCAAATAGATTTATAGAATAGAATGAGTATATATATAGTATAGTTGGAAGGAAAATGGAAAATTGAAGTAACACTAACTGTGGCGTGTTTTAAGGAATGCCAACCGTTTCCTCTTGGAATTAGTTGAGCCTCTACCCTCATTCAAGACTCAATCTGTGTCTGTCTGTCTGTCTGCTTGCCTCTCTCTCTCTCTCTCTCTCTCTCTCTCTCTCCGCGTTGCTTCTGTTGTCTATGTGTTATTTTGTTTTTGTTGTTTCAGGTTCCATATCAACCAAACCAACACAGTAACGAAGGGAGGCACACTCGCAATCAACAATGAATGACAAAGCCTCCGTTTCCAAGGAGCTCAACGCCAAACACTCCAAGGTCTCCTTTCTTTTTCTGTTTCAACTTTTTTTATTATTTGACATTCATCTATTACAATTGCAATTATTCTGTCTGCTGTGTTGTTACATTTGCGTCCAGATTTTAGAAGGTCTTCTTAAGCTGCCGCAAAACAGGGAATGTGCTGATTGTCGGAGCAAGTACACATTTCGCAATCCATTTCCTTCTTTAATATGTCGTCTACCATATTTTTTCTTCTGTCTTAAAGTACTTTAATTTGCTAAATTTCATGTATTTGGTTAAAATCCGATTATTTGATGGCCATTCCTTGATGATGCTTAATTGAATTTAAGGCAGACTCATATCTTCAAATTTCTCTCTCTTTCTTGTTGTGTACACAACTATGTTTATTTTCCTGTTCATTTAGTTTGTAGGTAGTCATCATCTCTCTGACTGAGGTCTCATTTAGGAAAACAAGTATGTGTGCACAAGTAGAATAATTTTGTATAACACACAATCTTGAAATTGAGAATCCTTTGAGTTAGAGTTACTGATGCAGAGCGGCGGCTATAAACTGCTGTCCAGCGACCCAAACATACCCAAAATACAGAGAATAGAGGGATAAAGCTGTAGAATTGAAGTTGGAACGAAGATAAATGAGTTCTAGGGCAAAATCCCAATAGAAACTCTATAGACTAAAGTCTGAAATTATATTCATCAACAAAAACTAAATACAAGAGTCTCTAAATAGCCTATTTATACTAGAATATAGAAAACCTAATTGACATAGGAAATTAAATCAAATCCTAGTAAGAATAGGAAAACAAAAGAAGTAACTAATAATTTAAAGTAAATAGAACCCTAGCCCAATTGAGTGACGGGCCTAAGTAATCTTAGAGAGCTTCGTAGATGCTCCTGCATCAGTTACTCATCTCGGACCCTCAATTATTTATCCCAAAATCTGTTTCCTTAGGTTCGGGAAGGTTCTTTTAAGTGTTAAATCTTTTTAAACTAACTGCTAAAACTCTTCAATTTCAGTTTTAGATTTGTTTTCCCAAGCCTGGTGGCAATCTGATATGGATATTAATGAAATTTTTGTGCTGCAATATTTTTCTTTCAGAGCCCCACGATGGGCAAGTGTGAACCTGGGAATAGTTATTTGCATGCAATGTTCAGGAATTCATCGTAGTCTTGGAGTGCATATTTCAAAGGTTTATTTGCCTACCTATCATTTCTCTATTTCATATCCTTTTTTTAGTCAGTAAATTTTTCTTGTTTTTATTCTTTCCTTCTCTCTCTTTTAAAATTCAATTGGATTGGTACTAATGAGAAGTTATCAGGGAATGGCTTCACTCTTCATTATTATATAGTCATGTGAATGTAAAATTATGTTTGGTTACTGGCATAGCCTGAATGTACTATAAGCTATTTATATGTTCTGGCTACTGACCTGTGGGTTTACCAAAATTCAGTAATTTTCTTTATTTGATCATTAATCTGTTTGAATAGAATATGTCTCATATTATTGCAGCTCTATGTTCTAATGAAAGCGTAGCCTGGTTTGTTTTTGAAATAGGTACGGTCTACTACTTTGGATACATGGCTGCCAGAACAGGTTGCTTTTATGGAATGTAAGAACACCATTCAGCTTCTCTCTTCTTATCTCTCTCTCTCTCTCTCTCTCTCTCTCTCTCTATATATATATATATATATATTATCATCTATGATAGATGATCTATCTATTTATCTATCTATCTATCTATCTATCTATCTATCTATCTATCTATCTATCTATCTACCCCACATACATGCATGGTCATGTTATACAAGCATAAACACTCTCAATTTAGTAAGACAGGACTACACAAATTTGGTAAACCATACAAGCAGGCAGCTTCTGTCATCATTGTTTATATGGTTCAGAAACGTGGGCATTCCTACGGTAACTGGTGCATATGCATTGCTCTCATCTTAGTGATATATTTTTTTTCCTCTTTTTCCTTATTTTTTCCCTAAATAATTGGACTGAAGTAGCTGTTAGAGAACATCACTTCAGTATTCACATTTTGCTCAGGATGGTTTTTATCTCTTGTCTTATATTCTGATTCATTATCATAATAATCAACTTTCTGTGTATCTTTGCATAGCTATGGGTAATGAAAAGGCAAATAGTTATTGGGAAAAAGAATTGCCAGCACATTTTGACAGAAGCGAGATTGAAAAGTTTATTCGTGCCAAGTAAGTTGTTTGGTGAAGCTAATTATGAGCTTTCATGTGCAACTTGAAGAAATTGTTATTTATTATTTCCTTTTGTTCTTAACTTTCTTAGTAACTTTCAGGTATGAAGGAAAAATGTGGGTTGCAAAGAATGCAAAACAACTGGCTCCTAAACCAGTTGAAATGAGCATCAGTTCCAACAAGTTGGTAAAAGGTGGAGCTACAAGCGAAGTTCCAAAGAAAACAAGGAGACATTCACTTGAAGAAGCAGTACTTTCTAAGCACCTGGGACAAAGTGCTCCTTCAGTGGCAAGATCCCGTGGGGTAAATTTTGTATCTTATTAAGTTTTTTATTTTTTCTTGCATAAAACCATTAAATTGTTTGTAGTTATTAGGTACATAAAAATGTTTATTGCTCCTTCCTCGTATTTTGCATTCGTAACAAACCTGTTTTGTAGATGTCATTGATTAGGGTGCTTCTACCACTTGGTGTGTTTGTAGAATATTCCATTATAATTAGACTTCTTTATGCTTATTTCTGATCCTTAATTGAGTTGGGTCATGCTCATTCGTGGATCAATGAGGGAGCCTTAGAACTTGGCGGTTTAAAGCTGAGAGTAAGAAAGTCCAGATTCTTTCTGGGCGGGTTGCTTTCTTTGGAGTTTATGAGATTGAGAAATTAGGTCTGGTGGTGAAGCACAAAGAAGTTTTACAATATTGATTTTCCTAGTTTTTGTGTGTGTAAATGATCCATCATTTGAGTTCATACGTTGTTAAGTTGCTATTTGCCTCTACCCTTTTTAATATACCTAACATACCATACTTCAGCCTCTCTTAAAATTGTCTTCCACAAAATTTCTTTATCCTTAGCAATTAACATATAATATGACTGATTTCAAGTGTCAAAAAGATAAAACAAAAGAGAAAGGTCACTACTTTCCAGGACCTATCTGCTTCTGCGATTTGACGTATGCCTTCTAATCTTTCATGTTTCTCTACGTGCTTTTTCAAATGTGTTTGTAATGCTCATTTTGCTATAAGTCATTTTTTGTGGTACATTTGACAAGTTTAAGGAGTTCACTGGTTAATATTTGTTTTGTTCGTTGCAGATTTCTTTAGATTTGAATCATAAGTTTACTACTTCACCTCCACCAAAGGGGCGACCGCCTATGATGGAATGTGATACAGCCTCAAACAAGAGCAACGGTACAACAGATCTATTCAGCTTGCTTTATGTCCATGATGCAAAACAGGACTATCCCACTCCTCCACGCTGGCAAACTTTTGATTGTAAGAGAACTGGTGCTACTTTTTTTAAAAAGAAATATTATTATTTATTTAATATTTTTAGTTGGGTTTCTCAAGAAACTACTGAAATTGAACTCTGGGTCAGAAGAAAAAGACGTGGAAGCAATCTTTCCTTTTTCTAGTTCCTCTTCTTCCTTTTTTTCTTAAAAAAAAAAAGCCGGATAAACATTTGCTTATCATGGCATTGGACTCAGCTCTGACCTTGTGATCATTCAAGATTTGCTACATCTGAACTCTCAAATCCAAATCAATTTTTGCAGGAGAAGATATTTTTGAGTGAAGCCCATGGAATTACTGGTGTGGGCAGTGTGTATTCCTACCGAACAGTTTTGACAGGATATATACCTCTTCACCAAGGTTTGCTATTTTAAGTACTATAAGTCAACCTTTTCTAATCAGTGCATTGGAGGCCCGTTTGGGCCTATGGACTAACACAACAGAGGAGATAACCCTGTTGAGAAGGAGGGATTTAATTTTAAATCTTTCCGCGATACCAAAAGACTTACCAACCAAACTACTTGGCACTCTTGCACCACGTGTCAAATTTGCATCTAATGTTCGTAGCATCTGAGAGCAATGGTTTTGTTTTGCATTATATACTGGAATTAATTCCATGTTGTAAATTATTTCATAAGATCCCAGTAAATATAGTTTATTGCAATAACTTGATGGGAGAAAGGGAAAAGTATGTCCTGCATCTTCCTCTAGACCTTAATGTCGCAAATGTTGTGTGCCAAAACTTTCTATTTGAGATAATTGTAGATGCCTATAGTATACATTCCAGTTTGGCAATCCTTCAATGGAACAAGAGTAAGGTCTGTGAACCTGTCTCTTCTACTTCTCTCGCGCTTGTGTAGGACAGCTTTCGCTTTTATTTATATTGTTCATTTCAATACCCCTCTTAATTTAGTTGTTCTCATGTCACCTTCAAAAGTACTATCCTGTATGAATGATTAATATTTCCTTCTTTCTACACGGCAACACAGGATCGAATCTCAATCAAGATATACAGTGTTACACCACACCGCCTTCTCCGTTGTGGTGCTGAGATATGGTAAATTTGAAAGCCTGGCTTCATCTCTGAAAAAAAAACATAGTTTGCATATTACAGAGGGAATCTGTAGTATCAGATCAGTACAGTACCTGAGAAAGAATGTAATATTAATATAGAATTTAGAAAGAAGAAGAAAAAAAGTGAGAATTTGATTTTACAAGATTTCGTCGGTCTTACAAAGAAGACGGGAGAGCGGGTGGCTAAGATATGATGTTGTTCCTACATTTTTCTCCCTGTCATGTTTCTTTTTGGTTTTTAAGAAGTTGAGATGTTATGTTTTTCCCTACTTGCTGATCAATAGAGAGCAAACAGTATGAATGAATTTTTATTTTTTTTGGATAGTAGACGAATGTGGCACCAATCTGGGCATTGTTTTGGTTGTTTATCATGAGACAATTCTCCTAACACTTGCAGCAACTTCATCATCTCGAGAAGGAGGAAGTAGCTTTCATTAGATTATGGATCATATAATATGGTCAAACTTAGCCTTCATTATTAGATTGTGTATGAATTATTATAGGGTCAAATTTGCCGACACATGTTCCTGATCCTGAATGAGGAGGCGTCTGTCTTGCAAATCCAATGAAATTGGGGGAAAAATCTGAATGAATCACCTTTCATTTCATTAGCACCTCAACCTCAACACCTCCTCCCTATAATAAGTTATTAATTTTTAATTAGAATGCACACACACACACACACACACTTGAATTAGATGCTTGGCCAACCAATCAACCACCTAAACAATATTTAAAAACAAGTAGTGTTTGTTGTCTTGGCCTCATCGCTCATGGATTGGGTTCATTTTTATACTAGAGAATGTCAGAAAAACAATAATTGTATGCTATTTATTTATAATTATAATCAACTCAACTCTTGTTAAATTAAAACAAATGTCTAATTCGAACGGGTTTGGCAGGCTTGACCCATTTGCCTCTAAAGATGGAGGCAAAGCAATAACTTCCCCCACATTATTATTATTATTATTATTCCAAGCAATAACAGTGAAATGACATCTCAACTGTTCTCTCCCTTCCTCCCTCCTTCCTTCCTGATCACATCTTCATTCTGATACATATGACTTATACAAAGAAAAGAACTGAACTAATAGGACTGGTCACTGATGCATGCATGCTCTCTGTGCTCTGCAGAATGATACACATATATACAATGCATGGCATACTCTATCTACAATGAAATTATCAGCTATTATATATATATATATAGTATAAATACATGTATACAGTTTTCTTTTAATGAGGGATCGTATACGCTAAGTCCAAGGTTGTATAATGAAGGACAAGGACATAGGAAATTAATAAAGATTGTATTTGAAAGAAAGGGGAAGTAGGCCAAGGTTGTTAGGGTACACGTACATGCATGGACATTTCTTATTCTTCTTGTGCCATACCCATAGAATAGATTAATTAGAAGATTAATTATCTTTTTGAATGACATAAATGAATATATATTGCAAAGGATCGTCGTCAAGCCAAGCCAACAAAATCATGTGCACATGGGTTGAGTGAGTCATTAGATGAAAATTGATTTCTTATAATGCTGTCTCATGTTTCATTGTGATGGAGATGCTTGATGATGCTTGATGCTTGATGATGCTTGACGATGCTTTAACTCATCAACCATATATATAATCCATTCAATCTTGAAACTAATTAACAACTAACAACCTAGATAATCTTTTCTTCTCTCTCCAATATTCCAAGACACACTAATTAATTAATTAATTAATTCAGGGCCTGGACAGTGGCCCTTCCCTCATACATAATACATATAGTTGGTCTTTGGAACCAAGAAAAAAACTATTAATTTGACTTGGCGGGGGGCATACTGAAATGTCAAAGAAAATTAGTATCACCTAGAACACGACATATATTTGTTATTTCATAAGTATACATATATGTACAAGAAACTACAAGTGCCCACTGCCCAACCCATCCAAAGAAAATATTTTTGGTTTTCTGTTTTGTCCTTGCTTTTTTTATCTGGTATTTGGTAGGGTTCTCTCAATCATAGAACCATAGATTCTTGTCCTTGCCCTAACAACAACTCTATGGCATTGGCACGGCACCAACCAAGTCATCACTCATAGAAGAACCGTTGTTGGACGGAAGCAACTACTAGTGTATTGATCATAATTTAAAGTTATTGGTGGTTTTGGTATAGCATAGCAGGAATTAATATATCTTTACCATCACATATATAATATTGTCTTGGGTTAAATACTCGTTAATTAATCAACTCTATACATGATTTAGTGAGTAATTTGCATTAATTCTCCTCAAATATAAAAGATAGGTTTCTTTTCTTTTATGGAACTATTTAAAAGGTGCAATGCAATGCAACAACACTTGGTATTGGTGAGAGAGAGAGAGAGAGAGAGAGAGAGAGAGAGAGAGAGAGAGAGAGAGAGAGAGCGCGCTGTGCTTTGAAATGCTCGTGTTATATTATATGGTGCTGTGGAAATAATTATATTGGATAAAGAAAGAGGACAAGTTAATGGCACTAGAAGAAGAAAAGTGATGATATTTAGGGTGATGGAGAAAAGGTAAGGAATCATGAAAAGAGGGCCACCCACACACCCACACACCCACACACCCACACACCCAACAACAACATATAATAATTATATAAGAATAATATTTGGTAAAAATAGGCAAAAGCGCAATATTAGTGCTTAGCTTAGCTTAGCTCGGGAGCAAAGCAGGTGCCGCCCAGCAAATTGGGGGCCTAGCCTTCCAGCCCAAGCAAGCAATACAAGAAGCAATTTATAGACGCATGCTCAGTCAAGACCACTCCAATTTTAGACTTCAGGGGAGGGGACCCATTCAGCCAGCCATTATTCACAATTCAAATGATTCAATAAAGATCATGAAACATCCAAATCCATGTTAGATTGTTAATATATTAAAAGTAGAGGTGAGCACAGGTCGATTCGATCCGTACTATACCACTTTAATCAGCCATAGAATTGTCACTCATGTCTCAGTTCAACTTAAATACGATGTTACGGAAAATCACTAGTGTAACCGAGCCAAACTAAACCAAACCAAACCGAATCTTCTAGGTTAGATATGTTTTGACAATTCAGTAGTTTTTATGCCCATCAGCCTAATCATAATGAGCTTTCCTTGTGTATAATAGTACGAGTAGTGTTCTCACCTAACTGGTTTAATCCACACCTTCGGATTTAAATCTAAAGCGCCCACCTACTTTCGACTCCTTTTAAGAACTGTTATGCACTACTGGATTTAAATCCAACTACGGGTGACCACGATCGCTGGTCACCAGGTGACCAAGAGATCACTAGTAGTGACAGTGAGAAGAAATTAAAAGGAAAGCCAGGGCCATTGGCCACTTGGCAATTGGGTAATGGAAAAGGTTAAACAAAAGGGATAGGGCGCCGCTTGGTGGAGACTCACCACTAGCGCTTCTCTCTGGCTAATGTGGTTTGGTTTCTAGTGGATGGATGCCTCAAACACAACTCAACATATAGGAAATTAGGAATAGGAAGGAAGTTTTATATATATATATATATAGACATAGAGCCCCCTAGCTACTACCAATGTGTCTCCATCTTGCTAAAAGCTCCAAGAATAGTGCATTCCATTGCTATTGGCACTGGTTGGCTTATCCCTTGGCTTACGATTTGTAGGTTGCAATGCAACACACAGACTGCAGTGCAGTGTGCAGGTGTATATATATTTATATATTAAAGAGCAAGTTCTGGGTTAAATTCTAATTATTATTAGAAGTTTCTGATTAGGCATTAATTGAACCTCAACCTCAACTCAAGATGATCACCTCACCTGCATTATCGCATACATAACATATGGAACATTCCATTCCATAATGTCATAATGATATGGAATTGTTTAATCTTGCTGCCGATCCAAAGAAAATTGAACTGGCAGTCAAAGTCAAAGTGGAACCTTCTCAAACCATTTTAAAATGGTAGAGAGAGGACAATGATATGCTGCTCTGCCGCTAAGTGGTAACTTATAAAATCAATCTTTGGACAAATTTCACCTATCTATTATTCTATACTGCAAATATAATTGTTACACCTGCCTGCCTGTATTTTTTATATAATATGGAAAAAGAAATCTCAATAAAGATAGAGATAAGGTTTTTCAATTCTTTCCTTTTGACTCTTTTTGCATATGATAAAGTTTTTTTCATTATACATTTGTCTAGGGTCCATTATACTCCCTAATTTTTGAATTAAAAGGAGGATTAGAGGAATTCAAACTTGAGACTTGTTAGCTAGTCTGATTCATAAATATAAAGAATTAATATTACAACATCTTGAATTCTATTGGGAAAGTGAATTAATACTCTTTTTTACTAGAGTTACAGTTATAAAAGATGTATGTACAGTGTATTTGCGCAGCATCAAATGAAAAAGGAAATACTCCAAGAGCATGAGCAGATAGATTACTGTTGGCCATGACCACTGATGATGGCTGATGGACCCAGCCAGCCAGCCAGCCAGCCAGCACCTAGCTAGTACTAGTGAGTGATCCATCCGTCCTTGTGTGAAGAAGATATTTCATATACATATATGTATTTTCAACGACAGCAAAATATACCACTTACTGAACTTTCATCTCTCTTAAAGTTGATGTTGTGAATTCAATGTCTTTGTAAATTGTATTGTAGGCTGTAGCTAGCTCTCATAGCAGCAAGTGACGTTGTTTTGTTTGTTTGGATAGCTAAGTTTTAGTTTTAACACACTTTTTAATATATGGGTCATGAGTGGGTACTTGAATAAAATCAATGCATGCTCTTCTGAACTGAATTGACGGTTCCCAAACTTACACCAAGGCCTTTGTCGTCTGTCTGTCTGTCCTCCTCCTTGTCATTCCTCATCTCTTACTCTTGGCAATATAATGAGGCTGGCAATAAGGCAAGGCAAGGCAGTACATATAGGAACAAACAAAAGAAAACAATGAGAGCCTCTGCAACTTTTTGGGATATAATGATGAGGACAAGGAAGGAGACTCTATCTGCATGCACACAGCTCAATCAACTCTTGATTAATTGATTAAGTGAAGGTGAAGTGACAAATTTTAAGACGGATCGATCGATCGAACCGGACACTTTAAACCAATGAACTCTGTGTTTGCCTTTATCTATATATTCACATAATTTGACGACATATATATAAATAAGGAAGCATGAAAAAATCAATGCATTGAGATTGAGTGAGTAATTGGAATGGAATCGCATAGAAAATGACAAGTTGGAGACTCTGCATGCACACAGCTCAATTAATCAATGAGATAATACTTACTGATTGAGGGAGAGGAGAGGAGAGGTTAAATAAATTTGTTGGGGCTTGGCAATGGCATGCACAGCACAGCACAGCCCAGAGTGGCTTTTGGTACGTAGCTAGTGAGCTATCACTATTACTTTGATGAGGAATATTTATATAAATATTTAAAAATAATAAAGATATATAAAAAGAAAAGGAAAAAGGGTGGCTGTAAGTTGTGGGAAGGAAGGAATTAAGAAAGCTCGAGAGCAGGCAACCTAACGGTGGGTGGGGGGGTGGCTACTGAGTGCATGGCTGTGAGTGTTCCCTGGGCTCAGACAAGAGACCCCAATGGCCCCTGCCTGAGGGTCCATACTCCATACCCACACAATCTGACCCTAAACCTAAATACTAATTAATGATATTTCCTTCATTCATTATTTCAATTTGAAATAATTGAGTCAGCAAAACAATTAAGTTTGTGCTTTTGAGATTTGAGTTGAGTGGGCTAGAAGCATCTCAAGCCTCTTCAACATTTGGAATTCTAAAATAGGTGAGCCACATCGAAAAACTCTCCAACATGCCTCTTCAATCATGTTCAACCTCTTTCTCTCTCTTGAGGTGGTAAGTTGACTTTTACTTCTTCAAATATTTAATTTTACTTTGGAAAAACAAAACCTACCTTGAAAATGTTAAAAACATGCATTTTTCCTTTCATATAATAAATACATAGACATTTTTCACATGTTTTCATATTTTTCATTCTTTTCCATGATATTGCATTAATTGAATTGAAGAAATTGGAAAAAAATTATTTAAGTAGCAAATAAAGCTTTTCAAATTGACACATGCAACAAACTTCAATTTGAAGAGTTTTATTTGCTTCTTCTCTTGAGATGCTCTTAACTTAACTAGTTAAGTTAAGGGTATGCAAATTAATTAAAGTAGATATCTGTGTAAGTAAAAGAAAGAAAGGCATAGCATATTAGCATAGGTTTGACATTTATATATACGACATGGCTCTGCGGTAATGAGTTGGCCACTCATCAATACGACATGGCCGCGGATGAAAGCGGCGCGTTTATGGGGATTAGATTTTGGTTTAAATATCCTAACTTTTTTTCTAAGATGAACTTGTTGGGCCATCACCATAATAAAGTAAACATACAAACAGACAAGTAACAATGAAATCTTAAACGTCAAATAATTCAGCAGAGGATTTGAACATTGGACGGCAGAGATTTGATCAAGGAAGAATAGTTGTTAGGAGTTTAAGCCCTGCCTCTCACACACACATACATAAAGGCAAAGGCCATTTCGTGCATTTAAGCCATGCCTTGCCTTGCCTTGTGGTCTTTTTGGTTTCTTCTACTCTGTCTGAGACTCTTCTCCTCCTCCTCCTCCTCCCTGACTATCTACTCCCTGGTACATATGTTAGTAGCGTACCATAACCATTGGGAAGTAAAGTAGAGATGCAAAGTCCCTCTGCAAACTGCATCCAATCTTTGCTTTACTTTCTGGCCATTCTTAGCTGTTTATGAAGGTCAACCTTAATTTCATATGTTTCTTTTCACTCTCTCTTTCTCTACCAGGCTAGCAGCTGCTCACTCTCACTTCAATTTCAGTTCAAAACTTTTTTCTTCTTTTTTTGCATATAAATATATAGGAGGAAAGGAGTGATCCAATTTTTTATGTGATCCTGTAATTCCTAGCTAAGCTACTTTCTCCTTCCTTAACCTCAGCTGAAATATTTTTCATCAAGTGGCAGGTAGACACTTCTTCTCTTGAGTCTTGAGTCTTGAGTCTTGAGTCTTGAGTCTTGAGTCTTGAGTCTTGAACCTTGAGGTATACAAACCAGCAATTATATTTTTTTAATGCTGATTTAGGAACCCTCCCTTTTGTTGTCTCTCTCATCCACCTCTTCTTTGTATAGTATAGCGTATCCAAATTCCAAGTCCCTGTTTCAAAATGGCGGTTTTAGATGCTATTTCGGGTCTCTTTTGTTGAGCAGGAGCAGAGCATGTGGTTTTTGACACATTCATGCTTGTTTCTTTCTTCCTCATAGCATTAATCTTCCACAAGTTTATTAGACTTGATTGAATTTGAATTTCTCAAATTATCTCAAGACCGATTTGTTTTGAATTTGGGAAAGAAAGCAATCGGATCAGGAAACATGACGGTGGATATGTTGAAAAGAGCAAGATTGGAAACAGCAATCTGGGCTGCAAAGCTGTTACTGCTTTGTGTAGGGACAGTCTCCACTTTGGTATTCTTCAAAGCGGCAATCATTCCTTACCTTCTGAATCTCACTGTTTCCATTGTTCCCCAGCTATGGACCTCTTTCAAAAGCTGCTTCTTATCTCCACTTTACATCTACATCATCCTCAACTTCATCATCATCACCATTGCTGCCTCTTCCACATTCCAAAACCAAAAGCAACACCAGCAGCCCTCCTCTTCTTCTTCTTCTTCTTCTGTAGGCTTCAGCTCCTTCATTAGTGACAATGCAGCCAAAACCGCCGACAATATTGACAGTGGTAGCAATTATATCTATAGTCCAGACAACAACAACAACAGCAGCATCCAATCCGAGTCTCTGTCCCAGCAGCAACATCAGCAGCCCAAAATTCAAAGTCATTCCAAAGACACAATCCAAAGTCTTTCCAAAGAGGATGCAACTGCTCTATTATTTTCTCCATCCTCTCATGGCCACTCGAATAATGAAATGATGAGCTGGCATGACATACACATAGTACAAGCTGATGATGGCAAACAAGAAGCAGCAGCAGAAGATGATGATGATGATGATCAGGGATTTGACCCTTCACCGGAAATGCCCTTCGGCGACTTGTTGACGAAATCTGTGGAGATGCCGAGGCTGGAGGTGGAGGTGGGAGAGGATATTAACACACTGGACACCACATGGAAGGCCATCATGGATGGGCAAGGCAAGGCAATTGGTAAGCACCTAAAAAAGAGTGACACTTGGGACACCCCTCCTCGCTTAACCGAATTGGCCCTCACAAGGACTAAATTCAAAGGGGGTCTTGACCATCAATTACAATTACATCACTCTAACTTAGATGGTGATGATGATGGTAATGATGATGATGGTCATGGAGAGGATGATGCAGTGACATGGGCTCGCCGGGAGCTTAAGAAATCAGACACTTTTAGCGACAGGGTGTCGTTGAGAAGGGAAAAGTCCATGACTCAGGAAGAGTTGAACCAGCGAGCAGATGCGTTCATCAAGAAGGTCAACAATGACATGAGGCTTCAGAGGCTAGAATCTGATCAACGCCGTTTTAGGGAGATTGTGAACGGTGGCCTCTAGCTTAGCTTCTCTTAATGATATATATATGCTTATTTGGGAGATTGGTGTGTTTGTACTTTGTTTATCTTCTTGTAAATGCAAATTTTGTGTGTTGTTGTATGCTATAACCTATAAGACTATAGACTGTAGTATAGTTTGCTTGCAAGTAGTAAACTAAATAGATGTAGAAGTAGAACAAACAAGGAATATGGGAGATTCTCAGAGTCAACTTTGAAGGTACATCACATTCACATTCCTATCACTGGTTTCATGTAACTTTTATCAGTAGAGCTCAGAGTCAGAGTTCTCAGCTGTGAAATTCCCTTCTTTTCATGTAAGTTTTATCAGTCAGAGCTCCCATGTGTGCAGAGTTTGCATTTGCTTTAGTCAGTCAGTAGTACTAGTAGGTTAGTACAGAGTACCTTTTCAATTTATAAAGGGACATAAAACCAACATATAAGAAACAGAGGTCCCCTTAATTTCCTTGACCAAGGTAAGGTAGGAGTAGGAATCAGGATTGGAAGAAGAAGAACCACACAATGGAACTTTCTCCCATGCTTGTGCTTGAGCCTAATAAAGACTTTTTGGGCTCTTGATGGGTGGTGCCAACTCAAATTCAGAGCTGGTCGGTTGAAAGCGCCATCAGCCACTAGCTGCTTCTATATGATATGAAGCCCCAACACAGAAAAAGAAAAAAAAAAAGTATTTCAGAATTTGGGATGATTACGTTAATGGCATGTTTACTAATATGTGATTGGATTAGGAGGAATTGAATTGAGGAGGAGTTGGATTGAGGAGAATTAGATTCCGGATTCCTATTGAAGTTGTTTACTAAAACATATAGAATTGGGGTATGAGTGGTACTAATTACTAAAATATCCTAGTTGTTGAGTTAAAGTAGATAACAAATTTGGAATTTTAAAAATTGTAATTTCGTGTGGGCTCCACTTACTTTTCAATTCCTTTTGGTAGTAGCATTCGTTTTGCTTGGCAGAGAAAATGAAGGTTTAAAAGTTCATCTGACTGGGCCTCATATATTTGTAGCTCATAAACCCAAAGGAAAGGAAAGGATAACAATTAAGTGAAGATAAGTATAAATTATTTGTACCCAAAAAAAAAAGAGTAGAAATATTAAGGCTATGTAACATACATGAATATGAGTGTGGTGTGTGTGTAAGATTGTAATTGAAATGAAAATGGTGAATTTGAGAAAATAATATTGTGTGAGTTGAATTCATACAACTAGGCAATTGGTGATTGTTCATACGAGAAGTAGACGAGGGATCAAATATATCAAATGGGTTGGCAGTGCCAAACATATCATCAACCTTGTAATAATATTTGCTGCATGCAGAGGGGAGGCAGGCAGGCAGGTAGGTGATGGATGATATTTGGTATTTGAAGATTAGAGTAGAGTAGAGTAGAACTATTTACTTGCTATCTTATCTTATGATGCAGAGTGCTCTGCAACTGCATGCATAGTGAAGAAGACAACTACTAAAAAAGCAGCAGCAGCAGTACCAGCAGTAGTACTAGTAGAAGAAGTCTTGGCTGCTACGGCATCATTATTATTGGAGTAATTAGAATCTGCAGGCGGCGGAGAAGGCAGCATCATCCCATGGCTGCTGTTGTTGTTGTCGTTTGGATGATCATGATGATGATCAGAAGTAGTAGGAGGAGGAGCAGTGGGCGAGGTTGCATTATTAGTCATAAGCTGTGCAGGGAAAACTTGGACATGGAGCTTGAGGCCCATAGCACAATGTCCCAGCCGCCCACATATGAAGTACCTGTTTCCTACTTCCCTCAGCTGGATCACTGTCTCCCCGTCGTCGTGCGTCTCCATTGGGTCCACTGTGTGACACCTATCGTAGTCTGTTTTTTTCACTTCCAGCACATCGTGCACCGGTGTGTACCTGAACACTGCCCCACTCACCCATCCACCACCATCAATCATGCATACAAGGATTCATTTCAAAATGATTAAGCAATTAATAAGTTTCAACCTTTTTCTCTAATTCCAATATCCAGTGTCACTCAAGTTAAACACAAAGTTGGTTCCCTTCTTCTAACAAATTCAACCAACAGCCGAACCTATGCCCTTATCCATCCACCTACCCCCCTCTCTCTATCGAATGCCTATTTCCTATATAGCCTATACGGTATACCCTATGCCCTGTTTTGTTTCTGTTCACCGCCTCAATTCCTCACTCACAGGAGCCTACCATCAAACAGTTTCATATATTATATCATTTTACTACACATTAGACATTACAATTTAGGGAGCGTTTGTTTGGTAATCAAGAAAATCAAAGAAAATAAAGTGAAAAAAAAAAACTAAAACTAAAACTCACGTAATCTTCAAATTACTGAATCAAGAAAATCATAATCTTTTTTTCCCTCGTCATTTTCTGACCAACCAAACATATACTGAATTAAAGATGAAGCTAATAAAGAAAAACAGAGATGGATGGATGAAGGTAGAAAAACAGAGCAAAAGGATAATTAAATTAAATTAGATACGTACCAAGAGAGTCGCCGACATGGAAAGTGGCGTGAGTAGCCCATGCTTGGAGGTTGGAGGAGAGATCCCAACCCGAAGCTCCGCCAACAGAGTGGTTGGTGTTGATTGCAGCAGCAAAAGCAGAGACGCAACGGAACCACATGGATGTGAATATCACCACAACGATCGCCTTCACTGCCAATTCTGCTCTCACTCCTCCCTTCATCTTTTCAATCTGGATTGATATTATATAGTATTCTTTCACAATCCTGGTCACCGAAATGATCAGCACCCAAACCAAACATGCATGCAGATGCAGTGCTATTAATATTATATATATCAATCAAACATTTAATGAATTAATGCCTTGTATTAATTTATACATAATATCACATTAATTAAAGAAAACAAGAACAATTTGCTGTCACTTTCTCGATCAAGAAAATAAAAAACCAAATTACACACTGATTTGAAGATAAACGATTAGACTTTAGTTACATATATATAATAAATTAGATGAAGAAAATGTTAACAAGAAAGAAACTGAAATTGAAACGTCAATGGAAGTCAAAGAAAGGCAGCAGAGTAAATTTCCTTTCTCAAATAATGCGTACGTACTTTTGCGGTTCTTGATTCGTTGAAATGATGAAAGAAAATCGTCCAACTTTTCTCACAGCGCCTCTCACTCAAACGAAGATGACGACGAGCGAGAGTGTAAAGTGAATGAGTAGAAGAAAGTTGTAGAATTTTAATAAATGCTGGAGAAGCGAAGCGACGAATTGCTCAATCGGTTGGACAGCGTACTAGTAGCTAGCATTGTATTGGCTCCTTCCTCGCAAACGTTTAGTTATAGAGAGAGAGAGAGAGAGAGAGAGAGAGAGAGAGAGAGAGAGAGAGAGAGAGGGAGAAAGGTGGCACACTGTCGTTGTTTCTCTTCTGGTGAGAATTCTGTTATAGGAAATGCCACGTGTCCCTCCTTCTATTTCTATTATATTATTCATGGTGCCATTGGTGCGTGCGTGCATAAACAAGCCCACATCATTTACCAATCATCGCCTTCAAACTTCACAACACATAATAAACCCACTATAAATTGTACTACTTGTTAAATAATTAACATTTATAAATTGTACTACTTGTTAAATAATTAACATTTAAACTCCGTTCAAACTTCAAATCATGATATAATATTTTTCTTTTTAAATGGTTAATCATTGTATTTTGATCCAACGACTGGTGTTTAGGAATTTTTCATCTCATGTCCAATCCTAATACAGTATTTTATGCTATTTTGATAGACTATCAACATGTATTATATAATAATTATTGTTTTAACCCGAATTCATAATTAATACTAATTCCATGTATTTTTTGACATTGAGTTGATATAATACATCACATGTGTTAAACAGATGGATTTTAGAAAGTTATTCGCTAATTAGGTTTGAATTGGAGTGTCTATGTTCTACTTGGTTCAAATTGGGGTCTCAAATTTGAAATATCCAAGAAATTCTTTATCCGAAATCTAACACTCGTAGAAAATTATCGCGAATTTCAAATTCAAACTTGAATGTAAGTTACATTTATAACTCAAATGATTAGTTGTATTTAACACCAAAGAATTTATATTCCATTGTCTCCTCCAATTATATTCCGAAGCAATGACCAAATTACAAGATATTATTTTGGTTGAAAATTACAAGCAACTCTAGATTCCAGAATAATGAAGATTATTTGAGATTTTTTTTGGTGAAAGAAGGGGGATAAACCCCAGCAACCAAGCTAAACAATACAAATCATCCGAGGCTTTGCAGCCCCCAGTAAATTATACACACCAATCTATGGTCGCCGGCCAAACAGTCCAACCTCACTCACTAGTCACTTGCCAGTAAAGCCACGGGCCCAAGCTATTGTTTTGTCCTGAGTTCCCCAAATTAAACCCAATAACGCATCAGAGATTCAGAGAGTCAGAGAGAGAAGAGGGAGGAGGCTGGGATGGCAACGACGTCGTCTCATCCGAAAGAGGAAGTGAAGAAGAAGAAGAAGGAGGGATTGGGATGGATAGAGTGGGCAAGGGGTTGGTTGTATCTGGTGTACGAGATGCTGTTCCAGAGAATCACGGCCAGCCACTTGCAAAACCCCATGCCTTTGCCTCCTGTCAACGATCTCACTTGCATTGTCACTGGATCCACCAGCGGTATCGGCCGCGAAATTGCCAGGTCAGCGTCTCCTTCCTTCAAATCTACAAAGCTTGATGAGTTCATTTCATTCATCATTTCATTTTTTTTTAGTTTCTTTGTTTGCTTTAGTAATAACTTAACTCACTATGCAAGATTGGGCTGGGGTGTCCTTCTGTTTGGTTGCTGATAAAATGATAGAAAAGAAATTTGGTCCCAATTTCAGTTTTGAATTTTGAATTAGACCGAGTGCCTGAACATGAAAACTGAAAAGGATGTGTGGTCTGGTGGTGGTTATTATGTACTGAACAGGCAGTTGGCGGAAGCTGGGGCGCATGTTGTGATGGCAGTGAGGAACACGAAAGCAGCTAATGAGTTGATCCAGAAGTGGCAGAATGAATGGACTGGAATGGGCCTTCCTCTCAATATTGAGGTCTGCCTCAACTCCATGTTGCAACACCACCAAATCAATTTTTTTTTTTTATGAACTTGGGGGTGGTAAAACCCCAGAAAAACAAACCCACTAAATCAAATTTATAACGTTTATTAACGTAGAATAAGATTGTGACTTTTTTAGGTAATGGAACTTGATTTGCTCTCCTTGGATTCTGTTGTGAGATTTGCCGAAGCGTGGAATGCACGCTTAGGACCTCTCCATGTTCTTATCAACAATGCTGGGATATTTTCAATTGGAGGTTGGTCTTTTTATTGACGTAATTTACTTAATTTCAAAGCTACACCCCTTCAGAATCTGATTTGTCATTTACTGATATACCTTTGGCTTTGGTGTGTTCAGAGCCACAAAAACTTTCAAAAGATGGGTACGAAGAACACTTGCAAGTCAATCATCTTGCCCCAGCACTGCTCTCAGTATTGCTATTGCCATCCCTTATCAGAGGCTCTCCAAGTCGAATTATTAATTTGAATTCCGTTGTAAGTTCCATCATCATCATGCATAACATTTGACAGCATGTGCTTATGCTTTGTTAGGTATATATGATACATATACATTCACACACCCATATATAAGCGCACATGGAAAGAAAAGCTAGTCGGTGTACATGCTAACTAGAATTAGATCTATTCATAGGCACTTTTAAAGTTAGTTTCACATTTTGATACTCTTATTTTATTGTCATGTTATTTAAATCTGAGAAACCTCTGTCCTTCTTTATGTAGATGCATTATGTTGGCTTTGTTGACACAGAAGACATGAACGTTGTTTCTGGGAAAAGAAAATATACAAGCTTAGTGGGTTACTCAAGCAGCAAGCTGGCACAGGTGCTCTAGGAAATCTTTATTGATTGATGGTTTCCATATTCTAGCTGGCACAAGCTCTTACAAGCTTGTATTCCCATCTAGGCTTGTCGAACTGAATTCAGGTCCTTTGGATCTGCAAATTGTTTAGCTGCTCAATATACATTTATATATATATACACATAGATGGGAGATTCTCCAATAACTATTTTATGTTAAGGATTGGTTACATACTTCTAATCTTGGATGTTGGATTGCATTCATTAAATGTGTTGGTACTCTCTTAGATGCAATCCAATGGTCGAGATTAGAAGTATGTAACCAATACTTAACTTAAATACTTATTGGAGAATGCCCCATACATAGATATAATATTTATATATTTGAAATACAGATGTGTCTGCCTTCAGTTAGATCTTTTTAATTAATTGGTTCCGTACATTGGCTTTTTTTTTTTTTTGCTGTTTCAGCTCTGATCTCTTTTCTCTATTAGTTTGTGAAAGCGGATGATCTACCACCCAAGGCTGCACACTTGCACATAATAAACGTGAATTAACTTTTGTGGTTATCTATATAATTTCTGAAGCTGTAACAAGAAAACTATAACGTAGTTGCATTTGGATTGCAGATTATGTTTAGTAGTGTTCTACATAAGCGACTCCCTGCTGAATCTGGCATTACTGTAGCATGCGTTTCACCTGGAATTGTGCAGACTAATGTTGTAAGTATCGTGATGCATTCCTTCCCCCTCCCCTTCATTTTTATCTAGAAAAGGACGTACCTTCTATTTTTTTATATAATAGTTTTATTTGACAGTGTATCATGTTATAGGTTTTATTTACCTTCTAGATTTTATATTCAAATCTTCTTTATATATAAACTATAGTGCATTGGTGCATCACATTGGGTTTCAATTAATTGCAGGCAAGGGATCTTCCCAAAATTGTTCAAGCTGCTTATCATCTAATACCCTATTTTATCTTTAGTGCTCAAGAAGGTGTGTCTTCTTGCTATTACGTTTGATTTACCATTCCACCTTCTTATATATAAGTTAATGAAAACAACCAGAAGTGAGGTTGGTAACTGTAATCGTTGATGAATTAATATCATTACGTCAGTACAATTAGAGTTTGGCCATAATTAAAGTCATATAAGCCTGTAACTTGTTAACCTTAAGAAGAATTAACCTTTCAGGAGGTGCTGTTGAACTAGCTAGCTCCAAGGTAGTCAAGATTCTATCCAACTTTTCTAACCACATAAGGCATAGGAGACTTGTATTGATAACATATGGAACATGTAACTTGAATAGGGGCCAAAAATTTGAATTCTTTAATGTAGTGCCTCTCTATTTTTCGACTCTTCTACTTGAAGGATCTCCAAAAGTGATCTACTCAGCAGATCTGATCTCACTTACTGAAGTCGCCTAATTTAACTGCTAGCACATTAGAAAATTTTTAGGTAGTACCTCTCTACCTTTGGATACGCATTAGAGAACTGAGCCACTGATCACCATATAGGTCATTGCAAAATGCGACAAGAGATCATATCATGAGCTTGTTAGTTTTTTTTTCAAAGAACAAAAGCTGCTTTTCTTTGATGTTTTCCAACAATGAGCCCAAATCAAAAGAGGGGAGGTGGGGAAATGTGAAAACAAAGCCTTGTAATGGTTTATTCAATGCAGGTTCCAGGAGTGCTCTCTTTGCAGCCACTGATCCTCAGGTTCCTGAGTATTGTGAATTGTTGAAAGCGGATGACTGGCCGGTTTGTGCTTTCATTTCTCAAGATTGCCGTCCAACGAATCCTTCTGAAGAAGCTCATAATGTTGAAACTTCTCACGAAGTGTGGGAGAAGACATTTGAGATGATTGGCCTTCCTTGTGATGCAGTGGAGAGGCTTATAGAAGGGGAAGAAGTTGCGTGCAGATATGGTGGTCATAAGGGGTAGGCTTATTTGATGATACGAAAAGTGAGTCCAAACCGAAAAGCTGAGCTTATCCTCAAGGTTGTTTTGGTTGTTGAATGGCAGAGCAATTGCGATTGAATTTTGAAAAGGAGGGAAGACTGACTGGAGTAGCACTAACATCTGATAGGCATTTGAAGAGATGGTTCTGCTTTGTACACCATTTTTATTGTTAGATATGTTTTCATGGGTGTGGGGTGTGGACACATAAAGAAACTATTATGAAGATTTGGTGTTCCTATTTGCTTCACGCGCGCCCTTGTCAGTTGTGACTGGTGGAACTGTTTCTGTAAACTAATGTTTCAATTTAGAGAATTCTATAAAGACAATACAGTCATGATCTCTTGAACCACAGGGGTTCAAGAGATTCGCGGTCACCTACCATTGGATTGGATTTTCAAGAGATTCGTGGTCACCTACCGTTGGATTGGATTTAAATCCAACGGTTCAATAGAATTTCTTAAAAAGAGTGCAAGATTGGGTGGGTCGATGAATTTAAATTTAACGGTAGGTGACACGAATCTCTTGGAAATTAAAAGAATGAGTAACTAATTAATGTCTGGTAGAGCTGTGAATGATTTGACTCGAGGATGCTGCTGAGCAAGCAATGTCTATGACTAACTAATTACAAATATTTTCCAGTTTATTCAAATCTTGTTAGTATCAGAAGCAAATACCAGCTTCTGCTGCTCGATTTGCATATAGAAGCCCAAATGCAAAGCAGGAAAGCCAAAGAGAATTTGAATTGACAAGAGGGAGGAGGAGGAGGAGGGTGAGAGAAAACACATGTCGGTCTCTGAGTGGAGAAAGTGAAAAAAGGAAGGAAATAATTGTACTAGTACATTTATAATAGACTCACACCACAAGTGTTGTCGTATAAACACAACAGCCATTCCTTCCTCCTCCTCCTCCGGCCCATTATTTATTTATAACATCATCAAACGTTACTCTTTCTGTTTATTGAGTAAGAGCCTGGCCGCCTGGGCTGCTGCTGCTGCTGCTGGGTTTTCCAAATTGGTACTAACAACCCAGGAAGTAGGTAACTCTTTTGTTGTCATGTCTTGTCTGTTCTGCTTGCTGCTTGGATCATTCTTCTTCTACCATCAAAATATAAACATATATATTATTATTATTCATGTATACGATATGTATGTGCTCCTCTTCCTCTTCTTCCTCTTCCTCCTTGGGAACTTGTTATTAATTAAAGCCATTTTCATGTTATTTTGCTTGGCTAGCTAGCTGCTTCATACTCCCTATTATTAATTATGTATTAGGCTATTGATTGTTCCCAATACCATGCACTCTCTCGTATCCTACAATTTCAAACTCATCATAATAGCTTTGATTTAGCTTCTTTCAGTTAAAAAAAACTAACAAACAATTAAGAACTAAGTAGCAACAAAAATCATGGAGCGTAAAAGAAAAGAAAAGAAAAGAAAAAATAATAATGTGCATGGGGAATTGAGTAGTGGAGTCCTAATGACTCATGAGCAGTAAGCAACGCGGTGATGTTCATTGATATCTATGAATACTTTTGATTTGATGTTTCTCTTTTATTATTATCATTATTATTTGCATTTCTTGCTTTTCTCGAGATCTGCGCTGTTTGAAATGTCTTCTCTTTTCTTCTTCTTTTCTTCTTCTTCTGTTGTAACTTGTACCATACAACTTGTTGTACTAGACAGGCGACAGGCAACAGGCAACAGGCGAGAAGAAGAAGGGCAAAGCTGTTGTATTCCCACAAGCACAACACAATAGATAGAAGAAGACAATTGTAGGGTCTCATATTTAATGCGTTTCACAAACCACTCTTCTATTTCTATTCTCCACTCCATCCCTCCATCCCTCCATCCCTACCTCCTAATAATACTGGTCTGATAAATGGTAGTAATAATATTAACAAGTATACTGTGTATACTGTATAATAATCATAATAATAATAATAATAATAATTGTATTCGTTCTGTTCATTTGAGTTGGTGTGTGCTTTCATTTCAAGTTTATTGACCGACTCTCTCTGTCTCTGCTGGTAAGGTAAGGTAACGTGTTTGGTCATAACTTAAGGACGGAGTGGAGAGATATGAGGACACTGGAGAAACCAATAATAATGTCTGCTTCCATTCACTCAGCTCCAACTGCAACTCCAACTCCAACTCCAACTCCAACTCCATCTCCATCTCCAACTCCAAGACGGAGGAGCTTAAGCAGTAGCAGCAGCAGCAATAACAGTTGCACCACCACCTCCACCACCCCTTCCACCATGAAACCCAAATGGCTTTTGTCCATCCTTGCTGGTACCAACTCTCTCTCTCTCTCTCTTCCTGTTCCTGTTCCTGTTCCTGTTCCTGCATCTGAATCTGATGATGTGATATGACGCTGTGCTGTGCAATTTGAATTTGAAACTCTGATTTGACGAAAGCTAAGCTACGACAGGCTTCTGCCTTGTCGCACTAGATAATTGATTTTGTTCATATTCGAGGCAGCGACCTTTCTTTACTAACGTCGCTTTCAATGCGCATTCCTCCATGCCCTTTTTTCAATTTATTATTACAATATGCATCTCATTTGCTTTGCTGCCAATGATCTGTTTCTTTTCAAATTCGATTTAACCTTGAGAGTAGTGATCTTTTGGTCATCTAGTGATCAAGGATTCGTGGTTACTCCACCGTTGGATTTAAATCCAACTATTCAATAAAATTTCTTAAAAGAGTCAAAAAGTAGGTGATCTTTTGGATTTAAATCCAAAGGTAGGTGGACGGGATTCCCAGCCACTAGGTGACCAAGAGAACACTACTCTTAAACTTGAAGCCTTAAATAATTACAATTTACAATAGGGAATCTTCATGGAATGGAATGGAATGGAATGGAAGGACGGAGAGTGACATGTCCTTCCTTTTTTCGTTTGGTTTTGGTGTTTTCTGCTGCTACAAATAAATCTAGGATAGGAAAACATGACTCTCTCTGACCATACATTAAATACGCGTCAGCCCGCCCTTCTGCTTTCTTCTATTCATTGTGAAATTCAATATCATTTTTCCAATTTGGTGCTTATCTCAATTTCTCTCTTCAAACTTCAAACTTCAAACTTCAAACTTGATTTGCTTGTTTCCCCCCTTTAAATCTACTTTCTCCTCCATTTAGCTATACCTATAGCTAGCCCACCAGGACTCTGCTCAGAGGAGTGATAAACTTTTTGTCGTCGTTGCATAATTGCATTGCATATGGATGTGTACGTTGGAATTTGAAAATATGGGACATGAATAATGGATGTCATTTAAATTTAATTGTGATATTCAAACAAGAATAAAATATTTGTAAATGTAATTTTATGTCAGATGTGGAAGAGAAGATGAAGATGTTAGGATGTAGCAGAGCCACAACTCAACAAGAGATTGGGGACACCTTCGCTGAACGTGCTGAAGCTTACTACAAAAGACGTCCTCAGCTGCTCTCCCTGCTTCGAGACTTGTACAATTCCTACCTCACCTTATCTGACCGTTACATTCAAAGTGTCGCCAAGACTCACCATCACCGTCCACCCTCTTCCCAAATCTCAGTAATAGATAATGACTACTATGACTATGACGACCAAGAAGAAGATGGTGATGCTGACACCAGCCACATTGATTCCGACGTAGAGAGTTCCCTCTCCTATCAGCAATTCCCTCCAACATTACTACTCGCTGCTTCTGTTGCTACTCAACATGATGAGACCATGTTGTTTGATTTAGATTCCATCGTTACGGAGATTGTGGTGAAGAATGTCCAATATGATATCTTACTTGATGAGGCCAACATGACGGAGAGGCGATACAAGGATGCATCCAGGAAGATAGAGCTGCAGAAGAGCTTGCTAGAGGTGTTGGAATCTGAGAGGCTCATCTTACTCAATGAGAATGCCAAGTTGGGGTATAAAGTGGGTGCCTTGGTGGAAGAGAACAAAGCCCTTGCGTCCGAGTCTCTCTTCATCAGGAGGAAGGCTGGCGAGCTAGCTCGGTGTTTGCTCAAGACGAGGGAAGACCAGAGGGTGTGCATGCTTAGCCGTAAAATCGAGGACCTTCAGGGACAGATTTATGGCTTGGAGAAGAGGAACAAGGACTACTATGAGCAACTTGTGAAGAGAGACCAACGATCCTTTCAACTTGTACAAGAAGAAGAAGAGAGTTGCAACATCAACAAGAGCAAGATAAATGGTAATCAGGTGAATTTGGAGGTTTGCTTTCAGATACGGAAGATTAATCGGAGGCTGATCAAGAGAGGAGGTAATAGTAATGGTAGTGGGAAGGAGATTGGCGTCGGAAAGGAGAAGAAGGGTTCTTCTTCTAGTTTGTGGGAAAGGATCAAGAACATGGACTTGTTTCTATGTGGACGTAATCAAAACTCTACGTAACTTAATGGTTGTACCCTGTTGACTTCACTCCATGGTCATTCTAGTAGTACTAGCAGCCTAGCATATTAACTTTTCTCAATAGAGAAACTCGGAAACAACATTCTTATGGCGACACTTGGTACCCTAATATATGTATGTCTATATGTTAAGTTCATCATCCAAATCCCAATAGAATCTTATGAGATGATCTCTTGCAATGTCTGCATTAAGTTCATAGGGATCGCAACTTGAACACCAAGGGCCCCAAATCATGAATGTATTAAATATTTAATCCCTAACAAAACTTCTAAGCCTTGAAATGAATTTGCGGAGTTTGAGTTGTAATTTGGCAACTGTACAGTAGGCAGTTGGACTCGGCGGAACCCTTTTCTTTAAACATATTCGATTCCACCACACTCAAGAGTCAAGATGAAAAAATGACACTTTTGAAACTTGTCGATGACTGTCTCTAAACAATTGGAAATGAGAGCACTATGCAACGTGTAGATTAGAAGATCAGTAGAAAATAAACAATGGATACTGATCCTTAGTATAACAAAAGTCTAAGGTAGACTACATGACAACCAAATCAGGTAACATCAGCATAATGTGAGCTCCCCCACCCATCCTATGACATAGTGCTAGGCTCATGAACCAAAAAAACCTTACAAATTTTACAACTTTGAATATATACGTACTGTCATAGCAGTTGCAATTGATTCAAAAGGAAAAAGATAAAAATGCTCCTCCTATAGCAGACCCATTCATCAGTACAATCATCTTCCTCCTCCTCACCACCTTCCTTTAATATAGTGGTACAACCCACACCATCGAGGCCAAAAATGGCTGGGCACTTCTCTCAAATTCCAGGAACTGAGATTGGGAAACAGAATTCATGTCTGTGATGTCCTGGTAAGTATAGTGCAGTGAAAGTAACAGAGTTTTTTTTTTTTTGCTGGTTTCGATTTATTATTGTTATGAAACATTATCATTAGTATAACATTCTTAAAATGATCTATTATTAGTCTTGCTATTAGTATTTATATGTTTACAGTGAAAAGTCTAAAACCTGCAAACAGTTATAGCAAGAAAAACTGAAGATGTATGGGTAAAATTTGAAAGACAGAAACCAACCTGGATAGAAGATGAATAAACACTGCCTTTTTGTCATCAAAGCTCTGTAATTGATTTATAAACAGCTCCAAGCACATTGCAGATCTTAAGGCATATTTCCAGTGGTGAGTTTCTCAAGGTTTGCAATCCGAGCCTGCATAAATGGTGAGAAAATATGATAGCAATAAAATGTGAAACAATGCAATGCTGATGACATCAAGGATTATTTGACTGTACAGCTGAGCTATGCAGAGATCGTAAAATAAGGAAAGAAGAAACTATTACATGCAACTTCCAAAACACTCCACAAAGAACTATTTAGAGGAGTGACCAACTTTCCCAAGATTAAAACCAAAAGATCAAAATAGAGATATATAGAATCTGAGGTCGGTCGTCGAAATTGACTAATAGCTGATACATTTATACCTTGAAAGATTTGGAACGTCGAAGAGAAGGATCTATCTCTAAAGATGCCATATATGAGTTATGAGCAGAATCAAATTGGTTGAGAGCCAAGAATGCATCACCTTGGCAAATGTAAGCCTGCAAGATGCACATTATGATGAACTTTCATAGGACTTTGAAAGTGAGTAATAAACTTGGAGGAATGAGAAATTAATGAATGAATGAATTAAATAATGAGGGCACCTCAGGATAGAGAGGATTTAAAGCCAAAGCTTGTGCAGCATCTTCAAGAGCCCCGGAATAATTGCCCAATGCCAGTCTTGCAAGGGACCTGTCTTTATACATAATATGGATACCACCAATTGGTTTTAATTCTATAGCCTGCAAGGAAGCAAGGAAGCAAGCCATCCACCAATTAATTCAAGGCTCAGTAAACCAAATTTCAAGCACGCAAGCAAGGAAGGAAGGAACAACCAACATGCATGCATAATTAATTAATTAATCATGAAATGAAATGATCAATTAATATTAGTGTTAATAGTAACCTGAGAGAGGAAGAGGTCAGCCTGGGAGAAATTGTTGTTGTGAAGAAGCTCATTCCGAGCCTTGTTTCTCAACGCAAGCGCTTCCAAACTCTTGTTTGCAATTTTTTCAATGTTCTTATTAGCATTAGCACCGTCCGAATTCGAAACACCTCCTCCTCGTCGGCGGCGGCTGAGTAGTACTAGTGCCACGAGGACCTCCACGGCTCGAGCTGTGGTCCCGCAGTGAGCGACCGAAGTGGCGGCAGGCAGCGCGACCAGGTTGGGGCCGGCGCCGCAGCGGCCCAAGCAGCCGGAGGACTTGACGGCGACGTTGGAGGGCGCGAGAGCGGTGAGAGTGTCAAGGGTTTGAAAGGAACCTTGTCTACGGCAAGTTCGGTTGGTGCACACCCTGATTTCCTCAATCTGGATGTCCTCCTCTGCCTCTGCTGATGAAGAAGAGTGAGAACCGTTGATGGTGGAATTGGTGACGGCGACAATATGGCGTCGTCTAAAATATGATGTGGCGGCAGGGGTGGAGGATGAGAGGCCGCAGAGGGACTTGTCATTGGATCCGGAACCAGGTAGAGGTAACACCACCACCTCCATTTCTCGCTTCACGCTTCTCGCTTCTCGCTTCGCTTGGTTTGCTATCTTGCTTGAACCTTGCCACGTCTCTCGTTCACAGCTTATTATAACTACCATTTTTACCAACTTACCATTTTTTTTTTTACCAACTTACGACTTTGACTAACTTACTGTGTGCACTGTGCTATGCCGAACCAGTTCACACAATCATTCCATGACTTTATTAGCGATTGTGATCGTCAATTAAGGTCGTTAATTTGGTTGTAATATTAATAATAGAAAAGGATAGGATACGATATGAACAGTGTCAAGCATTCAAAGTTATAAAACACCAAGATTTAGATTTGGTAATAATAGAAAAGGATAACCGAATATGGTATCATCTTCATTCTAACTCTGGTTTGATTGATGTCAGTCAATAATTCGAGTGAAGTAATATTATTAAGAGTAAATCGGGTTCAACAATTAGTTGCTCTTGCTAGTGGAAAATCAAAGTAAAAGACTGCTGGTACTAGCAAGCAATTGAGCTTTGAGCTTTCAACTTTGCCTTTTGCTTTAGTCAACATACATAATGAGCTAAATAAAACAAAAGTGGAGAAATAACAATGCGTTTGTATTTCATTATAGACGGAAAAGACAAAAATAGTCTTCCTTTTACAGTTGAAAAAAAGATCAAACACTAGATAGTAGATACCATCAACAACATTAAGCCTAGTAAACCTGTAACCATCAACAAGCTCCCACCACCAATATTCTGACTCTATTACCTGCAAACAACAAAGACCCCAAACCATTTAATAAAGCCTCACATGTTTCCAGTTCAACCCTCTATGTTACCATTAGGTACCAACCAGGAGCCTAAAATATATACTATGAACGAGACGAGAGGCACATGACATGACAAAAAAGGAAAGGAACAATTACAAACCAGGAAGTTGACCATGACATGCTCAATGTGGTAGCATAGCATCCTCTGAACATCTTCTAAACGATAAGTTCATCTTCAAGATAGTTATATTCAAAAGTAAACTCGGTTTTGATCCTTTGACACCTGTACCATATCAAAACATCACATATAACCATCGTTAAATCATTATGTAATTGGAAAAGAGATATTATATCATCAAAGGAAACAAAAATGTCAAGCATATGCGTGCCTCCCAAATTAAGTGATTGTTTCACTATTCACATGTGTGTTGTTTGGGAGGATGTGTGTGCATATGCATTGTGCATGCAGATGCCCGCATACATGCCAGGAGGATGAGCACCACTCCCTCATGCAAACCAAGCCCCAAAGCCACCAAAATGTAAATAGATTAAAGATAATGACTTTCAATCATCAAAGCATCAAAGAGCCAAACAGGGAGAAAATTGACGCAAATTTTACATCAAAGAGACTCTCCCTACGCTAGATGCAGACAAAATAACAGCAACCACATGCCTCATAATGATCTCTCCAATAATAAAATCTTGCTCCTCTTACTCAAATATCTTGAGGCAAAGGGAGGTATGAGTATCTCCACAAGTTGAAATATACATAAGAGCATCCAAATGAAAACTTGCACCTTAGACTCCACATAAGAACAAGTACAAAGAAACACAGAAACTTGAACTTGAAACTCAAGGATCAATAAAATCATACCATCCATGTTGTAGATCATCATTTGCGATATGGAAGTCAAAGTACACATATGTCCCCTGTTCATATTCATCAGTGGCAACTTTTGGCTCCTCGTGTCGTTGAAACCAAGTGTTATATTTCCTGTGGTATCTCCAAGATTGCTTCTTCAACTCTTTGGCCGCCAAATATTGCTGATAAGTGTTCTGCATACAGTAATGCACTTGAGAACAAGTTCACACTTCATAGTGATTGTAACAAAGGGCAGCATCGAATGTAAATGAACTTATAAGAAGTACCTGCTGATAGTAAAATGCAAAGAACAGGGTATCAGTGCCGTACGGTTCAAGACCCAAACGTTCCCAGAAGGCAGGATTGTTAACAATAGGTGCTTGTGCTTGGGGATAGCTAGGAGGAGTTATTGCAGGGTGCCTCTGTAGATGGCAAAAGGAAGGAAGATAAGTATTGAAAAAAAAAATTAAGATTCATGCGCAATAAAAAGGAGATTAAATAGTAAAGATAATTGGGTCCATACTGGAGTGTAGCTCCTTGCACGTTCCGAGTCTTTGGGTTGTGGAAGTTTGTAATAAGCAGCCTCAAGCATCTGCAAATTATACAACTGATCGTGCGTTCCCCCAGAATTCGGAGTTGATCCAGAAAGGTTATCACCAATTGCACCAAGGTCAGAAACACTTCTTCGGCCAATAACACCAAGACTACCAGAAGGTTGATTGGGCTGTAAAGGTTGCCCAGGAGAGAGATCGATATCTCGTGGTACTTGAGCAGGCTCTGTCGAAGACCCAGAAACTCCTGCCTACAAACACAAAGATTTTACAAGTAAGTCACATTCACCATCCATTCTTCTCCAAATAAATCAGCACGTCCATGATGCACACTGCAATCATCTTACAGAAAAAATATGATTTACACAAATCAGGAGCAAAACAATGGCCCGATAATAGAAAAAAGACACCACCAGAGACTCTGATATAATATATGTTCCCAAATGTATTAAATAAATAATATGGGCCCTAAGATTAGACATATCAAGTAAACAATTATATTTAAACACATTATGAGGATTATATTTGAATACAAGTATTGATATTGATTGACCACAATGGAAGGCATGGAATAGTACGTAGAGAAATGCAGAGAGTTATGGGGAACATAAACATCTGTAACTCAACTAAATTAGCCTAAAGACTTGTATAAATATATCGAATTATCATCATTATTTATTGGTAATTTATTATATTTAAGGCATTTTGGAATAAATTAGGTTTGACACAACTTTTTATGCCTATCGTTGTATAGATTCCACTTAGGCAGGCAGTACATATAGAGTAGCCACCATGTTCATCTTACCCTGTCTATCCATTGTTTAACAGAATCATATAATGAATTTTGATAACAATTAACTACCTGACCTATGCAAGAATAATGTATAACTAGTAAAAAATTATATAGTTGGCAAGGACTCATAATATAGTAATCAAGAAAAATATTCAGCATACCAGAGAATCAATTGCATATGAGGCTTTCAAATCATCCTCATTAATTAGATTCTTTACGAGCCCAGAAACCGGAGTAGAGTCCGCAGATGAATCATCAGGTATATTTTGTTGTTGCTGCTGGTCCTCAATTTTTGGATGACCAACATCTGCATCACATAAAACAGGAGATTATTCAGTTTCGATCATATTGCACCCACGTACACAGGGCTGCTCAATACAGTCCACTACTTGTTAAATCAGACCCCAAGTGTTTGAGTAGTGGGAGTTTGCACAATAAACTTTCACTCTTTGTTGGTTATGGATTTTTTATTATTTCAGAAGACATACTTCGCACTTTCTGCATTCAATTCAGAGTTTCAATTCGTGGTGGAAGAAATCAAAGTGTCCTCATGACGAAATAGCGCCAGTAAATAAAATGAAAATATTTTAACAATAGTGTGAACTGAATAAAGATGGAGATTACCAGCTTCTTTTGGTCCACTCGACATCAATGCCTGTTGGTTAGACTGTTGATGGATAGAATTTAGCTGCTGCTGTAAGGTGGTAGGTGCAACAGTACCAAGACTTGGGGCCTGTACTCCTAGTCCGAGGCCAGCTTGAGAAGATACAGATGAGTTCTGAGAATTAAACTGCACATATGATCAAATCTCATGTAAAATAATTATTTTGCAACTTTTGTTTTTGTTTTTTGCTTTTGATACCCAGAAATCCACCAATCCGCTTAGCGGATATAGCTTTTAAACTGGGGCCGCCCCTTCAATCTTTGGCAGGCAGGAAACACTAACAAATAGCTAGACAGGCACCTTTTGGGGTTTCGAACCTCAGTCCACATGGGAGCAAACCATGGGCCTGAAACTAACCCCAGGTTGGTCTTTTGCACCAAATAAACGTATCTTATTCAGTAATAGAAAATAGATGTTGCTAATTGGATCAACAAACAAAGTGCGACCAAAGGGATGTTTCTCGAAAGAAAAAAAAAACATAAACCTGTTTTCATGAAAGTATGATATAAATTAGAATCAATAAACTACAGTAATTGCTCTTTTCAAATATTGAATTTGTCCACAAGAAGTTCGTGGAATCAGAAGAAAACAGAAGCTAAAAGTTAAATCTACCCAAAAAAAAAACCTGTTGTACGAGTGGATTTTGCTGCTGTCCAGAAAATTGCTTATGATTTCCACCAGCAAGAGGAGGCATGCCGAGAATGGTACTGTGACCTTGCTGCACTTGTTGGAGCCGCTGCAAAAATTTCTCCCTCTGATCAGGTGCTATTTCAGTTCTTCCACGAAACAACCCCTGATAATTGGTAAGTTCAATTAAAATAGCATCACATTGATCTGGTCAACAAAATTTCTATCCTATTATTCGGTCAAATAAAGAAGATATATAAAGGCAAAGCAGCAATACACAAACATATATTGAATTCTACAAATGGTAGACATGCAAGGAGCTAATTAATCTAGCATTAGACATTGCATCCATATGAGCATAAAAGGGGCAGAGAGAGAAAGACAGAGACAGAGAGAGGGGAAAAGCTTATTAGTGGAAAGTAACATACCGCTTCATTCTGGTTTTGGAAGGGACTTCCAGGCCTCCATTGCATGCTAGAGACCATAGAAGGAGAAAATGCTCTGCCAGGAATAGCAGCAGCCTCACCAGCATTACCAGAATCAACTGGAATACTTCCATCACTAGCCTTGGCAGCTTGAGGCAAGATCAATCTGTTACTTAGAGGGGAAACAAGAGGCTGCACCACGCTACTACTCCCAATTCTCTCATCAGCTCCCAATATATTTCTCTTTGTCACATCAGAAACCGAAGGAGCTGCACTAAGGGTACTATTACTAGGAGCTACATTGCTAGAACTAAGAGGGATACTAGATGGAATCTGTGCAGAGAGGCCACCTCTACCAATGCCCTTCACAAGCCCAGCATCAGAAAGAGATGGCGACGGTCTACGGCCCGGGAAGCTTGCTAATTCTTCTTCCTTCACAGAAGCGGACAGACTTACAGGAGATGAAGAATTAGAAGCTCCTGCATTCTCCGTGACACCACGAACAGCAATTGAACCTGGAACGGCTGAGACACTTGGCACACCAGGCAAATTGTGAGATGAAACACTCACAGAGAGAGGACTTGCATGACCCCCAACTGGTGTTGATGCAGGAGAAGAAGCAAGTGCACTACTTTTTGGAGGTGGAGTCCTAGGAATATTATCAACATTACTGTCCTGGGAAACTGTATCTTCAACTGGCTCTTGTACAAAAGTACTCTGCTGAGTAGTGGAAGTAGCTGCGGCCTGGAAAAAAAAAAAATTAACCCTTAGTACAGCAGCATCAATTGAGATAAAACATCTTACAGAAAGAAAGCAGAGGTCATCAACATATCTCCAAGTTCTAAAAGATTCTACTGAGGAAACCAGAAGGCAAAGAGACTAGGGTTTAGGGTTCAATTTAAACGTCCTACAAACCAAAGATAACTTAAATTGATTACCAAATTTGATATAAAATCTACTAAAAACGAATGAAAATAAATAAATTAACAATTGGATAATTCTTTCACGTTTAGTGTTCTATATCAGCAAGCAAAATGACGCTATATATTAGACGTGAACCTAATTCCATTAACGATCACCTTAAGTACATGCTAGTCAATCAACTGCACAGTAATTTTTATAGGCAAACACAAGTCCATCTTTGATCAACAACAGATGACCGTGCTCCACCAACTATTGACCCCATCCTCTGAGACAAGGATGACACCATGTGATAAAGGTAGCAAAATGTCTACTACAAACACATCTCAACAGCATTCTGCACCATTACACAATTTAAGGATGCAATTTTTTTTCAAAAATACAAAATTAAATATGTGAATTTCAGCTTCTTCAACAGAACCCATACAGCTTCAACTCCTCAACACCCTACTCATTACAATAACATTGACTCAACATTCTGAGGACGTACAAGCATTGGAGATGCAGATACTGCCAAAGAAGTCTTCAAGCCAAGCACTGGTGCACCCTGCCCCCCAAAAAAAAGAAAAATTAAACTGGGTTTTTACGTGCTCATTAATCCTTCGATCTTAGTATATTAAGAAATCAATGACACCTGATGCCAAGAAAAAGATCATGCAATCCAGATCACAAAAGCAACAAAATTCATAAGAAAACAATTGATTTGTAAAGTTAAAGAAACAACTGGGAATAGGCTTAAATTAGTCAACCACAAGTCGCAACTAAGAACTCAGTTAACAGAGGATGAGTCAACTTGGCATCTGAACATAACTACTAATGAGAACCTGTATTAGCGTGGAATATAGAAGCCATCTAGTTTCCAGTTTTCTTACACGTCAGGAAAACTTGTACAAAATGAATGACAACAATGAAGTGTAGAAACTATGGTTATTTGAATGGCGCGCAGGATCCAAAATTAACTTTCCACAAACCACCAAACAGATATCTCTGCTGGCATTGCAGAGTTTTGCGATCAAATTCGAGTAATTTGACTTTGCTCTGTACTTAATAAAACAACATGAGCAAACTCTTATACATGATGCCCATAAAAAAGGCAGTTGGTTAACAATTTCCTGTTTCCACATATCCATTTCAACTGACAAGAGACCCTTCAGAAAAAATTTATAATAAAAAAAACTACAAACTCCCACTGAACATAAGAACCTTAAATAAAAACTGCATAAAGAAAAATTACCTTGACAAGACCAGGAGGGACGATAGTAACCAGATCTTCAAGGGACTCCACTTTGTCCAATGGTAAGGTGTTGTAAAGCTCATCAACTTCACTAAATTCATCAAAATCCTCCTAAACATAACATTTAAAAAAAAGTCTGATATAGGTAATGCGAAGTACATACATAAGCATGGTGGAGAATGCCATATATGGATTTTTAAGAGATGCTGAAGAAACAAAGGTAAAATGTAAAGCACCGCAAACCTGATTGCGTTCAACATAGTCTTCCAAGAAGTCTTTGACATCATTGACCTGCTCAGGACTCAGTTCATCATTATCCAATAGCCTCAGGATCAGTTCTAACTTCATTATGTGAGCCTTATGCCGAGTAATAGATGTCTCTAGATGGGTCTGCCAGAACAAAGAAACAATGTCAAAGTATGCTGAAAACCCCAACATTTTCTATTGGTGTGTTTTTCTTTCTCCTACCAGTCTGGGTGGTCTGCCCTTCCCTTTCCTGAAAGATAGGCCTTCAATCTCAGCTTCAAAGCTGTCAATCTGAGATTCTAACTCCCCAACCTTCTCAACACAATTGAACACAAAAGTATTAACTGAATGATAATTTACAATTTCAACTTATAAATTTGACTGCATAAAATGTGATTGAAAGACCATTATTTACAAGTTATAATGAAACAACATACAATTGGAAGTTAAACAATAATTGAACCAAAATAGAACAACATTACAATAAGCTCAATTAGTGGCACCAGGCACCAATTTCAACCATCAGCCTATTAAAGAACTCCACTTTTAAAACACCACAACACATGGAAGAAACACAACCATTCAACAGTATTACGACATAATTAAACACATATCAGACACAAGCCAAACATGAAGCAGGGATGATTAAACTACAAATGCAGCAGACACGTCTTTGCTTTCTCTACTCATGCGCTTTCTAAGGTACATAAATCGGTAAAAATAGACCTTAAGCAAAAGCGTTTCACATACCACATTGTTTATCCAATCCCTTGTCTCAGACTTGGCCTTCTCCCTCGGATCCTATCATTAAGAAGAATGACGATTAGATAACAACTACTAAATAAATTATCATAAGGATAAAAGAGCTACACTGTATAAGCTATAACAAGTACAATAATGATGATGATGATGATTATTATTATTATTATGACTACTATTATTACTATTCCTATCATCATTATATCTATTATGATGATTATTAGTATTACACTAAACTTACAAGAAATCAGAGTATGCACCGCTCATTATAAACAAGAAGCATGAAGAATAACTAAAATTACATTCCAGAAAACAAGATCAACAAATGCAATGAGGAAATAAGCATTGCCACAATGACATGATCAACCAAAAAAAAAAAGGAATCGATTAAAAATGAGGTGGGAAGAGAAGGAAATGCAAAGGAGTGGCAATTACGGTTTTAGGTTGTTGGCCCAAGCCTTCTTTAGAAAATGCTTTTGTTTTGGTCTCCTTTTCACAAATCTTAAACCTTTCCATTTCACGCTCGATAAGCTTGCGAGCATCCACCAGAGCCTGCTCATAAGAGGCACTGACCTACGTCAACATGTATCAAAATGAATTAATTGTCATGTCCAAAATGATCAAGTACAAAGTAGAAAAGAATTCATAATTGCATATTGAACATAGTTCACACAACTAGAAAGAGAAAGACCTTCTTATCCTTGATTTCACTGGATTGAATCCAAGTCTTGATTTGGTCCCTGTACCTCTGGAGCTTCTTAATCTCCTTCTTTAGGTCCGCCTCAAACTTCTCCTTCTGGTTCGCATTGTCCGTATCATAAACCTAATCACATTGCACAGAATCCATTAGTCATTTATCAGTTCTGGTTTGCGTTGTCTAAGCAAAAAAACGAGGCACAAACCTTGTTCCATATGCTATCGAAGACATCCACGCCTTCTTGGACCTTCTTGAGAACGCGGTCGATCTCGCCCTGAAGTTTCCGACTCGCCCCCATCCTTTAATTCCCCAATCGAATTGAATCGAATCGAAAAAATCTGATTGCAATACCGTAGGGTTAGGGTTTTTGATTGCTTGCGTGCTCACTGCGCAGAATCAATCTATCTAGTTATTTTCTTTCTTTTCTTTTTCTTCGGTCACAAAGCATATCGAGTCATTTTTACTTTTTGTTGTTGTTGGATTGAGTCATTTTTACTTGCAGCGTAAAGTTAAACCGTATTTTCCAACCAAAAGAACCGTATTTAAAAAATAAAAAAATAAAAACTGTACTTATGTATTTATGCGATTTTTGTTTGGGCCTGGGCTGACTTGTTCAGCTACGGCTCCTTGCTTCATCTGAATCGGGCCTCTAATTTTGGGCTGGGCAACCAAGGATAATGCAATGTTGGAAGTAGCTCTTTTTAATTTTTCTTATTTTGGCCATCTATAGTTCTAATTTAATTTCGTGTGGCAGACAACAGGGCTTTCAAAACTTTACACCTTAAAGGGAGGTGTTTCTCATTATCTGGAGAATGAAGGTCCTGTCCAATGGGTTGGGAATTTGTTTGTATTTGACTCTCGTCTCTCTCTCCCACCGCCTGCCTACAAGCCTGAAGCCATAACTAAACCAAACAGGCATGAAGTTTCCGAGAACAATACATTTGCTCAATGCTATATATGCGGTTTACAAGTCTGTGAGTTAAGGCATAGAAACTGTGCAAATCTTGACTGCAACCTGCTCTATCTGTAAGTTCCTTTTGCCAGCTATTCTTTCTCCCAAAATTTGGAAAGCCAATTTCTGTCCAGAGAAGCCGTTTGGGCTTGAGTGTTGGAGTCTGTCTGTCTACTACAACTAGTTGAAGACTGAATGCTTACTTACATAAGCACGTTTCTGTTTCAGATGCTGTATGAACTGTGTGAAGGATTTATGAGGATGCTGCTGTTTGGAGTGCACAGGTGCTCCTCGACTTATACCTGTTCTTCCTGGGTTCCAGAGATATAAAAAGTGGCACACATATCGAGATACAATCTCGCAAAGCAAGTTGACCAGTTGATTAGACTCTCAAATCCCTTGAGGCGAAAACTACATATTCAATGGCGGATTCAGGATTCTCGGTCAAGGGGTCAGTGTAAAAGTGTCAAAAAAAAAAATTTATGAAAAGAATAACACTAAAAAACATAAAGATAGTACATTAATTCAAATCTCCCAAAATTAAGGTACAAGTACGACACATATACGGAAATTAAAATAATATATTTATTAATTTTTATAAATTATTATTGTACTAAGATATTAGTTAAATATATCACTGAGTATAGACTAAAAGGTTTTTGACAAAAAAAAAAGTATAGACTAAAAGGGTTTTATTAATAAATATTTGGGTCAGACTTTTTAAAAAGACCTACAAGTTGTTAATAAAACATGGCCCTAACTTATTGATGGCCCTGACTATTTTTTTTAAACCTACAAGTAGTGAAACAGTGAGTTTCAACTAAAATAAGGCCAAATCACCAGCATCATCTTCACAACATCATCTTCACCGACATCATCTTCTTCGATGCCTCTGCAACCCCAAAAAAATTCAAGTCATGGTGCTGCCAAAGCAGAGCAGATGCATCTAGAAGAAGTTTATAGAGCAGCGCAAGGCAAGCCCACAGGGGACTTTCATCGAGCACCTTATGTGCAGACAAGGGGTCACTCGGATAACAACCAAGGGGTCATCGATGGAGTCTGCAGCCTGATTTCCAGCATCCCAAGGGGTCGCGTGACCCCTCTTGTCCCAACGTGCGTCCGCCACTGTACATATTCATCATCATCACTTATCCACACCAATGCATCTTGTTTGTGCTTCCGTTGACTTGTTGCAAATTGCAATAGAAGGTGGGGCTGTTCCTTGAATTTTCCTAAGTCATTTTACAAATGGATAATTTGCCTTCAAAATTTTAAAAATAAAGTAGGTGGGAAAATATGACAAATTGGTGGAAATAGTAGTACACTTGTTGGCTGGTTTGATGCCCAAATCCCTAAATCCCAAATCCCTTCAAGTCAAGGGTTCTACCACGTGCATTTCACATGCTGATTATTTAAGGCCCAAATAAATACAACCCAGTGGAATAGGCCAACCCAACATGAACATGACTCGGGTTATGAGAAGGATGATCATGGATTCTTTTTTTTTTCAAAAGCACTCTCGTTGGTTAGTCAATAAGTCCAATCAACCACTGGATGGACTAATTCTTTTCGTTTAATTTAGGGAAAAACGTGCGGATGGGTGGATGGACCTGGACCTAATTTCTTTTCAATTCATTTTAGATATTTATAGGTACATTAATATGATATTTCTTAATGGTTGCCCAAATATTTATACTCCTGAGTCATGTGGCTTTCAAAATTATATTCCGCGGTATATATATAAGGGGGTAATGCTAGGTTTATTATATTTATATATCGTATTATCATTGTGTATAATTTCTCTAATAGAGATAGAGCTCACCAATACAATATAATCAACCTCATATTGTGATTTAAAATACTAACATTGTATTCCTTTAAAAAAAAACTAATATTGTCTAAAACAAATGGAATAAATCCTTATAAATAAAACAAACATACAACCAAAAAAGTTGTAAAATGACTGACTTTGTAATGACATAATTGATTGATGAGCAAGGTGGCATTTCCATAGGTGGCATGGATGGGAGTGGGACTTGACAAAACAATCCTTTTCTTCTACCTGAAATATAACAATATCAATTACAAAACGTAAGTTGATCCATTTGGTTACCAAATAATATAAAATTATTGTTGTAGTTGGAACGTTATAAATAATGCAACATTGTGAAAGTGTTTTCGGAAACATCACATGATTCTTGTATACAAGTTAGATGTATTCGAGGCAATTCAATTATAAAAAAAATACATATATATATATATATATTAATACACAAGACTTACCTGTAATTATATGCTACAAAGCTCTACGCATTGTAAGAATTTTGCCAATATTTTCATTCCCTTCTCTTGTCACGAGTGCTTTCCAAGGCGTTGGAAGGAAGTTCTTGGAATCAAATTAAAAGCCAAACACAAAAAGGGTCAATGTAAACATCAAACCGTCTAGTTCCAGATTCTAGAACAAACTGCCAAAAAGTAAATAAAAAGAAAGAAAAGACAAACCGTATGGTTCTAACTTCAAGTTCTAGAAGAAAATGCTTAAAAAATGAATTTCAATCTCATCACATGGCGTGGGGCCCAACCACGACTGACTCAAATGTAAAAGTCTAAAAAAGATATGAAAAATGGAAAATGTTTTTTTTTAAAACAAGTCTGATAATTAATTAGGATCCATAATAAAATACCTGCACTTTTGTGGAACGGTCCATGAAGTCTGTGCCGTGGTGGTGATGTTGGGAGGCAATGCCATGAACTTTCTCCAAACTTGAAGCAAAATTCTAAGATCATTGACTTTGTTATCGAGACCAACACAACAATTCGCATGCATCGTACAAACTTTGTTAAAATCCTTACTGGGCTGACAGAAGCCACCGAAGTATTGGGTATCCAAGAACCTCATTTTCAATCTAATATGGGAAACCAAGGGATCGGATTTGATCTTGTTTAGTACGTCCTGGTCATGCATATTTGGATACGCCGTTCTGGAGAAGTACCAAAACTTATAGAACCGAATTGTGCGCTCATTGGACTTGACATAGGTAAATCCTCCGTTGGGAAAATTCTTTATGCTGTAAGAATCACCCAGGAAGTTATCACATGCGATTTGAAAATCCGCATCCGGATAGAATTGTGGGAAGGGATTCCGGAGCCACATTATATCAGTGTCCTGTGCATTGCATGACTGAAAAAGTAAGGAAAATATACAAATGGATACAAGGAATGCTAACCACCTTTCTTATTGCCTTCCCCATTCAATTTGTGTCACGTATTTCACTCAACTTGAATCAGAAAAACACAAAAAGAGGACATAGCTAGCATTCCTCAGTGGATATTAGAAGAAAAAAAAAAGGGGGTTTTATTCTTCTCACCGTAAAGACAAAGTTGTAGCCTTTGTCGAGAATTTTGGACATAAATTGGATCCGTCTCCACATCATTTGCAAGTAGTCGGAAGACATAAAAGATGCCTCGCTGGTGAAGTTGGCACCTTGAGTGTAGAGCTCGTAACAGTGAGGGTGCAAGGGTAAGCAACGAGCATATGCTTTCTGGTCCAAGCAGATCACTACCAGATGGTTGAGCAGCCATTTTGTGTTGCTTCCGATGTGAAAGCTCTCCAGAAACAGATCAAATATGGAATTGGGTTCAGCCCAAGCATCGTTTAATGTAGTTACCAGAATGGTTCTGTCCTTCATGGATGCATTTTTCAGAACCGCATCCAATAGATGGTCGTTGCCCTGCAATCGCAATTTGCATCATCAAGTCAAGATCAAACACGCAATGGAAAAGGATTGGATTTAATCATTTAACCAACCAACCACCCTTGTAGTGTTGGTAGTGGAAGGAATTGCATAATAAGATGGGCCCAGGCTGGGCAGGCCCCATGCCCCAGGGGAGTCAAGGGCGCCACAGTGGACAGCCGGGCATACATGTGTAAAAGCATTATGCCTTTTTGAGTCAAATTCATTGGTTGAAGTTGAATTGAAAGAGCTAGCATCCACAAAGAAAGACAGAGGAAACAAACAACGATATAATCATATATACTAAGATTGAATAAGAAATGTAGAGCAGAGCATGCCGGTGTTAGGATTGGGATTATGACTCCTCCAAAAGAAAAATAAAAAAGAATTGGGATCAAGACATGATCCAGAGGAGTTTGAATATTGGAATTTGATTGATGGCAGAAAAGAAGTTGACTTGCCTGAGAAGATGTGGTTCCGGTGTAGTCATATAAGGATATGGGGAGAAATCTGGAAGGAAAGACAGAATTGTAGAAAACAAAGCCAGCTACAGTCATCCCCACAAACATCAGTGTCATCCTCACAATATTCATCTTCTTCTTCGTCACCAATCCACTCCCACTCCCAATCCCGCCGTTGGATATTATTGGTTTCATATTCTGGTCAATACTACTAGTCGTATTATTGATAATAATATTGGCCTTGCTGTTGCCGCCAACTTCAGGGTCATGGAAGACTCCTCCTCCTCCGCCGCCTACCGGTGACTTACTCATTCTTACTTACTTGTGGTCGATGTCTCGTCTAGGATTATGATTTATGAACTGGAATCTGGAATCTGGATTGGCTAGCCTTCCTCCCTCCTTGTTTTTGCTAATTATGCATCTTTTATATGTTCAAGTCAACTACTCGTTGCCTGGCTAGAATCGCTAGCCTGCCTGCCTTGCGCTATAATATTACTTCATTTTTCTAAACCTAAAAACCTCTCTCATAAAATAAAATAAAAAACAATCTACATATAAAATACCCCCGACCCCCTTATTATTATTATTATTTTTTATATAAATGGAAAAACGAAGCGAGCAAGAGCAACCGAAGAGGGAGGGTACTAGGTAAGGAAACTACTAGGGCAGTCCATACAAACAGACCATATGCTTTGCGTACTGTATAAGGATTTCGAGCTTCTGCATTTAGAGATATGCATTTACCCGTATTTTGTGAAATTTAAATCATTATAATAATCTAACTCCTCCTCAATTCAATTAATCCTCAATCTAATTCTCCTCAATCTAACTCCTCTTCAATTCAATTCATCCTAATTCAATTACGGATTAATAAACATGCCATAAATGTAAAATCTTTCACACTCACCAATCAAAAAGCTTTATTCAACATTAAAAAAAATGAATTTGGAGTTGTAAAAGTTTCTAGAGGAATGAATTTTCCTGAAGTGAGTTTGAGAGAGTTTTAGTAATAGTATTAGTATGGGCCCTTTTATTAGACACGATTACTTAGGCTACCTCTATTATATTATATTATATTATTAGTCTTGTTTGTTTTTCCAAAAGACTTGTTATTAGACACGATTCAGAAGAGAAGAGGGAAGATGTTGTTGACAATTTACAAAGAGATATTTCGACGGAGGGAGAGGACTGTTCAAACTGTTTTCTTTTGTGTCGATGAAATTCAGCTACAAGAACTACGACTCACTCACTCACTCACTCACCGACTAACTCTACCTCTATCTATGATGATGGGGATGATGATGAGGATGAGGGGGAGGCAAGAAGGCAGGACGGCAGGAATCAAAAGTCTAGGTTGAGGAATTAATCAATCAATCAATCAAGTTAAGTTACATATTGTATTGTATATTCCAGTTGAGTGTATTATTATAATTCAAAGATTCCCAAATATATTCCATCCATCCATCCACAAGCTTATCGTCTTACCTCATGGAGTCGTGGGTGGCTCTCATTATTACGATACCAAAGGACTATTAACTAATTAATCACATACATCAATTAAACCTTTGTAGGAGCTGTCAGACGAAAATTAATAATATGGTTAATTACAATTTAGTACCCTGTGATTATACTTTTAAAACTTGTTAGTCCATACGTTTTCAATTTTAACAATAACGACTATGATATTGTAAATTTTTTACAATCCGGTTCCACATCTTGGCTGTCAAAAAATCTGTTAGTGATGATGTGGCACACGTGGAATTCATTTTTTTGTTTAATTGAAACAGAATATTTTGGCAAAAAAAAAACAGAATATTATTAAAAAACTATAATTAAATGTAAAAAATAATAAATAAATAACTTTATCCTCTCTCTCTGCAACTCTTTCTCTCTCTCAAACTCTCTCTCTCTGCAACTTTCCCAAATCTCTCTCTCTTCTCCCTGCATTCCCTATGACCACCACAAACCCAGAACCCACGAACTCACAACCCAAAATGCCAGCCTCCACAAACCCAAAACCCATCTCCCCCCTACGATTTTCTTATTCCTGCATCAAACCAACAAAAAATTAAGAGATATTTTGCTAAAAAATGAGGATAAAAACACAGGAAGAAATGAAGCCCCGTGAAGAATGAACAAACTACAAATTAAGAATTGAAGAATTCAAAACGCAAAGCACCCAAAAAAACAAAAACTCCATCTCTCTCTCTGCAACTCTCTCAAACGTAAAGTTAAACCGTATTTTCCAACCAAAAGAACCGTATTTAAAAATTTTTTTAAAAAACTGTACTTATTTATTTATGCGATTTTTGTTTGGGCCTGGGCCTTACTTGTTCAGCTACGGCTCTTTGCCTCATCTGAATCGGGCCTCTAATTTTGGGCTGGGCAACAAAGGAAAACCGGGAAAAAAACGACACCGTATAAGTAATGGAATGCTCACTCTCGTCACAGTCAGTAATTTCAGACTGACGGATTGCTGAAACTGAAAGTAGCTCCTCCAACAGATAAGAGGCTATTAGAGGGAGAGAGAGAGAGAGAAAAGATGAGAGGGTGTTTTCCGGCGCCGGCTGTTATCTCCGGTGCAGTGAGCTCTACAATGACTCAAATTGTTTTAGGGAGCAGAAGAAAGAAAGATCCTTTTGAATTATCAGTCTGCTCCTCAACCTCAACTTGCTTTGCCTTGTTAATCCATAAGGAGCATAACCAGCAAAGCCAAATTCAAAGACAAAGACAAAGACGAAGAGAATGCGTTTGGTTTTCAGAAAGAAGCAAATGGAAAGGTGGACGTGGTGTGGGAGTTGCTTTACAAGTACAACAGCAACAATGCACCTACGAAAGCAGAGAGGAGAAGGAGTGGGTGGTCGTCAATTTTTACCATTTTGTTTTCATCAAAGACGCAGAGGCAGAGGTGGCCAAGCATCTCTCTTTCTTAGAGGGTCGTGACATACGTGGGCGGATTTATGTGAATCAACAAGGGATAAATGCACAGGTATGTATTTTGGTCTTGGTATAAATAAACTATAATGATATTGCTTTGGTTTCCTTTTGTAATCAATCGTTTGTATGAATTCTTATGTGCAGTACAGTGGACCTTCAAGAGATGCGCTTGCATATGTTGAATGGTTAAGAGGGGATGAGAGATTTTCCGACATTCTTGTGCAGATTTCTGCAGCACTGAATGGGCATGCCTTTCCAAAACTCAAGTTGCGCTATAAGCCTTCACTGGTTCAGGCAAACTCCAACCGCTTTCTTCTTCTTCTTCTTCTTCTTCTTCTTTTTCTTCTACACCTTGTGCTTTTAAATCCTTTCCATTCGCTTTTAAACTTTTTCTTTTTTTCCTTCTTGACTTTTGAATTAATTACAATTTATGTGAGTGAGCTAATGTCTACATCTATTTTCTTTTCACCCCCTCGTCCAGTTAGAAGGAGGTATTTCGCATCTTCCTTTGCTGGACCCTTCAATGCGAGCAACACCTCTTACGCCATCCGAATGGCGGAAAAGATTGGAAGCAGTCAATACAACTAGTGAAGCATCAAATAAGGATCTTAAAACGAACCAAATTTTATTGGATGTGAGAAACGGTATTTACTTCCCAGCCTTTTCATTTAAATGATTTTTCCTCATATGCTTTTATCTGGAAATTCTTTTCGATTTTGTATTCATGATGGATAGAACAATGCTGTGAATCATATACATTTCTGCTTAACTGTACATTTGAATGGTTCTTGATGGCTAACTTTATTTAACATTGGTAGTTTATATAGCACTTCTTATGTTGTTTGACATGTTGCCCTTGATCATGTTTCTGATGTATGTTTAACTGTGCGTGCAATTCCTGTTATGTCTGTAGCCTCTATATAATTCATAGCAATCATGTTCATAATTTCAGCCATAGAAAGTTTGAAGATTTTGTCACTGTTTGTTATCAGGTTATGAGTGGGATATTGGTCATTTTAATGGGGCTCGACGACCCGATGTGGACTGCTTTAGGAGCACTTCTTTTGGGTTATCCCAACCAGAGGTTTGGCCTTATACACTATATTACCAATTGGTGTATTTGGAACTGTAACTTTTGCTATGTGACTTTTAGTTCAATAACATGCTACATGCGGAGACATTCTGTTTGTAGCCAAATTGTGATGGTTGGAGTAGTGTTGTTTTAGCCAAAAAACTGTGTAGAAGCATAATTAATAGAGAAAGATCAAGGACTTATTGCTGGCTGAATTGACAGCCAAAAGGTGTAAATGGTTTGACATAAAGTTCCGATGCGCCTCCATCTCAGTCTTAGTATGTCTGTCTCCCATCATTTGATGAAGGTCTTTTCCTTGTTGTGGGGATTTTAAGATCAGGCAGAATTACAGGTATAAAATTTGTAGCCAAGCAACACATTTGTTGTAGCCATCTTGTCATTTCTTACTTCCTCTGCTGTACATAAGTATGTCAACATGAATCTTGCAGCCTCTACTTTTTTATATTCATTTCTCAGTCCACAGGAATACGAACATTTAGGCATTATTATGTTATGAAAGACACAAGAAACTTCAATTTCTGGTGATGGATGTGAACATACTACTTTCTGTCTCTGTTCATGCTCATTCAGGTCGTTGCTGCAGATCCGTTAGAAAATGTTGATAAGGAAAAAACAGATATATTGATGTATTGCACTGGAGGTATCCGTTGTGATGTATATTCTACAATTTTAAGGTAACACAACATTTTTTGTACCACCTGTTTTCCTTTACGTAGACCAACCAGGTTAAATTGTACTTGTTTCCGATGCACAATTGAAAAAGTTGTGTGTGTGTTTTCATTTCTTACTGCCAGTGAATATCACCTGCACTACAACAGCTAGTGAATATCATTCAATCTTTGTATTAGTGTGATCAATTCGAAGGCCTGCGTATTGGTCTAGTCATGGTCGCTACTTTTCCCATCTGGTACTATTCCAATACAAGCACTCACCACAGATTTGCTTTGTTAAAGAGTCACCCATTCAACTGCACTGCATGATTAATGAAAAAAGTTGTGAGGGAAGGATAATGTTGCAATGTTGGAAGTAGCTCTTTTTAATTTTTCTTATTTTGGCCATCTATAGTTCTAATTTAATTTCGTGTGGCAGACAACAGGGCTTTCAAAACTTATACACCTTAAAGGGAGGTGTTTCTCATTATCTGGAGAATGAAGGTCCTGTCCAATGGGTTGGGAATTTGTTTGTATTTGACTCTCGTCTCTCTCTCCCACCTCCTGCCTACAAGCCTGAAGCCATAACTAAACCAAACAGGCATGAAGTTTCCGAGAACAATACATTTGCTCAATGCTATATATGCGGTTTACAAGTCTGTGAGTTAAGGCATAGAAACTGTGCAAATCTTGACTGCAACCTGCTCTATCTGTAAGTTCCTTTTGCCAGCTATTCTTTCTCCCAAAATTTGGAAAGCCAATTTCTGTCCAGAGAAGCCGTTTGGGATTGGGTGTTGGAGTCTGTCTGTCTACTACAACTAGTTGAAGACTGAATGCTTACTTACATAAGCACGTTTCTGTTTCAGATGCTGTATGAACTGTGTGAAGGATTTAAGAGGATGCTGCTGTTTGGAGTGCACAGGTGCTCCTCGACTTAGACCTGTTCTTCCTGGGTTCCAGAGATATAAAAAGTGGCACACATATCGAGATACAATCTCGCAAAGCAAGTTGACAACTTGATCACTCTCAAATCCCTTAAGGCGGAAACTACATATTCATCATCATCACTTATCCAAACCAGTGCATCTTGTTTGTGCTTCCGTTGACTTGTTGCAAATTGCAATGCAAGGTGGAGCTGTTCCTTGAATTTCCCTATTATTTTCTCTTCTAGGCTAGCAAATTGCAATATTCCGCTTGCAGTAGCCTTCTCTCGCAATCTCCGCAATCTACATCAGCCTATTATAGGAAAAGACAAGCAGATGCCAAACGAAACGAGACCAGGACCTGAATTATCTAGGCAGAAGAATAATTCAAAGCTTCTGCTGCTTGCTTGTATTGTATACCATTTTTGTTCATTTTTATGGAATTATGCTCCCTAAATCTTGAAGGGAACTGGCATATTCAAATACTGTAATGTCAACAGTGAAGTGTGACATTTTCTCGTAACTGAGACAAAAAAAAATTATGCCGGCTCGGTGTTAATGTCCAACTGTTTTCATGCCAGGACTTGCATCATTTGCGTCCTACATTCTGAGATATTTTTCTTTTTTGTGTGCCTACTCTCTAGTCTCTACAGCGATTTTCATTTTATAAACAATGAGAAAAAACGAAAACAAATCTCTAGGGTGAACGATCGATTCTGAATTCATATGCCTTCGATCATCAACCAACTAAACCAATGGCTGTAGACTTTGCATTCATGCGTAGACTAGATCAAGAGCCAAAATTTAACAGCTTGTGACTAACTGGCAGTGCGAGTAGAATTATAAATGGATCCATTCATGCCTAACTAATATGACAAGGTAAGGTAAAAACAAACAAGAAGATTCAGAGCAACAACAAAATGCAGCGACGCCCGCTAATAGAACATATTCAAGGGTACAGTAAGCATGGAGCAATCTTTGAATTAAAAGTACAGAACTAAGTACGTTTGGTCAATTATGCAATGGCAGTCTCTAAATAAGAATTCCTGCAAACTCAGCAACTCCACCATGCCGTTCCTGCCATCAATGAAATCAAAATAATGTTAGGAGGAGACAAATGAGCAGCTTACAGTACTCATGCATGAGCACATACTTCTGGAAGGCAACAAAGAGGGTATGAGAAAATTTTGTAACTTGCAACAAAAACAATAAGGAACAAGATGCAACATGATATTGATGTAGGAACGTAACATTAACATCTTTTCAACTACCCTACCAAAACAAGTTTTAACTTTTAACTAGGTTCAGCTGATACTAGATGCTGCAAATTTCTACGAATCTTGTACAAATTAGAAAAAAGTTGTAGTGGGAATGGGTGTAAAGCAGGATGAGGTGCACGATTGATAGTGATAATAGCCCTCATAACAAATTAAGGGTCAGCTGTTGAGACCTCTAAGCGGAAGATAGGAGGCAGAGCACATGAGCAAATATTATACGCCATGCATATCATGATTATTCTATTGGTACAAAAGAAGATAAGAAACATGTAACAATTCAGGAACATTAAAGAGAAAAATGGTTACATAGGTGAGAAGGAGGGCTATAGAATCTTCATAAGGAAATCTGGATCATTTGTTATGGTAATAAACAATAAGCGCTAGTATACAAAGGGGACAGAGTTCCAAACAAAAGAAACATTGATCATTCAATTCAAATTCAAAGAAACCAGTAGCAGCTTAAAATAAATGACAACAAAAAGAAACAAATTTCAAACAAGTATAACACACAATGAAGCATAATTTCAATAAAACTTTAAGAAATACTGAAAGCACATCCCTACCCTAATAATAAATAATTATAAATATAAAGAGGAAAAACTATTGAACGAGTAAAAGAAGAAGAAGAAGAAGGGGACGGACCTGGGAATTGGGAAGAAGAAGAATAATAGGAAACCGATATGTGTGAAATTGATATCTATTTACAGTAGCGGTCGGCTTTCTTCTTGACACGGTCGTCAAGAGCGTCCTCGATGGACTTGTGTGCGACAGATTTGGGATCGTAACCGAACTTCTTGGCCTCGACGGGGAAGAGTTGATCGTACTTCATGCGCTTCGCCGCGTCAATGGTGTAAGCCTCCGGTCCTCCGGCTGCTGCTTCTGCGCCTGCGTCCTCAGGCACCACATCAAGGTCGGTGGGCCCAGTAAAGTTAGGGCCATCGTCGTTAGGATTAAGCTGCTGCTGCTTCTTCTTCTTCTTGTTCTTGTTCTTCTTCTTGTCGATGGCTTTGCTGCGAGTGGCCACACTTCCATCTTTGAAGGTCAGCCTGCCTGCTTTCACTCTCTCGAACGGATCTGACATCCCTTCCTTTGTAATCTTTGATTTGCCCTCTTCTTCTTCTGAGTTATTTATGAGTCAGAATCCTCCCTCACTCCCTGTTTTCAATTTTCCTTTTCCTCTTTCTCTCTCAAGTTCTCAAGTTTCTTGGCTGGTTTGATGCCCAAATCCCTAAATCCCTAAATCCCAAATCCCTTCAAGTCAAGGGTTCTACCACGTGCATGTCACATGCTGATTATTTAAGGCCCAAATAAATACAACCCAGTGGAATAGGCCAACCCAACATGAGCATCACTCGGGGTTATGAGATGGATGATTATGGATTCTTTTTTTTTTTTTTTCAAAGCACTCTCGTTGGTTAGTCAATAAGTCCAATCAACCACTAGATGGACTAATTCTTTTCGTTTAATTTAGGGAAAAATGTGCGGATGGATGGATGGACCTGGACCTAATTTCTTTTCAATTCATTTTAGATATTTATAGGTACATTAATATGATGCCCAAATATTTATTCTCCTGAGTCATGTGGCTTTCAAAACTATATTCCGCAGTATATATATCAATGGGTAATGCTATGCTTATTATATTTATATACCGTATTATTATCTGATTTCTCTACAATGTATGCAGGTTTCACTGATAGAATGTAATCAACCTCTATTATAGAGAGGTTGTACAAAATTTGGTATATAAATATAATATGCCTAGTATTTTCCTATATCTACAACTTAAAAAAAGAGTGAGTCATTTCGTGCGTAGGATTATATTTCCCTTGTTCATGTTGTGTGGTGTGGATAATCCGTCTTCATGCATGCTCATATTGTGATTTAAAATACTAACATTGTCTTCCTTGAAAAAAACTAATATTGTCTAAAACAACTGGAATAAATCCTTATTTACTAGTTTGTTTTCATTGTTTTCCGCCAAACAAAATAAAACAAACATACAACCAAAAAAGTTGTAAAATAAATGATTTTGTAATGACATAATTGATTGATGAGCAAGGTGGCATTTCCATAGGTGGCATGGATGGGAGTGGGACTTGACAAAACAATCCTTTTATTCTACCTGAAATATGACAATATCAATTACAAAACGTAAGTTGATCCATTTGGTTACCAAAGAATATCAAAGTATTGTTTTAGTTGAAACGTTATAAAAGTGTTTTCGGACACATCACATGATTCTTGTATACAAGTTAGATGTATACGAGGCAATTCAATTATTAAAAAATATATATATATATATTTATACACAAGACTTACCTGTAATTATATGTTACAAAGCTCTCAATATTTTCATTCCCTTCTCTTGTCACGACTCACGAGTGCTTTCTATGGCGTTTCCGAGTTCTTGGAATCAAATAAAAAGTCAAACACAAAAAGGGTCAATATAAACATCAAACCGTCTAGTTCCATTCCAGATTCTAGAACAAACTGCCAAAAAGTAAATAAAAAGAAAGAAAAGACAAACCGTATGGTTCTAACTGGGGGTGGGCATCCGGATTGGAAAATCGGAACACGGACCGAGAGAAAAAAAAGGGAAAAAAATTTGGTTGACCAAAAAAGTCAACAATCCAGACTAGAACCGGACCAAACCGGTTCCAGTTTTTACCCCACCGCACTGCACCGGTTGGAGGTTTTTAATTATATTTTTTTACATATTTTTTTTTAAATCTAATCCTATATTTTTAATTTTATAATTAATATTTTTCCATATTCAACTTCAAAATATTTCTCATTGTATGAATTAAATCATTTGTTAATTTTCAAACCCAAAAAAATAACTTATTTATTTTTATTTTTATTAAAAAAAAAATTTTAAAAAATCGGTTCAAAATCCAAATTGGTCAAAATAGGACCGGAATAGGTTAGAACCGAACCGGCCAATTTTTCAAAAAAATTTCATATAAACCAAACCGAACCAAACTGAATAAATAATACCAATTCCGGTTCCGGTGTGAGCACGGAACCGGACCGCGCCCACCCCTAGTTCTAGAAGAAAATGCATAAAAAATGAATTTCAATTTCATCACATGGTGTGGGGCCCACCCACGACTGACTCAAATGTAAAAGTCTAAAAAAGATATGAAAAATGGAAAATGTTTTTTTTAAAAACAAGTCTGATAATTAATTAGGATCCATAATAAAATACCTGCACTTTTGTGGAACGGTCCATGATGTCTCTGCCGTGGTGGTGGTGTTGGGAGGCAATGCCATGAACTTTCTCCAAACTTGAAGCAAAATTCTAAGATCATTGACTTTCCTATCGAGACCAGCACAACAATTCGCATGCATCGTACAAACTTTGTTAAAATCCTTACTGGGCTGACAGAAGCCACCAAAGTATTGGGTATCCAAGAACCTCATTTTCAATCCAATATGGGAAATCAAGGGATCGGATTTGATCTTGTTTAGTACGTCCTGGTCATGCTTCCTTGGATACGCCTTTCTGGAGAAGTACCAAAACTTATAGAACCGAATTGTGCGCTCATTGGACTTGACATAGGTAAATCCTCCGTTGGGAAAATTCTTTATGCTGTAAGAATCACCCAGGAAGTTATCACATGCGATTTGAAAATCCGCATCCGGATAGAATTGTGGGAAGGGATTCCGGAGCCACATTATATCATTGTCCTGTGCATTGCATGATTGCAAAAGTAAGGAAAAAATGCAAACGGATACGAGGAATGCTAACCACCTTTCTTATTGCCTTCCCCATTCAATTTGTGTCACGTATTTCACTCAACTTGAATCAGAAAAACACAAAAGGAGGACATAGCTAGCATTCCTCAAAGGATATTAGAAGAAAAAAAAGGGGGTTTTTATTCTTCTCACCGTAAAGACAAAGTTGTAGCCTTTGTCGAGAATTTTGGACAAAAATTGGATCCGTCTCCACATCATTTGCAAGTAGTTGGAAGACATAAAAGATGCCTCGCTGGTGAAGTTGGCACCTTGAGTGTAGAGCTCGTAACAGTGAGGGTGCAAGGGTAAGCAACGAGCATATGCTTTCTGGTCCAAGCAGATCACTACCAGATGGTTGAGCAGCCATTTTGTGTTGCTTCCGATGTGAAAGCTCTCCAGAAACAGATCAAATATGGAATTGGGTTCAGCCCAAGCATCGTTTAATGTAGTTACCAGAATGGTTCTGTCCTTCATGGATGCTTTTTTCAGAACCGCATCCAATAGATGGTCGTTGCCCTGCAATTGCAATTTGCATCATCAAGTCAAGATCAAACACGCAATGGAAAAGGATTGGATTTAATCATTTAACCAACCAACCACCCTTGTAGTGTTGGTAGTGGAAGGAATTGCATAAGATAAGATGGGCCCAGGCTGGGCAGGCCCCATGCCCCAGGGGAAGTAAAGGGCGCCACAGTGGACAGCCGGGCATACATGTGTAAAAGCATTATGCCTTTTTGAGTAAAATTCATTGGTTGAAGTTGAATTGAAAGAGCTAGCATCCACAAAGAAAGACAGAGGAAACAAACAACGATATAATCATATATACTAAGATTGAATAAGAAAGGTGGGATGGCATGGAATCCATGGATGGATCCAATGAAGATATTAGAATTTACAAAGGCTGGTTTAGTTTGGAATGAAATTGCAGCAGCTTTGACCGGAAAAAGAATCCACCAGTGTGCAACTAGTATTTGATTGTCAAATTGTCATGCTCACGTGTGTCTAATAATAATAATAATAATAATATGAATCTTCATCACACAACACAAAGTAAAAGTAAAAGTAGAGCAGAGCATGCCGGTGTTAGGATTGGGATTATGACTCCTCCAAAAGAAAAATAAAAAAGAATTGGGATGAAGACATGATCCAGAGGAGTTTGAATATTGGAATTTGATTGATGGCAGAAAAGAAGTTGACTTGCCTGAGAAGATGTGGTTCCGGTGTAGTCATATAAGGGTATGGCGAGAAATCTGGAAGGAAAGACAGAATTGTAGAAAACAAAGCCAGCCACAGTCATCCCCACAAACAGCAGTGTCATCCTCACAATATTCATCTTCTTCTTCGTCACCATGGAACTCCCACTCCCAATCCCGCCGTTGGATATTATTGCTTTCATATTCTGATCAATACTACTAGTTGTATTATTGATAATAATATTGGCCTTGCCGTTGCCGCCAACTTCAGGGTCATGGAAGACTCCTCCTCCTCCGCCGCCTACCGGTGACTTACTCATTCTTACTTACTTGTGGTCGATGTCTCGTCTAGGATTATGATTTATGAACTGGAATCTGGAATCTGGATTGGCTAGCCTTCCTCCCTCCTTGTTTTTGCTAATTATGCATCTTTTATATGTTCAAGTAAACTACTCGTTGCCTGGCTGGAATCGCTAGCCTGCCTGCATACAAACAGACCATATGCTTTGCGTACTGCATAAGGAGTCCGAGCCTCTGCATTTAGAGATACGTATTTACCCGCATTTTGTGAAATTTAAATCATTATAATAATTTAACTCCTTAGAACATGACACATCATCAAGTATTTTTTCCTTTCCTAAACAGACATTAAGTTTTATTTGTGAGTTTATGCATGATGAAAAAAAGAAAAAATCTAATTTTCACTTTGATTGGGTTTGAAGATTAATACAGCCACGGTTTTCCATTGAACCCATATAGGGAGAGGCCATCAATCAAGCAGGAAGAAAGAAGAAGATGACCAGAACACGAAAAAGAAAAAGAAAAAGCAAAACGCTCTAAGTTGACCAGACGACAATGCGAAAGCAAAAAAAATTCCAAACTAATATAGTTAACATCTGTTTAGAGAAGAAAAACAACTTGATGACTTGTCATGTTATAAGGGGTTATGGTCTAAGATTTAACGAACCGCGGGTAAATGTATAATCTCTATATATAGAGACTCGGGATCCTATATATAATTATAATATTTCAATTTTTTTTGAATTGAAATATAAACATAACCACTTAATCATTGCACATAGCGGACAGACAAAACAAGGCAGCAGGGGGCCTCCCGCCCTTTCTAAGTAGTCTTTAGGAATTTACACATGTCATGTCCACAATGTAAAATCTTTCACACACACCAATCAAAAAGCTTTTTTCAACATTAAAAAAAAGGGGAATGTTAGCAACCTTCTCTTTTGGACCTTCTCCCTTTTCCTCATGACACGTGTCATTTTCTACACTTAAAACAATGCATTATTACATTAGACAACCTTTATGTCAAAATCTCCATTTTTTTAAGTGTAGAAAATAACACGTGTCATGAGGAGAAGAGAGAAGGTTAGAGAAAAGGTTTCTAGCATTCCTCTAAAAAAAATGAATTTGGAGTTGTAAAAGTTTCTGGAGGAATGAATTTTCCTAAATTGAGTTTGAGAGAGTTTTAGTAATCGTATTAGTATGGGCCCTTTTATTAGACACGATTACCTAGGCTACCTCTATTATATTATATTATCTTATTACTCTTGTTTGTTTTTCTAAAAGACTTATTAGACACGATTCAGAAGAGAAGAGAGAAGATGTTGTTGACAATGTACAAAGAGATATTTCGACGGAGGGAGATGACTTTTCAAACTGTTTTCTTTTGTGTCAATGAAATCCAGCTACAAGAACTACGACTCACTCACTCACTCACCGACTAACTCTACCTCTATCTATGATGAGGATGATGATGAGGATGAGGAGGGAGGCAAGAAGGCAAAAGTCTAGATTTAGGGAATTTGCGTATTTGATTTTGATTTTGAATATGCAAAGTCTAGGTTGGGGAATTAATCAATCAATCAAGTTAAGTTATATATTGTATTGTATATTCCAGTCTGAGTGTATTATTATAACTCAAAGATTCCCAAATATATTCCATCCGTCCATCCATCCACAAGCTTAGAGCCTGTATGAGAGTGCTTCTGGAATGACTAAAGTGCTTTATGACAACTAAAAGCGCTTCTGACAACGTTTGGTAGAATAATTTAGAAGCGCTTCTGGGTCATAGAAGCGCTTCCTGAAGAAGCACCTGTTATGTGTTTCCTCAGGAAGCACTCCCAAGTGCTTTTCCTGGAAGCACTTGAATTTTTTATGAAAAATCAAGATTTTTATAATAAAAGTGCTTTTGTTAGAAGCGCTTATGAGTAAAAGTATTTCCTAGCGTCGTGGGTGGCTCTCATTATTACGATACCCAAGGGACTATTAACTAATTAATCACATACATCAATTAAACTTTTATAAGAGCCGCCAGACGAAAATTAATAATAATACGGTCTCATAAATTCAAGGTTTATTCCCAAATCAAATTCCCTTCTTTTTTTTCCTCTAACAAATCATCCCATATCTAGAAAGATAATTTGTCCAAATTTATTAAGAAATACCTTTACTTGCCCAAATTAGTGTAGGTCACATCCCATTAATATTGGATCACGGCTTCAACGCCTTGACAATAGGATTGATAGAAGGCTATACCTGTATATATGTATTGTACTATTTGACGTTTGGAATACAACAAAACATTCAACCATTTACTTTATAATTAATTTGGCATAAGTCCAATTATGATGACAGAATTTGGGTGCAATCCACAGAGAAGTTGATGTTGATCCAAGTTCTTTGACTTTTGTGCCATGTAGGATTTCATGCCTTTTTTGATTTTTTGATGTTTACGTTTTATTGTTTGATTGTTTTAATTATTTTGTTGTTCCAATTATGTCCCTAAAACACAAATAAGGTAAGGAATTCGAAACCCACCCAAACGGCAAAAAAGGCAAGTTATTGATTTGTAAAACGGGTAAGTTATTGATTTGTAGCACATTAATATTCAATTTTAATTTGAATTTAATTGAATATCTATTTATTATATTCTAATGTTGTCATTTTTTCTTCTTTGATAATTCTATTTTGCACTATTATATCATTATCATTATTATTTTCATTTTTTATACGACTAGGTTGAGTTTTGCCTTGTGCAATGCTACCTATTGTTCATTAAGTTTTGTCATTGTTTCTCATCATTTTTCATGGTGGTAAAAAGACCTAATATCCAATTAATTAGTTTAACACATATTTCAACTTCATACCTATCAAACAAGTAAACTAGCTCTTTGATGCACCTCTACTCCAGGTGTTACCTATTGAATCCAATACCTAGCCAATAGGTAAAATTGGAAACAATGTACATCTCTTATAGGTAGGGATCTATGCTCCAGGGAATGAAAAACAAACATTTACCTATACTCCAGGCACTAAACCTTTACCTATACTCCAAGCAATAAACCTTTAGAGTTTACCTGTACTCTAGGCACTAAACCTTTACCTATATGTATAATAGTAAATCATAAGTATTTTTGGGTCAAAAATAGTAAATCATAAGCTGAACCTCAGCTTTAGGTATTCTACAGATTACTATATCTATAGCCCATAAACATGAGTTGGGGTGCTGTACCTATAGCATGTGTAAAGAAATCCAACTATTTACCTAAGTTGGATATATGCATGACCTATAGTCCACAAGCATGCATTACCAATGTGTTCTGGACGGATGGAAACATAAAACTATAGTTGCGGTGCTGTACTCACTACCCTCCGTTGTCTTCTTACTGTTGCTGCTGTCCGCAATTGGTTCATCCACAAATTATATGTTCATAATGCTTTTCTCCATGGAGATTTACATGAGGTGGTGTACATTGAGTCTCCTCCTAGTCTTCGCCGACAATGGGGAGAACGTTGTATGTTGGCTTAACAAGTCCCTCTATGGCCTCAAACAGGCTTTCAAAAACTGGTTTTCCACCTTTTCAGATACCATTCAAAATGCCAGTTATCAACAATCCAAAGCTGATTATTCTCTTTTTACCAAGGCTTAAGGCACTTCATTTACTATAGTTCTTATCTACATGAAATAATCTTCAAGAAATGGAACATCTCACAAAGTTCCTTCTCAATCGCTTCCGCATCAAAGATCTCAGAGATTTGAAATATTTTATGGGCATTGAATTCTCTCGTTCCAAGAAATGTATTTTCATGTCTCAAAGAAAGTATGCACTTGATATTTTGCAGGATTTAGGACTTCTAGGTGCACGCCCATACAAGTTCCCAATGGAATAGAATTTGAAACTCACTCCCACAGATGGAGAATTACTGAATGATCCAACCAAATACAGGAGACTGGTTGGCCGATTGATCTACCTTACTATCATAAGGCCTAATATAGTCTATCTTGTTCGAACACTAAGTGAATTCATGCATCAGCCCCGCAGACCTCATTGGGATGTGTTGTGTTCTTAATTGGCACAAAAATAATGTGCTAAACATCCAATTAAAAATACCCGCAAGTGCACGAATCTATTGGAGTATAGATTATGTAAGTACGGGGTCGATCCCACGAGGAACTGTCGGCTACTTAAAAGTTCTAGTTTGAGTATGTAAACAACACTTAATCAACACAACACACAAGTAAAAATGCAAATTGGAAGCTGAGAATGAATAAGGAAAACCAAAGGAATTGAAACAAAACAAGAAAACCAAAACAAAACACAAACAGCACTTTCTATCACCCTTTTATCGCCTGTTTATCACCTGTGAACAGTACCGTGAACAGTTTCAAATAGTGTCGTGAACAGTGCTGTGAACAGTGCGCGACCGGTCGCATGAACAGTGACGACCGGTCGTTTTTAAACAGATTGTAATTTGAAAACTGAAATGAAGTGCGACCGGTCGCGTGAACGATGACGACCGGTCGCTTTTAAACAGATTGTGTGCTCTGTTTTCGGCTCCGACCTCTGTCCAGTTTTTAGCCTATAACTTTCCAACCGTTCATCCAAATTTCACGTTCTTTATATGGTTGGATTCAGCACAGAAAAAGGAAGAACTCAACGCGGACCAAATGTCCAAAACAACAACAGAATTGAACAGAATTCAATCCAAATAAAACTCACGTTTTCAAACACAAACACACACACACAATTGGGGGGGTTTATTTTTGTGAACTAATTCTAATGCTTAAATGTAACCTAATGCTAAAATGACAAGTTTAACAAGAGTGTTTAACAAGATGTGACTCAAAGTGTGACTCAAAGTGTGACTTAAAATGTGACAAACACTAGGGTTTTCGAATCCACCCTAAACAATCCTACTTATGCTCATGGATACTCAAGTAATGAACTCTAAATGTGTTGAAGACGATGTTCGCAATCAAGACCGGGTTTAGTGGCTCAAGACGCATTGATTCTCTCTAAAATAAGTAGAGTGCGGGGTTAGCGCTACAATACTCGTGCCTTCCCTATAATCAATCTAGGTGTGCTTAGTACTTGATTGAATTACAAGAAAAACCCATTAAGTTCAAAGAGAATATGAACATCACAAGAACCCTAATAGTATGATGTTTACATTAGGCATTCAAGAAACCAATTCACATGGATGATTCTTACTTCATCCATTTGTTGCTTGGGAAAGCATGAGGGTGCATACAATCCCAACAATCTCAAGAAGCATGCTTTCAAAGGTGATCAATCAAAGAAAAACATACATCAAGGATAGATTATTTTAGTGAATAGGAATTCATCAACAACATCTAGAAATTCATACACTCAAGCATCAAAACAATAGAGTAGTCATGTTTAGGGCTTCAACCTAAGCCCTAGCTATGGAGCTTAGCTCCTCATGTTCATAATAAACACAACTTCAAATATAATTAGAAAGAGTTTACAAATATTCTGAGAGTGATGGAAGCTCAAGGTCTTCAATGGTGGAAGCCTTCTTCTCCTCCGTAGCCTCCTTCTCTCCCCAGCTCCCAAATCAGACTTTTCTCCCTCCAAAGTGGAATATGGAATAATGGGATAATGGAATAATGCATAATGGATGTCTCCCCGATGCTCTCCCCTTGGCTTCTTTCTTCTCCTTTCCAATATTCCCCCCACCTTTTGCCAAAAGCTCTCCACTTCCTTCCACTTTCATCATTTTCTTTAGTTTTAAAATACAAAGATGGATCCAACTTGAGATCCCTGCTTACCTAGGTAAAATATTGTCACCAAGTGGAGTGGTAACAAGTAGAAAATGGAGGTAAATGTGGTCCAATTCAGATTTTCAGAGCTAGGATCAATTGTTGGATTGGTTGGCAGGGCTATACTTGCTCAATGGAGCTCAAATTCGGATATGTTGTAGTCAACATCCATTGGAACAAGTTTCATGAAGATCTTCACCGCATCCGAGCACTAGAAGGTAATGATCCATGGCCAAGAAGTTGACCTACGAAAATGAACAAAAACAGAAATTATAACCAATAATGCATTTTTAGCTCATTTTCAATCTAACCAAGGTAAAGTCTAAGAAAACACAAAAAGTAAGTAAAAAGCTATAAAAAGTCAAGAACTAACTCAAAATATTGGGTGAATAACATGATAAATCATGTGTAAAAATGAACCCAACAGGATGCCGCCGTATGTGTCCTTAAATACATCAAGGGGACCCCAGGTCAGGGTTTGTTACTTTTTGCCTCCAACAATCTTACATTAAAAGCTTTTTGTGATTCAAATTGGGGAGGTTGCCGTGCGACAAGGAGATCAGTTATAGGATACTGTGTTTTTCTTGGAAATTCACTCATCTCATGGAAATCCAAGAAACAAACCAATGTTTCAAGATCATCAACAGAAGTTGAATATCGAGCTATGGCCAACACATGTTTGGAACTGACTTGGTTACGTTTTATACTACAGGATTTAAAAGTCCCACAGACAACTCCTGCACCATTGTTTTGTGATAATCAGGCAGCTTTGTATATTGCAGCTAATCTTATTTTCCATGAGCGTACAAAGCACATCGAAATTGATTGTCACATAGTTCGAGAAAAACTACAAGCTGGAATAATTAGTCCTTTGTATGTTACACACTTCCAATTGGCAAAAGTTTTTACAAAGGCCTTGGGGAATGATCAGTTTATGACATTGCGCGACAAGTTTGGACTTCATGATATTCACTCTCTAACTTGAGGGGGAGTATTAAGAAATATATTTGTAAATAGGGTGTTGTTAAACGAACCATAAAATTAACTGAGTATACCCTATGATATAAGTACACCCTAATAATTAAATCAAAATGTAAAATTAACTAAGTACACCCTATTTAACTACCAAAAATACCTCTGATACACCCATGTAAAATTAACTAAGTACACCCATGCAAAAAGGATTGTGGATCCTGTTTTTTTTAAGAATAATAATAAGAGTATCTTTATAAGCTCGTCTTCATGTTTCCTTCTTCAATTAAGATTTAATCAAATTAAGTTTTTGCTGGAGTAATCAAGGGCTCTTCCTATTCTGCTCATATAGATAATACATATAGATTGATTTCTGTATCTCAAGTATATCCAGTCTCATGCTTGTTCTCAATGTCAAATAAATTATTCAAGAAAAAAAGCCAAGAAAGTTAGCATATCCAGTCATGTTTTTACCAATGCTTTTCAAGATTACTGATATATATATATATATATATATATATATATATATATATATATATATATATATATATGCAACTCACTCAGTTATAACTCAGTTCATTCTTTGATTAGCGTGAACAAATTCTTGAGCGGTACCGTCAATGTTACTACTCCTTACAAGGCAATGTTGCTGAGAATGAAACACAGGTGCTATTTCATAATTACCTTGTGTTGTTATCACATTGGAATGAGAGGGCCTTCTTTCTTGGTCTCATTTCTATATTTTCTTCATCTTTTTATTGTCTTATGCAGAACTTATACCAAGAGGACTCAAAATTAAAGGTCAAATACGAGTCTCTGCAATGTTCACAGAGGTATATGTAATATCATAATTCAAATCTATTGCTTTTTTTCATCATTCTTTCAGACATGCGATGAATTCTTAGCCTCGCATATTTAGGCATTTGCTTGGAGAAGATCTTGAATTCTAATTTGATTAGGGTTCAATATGTTGAGTAGGGTGTACTTATTAAAATTATTTTTGTTTCAATATTCAATGTATCCTTTTTTGTCATTTTATATTAGGGTAAATTAGTAATTCAATAAATAGATTAGTAGTAGGGTGTAGTCAGTTAATTTTAGGGTTCGTTTAACAGTACCCTTGTAAATATTTGTAAATCTTTACTTGCCTAAATTAGTGTAGGTCAAATCCCACTAATATTGGATCACGGCTTCAAAGCCTTAACAGTAGGATTGATAGAAGTATTGGCAATGGCATGGTCGTCGTTTACTTCATTTTTACGTCCAAAAAGGAATTCAAAACCAAAGTGGCCCACCGAGGGTTTGCACTGCATATGCATCTGCATCTGCCAGCAAGCACCACCCACTCATTTTCTTCATCTTTCTTCATCTTCAGAAATTTTTTAAATTCAATTCATTAATATATTTATAACTACATAACTTTCTAACTTGTTAAAAAATTAAAACACAAACAAACAAACGAGGTGGGGCAGAGGATTCAGTTTAGTTTTTTTTAATTTATAAGTTGTGTGCTAAGATGTTGGATTTATATGATCTTATATTACGGCTTTAAAGGTCTTTTTGGTGCTGGCTGGATCCAGTAGAGTTTGCCTTAAAACTCTTAAAATTGCATCTTAATTAATGATTCATGCCTGCCACTGCCAGATACGGTGAGCTGTGATTATGTCCTTCTTTCCCTTCCCTCTGTATTCTTGTCCAGTTAAGGTTTTATTTGATTGATTGACTGATACAGTGTGAGAGTATAACAATTAATGATATGTTTATTGAATTTATTGGAAATTGGAGAATTTACATGACCATTCATTCATTGTTTTGTTTGTGAGTTGATGATCTTACATCAATACACACAACAAAACAAGCTCCATTAGTTGTAGTTGTACATATCCCTCATCTTGTAGTAAGCAAGGATGAGAAAACCAATGATCACGCAACAGCAATTCAAGATGCAGCGTGCCGTGGGGCTTCGAGGTTCGCCCAGCTGCTGCTGTTTCTGCCTCTCCTCCAAACCTTCATCCCTCTCCCTGCCATTAAAATATCTCTTCTCACTTCAAGACTTGAAGTAAAGCAAAACTAACCAAAATTCTCAATGTCATATTATTAAACAGGAAATCAAAGTAACATAACACAATATTATGCATGCATGCAGTGTAATTAAGCTACTAATCTAAATAATGATGAAACCTTGGTGTTGCAGTGATCAGCTGAGGTTTTGGTGAGGTTGGTGGTGCAACTGGGGTTGGTTGGCCAGCTGCAGTTATTGCCTTGGCCGTTGGTTGTTCGAAACCATCACTTGGGACACCTACATTCCTTGCCTGCAGTACGAAACACACAACTTTACTGCCTCATAGTAAGTATACTGTATATGTATAATGTATTATGTATGTATGCATAAATATAGTATGCTGCAAAGTCCAAATCCAAGCAGAGTTAGAGTAGTGGACTTACCAAATTCCTAAACAGGAGACTGTAAAACATATGAATGTATGTTTGCTTGGCAAGCTTTTGCTCCTTTGTCAACTGCCTCCAGAATCCATAAGTGGATCCCATGTTCAACACTTTGTTTGCATATATCTTCCATGTATAGCTGCAACCAAAAACAAAAATATATAACATTCATTCATACAACTTTATGCATTATTCTAAGTATACTATAACTAAGTAATTAATTACCATTCGTATATACGCTGCAAACCGGCTGCTGACATCTTGTTCCAATATTCCCCATCCGTCTTGCATTTCTCAAAAAAGTCAGCAATTTTGTTGCTGGATTCATCACCATTGTTTGGATCGATGTGGAAGCCTGATACTCCATCAACAATAATTTCTGCAGGGCCTCCTTGGTTGGTTGCAAATGTGGGTAAGCCACAGTTCATGGCCTCAATCACTGTTAGACCAAACGCTTCGTACAGTGCTGGCTGCACAAATGCTCCCCTTGTATCTGCAATGCAGCGGTACAGCTCTCCGTTGCGATATCGATCAGTCTGAGCTGCTATCCATCTGAACTGACCAGTCAGTTTGTATTCTTGTACCAAGGCATGTATCTTCTTAATTTCTGCAATTTCTTCTCTGTCTTTGGATTTGGATGGGTCAAAGAATCCTCCTACTATAACAAGATTGACCAAACTCCTCAGCCTCTTGTTCTTCCCGAACCATTCAACTAGTCCTGAGAGGTTCTTCACTGTATCCAGTCTTGCCATTGAGAAGATGATGGGTTTCTTCTTGTCTGCTAAATATCCTCTGTTCCAAGCATTTTTTTTAATTTATAATTTTGTAAGAGTTTGTTGTTAGGCAATTGAAAAGAGTAATGTGGTGGTGTAGTAAAACAACTGTGTGTGTGTGTTGACACTCTTCAGTAAATTTTCTCAATTGTAGAGAGAGAGAGAGAGAGAGAGAGAGAGAGTTTAATTACATGTGCTCATCGTTTTCCGCCTTATTGTAGAGCAGTTCTTCAATGGCAGGATGAAATTTGGTAAAGCGTCTCTGTTTCTCGGAGCAGGGAAAGTAGACAGATTGGTCAGCCCCAGGGGCCGCAATGTTGAACTTTGGATCAAATACATCAATGCCTGAAACTACTCGATAAAGTCCTGGCATTGTAAATGCTGTATGGCTTTCATACTGTCCAGGCCGGTCCTTGCTGCATACATGAAGAAATAAATACACTGATTATGATTATGAATGGCATCATGGAAGTAGAACCTTTGGCAAGAAAGATTCGTGCTACTAACCCTCCGGCTATTTCTTGAAAGGTGCTCGTTATGACAAAATCAGCTGAATTCATAGAGATTATGTCAGCTGTGAACTGACAAGAGAAGTGGTACTTTGGATCAAACTCCTTCCATTTGGCATCTGAATCTTCGTACTTGGTCTTTTCTAGAGCATGAGCGATTGTTCCCTGCAGGACAGATGTTCAGAACATGTTAAGTTCAGATTCAAAGTAAAATTAATCTGTTTTTGAAACAATTATTGAAGGAGGGATAGGTGGTTGAACTTAGACACCTGAGTTATTCCAAGTTTGCCAGCCATCAAAGAGGCCACCAAGTTTCCATCACTGTAGTTCCCAATTATGAGGTCTGGTTTGCATTCCATGCGTTCTAAGATCTTTGCAGTTGCATCCTAATTAACAATGAGAACAAAAGGAAAAAATAATCAATAAAGTTGTACATGTTGGTCCAAAAATAAATGATACATGTACGTATGTTTAATGTATGTATTTAAAGGACAGAAGATTGTGAAGAAGAAATGATACCTGTGCAAATGTCTCAAGATAAGGGTAGATATCAAAACGAGAAAGCCATTGGCGGAGAATCCCTCTGTGTGTCCTGAATGGGACCCTAAGGATGTGGGAGTGCTTAGTGTTGATGATAGCTTCCAACTCCTGGTTGCATTTTGTTCCTCGAGCATCTGGTATGAGTCGTGTCACCTGTGTACAGCGTACGTAAGTATATGATCATGTAGGTACAAGTAGAAATGAATTAGAATTGCAAGTTGCAAGACAACAATGATCATCAGTTGTTTGTTTATAACAGTAGTCTAGCTCACCACAAGAATCTGTGGCTTGACAGCAAGGCCTTGCTGCTTTATTCTGAGGAGCAACTCTTCCTCTAAGGCTCTGACTTGATCAAGAATATAAACCACCTGGCCGCCAGTGTCGGGCAATCCAAGAACGTCAGACTGGCCAAAGTAGCCGTGAGGAGAGAAGATGACGATGTTGAATGTGTTAGGAAGTCTGCTAAAGAAGCACTCCAACTTGGCTGAGTCTTGTGCTTGGAGTACTTCTGATAGCATCTTCATTGTCTCGTCAACTCTTTCTGCTGTATCCCCCCATCCTTTCTCAAAACCCAACTCCTTTAACCTGATCATCATCGAAACTATTAATATATATGTACAAGTGAGTCCTAAATCCTAAAATTTATTAATCAATTAATGTAAGAGCGAGAGAGACCTTTGCTCAAAATTCGGATATGGTGTGGCTTTTGGGAGTGTTGACACAACTACTTCTGCTCGGATCAAGGCTGTTTGAAGTTTTGCAACCGTATCCAGAGTTTCGTTGATCATAAGATTCTGGCATGTATGCATAGATAATTATAATATGAGAAGAAAATACAGGCCACAAATTGAAGATAATTAATATTAATAATAATTAACATGAAACAATGAAATGAGATCAAGTACCTCTCCATGATAATGAAGTTGTAACAAGTAGTCAAGCAAGGGTTTGGCATAATCGGATGAGTTGGCAGTAGCCAGCCTTGAGGAGATTAACTTTAAGATGAAGTTGAGACCATTCCCGATTGAAGAAGGAAGCTTCATGCGAGGAGTGGCGAAGTCAATGCCTCCAAAATCTATTTCTAGAGCATTTTCATCATTTGCCCTGTGGAGTGTAGTGCAAAGCAATGCATGCAAAAAGCTCAACTCAATATAGCTGCAGCTTGCAAAATATATTGCACATACAAATACAAATACAAATACTATACGCACCAGTTCTCGTCGAAGATCATTTCTTTGAACTTCAAGTATTCGGAAGCAGTGATGCCATCCACTGCTAGATCATCAGCATTCACCTTAACAAATTCCCAGAAACCAGGATTCGGTCTTACCGCAAAAGCAACATACGGTGGAACAACAGCCGCCTCCTGCGCCAGTTCATGTTTATTGCAATTTATTCAAATTCAAAATTGCATGCCCTGATTGCTATATATAGCCTATATATATATAGTTGCGTGTGTGTATCATTGTATGATATATATTATATATACCTGAGTGGAGCTGATGATGTAACCAAGTAATCCCTCCAAGACCTTGCTTCTTTCATGCTTGTCTTCTATTGATTTTTCCAACTCCTCCATTACATGCTGCATCTTCATTAACCTTTTCCCCATTGCAACAAACCTTTTTGTTCCCATATACATAAATTGAACAAGAAGATCAGCATCAAATTTGGCTAACACACACACATATGTATAATATATATATTATACATTCTCGATCAAATTAAAATAAAGAACCTGGCAAAACATTTCTTCATGTGGTAGCGGCTCTGTCTCAGTGCATCTGGCATGGTTTCTGCAATCGTATCCGATCGCTTCAAGGCCGGGGTAGAAGCCATTTATGAAATCAACAAGGCTTAAGGCAAGGCAGTACCAGTATTACGAAAAAAGAAAAGAGAGATGAATATTCAGTTAACTAAAACAAAGATAGATATACAACCAATATTCAAGTTGGTTTAATGTTATGAAGTTATAGGGAACTTAATGCTTATATATATTATATGCATGGCTGGCTCAAAGTTGCCATGGGAGGAGAAAGAAAGAACACCCAGACTTTATTCTTTAATGCCATTTGTAGGAAAGAAAGGAATTTTTAAGATTGGTTAGAAGCTAGCAAATCGGATTTTAGCCTTTTTGTGTGTCTCTGCCTGTATCTAATCTTTAAAGTGGAGGGAAAGAATCGCAAGTAATTCGTTGTTGGGCTTTTCCGTAACGTGTGTATTTTGATTCTTTACTTGCTTCTTCTTTCTTTTTTCTTTTTTCTTTTTTAAAGTGGAGGGGGGAAACTCACACGGGATACCATAGGGGCTTGAACTCAGGACCACTTGGAAGCACACCAAAAACCTGAGCCAATTCAACTAACAACCCATTGAGTATTTTGATTCTTTACTTGCTGCTTGTTTCAATCTCCAAGGTTACATACACATTGGCTCAAATTGTCTATCCATGCCTATTCCTTCATTCTAATTGGACGAGCAAGCAACACCACACCAACCTAAAATCATTTGATTGAGCCATTCTTTTTTAAGAAGAAAATAAAAGTATTTATTATCCTAGTTCTTTCCTCTATGTTCACCGATGTTCTTATATTTCATGTAGAAGTGCAGGACGATGTTTTTTGAGTTAATTATTTTTTCCTTCCCAATTCTCGTTGGAATGTCATCTTTGCAATGCTAATCTCTAATTTGAAATACTCGAATCATGACACCAAGAACAAGAATCCACTTCAATCAAATGTTTAATCATCTGAAAAAAAACAAGAGCAGAGCAGAGCATTCATTTCCAAAGGTTCCTTCCTTCCTACACCAGATTCAAGTTCAAGTCTACCAATTGTTTTCCTCCCTTTCAATATAACTGAAAGCCACTAGTTGTCCAATTCCATCTCATGGAACATATAACTAAACTAAGCATCCCAAAAACCAGTTGCAATGGGAAATTTCAGATTCTTGACCACGACACCTAAAGAGAGCACCAAGGCTATAACACCCTCCGCAAATTCCAAAACGACATTACAATGTGTGCATCTACTACATTCTTATGGGGCATTGTCAACTCAACTTCTACCAAGGGCGGCCCCTCTAACAGTAGAACATAACCCTTTTGACATTTTCCTTGAGGGCTGGCAAAGGCCTCACAGCAGCATTTGCACCTGGTGCTCGTGTGCTACGTGCACCCATGCCCCCACGTCCAGGAGCACCACTTGTCATCGATCCACTGTCTGATGTCTCTGGTTCCATGTAGAACCGAGCTCGAAACGCAGCAAGATGGGCATAGTACGCGGGAGGAACTGCCAATTAAAGACTAATCAGCACAGTATTCACATAAACATGAGCAACAAAATAAATAAAAGCAGTGGATGCATATTGGCTCAAACATATATACAATTGTGTGAATCAGCAGTGAGAGATTACCAATGGAAACCGAACGAGTGCATCTTGCATATCTGCAGGAGTTCAAAAGGTCAACTATTCAGTACTAGATTTAAGGCATAAAAAATACAAAACTACTTGCCAATAATTAAAATGGTTGTTTAGGGCATATGGCATGGGAAAAAATCAGCCAGCTTACGTATAGCAAAGATTATTTGTGAGTGACTGCAGTGCATCAGCTGTAAACTTGTTTTCATCCCACAACACATGGTAATGAGCTGGACGGCTTGTACCCTGTCATAACACAGTGGCTACACATTTATAAACATTCTCCTTTATAAAAAAAAAAACACACACACACACACACTCAAGAGAAACACAAGGAAGACTCGTTGCCTGAATTCCTGCATGACTGCACAGGTAGAAGTCAAACTCCGTTGGATGACAGATTTTGGAGTCCACGACCGTACCTGAAGAAACAATAGGGTGAGAGTTCCATAACACAAGTATGAAAACTGAGCTACATAGTTAGAACATTTCATATTAAAACGATTAATTACCAGGTAAGATATTCCCACTCCTGTCAACCGTATTGCGGTCATGATGGTTGTTGGCAAACAATCTTGTATGATGACGTTTCTGAACCACAACAAAAGTCACAGGAGGCTGATAGTTTGGCTCCAATGAAGCACAAGCCTGAAGAAAAAAAAATGACGAGGAAAGACAGATTAATACACGACAACAGATAACCGAAGATTAATCTCAACAATATTAGCTTTACCTTACGAATTGCATCAAGTTCATATAGTAGAACTTGGTAGAACTGCCCCTCACTGACACCATCCCTGAAAAAACAAAGGTGTATACATACCATCATTAGACATAGGGGAAGTACATAAGACGCAAACAATGGCAAAATGAGTTTTTAAAATGCCTGTAAAATATGATGCGCTGTGGCTTCTGCCCTGTTGCTCTACGAAACGAAATAAGCAGTTCCCTGCATTAATAAAAAAAACTAATTCAGTTCTTCAATTCCTAAGAATCCATAGTAAAAAAAATAACAAAAGTTTACTCTGAGAGAGAGAGAGATTGACTTTATCATTCCACCAGATACTGTCCCCCTCGCAGGATCCTGCCAGGTTTTAAAAAGATCTTGGATGAGCTCCTGGCGATGGGCTTGAGCACAAACCAAACCAGCATACTTAGTAATCTCAGGCCAGTCTTGAGATGCCACAACCTGTGTTATAAAGAAATACATTTGAACAACTAAGGCCTAACTCTAAATGAATTCAAAACAAATATATCTACAAGCTCGTAGATATGTTCGATAACATACAGCTGCAATTGATGGGCTTGAATCCTCCCCTGGATGAGGATGGGTAACATCAGCACCAAAAATTATAGTAGGCCGGTCGCTGACTAAGGGAATACGTCTTGACAGTGCATCAACAAGCACTGTGTTCCTTCCCCCAACCTTTACATTTATCTTCAATGCCACATTTGCCAAATATTGTTTACTCATTCTAAATACATGTTTCGTCAAACAGCACTGGGATACCAGGCCAAGATCCGTCTCACAGATTCGTTTCAAGTCACCTGGATCAGATATCATAACATACACGAGTCAAACTTTTGGCCAATAAAAGTCTACACATTATTCTGAGGAAAAAAAAGAGAGAATGGAGTCAATTGATTTCAAACACATACCATAAAGAGAACCATTATTATCTGGCAAAATAACAACAAGCAAGTCAAGCTCCTTGCCCTGGCCCCGAAGCTTAGTCATCGCATCATGGTACCGAGTTTTCAAGACCTTCTCCACCTGATCAGGTCGAGCACCAAGCGGTGGAAGAACTGGTTCTGGATTAAAGGCCTAAATGCAAGCCACATTTCAGCAATCAGGAATTTACAAATATAGAAACTGTAAAGTATAATTAAAGCCAGCAGAAACGCATAGTACCATGCCAGAAATGTAACACATTTGGGCAAGTTCAGAACAGAATCCACGGGCCACACTGTCTTGGACATTCCTTGAGAAATTAATGCAAATCCAATTGTTTACTTTTCCCCCATTAACCATTTTCTGCAACAATAAGAAATGGTCTGTAATAATTCAACAAGACATGGGAATTAAAGGAATTAAAAAACTCAATGTATAGATAATTAAACAGGCCTCTTTGTTCTTTGGTCAAAAAATAGGGCACAACCACAAGGCATTGACCACACAATTAAGCCAATGTAATCAATGGTCTAGAGGGGTGCCAACAGCACTGTACAGGTGAAACGTATACTGCATACAATAATATAACATTGATGCAGAAAATTACCTTATTCATCATGTTCCATTGTCCAACTTGGGGCAAGCAATCCTTTTCCCTTCCAGTATCATGATATTTAAGCTGCAAGACAAAAGTCAATACAGATGTACCATCCACAATACATTTTTGGACAAAAAACAATAACAGATCTTACCCAGGGTGGAGGAAGAATGCGAGCTTCAACCTGAGCCAGATTCTCACTAATTTTGATTCCAAATTCCTTTGCATAAGGATCTTCATGGTAAGCATTATGACGGACAGTCTGTGATATTTGCATAGACAAAAACGTGAGAACTTAAAATATCACCATCAACAGAATTTCGAGATAGAGCATAACATGCCAATAAAATATCAAGTAACACCAGCACTTAAATTATGACACAAGATACAAAGTTAAGGATCACAAGGTGAGAGCATCAGAATCAACATTTTGTAGGTGAAATTCCGGGAAATTATCAAATACCAAAGCAATAAGTATAGGGCTCATAAATCACCACTTCTTGAAAAAGTATGCCTAAAGTATTACTAGTAACATATGCAACACCAGAATAAGCCAAGCTCAAAAGAAACTCTATAGCAATAAAATCAATTCTTGTATGTCGAGATATAGAGGGAAAGAAGGAGACAGGGAAAGGGGGGAGGAGGAAAGAAAATCAAAGAAGCAAAAGATAACGCACCCGCATGATATCTTGTTCTCTGTCGTGAGGGCGCTGACAGGTCACCTTAAGCAAAGCAGTAATCTGCCTCTCATTCAATCTCTTAGAGTACCTCTGCCCTTCGACAATTTTACAAACCTGAAAGCAATGACTATCTATTAGCATGCATATTCCCACAGTATTACAGGCTAGTAATTATAGCAATAACTCACCTCCATGGGTAAATAGTTCGGCCGCTGCTGATTTCCAACTTGAAGGCAAGGCCATTGTGTATGTTGAATGACGAAACCGTAGGTTTCATAGAAGTACTCGACAACAGATTTCATAGTTCCTCTTTCATCAACAGGAAAACTGACAAGACAAAAACACAATGTCAGGGAAAGAAGTTTCATGCAGCTCAATGTGATCTTAAAAACAATGACATTGAGAACAATACAAGCATATGATAGCCTAAGATACACTCTCGTCATTAAGAAATATAATACGCATTTTCTGCGCATAGGATGCATACATCTATGTGGTATAGCCTAAGATACATGCATCTCAATGTGACCTAAAAAACAATATGACATTAAGAAATATACAAGCATTTGATAGCCTAAGATACTAATACTCACGTCAATTCTCTAGTTGCCTGCGACGTTAAACCAGATATACGGTATTTTCTGCGCATATTTCCTCGGTGTGTTACTTCAACCTTGACTCCACGAAGAGCCTTTTTTATCTGTTTATACAAGTAAAATGTAATGGTGATGACATATGATATATAAAATTAATGGGAAATTAAATTGTACATTCATCATGATACATGCACCTTCAACAGAATAAGATTTTAAAAACAATATAGTTTTAAGAACATAAACCTCTTACAAAACTACATGAGAAACCCCAGCCAAAAAGTTCGACACACATGAAAGTTAATTTAACAAACAAAAAGACAAGGAAAAATGGAACCAATTAAAAATATCAACACAATCATTATCATACTTTGGAGCAAAACACTCAGAAGAGAAACAATCAAAATACCAAGACGAAGACAATGAGCAAAACCTAACCTTTACACGATCAGAATCGGAAAGTGGCCTATGTGTAACATCCCGATTCAGAAGCTGAGTTACAAATTCAATAACTGGTAATGGCTCAATAAAGGCAGTAGATGACATATCTGGAGAACAGATAATTTGTGAGCAAATTAGTATACACGTCAGAGCAAGGAGTGTGGAATAATTATGCAGAGAAACACATCACTATTACAACAATCAAATTCATGAAAGTAGTGCATAAATAATACATGTAAAGATAGCATAAAACTGGGTACCAATATTCAGAGACAGCCCCATTTGAGTTGGACGAATACTCTGATAGAAACCGCGCCAACTTTCCAAACCCTCTCCAAGTGACTGTCTTCTGCCCAAATCAGGGGCATAAAATGAACGGCCCACAGGACAGTACCTAAAACCGAACAGGACAAATTAGCTCTCAAACAAATCAAACAAGAATGTGTCATCGTTTCATGAACACAAATAAAAGAAACATCGCTTACCTAGAAGTAGGTAATTCACGTAGAACAATGTCCAGAACCTGAAGCGCCTCCTGAGGTGCATCAGCTTGCCTCCCTTGCAAAAAGAGACCTAAATGGTGCAGGTCAGCGCGTGCAGCAAACTTGATGACCACTCTGAACTCCCTCTCTCTCCTGCATCAAGAAGAAACCAAGATAAAATAAATGATAAAGAAGAGTGCACGCATAATAAATATGCAACTAAAATTATGAGCAGCATGTACCTTTGTCCACCTGGTCCATCATCGTCATCAATGAGGATGATTTTGAACTCCTTTGAAAGAAAAGGAAGTGGTCCAGCAGTATACAGGCTCTTTCGTCCATCATAAGCTGGAAGACGCTTTCCAAGATGGGATTCCCTATACAGTTTCACTAGCTGCTCCATCACAGCACGGTTTACACCCCTCGATGTGACCTCTGGCGTAATAGTAACCTAATGTGTAAGAAAAAGAATATATTATCAACTGTCAAACAAGTACAAATAAGAAGACAGACACATAGGACAAAAGAGCTCACATCATATTGGTGGAGATCTTTGTCTGGTAGTTCAGCAAAGAAATGGTTTGCCTTGACTGTACACCTTATGCCAGTGCTACCCTTACCAGGGCGAAGAGGGAACCTGACTGACTTACTTGAGGGCGCTGGCGCCACAGGTTGAATAGCCTGTGCAGGTGCAGTCTCTTGCTCGATTGAAAGGTCCTTAAACTGCACCACCACTTCTGAAGGCTCGGGTGGCTGGGATGATGACGACGAACTCGCCTCATACGCAGGCTGAGGGGTGACCCCAGCTTGATAAGGAACTGGGGTTGCTTGGTGCAGCTCGGGGAATTGTGGTCTGGCTGGGCCACCCGGAGAAGGTGGTCCTCCACGACCACCACCTCCATATCCTCCACGACCTCCTTGCTGAGTCGGCCCTCCCCTTCCCCTGCCTTGATATTCTTGGGGCCCACCATACTGCTGCTGTTGTGGCACTCCACGGCCTCCACGACCCCCACCATAGCTGCCTCCACGTCCTCCCTGGGGGCCCAATCCCCTTCCACCTTGGTAGCTTCCTCCACCCTGTTGTTGTGGTGGAGTCCTTTCAGCAGCCCGCTGAGAACCACGACCACTACCCCCAGACGGTTCATGCGACTCAGAGCTTTCACCTCCACTAGGAAGTTCAGTTCTCCTCTTCCTCACCATGATGATTTCTACACAAAGAGAAAGCAAGAATGCATCAAAAGCAACACTAGCAAAGAATAAGCTACAAACCCAAAACCATATAATGACAGAGAGCAAAAGAATGGATACTCTAAAAGAAATTAATGCATAAAGTAGAGCCGCAAAGCAGGTGAGGGTTTTCCATAAAGATCATTTACAAACATAAATACAAGGGCTTTCAAAAGGCTGGAAGTTACATATCAAAACCAAAATATACTTATTAGCCATAAATAATAGCAAACAAACAAAAACTATATCCATATATGCTCTTTTATTTGAGATTTTCTTCAAAAAATTGAAATAAAAATCTTCAATCAGACTGAAAATTAAGGAATATATTTTTCCTGACGGACCGTTTTTGAAAGGGTCGTGGAATTCCGAAATGACCACAGTGTGTATATCCACTTGGTTCTCTTCTACACCACTACAAACAAATGGGTGGGTGTTTGCTATTTACTTCACAACAAGTGGAATGATCATTTCGAAAATCCATAATGTAGTAGGAATTTCATGTAAAATTATGTTTCTGAAATGAATACAACAAAATATGAAAATAAAAACAGAACAGAAAATGGTTACTTTGATACAAACCCACGAACTCTAACACCAAAACTCAAAGTTCAATAGCAAACACAGAAAGAAAAAAAATAATAGAAAGAAGAAATCGAAATACTCACTATAAACCCTAAAAAATCAACTTCTTATGAGGCCAAACAGCCACCTATGCTTCCCAGCATTGCCAAAATGCACGAGATCTAACGATCAAACAAAACAAAACCCAAATAAAAATAGAGCGACGACAAGGCCTTACGGAAAACAAAAAACAAAACAAAAATGAAAAATGAAAACAGATCTTTGCGCCAGAGACTGGGACCAACACCAATTTATGGCGAAAGAAGTGCAGATCCATACCACAAATTTGCAAAGAAAGAGAAAAGTGAGCACGAAAAAGAAAATATCAATGAAAAAAAGGCAGTAGGAAACCCTAAAACGACTTGGTTGGGGTGTTTACCGTAAAAGCGGAATACCGATGAACGTCGTACAAGACCACAGCAGTGGTTGCTTTTGGTGCTTCAGAGGCGAGAGAGAAGGATGAAAATGGAAAAAGAAAAGGGGCTCCCTGCCTACTCGATACTCACTCTCTTTCTCTCTCTCTCAGTTGAATATTCTATATATTTATGCTGTGCCTGTGTGTTAAAAACGCAACCCAACCCAACCCAACAACGCCTTTCACAATGTGCTTTTTTATAACCCCACCGAGGGGTAGGGCTTCTCTTGTATCTTTTTCTTTTTTTATACTCTCTCTTCTATTCTATCTATTTAATTATTCAATTGCGATGCTTTTATAATTCAAAAAATATTTAAAAATTGGTGTTATAGTCAATCCTGGATTCTTTTATTTTTCTTTTTCAACAGGGTCTTCTTTTCTTAAAGGAATCAATTCCAAACTATATATGACCCGATTCATTTTCTTAACGGGTTAACATAAAAGGGTCCATTCAGTTAATGGGTGAAAAAGTCCAAACATGAACTCTACTTGCAAAATTAATGTGTTATCCAAAACTAGTCATTTCATCCATTAAGACAACAAAACAAATATTAGTTTGACTCTACCTATCAAACAAATGTTAAACACCCATTTCACCGTAATACAAAAAAAAATGAAATTCACTAAACTACTAAATAAAACTTTTAATATAATTTATAATTAAAAAGTCAAAAATATTAGGTATTATACATAACATGTTCACATGAAACAATCTGTTATTCCAGTGGGTAACTAACGGGTCCATCCTTTTGTCAATATTATATAATAAGCTGCATATGAACCCACAATTTTTCATACATAAATCGTGTTAATGAGTTGGGTACAATTTTGTGAAGTGTATATAAGACCTTCTCCAATAAATAGATTTAAAAAGAGCATGAAATTCTGCATTAATTAGTAGACGTTTAATGGTACATTTACCTCTACATAGCTTTTAGCAATGAGATGAAATCATGAATGGTAAAAAAAACCACAGTAAAACGTTTTCCAATTGACCAGCCTAATTTACATATGATATTTTTTTAGTATAAGTGATTGGGTGCGGAGTTTGGAGGGATACTTGGGGATTTTGAACCTCTACTCACGTGGGTGGAGTTGGAAGAAGTCAACCAACTGAGCTAATTCTATATAACTTACCAACCCAAAACAATTTTCGGGATGAATTGGTAACTGATCCATGAGGGAAAATTGGAGGGAGAGTTGGGAGGTGAAGGGGGTTTACTGGCATGTGTAGCATTGATAGTGACATGGAAAGATGAAAATGTCCATATAGTTTAGATTAGTTAACAACTTTGTCACAAGGATCATCACAACACAAGTTAGAATATTATTTGGCCTTGGTAACCACACAGTCAAAAGTAAAAAAGGATCAAAATGATTGTTATGGAAGTTAAGAAGAACTAAATGTATGGACTGAAAAAGAAAAATGTTAAGACTGAAACTTCAATCTCTAGCTTTCTTGCTTGATCCCCCCACCGCATGCTGCAAATATAAACATGGTACGTGGGTGGCGGCGCATGCATAAGTTAAGTTCATGGGTTGGGTGGATTTTATTTAGGCTTAATTATTTATTGGATGCACGCATCCTCCTACGCTACAGTAATATCATCCATCAATGTCTCTATTTTTATGATTATAATTTATATCGTTATGGGCGGAAGAAATTTATGTGTTGAAGTGCCAACATATAAACCAAATAAGACATTAAAAATTTCAATTTTTCAACCTTAACAATGTTTGGAAAATAAAGGCAGAAAATAATTGTTTATTAAATTAGGTATCAAAATAACACAAGTCGTTCTTTCATATCTCGAAAGCCATCTATGATTGAGTCAATGCTAAACTTTTCTGCAATTTCCTTTCCGATGTCATAATCAAAGTGTCTGTGAGAAATTCATCTTCCATCTTTATTCTGAAGCCTAGTTTCACTATACGCATAGCAGAAAATGATCGCTCTCAGCTTGATTCTTGTAGATACGAAGAGTAAGCACAAGCACAACCACTCTATAAACAAGTGGATATATCGTTGATCTTCTAGTCGTTACCATCCATTGAGATAGATCAGAAATTGTTGACAAGTTTTGAACTGGAAGTCGAACGACGGCGTCACTCTCAAAATGTTGAAGTTGTCTTCTCAAACCTATCTTCTCATGATCTTCAAAGTCTTGCGGATAGAACTTATCTACCAATTGACAAATATCATCAATTCTAAAAGATTTATTCACTTCACGAGGATCCAAAGCGAGCCCCAGAATAAACGGCTCATTTGTTTGATCACTAAATCTGCTATTTAATTCTTGAAGTTGAGAATCTATTGCGGTATAAAAATATCTATCATGTAATAATGCTTAATCGTAAAATCATCTTGTTGATGGCGAAAGCTCGACCTCGTCTTGCAACATAACGAGCATTCATATCTAGAATATCTATGTTCCGTACTTCACAAAAAGAATTCACCTTGGTAAGCAAAGAATCCCATCCATCATCTCTTAATTCTTGAATGAGTGCTTTAGTGGAAGAAACAAGATTCATTGCATTTAAGATGTCTTGGGATTGACATTGCAAAGCTTGACAAAGATCATTAGTGATCTCCATAAGTTCTTTCATAAGATGTAAGATAAAGACAAATTCATATGAAGTCATTGCCTCATGTCGCATCGGCATCTCCTCGTTGAGAATAAGTAGTTCCGTTTATCAATTATATTAATTAGAACTGTGCATGTTGCACTAAACATATTTACCAAGCTAGTAATTGATTTCAAATGAGAACCCCAACAGTATCACCAGCACGTTGTAAGGTGCCAATTTGGTTCATTCCTTTCCCGATCTCTGAGTTCATCAATTGCAATCATGTGCTCAATTTCAAGACTTGAGCATTTTTCGAGTTCATCATTACGCTTGCATGAAGCACCAACAATATTGACAATAGAAGTCAATTTAGTGAAAAAGTGGTGAACATGAATAACTTCTCTTGATGATGCAATTAATGCCAATTATGTCGATGTGCTAAACAATGAACATAGTAAGCATATGAGCAATCATTCAAAATCAAAGCTTGTAACCCATTCCATTCACCTCGCATGTTACTTGCACCATCGTATCCTTGTCCTCTAATATTTTGAATATTTAGTGAGTTATGAGACAATATAGAGTATATACCTTTTTCGAGTTAATGCCTCGATTATCGACACATGAACAAGCCCAAAAAAACGCTCTGAATAAGACCTTCTTTGTCAACAAATCGCAACACTATAGCCATTTGCTCTCTCTTGGATTCATCACGTGCTTCATCAACAATTATACAAAACTTTGATTCCCCAATTTCTTCACAGATTGCTTTCTTCACTTTAGTTGAAAAAACATGTAAAATTTCTTTTTGGATCTGTGGTGATGTGTAAGAGAGCATTTTTGGGAGCTTTATCTAAGACAACTCCAGCAACTTTTTCATTATATGCAGCCAATATTTCTAACATTTGAAGAAAATTTCCCACGATTTATTGAATTCTTTTTTCATCATGGCCTCTAAAAGCACATCCTTGGAATGCAAGCCACCCCCATTGCTTCAATTGTTGCCTTAAGTCGTAGTCGATTGTCCAATTTGTTGGGAAGAATAATTCTCAATGACTTTCTGTATATCTTGGGGATTGATTCATCAAATCCAAACATGATATTTCGGCAATTTTATGAGGGAGTTAGGATCTTTCCCCTCGTGATTTAGAAAAGAACAATTTTTCCATCTCTTACTTTCTTCCAACTTTGAAATCCCTCAAGAGTGAAAGCATTTTTCCCGAGAATGTCCAGATGGTTTGTTAAAAAGATAGCACGGTAGACAAAAAGATGCATCTTTCACGATTGAATATTCTAACCACGAAGGAAATAGTTTGAACCATGAACTTTGAAAGCTACGGCGATGAGTTGCGATCCACGATTTTGGATAGTTGGAAAGTAGAGGTTGGTATGGACCGACGTTAATGTAAGCTCGTCGAATTTCATCACGTTGATTAACAGGATAATTCCATATTTGTGGAGCGTAGCCACAGGTCGCTCTAAAGTACTAATATCAACTTCATTATCGGTGAGTCTCAATTCTTGGAGATCGAGCGATTTTTCGGATGCTCTTGTTTCAATATTAGAATCAGTCTGCATGATGAGGTAACTTCGGTATGTTTTCTTTTGAAAAATCCATCAATTCTAGGTTGTTTCTTCATCTACAAATCAATTACAAATTTTATTAAGGACATGATTCATAAATTATACCACAAAAAAAAATCATATTCTATGCATAGAACATATAAGATATGAAATATATAACTATAACAATGAAAACTTCAATTTTCACTCCATATATACAAATATATTCTCATAAAAGTAAATAAACAAAAGGAAAACAAACTATGACTATGTAAAGTTATCTAACTTTTGGAATTAAGAATTTTTGAAGCGGGAGGTTGGAGAGCAAACAACCAAATTCAATTATTTTATTTTGTTGTGTGCGGCTACTTCAAAGTAAGTTCATGTTGCTTCATATAGGAATAAAAAATAAAATCCCAATCCTTTTTTATTTGGGTAAGTGTACTTCCTATTTGATAAAGGAGATTTTTTTGAAACTCTATTTGATAAAGGAGATGTTTTGAAACTTTATTTGATTGGTTGCTTTTATTTTTTTATTAATATATTGATGGACATTATATTTCACTTTTAAGAAACCAAATCTATTTATTAAGTTGAAAAACTTAATGGAAAAACCTGCTCGTGGGTTTAGCAATCTTCACAACACAACCTTTGATGGTGATTATTATATATACTTAATTTTGGAAAGAGAAACACACCTTTACTTTATTATGAGGGGCCACAAACCAAATTAATATATATATACTTTTTAAAATATGTAGAAATGAAGGACCAAATGTTAAATATTGTTAAACTTTTGGGGGGGCCCAGGCCCCCTCAGGCCCTAGCATAGTTCCGCCACTGTATCTAAGCGCAGAGTGAAAGTGGGATTAATTAAGGAAGATGGCTGGTCGGAGGAGGATATAAATTAAATTTTAAAACGGTGAAGAGAAAGAAGAGGTGCTGCTGGACCTGGTCGCTATAATGATTAGTAGACAAAATGTATACGGGATAGTGACGTGGCATAAGCAAGCAACGGGGGAGGAGAGAGATAAATGAGATTATTAATTAATTTAGAGTGCTGCTATTTCTACATTCTGTCATATTTATCCACCCTAAATTAATAATTTCAATAAAGAAATAAGACAAGTTGGTAGAAATAACAGTACTCTTAATTTATTAGAAGAAAATGGTCAACGGGGAGTCATTCAGTCCACTCAACAACTCCAATTCCAAATCACATGATTGGCCACGACCCGTGACCCGTGTCGATAATACACCAGGTGCATTTTTACTCACTATCTTAATCAAATGTGTACCCTTACCACCTATCTTAACAATTGACAACTATCCTTGAAACTATAATTAACACTTTATTTTTAATTCTTTTAAAGCATTTCAAATTAAAAAATAAAGTATAATAATAATAAAATAACATTAAAAACAAAACAAAATCTCTGCCCTTCTATCTTCCCCTAAACTTTATTGGAACGCCCTCTCCAATCGCTGTGCGCCATGTGGACAAAAACACTCTCTCTTAATAAAAAACACTCTATCTCAATAAAGTTGTCCACATGACGCGCACCCGTTCCAAGAAAGTTTTTTTCCTTCCCACAACCTCGTCGACGGTCATAGAAGCTATTGCCACCACAACACCAAAAACAACAGGGCCACATGAAAAGGGGTTCTCTCATTTCACAACCTAGCTGTATTTCGAATAGATTCGTTTGTTTTTTTAAGTTAATATTTTGTTTTGGGGGCGATAGGCTTCAAGTTGGTGCCAAAATAAAGAAGAGGAATTCCACTGCCAATTTGGAACATGTGCTCTACCACAAAATGCTGAATCTTCAAAATGTCAATTTCTTTTAAGTTTGTAATTGATTTGCTGAATCTTCAGAAGGGTTACAGCCAATTTGTATTTTGATAACAATTTATGGAGTTCAGCAACCATATCTTCAATTTCAGCACGTCCTCCGACATCGACTCGGCCAATCCCAATTTCGCGCGGGGGTCGAAGAAGCTCTCTGCACAGTGTCGACCTTTAACGACGTCATGAGCCCGGCCAAATTCGACAACATGTATTTTCGCAACTTGCAGAGAGGGTTGGGTTTGTTGAGTACGGACCAGGCTTTGATGACGGACTGGAGGGCGAAGCCGCTTGTGGATCTCTAAGCAATGGTGGAGAGGGTGAACGAGGTGGGGGAAGGGTTGCTGGAGGGGCATGGTGGCTAGGGTTGCTGAGGGAGTGGCTGTAGTGACAGAGAATAGGGCTTAAGGTGGGCTGGGTCGGGACGGGGAAGAGAGAGAGTTTTTGTTTTAAATGTTATTTTATTATCGATGGTATCAGAAATATCGGTAGTCCAAAAATACGGAAATTTCGATGGAAATATCGGGATTTTATCGATATTTCGGTCAATGTCGTCAATATTATTGATATTTTGGTTCATAGAAATCTAAAATATTGATGGTATCAGAAATATCGGTAGTCCAAAAATACGAAAATTTCGATGAAAATATCGGAAAATTATGGATATTTTGTTTCATGGTATTAACTAAAGTTAGTTTAACTAACAGATGTCAATTATTAAGATGAGTGATGAAGATACACATTGGGTTAAGATGGTGAGCAAAAATACTCCCTAATACACCACACAGACAGAGCACTGCACTGCACAACCCAACGCCCGCTCAATGTCCAAAGAAAAGAGCCACACCAGACCAGAGACTGCTTTGTTTTCATTTCCACTCGATTTGCGACACACACCGCCACTTCGCCCACTTCGCACCTCCGTCCCTCTTCTTTTCCCTGGCATTTGTACGGTACTAACGGACTGATGCTTTCTCAAAATTACCAATATACCCATTTGCCCATTGGGCCCCTCCAATTGAGCCTCAATCGAACACAACTATTAATTATATATATTGCTAAACAAACAGTGTCCAAACCAAACAAAGTTACTCATCAATATTTGTACACTTAAACCCAATAATAATAATAATAATCTAATTTAATCAGTGCAGGCAGACAGCCAGGCACAGTCCAAATACCATCTCAGACAGATTCAAGCTTTTCCAGTTCCATCAGATGAGTCACCAGCACCAGCACCCGGTTCAACAAAACACATTACCAGTTCACAATTCACAAGGCCCAGCCCTGGATAAGTCACTCCAAACATATATAGAGTCATTGACAAGCAAAGGAAAGGTCCCCCTGTCCCTGTGGACGGACAGATTATTCGGCATCTCATCTCATGTATCACATACATAACACATCACCAGCCAGGATGATGCGCAGCAACTAGCAAGGAAACACATACATCATCATTACTTACTACAACTATATTTTTGTAACTTAATTACAACCATCAAGTGAAGTGAGTGCCCATTATTATTATTACCACACCAGGGTTTAGGGCCCAGGCCAGACGGACTATCTATCCCTAACAGTAGAACATAACCCTTTTCACATTCTCCTTCAGAGCAGGTAAAGGCCTCACAGCGGCATTCGCATTTGGTGCTCGCGTGCCCCGTCCACCCGTGTACCCACGTCCAGCATTCGCACCACTTGTCACTGACCCCCCTTCTGACGTCTGTGGTTCCAGATAGAAACGCGCTCGGAATGCAGCAAGATGTGCATAGTATGCAGGGGGCACTGCCAAATTACATAACTCATCAATTTTACTATTTACTAATAATTGTCACAAAATAACAAGCATCAAATACAAATGCATACGACGGAGGATGTGTGTTTGTCACTTTTGTGTGTTTATTTGAGAGAGAGAGAGAGAGAGAGAGAGCTCACCCACGGAAACAGAACGTGTGCACCTTGCATATCTGCATGAGTTGAACACAATCATTAACCCCCCCAAAAAAGAACATAACCAATACATTGAACATGAAATTAAGAGATACATCAACAAACTTACGTATAGCAAAGGTTATTTGTAAGGGTCTGCAATCCATCAGCTGAAAACTTGTTTTCATCCCAAAGCACATGGTAATGTGCTGGACGGCTAGTGCCCTGTTTGACATGATGACTACCAATTTAAGAACACTCCCAAAACTTTTTAGAGTATATATAAACATAGAATTAACCAATCACTACCTGGATTCCAGCATGGCTGCACAAGTAGAAGTCAAATTCAGTTGGATGGCAGATTTTGGAGTCGACAACAGTACCTGTAAATTAATGTCAAACTGTTTTATATCACATATGTATGTTCTGAAAATCATGGCAAAAAAATTTCAAATCATGCAGAATGAATACCAGGTAATATATTCCCACTTCTGTCAACAGCTTTGGGGTCAGAATGGTTGTTGGCAAACAACCTGGTATGATGTCGCTTCTGAACCACAACAAAAGTCACGGGAGGCTGATAGTCAGGCTCCAAAGAGGCACATGCCTGAGTTTACAGAGAACACAAATATATACATTAAGATGAGGAAGTGATTGACTGATGTTTATCAATTTCCAGACAGCTGCAAAACTTAAAAGGAATTTACAATATATAAATGAAAACTGGAGAAATTGATAACTTAGCAAAGTAGATTTACTTTACGAATGGCGTCAAGTTCATACAGCAAAACTTGATAAAACTGTCCTTCACTAACACCATCCCTGTAAAGCTATAAATAGACCATTAGATAAGAAAACGAACGGATGAAATGCAGTGGCAGCATAATATAAGACGTGCCTGTAAAATATGATGCGTTGAGGTTTCTGCCCAGTTGATCTACGGAAAGATATGAGCAGTTCCCTGTATTCAAAAGAATAAATATAACTCAATCCTACTACCCAAAACACATGTTTATTAAAAAAAATTAAATTAAATAATCAAAATGAAGACAGCTACATACTACAAGAACCTAAACGAATGAGAGAATCATACTTGATCATGCCACCAGACATTGTCCCTCTTGCTGGATCCTGCCATGTTTTGAACAAATCTTGGATGAGTTCCTGTCGATGGGCTTGAGCAGAAACCAAACCAGCATACTTTGTAACTTCAGGCCAATCTTGAGAAGCCACAACCTGATTTTTAAATTAAAATCTTGAAACAGTCAAAAGGTACTCAAGGTGGAACAGAGAATAAATTCATATACAAGCTAAAGCACATATGTATGGTCAGTAACTCACAGCCGCAATTGATGGACTTGAATCCTCTCCAGGATGAGGATGGGTGACATCAGCACCGAAAATGATGGTAGGTCGGTCGCTGACTAAAGGAATTCGCCTTGACAAAGCATCAACTAGCACTGTATTCCTTCCCCCAACCTTCACATTAATCTTCAATGTTACATTTGCCAAATACTGTTGCTTATTTGTCTTAAATACGTGCTTCGTTAAACAGCACTGGGAAACAAGGCCAAGATCTGTCTCACAAATTCGTTTCAAATCACCTGGATAACAAATCATGACATATTTAAGTCCAAGTTTTAATGCTAAAATTAAATAATGCCAACTTTTGAAAAGGCATAATGTGGTGAATTTAGTTCAAGTTCCAAACCGTAAAGAGAGCCATTATTATCAGGCAAAATAGCAATAAGCAGCTCAAGCTCCTGGCCCTGTGGCTGGAGTTTGGTCATCGCTTCGTGGTAGCGAGTTTTTAGGGCCCTCTCTACCTGATCTGGACGAGCACTAATAGGTGGAAGAACTGGTTCTGGATTAAATGCCTAGAGGGAAATCAAACACTAACATGAGGCATCTCAGATTTAGAAGAGAAGGGAAAAATATAAGAGCATCACAGGCCTCATACCATGCCAGAAATGTTACACATTTGAGCAAGTTCATGACAGAACCGACGGGCAGCAGCATCTTGCACATTCCATGAGAAATTTATGCACATCCAATTGTTGACTGTGCCACCATTAACCATTTTCTGTAACAATATATAGTAAATAAAAAAAGTCTAATGAGAATAACACAATCTCTCCATTTTGAAACTCTTACGGAAGTTTACTAATGACTTCAACAAAAGGCACAATCATCTTCCTCCCTCCTGGGCAATGGCAGAGCCAGGAATTCTATCAAGGAGGGTCAGCTTTAAATAACTTTATAATTACATTAAACTTAGTTTTTATAAATAAAAAAAATATTTAAGAATTCATTATAATGATTAAATTTCAATATCCAAAATTTAATATCTTAGTAAGTATAACCCAAATTCTAGCAACCTAAAAATATTGAAAGAGTATCAAAAGTTGATTTTAGATAGAATGAGAAAATCAAATAAAATCCATGGCACACACATATAAATGACATATGAATACCAATATAGATCATATTCATGTTCATTGCAGACAATTTACATTTGCGAGAAGGGTAAACATTAAGTATAGCTATAAAACAACTTGAATAACATTGATAAATATAAAGGTTTTCAAAATGTTGAGAAGGGTCAAGTGACCCTTGTGGGCCTTGATTGGCTCCGCCAATGCTCCTGGGGAATGGAAAAAAACACATGCACACACTAACACACAAGAAATGTATTAGGTTATAGAAAAGCAAAATCATGCACAAGCAGTATCAATTAAACCAACTCAACATGAAAGTGACCAATTAGTGGCTAAAATAGCTACATTGCTCAAAAGGCAAATGTCACCCATCGGAAAAGCTATGTTTAGTGCATGGCTGAATCAACAGCCCCCGACAAATTACAACCATGGGTTGTAACACTTGTTATTTGAAAACCCACTGGAACTCAACACAAAAAATATATGCGTTTTAATTGCCAGCAGATGATAGGGCAGAATAGCACGCGCAAGGCCAACCAAATCAGCAACTGATGTAGTTAGCAACTTAGTCCAGAAGAACCAAAATTTCAGACCACATGCCACTCCAGATATGCAATCCACTTCATATTGCAGAGGTGATAACTCTTAAACAGAATCTTGACTAATGATAGTCAAAACCAAGCAGCCGACCAGTGCCCAAGACCATTATTGTTCCACAAGCAATTTCAAAGCAAGCCATAACATTGCTAAATTTCTAATGATCACCTGACTCATAATATCTGTGGCTGTCTTGCACTTTCCCTTTCCCTCCACCCAACCGCCAAAAGAAGAAAAAGAACTGGGAAAAAATTGAAATACTTGCTTTCTTTCACAATGCAAACGCAATGTTTCTTGAACCCACCACCACCTACTTATTTTAGTTTTACCAATTAATTTCTAAGGCAGTGCTTCAGGATTAACAGGAACCCCTAACATCTCCATCACAGGGAAACAAACACGCTAATGTAGCACAAAGTCGATAACAGGTTTCATTGGACGCAGCCAAATTAATTGGGTACGCATGCAAACAGATACATATAGATATCCAGCTTCATCTGTTCTTAAATTAAAGAGGTATTCTAAATAAGGAAACCATAAATCTATAAAAAAGATACCTTATTCATCATGTTCCACTGTCCAACTCGAGGCAGGCAATCTTTTTCTCTACCCGTATGATGATATTTAAGCTGCGACACAAGATTCAATACTTAATTACCATCCAAATAGTGAAGGAACAAAGGGTGGCACCAGTTAGAAAAAAACTACTAGACAGCAGAAAATTAAATATCTCTTACCCTTGGTGCAGGAAGGATGCGAGCTTCAACTAAAGTGAGATTCTCACTTATTTTAATTCCAAACTCTTGAGCATAAGGATCTTCATGGTAAGCATTTTGATGAACTGTCTGAGGAGTGAAAATTTCAACCAACACATACCAAGTGAGTATATTTTACATATCAGTCCTATGGAGTGTCAAACATCAGGTGACAACCACATTTAATTTCACTAAAAAAAAGAAAATCTCCACAATATCAAACCTGCATGATATCAAGTTCCCTTTCGTGAGGACGCTGACAAGTCACCTTCAGCAAAGCAGTAATCTGCCTCTCATTCAACCTCCTTGAGTACCTTTGACCCTCAACAATTTTACAGACCTGAATAACGGCCTATTAGCATGCTTTCCCAGTTTATAATGACCAAAAATAGTTACAGTTCTTTACCTCCATGGGCAAATAATTTGATCTTTGTTGATTTCCCACTTGTAGACAAGGCAGTTGGGTGTGCTTAATAATGAAACCATAGGTTTCATGAAAGTACTCAACAACTGATTTCATAGTACCTCTTTCATCAAGTGGAAAACTAAACAATCAAGGAACAACATCAGAATAAATTTTAAAAAAAAGTTTTGGATGCATCTGATATGAATTGGTTTAATTTAAAGAATCAGCTACAGATTTCATAGCACATCCCTCAGGTGAAAAACTAAGGGCCTGTTTGATAAAGATTCTAATTTTCAGTTTTCTTTTTCTTATTTGAGAGACAAATGAGAGATATGATAGAAAAGAAAGAGGGAGATAAAAGATCATAAAGGTGAAGAGAAGCATGAGAAATGTAAAACTAAAAACTACTTAAATTGATTTTAATTTTTAACTTATACACCATTATATGCATTTTTTCTGCTCTCTCGCTCATGTCTATCATCTCTCTTCTCACTCACTTTCAAGTGTATTATTTTTATTCTTTCACTTTCCTCTTATTTTTTCTTCTGTATCCTTCCACTTTTGACAGGCAAGGCCGAGCCTATAAAAAGCACATCCATAGTTTAGGATGAACATTGATGAAATTAGACATTTAGGGTGGGGGCACTAAAATTGGCCCCAAAGTATGGGGGTTTATGATATTTTCTTAAAATATATAATCTTAAGCAAATATTAATCCTCATGTTTCTACATGGACGCACATAACCAATGAAGACATAAGATGTCAATACTCACGTCAGTTCTCTTGTTGCCTGCGATGTCAAACCAGATATGCGGTATTTTCTGCGCATATTTCCACGGTGAGTAACCTCAACCTTGATTCCTCGTAGAGCCTTCTTTATCTGTTCATGCACAAATAGAAAGCTGTGATTCTGATATCTGCTATAAATTCAGGCGAAATTCAAATTCTCCATAGACTGTGTAGACATCCCATCCAGAAAGTTGCATAAAACAAACAAGATCACTTTGTCAAAATGAATATTTTTTTATTTTTTATTTTTTAGAAAGATAACATGAAAGTTGATTTTGACACAACATAATTAGAAAGGAAAAATAAGAGGGAGCTTCTGCTGCGGGATCCTACACCTGCGGGAAAATAAATGGACGTTCACCATTCAAAAGGTGCGGCATAACACATGATCCAACACAAACACTATGCCGCAGTGGAAGCTCCAGAAGAAATAAAAAAATATAAACCAAAATGATCGACACAATTCATCACAAGCACTGCAGACAGAAGTATCAAGACCAAGACAATGAGAAAAATCTAACCTTCACCCGATCAGCATCAGACAATGGTCTAGATGAAATATCTCGATTGAGCAGCTCATTGACAAATTCAATGACCGGCAGTGGCTCAATGAAAGCCGTAGAGGACATATCTGGACCATTGATAATTTTGTCAATGTAACAAATAACATGGCAGTGGAAGAAAATGTACACAGTATGCATCACTTGTGGGACAGTCAAATTGATAATAGGTGCTGAACTGGAGAAGAAAAAAAATCATGATAATTGCGTAAAATTTCAATTAAAAAACTTCAAAGATCAGGTACCAATATTCAAAGACAGCCCCATCTGCGTTGGACGAATACTTTGATAGAATCCACGCCAACTTTCCAAACCCTCACCGAGTGACTGCCTTCTCCCCAGATCAGGGGAATAAAATGAACGCCCCACAGGATAGTAACTACAATAAATCAAGACAACACAGAGTTAGCTCCAGAACAATATCAAAGTAATGTGCAATTATTGGCGTGTATTGGGCACAATTAGAAGATAGATATTGTATACCTAGCAGTAGGCAATTCACGCAGAACAATGTCAAGAACCTGAAGGGCTTCCTGAGGAGCCTCAGCTTGCCTCCCCTGCAGAAAGAGTTCTAGATGGTGCAGGTCAGCACGTGCAGCAAATTTGATCACCACTTTAAATTCTCTCTCCCTCCTGCATCAAGAAGATGAGTAAGAAGACTGTATACAAAACCTATGTACAAATACAAACTGAGAACTGAGTATCCCACCTTTGCCCGCCTGATCCATCATCGTCATCCATAAGTGCGATCTTAAACTCTTTTGATGAGAAAGGAAGTGGCCCAGCAGTATACAGACTCTTGCGCCCGTCATAGGCAGGGAGCCGATTTCCAAGATGGGATTCCCTGTATAAATCCACCAGCCGCTTCATCACAGCCCGATTCAACCTCCGTGATGCAATGTCAGGTGTAATTGTAACCTGTCAATAATTAATATGCATTTGAAAGCAACCGTGATCAACATAGGTTTTAGAACAAAATCAGAAGGATAGAGACATAGATGGAGTGTAAAAGAACTCACATCATACTGGTGCAAATCTTTGTCTGGCAATTCAGCGAAGAAGTGGTTTGCCTTGACTATACATTTTATGCCAGTGGTGCCTCTGCCAGGGCGAAGAGGGAACCTCACAGACTTACTTGAGGCTGGAATGGGTTGAATTGCATGGACAGTAGCAGGAGCAGGAGCAACTTCTTGCTGGATAGAAATCTGGTGAAAAGGCTGTACCAATTCTGAAGACTGAGGCTCATAGGGCGTATAGGGTGCATAGGATGTAGGGCCTGTGGGCTGAGGGGTGACCCCGGCAACATATGGAGCAGGGGTCGCTTGGTGCAGGTCGGGAACTGATGGTCTGGCTGGACCACCAACAAAAGAAGGTCCTCCTCCCCCACGGCCACGACCACCGCCGCCGCCATGACCACCACGACCTCCTCCTGCCTGATTTGGGCCTCCTCCTCCCTGAGCACCCCTGCCCCTACCTCGATACTCATGCGCCTGAGCCGAGGTCCCAGCATAACTATATTGCTGCTGTTGTGGCATCCCACGGCCACGGCCACCACCACCACCATAGCCTCTCTGGCCTCCTTGTGGCCCTTGTGGGGCCCAGGCTCTTCCACCTTGGTAACTTCCTCCTCTTGGTCCTTCATTGTGTTGTTGGGGTGAGGGTGAGGGTGAAGGTGAAGGTGAAGGGGAAGTCCTTTGGAAGGCTTGATCACTTCCCCCACTACCTTCCTGAGGCTCGGAGCTTTCACCTCCACTAGGATTTTGAGTTCGCTTCTTCCTCACCATGATGGTTTCCAATTATTGATGGCTGACTGCAGAGCGAGTGCAGAGCACACAGATCAAACCATAGTTGATTTGGAACTTACCCACTCTAAGAAGAAGCTCAAAAACTATTTGAGACTAAATAAGCAAGAAAATGAACATTCAAAGACACTTGAGACTGAAATTCATGGCCAAATCGAGCAGACCCATACATATCGTTGAATAAGCAAAGCAAATACTTTAAATAAGCCTTTAAAATAAAATAATTAAGAAAAGCAAAAACAGAAACCCCTATGCAGAGAGAGGGTGAGGGAGAGGGAGAGGTTGTATAACTGACCTTAGAAAATTGAAATGAAACGGCAGTTCGTCAGAGGAGCAATTGCTTTGCTTCTGGTTCTGGCTGGGTTCTCTCTCTTCTTTCTCTTCTCTTCTATTCTTTCTCTGTGAGAGAGTGAGCAGTGAGAAATGAAATTTTCCAATGAATATGATGTGGTACGATACAAAATATATTATTGTAGTACAATATGAATTTTTTTGTTTTTTTGTTTTTTGAGGGTAGAGGTAGACGTTAGAATTAGTATTACTTTTTTAAAAAAAAAATCAAATGAATTAGTATTATTGAGTAGAGAGTAGTGTTTTTGGTCACAATAACAGTGATCGAGGAATGCGTAGTCATTTCGTTTTGAATTTAAATCCAAAGGCCCACTTACTTTTGACTCTTTTTAAGAACTGTTATCGAATGGTTGGATTTAAATCCAACGGTGAGTGAACACGGATTCTTGATCACTAAGTGACCAAAAGATCACTACTCTTGTATTAATAAAAGAGTTTATGTGTTGGTTTGGAAATTGGGTGGCATTAATTGGATCAGTGTCTGAAAAATCGATAATATCGCCGAAATTTCGGCGATATTTAGGTAATTTTTGGGCTCCGATATTATCGTTACTTCCCATATTGATTTCGTGATATTTTCACTGTCGATTTTATCGTGTAATTTCTCAATGAAATTGTGATAATATCGCGATATTTTGGAAATAATGGAAAACTGAAAAAATTGCAAAAGCAGGCTGCATCCCCTAGGGTTCGAACCTGCCCCCTTGGCTTCACTCCTCCGCACACTTACCACAACGTTGTTGGTGAGTTTGTGATATTAATCAATCAAAACTAATATTTATATAACAACTTGGGAATGTTTCTGAGTATTGTTATTTAATTTGCATATTTATTGTTATCTACTGTAAATGTTTGGTGGTATTATATATTAAATTATGGCATGTGGTTTTTAATTTTTCTATTCTTTATTTGGTGATGTACATGTGTGTGTTTATTATCTATTAATTCATTATTAAAGACTTTATATACTTCCATCACAATTTGTTAAATTGGTTTAATTGTTGATTAATTAGGTTTTATTATTTCATATTATTTTCATAATTACTTAAATTCCTACAATTATTTTGTTTACTTCCTATTTCATTTTTCCATAGAATAACTTTATTATTTAGGTTCTCCTAGGAACTCAATGTGGTACTAAGTCATTAATGTATCTTACAATGCAATGTATAGTATAAAATGTTGTAGTAAATCATTATATATAAATGATTATGGTGTGTTTAATCTTATTTCATTAATTACAACATATTTTCTACAGTCACTGTGTTTGTCAGCTCACTACATAATCAACTTAAATAAGTTAAATCCATCATGCAATGAATTTCCTTCCAATTTTTTGTGATAAACTAATAGATAATTGACTAAATAAACATTCTCTAAAGTTTCAATAAAATTTCCAAGTTTTTCTTAGAATTTCCGTGGTTTTTATCCAATTTTTATCGATATCAATATTTTCCCGATATTTCCATCGATATTTACGAGTTTTGAACCATCGATATTTCCGATATTTCCAATATTTAAGACCTTGAATTGGATTGGAGTGAGTGAATAAACTAATTTTAAATTGTATAAAATAGATAGACAATAAAACACTATTTATTTGTTAAGATGAATACATACATACATGTGAAGTTGACTCCACTTGATTTCTTATTTAATATTTAATGTGATTCAATTTAACTTGATGTAACAAAAAGATGTCGTAGTGTAGCACCATGGTCCATGAGTCCATGACCATCCACCAATAAATGGAATGCACTGTTATTTCCACCTATACTTTCATCATTTTGATTAGTAATCATCGACATGTGAGTTTGTCATTTGCATTGAATTTACACCAAATTGATTAGCAATTATCGACATGTCGCCTTGTCAATATCTTGTAAGTTTGTAAATTGCTGAGTGAGTCCCTTCTCACCTGAGCTAATACTATTACTTACTTTCATGCTCATTATTTTCCAATGCAATTCAAATAAAAAACAATAAATAAATGGAGGGATTCTTTTGTATCGATGAGCATGGTTCGTGACTAGTGAGGTCATTTGAATAAACTAGTGGGTTTGGTGGGGTAGTGGGGCATAATTCCTTTATTATAATTTATAATGCTAATCCTATCCTACTACCTCTTACTCATACACTCGTAGTGCACTGCTTATAATGTAACACAATGCTATTGATAAAAATACAAATTTATTATGACAATCATGAGAGAAGGTGAGTAATCTATATTTCGAAACAAGTCACTAAATCCCAATAAATGTGTGCAAAGAGAAAGAATAATTAGAATAATGTCAAGCTCAGACATTAAGCAAGCAACCAATCATTCATAAGAATAATGTCAAGCTCTCCACATCAAGGTAAAAACCTTATTATTATATTCGCATGATGGATTTTTCTGCTAATGTCCCAGCAAATAGAAGCCTCTCTCATTTGAGGTGCAGATCAGCAATGCGCACCAAATGAAGAAGAAGATAAGAGACTTTTATAATCTTCCTACACCTACAGACAGAGAGCCCAACATCACTCACCTAATTGGAAGCTCATTGGAGTTTCATTCTTTCTAAAAATTCATGGTCATTAAACAAATTATTATGCCAAGTTGCCAACTCAACTCATTTGTTTTCCTGTCAACTCTCTATACACTATACACATGATATTATATGCTTATACTCTGTCCTTTCTTTTCTTCTTCTCTGATTTGGGTAAACAACTGATAAAGATAGAATATCTTACTTACACCAAAATCCTCTATCGATCCAGTGGACTCAGAGGGCGTTTGCACTGTTTTCAAAGGAGTTCATCAGAAGCAGAAAAAAAACAAAAGAAAAGAAAATTCATCCATTCCATTGTATAAATCCAGACTCACATTCCAAAAGCTCTGAGCTATCATTCAGTTCCTCTTTTATTGAATCTTCCAAAATCTTTGGCCACCATTTTTAAAAGGGAATGAATCGAAGTGCCTGCCACATCCCAATGCACTGCTCTCAAAAGCACGTAAATTTCTTATCCTATGTTCAAAGTAAAAAGAAAACCAATTATTCAATAATATCTGCAGCAAGTAAAACTTGTCAATGTAATGAAATTGCTCAATCAACCGCAAATGAAACTAACCCGCTAAGCCAATAATCATAAAGCCATAGGACAAGGGGAAGGTTGAATGCACCCATGAATCTTCTTCTTCACCAGAAGTCAGCACAATTGCAAATTCCATCTCTGAAATGATGAAACCGACTCAAATCTCTTACAATTATTTCTCTCTTTGTAATAAGAGTGATGACCTTTATGGCAGCATGGCAATCACCACAAACCCGCAAATTCTTGGTAACTAAGATGGGTTTGCCTGGCCCCAGACTAAGAATTGCGTAAGCAATGGCTAGCTTCTCGCTATGATAAAGGAGGATTCTTTCTTTCTCCTCTTCCTCAACATCTTGGAGAACAAAACTATTTTCTGCACAATATCCCAGCCTTTTCATATCTACTGGTAGTTCCTCTAGTTTTTCATGTATCTGAGCTGATTGAGGATGGGACTGATCTCCACCAACAAATCCATGAATAATCCCGTTTATCTCAACCCAACTGCATCCTGGACTCTTCTTAAGGCCTTGGCCCTTCTGCTTGATTCTGACACAGGCTGCATCATCCCATCTCCCAACAGCGCTGTATATGTTAGATAAAAGGACCAAATTTCCAGTACCTTAGAGTCCTTTCCCCTGAATTTTCTTGGATACTTTTTCCCCAAGTTCAATATTATTGTGGACCCTACATGCAGCAAGCAGTGCACTCCACACACGAACATCAGCCTCAAATGGCAATTTTTGGATGAAAATGTGTGCCTGCGCCAAAAGTCCAGTACCTTCGAGTCCTTTACCCTGAATTTTCTTGGATACTTCTTCCCCAAGTTCAATATTATTGTGGACCCTACATGCAGCAAGCAGTGCACTCCACACACGAACATCAGCCTCAAATGGCAATTTTTGGATGAAAATGTGTGCCTGCGCCAAAAGTCCAGTACCTTCGAGTCCTTTACCCTGAATTTTCTTGGATACTTCTTCCCCAAGTTCAATATTATTGTGGACCCTACATGCAGCAAGCAGTGCACTCCACACACGAACATCAGCCTCAAATGGCAATTTTTGGATGAAAATGTGTGCCTCCGCCAAAAGTTCAGCTCGGCCCAGAAGATCCACCATGCATATGTAATGTTCCATCCTCAGGGTTATGTTGAAATCCTCACTCATAGCACTAAACCAGTGTTTGCCTTCGGTGACAAGCCCCGAATGGCTGCAAGCAGATAAGAGACCAATGAAAGTCACGTCGTCGGGCTTAATGCCAGCTGCCAGCATATGATGGAACTGTGAAATAGCTTCCATCCCAAGGCCATGAATCCCATAACCAACTATCATTGCATTCCATGAGATAATATATCCCACATAACCATTCTGTCCAAAACTTGTCTACCTCTATTAATCTTCCCACACTTTGAGTACATGTCTATTAAGACATTACAAATTGAGGTGTCAGTACCGAAGCCATGAACAATTGAATAAGCGTGTCCACAGGCCCCGTGTTGTAGAGCAGCCAAATGTGAACAAGCTGGCAAAACACCCAACATGGTTGCCAAATCTGGATCAATCCCGGACAATTGCATATGATGAAATATAAGTAAAGCTTCCTTTGCATAACCATTCTGCACGCAGCCTGAGATGATAGCACTATAAGAAACTGTATCTTTTGAATTCATTTTATCAAAGAATCTGACCGCGTCATCTATGATCCCACACTTTGCATACATAGACAGGATTGTGTTTCCCACCATTGTATTTAAATCAAACCCAGATTTAATTGCATAACAATGTACCCGTCTCCCTCTACTCAGATCAGTTAGCTTTGTGCAAGCTCGGAGTATACTCCCAAGAGTTACCGGTGTTGGATTTATTTCCTTTCTTAGCACCATTTCATCAAACAACGACATCGCCTCTCTCATAGAGTCACAGATCGCATATGCACCTATCATAGCACTCCAACAAACCTCGTTCTTGACATCAATTGCATCAAAGATTCTCCTCGCATAAGCTATGCACTGACATTTAGAATACATATCCAAAAGCCCAGTTTCAAGCACCACTTCACCACTAAGGCTCCTTCTCAGGGAGAAACCAAGCATTGTCTTCCCGTGGCTCAATGCATTAGCTTGTGCAACTGTGGGAAGAACTGCAACAATGGTGGAAGCGTTTGGACTTGTTCCCGCTTTTTGCATTTGAACAAGCATTTGTATAGTGTCATCATAAAGACCGTGAAGTGAAAACCCGGCAATCATAGCATTCCATGCCACGACATCTTTATACAGCATACTATGGAAGACGGTCTGTGCCTCTGCCAAGTCCCCGCACTTGGCATAGAGGTCAATCAAAGCAGTGCAAACATGGACATCAGAGGCAAGTCCAAGTGCTTTGGCATGCTCATGTATCTCTCTACCAGCTTCCAGTGCTTGTAAACCTGAGCAGGCCTTGAGAACAAACGGGTAAGTGTACTTAGTGGGCTTAACAACCGATTGGAGCAAGTCATAGTACAAGTGGATGGCTCGTTCAAAGGGTCCGTTCCATGCGTAAGGTTCCAAAGAATAACACTTGGTTGGGGAATTTCATCGAACACGCGGGATGCGAGGTCAACTTGATTGCAGGTTATATACAAATGGGCTAATTTTTCAAGTAAAAAGGAGGTGTCCTTGAGGCGGGTAGTGTTTTTCAAGAGATGTTGGTGGATTATCTTGGCTTGAGGGAGAGATTTAGATCGAATGCAGGCTTGAACAAGGTTTGCATAATAAGAGTCGAGAGAAGTGAGGGTATTTGTGGAAAAGTTGTGTGTTGTTGTTACTTACTAGTATCACTAAGGCAAGTGGTTGAGTTGTAAATTGGTCAACAAATTGGCGTCGAGTGAGTCGTCTTGCGGTGGCCAAATCGGTAAGTTATCATCTGAACTGAACCAGATTTGGTTCTTTATTAACTCCCAGAAAAAAAATCACAATTTCGAACAAAAAATTAAAGGTAAGGCAGTAATTTTTAAAGAATTCCTCCCCTTGTCTTATTTTCCATCTCATTTATTTAACACGTACGTACGTAGGGCACTTTTCTAATAACTTATGAATGAAGGTATAAATTAATAAGTTAATTAATGTTCAGAACTTCAGAGTTCAGACTAGAAAAGAAAAGAAGAAAAAGAAGAAGCCAGTAATTAAATTGTCTCGTGACACTGACTAAAGCATGATGGTAATAGCTGGTAGATAAAAGTACAAGAAACAAGCAAGAAGAAGGCAACAAATTAAATTATTATACTAATCCACACACAAACACACAAATATATATATCGTTGTCGTCATCATCATCGTCTTTGTCATTGTAGTGATGTCACTATATATGTATGTACAGTAGAGTAGTAGATATACTGCATGCGTGTTAACCCCAAATTAATTTTGCAACAACGAGAAACACATTTGCCACTGTGGTGACTTGTATATGCAGCTTTTTGTTGTTGTTGGTCGGAATGCATATGCTCTAAATTAATAAAGATAAAAGTTTAAAGAGTAGGTTTTTTTTTTTTTTTTTGGTGTTTAAAATTTCCAGGAAATGAATCGATGTTGCTGCTTGTATTGTAATTTGTATCTACACATAAAACATGCATTATATATGTGTGTAGGTAAGGTAACACACCAAGTGCTGTACCTGTAAGAATGAAACAGAAACTCAAAAGTTATATGCATATGTACCCTAATTCACATATAGGAAAATGTTTTTGATGATTAACTTAAGTAAGTCAGTATGTGTGGTTTAGATACCTAATCTAGCAAGATAAGTATCTTTATTTGAAAACATGAATTGAATACACATGTATACATATATATATTATATAACAAATGAAAAAAAAAAAGATAAAAAAATGCAGGAAGAGAAGTGTCAATAAGAAGAAGGTTTGTCTGAGAATCTGGAAAAGGAAAAGTGAGGTCCTGAAGAGGAGTGAGGAAAATAAGGGACTTTGAGTCTTTTCCTTCATATATATATAAACTGACCATGATGCATGAATGGTGCTATAAATCATCGATCAGAGGCAGCTAGAGCTAGCAACAAGGAGAATCAAGGACGACGACCAAGGAACACAATTAATCGAACTGAAAAGCAAGCGTGCGTTGCGTGAGTGCGTACACAGGAAGCTCTGATCATCATATAATTAATGGCGCCAGTGGGATTACCTCCTGGTTTCAGGTTCCATCCAACAGACGAAGAGCTTGTGAATTATTATCTCAAGAGGAAAATTAATGGCCAAGAGATTGAGCTTGATATCATTCCTGAAGTTGATCTCTACAAATGCGAGCCTTGGGAATTAGCAGGTGATGATCGATCATCCATCTTAAATTTAATTACTACCTTCTTAATCTTAATTAATTACCCTCGATATGATCATTCCAGTTGGATCTATATATACAAATACATACTTGTTTTATATTTGCTTAGTTTTGTGTCGCATCTCAATGTTAGTTATAAGAAAATACACACACAGAGAAAATATATATGGCAATGATATTGATATATGTATGTTGTATGCAGAAAAATCATTTTTGCCAAGTAGAGACCCGGAGTGGTACTTCTTTGGACCCCGGGATCGAAAATACCCAAATGGATTTAGAACAAACAGAGCGACGAGAGCAGGATACTGGAAATCGACTGGGAAAGATAGGAGAGTGACATGCCAAAATCGAGCCATAGGAATGAAGAAGACACTAGTTTACTACAGAGGGCGAGCCCCTCAGGGAATTCGCACCGATTGGGTCATGCACGAATATCGCCTTGATGACAAGGACTCATGCTCCGACGACACCTCTTCCTCTTCCTCTTCCTCATCCTCTTGTGCCGCCATTCAGGTAGGTACCATCATACATATGTATATATCATTTTGCTAATTAGTATATAAAATATTATAGAAATTAATATACTTGTTTATGTATTCTCAATGACTCTTTGACACATGTGACGATCGATCTATTTGACTCGAAAAGCATCAAGCATGCTTGAGTTAGTAAGAAAAGCATTTCTTTTATCTTGCTTTTATTTTAATTTCCACCTCTTTTACAGCGTGGGATGCAAAAGCAGGCTAGCTTCATTAGCAATCTAATAATCAACACTAGCTACTACTATAGTATACCAGCAGCAATCGATCAGAAAGCTTTGGAATGAAAAATCTAGGAACACAGTAAAACTTGCATGAGTTGCATGGAAATGGAATTGGAAGCCTATGAATAACACACAGATCTCATATACTTGAGTGTTTTGTCTACTATTTCAATATCCCTACCCTACCCTTTGAAATAGATCGATCCTTCAAATCCCTGACACACAGACATATTCGTTGCTTGCACTGGATCACTTCGAGATCTCTTGTTAGTGACAAAAAGCTGATGAGCTTCGCTTTGTCTTTTTGTAATGAGACAATTCAGAAGACATCCCTTTACCTCAAGCTTAGGAATTGTATTTAGGCTTAATCATGCATCTAATCATTCTATGATATCTGGACTTGACGATTCTAAACCTAATTAAGTTATTTGGCTTATTCCAAACCACAAAAAGCAGCCAACCTCCGCAGTCCGCATCACTTTCATTCTGTAAGAAGGTGTCGGGGACTTTTTACTTTATTCCAAAATCCAAAACAAGATCAATTATATATTATCCGCACCCCTTTTACGCTTTTACCATCAGAATTAAAAATTAAAATTATTAACTTCATCACGATCCTCATTCGTGTATTTTTTTGTAGCACAATTTTAATTTAACTAGTTTTGAATTTTACATCCACCTCACTCAAGTTGTAACTAATATTGAGCATGACCACGAATGTAACCCTAACGCGCATGCAGGATTCTTTTGCATTATGTCGCGTGTTCAAGAAAAATGGTATTTGCTCGGAGATGGAAGAGCAGCAAGGGCAATATAGTGCATCCCTAATTCAGGAAAGATCATCACAAGGTACCACTGGTAGTACTACAAATTTTAATGATTGTGAAACCATGTCGCCGGATATTCCGATGACAGCATCGTCATGCCTGGAGGAAGATGACAAAGACGATTCATGGATGCAGTTCATCACAGATGATCCATGGATGCACCAGTGTTCTTCTAACCCTGCTATGCCTGCTGAAGAGCACCTCTCTCATGTCCCCTTCACAAACTAATTAACTAAATATTTCCATGAGTTTTTGGATCTGATGGCTGGATTGGTGGTAAATAACCTGAAAAAATGCATGCACACGGATGCAATTTTCTTACAATAAAATAAAACATACATACACGATTTCATAAAAGAAAACCAGACCAAGTTTGTAAGGGTTTTTCATTATATATCCTTCATCAATTTGTAGATTGATTAATTATCTTTGGCTGGCTTTAGCCATTCTACGATGGTTTGGTTGGTGGCTTCTCTAGAGTCAGATTATCAGATGACTCCTAGTCTAGAGATTTTGATGTCGACTCTACCTCTTTCCGGAGGTGCTTTGGGTGGGGTGTTACTTGTGGAATAAAATTGTATGCAACATTTTTAGCAATTGGATTTCGATGTTGGCCTCTTGAACTAATGGCATATTAATGTTTACAGTTTCTAGTTTGTAATGTTGTCTGTATGCCACTCAATGTTTAATTTCTTCGAGGTCTTTACAGTTTCCTCTGCTGGTTTCATCCCGCGTCTCTTTTGATGTAATAAAATTTGAAGAACAATAGTACTGCAAGATATTCTTGTTCCAAAATTATGCAGAGAGAAACATTTCGACCACCATGTTGTCCTGTACATTTTGGATAGCCAGCAGTGATCGCTTCATGTTACAAGGCAACGAAGCCAATCTTCCACTGCTCGAATTCTGCAGAGCCTAACATGAAGGAACTAGCGCTTCGATGCCCACCGCCTCCAAACTCCTGAGAAGAAAATGAAAATTCGATTTTAGCTTTTTCAAAGTACTATATATGCCATGCCATGTAACAGGCAGGAATCATCTGTGATGAGGGAATAACCTGTGAGATGGGCGTTGTGTCTTCGGTGTCCACACTCCTAAGGCTTATTTGAAGCATTTGGTCATTTTCAAGCTCCGGGACTCTGTATACAACAGCCCCGATACTCCTAAAGAGAATTTGAAAGGGAAAAAAAGGACATATGAAATCGGAAGGATGAAGAAACAGACATTTTAGTGATACCTTAAAATACATATCAAAACAAGGTATTGAATGTGCATTCGAAATCTACAAGGGTAAAATCACAGGAGGTGATGAAAAAGGGGAGTATCTTCCACTTGGGAAACCAATGTCAAGTATATCAACATGCTATTGTAGAGAACAACCTCAATAAACAGAGATAAAAGCCAATTTCCCATCTTACTAACAAAATATAATGGATAAAGTTCTGAAAAATGCAGATGGCAGGATGTGCCCATCCGTTCCACATCGATCTCAAACAGAAAGACAAGATGAAATCATGAATTTTATTCGAACAGTGTGAAAAAGGATTCTAACATAGGTTATATGAACGAATATACAATCCACCATACTTTTTACCCAGTAAAAAATCTTCATAAAAGATTTTATTTGTGAAGCCATTTCCAATTCCTCAAATAAATTCCTTGATTGACAATATCATCCTCGCGAATGCAGCTCTTGTGGTTGATAGTCGAGGAAATGCTTTCCCAAATGGAGGAGCTCATAAGACGTGTTCTGTGACCCCTTCAGAGAGAATGGATAGAAAGGGACTAAGAATCTAAGAAAGCTCAGCTTCTGGAGGATGGGATTCCAGAATTGGGTAGTTTCCCCTTTACGAGGACCACAACTGAACATCTACTATTAGTTGCATTTTCAACTAAGGGTATTTTCTCCATTGAATAAATATTGGGAAGAAAAAAAAATGAAATTTGACCACAATTGTATGAAAAACCATAATAATCGAGGAAACTAACCAGTTTCTCCTATATGAGATGTCACTCCAATGCTATAATCATTTATGGCTAAGGAGGAAAAATGCTAAATTCATCATGCAATTGTTTAAGTCCACTTATAGTTTTCTGCATTCAACACTGTTGTGGATGAAACATTTAAAGACAAAAATTGGAATGTGATAAGTAAAATACACTGGCAATCAGCAGCACATCTAAAGAAAGCAAAACCAAGCCAAGAAACTTGGGAAGAATTTTCACAAACAAAGAACAGAATTCCACAGATACCATCCATTGCATAAAGTGACCAAGTTAATTTTCAACAACACAGAATGAACAATGAACAGAACACAAATCCGAGAAATGCACATATTTCAAGATACATGAGTGAATAAGTAGAATGCCACAAACCTTAAGTTTAGACTACGGCTTTTAGTAGCTAATTGATGTCCGAGTTCACTCCTCAACTGCGAGATAGAATCTGCGTTGACAGCCTACAAAAAGATTATGCATTTACAATCAATTTTCCATCACTTACATGCATATACATACAGCAGTTCAATGCCATGCAGAGAATCAGACGAAGTACATACCAGGCAATGTCCAAAGGCTCCACCCCCAAGTGCAATTTCATACGACTGATTGAGAGCTTCATCTATTAATTTCTGCTTTCTTGATAAGCTCGCCATTCCTTGACTAATTAAGGACTCCAAATCCAAAGAAAGCAGCTGCTCAGGGGAACCAAAAAAAAAAAGATCATAAATTTTTAAAAACGAATTCAACTATATTAATAAGAAAGAAAGAAACAAATTACTTGTTGGAACAAAGACGGGTTGAGGCCGACGTCGTATTGAAAGTTTAAATCTTTGAGCCCACTACTGAAAGCTTTACTATTGGGGAGGCTCCACCTCCAGAGATCCCCATCCTCCACATATTCGAACAGCCTCCTCACTCTGTCAAACTGAGCTACCACCGCCTCGTTCTTGTCGCCACTGTCACCGTCAATTTTGCTTTTGAAGTAATCAAAAGCAATGGTGGCCCCGCTCCTGTTCATGTCTAGGACGCCGGTGACGTTTTCACCAATGCGCGTCGTTTCTAGGGCTGTCTTGTGGTGGTCCAGAACGACGACGTTGGGGACCCTGGAAGAGATCTCCTGGACAAAATCAGGGGGACCCACAAAGTCAAGGAGGTAAAGGCGGTCGATCTGGTGGAGAGGGAGGTGTTGGGGGGTGATGGGGCTGTAGACGGTGTTGGGGAAGAAGAGGAGTTCTTCCATAGACATGGCTGAGAAGTAGAGGTGGGCGGCCAAAGCAGCAAACGCACCGTCTGGGCAAGGATAGTGATACAGCACCGCCGCTTTCATGGTTCTCGCGCTCCCGCACGCAGCTGCTGCACAACTCATGTCCGCCGCTCTGCTGCCCCCTAACTTTAACTGGTTTTTTCTTTTTTCCTTTTTATTTTATTTTTGTTTGTAAAAGATTAAATAAATTAAGAGTAAAATTAGGTGGAAAATTGTAATTTAGCCGGTAAACTACAACGTGGTAGAAGAAGATAAGTCTGTCGCTCGCCAATACAAGTCTGTACTTCCCCTTCATAGTTCATACTGACTGATAGTTGATTCTTCCCAAAATGGCAACGAGCGTCGTCCTCAGGAGCGCTCCAAATCTATGGGCTTCGGCCGATACTAGTAGCAGGCACAAGCAACAGAAAACATCTGAGTCTCAGGTGGGCTGTTGTATCAGTATTACGGGCAATTCCAGTTCCTCATTAACTTCTTGTGCTAGGCGGAAGCATTCACTGCCTTGCCTTTCCTCCTCTCCCAGACACAAACGCCGCACCTTCTTACCTTTGGTGTCTCTTTCTTCTTCTTCTCCTTCTTATTCTCCCAACACCTCTACCAAGCTCTACGTCAGTGGTCAGTTCCCTCTTTCCTAATTTTTTATATATATAATTTATAGTGTAATGATGGACAAATGCAATAGGGTTTTGTTGTTGATGATACATAGAATAGTGGCATTCTCTAATCTATATTCTATTTACTTGAATTGCAATTCTACTCCGGCTGCTCGGCAAAGAAAAAAGAGGGGAAAAAAAACTTGATTTGGACTAGGATTAGCCTCTGAAAACTCTGTCCAATTTACATTTGTAAAGCACCATACTTTAGGAGGTCTGTAGGCTTGATGGACAAAATATGCATTTGGGTCCTCTTGGCTGACCAACACTCGTGGAGTCATGTGTCCAAGAAAAGAAAACAAGGATACCCACAGTTCAAACTCTATGTTAATAGAATTGCATATTACGTATCAATGACGGGGCATTGTTCAATTTCTCATATGGTTCTCTATTTTTTCTCAAAATTGAAGTTTATTGCTCCGTCTACGACTCTTCAGAGTTCAGAGTGGAACAAAACATCACAATTAATATGCTTTGTCATGTAGGGCTTTCATTTCGTACCACTGAGGAGAGTTTGCGAAATGCTTTCCAAAATTTTGGACAACTTGTAGAAGGTGAGAGCAAAGATGCTAACAAGTTCCTTTTCTTAGTTGAGCTGCCTATAGCATCTGTCAGTGTTTTTATGGGTCAGCTATTGGTTATTTCTTTTCACTTTCTTAAGAATCTTGTTTTCATTTATAGTCAATCTGGTGATGGATAGAATAGCAAATAGGCCAAGAGGCTTTGCTTTTCTCCGCTATGCAACTGAAGAGGAATCTCAAAAGGCTATTGAGGGAATGCACGGAAAGGTATGTGCTGGCGAAGAGGCTTCTCTTTCCTTTCTTTCTTTTGAAAACAAGATGCAAAACTAGGAAACAAATGACACTGCACCACTTACTGATGATATATCAGATTCATACAATATACAGTGCTTGAGGGAGAGATGCGAGCGAGTCCTGGCCAGTGTATGAAAACAACTATTTGTGTATATAAGACTATTGACCATTAGTTGCATGTGAAGCCAAAGATCCTTCTAGTTGAGGATTTTCAGTGGAACTAACAATTCGTAATGCACACCTGGTCGAGAAATTTGCCTTCCTTGATTGATAGTCTCATACTGCTTGCTTTACGCGTGTGTCTTTGTATCCATTAGTGTCTTAGATGACCCAACTTTTGTCCTGGTATTGCTCGGGTTTATTAGTCTGATTCAGTCTGTTGATCTATTTGTTCTATTATTTCTACAAACATGCACAAAAGCAGCACTCTTCAACTGTTTTCTAGGCTGAGGTACTCTCTCGGACTATCAGGCTCCAAACAAATGAAGCAACAATATCAGTCTTCGGTAGCATAGCTTATAACGAGCTCATGCACAATGACATATCATCATTTATAGAACATCACCAAGACATTAATTACTGTTCGTGTTATTGAGGTTAGAACTAGTGTGTCTCTTATATCCATGTTTTCATGCTTTGTAACCAAGAGTCTCTGACCAAAAAAACAAAACCAACGTCGATTCATTCCATCACTCAAATTCCACTAGGAAGTAATCGCAATCAAAGAGCTCATGTGTTTCAAACTTTTTGGTGTTAATTTTGCATTCAGGTTCTCTTGATTGTGTGCTTTGGTCATTGATTGAGCGGACATGATTTATTTACAGAGTGAGTCAATCAACAGAGTCTAGTATAAATAAAGTGCCTTCTGTGGACTATTGGCAGTCTCTTTGAATTTTGTGTTGTTAAGTTGGGTTCCGATAAGTCCTCCACATGAGTTTCATACAGTGTAAGCACTTGGCAAAAGCCAAACTGGCTTCTGAATTTTAATCTGGAATGGAAGGCATGACAGCACAGCCTTATAAATAGACAAACAAGGCCCTTGGGTTCTTGGCATGTGAAGCCTACTGAATTTGAATATGAATTGAGACACTGCAGCTCCGGCAGAAGAAACTATTTTGAATTTTTCTTCTTTGTTTTGTTTTTTCAGTTTCTGGATGGCAGAGTAATATTTGTTGAAGTTGCAAAGCCCAGATCAGAGCTCCGTCAAACTCCCAAACAAAACCCAAGACAGTATTGAAAAGTCGGCTCTAACGTCCACTTTGTTAGAATTCTCAACAATTCTCCTTCTTGTATACTGCTGTCTACTAATATGCGCTTTCAATTCAAGTTACTAAATTCATGGGGTTGTAAGAATGTGGTATTGCGCATCGCATTACAAGTTAAAAAAGAAGAAAAAAGAAATCTTATGTATTGTTCGTATCAAATATTTCCACTCGTCTAATCCCAGTACCAGTTAGGAGACAAATATGTATTGAATTGAAGCCTAATCCTTTCATTGAAAGAATAGGGTAAAAAGAATAAATCCATAAAGGACGTTACAGTTATTTCAAATTGCAAAAAATGCAGCATCAGACGCCAACAATTTAAACTGAAGCATGGATTTTTAATTATGCGGGTATTGCGATAAGCTACAAAACAGAGCATCTGCCATGGGAACTATGAGCAGAGACGAGCCCGCTGTCTGTCCCTCATCTCTCCTGATGAGTTCATATTTCTATCTGCTAAGCACCTTTTGTATGGTGCAAACCCCTTTCTTGAACTGCAAGGGAGAGATCGAGTCTCTTCGCATAACGCATCACCAGCCTCTAAATGCTTCTCTGCTAAAATTTCCACTGCACTAACTGAACCATCGTGTGATAAAGACGTTTCCGTCTCTTTCATTGTTTGATCACACGATTCCGTCTCTTTAATTGTTTCATCCGCACAAGAATTGGCGTGTATTTGAACTGAGTTTTGGTTACATGATCTGACTTGAAAAAATGGTATTAAACCATGATGCATAAACCACCATGGCTGAGGAGCATCAGGGTTAACTTTCTGAGAATTAGGGCTCTGTTTTTGGTGTTCCACAATTCCACCGAGTGACAAACGCGTGTCTAACTCATCCAATCTTAATGTTTGAGCAAGCTTATCATTCTCCCTCTGACAATTCTCTTGTTTAGCCTTTGAATCCTTGGTAACACTACCTGGTGGAGATTGTCTCTCCAAGTCTGATACCAAAACTGTCCTTCCAAATAGCTTAATACTTGGGGAAGCTCTTGGACTGTCAGCATCTCCTTCTGTACTCACAATGTGATTGGAACCTGATCCATGTTTCTGGACATCCACATCAACACAAAGGTAACCAGAGTCAGAACTCAGAACCCAAAACCGAATAGAGGAATCTATATTTAAATTAACAATAACAGTTACAGTTCACTTACCATGCACGCAAATTTTTCCGGAGTTGAGTCAGCAGATAATTGAACTGATGGCACGGACTCTTTCACTTTTTCAGTGGATGAGTTGGATGTCATGTAATCATTCTCTTTTTCAACATGGTATAAGCTGGTTGAGCGCATGTCAATGGTACATGAAGTTGGGGTTGCAGATCTGCTATGCTGGTCCAAAGCTGCAGACCCCAGTACATCTGAACCAAGTGCAGATAATACTGAAGTGGGAGATTCTTGGCCTTTCCCAGAAACTGAAAAATGCGGGGACGGTGACCTTTCTGGTGATCCAATGAGAGAATCGACTGATTTACGTGGATAAGGATGCACAGGCTTCCGCTTAGGCCGTGGAGGAGGTATCTCAATTGGTGTGATGGCGCCTTCAGTGGGTCCGCTCGACTCCTTAGATACCTGAAAGCAAGAAAAACCACATCAATGCAATGAAAAATAAATACTAGCTAGAAAATACAACCGACAGACGTTTTAATGGCATGGGACCTTAAACGTTTAACTCAAGAAATGTTTGGATCGTGTGCATACTGTAATAGGAAATATGAACTCAAGTCAAGAGCATTCACTAAAGTTTATACCTTAGAGAAGAACTTTTGAGCATGACTTCGAATCTGAACTGCAGTTTTGGTGCCTACATGTTCTGAATGAAGATAAAGAATAACTTCATCATCAGATTGTGTAAAAGAAAATATCTCTTAGACAGAGTTATGCAGCCCTGAACATACCTTCTATTTGACGCCAACCTCGGCCATACAATTTCAAGGCTTCAAGGAACTTGTGATGCTCTTCCTCTGTCCATTTTTCTCTTTGTTTTGTAATTGTGTAAGGTTTCCTGATCTGAAGAAAGAGGGAGAAAAGAAAGAGAGAATTAATTTAGCCAAAACTTGAGCAGGGTACATAGATTTTTGGCCAAAAGAAATGCTCCAAAAACGAAAGCTAAGAGAAGAAGGGAACCTTGGGTGTATGGTCATTGCCAAAGGAAGATATCTCCTTGAGTTCAATCACTGGTTTAGATTGTGCATCTCCTTTTAGACTGCAATCGGCAGCTGCAACAGAGGCGTTTGACCCTGTGGCTTCACTGTGATCCTATGGCCAAACACAAAGTCGGGTTGATACTTTTTCATCCAACATAGTCAAAACAAGTGAACAAGCGTCGAACATTAGTACACAATTCAGTTGCGAGGAACACACACAAATAATTCTGCACCAGTTTTACATGAGATTACCGAATCACACATATAATCCCAACCTCAAATCAAGATTATGCACCATCTATACGAGGTTCACCCAAAGTGGTATGTATCTATTGAACTATGCATGATCTGGTATTGAGTTGAGGGTCAAATTTCTCACATCTTGGACTGGAACAAGTTGTACTAAAAAATATTTAAATCTAAAATTGCTTAACAGAGAGAGTGCTCATTGGGAAACTAAAATCAAATCCCAATCAAAATCATTCATTGAAAAGACAGAAAATTGAAACACAGTAAGCCAAATTGCATTTGCATACCTCAACAGCCATGGCTGCTCAAAAGAAACAGAACAAGTCCAGCACGTTACTTACTGCAAAAGGTTAACGCACTACACCTGGAAATTGATTGCCCACAAATAAAAGAAAAACAAAAAAGCTTTCATTAATTGGATATTCCGCTGCATTTAAATAAAAATATGGATAATAAATAAGAACCAAGCAGACTTTTCCTATAATAAATAATAAAAACACAAAAGAAGAAAAGTGTTTTTTTGGGAAATTATATATATAAAAAAAGAAAAGTTTTTTGCTTATGTAGACCAGATCAATCAGAAGCTTACCTCAATGGTATCCGAAAGACTGAAAACAAAATTGTCTTGAGAGTTTTCTTTTTCTAACTGAGAAAACAGAAGGCTCCTCGGCTTTTCCCGAGAAACAAAAAACAGATTCAGCCGTCGGATTCTCGGGAAATAAAAGAAAACGAAAAGGCCAAACCGAAAGAGAAAGATAAGATTAAAAAGAAAGAAGAAGCAAAATCCAAATCCAGAGAAGCAGGAGATGAAGATGAATACAGAGAGAGAGAGAGCGAGAGAGAAATGAGAGAGATTAGGAGGATAGTGGAGAAGAAGCGCACAAAGAAATTCAGAGTTATATGGAGGAAGAAAGTAAAAGCAGGGGATGCCACGTCAGAGTGAGTATTTTTAATTTTTGAAAATTTTGTTGACAAATTTGGCAGTGAAAATTCGAGAAGGGCCTGGGAATCTTGTGGCTGAGAACGCAGGGGACACTCTGGCACTTTGTGGTACTCTGTCTCCAACCTTTTCGGCTTTTCTCCCAAATTAAGAAAATTCGAAAAATCCTAATTTTTATTCATTCTCTGATATGATATTCTTGTGGAAGATATTAAGTCCAATCCAGAGGAGGCTTTTCTTAGATATTTCTGTTTTCATTTTAAATTTAGATTTTCCAATCTCATGGACTATAATATATATTTTTTTAGACAAAAAACAATAGAATTTTATTAAATCAATATGAATAAAGAGTACGAAAGACACATACTGTAAAGGTAGTCATCACAATAACAATATGACAAATATGAGTAAAACTTCTTCAGTGACTTGAGCTAACCGAAAAGTTGAATAATTTTTCTATAACCCCTTTCAATTGCCATAATTTTTTCGAATTTAGTCCAATGACATCAAGAATCATAACTAGTCGCTAATCGACATGAGTCTCGTAGAGAGACTAAGAAAAGGCAATAGATTTTTTTTTTTTTTTGAGTATATGTATTAATTTAAACTACTGGGGATAGAAATTTCTCACACATATATAACTATAATGTCGTGGAGATTCGAACTTGAGAACTTTAAATTGTAAGTGAAGGCCCTCTTCACTGTAGTATTATTTAATTTGCTCAATTTATAATTTAACATGCGTTAAGAAAATGAAAAAAATAGGTGGAAATGAAATAAAGAAAAGGAAGAAAATATCTAAGCCACAAGAAACAAGGAGAGACAAAGAGGGGTGGCCAAGGGCCAAGTCCCTCTCTAAATCTCATCTCATATCTGCAAAGTGCAAAGTGGAAAAAGTGGAAAAAGTGCAAGTGGTGTCCCCTCAGCTTTCAATCTTGATCAATAATCTCTTTTATATTATTGAAAAAAGATTTTATCTGGAAAAAATGTGGATGTGGATTTAACTGAAAATAGAGACGTGGAGAGGTGAGGAGTGTGACGAACTAAGGTGGCCCCCACCTCTCTTTTATCTTGCGCTTTTTGACACCTCAGCTGCGCTTTATTTCGTGGATTCCTTTTCTAAATGCCACGCTCTCGGGCCCCACCGCCTCCACCCCCACTCAATTTCAATCTTCAAACAACAGGAGTTATTATTCATCACAAAAATTAATTATTTTTCTTATAAGATAATAATTATATTGTTATTGATTCAGATAAGAGTATTTAATTATTTTATTATTATTAAAAGAAGTATTTATTTCGATTTTTTTTCTATACTCATCTGTTCCTTGAAAAAAAAAGACCAAATAAAATATCAGTAACAATTATTGCAGAGTAGAAGATACGTTAATAATTCAATTAATTCCGGGATCTTGTAACATAGTATTATTTACATTGGGATTGGGATTAAAATAAATTCTAAAGAGAAAACCACATTAAAGTAAGATGAACGGTCCAGATGAACCTTGACTTTAGTAATGATAAGATTAGAATAGAAGCCTAAACGAGTAGGTGCAGGTTGAAAGCAAAAGTGGAGCCCACCGGGTGGTATTATTAGGCCAAAACTCGAAATGATTTTTTTATATACAAACCTTGAAATATTTGCAGCCACAAGTTTCTAGTATCTAACCTGGTTGGGGGAAGATTTGAGTCTTAAATTTCTATGTTTTGGTTAGTTGGGTTGGGTTGGGTTGAAGTTGAACACCAACATGTCATTGACACGTGCCCTGCAGACCCATTCAGTGATCCACACACACAGCCAAAAACAAAAGGAAATAACGATCACCCAATTGAGGAGAACATTGACACGTGTGCTGTCTCTCTCTTTTTTAATAAAATTATCCATGTGACAAGCTTTGATTGGAGGGGGATACAGTCCTATTCCGGTGTAAGAAAGTTTTTTTCCCAATTGAGAGGTGGATCTTTCATAGAAAAATAACAAATAAAAAAATCCACAATCCAGTGGTGGATATTTGTTTCTCTTAAACGCCCTTTTGGACCGTGATTATTTTGTGGAAGGTATTATTTGAAGAGAATGGATGAAATGCTGGCAATGCTACTTATGAAGAAAGAAAAAGTGTATTTACATTTAAAATTAAAAAATCATGAATAATAAAAGAGATGAAAATGACAAACTCAAAGAGGCTTGTGATTTTCATATTCCCTCTTATCTTATTTTGGTGTTAAAAAGTAACACGTTTTCAAAAGTGCTTGCAATATGTGAATAAAATCTCATATTTCATTCCGAAAGGCCATTTCTTATAAATACAATACAAATGCTACCTTGGAATTGAAATTTTTGAGAGTGGCTCTGGTGTGGAGTGGGATCACCACCAGCTTCTTTCTTAGCCTAACTAATATGTCTCTATGTTTGATTTTTTTTAGCTAGGATAGGAGGAGGAGGAGGAGGATAAAGATTCATTCAGATCGTATCATTATATATATCATCATCATATTCATGCTTGTTTGGCCCCACTGGCTGATTGGCTGGCATCCACTGCTGCTTCATACTTCACCCAATTTCCAACCCAAAGTGAGGCCAACCAATCAATGAAAGTAGGCATGGAATGGATTTGTGAGGCTCTTGTTTGTTTGTCTGATATAAGAGGCCTGATGGATGAAGCCATGAAAGTGGATCCAGGGGCCAGGACAGGACAGGACCAATTGCAATTGCATCATTGCATGCTTCAGTTTTAGTTTGGATTTCTTTCTTTCTTCTATGCTGACAGGAGCATTGCCTGCCTAACCCTTCCTTCCTACTTTCTGGGTAAATAATTTGGCCCATGTGATTAGGCTCAGTTTGTTTGTGCCAATGCCAAACTTGAAACGCAAACGCAAACTGATGATATTAATATCTTCTTTGATCTTTTAGGATTAATAAGAGAAAGAGAAGACACACATTATTCCTAATGTCATTATCTTTATATATTCAGTTCAGATTGTTTTTTTGTTTACAAACAAACAAACAAACAAACAAACAAAGAATCAAACAATCAGAATATGAATGTTCCCACAAGTTTTTATTCTCTTGTAAAAATCAAACACATGCAATGGAACTTGGGCCATTCTTCTCTCACGTTCAGCGTTGGGCTAAAATGCCCATAAGCAGCTTTATCATTATCTATGGATTGGGTTTAGTTTACTTAAAAAGGATCAAAGACTGAAATAAAGACTCATCAGAAATTAAACACCAAAGCCCCAGCCCCAGCCCAGCCCTCCAATCAACAACACTCTTCTTCTGACTTCTCTTATCAGGCCAGTCTTGCAAACCAACATTATTAACATCAACATTAAGTTGATTGATGGGGTCTTTTCTTATATATATATATATATGGGGAGAAAAGAAATATAACAAAAACCTTCCTTGTTCTACATCACAAGTTCACAGCACAAGTTTACTGCATAAGATAAAACATATCATTAATGAATCCTAGAGAGTACAGTACATGGTACAGGGTACATGGTACATGGTACATGGTACAGGATAAAGGAAAGGAGACGATGGGATCAAAAAACACAACACAAGACATAATATGAAAATGAAGTCTACTGCAGACCACATCCATGTTCGGTTTCTTTTCTTAAATTGTCACAAGTTGGCAATGGCAAAACTTTAATAATGTTGATGGAAGGGAAGGGAAGGAAGGATCATCAGAAATGATAGAGATGCATTGATGGTGTTTTAAGACATGCCTTTATGGCTATACTAGTTTTCTAACAGACTTGACAACTTGTTACTATAAAGTTTGCTTTGTGCTCTCTGCTTGCTTGTGCTAACTTTGATGAAATGAATGAAACCCATCTTTATGAGAGTGTACTCACTCACTCACTTCACAGGTGCCTGCCAATGTGCCATTACATTTACATATATAGCAGCAGCACCACCACCACCACCACCACCACCACCACCATAGCTCCTTAAGCATCATCTTTATCACTCCTCTTAATCAAACCTTAATATAAACAAATCAAATCAAACATGTATACATAATTGTTTCCAAACAACACAATTCTAATCCCTTTGACTTTGCAAACTGGTTTTTTGTTTGTTCCGGATATCAAGGGCAGCACTAATCTTGGCTGCCAAATATATCAAGGCAACGCTAATCTTGCTTGCCAATTAATCAAGGCATCCAAAAGTCCAACCGGTAGATTGATGGTAGTACATGGGATTCAATCTCAAAGAAATTAGAATTTGAAAACCAACCTGAAAGGAAAGCAGAGGGAGAGAGACTTTGCTTAGTGACTTGGGGTCATATCAATCGATCAAGGAAATGCTTTTTTTCCCAGGAAAATGTCAAAGCGCGCGCGCACACACATATATTTTAAGAGTTATATATATATATATATATTATATTTATGCTTTCGGTACGTCTCAGGGATGGAGGAGGCCCACAGAGTTGAAGTCAAGCCTACTACGGTCAACGTCTTGGCCATACACTCTCATTACTCTCACTCCTGGTCATCATCCCACACACACAGACACACAGACACATAAACAAACAACACACAAATTAATTAAAGGCACTTTAGATCTGTCATTACGCATTTCTTTTGTTTTGTTTTGTTTTTGCGGGAGAGAGAGAGAGAGATAAAAGTTTGCTACAACAATAGAAATAGAATATGAGAGACAGACAGACTATTGAAATATGGTTTTTCATATATAATAAAACTAAAAGTCCATGATTAGGAAGTCAATGCCCGAACCATACAATTTTTCTTGCTGGAGTGGAGGAGAGAGTGGAATGGCAGTACGGACTGGAGAGAAACTCAGCAGGAAAGACACGTATGGTGCGTTCTTGACTTCCTCTTTTAAATACTGCTTTTCCAAAGCTAACATCGCTAAAATAACAAAAACAAGGAAAATAAAACCTGCCCCACCAAAAAAGAAGAAAAAAAGAAAAAAGAAAAAAGTTTGTAGTTGGTGTAAATTGTACTGAAGTAATGAACCTTGGAAGCAAAAACAGCTCTACTAGCAGCAGAAGGAGCAGAAGAAGCAGCAGGAGCAGTAAATGAAGAGCTTCAGCTTTTGATGAGAGGGCATTCAAAGTCCCAACCAACCCAGATACTTGTCCCACATTGAATACCACCAGCACCAGCACCAGCACCAGCAGGCTGCCCAAACACTACTGTCTGAATGAACACTTTTCTGATCACCCTATTTAAGGATGGTAGAGAGTAGAGAGGAGAGAAAACAGTTGTGCCATGATCATCAGGAACTATTACAATTCAAGGCTGCCTTAATTTGCTGGACAGTGGTGCCAATAAGAGTATTCACTGTATTCACTGACTCCAAGTTCAGCTTAGCGGATGGCAAGCTGCTCACTAGGATTTGAAATGCCACTGTAACTAGTGATCCACCACTTCCATGTACGTTACAAGAACTTGTTGAGGCACCATCTCCTTGCTCCGGCCTTCCGTCCGGTAAAATGGTGAATCCTGATGGCAGCAGAGGGATGTAAGAAGGATCCTCACCGCTCATTGCAATGTTGATGGATGGTAGATCAACAGGGCTGTACACAACAAGTGACCCTGATGAGTCTATGCAGCTCTCCTGCAGCATCAGCATGTTGTTCTGGCTAGTGTTGAAAGCCTATACAAGCAATTATTTCATAGTACAAGCAAGTTATTATTACACATTAACTAGTCCTTCAAAAAAAACAAAACAAAACAAAACAAAAAAAGGAGTTGCATTGTAACAATGGAAATAGCAAATAAATAACTTATTATTTCTTACTCTTAGAACAGATATGCAGTTGCCTGGATGTGAACCATTTGCTATATGGGCAACCTCTTGCACTGCATTGTTATTGGAAAGGACATCCCACTGGAGGAAAACAAATTAACCGATTGATAAACAGTTACCAATTGGAATAGGCAGTTGTATGAGTTTGTCTAACAAGCATAAAAGTACCTGAGGTCGAGTTCTTTCATCCTTGAAAAAATTGAACACATTTTGTGGAGATACTGGTAGCCAAATGGTCGTGGCTGCACTAAGAACCACACCGTTGGGCTGACCAGGATCCGTGCTCTTATGGATGGTGACTCGCACTCCAACCTCGTTCATCCCAGAAAGGGTGGTCCATCGATGGCCGTTGGATGTGCTAATGCTTGCACAGAAGTTGTTGACCATCCTTTGGGCAAGTTTCATCATGCTTCTCTTGCCTTCAGGCGATGGAATCACTGATTATTCAAAAAATAAAAATATGAGATCAAGCTGCTACGATAGAAAGTTAATAATCATAGAATTACTATATATGGTGTTGAAACATTTAAGCTACCTCCTTCAAGATCTCTTGTAGAAGTTCCTGAAACCATTAGGCATGCAAATCTTTCACACATTCTCTGAAGAGCAGTAAGCCATCGTTCAGCTCCAAATGCTAATCCACTTTGAATAAGATCTCTATAAAGCCGATGAGTTGGGGCTTTGTCTTCTATTTCAACATGTTCCACCCATGTAACCTATTTTTTAGCATTTGATATGCATATGAGCAAGTGAAGTGAAGTGAAGTGAAGTTATAACATTACTTAAAAATTGTGTTTCAAATACTTTTTGCTTGTTAAACAAAACAAACCTTGGAATATCCGTTAGGCATGTCTTGAATCAAGCACCCGGAAGGAAGCCTATGAGATCGACATTGATTTGTAAACTGGTTATCTCGTGGAAAATCGTAAGAAACATCGACAATTGCCCACAGGCCTTGCTCAATTTGCTGGCAATAACGAAGGAAGTAGAACTCCCGGGTTGGTACCAACGGTGAAAGCACCTGCAACTCCTTATACATCTACAAAAATATCCTTCGAGTGAGAACTTATCCAAACATAATTCTACCATAAAACTAGACAATGCAAAAGACAATCAAAAGATTCTTACTAGCCACTTACCAACTGCAAAGACCCACTCTGACTGCCCAGCATTCCAGATGATATTACTTCGATTGTCTTTGCCATTGAGACAATTGTTGGAAATAGCTCCCCAAACTTGTTCTGCAAACATAAAATTGTTACACACTTGGATATAGGTAATTAAGATAAATACTGCCTGACACTTGCAAATATACAGTTGGGAAGAGGAGGAGGAGGAGGAGAGAAATTACCGGGTCCATAAACATTTCGACTAATGCTAAACCATTCATGATAACCACGCCAGAGTCTCTTGATGCTTCAATTCTAAGATCGGGATTTTTCAAATGACTATTAGCCCTCGGAAAAATCCTCTCATAGCTTTCAAGATTAAGAACATCCCTCCCATCAGTAGCGGACTTAATCCACAAAGGCTCATTGGTCTGCAAAAGCCTAAGCAACTCTTCCATGGCATTTGCTGCAATATCAGTCATGAGGGACTTGTCCATGTCCGATAAACCGGTAGGGTGGTAAGGCAAACTGGGCATGGTAGATGAAGTAGTCCCTGGAAGAAGATCAAGATCAAGGGAAGGGCCACCCACCCCATGGCCCCCAAAACTTGCCATTGATAACTCCAAAGACGAAACATGAATAGGCTGAACAGGAGGGAGCTGGGAAATTGGCCTCCCAATGCATTTGGCAGCAATGCTAGATACTCTATCTAGCTGCAAAGCGGGGAAAGCGGGACAAGAGAGACAGCAACCAAATCAATGAAAGATAATTAAATAGACTAGTTTAAGAGAAAATTGCATCAAGCTTGAAACTTTATGACAAAATTGAAATGGGGAATTAAAGAAAGAACACCTCTTCTTTCAATTGGGCATTCTCCATTCGCAATTTATGTTCATCAAAATAGGAATCTTCATTGAGGGGAGGGACACCGCAAGATGGGCAAATGACATTTTTGAGGGCCTCTCTGATTGCAATGTTCTCACATCGGATCTTGTCGTTCTCTGCTCGAAGCGCACAGTTATCAGCTCTTTCATGTTGGGCCTGCGTGTTTTCATTTGTATAAGAATTAATCAGCACAAACAAATTAAGAAAAAAAGAAGAAGAAAGGACTGATTTTTGAGTACAAGTGTTAGTTAGAACAGAAGAGAGTGAGTGAGCACCTTCATCTGGGTCCTCCGGTTTTGAAACCAAAATTTGATCTGGCGAGGAGCCAACCCCAACTCTCTGCTCAACTGCAACCTTTGCTTTTCATCTGGGTGAGGGCACTCCTTGAACATTCTTCATATCAAACACATGCAATCAGATTAACATCGTTCCGATCACTCGCACAAGCAACCCCATAAACCAGACTGTCACAGACAAAAAGTCTTAAGACAAGCAGTGAAACGAACAAGTACAAGTACTAGGCTTACCCTTCAAGCTTCTGAATCTGGTTAGCAGTGTGACGATGGTAGCGCTTCTTCCTTCTTTGAGAGTCAGAGGCATCTTGGTCTCCACCAGAGCCGGCGCCTCCTCCACTGCCGAACTCCATTTTCTCCTTAATCTTTTGTGTCCTCCTTAAGGCTACTGGAGAAGTATTAGGTACCAAGGAAGCTAAGCGCTAGACTAAATGGTTTGGTTTAATGATGATGAGCAGAGCATCTAGCAAGCTAGTAGTCCCATGGCAAAGCAATATTTGATTGACATAAACCAAGAGTGAGAGAGAGAGAGAGAGAGACAGCAAGCAAACAAGAGTGTATATTTATATGGTGTGTTGACTTTGTGTTGTTTGGGGTATAATATAATGGGGTTATGGAAAACTGGGTTTGTGGGGGTTTAAGGAAATGAGAAGGAAATGGGGTGTTTTGAGAGGGAAGAGCATTAGTTATGGAAGCCCAGGACAGGCATCATCAACTCAGCACCAAACCAATATTTCATATATATCATTTGATTTAATTTCATATTTCATTTGGTAGCTTAAACGGCTGCCAAGATATCAAAGATATCGGCTTTGATTTTGGAGAGTGAGTTATGGCACTTGGATGAAATCTTGGAGGCGTAATTAACTGTTACCATAACAAATAACAAAGAGAGAGAGAGAGAGAGAGGATGACTATGCCACTTTCTTCACTGTTTGTGTGATTTGTGTTTACTGCCTCTACTAAAATGTAACTGATGATGAGTTTTAAAAGCATTTGCTTCTATCTAACAACACCACCAACCCAAACCCAAAGCCAAGGAAGAAAATAAGAGAGAGAAAGAGAGCCAAGTTCGTCAGAAGAAATTAAATTCCCTCACTCACTCACCCGCCCCATTCGAAGGCAGGGAGAGGGAGGGAGGGAGGGCTTAATAATAATATTATTAGTTTCTCTCTCTCACTCTCTCTCTCCTGCTATACAGTATACTAAATATACTAATATAGAATGGTACAGTCACAGCCAGGTGTGCACCCACCCATTCAGCTTTTATTACCAGCTCTACTTCCCTTTCCCTCCCCTCCCCTACACACGGCTTAGGGTCATTTTCCGGCTACGTGCCTGTATTTACAAATTTAACCTTTTTCCTTCTTCTTAGGATTCTTGGCGGAACTGCGCTGCCTGGGCTGACTTTCTAGTTTCTGCCTGTCAATAACTTTTACCTTTTCCATACAAATTATTACTCTCTCTTTCATTCTATTATTGGTGATAACGTATAAGAGTTTTGATATATATTATAATAATAGAAAGAAAAAAACGTATAAACTGACTAGCTACCACCTATGTCTAAAAGTCAAACATGATACCACTTTCGGGCTGCAATAGTGTGTGATGCCACTTTTAACGTTCTTAAGTCAAACTAACCCCTCCCTCCCTCCTTTTTCAAAAATACTTCTATTAAAAGTGGCATATGAGAATTCTCTATGTTGCATTTCTCCCCTCATTGCAATTACAAAAACGATATCAGATTAATTCATATATATTACAGAGATAGTAACGCATTATTCTTCAGCTAAGCTTAAGGATATTTTTTTATGATTTTACATTAAAGATGAATAAAATATCATGCAAAAATCCGTATAAACAGTTGTTGGAGTTTGAGAAGGTAAGGTTATCTAGTTAGATTAATGACCGAGCCAATTGGTGTAGAAATACTCGCCTAATCCCAACAACATAGCCCTAATTTTTGTATTAGTGACTCATCCTTTCTTTAATAAAATACTATTGCATTTCTGTCAACAAAAAAAAGTATAAAAGGGAAGGACTTATTTTTTTCCTTATGGTCTAAATAGTTTGACTTTGATGTACCATTCTGATCTCTATGTCTAATTATAAGCCTCTGATTTTGCTATTTTCTTTTTATAAACTCCTAGATTTGTCTTCATTCTATATCTATACTAATTTTTATGGCACCAACAAAGGCCTTACTGACTTCATTATTATTAAATTAAGGCAAAAAGTTATTTTTGATCCCTGTAGTTTCAATTCCGAGCAATTCAAGGACAATCCCCAATTTGTTATCAAATTACTCTAATATAGAGGGGCATTTCGGTCCAACTTACAACCCCTTCACAACCACCCCCACAAAAACTTACCCAACCACCTTCTCTCATCCCTCCTCCCCCTCCCCACCCAACCTCCTCCTACTCCTCCTAACTCAACCCACTCCCCATCCTATAGCTACGACCCAACTACCCACACAATCACCTTATCCCCTCCCTCCACAACCACCTTTTCCCCTCACTATCTCACTATCTCATCAAACTCCAAAACTAATTACATGCATTGCCTAAAACCTTTCATCATGAACCCAAGATAAGTACGGGCTTAGACTTGAAATTATAAGAAAAGCTACATTAGGGGTTGCTTGGGTGGCTAGGAAGTAGTTGTGGAGGGGATGTGAGATTGGACTGAAATGCCCCTCCATATTAGAGTAATTTGACAAAAATTTGGGAATTGTCCTTGAATTGCTCAAAATTGAAACTACAGGGACTAAAGTGGTAAGGGTGACAAACTATAGGGGTCCAAAAATGACTTTTTGCCTTAAATTAAAGGCTGTAACATCTGACTTGATTGTTCCAATTTCATTGTTTGTTTCTTCGTTTAATATAATATACTGTAAACTCCTCCATCACGCAGGAACTAGAATATTACTCAAATTATCAGCTATATAAATGCAAACTTTTGATTGATTCAATTTGCAAATTAGCTTCTTAATAAGCTTCAACTCTTACCTAGAAAATGTCAAAATGAAACAATATTAGAACTCAATAATATTCTAGTGCAAAATGGGCGGCAAGGCGATGCGTATATACGTTCACTAGCTAAGTATATAATTTCTTTTGAAAATAGATATTAATATTATTCAAAACATTAATTCCTTGAGTTTATGTAACTATGTAATACTTTAAGACGTACGCAACGACAAGCTTTATTTTCAAGTGGTTAATAACATTTTCTTTTGTCCAGCCGAGGTTTCTTGAAAAAAAAAAAAGTATGACCTATTGTTAATGTAAAAGATACCTATACCTATTTGTAACACGTTAGATAATAAATATAGTTCCATGGAATTTTTGGTGTCCTCGTCACTAGGAATAAGCATATCATGATATGATGCATTAAGTAGCGAAAGCTATAAGCTAAAGCTAGATAGCTAGCTAGTAGCAGCCCCTTGGCTTGACATCAAGTAACTAATCTTATAAAACTAATAAAGCCTAGTTGGTTGTTTTAATTATAAGGTCACAGACTCACAACAATGGAATATGCTTCACTGATTAAACAAGGAGATTTAATTCAGTTGGTCAATTTAATTAGCTTAATTGATCACATCTATCGTTTAACCCAAACAAATTAAGCTTATATTTATTCTATCTCTTTAGCTTATTCAATGATATTCCATTAGGCACATGAGAATTGTCTTAAAGGTATTCATTTTGAGCCTTTCTAATACTCCATTCGCGCTGGAAAATTTACTTTCCCGACAAGTGGTACTTCGCCGGGACAGATTGAAGCTTACGTGGCAAAACATTCGCCGGCATAGAAAACCCACTCTGGCGATTTTTACAATGCAACCCTTGATTAAAGTCCAAACATATTCATCCAAATTATATATTAAAGTTCAATCCTTGCTATTTCTGCCAAATTTTCACCATACAGTTGGTTGTGCTAAACCCGGTATTCCCCAGTCCGGAAAGATATATAGTTTTTTTGTGTGTGTAGTGGATTGATACTGATCAACTAATGATTAGTAAAAGGCATGGATGGGATATTCATTTTTGTTTATGAGATAATAGGAAAGTTATATTGAAATCTTGAAAAATCACACTGAGGTACAAATAACTTGACTCCGACTCATACATTACATAATATGGCGTACTGATTCCTGAATAAATTCAAGAGGCATCTCAAACCAAACAAAACATAGGTCTCATTTTCTAAACCAAACTTAGGAAGCCGGTGTGCAACACCGTTGGCTGGCTTCTGTAGGACTAATTTTCTTGAAAATACAAAGACACAGTAAAATGTAATAAATATTTGAATTAGAGTATTTTGAAATCTTGTGTAATAACTTGGATGAGGATTAATTTACCTATGATATTGATCAGGTTCAGGATTAATTTACATAGGTCTCTCTCTCTCTCTCTCTCTGCCAGAGAGTTGGGGATAGACGATGTGATGGAGAGATTGAAGAATAAGCGGCCAACTCCCTCTCAAAATGAAGAAAGTTAAAAAAGAACAAGGAGCAAAGGAATTAAAGAATAAAAATTGAATGGCTGATTGCGGTACGAGTACTGTAGTACATATACTGAGATAATTGCGGTACGAGTAATAATGTAGCAAAGCATGCATTGAATTTGAAGTGCAGCCCAGCAGCTAGCTAGCTTTGAGTCTTTGAACCAAAAAATAATAATTATTGTGTCCACAGTCCACAGTCCACAGTCCACTCCACCTATATATTATAAAGTATATATCGATCATTTGTGGCTGTGCCCTTGAATCATTAATCTGTGTATTGGAATTATCTCTCCAACTTTATTACATACTGACTCTGTCTCTGTGTGTACAATACATATATTAAGCAGCTGGCTAGCAGATTCATGATGATGAGTGTCTTGCATTGTCTTCCTTCTCGCGATCGATACCAATTAATACAGTAGCTAGGTTCTGCCTGTGTCTTCCTACTCTCAACCAAATTCTTCTGGAGCAAATGCTACGTACAACTAAAGTATTTATTATTTATATATATATATATATATATATATATATATATATATAATTCCAATCCAAAGCTATTTATGTCTATATATAACTGTCATACACCATTCTAAATTATTATTTTTGGAAAACAAAAGCTCCTCAATACAAATCTGTATATAGAAACTACAGAAGTCCATCAAACCCTAGCTAGCAACTTACGTTTGAGACACACACACACACACACCGAAAAACTGTCGATGGACTAACTAATCAGATTGAGTTAGGCCTACTAGTACTAACAAACTATATAATAAGCTCAACTTTATTACTAATTCCGTCCAGTGTTTTAAACACAGATGTAACTAAGATATATACATCCAACTAACTAATCGTTTAGTTTCTTAAAGGAAAGTGTGATTGTTTGTGGAATGACATGGACCAACCAAAGCGAGTATGGTTAATGAAGATTTTATTACAAGTAATAAAGGATCTGTTGCGGCAAGTCATTGCTATTAAATTGTGGAAGGTTAGTGGTAGGGAAGCTTAGTGTAGCTGCATCAGTTTTTTCAAGAGCTATTTAAGGAGATTATACATATTAGATCGAGTTGGACGAAGAAGAATGGCTGAGTGGCTGAGTGGCTGAGTCTTGTGTAGAAGAAGACTAGAACCACCCCACCGAGAGACAAATTCAAAGTGCAATGGACGTTTCCACAACACTAATCACTGACTTAGACTAATCTCATCATCTCATCATCACCCATTTTCCTTGCTTGTAAAGGCAACCATAAGTCGTACGTCCTTGTGCAATATCATGGCAATGGATGGACCATCTAGCTAATTCATTATTAAATATGTTAACACCATACTTACGCAACTAAGAAAACATATATATTGAAAACTGAAATAATAATATATATAAAGAAATTCGAAATTGTAGAAACAAAGTCGACCCACTTTAACTTTGCAAATAAAAGAATCAATATGATCAGACTATTTATTACAAAATCTGAAACTTGGTGACCTTTAAACCCGGTCCTGTCCATGTAAACCTAACTAGAATGCATGCATGCCAAGGCTGAGAATTAGGTAGGTCGTAGAGACCGTGTGTTTTTAATGTAATATTATATTATCTGGTCCAGACAAGACAATATGAATATGACTTGTTGCTTTATTGAATTTAAAGCCGTAAGTTGTGACCTTTACCATTGCTGTCGACGACGTAATTGTTTCTACATTTATTTTGGCAGATGGCCGTAGCCCATAGCTAAGCAAAGTAACCTCTCTTCTCTTCTCTTCTCTTCTCTACAGTCTATACACTATACACTATACACATGCAGCAAATACATTCATATATCACTAGTAGTCACTGGCACTAGTCAGTTAATTTATTAGATCCAATCCAATGACACTTAATTTATCAGACCTGACCTGACCAGACTTCGCTTCATTTCCCTCCCTCCCTGCCTTTAATTCATTCATTCATTCTGGAAAGGGCCCAAAATGGAAGAAAAAGAGCTACTAGAGCCCAAAACGAGGAGCCCAAGCACCTCAAAAGAAAAGACAACAACTATTCTATTTGGTGGTGTTTCAATTCAAGAAACTGAATATCCTTCAATTAATAAATGGGGATTTGATTGAATGAGCTGAAAGCTGTATTGATTGATCCTACACATATACATACATGGACTTCCTTCATCTTTACAGAAACAAAATTAAGGTGACTGACTTAACTAACTTATATAATTATAATGCATGGTTATGAATATGACTGGATTGGGATTGAGAGGTGTCTGCTCGACTTAGCCTTTTTCTCCTGTATCTCCATGCTACTTGAATGCATCTTGCTGCTAGCCCTCTCCAGTAAGGTGATTCATATCTAACATATACAATAAAACCAACAATTATGTTATCTCCTCCAATATTAATGCATAAACGAAATTCATAGTTTCCTACCTTCCACCAATTTTAATAATAAATCTGCACTCCAAATATAACCCAATCTTTTCTCAACTACTCCAAAATAAGGCAAAACTAGCCTAGAGATAATACATTACTATGTGGCACATGCCAAAAGTTGAAACTGACAAACTCTTGGTTATCTAACCAAGCGAGAATTTTACTTGACCAAACAGGAAAAACAGAAAGCTATACCTGCTACAATAAAATGTAAATATAAGAAGTCACGTAGCAGTGCTATTAAATACCATTTTCAATCTTGCATACCTTATGGCTCCTTGAACATGTGGTTTGCGCAAAAATCTGGAGAAAAGACTGGTGACTTCTTCAATGTCTGCAGCTCGGAGTGAAAATGCTTCGACGTTTGTTAAGCATTTCACCATCCTGTTGCTAAGCAATCGCTGTCCAGGAATCCTGATCTTCTTACCGTCTGCAACAGAAACCACATTGATAAATTGATGTTGTCTTTTGACATCATGCATTGAGACCTAGTAAGGTTTTTGTCAGAAAGGAAATGGGACTTATTATTTTTTGAAAACACGTAGCCTGACTGAGTCAACAGGCACTGTCACTGGACCTTGATTATAAACAGGCTGTTAGAAATCACACTAATACCTCTGTTCACTGAAGAATGCTCAAGGCACCATGTGAGAAGTTCCTCACCACAAACATCCCCTTCAGATAAGGAAACTGTAATCCCATCTTCTCCAATGCTCTCCATTTTTCCCCGCACGATAAAAACCATTTTCTCAATTAGACCACCATGGTACAAAACTTTGCTTCCTTTGATGTATGTCTTTTGTCTTAGTCTTCCACAAATGGAATCCAAGATGGGTTCATCCATCAGGGCAAAAATTCGTACCTAGAGAGTAATTGGACATTATGAGTTAATGCCAAGTTGATAATTGTGAACCTTATATCGAATAATCATTGTAGTAGAAAGAAAAAAACCAACATTCAGGCCAAAAAAGGCTTCACTTCACAGTGCAACTTGAAAAAAAAACAGCAAAACCGATGTTTTGAATCACTATTAGTTTCTGGATCTATTAACATAGTTCCCAAAAATCTAGACATATTTTTGTTCTGAGATACTAAGATGCTCACTTTCTTAATAAACTTGAAGAGATGGCGTCTTATATCTGTCTGAATGTCTTCAGGCAAGATTTCCAAAAGGATTTCTTCATTTACCCCTCTGGTGGCTGCCCAATTGTACCTTTCAGCTTGTCGTACTCGCCTACAAAACTCCATTCATGAGGCTTTAATAATCAATATTAACATCATAGGATTTTCGATTTAAGAATGGATAATTTATTTCATAGGGGCGTTAATTTATTTCTTTCACAATGGATAATAACACCATACCTTCTAAGTTCCTCTGGCAAGCGTCTATGTCTCATCCACTGCTCAACGTCACGACGTCTCAGAGACATTTCTAACCTTCTGTAAAGATAAACAGAGTTTTCCTTTTCTTAAAGCAAAGCAAAATTTAACTATGAAAGAAGAAACTGTCTGTCTTTTACATGGCAGTGGCACACATCATATTTCGGAAAGAAAACTAACTGGCAATTTCTATTACTCTATTTCTTTGAGACTTATTCACAAGAATGAAATACATCACGGTTGCAGTTGACAAGTGAATGCTCACGGAATTCAATAATTCAATTAGTACACAAAATTTTCAACTTTGAATTTCAGATAAAAACAGGAGAGCATTATTCTAACGTATCATCCCATAGGAAAATTCTGAACCCAGTAAGAATTTATAATAAAACAATGAAAAACCAATAATTTACAGTTTTTATGTATAGACTATACTATGTTGAAAGGTGATCAAATTATAATCATAGTTCCATTAGCCTATGTTCTATACGTACAATATAATATGTTCCAACCAACCAAGTGACTTTGAAAGTAGGAATATTTGAGAAAAATAAATCCTAGGATAAAAGTTGTACCTCCGACCAAGAGCCTGCAGAAAGTTCTGCATATTTCCAATGAGAAGAGCGAAAAGCAAGAGACCTAAGCCAATAATAGCCATTGTAAAAAGGACTTCCCAAACAAAATAACTTGGAGTTTGATTTCCAGCCAGAGTACTGATTTGCTTCATAATGCCACAAGGTTTTTTTTGTCAGTAAAAGATTATGATCATATTTTAATATGCATTACAGAATTGACCAGACAATTACATTCACTTTCAATCATTTTCGTAATGAGACAATACCAAAACAACTCTTACGCCAGGAAATAGTGGAATGTAAGTTTTTTTCTTTTAAATATCATTTAGTCAAACAATAACTTCTCAAAGGGGAAGAAGAACTAGAAGACACTGATGCCGTCAATTTTGAGATTTCATTCCAGAATAAAAAGATTCAAAACTAACTGAATTTGGCTTTCAACTAGGTGGGACAATACAGAGAAGGGTATTATTTGGATTCGTTTTTCAATTTTGACTCTAACAAGTTCGGAAATTTCAAGCTTCATCAATAATCAGTTTGATAATTGCTTGCACATGTTAACCTTTTGGTCACAGCAATCTGCCATTCATTACATGATTTAAAGCCTTGCTTCAGGTACATGGGCAGTCTAACACCAACTTCTGATGGACGGTCAACTTAAACGAGCATTGAACATCCTACATGTTAAGCTTTTAGGGGGGCAGTGATAGTCAATCGCTAACTTAAATGAGTATACAGTAAGAAATAATATAGTTATTTGAGATGATACTGGCCAAAGAAGGTATAAGTAAAAGCAATACCTGGAATCCCCAAAACAGTGCATATACATATCTCGTGATTACACTATTTTCTGTTGTAAGATTGACAGCTTGGCTGTAGATTCCGTAATCAAAACCATCTTTATCTAAACAAGCATTAGCATTCGTATAGTTTTTCCAGCTATCACGTGCTGGATCATCCACTTTAGAACCTTCAATCTCATTTCCATGCCCACAATCTATGAAGCTCATGCACCCACCAATTCTAGAGTCATGACAGACATCTCGAAAACATTGATTAACCCTCTGGGACAAGAAAGAGGGGAAGTAAGTGAACGATTGAAAAGCATCCTTTCACTCCCATATACAATAAATTTTCATTTGTTTCCGAATCAAACCAATACTGAGAACCAAAATACCATGAACAAGACACATCCTAAATCCTATCATACTTGAACCACCACTACAAACATAGCGAATTCCAAGATCAGACTGATAATTCTATATTAAATATGGTTATGATTTCATTTTAGAAATGAACTATCATGTTAAAATTGAATCTTAATTACAAGTTTAAGCAAATAGAGAATGATGGAAAATTTTCCATTTTCTTGGGCATAATAATGCATGGGGAAACAATATAGCAGATATTTCACTATGCCTGCATTCCTTGTTCGACAAAAGGTGAGAAGAGATTGTATATTAGTTTAAGAAAAAAAACTTGTGTGGACATACAAAATGTAAGTGTAAAGTTTTAGGGAACTTTTAGACACAAGGAGCATAAAAATGTCTATCATAAGAAACTTCGAGAAGTATGTTTAAGAATAAAATTGCCCACCCACCTGTAACCCGAAGAGGTACCAGCACGACCCAACAACATGACCAGACAACACAAATGTGAGAAGATTTATTATGAAATTTGCCCATGCTGACTCAAATATGAAGCCACTTGGAGACTGACCAGCAAGCAGGGGTAGACACCTACACAACCTGGGAATGTACTGAAGAAGAACTGCAGAACGTAACAGATTTTTTGCATAGTTTGCTCCAGATAATCCCGTGTCTTTTCGTAGAACTAACAAAATTATGATCTGCAAACAATTTAAAGATAAACTAATCAGAAGGGAAAAAAGAAATGCTAACATCAGATAGAACAAGTTACAATGTCATGAGAGCATAAATAGAGAAATTGACAGATACAAGTAATTTAGGGTAGAGGGAGAGCGTCAATTGTGCCTTTGTGTATGTTCTGCTAATTTTTTTATTTGTTATATTGCTAAAGCGGATGAAGTCATCTGATAATACAGCATAACCAATGAAAAGCAGTATTCTTCCATGGCAAAACGCAATAGCTTATCAAGCACTTGTTAGCATATCAGAATTGCAAAATGCATGTCTTAACAACATTTTTTCTATCTTCTTTTGCAAAATATCTTATTTGGCCTTTGGAATTTCCGTGCTAAACACTAATTTTTAAAAGGTGTCTAAAATTAGAGACACACTTATTGATATTCTACCTATTGTGTAAAATTATAACATGAACAAGTTGCTTGAAGTAGTTATAGTACAAAATGGATGAAGATTATCAATAAAGGGAAGGAAAACCACAAATGTACTGATCTTATAGATGAGAGAGAGAGAGAGAGAGATGTTTACCTGAGGAAGCGGTAATACAACAAAGAAGTCAATTAGAAAATATCCTTGAAGGTAATTCAGGGCAATTTTCTTTGGATGGTCAACCAACTCGCCAGCACCAACCACTCTAGATTCAGGAGCCACATAAGCCAATCTAAACTGCAGAGAGAGAGAGAGAGAGAGAGAACAAATAATTAATTTATCTGTCAAGGCTCTAAACTGATCAAGTTATCTCATCACATAACATTTAGTTTCTTGTATTTATATTATCCGTCAAATAGCATGCCATCAAATTAAATAAACCATGGTACTTTTATGACATTCAATATAGGGCGAATTTCAATTATAGAAATAATGAAAAGTACATTAAGAAATCTGAAGAACGTAACAAATCAATAATCTAGTTTTGAAATAGAATTTATTCTCACGGCCCTTGTGTACTTCTTTCGTTAAGGACATTGGTGGGGGATCTTGGTTATGGTTCCAAACAGCCAGTGAGACTACCCTATGACTAGTGCCCAGATTATCCCTGATCTACTGAGCACAGAGTTATTACTGGACAACTGAACTAATTCAGTGGAAACCTAGTCAGTGATGCATCAAAAGATGTTCACCATCTTAGAATAAAATAATAAAAAAGGAGCTTTAAGAAATCATCAAAGGATGGTAAGGAAATGCAGCGTATATGAAAAGTATTCACAGAACTAAAGAAGAAGACCAAGGATAGTGAACCAAAATGAGTTTCAAATGGATGAGAGGAAAGGAAATCTTTACCTGAAGGAGTATGTGCATCAAGTATATAAAATCAGTCATGCTTCTAAAAACCACAAGTGTTGTCGTCATGGGCCAATCAAGAACTATGCACTTATTATCCTGCATCCAAAGACAGGGAAATCAAGTTGAAAAGAAATTAACCAAAAAAACTTGTTTCTCAGTTACTGTCTTCTCCTCAGAAAGGCACCATTACAAATACATAAAGAAAATGTCTAAAATTTAGAGACCAAAAACACTTGTTTCTCAGTTACTGTTTTTTCCTCTCCATGGGTAGGAAGATGCTGGGCCTGTGGTGGGGTGTTAGCTTCACATACATTGTTGACCTAACAGCTTAAGTTGTTAGAGTATAGCGGTTGTCTAACAATTACATGTTAAGCTTATGTTTCTTTCAGGGAAATCCTTTCTTTCATCTTGTACAGGATAAAGATAAAAGGAAGATACTTTCAAAAACTGATAGAAACCCTTCAGAATTAAAACATATCGCCAATTCCTTAACATCAAAGAAGTCATATGGCACATACATGCTGCACTTAGTACGATATGAAAAATAATCCCAAAATACCGCCAAGAAAACAGTGAATAAATTGAATTTAGAATTCATGAAATGACAGGGCAGAAACAAACAATACCTTTTGAACAGACAGCAAGAAGAAAAACAACGGATCTACAAAAATTGCTACTAAGCAAGAAATGACAAAAAACTTGTTCCACTGTTGCACCACTTTAGCATGAGGGTTCATTACTCCAGGAATATATAGACGCAGAAAAGAGAAAAATCTCCTCGCCCAGCCTTTGGCATCCCCATAGAGAGCATTATGGAACTGCAAACAGTTGACAATAAAAGAAATGTGCATAAGATTCTTGGAGTGCTTGTATACCATCATTCCAGAATATAAAATAGATAAGAAAATGGACATGTAAATTTTGTTGTTAAATCTCAAGCAATATAGGGCTCGTTTGGGAGTGATTCTGGATAGGCCAGAATCACTTATGGGAAGAAGCACCTCCCACGTGCTTCTCTCGAAAATCACTTTTAGTGATTTTAACTTTATGTGATTCTGGGGAGAAGAAACGGGATATATAATGCAGCTTGAGGGAAAATATTGCATTTGCATACAGGGATGAGTTGAGTTTGTATCAGGAGCCAAGTGTTTCCAATCCTGGAGCCGATAGGGACCCTTAGCATTGTCCCACAACGCCTGGATACCTTTGGTGGACACTCTTTCCTTGTTAGTCTTCAGGGATGATTTTTCCCCATGGGTTTAACAACTTATGCCACCACCGTTACCATAACGCTGCAATCATACACAAATACTCCTCTAGGATCACTGTCATTTGTCTATAAACAATATCATCCCAGCTCTGCAGGAATCTGAATGAACCATTCACCAAGAGAGGGAAACCACTAGGGGTACAGACATTGTATCCATTCTCTCGGCCACTATTGATTCACCATGTTCACTTGCCCTTCGTCAATTTATCAAGTAGTCCAATCTACTAATATGCTTTTACCATGAAGCAAAGGGGAAGAAATGCAAAATTCTAATTTGTTGCTACCATTACTTCCTCAAAATTTTACAGTAACATACCAAAGAATAAGAAAGGTGTTGGGATTTAGTGGCATCTAACTAAATGAGAAGCCTAAGACAGGCGAGCTCCTAATCATTTGACGGGATTCGACGCAAAACTATAAATATTTTTGGTAGAGCAGTTATTTTAAGTGGTCCTCATGCAGAGCATATCATAAAAGGCAGCAACAATGTAAAAATAGAAAATAAAAAGCCCTCTGAGTAAAGAAAGAAAAACACCTTGGGATCAAATATACCGGAAGCCTTTGAGTGTTGTGGTTGAGCAGCCTTGAGATTGTATGTTGGGCAAGTTGTGCAGTAAGGATCATTGCACATCCCCAATTGCCCAGATCTCAGCAAGTGTTCATTTTTTATAGCATAGTTGTCATCTGTCCATTCGTTCTGGTTTGTCACATTAGTAGAAGGAAACTTTTCTCCTGCAGGTTCGACTGCTTCTTGCCCTGGTACAGCTTGAGTTAGCCGGAAAATGTTATCAGGCCTGCGGTTAGCTAATGGACCACTCATCGGTAGGAAGGGAGTTTTTGTTTGACTCCTCAAGGGACCAGTATGGCTTACAAGGCTAGCCTCCCTTTCATATGACGAGTCCATAGAGTCCATAGGAATGGAAACTGATGCACTTCAGGTTCGTGACCTAAATCTCTCAAATTGTAAGTGCACATTTTCATCTGCTAATTGTGGGTGAGTGTCCGATAGCATGGGTACCTCATCTCTTTCATAACCAGCCATTTCTCACAAATTGGACCTAAAAAAGACGAAGCTAATATGAATTTGTAATACATGAGCATTGATGCTAGTTTCATTTTAGTTCAAAAGGTTGCAACTTCATTAAATCAACTCCAAGAAAAAAAAAACAAGAAAAGAAAGAAGAAATAGATAGTGAAGATGAAAGACGCTTGCAGCAAGGAACCAAGCTTAAATGTGTGGCGAAGAACATAAGACTATATCACTTGCAAATTACTATTTTTCCTTTTTGCTGCTAGTTTCAAGGGATAAATTTGCAGTTCAAACTTTGAGTTTGAGCTAGGCACATTCTCAGGCACGCAACGCATATATAAAAGAAAAATTTAAGAGAAAACATACACATGTTTAAAAGGATCATTCATGCTGACTATAACTAGAAACAAAAAAAAAATTTAAAAAGCAGCATGGATGATTGGAGCTGAATATTTGTAATGGGAAGAAAGGAGTTAATCCTGGAAAGAGAGATAGGTAGCTGTTAAATTACCTGAACCCCAAGGAGAAGCAAAGTTTAATAAGTGGTTGAACCTGAAACGGGATGATCTTAAGTACGAATTAACAAACTTAAAAACCCACTAATTAAAGACACATTCTTTCTTTCTCATCACGGGGGAGCGAGAGAAGAGAGAGGCCGGCGAAGACTAAAAGCGCTGACTGAGCACGAGCACTAAGAAGGTAGAGAGAGAGAGAGAGAGAGAAGAAAATAGTTGGATGGAGTGGAAGGATAAGTTACTAGACTAGTAAAACAAAGGAAGCTTCGATAAAAAAAATAATAATAAAAATGGGACGGCAACGTAGGAAAAAGGGGTATTTGACTGTATGTGATTGGAATCTGGGGGTGGGGGCTTTGCTTGGAGAGGTGGCACTGTTAAGGAGCAAGGACGGACAGAATCATTCTAGTATTCTACCACTACCAGACAAGAAGACAACCACACCTTTCAAATCAAATGTATGCAAGTAATTACTCTATTAATTAGTATGCTATCCTATTTGTCTCCTCCCTCCTCCCTCCTCCCTCCTCCCTCCTTGTTTACTTTTCTTTGTTTTGCTCTGTGGTCTGTGTCTGTGGTAGGTTTTTGACTGTTAAAGTTTACAACTTGCTGCATATTTATTTAATATCTATATCCAACAAGACTACACCTTGGGTGGATTATCCTAAAAATATAACACAAAACATTAGTATCCTAGGTAGGAGCTGACTGACCTCAAACTCCATGGTTAACTAATGGCTTTGAAGAATGACGGCCGGCCCAGACCCTGAGCGAAGCGGAAGGCACTAAAACAGAGCAAGCTTGCCAATTGCCAAACTATGAAATCAAATTCCAACTCAAACACTTGATTATTTGTGAACTTAAGTTAAGCCTATGGTAAATTAATGGTATGAATTTTTTCAGTTATTAATAAATGATTCGCAAATCATTCATTCATGACATAATTATGACTCAGTACATTGAAACTTGAAACTGAAATGGAATTCATTACTACTAATCAATGCTTTTCTCTATCCAAATTTTAACAGATATTATGTTTTTTTCTTCTTTTCTATCCAAATGGTTGATGCTAGCCAAGCTAACTTAACATATTAATTCTCTATGTAGTTTTAATATCACTCCCATTTTAAGCATATCGTTGTTGGGTGGGTGTCCAGCAGAGACACTTGGTGGGCTGCATTGGACACTTATTTGGGCCAAAGTTTGTTCGTTTAACCCAATTTATCAAAGATCACTAGCCTTCCTTCTGTCTTTCATCCATATTATTATTAATTACCACCACCAGACTACCTCTGACTTAGTCTGGAGATTAGCTGCAAAGCAAACAAATGTTAATTAGGGAAAAAAGAAGAAGAAAAAAGAAAGAAAGCTACAAAAAGAAAAGTCTTGGCCCCTACTTTCTAATATTCTATGGTGCAGGTGGAACAGGAGATTTTTGCGGGCTGTTTATACTTTATACTTACCGACGCAGATTGTCAACATTAATGTTAATTAGAGAATGATGAGATGTATAATCTCTTCTCTTGGAATACTTCAATTGGTTATAATACTACCTAATAAATATTTTAATAATCGCTATCTCATTAGCCTCCTTTAACAACTCTCTTTCTTGTTGATACACCTCCTTCTTCCTCTTCATCTTCCTGATTATATAAACAAATATATATAATTATTCTCTCATTTGGATGTCCTCATGTTATTATCGTGCAGATGTCATTGTAAACATGAAAAAAAGTAGGGAGGTATAGAAAATATATTGCATCTACACGGTAATAACGTCCGGACATCTACATAGGAGAATTTCGGTATATATATATTCTACACTTTTATTTCTTTTCAAGCAAGATATTGAAACTAACAAAGTGGGACTGAGTCAAATTAGGCTCTTGAAAATTCTATCACAGGTAGCTTCTAATTTCAACTGCTAATTAATTCAAATAGCACAAAATTTGCTGGGTCACCGTCAATGGTTGATCGGCCTTAATTGATAATTAGTTTTTCTTGTCCAGCTACGTACCTTTAATTAATCGAGATCGATTTAGTTACTGAAAAGTACACCTACGAATAAAAAGTTTGAATACAATTGATTTCCTTGATCTTATATGCATGCAAAAATGCCAAAAAAATTAGTAGATTAATAATTAATTTTATTTGAAAAATCTAAAGAGAGAGAGACTCATCCATATTACATATATACACGTACGCATGGTAATGAACCAAGTCTTTACCTACTTCAAAATATAATATACAGTCTATACCTGCTTCGATCGACAGGGAAAATCCAAGACCAGTTCATGAGTTTCGGTAATCTATAAATAGGAAGTGTCCCATGCAGGATTTTCAAAGCAACTCTTCTTCTAGACAAAATATATATTCTAAGATTGAAAGAGAGATATAGAGGAGAGGGGCAACCTAGTTAAGTACAAGTACGAACGATGATGAAAGGTGTTCATTTCCCGCTATCTATTGTTGCCACATTGGCATTGGCCACCTTCCTTGTCTCTGCCTCAGACCCCAGTCCTCTGCAGGACTTCTGCGTAGCAATTAATAACACCGAATCTGCTGGTATGTATACATGCGCTACATTATTTTCATATTGTATTAATTAATTGTTTTTCAGTTAATTATATGTTTGTACAATCCCTTAATAGTATATATGCATATATAGGGTTTTAGTGAAATTTAAAGATTGGTTAACTTTTGTTTTGTTTGTGTTTGTATAACTTTATCTATACAATACAAGCAGTGTTTGTGAATGGGAAATTCTGCAAGGACCCGAAGCTTGCGACAGCAGATGATTTCTTCTTCTCCGGGCTCAGAATTCCTGGGAACACATCAAATCCGGTTGGTTCATTCGTGACACCAGCGAATGTGGAGCAAATAGCAGGACTCAACACTCTTGGCATATCCCTGGCCCGCATAGACTTTGCACCAAACGGCCTCAACCCTCCTCACACCCACCCACGCGGCACAGAATTTCTCATAGTCTTGGAAGGCACACTCTATGTTGGCTTCGTCACATCCAATATTAATGGGGAGAAGAATCGGCTGTTCACCAAGGTGTTGAACAAGGGAGATGTGTTTGTGTTCCCAGTTGGTCTCATTCACTTCCAGCTCAACGTCGGACACGTCAACGCTTTAGCCGTTGCTGGTCTGAGCAGCCAGAACCCAGGAGTTATCACCATAGCCAATGCAGTGTTCGGGTCAAACCCTCCTATCAACCCTGATGTTCTAGCCAAGGCATTCCAGATCGACGACAAGGAGGTTGAGTATCTTCAGAAACAGTTCTGGTACAACAACAATTAATAATCAGATTATTCATAACAAAAGGCCAAGGAACGGTACTCATATGCGTGGATTTAAGGTGGCCAATATGAATTTTCTCTAAGCTCTACACAAATTATAATCTAAATGTAGCTAATGTTATTAATTAAATAAGATGGTTTGCTTATGAAATCTTGTAATCCTAGCCCTTCAGCGGCATATGTTTTTAGTATTAATTGATATTGATATAGTAGTGTTATGTGCGTTCTATCTCGATGCCTCTTACTTAACTTGAATCAAAAGATGCAGTTGTAGCTAGCTAGCAAGCTGGTTAACTTCCTCTTGGGTCCTTCATTAGTTAAAGGTTCAACAATCCTTCAATCAAATCTGCTGATGGTCCTATTAAAACTCTATATCACTTGGATTAAAAGAAACAAGCACTCTGCAGTAAAATGAAAGCTATTCTTAAAATTTAATTGAATCAACTTTGGCTTGATTTTAGCCTTCCAACAGTCTCGGTCTACATATATTATATATTCCAATTTTCGAAACAAATACAAGGAAAAGCATTATATATACATTTGTGTAACCAAACAAAACAAAAAGAAACAGAGAAGCTATATACATATGGAACCACTTCAATGCATAGGTAAAGATACAAAGAAAACGGGGGTGGAAGCGGGGAGGTTGGTCCCTCTCCTCTCTCATCCGAGCAGTCACCAGCATCGCCTGGAGAGGAAGAATTCATAGTCCGGATGCCTGTTTACAGATGTCATACTTCCTTTGTTCACAACAGCTCTTGCCATAAGAGATGCTGTCTCCTCAAGTGTCCTCAAACGCTCTTCTAGTACTCCACAAGGGTTTAAGCCCGGTGTTACTGTTGTCTGCCTCGGCGTTGAGGTCCTTAGCTGGAACCAGCATTCATCCTGTTCAAGTGACAGATAGTATATATTGATTAAACAGCTTCACAGATCTTACACTATGCATTAACTACATGCCAAAGCTATGCTATGCACTGTTATCCATGACTACCTGAGCATTGTAACTTCGAAGACCTACAACTGGAGATACTATACAAGAGTCAACATTACGAGACTCAAATTTGGCATGTCTATGGACCAAATGACCAAGTGAATGGTAAGTTAGAAATGCCGCACGGAAGTTACCATCAGGTATCCTGTAAATAGGATACCATGCCACTGAGTACCTGAAAACCAGATCACACTTGAAAGTTACCTACTATTTAGAATCCACTCAGTGTCAATTGTATTAATGTCTGCAAAACACATTAATTCACATTTTGAAAGAGTCTGAAGCCAGTTTGATTACTAACCAGGATCTGGGATGCAGATCGTTTAGATTTATAGAATCTAGTTTAGTTGGATCTCCATATACTTTGGAATGTGACAGTCCATCACCTCTAACAAGCTCCTTTATCCTGAAAGGGAGGGAAACAGGATAAGATCATCTGAAAATACATAAAGTAAAAAGCATAAAAGGATACTTACTTGTCATATAAAGGTCGTCTCTCCTGAGGTTGTTCTGATTCAAAATATTCAAATAGTAGCTCTAAATCACTGGACCCTGTTGTGTCAGCTAATTGAGCAGATACATCTTTGGCAGAAGCTGACGATTGTTCTGAAATACACAATTGATTTACAATTGGTGGGGTTACTGCATCTTCCTTGTGATCAGGCTGAGGAAACGGTACTGAAAATATTGGAAGACTACCAATGCTAGAGGATTTTTTGGGTGTCTTACTCATCCCGCATGTGCTTAACTCCTGAGAACTATGAAGCCTATTGTTAATATCTACAGAATCAGTACTTCTACCGTTCCTGAAAAGCTGAATTCCTGACAAATAGGGGACAAAATAAGCACGAAATGCAAAATGATCAGCACCCAACCTCTTTGAATTTCCATTTTCCTCTGCCCTTATTTCCAGCCCATAACTACCATATTTCTCATACCACTGCCATAGGCATCCTAAAGTGATGTGAGGTGTCTCATGTCTGCACATTGACACACCACCAACCTGATCCACCAGGTTCCTTGGGCAGCAAGTATGACAACTTATAGAATTCGGCGATTGATGGATAACAGGGGAGGAATAATAAAGAAGTCGTTCAAATTCAGCAATTGGACGGCCAGTGGCAATTTGAACAGCTTCGGATGCCAATTGTGCCCTACAAGCATTATTCACTGCTTCTAGTATTCTGTTTGACTCTGCTTCAAATACATTGAGATCTTTGGATACTGCAGAATCATTGATGCAGTTCGCTACATCAAGCTTGTTATTGGCCAGATCTTCAATTGTGCTTGATTTTGGAAGCCTTCCATCAATTGCATCAGAAGAACAGGTTACGTCTTCAGAATTCTGACCTGTGCACCCTACGGCAACTTTAGAAACTAGATTTTGAGTATTGGACACCACATTCCCTTTAGTAGTGTCTTTAAGAGCCCATCTCTTAGAAGCAGCCTCATCAGAATGTTCAAAAGATGAACTGCCAGATCTAGTAGAGCTTGTCAACCCAGGATTCTTCGACCCAATCGGCATCCACTTGTGTGTAAGAGATCCAGAACTACTAGGGTTTTGCCTGCTGCTTTCTGCAAGAGAAACTTCTTTCTGTACTTCTTGACTTGTTGCATTACAAAGAAAATGAGGAAGGTAGACTGGAAACTGCACCTGATGCAGATTTGATTCACTCAAGGAATCCCATTTTCTTTGCACTGAGCTATTCTTGTTTCCTACACAGACACTTTCAAAATGATCCATTTCATTTTGACAAAGTTGCTTGTTGTGAACTGATTCAGAGGTCATGCATTCTACTTTGCTGCTCTGATATCCACCCCTTGGACAGCTAGGCGGAGAACAAGATCTTGAAACAAGACTTAAGGATTTCTTATCCTTCAACTGAGACGAGATATCCAATATATCATTCTGATCCATCCTGGCCTTCAAACAACCATCTAAGCCAGCAATGCTGGCATGCGAACCCTTTCTGGAATAAAAATTGTATTCTTGTTTCAAAGATGGCCCGGTTTTTCTTTTCAATTTCTTAGAGACCTTATCTTTTTGCTGCTTTTTATCCTCACTCTTCGAAAAGGCAATTACATCAGCAACATTAGAGGTTCTTTTAAGCGAAGGAGCCTCTCTCAAAGGGAGATCAAGCCGTGAGTAAACAGAACTTGATTTTTTCAACTCACCAGTGCTGTCACTGGAATCATTCCTCTGGACCTTTTGCCAGACAGGATGATTGTTGTCCTTTCCTGTACGAATTTGCAGATTTCCATTACTTCTAAATTTAGAGACATTTGCAGTTCGCGGTGCTACTTTGTTTTGTTTACTTCTCTTGTTAGGCACAACCAATTGCATGTCATTACTGCGACAACCCTGAATACCATGCCTTGCTTCCTCAGTGTGATCATAATTGTCTACAACATCATTTAAAAATCTTTGACAAGAAAAACGTCCCTTCCCGGAACTCAAACCTGGAGGTTTAGAAATATCTATCTTGAAAATTTCCTTCTCAGCGTGTTTTTCATCATGACCAGCATTAGTACTATCACCACTGTTTGAACCAATTGAAATTGAATCCAAAACGAAGGAGTCATGCATATCAGAGTAACCTTTGGTATACATATCACTGTAACAGCTCACCTGTTTATGAATACCCTCCACCTCATCAAAGATGGGAAATCCAGAGTCTTTAAGTAGAAGCTCATTTTCAAAATTGCCAACAGAAGGAATACCAACCTCATCACTGTAAGAGGTGCACGTGTTTGGTGTTTCAGAATTCTTGGGGCCGCTATCTGGCAATGAAATTTCTGGTGCAGTTGAAGACGACACTTGTCCGTCCCCATCATTATTACCACAGATTTCAGAAGCTGAACTTCCATTGGCATATTCCTCAGAGAACACTTCCGGTTCATTAGACACCTTCGTGCTCTGTTTTCCCTTCTTTCTACTCTTCTTTCTGGAACTTCTTTTTGCAATGCTGTTTATTTTTTTATTACCAATGCTCGAAGTTGAGGAATTAATAGAGTTAGAACCATTTGGGATGGTACTTGAGGAATCACTGCAGCCATTATGGAAAGATTTCCTGGAAAGTTCATTCCATTTAGTAGCTTTATTTGCCAAAGTCTTATTTCGAGATTGGTGGCGCACAGCTGAACCAGTGAACCTTCTACCTGTAAATGACTTGACAGAATAAGTAAAATCAAGAGGAGGCCTTTTCTGCACCTTTTGTCGATTAACCTTGAATGGATTAATTGGTGGTGGGTAAACCAGATGCAGAGTATCCATATTGACCAGAGTACCAGATACCAAGTGATTTATATTGTTAGGACATAGCGGCGGCAGTGCCACAGTTCTCCAATGTCCGTCAGGTTCACGGAAAAGCACTGAAAGGATAGGACACCTGAGAAGTTAAAATAAGTGATGAATAGACAGTCATTTCCCTGACGCTCCCATCAATCAACCCAGCTTGTCAATGAACAATAATAGATCAGATGATTCTACCTGCCATACCAAAACACTGGCCCATACTCTACTTTAATGGTAACAAGTACAGCAGTACCCTCATCATGCATACAAAATCTCATTACGCAGATTATACAAAATCCTATCTGGAAGGAAGTGCTAATGCAAAATCTCAGTAATGACAGCAAAAAGATAGGGACCATGTATACATGGGCATATATACATACATGTATTATGTATTAGATGTACATATGCATTACACATAGCCAACAAGCCTATATAGTGTAATTGAGATATGATGATTGAGAAATATGCAAAACCATCGAAGACACAGTGGTATAAACATACGTACTTAACAATTAAACAGAAGACAGAAAACATGTGAACTAAATCTATTGGATTAGTTTCACCATACAGCTGTGAGAAACAATCAATTAGGCAATGACAATTGAAACAACATAATTACCTACGATCAGAGTTCCTCCCTGTGACATAAGGCACTTCACAATCCTGAAAATGGTAGTAATCCAGAGAAAACTAGTCAGATAATTAAATTCAATTCATAGCAGAAAAGTGAAGTATTTCAAATTATTTTGCAAAATAGACATATATATTACATCTAAAGATGTTCTGAAACTCTTTTGCTCTTTCTTTGATAAGGAATATCTTCGAGTGTCTGAATTTTTCTGGATATCACTGTTAGTTCTTTGAAGGGCACAATGCATCTTTTACTGTGCCTGTCCATATCATTAGCACACAATATAAAACAGTTAATGATGGTCTGATACAAAAAGGTTTTAATGTATTCAAGATTTAAACACTTCACACTATCAAAAGAAATACAGGATAAATTTTGCCGATCATCATCATCCTGGTTCTCTTTTGGGTGGGTTTGGTTCTGGTTATGAGTTCCATTTGTCTACAATAATACTCTTAACACAAAACTAACACAACACTACCATAGGAAAAACAATGCATTAGTAAGTTTATCAATCCAGTCGAATCAAATATAAGGAAGGTTGATAATCACGTAAAGGGCAAACCTTATTTGAACTTTGACAAATAATTTCAAATCAGGAAATCAGGAAATCCGGAGATGAAAGTATAATTCATACTCTACGGATAAGAACATTAACGAAGAAGGCAAAGTACCTAAAGCTGTTGAAGATGAAGGTCCAAACAAGAACAGACGTGGATTCCCTTTGATCATCAAACAAGTAGAAGGCATTGGTTCATAACATACAAGCTGACAACCAAACATAGGTCACATTCACCAATGCTACAAGTGCCCGTTTAAACAAAAGGATCGAAATTTAAAGCACAAATACAAAGATACATAAAAGAAAGAAACCATAGAAAATAGAAACTACAATGGCTTGCTCACAATCCTCAGACTAAAATTCTATCTACCAGTCAAAAGAAACCCACTTATCAAATTTAGACAGAAACCTAAATTACCAACTAACAAAACCCAGCTAAATTTATCCAACAAAATTCCGGGAACCAAAAGAAAGAAGGGAAATAGACTGCATGGTTATTTTTTGCTCCTTGTGCACCCTGAAAATTTCCCTACAAAGATAATTCAAAAAATGGAATTGACTAACTTGAATCGTTGATTAGGAATCTAGTACTAAATTTGACAAGAACCCAAAAATCAAAATCACCGAAAAACTATCTAATTTTTTTAAAAGATCGCAGAAAAAGCTCCCCAAATTTAGCTGTGAGGTTTAGAAAAACAAGTGTATAGCAACAGCTAAAATAACTGATTTTCCCAAATGATAAAACATAAAAAATGCTAGAGGCACCATAGCCTAACACGTTGAAAGTACACACTTTTCCAAATGATATGCTTAAAAAAAGGGACTTTTAGTGCCCATAGCCTAGCAAATTAAATTGGAGATGGAGGCCAGCCACCAGCCTCCGTATTTGGAGTCTATAATTATGACTACTACTTATGACCAAAAAAAAAAATTATGACTACTTAAACAGCAAACTTTATCTTTTTTTTATTATTTAAAACATACATTTGTGTATTTTATCAAAATATATATATAAAAACTTCTTCTTTTTTGGGTCATAAATATATATAAATCTTCATGCTTTAACATTGTTCATTGAGTTGATGAAGAGAGTCTTGAAAATTCACATACCATGGTGAGCTCTTTTTCTTTGTAATCAATGGGCCTCTTTGAAAAGACTAGATGCTATTTTTCAGTGGTTAACAGACCACTTCGCGGCAAGTTCTGTTTTACTATGTGATCGACAAAAAAAAAAAAAAAAAAGGAATCTTTTACTCATGTTTTTGGTCGAACGCAGAAGGAAAAGAACAAAAAACTCTAAACTCACAGGAAAAGACGACAAAAATTGCGTTAGAAAAAGAGAGCAGATAGCACGAATGAAATGAAAAATGTTGTGCAGTCGCAGCTTCCCCATTCCTCCGATTAACAAAGTCATCACCCAACACAACATACACAATCACAAACGGCTCGACATTCTCAGACTGTTTCTGTCTCATCAGACTCGCACAATGGAAGTGGAGGCCAACACCAACAGTTCCTATACGAGGGCGGTGGGGTTGGACTTCCTGATAAAGAAGGCCTACACTCCTCCTTCCTGGGCATCCCATATCAACCCCATCCCTTCTCATATCTTCTCTCTCGGACACGTACGATCAAATTCTAACCTTCCTCTTCTTCAATTTTTCTACATGATTATGGTTTCTGTTTGTATTGATCAGCTATTGCTTTGTGTTTGTTATCGCTCATCACTTGTCAGCTTCCAACTCCAATTCACAAATGGAATCTTCCTAATTTGCCCGCCAATACTGAAGTCTGGTTGAAGGTATTTCCTTTCTCTCATTTTTCTCTTATGTTTTCTCTTTCTCCTCACTTATATTTGCTTTCATATAGAAAAATCCCAAAAATCCCATTTGGGTTTTGTCAAATGTTTGGTATTGTCGACTGTCTGTTCCTTGTTGAGTCCCCTTATAGACTGATCAATTCTGAAACTTCCACTTAATCAAAAGTTGAGCCGTTTAAATGTAAAGTAGTAAAATTTCATATGCAATTTCTCTTTTTTAAACCTTCAATAAGCTTTAAGTCGTTGAATTGTTGCTTTGGTTTTGTGTTTTCACTTTCCTGGTTTACACTGACAGAAATATTTGCAAATATCTAGCGTGATGATCTTTCGGGAATGCAACTGAGTGGTAACAAAGTCAGAAAATTGGAATTCTTAATGGCGGATGCCGTAGCAAAGGGTGCTGACTGTATCATAACGATAGGGGGCATCCAAAGTAACCACTGTCGTGCAACTGCAGTGGCTGCCAAGTATCTCAATCTTGACTGTTATCTCATTCTACGTACCTCTAAGGTGAATTTCCATCTCTCAGTTTTTGCACTTTTTTCCCCATCTCTTTGCTTAATGCCTCATGATGCACTGCAGGTTCTCGTGGACCAAGATCCTGGACTGACAGGCAATCTCCTTGTTGAACGTCTAGTTGGAGCTCATGTTGAACTAATTTCAAAAGAAGAGTATGCAAAAATCGGCAGTGGGGTGTGTTAGTTTTGCTTTTCCTTTGAATTAACCATGTATTTTTTTAATGTTTATCAAGTAATATTTAATTAAACACACATTTTCTTGTAGCTTATTGAATGTTCCTCCTTTACTCTTTTTAGCAATGTTACCGTCTCTGGTTGAAGTCTGAAGTTGAAACACTGATCTCTGGCTAAGTAATTCTTTTAAGACGCATTTTTTATAAATTGCATATCAAGTGATATTTTTGGTTTAAATGGACAGTGTCTCAACAGATAGGGGAAAAAAACTATACAGCCAACTATCTTACTGTTCTACCAACATGCATTTTTTTTGGGTCAAGAACATGCATTTCTGATACTAATGAATTTATAGATTTCCCTTGCTAAATCTCTAGTAATTTGGGTTCTTATATTCAATTTGGTCTCAGGCTCTTACTAATCTCTTAAAGGAAAAACTGCTGAAAGAAGGAAGAAGGCCATATGTTATTCCTGTTGGTGGATCAAACTCCCTAGGAACCTGGTGAGTTTGGGTTTGCCTTTCAATTGAAATGTGCATAAATTGTCTGTTTAATAATAATTTGTTTATGTGCACTTTAACTGCTGTATTTTTCCCTCTATCTCCTTTCTATCTGCCATATATTTTTTAAGTATTCATATTGGTTCCTAGAATTTGATGCAATTTCTTTGTTTCACAGTGGAAATGAGAAGTATTTCCTATTTTCCAACCCGAAGTTTTCTAGTTTTCTTGACTTTTTAAAGCTCTAATCTGTATTGGAAATTTGGTATCTGGTACCTGTTCTTCACTTTAATCCATCATAACTCGTGTCATATGGTATAAACCTAATGGTTGGGGTCTTCAAAATGAGAAGGGAGAAGGGAGGGATGAGGGTTGTGAGGTTTCAGTTTCCCGTAATGATGTTATGGTTTTTGTCTTCTTAAGTTTTAAAATCCCACATTCCTTCATTTCCTGTTCAAAGTTGATTATGATGGCTTCCATTTCTTTTTTGTTGATATTATCACATTTGTGTAATTTTTTTTAATATTCAGGGGGTATATTGAAGCAATTCGAGAGATTGAGGAGCAGCTTCAGAGTGTGACCGACAAAGTAAAGTTTGATGATATTGTTGTTGCTTGTGGCAGGTGATTTTCTATGCCATCTTATTTTGAGTTGATATAAGAAGTCCTGCATGCCTGCCATATGTTACAAATTTTTTCATGTCCTTTATGTATGGATCTTGAGATATGGAATTGTCAATTTCTAGTCAGTTTTGATACGAGAAAGTAGGATCCTTGAATCGAAACCATTTGTTTTTTGTCTACGCAGCCTTGTTTTTGTATTTGACAGCTCTCACTTTCCTTTTGTTGTGAGAAGTTTTGGACTTCACTATTATTTTATTTTTTGGATTTCTGTGTCTGAATATTGATTAAGAATTCAGACCTAAAGTTACTTTACCTCTCACTCTCTCTCTCTCTTGGAGTATTAGGAAATTTTTTTTTTTCATGAAACCAAACTTTTCTATAATCTACAAATGAAAAATGAATTATATCTTACATGTTGTTTACAACGAGTATAATACTGTAACATAATAGAATAAGTTTATGGTGATCGTGATTATTATTATTACTTCCATCTGTAATGTTTTCATGTAATCGATTTCCAGTGGGGGTACAATTGCTGGTTTGGCATTGGGCTCTTGGCTGAGTTCGTTGAAGGCAAAAGTATGTCATTGGATTCCTTTCTGTAGATAATTAATTTGCTGCTCTTGACATGTCTTGTAATTATTTGTTCCTTTTGCTCTGCAGGTCCATGCCTTTTCTGTCTGTGATGACCCTGATTACTTCTACGACTATGTTCAAGGCCTACTTGATGGACTCGAGGCAGGCGTTGATTCACGTGATATTGTTAACATTCAAAATGTGAGGGTCAAAGCAGATTAGACACTATATTGGTAGCATTGAACACATGATTTATGTTGCTTCGTACTACATGTTCTTTTAAGGTTGATCTTACAGTAGTTTGCCTACAATATACAAGTTGTACAAGTGCATCCTCTACAGAAAAATGAAATCCTAGTTTGGAAAATCATGGGTTGTAACTTGTAACTATTCATATGTTACCATTATGAGATGATGTGCATATAGTTTTACACACACAATGCATATGCTGACCAATTGTAAGTAATTATATATTGTAAACACCAAAAAGGAAGTAAATGTATTGTGGTTTGACAGGCCAAAGGTCTGGGCTATGCAATAAACACGTCTGAGGAGCTTAAGTTTGTCACGGAGATTGCTGCGACCACTGGGATTGTTCTGGATCCAGTTTACAGGTTCTGTTTTATTTCCACAACCCTTTGTTTATATTTCCATCTTTGTGCCATCACTTCCCTTTAGGAGGATAAATAGTTAAATCATTTATAGTTAATCCTGAAGTATGATCTGCAACTCTCTCTCTCTCGCTCTCTCTCTCGGCCTTTTCTCTTCTGCCGAATAATGGGATCACTGATTTATGATGTCATTCCTTTTTTAGTGGCAAAGCTGCTTATGGAATGTTGAAAGACATGGCTGAGAATACAAAGAAGTGGGAAGGAAGAAAGATCCTCTTCATACACACAGGTGGGTTACTTGGGTTGTTTGACAAGGTAGAGCAGATGGCTCCATTGTTGGGAAATTGGCGTCGGATGGATGTCCCAGAATCTGTTCCCCGGAGCGATGGTATCGGGAAAATGTTCTAGTGTCGAAATAAAGCAAAGAAAAGAGTCCAGTGTTCTATTAATAGAGATGAGATCAAAATCCTCAATCACAGTGTATACTGTACTGAATGATGCATAAGAAACGATCTCATATCAAATAAGATAATTACAGGAGGTTTGTATTACGTTTTGCTTTAATGGTGTATGGTTTGTGAAAATGGATGTATAATTGTTGTTTTAATTATTATTTCTTTAATGAATAATTAGTATTTAAATATTTTATTAATTTAATAAAATACTTAATAAATAGTAATTAATTATTTTAAATTATTTTGTGGACTTTGTTTTTTCTTTTTTAAACCTTGTCAACAAAGATAACTTATATTGGAAAAAAAAAGATAACCTTACTTCCCTTGCCTATTGTAATTTGATTTATATTGAGACAAATTAAAATTCTATCACAATCTTTTATAAATTGGTGATTGTAAAATTGTGATAGTGATTTACATATTATTTTTTAATAAAATTTTGCAATTATATTTATTAAAATTAATTAAAATCTACTTTACAATGCTGTTAAGTTAACTTTTTAAATATTAATATACTTTAAAAGTATAGCCGCGCGGCTATACTTTCAATGTATATTACTATTAAGAGTATAGCCGTTCGGCTGTACTTCTTAAATATATTCGAATATTTTAAAAGTATAACCGCGCGGCTATACTCTATAGTTTAAAAGTCTAGCCGGCGGCTATACTTTTTAAATGTATTCGAATATTTTAAAAGTATAGCCGATCGGCTATACTTCACAAATGGTTTTTACTTATAGCCTTTTTTAATTACTGTAATTACTTTAATTAGTAATTATGTTTTAATTATTATTTCTTTAGTTAATAATTAGTATTTAAATAATTTACTAATTTCATAAATTACTTAATAAGTAGTAATTAATTATTTTTATTTATTTTGTGGAATTTGGTTCTTTTTTTATACAAAATTAGTTTGTTTAGTTTAATATTTGCAATTAAGTAATATCTTAGTCTTATTTAATTATATTAATTATTATTTATTTAATGAATAATTAGTATTTAATTATATTAATTAATTTAAAAAGTCTGGATTTAATTTAATTTTTCAATTTTTTAATTAAGGGTTTAACCTGAGAGCTAGACGAAGCAATACAATTATTTTTTCTTTAGCATTTTGACAATTTCTTTCTTCTGATACGAAATTTTGATAATTTGGAAATTCCGAATCGTAATAAAATTTGAGGGAGTTTTTGGAGCCAAATTGAAGCCGCCCTTAGCAAATTTGAAATTTACGTGTAGCGGGCCGGGCCTTCTTTTAAAAATGAGTATTTATTGCGTAATTCGCCGCCCGCCTGATTTGAAAGTCGAAGCGATTTCCTTTCCATTTTAGTCTTTACTGAAGAAGAAAGAAACCAAGAGACAGAGGTAGCGACTTTCGACTGATATATCTGGTAAGTGGTAAATTAATTCCTCCTTTTTTTATCAATACAAAGTCCTGTAGCTTGAATTGAACAGATTTTCTTCCGTTCTGAAACTTGAATTCATCTGGGTTATTGACTTTATCCGTACGGTCAAGCATGGTCACATATAAAGTTCATGAAATCTTACTGGCGACCAGTAAGAACCCTTTTCAGATTTAATCTAATTTTGTTATCTATGGATGCGAATTCATTTGTTAGATGGAAATTGGATAAAGGAATTTCCAATATATTGCAGTAGCTGGTTAGCTTCTCAGGTACTAATGTCAATGTTGTGCTTGTGGTGGTGTTTTTCATTTTTATTTTCTTTTGCAGAAAAGGTGGAATTGTTTGGCAAAAAGGGTTGCAGAAGCATTGTAGTTTGGGTGTGGCTGAGACCTGAGAGTTGCTGAGTGTGATTACAACTTGCCATGCCAATGGTACTTCAGAGCACTATCCCATTCATGGATTCAGTTGAAGTGGGTAAAAACCACCTTTGCATTTCTGTACTTCAAAGTTATGGGATCAAAATTGTTTCCCTTCACAAACCTTGTTCAGCTCAAGTTTTGGGAACTGATAATCTTGGTGGAGATATCCAGTCGTGTAAGCTGTGTGGTTATTCAGAAAATATAGCAAATATGCTACTTTGCGATCTTTGCGAAGAGGCGTTTCATGTATCTTGCTGCAAACCCAGGGTGGTTTTGCCAATTGACGAGTGGTTTTGTCCTTCTTGTTTGAAAATGTCACAGAATGATTCTTTCATTAAATCACCTAGCATCGGTTCGGGGATTGGCTCGTGTAAATTTGAATTGGGTCCAATAGCAGTTATGCTAAAGTACCCAGAGCCATACACGTCTAAGGTTCGGATCGGTGAAGCATTTCAAGCTCAAGTTCCTGAGTGGTGTGATCAAATTAATGTGTATGTTTTTATTCAATTTGGTTTTTTTTCGTACGAACTTCTGATTTTGAGATTTCACTAAGTAAATTTATCCAGACATTATGATACTCTTAATTTTGGATGATAGATCCACCATTTGAAGTCCTAACTCATGACTGGGATAGCTCATATGTTGTTGCAGCTTGTAACTAGTTCTAACGTTACAGGGCTCCATTGTCTGAAGTCCAAACTGATGACCCGGATTGTTCTTCTCATTCCGATTGTGCTGATCCTCAGGTAATATAATCTTGCATTCTTTCTCTATCAAAGAATTGCCCTAAACCGTTACTTTGTTACTCCAGTAGTTGCACTTGATAAGTACATCTTGCATGTCAATGGAATAAGATGCCAGGATAATATAGGTCAAACCAGAACATTCAAAATCGTTGTATAGTTTCATTTTTTCTAAATGGGAGTTGAACCAAACGAAGATGGTTTATTAGCAATCAGGAAATCATAAAGCAATAGCTTGCTTGCTTTGTTTGGTTTGACCTAGACAGATATATACTCTAGATGATCTTGCATCTTCAACTAGTGACTTGACATTTTACCTGGTTTTAATCACATCAAATCGAATACATACGTTTTACTTTGTTTCTGTGGATACAAACAGCTCAGGCAATTGTGGCTCGATACTGTTGCTAATTTATTTGTACTTGGCTTGCCTTGTTTCCATGGATGTGCATGTGCAGATGAGATCATCCGGCACTGGCATTGCCTGTAGAAAGAGAAAACAAGCGTTCTCATCATGAATGGTGGCAAACCCCTAAAATAATTTCAAGTGAGTCATGTGTGCATAAATATTTCATTCCTGCGAATTCTTTCATTTAGACTGTTTCTCAGGTGTGCAAATTTTTCTTTGTTTGTCCAGTTTTGACACGCTCTCTTATCTTATACCGATCAATCAGACCGATAACTTAAGCACAAGGGAATATTGACACACTTGGTTTTGTTGCAAACTACCAAATGGTAAGTAAGTAATTTTGGGTTCACACAAGTGTAAACCTTTTGCATCTGAGTTTTGTGGCTAGCTAGCTAGTCGGTACGGTAGGGCCCTTTTAACCTTAACGACGATGGGGGGCGAGGGGGACAGTGGCTTCATCGTCTTGATTCTCTTTTCCATTATTTCATTGGTGGTTGTGGCTGGGTCATAATTTTGTGTGTGATATTTGTAAGTTTGATGATGTGAGTGGTTGGACTTGACACCACTAAAACTGCCTGCACATCATGTTACAAAGCACAACTGTGGGTCAAAGGGGTCATCCTTGTAACGTCCACAGCCACGAACAATTTATCTTGAAAACACAGACGTGGAGAATTGCGTGTGCAGCGTGCTCAGGACAGGAGGAGGAGAAGGCACCCGCATCTTCGCGTCCACCAGTCAGTCAACTTCAATAATTTATTTTGTTTCTTGCTTGCTTGCTTTGCTGGCTTTATAAATTATAGTTGCTTTCAAGCGAGCCAAAACCATTCTGGTACAATCCCATCTTTCTCTGGGGGAGGGGGAGGTGGTCCATAATCCATTCATTGCTTCCGTTTTGTTGTATTAAACGATAAACTTTTCCGTTTTCAAACATTTGGCAAAACTCAAAGATGAATCAGATTTCAAGTAATCAACTTTGTTATTCACCAGCAGGCAGCTTCCATTCCAATCATGTTATTCACTGATCGTTAGACCGGTTATCAAAGGTTGCAAATAACCTCAAACCTAATAAACACAAAGTATATAACAAGGTTTAGTCTTGCTACAAAATTGTATTTGGGGTTGAACTGAAAGGTGAGAGGAAACTCTCATCAGTTGTCTCCCTAAGCAAAGGCCTGAAGCCACATGGGCTTCACTCTCGTCATCGTGGGGGGTGTGTGTGACTGACTGGTGGTTATGCCTAAATAAAAAAGAATTAGCCAATGAATGAAGTGCACGTGTTCCAAAAGAGGTTCTGCCGACACAAAGGTGGACAAAAAACAAAACTAGTGAAATTATTATGTATGGGTAAATTGGGCAACTTGGCTACCCAATTTCAGTACGTGTCCTTGTTCTGCTCTACGACTACGTGTGAGTTGCTTGGCATTTGAATTTTCCTAAACTACCCTGCCTCATTTATATCATTCTTTTCCTAGCCTAGGCTATGTATAAAGTTGGCGATAAGAGACCAACCAGAAAGTAAAGCAAAGGAAAGAGAGATATAAAGAGCATCAAATTCTCTCAGTTGCTCAGTCGAGGCTTTGAGAAAGAGAAAGGAAGATGGTGATCTCAACGACGAGCAGTGAGCGTGGAGGGCAGGTGGACTCTACGTTTGCATCAAGATATGTGCGTAACGCCCTCCCTAAGTTCGAGATGCCGGAGACGTCGATACCCAAGGACGCGGCGTATCAGATAATAAAGGATGAGCTAATGCTGGATGGGAACCCCAGGCTCAACTTGGCATCATTTGTCACCACGTGGATGGAGCCAGAGTGCGATCAGCTCATCATGGCCTCCCTCAACAAAAACTACGTCGACATGGATGAGTACCCTGTTACCACTGAACTCCAGGTCTGCTCTGCTCTGCCTTCATCATCTCTCCTCTTCCTCCATCCATATCATTATTATTTTATTATTTTATTATTTTATTATTTTAATTAATTAAAATCTACTTTACAATACTGTTAAGTTACACTCCATCGAGATCTAGGAAGTCAAGAGCGTTGCGTTGCGTATCGTATATTCATTCATTCAAGAGTCCGTGCCATTTATTAACAGAAGAAGAAATGAGAGAAAACTAGAAAGAGTTACAGAGAATGTTACACGAAGAAGATGAAATATTTCTGATATTATTTCACACACTGTGTACTAGACTTTACTGTTCTTTACAATTATATATCTTGTAAAACAAACTTAGAGGCTAAGCAAAACCTCTCTAACCGTTTACAAACCAACACGTGAATCCAGCTGTATAACAGCTGTAAACCAATTCGTTAACAACCAACTTAATTAATCTTGACATGCTAGCTTAACTGACTAGCTGCTGATTAGCCAAACATCCCCCCGCAAGCGCAGCTGGGGAACCCAGTCTGAGATTGACACAATGCTTGGAGAATTTAGGACCATGAAGGCCTTTGGTAAAGACATCAGCAACCTGATCCTCTGTGGGAATATAAAGCACAAGGATATCACGACGTTGAACCCTTTCACGAATGAAGTGGAAATCATTATCAAGGTGTTTGATACGTGAGTGGAAAATAGGATTAGAGCTCAGGGCAATAGCAGACAAGTTGTCACAATGAATGATAGGTGGATCAGGAAGAAACTCATGCAAGTCAGCCAAAATTTGACGAAGCCAAACAACATCAGCTGCTGTATTGGCCAAAGCCCGATACTCGGCCTCTGTGGAACTGCGAGAGACAGACCCTTGCTTCTTAGATTGCCATGAAACAGGATTATGACCGAGGAACACAACATAACCAGTAGTAGAGCGGCGAGTGGATGGATCGCCAGCCCAATCAGCATCACTATAGGCTTGTAACTGCATAGGACCAGGGGAGAATGTAATACCATAATGCACAGTGCCTTGAATATATCGCAAAATGCGTTTCACTAAATGGAAGTGAGAATCAGTTGGATTGGTCATGTACTGACAGACAGTATTAACAGCAAAGGCAAGATCAGGTCGAGTAAACGTGAGATATTGCAATGCGCCAACAATGCTCCTATACAAGAATGGATCTTTCAATAACTCACCGTCTGTTGGAAGAACTTGAGTGTGCGGTTTTGAAGGGGTTGAACAAGCCTTGCAACTGCTCATACCAGCCTTAGCTAACAACTCCTTAGCATACTTCTGTTGATTGACAAAGATAGCACCATCTCCACCATATGATATTTGGAGACCTAGGAAATATGTCAACAATCCCATATCCTTTAACTCAAACACAGAAGCGAGATCATCAATAACCTCCTGAATTAAAACGTTAGTAGAACCTGTGAGGATAATATCGTCCACATATAGTAAGAGCACAACAATATCTTTCCCAGTATACTTAACAAATAAGCTAGGATCGGACTGAGAAGCCTTGAAGCCAATAGCAGGAAGATATCCAGTGAACTTGGCATTCCAAGCCCTTGGAGCTTGTTTCAAACCATAGAGAGATTTTCGAAGCTTACACACAAACTGAGGATGCTCTGGATCTTCAAAACCCTGTGGTTCCAAAATTTATTTATATATATATTGTCAGGAACTTGGCTAGCTGGGCATCCATACGGTGCCCAAATGTCCATTTTTTGAAGGATTAACACTATAGAATAATAGTAAGTGTGAAATCAATCACCTTTTTCGAGGGGAAAATACTAGGGAAATCAACTTTAGATACCAACTTGTGTACCATTTCTTTAATAGAGCGTGAGATACATTGTTTTGGTGTGCTCCACTTATATTAGAGAGATGATACACAAATTTGTATCTAAAGTTGGTCTCTCTAGCTTGACCCTTTTCGAGGATTAACACTAAGACCTCAAGTGCAAGAATAATGCAGTTAACCACGAAATTACAAGTCCTTGGTAAATGCAGTTAAGCACAAAGTTACAAGCCAGCATTTCCTTTTTTGGGTTTCCAACGCCACATGCTATTTATTGCGTTCTAGATATGGATCATAGCTGAGGAGAGGAGAGAGGCCATTTATACTTATTGCGGGAGCATTGGGTGTAGCACGGGCCAAAAATTACGGGCACGCAACTACACTACATAGATTTAAGTACACATACGATAAACACAAATCTACAAGGACTTGAATACATGTATATAATGTGTATAATACACATAAGGTTTTACTCTACAAGGTTATTCAGTTCCCAAGTTTGGGAGAATTGTAGGTTATGTTTGCGTAATTTGCTTTTAATTATTTTGGTAACACATAGCTAATTTTTGGTTACTAGTTGCAAGTTGGGAAAAGATTTGGTGCTTGAAAGAAACTATAGTCCCAGCTCTGTTTGAAATTTCTTGTTAATCTTGTGATGAAGTTTAATTTTTCTAATTTCCTGTTGATTATTACAGTTTTTTACTTTCTTTTTTTTTCCTTAATGTAGAATCGTTGTGTGAATATAATAGCAAACCTTTTTAATGCTCCCCTTGGAGACGGCGAAACTGCTATTGGAGTGGGAACTGTTGGTTCTTCAGAGGCAATGATGTTGGCAGGCCTAGCTTTTAAACGAAAGTGGCAGCAAAAGAGAAAAGCAGAGGGCAAGCCTTACGATAAGCCCAACATGGTCACCGGATCCAATGTGCAGGTCAGAATTCTTTCTATATATATATATATATATATATATATATATATATATATATATATATGTTGATTGATGACAGGCACAATTCATAAGTGTACGTCATGACCAATGTCTAGACTTATTCTATGTTGATGCATGCATACTAAATATTTCTTGATCATGCATAATATGCTGTGTAGGTATGCTGGGAAAAGTTTGCGAGGTATTTTGAGGTTGATCTCAAGGAGGTGAAGCTGTCAGAGGGATACTATGTTATGGACCCTGTGAAAGCAGTTGAGATGGTGGATGAGAACACTATCTGTGTTGCAGCTATTCTCGGATCAACCCTGACGGGAGAGTTTGAAGATGTGAAGCTCCTCAATGATCTCCTTGCTCAAAAGAACAAAGAGAAGGGCTGGGATACTCCCATTCATGTCGACGCTGCGAGCGGAGGCTTTATAGCTCCATTTCTTTATCCTGATCTTGAGTGGGATTTCCGTTTGCCCTTAGTCAAGAGTATCAATGTAAGTGGCCACAAGTATGGCCTTGTATATGCTGGTGTTGGCTGGGTTGTATGGAGGAGCAAAGAGGACTTGCCGGACGAGCTTGTCTTTCACATCAATTACCTTGGATCTGACCAGCCCACTTTCACCCTTAACTTTTCTAAAGGTATTGAATTTTATTTTACATTACTTATGGAGCCATAATCTATCAATATATATACTCTATGTATACATGGTGAAAAAAGCTTGGTTTAATTGTTCCTAATTGGCTTCAAATCATAATTCTTCCGTCATATATATGTTGTACGGCAGGTTCTAGCCAAATAATTGCTCAGTATTATCAGTTTATTCGACTGGGTTTTGAGGTAACTTTTGCTAGCATTTCACTTCATGTATAGAAACCTAGTTATGGGTTTGATTTGAGGTGGTTAATGATGTATCATTGTCTTCTTTTTCTGTGTTGTTGTTTGCATAAAGGGTTACAAAAATGTCATGCAAAACTGCATGGAGAACACAAGATTTCTGAGAGAAGGATTAGAGAAAACAGGGCGGTTTGAGATTGTCTCCAAAGACATAGGAGTGCCCCTTGTGGCCTTTTCTCTAAAAGACAGCAGCAAGCACACCGTGTTCGAGATATCTGATAGTTTGAGAAAGTTTGGGTGGATAGTTCCAGCCTATACGATGCCAGCGAATGCAGAACATATTGCTGTTCTGCGAGTGGTTGTTAGGGAGGATTTTAGCCGGGGCTTGGCTGAGAGGCTTATCTCGGACATTATCAAAGTTGTGAAGGAAACAGACACACTCCCAAGCCGTATCTCTACGAAAACCGACCGTGTCACAGCTACTGTTGATGAAGTGGTCCGTGGCAGTGAGGGGACAGTGAAGAGTATAGAAGAGATTGAACAAGAGATAGCAAGGCGTTGGAAGGGGATTGTGGATGGCAAGAAAAGAGGCGTATGCTAATTAAGCTTGGCTTCCAGTTGTTATGACTTAAGCAAGCATGCTGAATTCATGATATTAATTAATTACGTCCGCTTAATGTCTGTAATAAGGACTGAATAGCCATATATTTCTTATGCATATGTAGTATCATTGAGATGTTTCTCTCTACTTATGAACAGCGGATTTTAATTACTTTTTATAAAGATGAATCTTTTCAGTGCATGTTTCTCTGCTCAACATAATAAGTTCCAAATTAAGTGATAATAACCAAGTCTTTTAGCGCTAGTTTGGCATTCTTTGTCTTGTAAAAATAATCATTGTCAGATTTCTTTGAGAAAAATCAGAGATAAATCAGTTTGGTGTTTGGTAAACTTTTTGTTAAAAGTATTGTTGGTACTAATTCCTCATAATCAAAAAATAATTCCCGTATAATCATTAAACCAGCGCTTGAAACTGATTCTTACATAATCAGAAAATGAAAGCACCATTACCGCTTTCCTTTCTCTCAAGAATTTTTAATAATAAGTGATTTTCTCATAGTTTACCAAACAGTACGCTTCCCAAAATTTTTAAAAATCACTTATTACCCCAAATAAGAATGCCAAACCCAAGACTTAGTACCCATGCGCTTGTTCAGCCCAAATTTTAAGCTTTTTATCTCAAGTGCTCTACCTCTAATCCTTCTTAAACCTACTCTAACTAAACTGTCGTTCGTTGATCTGGATCTTGTTCCAACTTCCGTGGAAGAAAGCCGGGCCTGCTCCGACCTGTTTGTTGATGAAATGCCTTCACTGGGTCCTTGTCTTGTGGGCTTAAAAATACATTTGTTAATGTTGGGCTCCCAGCCCAAAATGCCCAGGCCCCACTTCGTCACTCTCTCTCTCTCTCTCTCTCTCTCTTGGTTTCCCCTTTTCTCGACTGAGAGTGAAGAACTCTCTCCGTTTCTCTGTAAATCTTTCCCCTCCTCTCCCTCTCTCTCAAAAATTGGTATTGGGTCTTTGTGTTTATCATTTTCCAACTTACTCAGTACCCGGAGCCTCATCCAGCGTGTAAGGGGAACAAGTCGCAGAGTTGTCATCGTGCCTGGTAATCCTTGTCCTCTCCCTTTCATTTTCTATGGGTCTTTAAGATTAGAAAACCATTTCTACCATTGAACAATATGCTGAACCAGTATCTCAAAACTTCAATTGCTTCGACGCGAGGCCTATATTTCATCAATTTATTCCCTTTCAAGAATCATTCCTTACCCCTCTGCTGCTCTAATGCTAATATATTTGGATATGTGAGATCCCCGATTGAACCCATATCTCATGTTCGAACTTATATGCTCTCTGCATCTTCGTGTTATCACCTGGTGCCATTTCTAGGGACCCCTTGTTTGAATTTGGTCAAATTATCGCAGCCCCTGAATGCGCTCGCTGGGTTTAGGGTCTCTGTGCGTCATTTTTGTTCGGAGATTGTTACAGAGGATCAAAGATTTGACTGTGATGGGAGGATTGGTATTGAGGACGAGTCATTAGAAAGTGATGTGGATAAGTTTTGCGAGGCCATTATGGATAACTCTAACGCATATTGTAATATGGAGAAAGCTCTTGATCAAGTTGGTCTACCATTGACCACTCCGTTGGTTGTTGGGGTGCTTCATAGGCTTCGTTTTGAGGAGAAACTAGCATTTAGGTTCTTTATGTGGGCAGGCCGCCGAGAAAATTATGTTCATGAATCTCTGGCGTACACTGATATGATTGACATATTATCGTCCACGAGGTATAAGGTGAAGCAGTTTCGAATTGTTTGTGACTTACTGGATTATATGAAGAGGCACAACAAGAGTAAGGTTCCTGTTGAGGTTCTCTTAACAATTTTGAAGCAATACACGGAAAAGCATCTCACCTATCTACAGAAATTCGCCGAGAAGAAGAGGATACGGGTGAAGACGCAGCCGGAAATCAATGTGTTGAACCTGCTATTGGATGCCCTGTGTAAGTGCAGTCTGGTTCAAGATGCTCAAGACATGTTACAGAGGGTGAAGAAAAAGGTTAAGCCTGATGCTAATACGTACAACATTTTGTTTTTTGGTTGGTGTAGAGTTAGGAACCCGACTAGAGGAATGAAGCTACTGGAAGAGATGATCCAAGTGGGTCATGCACCTGATAATTTCACATACACTACTGCCATTGATGCCTTTTGCAAAGCAGGGATGGTGTCTGAGGCAGCTGAACTTTTTGAATTCATGAGAACCCAAGGTTCTACGATTTCTTCTCCCACTGCAAAAACTTATGCAATTATGATTGTGGCTCTTGTGCAAAATGATAGAATGGAGGAGTGCTTCAAACTTCTCGGACATATGATAAACAGTGGTTGCCTTCCTGATGTTTCTACATACAAGGAATTACTTGAAGGAATGTGTTTGGCTGGAAAGGTTGAGGAGGCGTACAAGTTTTTGCAAGAGATGGGAAACAAAGGTTACCCTCCGGACATCGTTACTTTTAACTGTTTTCTCAAGGTTCTTTGTGACAATAAAAATAGTGAGGAAGCACTTAAGCTTTATGGAAAAATGATGGACGTAGGCTGTATGCCTAGTGTGCAGACTTATAATATGCTGATTTCAATGTATTTTGAGATGGGTGATCCTGATGGGGCATTTGAGACTTGGCATGAGATGGATAAGAGGGGCTGTGCACAGGATACTGATACTTACTGCATGATGATTGAAGGGCTTTTTGGTTGCAATAAAGTGGAAGATGCGTGCTGCCTATTGGAAGACGTCGTAAACAAGGGAATGAAATTGCCATATAGCAAGTTTGACTCGTTTCTGATGCAGCTTTCTGTGATTGGTGATCTCCAATCCATCCACAGGCTTTCAGGTCATATGAGACAGTTCTACAATCCTTCTATGGCAAGACGTTTTGCGTTGAACCAGAAGCGGAGGAGCATGAGTTTGAGAGGGAGCTAATAAAGTTTGTTCATACTGTTATGATGATTTCTTTCAAAGTGCCCCTATGGAATCAGGAAAGGAAAAGGAAGAAGAAGCTTGATGACATTAGCAAATTGAGAATGGATCGTCAAGATAAAATTTTGATGCTATACCAGGTGGTCAACTATGCCTCAGACTGGAGTGATTGCAGTTGGAAACCAACATGAAGAATTTGCTTCTGACTTAATGACTGCAAATCCTAAATGTTTTGTTGACTGCAGAGCTGTCGGATTTGAGACTGTTCTTGCAAAGGAGTGTGGAAGCAGGGTTTGGAGAGCTGCTAGTTGAACTTGAGGGTGATGCGGAGGTGTTGAATTGAATCCATGGACCATACGGCAGATGGATCATCGAGGTGATTACATACATACGGCAGAGTAGAATTGGTGCACATCATGTTCTAGTTAAGTAGAGGAGCTAGATTGTGATATTTTTTGAGCGATGGGGGAACTTTTTTTTTCTTTCTTTCCTTTCTTTGTTGGAACTGTGGAACTGGTTGAGAAATGTTTGTGGAGGATTTGATAGTACTCAGTACAGCACCGCAGCAGTGTGTATTTTGCGTTGTAGCTCTTTTAGCCTTTGGGCGTACTAAATGTTGAGGGAGCTGTTTTGTATTGAATATCTCATTTTAATGTAAAGAAAAAAAAAAAGAAACTTGAAGCAATATTGGAATCGTTTTCCCATAAATAATATCTTCAAACGATTCCATTGACAAATCTCACAAGTTAGTTGTCCTTGTTACCCAGATTTTAACAAAAGATATAGTAAAGGACAAAACAAAAGCAAAAAATTGTATATTTTAAATTCTAATTGTAAAAAATATTAAAAATTAAAAGAAAACTGTACTACTACTGCTATATCTATAATAGGTAACTCCACTCCAGAGCCCGGACCCGGCGGCTCATGTGGAAAAAGAGGGAAGGAGGAACATTTTCCCGCCAAAATTAACAAAATCCCAAAGGCGAAAAGCCTAGGTTTTAGCAAACGGAACAGAGAGAGAGAGAGAGAGAGAGAGAGAGAGAGAGAGAGAGAGAGATGAGCAGCTCCACGAGGAAGAAGGTGCAGAAGAAGTGCAAGATCAGAGGTTACACGCTTGAATTGGACGCCGTCGACGAGATCCTCTCCTTTGAATCCGAATTCAACAACGACTCTGCTTTGGACGATCCCGTCGATATCCTTCTCGACCTCCTCGCGACCCAGCCCAGTAATTCCTCCCATTTCTTTCGTGTCTTATTACTTGTTCACAAGTCAATCATTTTTGTTTGTTCTTCTTTTTTCCCTAAAGAAAAGCTTGTTTCTTTTTCTTCTTTTTCTTGGGATGGCAGTAAAAGACAAGGAGACGGTGCACCGCATTGCTACCCGTATATTGGGTGCTGATGCGGCCATCAACGAAACCCCCGACGGCGATGGTGATGATGTTATAAGAGTCTCTGATTTGCTCATAATTGATGCCTTCAAGGTCACAAAGTTCCGATATGATCCCATCAAGAAGGTTTTTTACAAGTATGTTTCATTTTTGCCAACCAATTCTTAATTCTTTATAGTCAGTAGTATAAATTTATTGAAAATGCTTTTTTTTTTTGGAGGAAATTTTTAGGCATACTGGGAGCCTACCAATTCATGGTGACGCATTTTCAAAAGCAGCTCTGTATAAGGATAGGTTTCTCTTGCTCTCCCAGATGCTCTCTCGCCATAAGGATTTTTCCAAACCAGCCTTTGATTCTGAATTGTCAGATTTCGGGCGCTGTGAGGTTGGTACTCACATTGTCTTTATTCGACGAAATCTAGTTGGGTTCCTAAACGCCAAAGTTCAGTTAAATAAATTCCTGTATTATATGGTGGTCAGATATCTCCAATTCAGTCTCTGATTGGGCAAACTGGAAGGAGATGGGTGATGGGTCTGATATCTCAGTTGGAGGATGGCCATTTTTACTTGGAAGACCTTTCTGCTTCTGTCGAAATCAACTTATCCAATGCAATATCCTTTACACACTCTCATCATTTATAACTTCACACTTGATGGTTGACCTTTGGGCTGTTCTGTTTGCATCTAATACAGAGCGACTAACTGGTGTCTTGTCATTTGATGAAATTCATTGATTCCTTGTCTTTATGATAATGGCTCATGGGTGTGGTAGGTTATGGCTATGCCTGAACTCATAAAAGCTAGAGTTGAGGTTCAGTCAAATCAAAAGCATGAAATCATAATTTTCTTTGACAATATATACAAGATAACTGCAGGATTTTTTGTAGAGAACACAATAGTTGTTGCAGAAGGCGAGATGCTCTTAGAGGGTGTCTTTCAGGTTAGCTAACGTTCTTTTATTCTCTTTACTCTTAAAAAGAAATTGCACATCCTTTTACTAGAATTTTGTTTAGAAATGCCAATATTTGATATCTTATAATTCCCACGGACGAAAATTTTCCATTTTTTTAAGAACTACTTTTTCTTCTCCTAATATGAGGTTGGATCAATATATCATAAATTCATAACAAGTTAATCCCTTTAGCTAATCCAGAGCAGATCAGTATATATAAAAAGTAAATCAAGTGAAGTTACTTGCCATGAGATTGTATCAGGCATCAGGTTCCTAACTTTGGATCAACGTGTATGTATGAGATGTAAACATTTAACTTATGAAGTTAATCTTTAAGGAGATGCTAACACTTACTTTTTGTGAAGGTGTTTAATTGTGGATTTCCTCCGCTTGAGGACAGAGATAAGTCACTCCAATTTCTTGCAGGACATGACTCTTTTGGTAGTGGTACACTAACAGAACAGGAGACGGTATCCTAAACTTACTTTTTGGTGATGTTCAAAATTGTCTAATTGTTCAACTTTATAGACTAGCCAATTATTATGAATGTATAGTTTCCTATACACTTCAAACAGCTCAGACTTGCAAAGTTGGAAAGAGAAGCAGTTAATGGGAATGTTGTCATACTGTCTGACATTTGGCTAGACAATGAAGAGGTTATTCTTCTTTCTATTGTAAAAGATGGTTATAACTTCTTTTGTTTCTCAGAGTACTGTACTTGACATTAATTGATAGTTCTTTTCTTATTTGAGAAGGCTATGGAAAAGCTGGAGAGAGTCCTAGATGCTTTTGAGAATGAGGACTTTGTACCGTGCTTATTTGTACTCATGGGGAATTTTTGTTCTCATCCATGTAATCTTGGTTTCCACTCCTTCTCCAATCTCAGGTGAGGAATATTTTGATAAGATTTATTTTGTTGGCTGAAAACAGTCTTTTCTTTCTTACATAAGTAACATTAATAGTGAACAAACTAGATGTGCAGGTCGCAGTTTGGCAAGCTAGGGCAAATGATTGCTGCCCATCCACGGCTAAAAGAGGGTAGTTGTTTTCTATTTATCCCAGGTCCCGATGATGCAGGTATATCACACTTGCTTTAACGTGCTTCTCCAAAGAAAGAGTATGTTTCTTAAAAAATGGGCCTATAGTCTGGGTATATCACACCTGCCTTAGTACTCTCTGCTTTTTGACAATTTCAGGCCCTTCAACTGTTCTACCGAGGCCTTCTTTACCAAAATATTTAAGAGAAGAGCTTCAAAATCACATTCCAAATGCCATATTTTCAAGTAATCCTTGCAGGTATGTTTTTCTGATCACTGATGAATTGATGTATAAATTATGAGATAAGTATTTTATTGCAGATAACCGCACACTCTTTGGTATTTAGATTCACATTTTATGAATTCTAAGACAAAAGAGCTTACTTCTCACCTGGCACATTGGGATTCATGAGTACAAAGTGTGTCTTCTGTGCTTGTAGTTTCAGTTGGCTTGCTGATCAATGACTTGCCATACTTGAATGCAGAATGAAGTTCTGTAGCCAGGAGCTGGTATTTTTCCGTCAGGATCTGCTGTACAGAATGCGCCGTTCGTGTCTGATGCCCCCTTCTACAGAAGAAACTACTGATGACTTTGAGCATGTGATCTCTCTCTCTCTCTCTCTCAAATATATATATGTACATGTATTCTTAATATCTTGTAAACTGATGTGCATAATTACTAAGAAAACTAACAGGTTCTCATTTTTTTGTCACAGCTGGTTGCTACCATAACTCATCAATGTCATCTCTGCCCTCTCCCTCTTATTGTACAACCGATTATCTGGAATTATGATCACTCCCTGTACCTCTATCCAACTCCACATACGGTAATACTGATATCCGTTTCTTGTCCATTTCACCCCCCTTCTCCCTTGGAGTTCCTCCATAATAAGGAGTGGTGTTTTGCAAAGCGATTCCTATTTACTAAAACTGAAACTTTATAAGACACTTGGACCGTCATAAATCATTAAGCCATTAATAAGTCTTGACAGAACTTTGATTTTCATGTGCAGATAGTTTTAGGTGACAGAAGCGAGCAAAAGGCTTTCAAATACACAGGAATCACTTGTTTTAATCCTGGTTCCTTCTCAAGCGATGGCACCTTTGTGGTATACCGTCCTGACAATCAGGAGGTTGAATTATCATCCTTGTAGTCAGAATCATCAATTGATGGACAAAATTAATTCGTTTTGTTTGTAGTGAATGGATGTTGTCAATTTGTTCGAATTTGATATAATGATAATGGAATGAGCAGTATTGAGTAATTGCAAGAACCTTCCAATTTAGCATTAGCATTAGCATTAGCATCATGATGTTTTGACTGGAACATCAAAATCAGAGATAACAAGCAAGAAGGATTGTGATATTCCTTAGTCTACACGCAGACTATATTATATAATACTTAAATTTACAAGCTTTGTGGAAATACAGCGTGGCAAAGAAATCAATATTTCAAACACCTAACCTAACTTGAAAATTTAGATGCTGCTGTAGCCTGTAATGTAACCTTGAGTAGCACTGAAGATTCCTAGTGGTAATATTTCTCTAATTAAAAGATTTCACATTATGTTTATGACACGAGGAGGATATCAACGGCTACCTGAGCTCTCTCTCTCTCTCTCTCTCTCTCTCTCTCTCTCTCTCTCTCTCTCTCTCTCTCTCTCTCTCTCTCTCTCTCTCCGTTATTAGTTAATTGTTTACTTTTTTACCTTTTGGGTCCATTCATTAGCAAGTAAAATTTGAACATGAAAAAAAGGTCAGGATCATCTTCTTGGACTCTTGTGAGCTTATTGCGTCAATCAACACTTGAGCCGAAAGAAATGGGTGAGTCTCAGTGCATTTGTTCATTGTGCTATAATTGATATTTGATTTCCTTTACTTATACAATAAAAGGAGGAGGGTATAGCTAAAGTTTTCTTCAACTCCATATATCAACTGGTTGCAATCACTCACATGAGTATCTTTAGAATTTCCCCTTTCTTCTTCTTTTTTTTTCTTTTTTCTTGACGACGGCCGGTTAATCGATACTCCTGGTGCTTGCTATATATGTACACATGCAGTCAGAGATAGTTGGACAACCCACAAATAAAGTGAAGTTAGTTAATCGTATAGTTTATTAGACAGTTAACCCAAAAAAGTGAAGTTTTTGTTAATTTGATCCAAACATTGATGAAATGAATGCGGCCAGGGTTTTGATTAGAAAATGTAAAGGTGTTATATAACATCAAGGTTAGTAGTACAAGTATCCATTTTAAAGGAATGTATATATCCTAGCTAGCTAAACAACGACATGCGTTTACATATATCCCTGTCCTCTACCTAATACCCTCTCTCTCTCTCTCTCTCTCTCTAACTTATAAAAGTGAGTTGCACTCAAGGAAAGGAAGCATATATCTTCCTTTTTATTTCCACAAATATTTCTCTATCTCTATATCTATATCTTGAATTGGGTTGTGATCAGCCTGATATGAACATAAGACCCTACTTAATTGTATTTCTTATTAATTTATTAAAGAGTCAAGAAGTAGAGTTGAAAGAAAGCTGATCGCCGCTGACCTTGACATTTGTGGAGCAAAGCAATAATGAAAAATAACTGAAAATATTAAAACAGGTACGAAAAGAGAGCTATAATTAGCTAAATCAGAGTTAAGAGATATATAGTTTGGTAGGTAGGTACTCTTCATCGATATCATCAATTGAGCTCGATCAAGACACAAAAGTAATCCCTTGGAATTAATATTAATGGTTCATAAGTTGGCTTTCGGCAGTTTTACAGTTGGGAAGTTTATGTTACTTCTGGACCCAGAAACCCTTTTGTCTCATATCATTTGGTTAGGTGAGTCTCAAATCCGTACTTCAGATACAGGATGAATTAAGGGGACTAATTAACGGCCTACTTCGGAATTTGGCTAAACTTAGAGGAGAAACGGCCTTTGACAAGACAGACAGACAGATATAATTAACCACAAGCAAGACAAGACAATGCTAGCTATTATTATATATATGCTACCAGCTACCAACCATATATATACATATATGAGGATAAAATTTGATTCAATAGATATTTATTTGAGGAACACTCTTGTAGGGTCTACTTTGCATTGTATTTCACTAATCTAAACCGTCAATGTTTTAGATAATCATTCAAATATCATCTCTACAAAAAATCACTTAAATCTTATATCGTTTGACCACTCAATTGTGTTATAGAAATTTTAGTACTTTCTTGAAGCACCGTGTGTCATTGATTTTGTAGGATACAATTGGATGTCGAAATGGTTTCCGATTTGTCTAAGTTTTTGTAAGGATGATCTATGAATGTAGACTTAAAAAATAGATGGTTTGGATCGTTAGAAAAAAAATTCGTAGTATACCCTAAAGGGTGTCCGTCAAATAAAATTATTTGAGGGATCCCTCAATAGAAGGGACTGTTATATATATATATATATAAGGTGGACAAGACCCATTTAAGATCTTTGTCCGTTAAATGTTCATCACAACATTAATATTCCATCCAAATGGAATTATTATGAGTCCTCATAATTACAATGAGAAGACTGAAAATTTTATCATTCTGACCAGCGCCAGCTAGCTAGTAATTAACGGTTCCATATGGATGATCAAGATCCGGAGGAAGACGTTTTCTTCTTGGTGATCAAGATAATAATTAGGAAGGGATTAACATTAATATTCATCAGATAATTTGGTCTTGTACGTATATATATAATATATCTATTGAATCAAATGATAAAATTTGTGGTCACGAGCAAGAAACCGATGTGGCTCATGATTTTTATGTTAAACTCTTCCTAACGTGCAAAGTGGAAAAGAGGTAGAAGTTCCGGTAGCAGCAAATGAAACAACTCTTGGAATCAGGTTTAATATGATTGCTGACTGCCATAAGAAAAGTAGGTGAAACTGGTGAACAGTCGTGAAGAACTCCATTGATGAATTTGATTGAAGCAGTTTGGATTCTTCAGTTATAATATATATATTATAGGTTTGTATGCAAATGACTTGTATTATAATTTCACAGATTTGGGGTTGGGGAGGAAGGCTCTACTAGATAGGATCCTCAATATTCATCATGAACCATAAATTAATTAAGCTAATGTAATGTTGTGAGTGAGCAGGCAAGAATTCTTTGCAGCAGATATATATACCACCAGTCAATGTATCTTTATGAATATTTCAATGAGAGAGAGAGAGAGAGAGAGAGGTAGCTGATGAAGAAAACAGTTGAGGTATTACTTTGTGACAGTTACCAATGTCATGCGCACTGTAGGACATATGGTGGGTGAGGATGGGAGATGTGTTTCCTGCTCTCACGTTTTTTACAAGCAATTTTAGATCTCCTACTTGAGAGAATGGTAGGCCAACGGTCAAAAGAAAGGCTGCTGTTCCTTATTAATTAATATCACCAAAATTAGTTTCCTTAATTCTGTGTTGTTCGGATGTTAATTAGGCCATACCAACCTGCATCTAAATAAATTCATTTTTTTTATAAAAAAAATTTGGGTTGTAAGTTGGGGGGTATGCTCATACTTTAATATTAAAGGCTAAAATAGGAGAGAGGTGTCTTCCTCCATATAGCTCATGCTCAGTCATACTGTTCATGACCTATTAATTTCATTAAAATTTTCTATTTTCTAATAGTAACAATCAATTATAACATGCATGGATTCAAACAGGTCGAGTATGACACAGATCTAGGGTTAACTTTATAACATTCTAAGGTTAAAATCTGAATCATATTTTATTTATCCGGAACAAAGTGAATCATCTTTAAACTAGAAAGAAAATAAACTGGAGAACATATATATATGCATGTTTGCTTTTGGGAGATGAACAAAGAGAAAGCGGTGATGTGGCAAAAATTAAGGGCTATAGCTTGTATAATTATTTATATATACTTCACAGCTTCCTACGTACGCACACAGCTACAGGGCCAAAGATGAAATTTGAGTTAGTTTGACAAAAAAAAGAAATAGTTATTATTATCCAATAATATGAAGGATGTCTGTCCGAGTCTCCACGTGCAGTTGCAGTTGTGAGGTTGTACACTAAATTTGTTAGTTAGGTCTGAAAGGTGATCAAAACCTAATTAAACTACCATCCCATTCGTACACCACCACAAATACCAAACCCACCTCTTTTTCTTCTCTAGTTATTAATTGTTAAGAAAATTTGTGTTATTAGTATTATTGCATCAAATTTCCTCAACTCATACGTACATTACATTGCATTTATATAGTAAACACTAATTTATATTTTTTAAAGAACCTTGACGGTACAAGGGAGACTTTATTAATCACCCAAATAGGAAGAGCCATGAACACCACATACCTAAACGTAAGATAAGGTTCAATTATTTGAATTAGGGTTAGTTGTATGGGTACGTAATCTGTTATATGTAATGATGAAGCATGTTTATGTTAATGTTTTCGTTTCTTAATTAATTACTTTGAGTTTATATATATACGTAGAGGAATTAATTAATAAAAAGAAAAAGAGTAAGATGGCTAGGTGGGTTATAAGTAGACGTTGTAGGTTAGAAACTTGGAAAGACGTTGAAAGAGGAACCATATTTCACCCCACCAAGCAACCCATCTCTCTCTCTCATGTAATATATACATAATATATAATAAAATATAAATTGATGGGATGATGATGATATAATTGTGGTTTTTTGTTAGCCAAGACGTTGCATCAATCGCAGGTGTAAGGTCTGTCCAAACCCTCCCACTTTCTAACGGAAAATACTTTCCATATCTCTCTCTCTCTCTCTCTCTCTGCCTCTCCCTTATATAATTAATCGATCAAGCTCATGGGGATATCTGTATATCTATCCATCTCTCCTGCAGTAGCTTAATTCTAATTGTCTTGATTGCTTTACTGCCTTGCCCCCACGCTCGTCTTCATCGTTGCAGTTGGCGCTGTATACAATATATAATAGACTAGCTACTACGAAGCTAGCTAGCTCCTATATATTAATCGCCATCGATTCATTGATGATCAGGAAGAAGAAGAGCACTGTACTTGTTATTAAGGAAACAGAGGGGCCGGCCATCGACGATCCAACAGTAGTGCGTAGTGAATTAGATAGCTAGCTAGCTAGCTAGGCAGAGAGGCTTAATTTTAACTCCTATTTATTTGATTGTGATCTTCTTGTGTTATTTTAATCAATACACACAATTGATCGAGGATCGAATATACACACATACATACATACATAAGATGTGCACTAGAGGCCACTGGAGGCCAGCTGAAGACGAAAAGCTTAGGGAGTTGGTGGAACGTTATGGACCTCATAACTGGAACGCAATTGCAGAAAAGCTCCAAGGAAGATCAGGTACTTCTATTTTCTTTTTTCTTTTTCAGATTGATGTGTTTGCATTTGTTATAATTGTTCGCAACTGCTAGCTATCTAGTTTGTGTTTGGTATATATAATGAACAACCTAATTAATTCATTAATATATATAGTTAAGAACCCCCAAATTATTCTGCAGCTAGCTAGGGCAAAAACTATGTATGTAATTGATTAATTAACAACTCATTCAACTAATTAAGAGAGAGAGAGAGAGAGAGAGAGAGAGAGAGAGAGAGAGAGAGAGAGAGAGAGAGAGAGGTTAATTGTAATGGATTAATTATAATGAATTGAATGATATTTGCTCGCAGGAAAGAGCTGTAGGTTGAGATGGTTCAATCAGTTGGACCCAAGAATCAACAGGAACCCTTTCACAGAAGAGGAAGAAGAGCGTCTGCTAGCCTCTCACCGTATCCATGGCAATAGATGGGCTATTATTGCAAGGCTTTTCCCGGGACGCACTGATAACGCAGTGAAGAACCATTGGCATGTCATCATGGCACGCAGATGCAGAGAAAGATCGAGGCTTCACGCCAAATTAATAAGGACTTCTTCTACTACTAGTACTGCTGTGCCTCAATCGGCATTAACGACGTCCAATATTAACATCGATATTCCAAAATCCTCTTCAAAACAAGATCACCTGCAAATCAACTGTGATATCACGAGGAACCTTGATGCATATAATTATTTTGGGAAATTCTATCCAGCTTTCACTCATAACCCTCCTCCTCCTCCTCCATTTCCAAGAGAGTTCTATTATCCAAATACCTGTGTCACAATGCACCAAGGTGAATATTACTACTCCAATTGTCTCATGCATATCCCTATTATAAGCCATACATATATTAATGATATTCTCGTGCATGGTTCCTAATTATATACATCTTTATATGCTGCAGATCATAAAGATCAGCCAATTGAGTTCTATGATTTTCTCCAAGTAAATACCGAGTCGAATGGAAGTGAAGTGATAGATAATGCAAGAAAGGATGAGGAGGAGGTTGATCAGGAAGCTGTGGGACAACAGATAAGCAAGGCAGCTGGTGCTCCTTTTATAGAGTTCTTGTCTGTTAATGGAAGTTCATAATTATATTTATATTACTGGTAGTAATATTTGGTGTCTTGATATGAAGATGATCAATGACATCTTAGCGGACGTGTAAAACTATCATTAATCACATATAAAAACCCTAACTAGAACTAGTTCTTACCAATTAGATGCATGCATGTCAAGTACTGCATCGATATATGCACAGAAAATCATGTTTAAAGAGGGATGATCTGTCGCATATAGAAAGGAAGAAGCTGTAACGCAAATATTGTTAATGTAATATATGAAGGACTGTGCGTACGTACATACGTGTACGTTAGAGCTTGTGTATATGCATCTCCTGACATTTTGTATACCCTAGTTTTGACTGTGTGTGAAACGTGTGTGAGTGTGGAGTTATAGTAGCTGTGCGTGACAAATGAAGGATATATCATATATGTCTTTTCTTTTTCTCTTCTGGTTCTTCTAGTATATATACTTTGTCGACGACTGCCTGTGGAAATCATCTCTTCAATTCGTTTCCTAGATGCTAGATCTCACATCTCAATGCTTGGGTTGGTAATCATATAAAATATATGTAAAAGTACAAATATCTGAACAAAGAACAACAAAAATTCTGACTGTCATGACCGTGTTTGCCTTGGGGCCTAGGCTGTGCAACATGAATGATATTCATGGCAATACAGCAAACATGTAGCATATAGTTAATTAGCGGTTGGGTTTGACAAACATTGTACGGCTTGTACCTACCAAATATTCAATTATGTTTTCAATTTTTTAAGAACATATGTTGCCTGCCTGCCTGCAAGTTGAACATGATTATTGGATTAATTAGCATAAGAAATAAAATTATCATCGGGCTGCTGGACACTGGAGGATTTCAATATCCTTGATCAGAAAAGATGACAGCAAGTTTAATTTATTTATTTTTCAGACGTGACATCAAGTTTAATTGACTTAGTACATTCATAAGTTCTTCCGGCCTAGGTTTTGCTTTATTTTATCTTAGTTTTATTCCATTCATTTTAATTATTAATTTGGTGTGTTCCGCGCTTTGAGGACAGACACTCTCCCAAATTTCGAATGCTAATATTTTAATAAATGGTCAACTCAGGACATAAGACATAACATTCGGGAAGTCAAAGTTGATAATCTCACCACCCGCCGCCCCCCCGGGCGGGTATACGATCAATTCAATTGCAAAGGCAAGGCCTCTCTCTATATATTGATCATCTTAAGTAACAATAAATATATAGTTGGCAACTTTAATGGCTAACCTTGTTCTAGTACTTGTGAATCTGATAGCTCTGCCAGCATTACTAGTGTTTGTCGTCATAATAAATCCATCCTCCCATGCCGATGCAGTGTTTGTCGTGAGCATCGACTGTGGCTTTACAGGTTCCTCTACTTACAAAGATGAAAACTCAATATTATGGACAGGGGACGAAGCTTACATTCATAATAAGCATGAGTCTCAAGTATTCAATGAGTACTATAGCAGCAACACGCCAGTTGAATTGGACCAGCACTGTAAGAGTGTTCCCAACTTTGAACAAAAACTGTTACACCATCCCAATTGGCAAAGCTGGGGAGAGACTTCTTGTTCGAGCAAGTTTCCGTTATTGGGATTTTTACGATAACCCTAATTATTCTGCTACTTCTCCCAGCCCGACCTTTGAGCTCCAGTTTGACGGCAACTATTGGACCACGGTTGTCACCAAACCCTATGATATCGTTTCTTATGAGGCCATCTATGTTGCCAAGGCAAATACAACGAGCATATGCGTTGCTCAAACTAAAGATAATCAGCTGCCCTTCATATCCGCACTTTAATTGCGGAGCTTGGATTTCAAAATGTACAGACATATTGTTGATTCCAATTACGCTCTGCTATTGGCAAATAGGCATACTGACGGTACGAACCAAACTGTTAGGTACGCTGCTATATATCTGTTTCTTCTTATTAATTACATGTATTGTTGTATACTATGCATTAATGGATATCATATGAATATGCCTTAATGAATTAGGTATCCAGATGATGCATATGATCGAATTTGGATTCCGGCAAATGGTGAAAGGGGAAGCAAGGAGCATTGATACTAGTAGTGCACAAGATAAATCCTCCAGAAGCTGTGTTGCAAAATGCAGTGGAAACCATAGGCACTCTTTGGTCCTTAGTTCTGGACACCAGCGGACTCCACAATCACAAGATCAAAAAGTGCGCATCTACATGACCACCTACTTCTCTGAAGTCATTCGGCCGCTCAATTCACTGACAAAAGATCCTTACAAGTATTGGTAGACGGCAACCCGTATTCGGGCACCATCGTCCCTCCTTTCGGAAGCGTATAAACTGTCTACATTACCAACATCACAGCTTATTCCAACACTAATTTCACTATTGAGTCAACTTTTCAATCCACGCTTCCTCCTCTCATCAATGCCTATGAACTCTATACTATCACTGGCCCTCTAACCCAAGCAAAAACCAGCACTAAAGATGGTTTGCTACAATTCCATTCCTGTGTTTGTATTAAAATCTAATATATATATATATAGTCAATTAATGCTTAGATATATATACATTTCGTACATTAACTTTCTCTGATATAAATTTATATATAATGTAGTGGAAGGGCTAGCAGCACTGCCGAGAGAGTTTGAGATACTGCAGAAATGGAGTGGCGATCCCTGTCTTCCATCATCCTTTGCATGGGAATGGGTTGAATGCACTAATACTACTATTCATGTCACTCCTCGTGTAACCTCACTGTAAGTGTGTGTACTGCTCTCTCTCTCTCTCTCTCTCTCTACTTTAATTCCCAAGTATATTATTAATAGTTAAATGCCAGAGTTCAATTGAAGTGATCATGTTAAAAAATGAAAAAACCAGGAAACTCAGTGGCTTCGGCCTGTTTGACCCGCTTCCAGACTTTAGTCTGAGTCGCGTATTTAATGTTATTAATACAAATACAATAAGTTAACCTTGCGTATATCTCATTAATTAATTTCTAAGCTTCCAATTTTCTTTTGATTTGCAATGATGTTCACAATAACAGCTTGGATGGACCTATTCCTGATTTCCTTGGCTCCTTGCCTAATCTAAATCTACTGTGACTTTCATCAATTAACAGAACCACTAGCTAGCTAACTGAGCACTGCATACACGGGAACTAATTTCTATTCTTCCCAGTGATTTGTCAGAGAATAGACTGAATGGATCCATACCCACCTCTCTGACACAAAATAAACACCTGAAATTAGTGCAAGTAAAATGTTCCTCGTCTCATCTTATGTGTTTTGGTTCTAGATTTGGTCTAATGCATGCGCTACAAATCTGTTATGCTCATTATCTTGAAACCATTTTAATGTTTTAATATAACCTAGAGGGTTCTGTTTTTCTTTCAAATTGTTTTGTCAGTTTAACCGGAAATTGTCTCTCTGGAATGTCTTGTCTACCCAACACCGCATCACCACCACCACCAGCAGATTCAACACCACCAGCTCCACCACCACCAGATTCAACACCCTCAGATTCACCGCCGCCCTCAGGTCCATCACCACATAATTCACCACCACTAGATTCTCTGCCACCCCCAGGTCTATCACCACCTGATTCACCACCAGTGCTACAAACACCCTCTCCCAGGGGCCCCAACCAATATGAAGCACCCCCGCCGCCTTTAGGCCACCATAACTCAAGTGAAATACCCTCTCCATCAGGAGGCAAGGAATGCAGTGACAAGCCACAGATGATACTAGGCATCATAATTCACGTTTCTCTTAATCTTTATGTTCAGTAACTTCTGAAAGATTGCCGTGTTTGATCATCGACCACTATGTTCACCATGAAACCAAATAATTGCTATATATATACTGTAGGAATGTTTTCCGCAGCTTCATTCATTGTTCACCGTTACATAGTATTTCAAAATATTGTGAGAATAAATGTTTTTAATTAGGTTCAGAGAGAGAGGGAGAGATATCAATTTCTTATGCCTCTGTTAATAAGATAAGGAATTTCAATAACATCTAAGCAACAAAATCTCAGTTACACATCTATTTAACTTGAACCTATCTTCAAGGGCCTCCTTACAACCATCGTACAATCTCTTCCAACTCGTTTTGATCAAGTATTACAGTAGTATGACAGTGTACCACGAACCTGATACCATTAGGGGATTCGTAAAGCAATTGTTAAAGTACAAGCTCATCTTGCAAAAGAATTTCATATATGTCTGTCCTCAGATTCAGCTCCTTATCCCGCATAACTTCTTGGAGATCTGACAGCTCTTTTGCAGATAAGGTAGAATTTAATTTGAGAAACCCATCAAGCCATAGCTTTTTTGACCTATGATAGATATTAAACAAAGTTAACAAGCAGCAGCCAATAAACAGATCATGAAATTGTTCAAGTCACGATAGGACCATATTCATGGCCTTGTTTGGGCAAGAAATTTTTTAAACAAGAAATTGAATAAGGGAACAAGATCTTACCATGGGCAGGCATGAATAGCTCGAAAGAAATTCCGCCTAGCTGCTGAAGCATTGCATGCTACCTTCATCTCATATGCAATGTAGCAGCGCCAAAGAACAACTGAGTTATGAAACCTATCACTTGCCAATGCCCTTTCAAACAATCCACGGATCCTATGCTGTGATCCCCCTTTACTCATCTCAAATGACAACGCAAAAAGCCAGACGACCACAGACGGTTTCCTATGGATATTTGAGGTAAAAAAGAAAATATATCACACATAATGCATATGTTAACACAATTTAAATAATCATATTACAATAAAGAGGGCCAGAAGGAAAAGCATCTTACTTCTGACAGCAGTCATCAAACACCCATCGCAGTTTATTAGGTGTTGTATAAAGATGGCCGACCTCGATTAAATCATTTAAAAGTTCTGGGCTGAGCGGAAATATTTGAAGCCCCTGCAATATGGACTCCCAGCATTTTGATAGACTTGATTGACCACGATGTCTCCAAAGCATCTTCATGTAAAAGTTGAACATAAATTCAAGTTGATAACTACGGCTCTTTCTCTCTGCAGTTCACACGCAGTCAAGATAAGCACAAAGTTTTAAGTATATTCTAATTATGTTACATTCAAATAATGAGCATCAGAAGGAAAGTGCAAAAGCTTAATATAATATTATAGAAGCTGTGATTTTTATTTCGATTCTCGTTAAGCATTTGCTGAATTAAGACTCGAGCCTCAGCAGTCAATTGATTCCTCAAAGTTCCAAGCCCTGTTAATTGGTTCCTTACAATTTGAATCCTGTAATGGCCAATAGAGGTTGAATAAACTAGAATTTGCTCCTTTTTGTTCTCAGAGTCGGAGGTATTGATGCTAGCCTCATCTGCAAATAGGTGAACTATCCTTTCATTAATTAGACTTGTCTTTTGACAAGTATATATTTCCTTTATTCGTGCATACCTGGTATCTCCGATGTCCGGATTGCTTTTTAGAACATTCTCCCTCATTCTTCCACTACTTAGATACCTCAAAATTTTCATCACAAGTATCAACACAATCAAGTGATGTTCAATATCATTACTAACACCAGCGCAGAATTAGATTTCATACTTTTACCAAACCTTTGACTTTCATAGGACAAAAAGGGTCGAGGAACCAGAATATGACTGACAGAAATGAAGTAAAATACTTGAACAATCACATGTCAGTAATTAAAGAGGACATGATGAGTCCGGCCAAAAAAAAGATGCTCAAGAAAAATACCTGGGAGCACCATTGAAAAAGCCTGATCTAGAACTTCAATACCAGCAGCCCATCCAGAGGTTAACTCTTCAAATAAAGCTGCAGAACATATGAGAGCAACAGATTGATCATCTATAACACCTCGCACCCATGCCATTTGTACTGTCCTTATTCTTTCTTTGAAACCTTGGCGTGCTCTCAGCAATTGCAAATTTGATGGTTGACTTTTATATGGACTATATGTTACACCACTTCCTAAGCAAAATAAAATATGCATCGCACAAAATGATGATTCACACCCACTGCCATTATTGTTGCCAAGTTCCGTCTCAGCATACCAGAAATATAGAAGGGAAGCATTAGACTGTAATTCCTGCTCAATAAATTAAAGTAGATACATAGAGTAAATACCAACAAACAAAGTCCACAGAAAACCTTCAGATAAAAAATTGAAAATTATTGAAAGGAATCCAAAACAAGGAAAGAAGAAGCTAACTCCTCAAAATATATTATGCCAAATTGGAGGTAACCTAAGTTCTAGTCATCCACAATACACATTGAGTATCCAAAACCTAACAGCCTCATGAGAATTCATATCTAACTGAGAAAAAATTAAGAGGTTTATCAAATTGATATCAGACTTGAGATATAAGAGATGGATAGCTATAAAAAAAAACAAGTTTACAGAAGGTTGACAGCCAAAGTCAGCATAAACACTCAACATAGAAGTGAAATATTTTAGACCAAAAAGAAGACGTGAAATATAAAATTGTTGTAGTAAGGTTCAATATGATCGCTTGTTAACATGTAATTTGAAAAATAACATTACGCAAACGGGCTCACAATCTCTCAACTATATGCTGCTATCAGCATTGACATGACTAACATGTACTTTGAAAAATAACATTAGAGTTTTCAGCACAAACAAACATCAGTAGCTAAATTGATATGCCACTACAAAAGTTATTTTAAATAAACATATAGATCTTACCAAAGGAAGCCCTTCAATAGATGACAATGCCATGTCAAATACTCTTCTTGCATGATCAATATTTCCATGAAAAGCCTCTCTTCTTGCATAAACTCCACATAGCAATACATCCTATTTGTACAAAGTACCAAAATAGACAAGATCAGGAATTCTATCATACAAATCCGTTACTCAATAAAGAAAAGGTTGCCTCTTTAGAGCATGTGAGAAGGTGCAATCATTTAATTTCGCAAAATGACCAACTTACTCACAACTGCTGCCTTTTAATAAGATACAGAAGTTAATAACTGTAGGCTATGCCAACTCAAATCCAATGTTGAGGGATCAAAAAACAAATCACTACAAATTATTTATATAAATATATATAAATAATAATTAACAACTTAAAATTTGCCTTGCTACCACCATGCATCTGTGCATTATTCATAAATAATGTATACAAATGTTTATAGGAACTTTCTCAAATTATTTCATGTCCCTCATTGAAAACACTTAAAACCTTTTTATAAACAATATGGGTTACTCAAAACCTGGAAAAAATTACTAAATGAGGGCCAAACAATTCATAGTTTTAGAATTTAAGATATTAAAAGAACCTTATCTAAAAACAAGGACCTATATATGAAAGATATGATGTGTCCGCCATTAGAGACTCAAACATAACTACTACCTGACGGTCACTCTTTAAGAGAACCTTTGCGAGAGCTCGACATGGGGTAACAGAACAGCTGGAAGGATTCGAATTCATAACAGATAGCTCTTCGGCAACTAAAGCAGCATCTTCTAGGACAAAATTACGTGGAAAAACAGATAAACAGAGCAAGGTAGCATTACGAAGAAATTTCATCAGGTCTGTTCTTCTGTAGATGTCATTGGAGGTACCCAAAAGAGATTCCAAGCTGAAATTACTTGAACTGCCTTGTGTTTTGCTTAAAAAATTATGAACCCTTCTCAAAGTTTGTAATATAGAATCTGGCAATGCCTCAAAGCTAAGGACTTTCTCAGCCCAAGTTGAACTGTTTGTAGATATCCTGTTTGGGGGGAGGGGTAAAAGCATATCATCAATTAGTGTCTACTTTCATTGTGGAAGTCAGGTTCCCTTATTTTGTCAAAAAAAGACAAAAGAAAATATGAACCTAGATCCAATGCAACAGTGGATAAGATTATACAGATAAAGTGATAATAGGACCTCACCACTGAGAGGTTTTCCCACCAAAGAAATCAATGAATTGCAATACTAGAGATAAACGGGCCTCGGATGAGCTCAAGGAAAATAAGTACTCGTTGACATCTTCAAACATTATTACTCTCGAAAGGTGCTCATCTGCTTCTCCATCGGGTGTACCAACATTATGAGACATAGCAGCTGTTTCATATTCAAACCCAATGTAAGTACTTTGTGAGCATCGCTATAAAGAATGATGAATGCATAATAACTTCAAGCACATTTACATCTTAAATGGGAAAAGAGTTTCATTGCAAGACAATGAATGGGAAAAGAACAAAGGGAAACAAAAAATAGGCAAAGACCGAGAGAAAGATGCATGCACCCATGAAAGAACATTCATATTCACACAGAGAAGGAGTGAACCTCTTGCATGAACAGGCATCCATTGAACACAATCTCTCGATAACTCTTCTTCCGACCATTTGATCCAGGTTGAAGTGTCTTTAATCTCACCACTAGTACCAGCATCAACATCAATTCCAAGCATCTTTAGCAAAGCTTCAGTATCTTCTTCTTTCTTGACATCTTCTTCCTCAAATTCTTCTTGAAACTCCTCAACTACAACATTACTTTCGGATTCCTTTTCTGTCTTTAAACTATTTTCCTTATTTTTGGTTAGTGGTTCCGACCAACCTGTCCAGCCACCTTCATTATCATGTGCAGTCTCCTCTCGGATAACCCTCTGCCTATTTTCTTCCTCTTTCTCCAACCAAGTGGACCAACCAAGAGCACCTTCTTCTCCAACTCTTGCACCATCACCATTCCAAAAGTGCTCAAACAGTATCTGTTTACTCTGCTCAGTGAGGAGTAATGAAGGACAAAACAAACTGAATTCAATTTCAGCCTGAAATAGAGCAGTGGCCAACTCTTGATAGCCAGCCTGCCATTCAAACCTACAGAAACTGATAAATATATCAACCAGACCAAGTTCTAGTTGAACAGTAGCAAGATCTGGAGGACAGTCTTCTGCTTGGCAAACCTGCATCAAATGGGAACCGCATGTAAACCAAAATAAGTTGACCCCAGACGCTTTGGAAATTATTAAATCTTATATCTCATGCTGCAATAGAAGACAAAAATAAGTAGACAAAATAGCTAGAATAAACAATAAATGCAGTTAAAGTCTCAAGATGCCTAATTCAAAACCTCCAATTCCTAGAGCAGCCATAACCATAGATGCCATAGAAAATTGGGAAATAAAATGAGGCACAAAGTGGAAAAATAAGTCTTAAAAGTGTTGAACACATAACGTTTTAGTAGTGGTGCTGCGTGTCCAGAATTGGTGTCTAATGTACCCCATAATGCGATGTAATTATTACCAACCCATTTTGCAGTTCATTGTTAGGGATGTACATCCAGTGTTACCAGGAAAACATCATGGAACAGCAAAAGGCTGAAATAGCTATTTTCATTCCAAATTTAATGCTGATATTTATCTTCTTCTTTTTGGTTTACACCTAGTCCTATCTTCATTCCCTACATCCCTTGATCTCTTGAGAAAGTAATAGAGAATAGATAAATACAATCTCCAATAGAACATAAAACATTAAGTAAATTTGTGAACCTGCCTAAAGTGCTTTCTGCATGCAGCAGATAAAGCCTGGATTGCATGTGCGTACATTTTTCTCATGTCTGAAACCTTGAACCTTGAGAACTCCCCTTGAAATACACGCAAAAACTCTCTCCACAACTTGTAACTTCCTGAATGTTGAATGAGTATCCTTTCCCATCTACTAATTAACACATCAGAACTATCTCTGCTTTGGTAAGCCTTTAGAAGAGAAAGCAACAGGTCTTCATTATCTGGGTTAAGCTCAGCCGCCTTCTCCAGTATGCTAATCTTTTTTTCCAGAGTCTGCAACCGAGCGCCTTTCTGGGGTTGCATATCAGCAACCCTGTCTTGAAATTCCGCGAAAGCTAACCAAACCTTTTCATCATGGGGCTGCTCCCTCGTCAATTTGTTAAACTCCCGTGTTTTGCGTAGTACTTCATCTTCCCAAGATTCTTCAACCACTGAAGTTCTTGAGAGTGAATCATCGCCATCAACACCTTCATTGGATGATTGACTATCCGTTAAAGGAATAAAATCACCGGAAACTGTAACCGCAAGGTTTCTGGGGACAAGTATACGAGCACGCTTTAAGTTCTTATGGCGTTCCAAAGCCATGTACTTTGCAGACCAATAGCGACCAGCAGATTTTAGTTTACCATCCAAGGCATCAACATCGGCATCTCTATCCAGTGTTGAGCCTGTCTGGTTCCACCGATACAAACCTTGAAAATCACTCCCAGATACCTCCGCAAAAGGCTTGTAGCGAGCAACGTCCATTCTGCATTACAAATTAGGGACAGTCAATTCAAAAGTTTCATCTTCATAGCGATAGCTTCAAAACGAATCAATTTGGATATAAAAATTTGATTTTATTGCTGAGAAAATTAAACTTCCAACTAAACATATACCAAATGTAAGCATAGCAATTAGCAATTCATTTATCAGCTTTGTCAGTGACCAAAGAAAGACTGAAGGCAAGTGAGACAAAAAGATATTATCGAACTGTAATAGCAAAATACCTGTAGAGACATCCAAACACCAAATTGTCGCGGTCGCCATGAGAATCAAGGAAATAATCTTTGGAAGGTTTAGTCTCGGAGTCAGCCCAAGCCCGAACGCTGGACTTTCTCGACCCGTAATCGGCGAATGCTCCACGGCCTCTCTCAACGGACCTCTCTCTCCTCCTCTTGTTCTTCCTCTTCTTATGCTTTTTCTTCTTCGTCGTCCTGTCTCTCTCATCGCTTCTATCGGATCCAGAAGAAGATTCCAGCATCTCGTATGGCTTTGCTTGGGACGGCACCTCCTCCTCTTCATGTTCTTGCGGTGGCGGTGGTGACGGAAGCGGATCAGGTTTGAAGTGTGAGATAACGGCGTCGTTTATGACGGAGAGTTGGGTGGTGAAGCTGGTATTGGAAAGCCAGTGAGGGACGCTTGTGATTTGTTGAGAGACGGGTAGTACAGGGAAGAGTGAGGTTTGTGCTGCTGCTGCTGCTGCTTCTGATTCTGATGGTTGTTCGTCCTTCTCCTCCATTGTTTTTCTGAACGAACGAAATATGCAAATTGGCAGTTCAATTCAATCGGAGCTGGAGCGTGTAAGTGGAGGGCCTTTAAAAATCAAAAAGTAGCCAGCCGCCCAATTTGGGCCACGGCGTTTTCTAGTGTATTCCGACAAGTAAAATTTGGGCCAACTCAATTTCATCCGCCCAAAATCCAATTAAGTCCAATCAACTTATAAGAAATTTAATTGGGGTTTGGGTTCGTTTAGAATTCCTCATGTAAAAAGCAATTTTGTTTACAAGCGTTTTTAGAAGCACTCTTGATTATTAAGCAGTTCTATTCTATTAGTCGTTCCCTTCTCCCAAACAAGCCATTCATGTCATTCTCTTTCTTCTCTCTTGATTAACACATAATTAAGGTTTAACTGCAAAACATTCTGCATAGTTTGTGAGGACATGATGACATTGCCATTAAACAATAGCTGCACTGCAATTTGTTTGAGCCACCTAAAAAAGTTTTAAGAAGGTAAACGGAAGACGAAAGGACCAATAAACGCCATGCAAGCAGTAGCAAAAACTCATGCATGCCCCTTAAGTCCTCGTTCTTTACGCCCTAAAGACAAAATGAAAGAATTGAAACCTTCATTATCTCAACATCACCGGGAAATTTGGATATCCTACCATGTCTTTCCTTGGAATTGAAAAGAAAACCATAAACCATACGGTACAATGCAGCAGTCTCGTCAAGGGCTAAACCAAAATTGGACAAGCAACTATTTCACAAGATATTACTAAATTACCTAAAAGAATATCACACAATCATGTACAACAAGATTTCAAGATTCCCCTTCCATCAGAACAAACAAAGCGAAGAAAGAAGAACCTAAGAATACAGTGCGTGCAAAATTACATTCTTGATTACAGCTAATTGGAATACAACTTGGTAAAGAGGAAGGAACGAAAGGGCCATAATTAAACCGTCCCAAACACACCTTTCAATGCATTCATTGTGCAGCAGTGTTAAGGGCCACAATCTCCTTCAAATGGATAACTCATTCCGATTACGAATCAAATGAAGCCTCTTCACAATTAGACTCCCAAAACTCCAAAGTGCAAGCGCAACTGCACTATGTTCTCTTTACCAAGAAACTTCTCAGATGGTTCAAGTCTTCAAGATGATATGGGTTCATAAGGATATGATAGCCACGGGTGCTTCAGAGCTTCAGATGCAGAAGGGCGCTTCTTCGGGTTTATCTCAAGCAGATGAGCAACAAAGTCAATGAAGCCTTGGTCCCCCATTGGCAGCCGGTGCCTCAAGGATGTCTTTTTCGGTATCAGATATTCCAGTCTGTTAGTTTCCTGAAGAACAGAGGAGAATAGCACCGCTTATCAGAAAAATAAATAAATCCAGCATTAACAGTGTTTATACAAAATACCACACAAAAATTGGAGAATGGTGATGTGTTAAGTTTTTAAAGATTTAAGAGAAAAATTAAGTAATTAACTCAAAACCATATAGGTTACCTGATTCCGTTCATAAAGCATGTGATTTTTTGTGAAGTATTTGTATGTATCACGTCCTTTGGCTAGCATACTTTGATCAATGGGGCAAATGATTCCCATCACCCGTGCAAGTAAAGTTGCAGGTGAATCATTCTGGAAGAGCACCTAGAAAAAGCAAGTTCACTTCTACATTTAACACCAGTATCATAAATTTTTGTTTTTTAGAAAAGTTGAGTAGTTGATCCAATGGAAATAAAAAAATAAAAAAATTTGCATATATAATCATCAGGTAGTACTATATTCCAAACAGCATACTTGAAGATTACCACGACAGAGCTAATGTCATCTAACCAGGTAAATTCCAGATTTTCTATTCAGGCACTCAGTTGTATATGACATTGAATTCGGTGCTATATCATTGACTAGACAAGTCTGTAAAACAATATATTAAAAGCACACTTTTTTGTTTTTGTTTTGTAATATATCAAAACACAATCTCACGAATCCATGTTACAATTTTCATGTCTACATTCACTAAAATGAATTTGTGGATGAATGGAAACTTAACAGGGACATTAATACAGAATGATAACAATTAGTCAAATGAATGATAGTCGCTACTTTACGTACAGGCACACAGACACAAACACGTAAACCAGGTTGTACAGAAGCTGGGATTTACTTCAACTAGCTGTCAGGTTAGAGCTTAATATTAACATATCACAAATAACAGATAATTGTGTTGTTTGCTAATAAGCAAACAAAGTCAAAAATATTCTTTTTAGTTTTATCTTGTTTGTAACTACTCACCAAAAGAGAATAAGAAGAGTAGAAGACAAGAAAACAGAATTAAAATGACAACCACATGCTATAATCCATTATCCACACGTTTGTATTAGATAATAAAAACAGAAATCTAATCACAAGTATATCTGGATGCAAAGCACTTACATTGCCAGTACAAAGTTCGGCCAAGATGCAGCCAAGTGACCATATATCTATTTTCTTATCATATGGAAGTCCCAAGATAACCTCAGGAGCACGATATGATCTAGACTGAACATAAGAGCAGAGATGATCTGTCTCAAAGCAACTACTCCCAAGATCAATGACTTTCACCTCACACCTACTGTAGCTTTTCACCAGTATATTCTCAGGCTTCAAGTCACAATGTATCAGGCCAAGGCCATGCAAAAACTGAAGCGCCTCTAGACACTGAATTGTAATTGACTGCAAAAAAATAATTCAGCAAAGAATACACGCCAGCTAGGCAAAAAGCTAATGGTCGTCAAGTAGAAAATGGAACCCAACAAACCTGCAGTCTTGGCATTGTGAAGTAAACCTCCCCTCCTGACTCCCGATTAAATTTATGAAATTCATACAAGTTTGCTTTGAGAAGTTCACATACTATCAACAGATGTTCCTACAAAATAAAGTCGAATGCTCATCATTCATTTCAGATTAATATGCAATGCATCATTTCATAAACAAGATCAATATACTAAACACGAGAAGCAAGTTGTCAATATAATATATGATTGTACGAAACATCCCCCAAAAGAAACCTCAATTGTATAATGACTAACCACAAGAAGCCATATACAAAACTTTCAAGTGTTGCCCTCTCCATGCTAGGAGAAAGGCACTACCCCAAGGCATAGGGGTCACAGGTACACAAGACAATGAAAGACAAGTAATTCAAATCTAGCAAATGTGCACGTATTAAACAAAAATCTATGCCAAAATATTATAAAAGCTCAAAACCAAACAAGATAAGTATCAAAATTGTACATTCCCTTACTCGATAATAGAAGTAATCGTACAAACGTAGAATGTGGTACTTGTCAGCAGGATCATGCTTATTGACGTATTTGAGAAGCTTTATCTCATCAAGGCTCTGATCAAAGAAATCTTTGTTGTTCTTTATAATTTTCACACAAACATCCATGCCTGTATGCAGATCATGCGCTTGTATAGCTTTGCTGAAAGCAGCTGATCCAAGATATTCGGTGACATGATAGCGCCCGGCTATCACAGAATTCAACACAACATGAAAATTTTTGTCCTCTTCAAAGCCAGTTCTGTGCAATAAAAACATGAGTTCAAATAGTCTACCAGAAGCAAGTTAAGTAACCAACGACAGTATAAATGGCAAAGAAGAGCTTCAAAGCAGCAACACTTATCAGAAAAAGCTGAGAGATTAAAGTCCATCTAAAAGAGATCACACTAATCAATTAATAAACCACATGACACAACAAAAGAAAAGAGGGTTGTTTTATTTTTTATAAATATTCACGTTTCATACCCCCAAAAAAAAAAGGGGGTAGTTGCAGTCAAGTAACTGATTGTACAATTAGCAGATCAAGAAGCTCAAACAGATAGGATGATTTCTTTTTATTAAGTTAAATTGATAAAAAGATAAAAGAAGAGGAGAGGAAAGAACAAGGGTTTAGAATTTAGGGAAACCGTGGCATAGATAGATAGCTGCAAAATCTTCATTATTACAGATAGATGCATTACTATACAATTATTTCTTCAAGAAAACAACCTAAAACTACAGTACATCAGCTTCAATAGTTTTCAGAACTTTTTAAATTTACTATTGGTGTAAACAGAAACATCCCATGCCCAAGCACAATTCTCCCGTAAAGAACCATGATCGATTAATTTATATTTGAGATTAGTGCATAGGTGAAGAGATACCTGTTTTTTCTATGCACAATCTTGAGGTTGAAGGTCTCAAACTCTTCCTCTTGAGCCTTTATTTGCCTTACTTGCTCTTGCACAGCAGCTGCCTCTTCATCCTCAAGTGATGCTCCTGTATCTTCTTCCCTAACAGCAGCAATTTTATCATCTTCTTCTTGCTTGGCAGGCTCTCTCTCGGCATAAGCATAATTAGAGAGTGTTGAGGGAGTGGAGTTTGTGGATCTAACAGCATTAGCATTATTTTCGTCCCTAGAACTCATTCTAGGTGAGGAATCATTACTTTTCTGCCTCCATGAAGCGAGCATGTTATCAGAACCCACCATACAGTCATCAGTTTCATCAGTGACAACAGCATTGCAGTTGTTTGACCATAAAGATTTACTTGAGCTTGCCTGCACCAACTGTCCATCTCTAAGTGGTGGAGGGAATGAAAATACCCCTTCTGTATGATTTTTCTTCTGTCTCGATGCATCCGTATCATTCTCAACTATATATTTATTTGCCTCATGTTTACTAGTTTTCTTTTTGTCCTTGTTAGATCTATCAATGTTTTTCTTATCTGATTCATGATGATGCTTCCGGGGCCCACCAATTCCTACATCATGGTCTCGAAAGTATTCTAGATCCCCTTCACTACTGCCTCCAACCAAACTTTCCCGTACTTCACTGCCAATATCAGCAGCATCACTATTGATTCCCACACCTATTGATCTTACTGAACCAAGCTGATCATCATCCACACAAACATCATCTAGACGTGGCCTTCCACACTCATTCAGAACTTTCCCATCCCCTAACATGATGAGTTCATTAGTCTGAGTGACAAAGCCCTGCCAGACAGGTTCTGCACGCATCAAATTAAGTTCCTCTTCATCCATCAACTGTCCATCATATTGAGCTATTAAATCATTCTCCTCACTCCTCCCATACAATTCAGTCACTGTTAGTCCTATAGGATCATCTGAAGTTACAATTGGTTCAACATTTTTCGCTTGAAAGTACCGCTCACCAGAGAAGTAAGAATCCTCCTCAGCAAAAGATTGGTCATCATCCTCATCTTTGGTTGGACCTCTTTCCTGTGGATCCGGAACACTCCCATGCCCTGTTCCCTTTTCATTGTCACTTGGGTAATCGATTTCATGGGCCAGAAACCAGGCTTCGTCTTCAATAGGTTGTCTCATGTATCCCACATCATCATCATCATCATATTCATCAGAGTCCCAATACTCGTTTGGATAGTCAACAGATTCACTCAATCCGTCACCAACAGTAGCAAAACCAGAAACCAGATCAGATGTATCCTCTGCAATCCCCTGACTTACAGACAGCCAACTGCCTCCTCCTACATTCCTTTTTCCACCTGAACAATAATTTTAAAACAAGAAATCAGAGACTAGACGTACCAAAATAACCAATATCAAGTGGCAACAGAGTTTGACCCTGAAGAACTTCAGAATTCCAAAAACTTGAGGCCTATTGAAGAGAATCTCTACTGAAGTTGAGCAGACAAAATCACGCATGATTGCAACATATATATTTGCAACAGAAACATAAAATAGCTGAGAAGCCTACAAGGATAAAAGTGTATGTAATAATGAGTAAAAAAGGTCATTAAGGAAAATAGCTGAGAAGCCTATAAGGATAAAAGTGCCTGCAATGAGTATAAGTCCTGAAAGCCCAGACAATAAACTGACTACTGCAATTGCTACTTAAAATTAAAAATATTAGGTGAGCATACAGTGCTCTATCAAATTTATCAAAACTAACCTGAAGAATTGATTTCTTGTCCAATAGGGACATCCAAATATGACCCAATAAGAAGAGCATTATCAGCAGCGCTGAGTTTTGAGCCAGGTACATCTCGCTCAAACTTTTCCTCCCAATTAATATTCAATGGTTTGTCCTCTGACTTGAGTTTGACAGGCGGCAGCCTAGGGAACTCTTCCTTTTGATTCTCAGAAAGAATAGGAAAAACTAAGCTACTGATGGAATTTTGCTCGGAACTCCCTTGTGACTTGCTTAAATATAAAGCTCTTCCCACCTCATCAACCTGCTCCTTTATTGTTGCCCTAATATCATTCAACTGACCTTTTCTCTTTCCTTCTTTTTTGTCAGAAGCAGAAGCACTATCAGAACTTGTTGGCTTGTCGCCCTTGGAGAATGGAAATACCATCTTGACAGAACAATCTTTCCACATCTCTGAAGGTGAATTTGATGGTTCTTCAATTCTTGACCATGGATTATCTGCTACGTTTTCTTTGACGAATGAGGTACTTGTCTTAAGTTGTTGGTCAAGTTCCTTAGGTTCACTTGTTTGGGTTCTGTCGTACTTCAATTCCACATTAGCTTTGCTAGTACTTCCAGCCCAAGAAGTTTTCTTCTCGCCAGAAAAGATAATCTCTTCTCCATATTTCACAATGGCTTTACCCGAATCAGGAACCTCAGCTGTATGATTCCTTGATTGGTGGGATATCTGAGGCTCTGGGTAGTTATTGATACTACCATCTCCATCATTTTGACAAGGTTCTGCAGGTCCATTGCTAGGATTGACCTTCCATGAATATAAATCAAGCACTGTGTCCTCTAAACCTTTAGAGAATGCGAAGCTCTTGTGATTTGTCCCAGCCACCTCAATAGATTTATTCCGCTCCCCAATAGAAGCAGTATTTTTCCATTTGCTTTCAGACCCATTTCTACCAGTTCCATACTCTATCTCTTTCACTATAAGTTCCTTAGAAACTTCACCACCATTCCTAGACCCCAACCCTTGATTTTCCACCACCAATTTGTCCCCATTTTCAGCTTCCAACGAATTACCCAAGTCCTTCTCTTCAAGAGTAAGCTTCTGAAGGAAACCATTCAAATCAGGACGATTACTGAGCTCACTGCGAAGAGCTGCCTCAGCTCTTGAAAATCTATTCTTCCGCAGAAAGTCCAGAATCACGTCAACGGAGTTTGAGTCCCCCATTTTCGGCCTCCTAAAACCTACAAACATGCATCAAAAAATCACCCACCAAACCTGAGAACATCCATTAACAAAAAGCTCATCTAACAACAACAGAGTCAAAAACCCATCTTCCAGTTTGCCCCATTTTTGCTAAGAAAATGAAAAACCAGATTTTCAAGTATATATATATACAAAGAAAATGAAGTAGATATTATTTCGTCCAAATATAATGACGAAGTTACCTCGTATTACGCTCAACGACTGGCGGCATTTTGTCTTCTAGTGTCCTGAAGAATGGGAAAATCCAATATCAGAACATCAAATATTTAATTTCCTTTTTCCCACATTTTATGAGCAACTAAGCAAAGCAAAACCATTGTTTTTCTCTCAAAAAAATGTAAAACCAAGTTGTGAAATCCACCACAAGAGCGTGCCGGCCCGACTCTCCGTCTGAAAACGACGCATTTTCAACGTGGATCCGTCACTTAAAAGCAGGTTGCGGCTCCCAAATCCATAGATTGAAAATTTAGAAACCCTCAAAATCCCAACGGACTTATTAGTTTGGGGAGTGGGATTTGATTTTCATGAAAGTTTCATAGCCGTTGGAGCCCAACACAACTCTATTTCTAGGCCAGAGAAACTCAAGATCTGATTTTTAATTTTTCGTATTATTTTGGGCAAAATGATTTTCAGGGTATCGAAGAAGGGACAAAATAGCTTAAAACTGAAAAAATACAAAAAAAAAAGGGTTAGATATAATAAAGCGACGGAGGAACAGAAGAGAGGCACCTGGTGGTAATGGGAGTGGGCCGGTTGCTGCTGGCGCTGCTTATTTTCTTCTTTTCCTTTTGTTTCTTCTCTGTGGAGTCTCCTGAATTGAGGTGGTGGTGGTCCAAAGCTTCGTTTTAGTTTTAGTTCTTTTTGATGCTCTTGGAATAACTTGAATATATTCACTATTCAGTCTATTACCAAAATATAATAATAATAATTCAATTTTCTTACTTTTACCCCTCTCGGGCTTTCTCCTGCTTTTGCGTCTACCATTTGATCCGGTGGAATTTAGGTAGTATTATTTGTAGCCTAAATTTCCCAATATACACCATAAATACAAATAATAATAAACTTGTAATGGCACAAAGTGAATTTGAAAACAAACATCGAAAAAGATTGTGTTGATATTAAAATAGTGAATTCATTTTCAATTTGAATAACTTTTTACATGGATGATCTTTAAAGGAAAATCAATTCAAATTACAAAATCACATTGTCAGATATTAGCCTACAAATACATACATTTTTCAAGTGTATTGTTTAATAATTTTGAGTCCTAATCTAACTTACACCTTTCGTTTTTTACAACCTAGTAAATAATTAGTGTTTTTGTTGTTGTTGTTCTAATAACTTAACAAGTAACTATATTTCTTTTTTTGCTAACAGCCTAACAAGTGAGTAGGGATCATTTATTACAATATATTTTAATAGGAAAAATTGCTTTCTTAACCCAAATTGGTAATTGTCTTTTATTGAATATAATTATTTAAAAACCAAATTGTAACTATATTTAACCAAATTGTCTTTTAAATATATACCACAGCTACTATATGAAACTCTAGCCTTTCTCTCCATCCGTGAGTCCTAAAGGAAAACTCCATAGAGAGGGGAGGAGAAAGAAGCATCACTTCCTCTCCTCCCCATCATCTCTTCTCGTCTTTTCCTTTTAAGTTAGTGAATAAGTCCATTAGAGCGTTTTGAATAAAAAACCTATTGTGATGATTTCTTTTGAGCCATGCATAGATTGATGATCTTTTGAGCCAAAACTGGTTTTTACATGCATGATCTTATGATCAGGATCTTGTCGATTCTGACCCCTTGCCACTCAATGTATCACAAGAAATGCTTCAACAACACAGCATTTTGAAGACAATTAAGAAGAAGCTCATCCGGAAAGCCTTTGATATGATCCGTAAACTTGCTAAGGAAGATCCTGATGAGTCCAATGACAAAGACAAGAAAGGTATGGTGCGCATATTATTGCTTCTTGTTAATATTTGCAAGCAGTTTCCTTGTGCTATTCTGGAAGTATTCAATCGGAGCGTACAAGTTGTTATAACTTATATGGTACATTGATGTCATGTTTACTGCAGCCCAGTTAAACTTGCATTAATACCATCCCTTGAAAACCAACAACTTGAGCTTCATATTTTGCTGCTTTTGTAAAAGTTAGTAAAGCTAACAGGGGGGGGGAGAGAGAGTTACCAAGTTTGCATTAATTGTTCACTTTTGCTTTGTGTTGAATTTTGATGTGAAAACAGAGGTTGAAAAATCCAGTGATGATGATTGGAAGAGAGGCCAATATACTAGATTCTGGAATGAATTCGGCAAGTCCATTAAACATGGTATCATTGAAGATGCGGCTAACAGGAATCGTTTGGCAAAACTCCTAAGATTTGAGAGGTATACATATTTTATTGTACTATTTATGTTTAGTTTTATTGGCAGCACTAAACGTCCTTATACTGCCTTTATGGGGTTGAATGACAAACTTTGAACTCTCTGGCAGCACCAAGTCAGATGGAAAATTGACTTCACGAGATCAGTAGGATGAAATCTGGGCAGAAGGACATATATTACATTACTGGAGCCAGCAAGGAACAATTGGAAAAATATCCATTCATTGAGTGGCTTCAGAAGGAAAATTATTAGGTACATATAAAAGATATTCAATCCTTGCACTTGTTTAAATAGGGTTGTTTGTTACTTTCCTACTTGTTCTATTTGAGTCATGAGCAAGGCCTTTTTTGTCTAAATATTTACCTTTTTATATCTATTGCTCAGGTTATTTTCTTCACAGATCCAGTTGATGTATCTCTGATGAAATACTTGGTGGACTATGAAGACGATGAACTCAAGGAATCATACATGGAACTCACTAAATGATGGAAGAGTGCTCTTGCCAGTTACGATGTGGATGATGTGAAGCTGTCCATCCGATTGGCTGACACACCTTGTGTGGCTGTGACATCAAATTTTGGTTGGAGTGCAAACATGGAGAAGATCATGCAGTCTCAGACTTTATCAGATGCTAGCAAGCAAGCATACATGATACATGCATGGCAAGAGGATACTTGAGATTAACCCAAGGCATCCAATCATCAAGGAGCTCCAGGAGAGAGTAGTAAAGAACGCTGAGGTATGTTCTAGACTTCTTCCCTTGCACTTACAGAAATGTGACATATATGAAGGTTTTCGCAGAATTAAGGTCTTTGTGCATTCATGATCTTGTTCACTTTTTAAATGGTCTCCAACATTTATAAATGACTGGTGGGTCCTGCTTGCAAAATATTTTTAAGAAATCTTGACCTTTGTAAGTTGGATTTATCTGTCATTGGTTAAAAAACTGTTCATTTCTGATTGTTTCTCATTTGGGGATCTGATCTTTGTCCTAGTTATGAAATCAAAATGTTTCATCATTTAGGTGGTTAAGATGAATAAGTAGGCACATTGCTATCACAGGTCTGTTAAGCAATTGAAAGAAGCCAAGGCCTATACCTACTCTTATGGTTGAGTCTAAAAGCATGTCTTAGAAAATCCATTTGTTGAATTGTTGGTGAATCTGGTTTATCTCATTCGATTATTCGCTTGCTCTTCAGGAACAGGATGAGAGTGTAAAGCAGACAGCACTGCTTATTTACCAGTTTGCACGCGTGGAGGGTGTTTCCAATTTTCCAGACCCCAATGATTGTGCCTCCCGCTTCAACAGTATAGTGAAATCTATCCTGAACATCAACCCTGATCTTGCAGTTGAGGAGGAAGAATATGTTGAACAGGTTGAGACAAAAACTGCAAACACTTTCTTTTTTACTGAAATTACCTAGATAGATGGATTCAAAGATAAAGCAAACACCTTTTTTTTTATACTGAAATTACAATCAAGTCGAAGAATGGCGTTGCCTCAATCTCAAAAAGCTCTTTCTCTGATACTTGATTCGTACACTAACTTATACCCATTGCAATCGTTCAAAAACTAGCTTGGGAGACTAGTAAAGGGAAAATAAATTAACAAAAACCGTATCTGTACACTCTATGCTAAATATATCAAATCTAATCTATATCGTCGATCGTGGATGATTGTGTCTGGAATAGTGAACGTATACTTTACAAGCAACCTGTGGACTTCCTCATCAGCCTCTGTGGCTTGCACGTATGGTGATTATGATAAGTAAAAGATAGAGCTTTATGCTTTGGAGGTTTGATCCTCGAAGATATCACTTTGCCTATTTTCCTTTTCTGTCCAAATTCACTAGTTGATAGGAACTTGATCCTATCAGTCGACAAACAAGTACCCGACCCGCCGCTCGGCTCCACCATCATGGGCAAGTTGTAGCCGTCCACTAAGCTTACGTCGTAAAAATCCTGGTTTTCCGAGCCACGATCGTGAACTCGGCGAGAGTGGCGGGTGGGTTTACGCCGGCGCCATTGCACTCGACTTTATGAGAGAGGATTTATAAAGTTAAAAAGATGATTGTGATGAAGAGAAAATAATGGAGGGACAGGGAAGAACTATATCACTCTCACCCTTAATTTGTGATAAATGGAAATGAATGCAGGCCTAGGAGACGGACAAAACATATTTTTATGCCATTATCTTACATTACGTTATTTTTCTATCTCATATTCAAGTTTTGTGATTAATGTTTTTTGAGTTTTTTCTTGTTGATGTTCTAGGTTAGGAAGTTTTTGTTCGTTAATCTGAGTTCAGTAAGTTTTAACTTGTTCTTGCCCAGGTTTTTCACCAATTGGAGCAGTTTTGACATTGTAGAGTGCTGCACTTTGGATGGATGGTCCTTTTGTAGATGAACCTGGCCAAGGAATTAGAGTGGCAATTTAGGACTTGTGTTTTGGCTGGTTGTGATGTAGTGGTACCCTTTTTTCTTGATCGGCTTTTCTTTCGTTTGAGTTTTTGTAAGGTAAGATTTTAATGAGGCCACACTTGCTATATCATCGGGTTCCAATTTATTATTCCTAACCTAAGCAAACAACAAACATCATTATTTGTTGCACATTAGTAATTGCAATTTACTACATTGATACCAACTTACCACCAACTATCAAGTAAGCCAACATTAGTGAATTTAGACTACATTGATTTTCATTTACCATGAAACAAAAAAAGAAATTCACAATGGAATATCATTATATGAATCACAACATTCAATTCAAAGGATGGAAAATCTGAAAATAATCAAACAGCAAGGACGTGGACCCACTTGGAGTAGACCAGGACCCACAGTGCTACGTGTCGTCGACCCAAGTGGGAAATTCAGATCCGAATAGGAAGGAGGCCGGGAATCGTCCCAAGGCGTTGACCATCAAACCACCAGATCTCTTACCCTCACAAGCTCGTACCAATCACATGCTAACACGTAGACATAAAGAAAGAAATAAAGAAAGGAAAAATAGAAAATAATAAAAAAAGAGAAGCGTTAGACGCACCCTACGGCATAAGTTAGGCACCAAAGCGTCGGTGAGGCATCAAACATCTTTAGGATGTGGTGAGGCACTCCGTCTCCGTCACCTGCTGCTCCCCGTTTTGGCTTAATATTATAATTTTCGCATTAACCCCTAATAGTTAATAAAAATTATTAGCGTATTAAACTTAACTTCTATATTTTATTAAGCCCCAAGTAAATATATAAACCAAACCAAAGGAGGCCAAACCCAAAATCAGATATATATTGAACGTGTTTGTCTGTCTCTGCAGAGATTAGAGAGAGAGTGAGAATGGGGAAGACCATGGCGGTGGGTGTGCCAGTCATCATCGCCTTGCTAATTCTGTGCGGTGTGGATCTGGTCAGGTCAGACGCGTCGGATCATCGGTACGAGGAAGGAGATTTAGTCCCTTTGTATGCCAACAAGGTGGGCCCCTTCCACAACCCCAGGTAAAACCCACACTCACGCTGCTCGCTCCTCGATCTCAAGGTTTCACGCTTTCTTAGCTCAATTCAGCTTCTGGGTTTGTTCATTTCGCTGTTATTTGTTCTGGATCTGAGTTTATTTGTAGACCCATTTGTCTGGTTACTCAGAAATTTGCATGAGTTACAAGTTTTTCAGCTAAGACGACAAGATTTGTTTCAGCTGGGATAAGTTAGACACTGTGATTGGAAAATTGAACTTACATCAATTGTGTTGAATTCAGAGCTGGATCTATTTTTAAAGATTTGATTTGGGATAGCCCATTAGGCGGCTTTGCTAGCATTTTGAGATTGAACAGTGTTTTCATTGAAATAGCATGTGCACTGTTCTTGGAAGCTTAATTCTATTTCTGCTGAACTAGTTAATATTTTAGATGCAAGTTTGACTATGGTGGAAATTTGGTATTCACAATTAAAATTTGGTTAATTTTGTATTTTTTGGGTGATTACAGCGAAACGTACCGATATTTTGATCTCCCATTCTGCTCACCAGGTTTGCATCAATCGGATTCGTTTTTATCTTTCTTACTTCTTACATAATATGTCTTCATCTTCTGCGAGGACTTTCATTTACCTTAATATTTGGATCTTAATTGCAGATAAGGTGAAAGAGAAGAAGGAAGCTCTGGGTGAAGTATTAAATGGGGATCGTTTAGTCAGTGCCCCTTACAAACTAGAGTTCCAAAAGCATAAAGATTCAGAAGTAGCTTGCAAAAGAACAATCAAAAAGGAAGAAGTGGCCCGGTTCAGATCTGCTGTCAACAAGGACTATTACTTTCAGATGTATTATGATGACTTGCCCATTTGGGGTTTCATAGGGAAGGTTGACAAGGAAGGCAAAGACCCGAGCGAATACAAGACCTACCTGTATAAGCATATTCATTTTGATATCTCTTACAACAAGGACCGTGTGATTGAAATCAATGTTCGAACAGATCCAAATGCACTGGTTGACCTCACAGAGGATAAAGAAGTTGATGTCGAATTCATGTATACTGTAAAATGGAAGGAAACAACCACTCCTTTTGATAAGAGGATGGATAAGTATTCTCAGTCCTCATCGCTGCCGCATCATTTGGAGATCCATTGGTTCTCGATTATAAATTCATGTGTGACAGTTCTCCTCTTGACCGGGTTTCTTGCCACAATTCTCATGCGAGTGCTTAAGAATGATTTTGTCAAGTAAGCATATTTAAGAGTCATTTATCACTGTTTTCTGTCTGCCAGTTCACTCATTTTTTAATTTACTGTTTGTTTCTCTATAAAAGATATGCCCATGATGAAGAAGCAGCTGAAGACCAGGAAGAGACTGGATGGAAATACATTCATGGAGATGTATTTAGATTTCCCAAGTACAAGTCTCTGTTTGCAGCAGCTCTGGGTTCAGGCACCCAACTATTTACCCTGTAAGTGCTCATTCATCCAGCTATAGGTTTAGCACTAACTCACATTTTTCGAAGTTTCTCATTATTTTTTTTTTTTTCCATGCCATGCAGTACGATATTCATTTTTATACTTGCTCTTGTTGGCGTGTTTTATCCATACAACCGAGGGGCTCTATTTACTGCTCTGGTTGTCATTTATGCACTCACATCAGGAATTGCAGGATATACTGCTACTTCATTTTATTGCCAGCTAGAGGGAACAAACTGGGTATGTGATGATAAATTCCCCTGCTAGGGTTTTGGAATCATTGACTAAAGTTGATATTATATGAATTGAAGATTGAACTTCCTGGTATGGCAGGTTAGGAATCTATTGTTGACGGGATGCCTCTTCTGTGGACCTCTGTTCCTTACATTCTGCTTTTTGAATACTGTTGCAATTGCTTATACGGCCACTGCCGCGCTTCCCTTTGGCACAATTGTGGTTATAGTTCTAATTTGGACACTTGTAACATCACCTTTGCTAGTGTTAGGAGGGATTGCCGGGAAGAACAGCAAGGCTGAGTTCCAAGCTCCTGTTCGCACGACTAAATATCCCCGAGAGATTCCACCTTTACCTTGGTACCGGGCAACAATCCCTCAAATGGCAATGGCTGGTTTTCTGCCTTTCAGTGCTATATACATTGAACTGTACTACATTTTTGCCAGTGTGTGGGGTCACAGGATTTACACCATTTACAGCATCTTGTTTATTGTGTTTATCATTCTTCTGATAGTCACTGCTTTCATTACTGTGGCATTGACGTATTTCCAACTTGCTGCTGAGGACCATAAGTGGTGGTGGAGGTAAGCAGGTTCCGTGCGTAACAATTTTTTGTTAGGGGTGTTATGCAGGTTATTATGTTTTTTTATTCCTATGCTCGCCGTTACCGTCTCTTGATTAACTGCTTTTGTTGATATGATCTGCAATTATATTGACATCAAGTATTCGTGACTGATGGAGAAATGGTCTTGAAAATTCCGAGAAATGGAATATATGGATTTTGTAGGTTTAGGATTAAGTAAGCTAGACTAAAGTAACCGGTGCACTGAATTAAAGAAAGAAGAGCTGCCATGTTTTAGGCAATTGATATTTAGGATTTGTGGACTTTTTATTAATTAATTTTGCGGATTGCCTTGGTTGCAAATTAGTGTGGTATTTAGTATTACGTGTTATATAATACTTGATTTTACTTCAGCATGAAAATTTGGACATCACTTTGTAAACCATTTTTATCTTCAGAAGATGTAAATATAATATTCCTTGATTGATGTATAAATGTTGGTTTGATTACAGATCTTTCCTCTGCGGTGGATCTACTGGCATATTTATCTATGCCTATTGTTTGTATTACTACTACGCACGCTCGGATATGTCAGGATTTATGCAAACATCATTCTTCTTTGGTTACATGGCATGCATCTGCTATGGTTTCTTCCTCATGCTTGGAACTGTAGGCTTCCGTGCAGCTTTGCTTTTTGTTCGTCACATATACCGATCCATCAAGTGTGAGTAGGTAGTTGTTCTCCAAGAATCAATCATCATGGGAGACGTTTTTTCTGGTGTTTTTCATCTCATAGGCACCTACCTCATTGTAGAGAAGTTTCTTCAAAATTAATTTTTGTAGTGCCTCCTCGTGTACTAAAGCAGTGTCATGAGATATCTTGCTTTCCAGAGCAATGTTCACAATATGGTCGACTATTCATAGACAGTTTGTATCATTACCTTTCAAGCTTTGCAATACATTCTTTACATATCTTCCTCTCTCCTTCGTATCGTTATATAGTTACCCAATATTCTCTCATGCTCTCTCTCTCTCTCTCTCTCTCTCTCTCTCTCTCTGTTTTGTAAATACATGGCATATTATTGGCCGCTGCTTAATACTTGTGGAAGCAGCTGCTACGTGCAAACTAAGATCATAAAAAACGGCCAACTAAGAACGTCGAACCAAAGAACAAGGAAATTAAAAATAAAAAAAGATTTATCAACTTCGTGGTAAGAACAAGCAATCAAAAAACTGAAGAAATGTTTCCTCAAAAAAATAAAAAACTGAAGAATGTTGGGGTGCCTTCCAAGTTTCCCTGTGGTATTAGGCCCAATCCTTTTACCAACAACAATGAAATTAAACCTTCCTGATTTTCATCTTGATGTTTTCTTTCTTTAGCTAATGTTTTTTTAGCCTTCAAAATATTCAAATTACATTTCTCTCCAGGAATCTTAAAACACGACTCAAAAACACTGATTATCCTACCCCCTTCCCCTTGTAGACAGTGGAAGGCCGGTCTTTTTTTTGGATGCATTACTAAGAATCTCATTCACTAATTTCATTACTAATCATCTGAATTAAGGTATCTTTGGGAGTGTCTTTATAAGAAGTTTTGTTAGAAGTGTTTTTAGTTTCCATTACCGGTTGTCATATAATGTGATATTACATGTTTGACCTATAAAAAATTTACTTAAAACATCTAGTAAAATTTCTATATATAAAAAAATATATATAGTCAAATTTCTATATAAAAAAAAATCTAGTAAAAAAAAAGGAGAAAGAAAAACGAGAAAAAAGACATTTAACTGAGAAGAAAAGATAAAAGGAAAGGCCTCGAAAATGAGTCAATGGTTTAGAACTTAGAAAGGTAGGACAGTTGAGCATCGCACAACATCTGGAATTCAAGACTCGAAATTAATGAGCCGCGAATTTCTTTATCTCTGGTTGTAGTCTATCACAGTATCCACAGCGATTTGCAGCAACTGGACGGAGACTGGTGAGATATGTCCACTGCCTCATCTGCTCTGGCGCTCCGCCTCCCCTTTGCTTCCCCAATCACCACCACCACCACCACCAAACTCACTTACCCAGTAAGCTCTTTTCTTCTTTTCCTCCTCATCATTTCACAAGCTTTACTCCCGCGTATTTTGTTTCGTTGCTTCTATTTTCTTTTTCTGACCACCAAATATACAGAAACAAAAATCTATAATCATAACCCATGTTACTAATCGTAATTAACAGATATGTAGCTCACGTTGGTCTACAACTAGTGCGAGGCTTGTGGGTTGTGCTCATGCTTCCATTTCAGGAAAAGGGCAAGGTACATTTTTGCTCTCTTTATGGCCTGCCTTTTAGCCTTTTAGATTGTTTCACGTTTTGGATTTTTTATTCGATATGGGTTTTGTTCACTTTTCAGGCACCTTTGATCCAGAATTGCGTTCCGTACTTGAACTTGCGACGGACTCTGAGTTATATGAGCTTGAAAGAATCCTTTTTGGCCCTAGGTACTTCAAACTCTATAATTCTTTCTGTTTCGTTAATATGAAACTTCGGACAAGACTAGAAAATCGTGTTTGCATCTCACACTTTTTATTTTCAGTAAAGGGGGTAGTGTCAACTGTTAATCAAACTCAAGATATAATTAAACTTGAAGTTTCATTGTGATGCTGACGTTTTTATCTTTGGTTGCTGTCAATGTCCAGCTACTTCAGCCCTTTGCTGAAATCTATAATGAGCACAACCAATGTCGACTATGCAATGATTGAAGAGGATCTTGAAGAGCGAGAGGAATTTTTATCCACATTAGAATCGCGATTCTTATTCCTCGCAGCTGATGCCCGGTCAACATTAAGGTTTTTCCTCAACTTATGTAGGCTGGGGTCAATGAGTTCTTCTGCAGTCTTATCTGCAAAATTCACCTCCTAAGTTAACTTGCTTGGAGTCAATATTACTCGAAGCTTATGGGGTGACTTGCGATTGAATTGAACGTATGAGGGATTCCTAGCAATGAATTGTGTTTCAACTCTGTGTAATCCTATTTTTTTTTTTACTAAACTAACTGCTAGTGTCATATAATTGTCAGCTATGTTTCGCTCATGTTGACTATGCAATTGGTTTGTATGGATACTTGGTAGGGGTTGGAGGCCATCATATAGGAATGTCTTGCTTGCAGTGAGAAAAGAGTTAAACATTCCTTGCTCAAGCAAATTGTCAACTGAAGACCTCGAAGCAGAGATTTTCCTTCATCTATTGCGAGATTATTCAAGGCATGTGTTCTGTATATATTTCTCTAGTATTTAGACCTTGGTTTTTATTAGTTTCTGAAGTAGAGGCAACTTTTCTTTATATATATATTTAACCATCCATAAGGAAGGAGAGATCAAAGAGAACTCTCCCTTAGGTATGAGAAGTGAACTATGGGATGTGCTTGCAAAATGTTGTGTGATGATTGTGTATTTTCCATATTGATAAAGATTTCAAAAGATCACTGTAAATGGTTGTTGTTTGGGAAGGAAGGGTAGACAGCGAAAGAATCTTTCCGTAATTAGAGTTGGATATAATTATTTGATCCAGGTAAGTGGTATAAATCGAAGAGTTACTCCATCTTAAACCATATTACAATAAAAAAGGGAAACCAAGACTGAATACTTGCATCTAAATCGAAGAGTTCCCTTGAGATTGTCTGCTAATCAGAAGTATAGACCAATCTTTTCACCAAAAAAAATATTAGTGTTCAAGCTGGTACAAGGGCAGGGGGCGAGTTGAAGTGAAATTAAGTCAGTACTTTGAGCAAAACATTGATTCCCAGTGATGCTTTATAAGATGTGGTGTTTTGGTAGAAAAGAGTTCATGTCTTGGACGAGTTGGTACATACATTGATGAGTTGATATTTAGTAAATGCTATTTGATTTCAACAACTTACTGTTTGAGTGGATCATTGTATCTTAGGAAAAGTTTACTTTCTTTTATTTTAAATGTGCTGTAATGACTTATAATGAGTCACTTCCTTCATGTAGTGAAGAATCAGGAAGTTTCCAGGGCTTGTTGGAATTCTCTGAGCCCTCTGATGCTCAACATAGTCTTCAACTTGGACTCAGTCAATGGAAGGTGCAGGCCCTTACTGCTTTAAAAGTCAGCGCAACAGAGCTCCGATCAATGTTTTTGAAGGTAATGTAGCTTTACTGTAATGACTTTATGCATTATCAAATCTCTCCAACTTAAGTTCATATTTTTAAATTCTGTTGGTTCTGATTTTCTCTGAAGGGTGGTGGTATCTTTACTTTGGCAAAGATTTATCAGTTGGTAAGAATTCAGTCAACCTGATTAATTTTGTTTTGCTCTTCCTTTTATACCTTTAATTATTTTTCCTTTGTGGTAGTTAGCTAGAAAATTATCTGGGAAGGTGTTCCTAGAAGCTGCCAACTATCAGCTAAAAAGGGATTTTGTCAGAAAGGTACGTATTTGAATTCATTGCTATCTCGTTGTAAAAGGAACCATAAATGAGTTGTCTGATATTAATATGCGGAGTTCAATTCTTTTCAAATTTATTACAGCTTTAATGCTTTGAACTCCTGCTATTTATTGATATTAATCATTGCATGGGCAAAGTGACATGTCTTCCTGCTATTACATTCAAATTTTTCTTTTTCTTTTCGAACTTAGATATACAGCTTGTGAACTTGGGCGACTCCACCTAGGCATTTTTCAATATTTTATCTTTACGAAAGTTACTACTCAGTATCTGGCTATTGTTCAATGAGAGAGAGAGAGAGAGAAGGGATAAAAACTGGGAAACTCCTCAATTTTGGTGACTCCACTTAGGACATACACAAGTTTTGCATACATACTTATGTGCATAGATTATATTTTTGTGTCCTGCCATTCCCAGTGTGCATGCTCTAGATTTTGAAGATTTGCCTCTTCGTCAGTTACATTCATGGATATACACTCTGGTCCTCCTGTGTCTGATATTTGTTAAGGTTTTTAATTCCCTTGTCTTCATGTCATGTCATCTCCCATGTCCATGTCTATATGGAGTGTTAATGACTTTATTTCTCTAATTAACCTTTATCCCTGACTTTCCCATACTTTCTGGATTTTCAGGGTGGACAATTAGCTGCTATAAATCTAGAGTCCAGAGCGGCCTTTCTTGCGGCAAAACAAGTAATTATATCCTGATGATGATTCAATTTGCTGCCACTGTCATCTAATGCTTTCTTTATGCGATAGTGGCATTCTTATATATATATATGTGTAGAAAAACTATTGTAATTTGTAGCAAATGCTGATATCAAGGAAACCTCTTTCATTCTTGTGGTTTAAATAGTGTTCTATGTTCCTCTCCCACCCCCTTCCCCCTCCTCATATTTCAGGATTCCTAATATTTGTCATTTTGGACAGGGTTTTGCAGGGGCTACATCAAGATATCTTGGTTTAAGAAGCATGATGGCTTTGCTTGGCCCAGTGTATTGATTCTTCCTACACCTAATTTCTAAAACGTTATTATTTAAAATTTCCATAAACTTGCTTTTCTTGTTCGTTTGCAAGGTTCTTTTACACACACCCTGCCACATGCACACACATACACACACACACATACTCAGAAACTATGTGTATGCTATGTGTATGTGTAAGTATTATTTTGATTGTGCCTTTATCAAACTATCTATCTGTTGTGTTTTCCAATTTCTAAGAAAGTAGAATAAGGAGGAACGCTTATGTAGTTAAGGTTGGTGCCAGCATAAAACTTAGTCACTTCTCGGTAACCAAGAGTCATTTTGGGTGAAAAGGGACTAGCGTAGCTGACCCAATTAATTGAGATTAATTCCTAGTTGAGTTGTTTTCATTTCCTCCCTCCCCTCTTTGTTTCAGTGTTGGTTAAACTGCACCTATTGAAATGAGTTTCAGATTTATCCACACCTTGCTGACAGAGAATGAGATTAATCACTGGCTTTCTTTAATTGGTTTGGATTGGATCTATTTTTCACACGGAGCAGCTTTGAGGCTGTAAGCCTGTAACTGAAGTTTCAATAGCTTCATCATTTTGTGGTTGTAAAGACCCCACTTGAGCATAGATTTTGATAACACAAGTGGCCCGTTGCTTGAAATTTTGATGATCAAGCCAAACGTGCTCAAGCACCAACTATACCACAGCTTGTGGCTGCTTTTGATGATCTTCAAGATTTTTGTTCTTTAGTATTTTACTGAATTTTTCCCGCAATTGTTATTAATTCATTTATTTTGGCATTTTATGCAGGCTTTGGGGAACATTTCTGGCAGATGTGGTCATTCAAATGCTAGGAACTGATTATGCAAGAATCTTGCGAGCAATTTATGCTTTTGCACAGGTACTAATCTTTTCTAGTTTTGGCATGGCTGAAATGTCTTTTATGTAGGGGACCCAAACTTGACAGTCAAATTAAACTAATACAAATGAAATATGTTGCGGATATTAGACAACCAGCTTCCTCTTTGAGAGGAAAATTTAGATGTGCACTTTACACCCTAACACAAACAGTAAACAAACCAGGTTACCGTCTAATCTATGAAGTTAATTGAGTTTTTATTGCTTTTACTTCAGATCCGTATCACTCGCACATACAGGTTACCTTCTGATTACTGAAAAGCTTTGCAATTTTGGGAAGATTCATTTTTAACATTCTTCAAATAGCTCAAGAGCTATAAGTGGGTCCCAAGCAGCATTGGCGTTGAAGGTCAATGTGGATGGTCATCATTTTAAGAAGAGATTTGTGGTCAAGATTAATTACTCTGTATGTATGTACATATAGTTTTGCAGGTAAAGTTAAACTACCAGTCTGCGTGTGTTGATAATTTTTGCATGTGTAAGAAGTAACAGTAAAAGCTGAAAAGATTATGTATTCTGTGGTGCTAAATTGATTGAGATTTGTGGATCTGCTGCTTCCATTTGCGTCTGCATATCTTTGGAAAGCAAGAGAATTTGACTGTTTATTTTAAGAGCAGAAGAATAAGATGCATATAGACTAGTGGTGATGCATGGAACTGGGAAGAGAAAATCATGAAGTTTTGGGTAGCTAGGGTAGGGTAGGGCCTCGGGGTCGCCATCCCAAAGTTGGTGGAGGGACTTGTAAGGTCCAGCCTCGTAAACAAAGAGTCTCCTGCATACAACCTGCGCTGGGGAATTTGGTTGATCTTGTTCATTTCATCCTCACCTAATTCCCAATCGAATATTTCAAGGTTCTGCTTCATCCTCTCCTTGTTGAAACTCCTGGGAACCGCACTTGCTCCTTGCTGGATGATGGATCTCAGTATGATCTGTATATACAATATATAATCACATTAATACATAGCAGGAAATTTATCAACTAAATTAATATATAAAAATGATAGGGAACACTTGTGGCACAGTCTTCCCTTTGGCAGCAGCGAGGTCCTCAATGATGGTATAATAATCTATCCTGGTATTGGTTGCCGAGGAGGAAGGTCCATAAACTCCCAAGGGAGAAAACGCACTCACATGAATTCCTTTCTCCTTTAGCACATGATTATTAACTCAGTCCAACAACTATTCTTCATCGAGTCTAGTTGATGACCAGTGACGTGTGGGAGGAAGGCTCAAGTGAGAGCCAACCGCTAGAATGTTAGGAAATTAGGGAGTAATTTTTGTATATATTGGTGTACCGGAACATACAAAAATTTCTCGAAATAAGTCTCTATATCGTACATATAATTATTGTTTATTTGACTTTTACTGTGCGTAGGCCATGGGTTGCTTAAGCATTATAGTAGTCTCTCTCCACAGAGTTCCAACAATAACAAGAACACAAATTATCCTATTCCTATTGCCCAAACCCCAAACAAAGTTCAACGGGATCTAAAGCTCCTCTCTACTCCCTCTCACCAACCATAATATCAAAGTTCTCTTTTGTATACTATAAACGTAACAGCTATAGCTCCCAAAAATACATATAAGATATCACTTGTGAAATTTGAAATGCAAATCTTGTAATAAATTATTAAAAGCCACAATTTCAATTCGAAAAGATTTAGCCAGCTCTATATATATAAATCCCATCTCCTAGCTGTTATTTGCAACATCTTTTTTATTATTTTGTATATTGAGACAAAGTTCGGGGGATACATTTAGAGATGTTGTATAAACGTTGTAGTTTGTATCATCAAAAGACAACCATATTATTGTCTTGATATGCAGTTAAGTTAAAAACAAGGAAGAGCTAGCCTCACTATATCAGCCCGGCCGTTTGTCGCATTTCTTGCATATTTTTTTATGCAACCAAATTATATGCCCTTTGTTTGAACATCCGGCCATTGGTTGGTCAAGGGCTGTCACTTTGCACCACAACAAATACAAACCAGATCAAACTACGACATTCACGAGAAAGAGACAGATAGACAGAGACGCTGTTTGTTTCTTTATAAATTGAAAGCCTAGGTCTAGCTGCTTAATCAATGGCTTCTAAAGCTATTCCTGCCTCCATTCTTGTATTGAGGATCTTCACTCTTTTAGCCTTAGTTGCTTCAGTTGTCGTGCTGGTTACCGACCACTTCACGCTTCAAAATGGCACCCAACAGCATTTTCAGGATATCCATGCATACAGGTATCATTTTCCAGCACCCTGTTCGTCCATCTCTTGTTTTTTGTTTATTCCGGACGATGGATTTTTGTTAAATAATATATAATTAATGTATGTCTTTGCATGATTAAAAATGGGCGCAGGTTCGTGCTTGCTACAGCAGCAATTGGAGCAGCTTACACGTTAATACAGTTACCTTTTGATATATACTATGCCTGTGCCCGAAAGAGGTTGATACCCAACGGATGCATGCCCGAGTTTGATTTCTATGCAGACAAGGTTGGGAAAATCACTCTAATCATTATAAGGCTAGCTAATCACAAGTTTTATTGAGTAAATTAATATAAGATAAAGATTGCTTTTTGATTGACATGGAAATGTGTGTGCATGCAGTTGGTTAGCTTGGTTCTAGCTTCGGGCGTGGGTGCTGGTTTTGGTGTGGGTTTTGAGTTCAAAAGAATCCTCAGTGATTTATTTCTACTGCTTTTATCACTAGGCGAGGATCCTGTAAGCTTGGATGAACAACAATCCAAGGATAATGATTTCTTTAACAGGGCAAATATTGCTACCGGAGTTTTGTTGGTGGGAGCCATTTGCATGGCTGTGATTTCAGTGCTTTCCTCCATCAATCGAACTTCAAATAGAGGTTTCTTCGGTTAATTAAGATTAATCTTTCTTTAATCGAACTTCAAATAGAGGTTTCTTCGTGTAACAACTCATTCATTCATTTTCGGGTTTCATTATCTATGTTATTTGTTTAATTTCCACTTCATTTATAAATTATATATCCGTCCGAATAAATATGAATCTATCTGCTTCCTTCACTATGTAACAAAGGGGGAAAAGCAACATCTATTTAGGGGGGGTATATTCACTCTGCTACTATAGCCCTATGTTGTTATTTTCAGAATTCAAATTCAAGCATGTGGTGTTTCTCCCGAGCAATAGTCTAAACTAAAATAGAGAGAGATTTCTCACACACGTACACACAACTAATTTATAGCATTTCCGATCAATAAATAATAAAAAAAGATCAAGTCCACGGGCCATTTGCAAGCGAGCCAGTTGTTTGGGCTTATGTAGCCCACAGTAATCTGTGGCAAACCCTGAAGCTGTGATTGTGAAATGAGAATATGGAATTGAAGGTGTGATTGTGACATAGGACAGGAGATAGATATGGGATAGGACCATGAACTCAATTTTACTGATTACGTGAAATGAAGGCTACACCTACAATGTAATGTAATGTATGTACATATATAATCATAATGGATCTTGTCGTTGGTTCCTTTTTAATAAAGAAGTGGGCTTTTATCTTTTGGATTTGATGCTTTGACTTTTGGACTTGCACAGGCAGACTTCTCTTTTTGGATTTTAAAGATCAAGTCTTCCCCACTCACATGCCTTGTTTCTTCAGTTATCGATATATTATTATCAACTTTTTTTTTTTTTTGTCAATCGATATATATTATTATCAACTTTGTTTGTAAGAGAAATTATAAGGGGGTATGTATGTAATGTATGGATCAAAAAGATGCCAAATGAACGGGTCCCTCCCTACACCCTACTTGAAAAAAAGAAAAAAGAAAAAAAATTGATGATTAGGGTTTGTTGGGCCAACTTTTGATGATTAGTTTTATATATATATCTGATAACTTCAAATGGAAATGAGAGAGAAAAATATATCATATATGGTTAACAAAATCCATGGCTTTTAGATCCTTCCCTGCAAAGCATATGTCACACTCATGTATGGAACCTTTTTGGTTGTAAATACCATACCACCTTTGTTAATTGTTATCTTTATTCTTTCTCTCTTTCCTTTTTTTCTAGCGTGTGTGTAACAGGTTAGGTTACCACTTACATTACAACTTCTATTGGGTTGGGGAGGTGAGATCACTTTATGTTTGCTTTGCTTTGCTTTCCTACACAACCCACGAGAGCATCCAAATTCTATTATTTTTCCTGCCAGATGATGACACAAACACCAAGTGTCAGGATGCGGAACACGTGTCACATGGTTTTGCCTCGATTTTGTGATACTTTGGTTCACTCCTGGGTGAGTAGATCCTCCTACTTTTTGGATATTTGTCTTTCATGTGAGAGGATCCAATAGCACTAGCACTACCAGGGTTTGAAAGCCTTGAAGCCTGGTTGAAGGTGATGGAGAGGGGAGACGGAAAGGAGAGAGGAGAGAGGAGAGGCACATGGAGACTAAAAGGTCTCTTCCTATAAAAGGGTACACATCATCACAACCAAAAAGATATAACAAAGAGAAAAGGGGGATGAAAAGAAGAGAAGAAGAGAAAAAAGAAACTAGAAGAAAGAAAAAGAGAGAAACAACAACCCACGCTCCCATGTCCTACTAGCTGCTAGATTATTATTAATTATTGTACGTCCGTTTACTTCTTCAACCCATGTTAATTAATTTTTATTTTTCCTCGTTGGCAAGAATAAAAGAAAGAAGGAATCATGTTCTAGAGAGAGAGAGAGAGAGAGAGAGAGAGAAGGAAAGGGGGTGAAGTGAAGTTGAGTTGGGAAGGAAGCTTCAACCTAGCTTACCAAAACTAACTTATATGTTGGGGAAAAGAAAAAAGACTGGATCGCTTTTTTGTGAGGAAATGACAAACCTTTGGAAAGAATTCACTGGAAATCTATTGATATCTGTCTCTTTCTTGTTTGGTTCATGTCCATTATGGGTACTGAAACTAGTCTTTAGCTTTTTTAATATTGCAAACTGCAAAGCCCCCTTTACCCCAACCCACCATGCTTTTGTGTCTGCTAGGGAGGGAGAGCATTATCAACATCGATCTTGTGACGATTTAATTAATTATCTAGACAAAAACAAAAACAAAATTATTATTTAAATTCTTAAAAAGAAATTGTAAAGACTTTTGATATCTTTTTTTGGTAAATACCACGAGGAGTCCCCACACCCGAATGGTGGGATTAATCCCCGTTCAGGGTTCGACTGGTCCCTGACCACAAAGTGCTTTCAACGAATTTCGAACTCCTGCCATTGAAGCACCAGGTAACTCTCCAGCTAAGAAGGGGATTTACCGTGAAAATATAGACAAGAAGTAAATGGCAATGGCCAACATCCCACACCTCCCTTGTTGATCTCTTGATACAATGATGATTGAACAAGATGTGTTTGTCTCGAGCAAATTAAATTGACATATATATCTTGCTTTGTTTGTAGCCTTGAATTAATTCTTGATATCTCTTTATATGTTTGTCCATATACATATGTATTAATTAATTATTACAAGTAAGAAGGGAACAAAAGAAAGAGGAAGGCAGGAGAGGATACCATCAATATGACAACATGATCGAGAGATATGCCTTCAATCGGGACATGCATGCTTCCAATGCCTTTTTTACCACACACATATATCAAAATTAATTATTGCTACGTGGCCCTTTAAATAATTAAGACACTAGCTAGTACAATTATTTATTTTAGTATGCCCATTCTTTTCATTTCTTTCGTTACACTTTTATTATTATTAATTTGCTCACTGTATAAATTATTAGACCATGTTTCTTATGATCATTTTTAACAGTCACTAATTACAATATAACAAGGGACGGGATTTGTTGTCCTCATTTTTCATATGTCTTTTTGTATTCCTTACATAATTTTTTGACACGTATCTAAACACTTAACTCCAACATAACACTCTTAACTTGAATACATTAGAAAAATAAGCAGCTACTGTATTGAGGCGGGTGTGTATAATGAAATCAAGAATATAAACAAGGACGAAAATGACAAGGGAAACTTCTGAAAGGAATAAGAAGAAGCCAAGGAAGTAGGGTTTGAGCATGAGTGCTGCTAATAAGAGATGACAAGGGAGAGGAAAGTAACAGGAAATTATTTAAAATTGGCCCTTGAAGTTAAAGGGGGAGGGGACCCTTCCTTCCTTCAAAGTGCAAAGTGCAAAGTGCAAGGTGGCTTAGCTTTAGCTAGCTCCACTCCAAGGCAAGCTTACTTGATCAGCAGTTGCGAGTCTTGGAGGGCTCTGCGTCACCGCATCACTGCTTGCTTCATTATCAGCCGACCAACAGAATCCTCGGCCCAACTTCAAATGTCCATGTCTATCCTCTCTCTCTCTATCTCTTCTCTGTATATATATATATATATATATATGTATATGATGCTGACAGCTAGACTCCAATCAGTCTCTTGATTCTCTGTCTCTCCGTGTGTCTCTCTCTCTCTCTCTGGTGGTGTGAAAATACAGGATATATACATCTAAGCTAGCTAGCTACATACTGAAATTGAGGGATATATGGCCCCCTGCCCCTCATCAATTGATCTTATGTATATATATATTTGAGTTTGACGGCTGCTGGTACACGTGTAAGGCATCTAAGGGTTTTGTCCTTATGTTTAGAGATGGGACAATCCCGGTCCATCAGTAACATCATGCATATGCGCTCCTCCTGCACTTAGTGCACAAATATTGATTCTCATCCCTTCTGCTTGCTTGCTAGTCTGTCATCATCAGTCATGTATATAATATATGACATGTATATGCATGCAGTAAGTAACAAAACTCTGCAATATTACAGTCCCATCTATATGGCAATTGACAGTGAAATCTTACAAATTATGTAAGATTACATCGATAATTTATACATACACTTATAATTAAACAAGCTCCCCTGAGACTTGAGACCAGAGACAGGGGAGAGCCACCCCTTTTCTTTATTTACGTTGTAACATATTACATTACATATATGCATATGATTCTTCCGAACCAAAAAAAAGAAAAAGAAACCATAGGCATTAGATATGTATGTATTCTGAGTAACGTGATGCAATGATGAATTTACGTATACGAAGGATCAACCATATCTTTTTGCTTTCAGCTTTCTACAATCAATAAGTTTCTTCAAAGAAGGTGCGAAAAAGCTGCAGGGGGGTTGCTCGCTCTGCTGGTTAATTTCTAGATCTTATATATATACAATTATATATACAGAGCTTTTTAATTGGTGTCGGTATTGACGGTGCACTTGCACGTGCAGATGAAACCCATGTTTGATCTGCTTGTTTAGTTTAAGTATCAAAGGATGAACATGATCTGTTCTGAAACCTTAAAGTGAAATAATGTGTAATATCTCTCTCTCTCTCTCTCTCTCTCTCTCTCTCTCTCTCTCTCACACATTCTTATCTTCTATATATGCAGCAGGTATATATATATATATCTACAACTGTCTTTTACTTTTACTTTGCACACTGCATTGGCTATTCGGAAAATTGCATGTCTGGGACAATTAAGCAATATAGCTAGTTTTGATGCGTGCTTATCTATTCACACCTTTCCAGAACTATAACTATATATGTATATATGCAAAGAATATTTCCCATAATGTTTTAGTAGCATAGAGGGAGAGAGAGAGAGAGAGAGAGAGAGAGAGAGAGAGAGAGAGAGAGAGAGTGCCTTAAATTAAAGATGCCCTGCCTGTACACAAAACTTCTGATGCGGGGAGAGAGAGAGAGAGAGAGAGAGAGAGAGTAGCTAGCTGGAAAGGGAATTGCAAATACCAGCATTTCAGTAATGCTTGTGGAATCAGCATATCTACATAACCTTGTGCCATGTACCTGAATGTTGCTTTACCAAACTTAACTACCTTAATTACCTGTTTTCGACTTAAAAAATACATGTTTGACTCATAACTAAGAGGAAGTAATAATAAAATTATAAACAGATAGAACAAAGAAGAAAACAAGTAGTCATATATAATAGATTTTATATATCAATTTAAAATACTTTTATCATATATACCAAAATTCTGCGAAACATATAAATGAAATGAAAGATCCATGTTAATATGTTATAATATTGGTCGGGTATATTGTCAGCTTGGTCAGCAGCAGAGGAGGGGAGCTTACAATACAAACAAATACAAAAGGGACAAGGGCATCGGGAAACAGTGTGATAGGGGACCCCATTGCCTCTGCTCACCCATCATGGAATTATTAGACGACAGAGATACCATTATTCACCCAAACATTCATTCATTCATACCCTCACCACCACTTCCGATATATATATATATATATATATATATATATGATGATGATCTGATCTATCTTACATTTTATATGAATTATATATACAAGTCATATACATAGACGACTCATAATGATGCAGTGTGACAAAGAATGGCTAGCTTAGAACATGTAATTCTGGAATTCACTAGGAAGTTATGAGGAAATCTCAAAATTTATTGATAAATTGGAATAACAAAACATAACCCTAGTCACGAATAAATCTATTTAAATACCGATAGAAACCCTATGAATAAACAAGGAATTAAAATAGTAAAAATAACAAAGTTTCCCAAAAATGTAAAAACATAAAAATTGGACTTTGGGCTACTAAATAATCTCGGATGCCTGAAAAAGTCCATATATCATGGCAAAGCGGTGAGTTTTACTCGTGACGGCCTTTCTCTTCCAATCGACGGGTTTGGGCTCAAATCTGAGCTTAGAGCCCAAATATGCAGTTTGCCCGATTTACCCTTGCGCACGCGTCTCTCCAACTCCTCTTCGATTGCTTCCACCATATGTTCTACATCACATACGTATTTAAATCCTCAAACTTTGCCCCATTTTAAACATGCATGCATGCCCATATGTTATGTCACGACCCGACTCCCCTAGCAAGATATTGTCCTCTTTGGATCCCTGCCCTCATGATTTTATTTCTGGGAACTCACGAGCAATTTCACAGTGAGTCACCCATCCAGGAATTGCTTTAGCCCAAACACGCTTAACTTCGGAGTTCCTACAGAATCCGAAGCTAGTGAGCTTCCAAAAGACCTTTTGCTCGATAGAGAAGTGTCCACACATATAAGGCACTTCACCATTCCCTCCCCGAGCGATGTGAGATTGCTAACCGTTCTTGATTCCCCAAAACACGGATCTTACATGTTAACTTAAGGTTGCCTAAGCCTTCATTAAACATTTTTAATTAAGTGATCTTCGATCCAAATCAATCACTAGCTTTTCATAAGTGACCAACCTATTGCATATACGAATGTGTTGGATGAAATGTCTAAAAAGAGACTTCGTCAGTTTTTCCAGTCCTATAAAAAAAAGAAAAAGAAAATTATAAATCCATCACTGCATATTCATGCATGGTTTATTACTTTATTTGATAGGGGGTTTATTTGTTTTCATGTTTCATTTCTTTTTTGTCTTATATAATTGTATAAAGTAATTACTGGTAGGCTTGTGAGGCATTTTTTTCATGGAACTGGGCCAACCTGAAAGAATATGAGTCTGCAGCCACTTGGTTTCGACCCCACCTCAACCCATTCTCAAGTCATCCCTTAGAGAGAGAGAGAGAGAGAGAGAGAGAGAGAGAGAGAGAGAGAGAGTAATAATAATGAAGAAGAAAAACAAAGCTGCTCCTGTCCTACATATACATATATATAAAATGGAAAATTAATTGTTTATAGTGAAGAAGGAATGGGGGGATGATGGGATTTAGATTCTTAACACATGCAGCCTCACAAGAGAATGTCCTTGGCAATCATCTTGCCCATTGTGTTCTCGATCCCGAATCTAATCATACTTTCCTTATGCATTAAATTATTCGTTACTGTATATACTAATCAATTTATAACAAATCAAACTATATAATTATTGTATTAAGCCTATCAAACAAGACTCGTCTCTCTTGTCTTTTCCACTTTGTCGGACACACACATACATATATATATAATTTATAAACATGGCTCTCATGTGTCTGGTTTTTTTCTTCTACTTTTCTATAATTAGGACTTGTTAGCTTCCGATATAATTAACCCATAAATAGAAGATAAGGGGGGTGAGGTTGATCAGGATTTGAGGTGATGAATATTATGGTTGAGTTGAGTATTGAGATGGGTCCCAATTTTTTTTTGGGCCCGGCAGGCAACCACCAAACAGGAGAGCCATAGTTCTGCTGTCTAAGTTTCACTTTCTTAAGTAGATCTTTTGTCAATAAATTAAGAGAGAGAGATATATAATCACCTCCTCCCCCGCCCCCTCTTTCTTGCCGTACAAATTTATTGATTAATATTCCCTAATCCATGTTTTTTTTTTTGTATCTAACGTCCATAATGATGTTCATGTATCTTTCCAATTACAACACGAACAAGGGCCTGGTTTCTCATAGTATAATATAATAGGCTGCATAAGTACATACGTACAGTGGTTTCAATACGCCATATATCCGTATAATATTACATAATTAATTTTAGTCGCATTTATAAACCTAAGATATGATGAGGAACAAAGCTTACTTTCATTTGTGATTGATTCTTATAATTAATTATAAAAATTAATTGATTGTATTAAAGGACAAACAAAAAAAAATTTGTATTAAAGGACAAGTTGCAATCTTTCAAGCCATTGAGGGCAATAGATCATTGTGTGTCTTTACATCAACACTGTCCATAAATCAATCGTTTTCATAATTAATTGTGTGAACATCATCTGAAAATGAAAATACTTTTAACTATAATTACCGCTTTTGGGAATCATATGATCAAAACCAGTCAAATCTAAATGATTACTGTTTTTATCAGTTATGATCTATTTTTCAAACTCTTTAACCTTCCACTCATCAACCGTCCGTAGATATAAATTATAACTCGGTGAGGCGTTAACTCATTGTTTTTATCAGTTAGTATATACTTGTAGGATGTTTCTCGGTGGAAAAAAAACCCAGATTGATCCAGAAATGAAAAGCCAATGCTGCCAATTTGAACTCACTATTTTGGTGATGCACTCAGTTTACCAAAAAGTAATAGCATCTTGCACAGAGAATTATGATTTCATTGACTAGTATGCCCTTGAGCGTGACATCACATCCTGAGCAGCACCTTTATAAAAGCTGCTTCCAAAATTAATAAATCAGACTATCTGCACCTTTCTGCACATTGAGGAGAAAGGGGTACTCCGGTCAATAAATCAGAGTATGTGTATGTATTTATAATATATAGATGGAGATAGAAAAATGAAAAATGAAAAATGAAAAATGGAGTGGAGGAGAGGAGAGGCAAGGCTTACGTGTATATTTGGAGCTTGGTCTGTATTAATGCATGCAAATAGCAAATGAAATTTTTACTGTGAATGAATTATGAGTGTGTTTTGTTTCTTTGTGGGGATGTTTTTCCTTGTGGAGCCCATTGCTGCTTGTGGGATCGAGTTTCGAGCTTTGTGATTGGATCTCTAATTTCTTCCTCTCTCTCTCTCTCTCTCTCTCTCCTTCCTTTAGAAGGTGTTTATTAAGGACAGACGCTACACAAGAATAGCTGATGAAGATGAGCGTTGGAAGAAAGAAAGAAAGAAAGAGAAGAAGAGAAAGCTGGTTGTTTCCAAAAGCTGAGAGAGTTGAAAAGATAAATAAAAGAAAGCTGATAGATAGCATGAGGTAACCGAAAGAAAGAAAGATTAGCTTTTTTTTTTTCCATCTTCTCTTGTAGCCTTTGTAGCTCCATCTTCTCTCTCCCCCACCTCTTCCCCAATATCACCTTATTACTTTCAATTATATTAAACTTCAATTAGAGAGAGAGAGAGAGAGAGATCGCTTTGCATCTTATATTATAGAGAAGCGAGTGATTTACTACAGAGGAGATCAGAGTTGATAATTCACCAAGCTCTATGTTACCCAATAACTCCTCTTCCTCAGTTCCTTCTTCTGAGCCCTTTTCTTGCTTAGAAAATGGCAATACCAATAAAAGGAAAAGAAGACCTGCAGGAACTCCAGGTACTTATATATTCATGTTTGAGTTCTTTTGTTCTCCTTGGTGTAATTTTATGGTTAATTTGGCGGTGTGATATATAACTGTATTAATATATTATATAATCAAAATAGATCCAGATGCGGAGGTGGTGTCTCTTTCACCGAAAACCTTACTGGAATCGGATCGTTACGTTTGTGAGATCTGCAACCAAGGATTTCAGAGAGACCAGAACCTGCAGATGCACCGGAGACGGCACAAGGTGCCTTGGAAGCTGTTGAAGCGAGAGACTCCGGTCGTAAAGAAGAGGGTGTTCGTGTGCCCAGAACCAAGCTGCCTGCACCATGACCCCTGCCACGCCCTCGGTGATCTTGTTGGCATCAAGAAGCACTTCAGAAGAAAGCACAGCAATCACAAGCAATGGGTGTGCGACAAGTGCTCCAAAGGTTACGCAGTTCAATCCGATTACAAAGCCCATCTCAAAACTTGCGGCACCAGAGGCCATTCTTGCGACTGCGGCCGTGTTTTCTCAAGGTTTTTATTCATTTCTTCGATCGTCTTCCAATTAATATATAATTATACACATATCAAGGTTTTTTAAAATTATTTATACATATATATGAGATGAGATATATCATGATTAATTTCATATGGCAAATTCAAAAACGCATCATCATATCTATTGAAATTGAATTGATCACCTTGCCTTCCAAAGCTCTTTTTGTTAATTGGGTTTGACTTTGAAAAAGTAAAGAAACACAAAAAAGGTATTTGGTCCTCTTTGACTGACGGAACTTGACGGAACCTTGATCAAGTTGTTAACTACTGCTTTCGTTTCAACACATTTCCCGAAGATGAACATCATCTATTCTATGCTATGTGGAGAGATGTTTTGCTTCGTTTTTTTGTTTTTTCTTGTTTTTTTTGGCATCCCAACACGTAAAACGGCTACTGCTGACCCCAAGTATTATTATATGTAAATGCCATTGTCAAATATTTCCGTGGGTGCATGATATATATATGGAATATCGAGTAGCTTTTAAGGTGTGATTAATTAACATGTTTTTATTCTTAAAATTTAATTAACATATAAATATCCTCATATCTCTTCCCTAGCTACTGTCATCCCCATATAACTGTATATATAAATTAAAAGCTGCTAATTAAACATTAACTATAATATCTTTATTAGAATTAAAATTTAATTAATGAATAGTTTGTTTAAATTTATTTTTATTTTCATAGGGTTGAGAGTTTCATAGAACACCAAGATGCCTGCAATATGGATCGTGTGCGGTCAGAATCACAAGCACTGCAGCCGGCCGCATGCTTGTCAAGAACAGCTTCAAGTCCCAGCCCATCCTGCAGTGACAACAATTTCAGCAGGGCTCCTCCCAATTGGCCTCCTCCATCTAATTTGGTGCTACCACATCCGAACCCAACCGAGTACACCAAATTAATCTTAACTAGTACTAGTCCTCCTGCTCATCCTGATCATCTTCAACCTACATTAGTATCCAACAAGGCACTCTACAATTTGGATCTTCAGCTCGCAACAACATCCAATAATATTCCCATCAACGAAGTCTCATCGGTTTCCTCTAAGAGAGAAGAAAACCATTCCACCCAGCTGCAGCTCTCAATTGGGTCATGTGATTTTGGTGGCGGTGAACTTCATCAGAATAAAAACGTTGAACACTCGAACTTTATGATCACAAATAGAAATTACTCTCCGAGGGACAAGGAGATGAGGGAAAGGGAAAGCAGCAGCACCACTACCAATCATCATGAGCATGATGATGATCAGAAACCAAAACCTTCAGCTGGGATATCGATATCGGCAGCATCGTCAAGGCTGAAAGAAGAAGCACGAGAGCAGTTAAGGCTTGCCATGGCAGAAAAGGCTTATGCTGAAGAGGCCAGGCGGCAAGCGGAGCATCAGATTGAACTGGCCGAGAAGGAGTTTGCAAATGCCAAGAGAATAAGGCAACAAGCACAAGCTGAGTTAGACAAAGCTCAGGCTTTGAAGGAACAAGCCATCAAGAAAGTGAACTCCACCATTCTCCAAATCACTTGCCATGCTTGCAAGCAACAATTCATTCAAGCTGATCATCCAACAACAAGATCAAGGGCAACCCCAACCCCTACTCACGATGCAATCAATCATTCTCTGCTACTCAGTTACATGTCATCGGCTATAACATCAGAAGGTGATCCATTAGACAATAATAATATTCGACCTCATCATGCAAAACCTGCTAATTAACCCCTAGTAGGTTTCCTGCCAGTGCTAGCTATTTCCCATCCTCAGATCTTTATGTAAACCTTTTTCTTCTTTTCTTTTGATCGATCATATTATCTACATATAACAGGCTGGTTATTGGGATAATAGAATCAGGCCCATAATGAGTAGACGAGTGTTGTATGGATCGTGCAATTCGTGTGATGTTATTTGTTCATTTATTAATTTGGTAATGAAGATCACTATCGATCATATATATATTTATATAATGCATGGTTTTGTTACTGAATACTGATCATTCATTTACCTTGATTAGGTTAATAAGTGTTAATAGATCAGGTTAACTTTCTCAACAATATCATCACTCCATGGTTTGTAACTATATATATGTACGTATATTGATCATTAATTGAAAGAGATGGTGGCCTGTGGTTTTGTCTTGGATCCCTGAGTAACTTTAGAAGTAGCCTTAGCGTTTTCTGTTTGGACTATTTGAAGAAGATCATAATGGAGGTGACTCTCCAGTTGTTGCCGGGGCCAGCATTAATGAATATATAATACGTACTGACCCAAATTTGAAACCTAAAATCTTTTCTGGTGTATGGTGAGAGAGAGATGAGTTCAGATCAGATAGTCCTTAAATTTGTTTGTGATGACTGGTATTCTGGTGTATGGTGGGATATAAATGCGAATGAAAAAGGGAGCACCATGGTTTTCAGTTCCAACTGTTGTAAGGCCGGGGGGTTAATGACAGATTCAGAAGTCGCTCTCAACGTCCAAACACACAGACACAAACAAACTCCATTCATAATTATAAACACTGCCACGCTCGCACCCTTCATCGATCAGTACTATTCTCTCTCTCTGTGGCTCGCATCGCATGCATAAGAATCAGAGCCATATAATAGCAGTGCGTGCAGAGGAAGCTCTCAGCATCTTTCCAAATATATGCAGAGACCATTCAAACCTTTTGGAGTTGAAAGAAACCTTACTTTGGCTAGGAAAATAAACAAACTGCAGCTTCTGCATTCCTTTGCCTTGTGTGTTGTGATCTGTTTTATTATGGGGGGTATATGGCCGAAACCGAAACACAAAGGGCAACCTGACCATATATCATATTCACTGCAAAGCCCAAACTCATCATCACTCATTCTCAAACCAAAACTCTACTAAAACTAAAGGGTTTTTAGGTCCATTGGTTCATGAATTTTGACCCGATTCACATTTTGGTCCCTTAATTTTCAAAATCGTTCATGTGGTCCTTCAACTTTAGTTTCGTTAGGTCAAATTATCATGCCATAAGTTTTGTTAACTTTTTCTGTTAAATTTGAGCATGTGCATGACGCATGGTGTACTATTGAGGATCAAAATCGAAAATTACTTCAGTCCTGGGAAAAAACTTCCCTCCATCATCACCCACACACCCCATATTCCTCTTTTCCTCTTCAATCACTCATCATCACCCACACACTGTCTCTATGCTTTTGGAAATGGTTGAGTTTGAGAAAGATTTGGGTTGTCTTGGGTTCTATGGAGGAACAATGTACAATTTGGGGGAGAAACTTTCTCCGGCGTCACTCTCTCTCATCCAGATATGAGAAATTTGTTTCATTTTTTTCTTCAAATTTTATTATGTATTGGGGAATTTTGGAAAATTTAGAAATAGTGTGTCCGAGAGAGATTGTGTTGGGTTCGTGTTTTGTCGAGGAGTGTGGTTTGGGGAAGAAAACTTTCCGGCGCCACTCCCTCTCCATATTGAGCCATTCTATTATCACTTTTTCATCTTTAATTTAAATATATTAGGGAAAAAAGGGGGAGAAATCAATAGGTGATGAAGGAGTGACTGAAGAGAGAGAGAGAGAGTACGGAGTTGTATAATTTTTACGAACTGAGAAACATGAATGGAGGAGAGGGATGGATGCGGAGAGAGAAGAGGAAGAAAATGGGTGCAGAAATTAAAATTAATACAAAAATATCATTTTACCCTTGCATTTAATAGAAAAGATAAAAAATATAAAAAAAATTGACGTCATGACCATTTGTCCTAACGAAAGTGAAGTTAAAGGACCATAGGAACGATTTTGAAAATTAAAAGACCAAAATGCGAATCGGGTCAAAATTCAAAGACCATTAGGCCTAAAAACCCAAAACTAAAAAGTGCAGTTGCTCTTTGCTCCCATTTTGTGCTGCTCTCACCCAGTGCCATTATTTCCCCTATTTTTTTGTTTTCTTTTCTGATTCACATCATTCATTAATATGTTCAAGCATTATCAATTATTTTTCTTCTTTAAATATGTTGACACCTGGTTTGACCTCACTTAGGTGAGCCTCTAATAGGCTGCCACATGGACAGGCCCAAGGATAGAAGGATGTTGTCTTTCTCCTATAAAAGAGACTCTCTTCCTCTTCTCTCCTGATCAGACTCCTCTCCCATTTGTAAAGGCTCTCAAGCCTCTCATTGTAATCCCTACACATATATATACAAATACAACAACCAGTGGATATAGCCCAAATTAATGGGTGAACCACTCAATCTCTTAGTTCTTCCTCTATATCATTACGTTTTACTTGTATGATGGTGATTATTACGGCTATCCCCAAATTACGAGTGAACAAAATATTAAAAATCCTTTTCTTAATACCCCAGTTGTTATTTGGATAGTACTAGTAGCAAGCAAGCAAAGTTGTTATTTGTTTGGGGCTTCCTTTCTTTACTAAAAGCCCCTAAATAGTTAGTGATTTATGAAAGCCCAATTTCAAAATAAGAATTTACAGCTACAATAGTGCCCACTGCACTGCCTTATGTGGAAATGAAGCCCATCGCTGAACCTCAAGCAAGCATCCAGCATCCAGCATCCAAGTTGAAAAGTCCTAATGTCCCAAGTTCAAGGGGTAATTAAGGGTCAATGTAACTTGTAAGTATGTATCCGTGATTCTTGCTAAAGTTATCTGTATCTACTCTCTATATCGTGCATGTATGCCCCGCTTGCATCATAATTAATTAAGCAGATATTAGCTAGGAATGGGTGATGATAAAACCAGTTTAATCTTTGTCCACAGATTCATTACATGCATATATAGATCAAGTGCAATGTAACTTTCACCAATTGCAGATTATTCTTTTTAATTATTATTATTACAATTTACAAGCTCTGCTGCTGCATGCGTAAGTTGGTTGGTTTATTAGTGCTTTAAGTAATACTACAACGTCATGTCATGCCCAGAAAAGAAGAAGAAAGAGATGTAGCCAGCATTTTAAAATAATGTTTCACCAAACCAAAACAGTTTTACGTATATTAATCTAGTTAAAATGTCTAAAGCACATGCTTAAATACCTTAGAGCTCCACTGATCAATGATAACACAACTACTTCAATGATTGTTTCATTTTTGATCAGGTCATGTTACATGTTTGTCGGGTTCATGAACTTGTAACATTTTTTTATTACCACATTATGTGCGAGCTGAGGAGGACCGACGAGGATGAAAGCCCATAAATGTTCTCTTGTCCCACTTCTCTCTGATTCTGATGGCAGTCATCATTCTCATTTAGTCGGATATAATAAATACTATAGTATGTATTTTGGTTTTTAAGGTAAATATGGAGTCAAACGATGGCCATTAAGCATCATGCATGGCAGGAATTGCAGCCTTAAGCTAGCCCCAGGCAGTGGTGTAGCCATATATGCCAGCTTGTACAGTGCTGCAACAGTGACTTCACACTGAGTGAGTGGTGTGGATAAAAGGGAAACAAGGCGGTGCTACGAGCAAAAGCCAAAAAGTAAAAAAGCCAGAAGCCAAAAGCCAAAAGCCAAAGGCCATAAGCGAAAGACAATTATTATAATGGTTATTTCCCTACACCACACAATATTACAAATGAAGACTGTCTAACAACAAGAGTGAACCGTAAACAGGAAACCGTTGCCACCCATTTCCCCAACCAACTTCACATCATGAATAATCTATATGTTATATTATATATGCTCATTTTCTATATCCAGCTGCTCACAGCCCGAGCCTCGGCGTCAGTCACACCATTATAATTTTTATATATATCTTCCCGTCAAAGTCAATGCTCTATATGATCACAAGGGTCATTAAATGCCCTACCATATCATAAAGTATGGGCCGAAAAATTTAAAAGATTTTGCGCATCTCTATTTGTTGTCTATTAGTTTTGAATTGGATGCTTAAATTCTAACGCGTGTATAGCTATCGATACGAAGTTATTTAGCATAGCACATATATCCTGACAGATTATTCTTTGTGTGACAGCAAGAATTGATGGGTTTAGGCATGGTTTGCTTGGCTGCATATGGACTAGAGAATTAACAGATGGGCATGGCCTAGCTTCTGTGTGATCATTTGCTTGTGGGTGTTACTAAATACTGTTGGAGGATTGGATGCCCTGCAGTGAGTGAATATAATATTTATTGAGGAATCTTTAGACGCCTTCTAACCTGCTTTGGCCTTCTCTTCTCACTCATGACACGTGTCATTTTTACACTTAAAAAATGGAGATTTTGACATAAAGGTTGTCTAATGTAATAATGGCGTTGTTTTATGTGTAGAAATTGCCACGTGTCATGAGGAGAAAAATGTCCAAAAGCAGGTTAGAAAGAAGATTGCTAGCATTCCCCTTCTCATTAACACATCAAAATTACTTGCATAAATAAATATGAGAAATGCTAGCATTTTTTATTTTTTTTATTTTTCTATTATCTTAATGATGTGTCGATTTTTACACTAAAAATAATGTCATTAATACATTAGACATTATTTTTAATGTAGAAATCGATACATATCATGAAGATAATTGAGAAGATTAAAAAAAAAAAAAAGAGGTTACTAGCAGTCATCTGTGTTAATATAGCATAATAATTAGATAGAAGAAGAAAACAAAAGTATATAGCTACTGATTGCAATGTTGTCGTACACGGATTGGGAAGTGACATAGATTTCCTTTACCAATTAATGCTAAACTACAAAATACTAGTCTTTTGTTATAACCCTACTTTACTTTCCCAACGTGAATTATTGGATTAAACCCATACCATTTCTGCTTCACGACAGGGCCCGCTACGGCCTAAAGCCTACTCTCTCCTCTCTCCTCTGAAACTGAAGCATTCACTCCATCGCTATTGTAATTATTTTGTAATATTGCTTGCTACTAGGACACTTTTGCCCATTCATCTTCCTCCAAACTACAAGATACAACCATGAGTGAATATCCATCCCTCGCCATACCTCTTCCTTACTATCGAGTTGTTGGACAATCATGAAGAGAAATTTTCATACAACAGGAATAACATTTTTCATTATTTTTTATTAATAACGTAATGACATATATAATAATTTTTTTTTACGTATTATTGTGTTATTGATCAAGAATAATAAAACTTCCATTATAGGTAAGTTTTTTTGGATTACCTTGACTTGCCTTTTATTTAAGCTTCTTGCGTTCATGAACCCAATATCCTCTTTATCACCCTTCCTTTTCCTAGATTTACGAATATGCCATGGCATGTCTCATTTTCTCATCCTTAATACTGCTACTCTTTCAGTAATATATGTATATATACACGTGGTTGAGTTGTGTCCAAATGCCACCGGAAAGTCCCCCATACATATGGATCATGGGTCACCTCACCTGGTTCATTTTTTCATTTTTTCATTTAGATAGAAATCCATATATAGAAAGGTACAAAAGTATAGTTGGTCACAACTACGGCTAGCTAACATGGGCACTAGTGTAAATAATCGAACCAAACAGTACCACTTTGAAAACCTCTCTACCCATTTTTATACACTGCAATTGTAATCTCAAAGACAGAGAGAGAAATTAGAGAGAGAAAAAGAGAGAAAAAAAAGAAAAGAGGGAGATGGAAGGAGATCATCATGATCAGAACACAAATGAAGTATATAGAGAGTGCTTGAGGAACCATGCAGCGAGCCTTGGCAGCTACGCCACAGATGGCTGCGGAGAGTTCACACTCGACGACGCATCCCCAGGCGGCCTACAATGCGCCGCCTGCGGATGCCACCGCAACTTCCACCGCAGAGTCACCTATGCAGCCACGTCATCACAAGCTGCAGGAGGCAGCGGTAGATCATCAGGTCATCATCATCATCATCATAATCGTGTGATCATGAGCAGCAGCAGCCGAGGCCGAGATCCGGGCGACAACACTATAGCAACACAAGATCAACTCATGGATTACAATGCTGGCGGTGGTGGGTCCCCGGACAGTGGAGACAGGATGAGCGGGAAGAAGCGGTTCAGGACAAAGTTCACGGCGGAGCAGAAGGAGAAGATGCTGGCGTTTGCAGAGAAGCTGGGGTGGAAGCTGCAGCGGAAGGATCTAGAAGATGAGATTGAGAGGTTCTGCAGGAGTATAGGGGTAAGCAGACAGGTATTCAAAGTGTGGATGCATAACCACAAGAACCTTTCCTCATCTTCTACTTCTGCATCTACCGGCAATGCCTCTTCTTCTCTCACTACCCAGTAGTACTACTAGCTCTCTCTCTCTGTGTTTCTCTTCGCTATGCCTAGGCCTTTTCTATGGGTCTACTACTAATCATTATATCAGATAGACTAATTATTTGACTGTTTTTTAGCTTCCTTTATTGACAGTATTAATTTGGTCTTCATTGCTTGCTTTTCCTCATAAACTAAGCTGTATATAATTAATCATTGCCTTCCTTTTTTTTCTTTGTAGTTCTGTATATGCTATGCTGCATGTTAATTAGTTCTTCTATTCTATATAAAGTTGAAATTAATCATCTCACAGATCTATATATATAGTAATAACTGATGAGATAGTTTCCATTTGGTTAATCATTTCCTAATTATCCAGTGGAAATACTGATGATGAGTTATTTTTAATTTTAATTTTAATGAAAACTTACAAGACCTCCTTCCTTAGATATATATATATATATATATATATATTCTGCGTGGCCCGCCCTCTCTCCCTTTTAGCTAGCTTCAAGGCTTTAGAAAAAGTTATATGAATATCTTGTCCTATCAAATTAAACATCTCTTCAACTCTTTCATGATTCATACCCCTTTTCAAAAATCAGTTATCAGAATCACAAAGAAAATACAAATAACCACGCGACATCTCAAATCAGAATATTTTGTTAATTAACTTTGATGCATGACATGAGAGAGAATCCATTTTAGTGTGTAATAGTTAATTGGCACCGGCAGTGTAATCATTTCCAATTTTTTGTTTTGTATGTACGCGGAGTGGAGACAAAAGAAAAGTTTTGCCGACAAACATACCTCACCTCTCTCACCTCTCTTTCAGACCCCAAAAAAAAAAACCTCTCTCACCTCTCCCTTGCTATAGTTGTTAGGTTACCAATCGTGAAGACATGCATTATCCCGACCTCATGTCTTGTCCAAATCAAATTCATCCTTGCTGCCATGGCTTGTCTGTCCACCCTTGCAATATTATCTGTCCTCTAGTGACGAAATGCATTCTTCATAGTCCATAAAAAAGAGTGATTATGCTTAATTAATTCCTTCAATCTATTGCTATATTGCTATTGCTTGAGGAGAAGCATTGGATCATCATACGCAATTTTCTATGATTTACTTTCTTCATCTACCTATATCCTATCCATATAGTCAAAGAGAGAGAGAGAGAGAGAGAGAGAGAGAGAGAGAGAGAGGCACGGTTGGTTTCGATGACATCTCTTTCTCCCTCGGTTCAGTTGTCGAATGGGCCTCTGGCTCAGTAGACAAGTTTTGGATCGTTACCCTCAAAAGAAAGAAAATACAAAAGTAAAATATGAGGTTGTGTTGTGTTTGCTGCGCTTAGAAAACAATTTCAAACAGTAAAAATTAAAAACTAAAATTGAAATGATTATCAAATAGACCCTAAATTTTGGCCTTGTGCTTTCTTTTGCATGGCTTTATACAGGCCATTTGTCTGAAGCTTTGCAGATTTGGGCCGACTAACCTTTTCTGAATGGGCCTTCTTTGCTCTGTTTTACCATTGGGTATTTATTGGCTTATTAAACTAGGAATTCAGAGAGGAAATAAGAAAGAAATATTAAGAAATTCCCCAAAGAAAAGAGAAATCCACACAATAGATAAGCACAACATTTTATAACTCAGCAGCAGCAAAGCTAAATTCTACCCAACAACATAAAAGAGAATTCCACCTTGTTAACACAGGTCCAAATTACCAATTCTATAATAATCTGCGAATGTTTAATTCATACCCCTACCCTGTTTAGAATCCAAAAACTATATTCACTTGTTAAGCATCATTCTCACAAACTCCTCATAGTTCACCTGCCCATCGCCATCTTCATCTGCTTCACGAATCATTTCATCCACTTCTTCATCTGTCAGTTTCTCCCCAAGATTTGCCATTACATGTCGAAGCTGCATGGTTTCAAATATGCAATAAGGTTGGTTTTCGGTATAAGTTTCCACTACGCCCAATCTTAAATAGATCATCCAAAAAATAGCTAATTGCGATCTTTACCTCAGCAGCAGAAATAAAGCCATTCTGGTCCTTATCAAAGACCTTGAAAGCTTCTTTGAGTTCCTCCTCAGAATCAGTATCCTGTGGAAGTTTTAGTTCAACAAACTTTGCGTGTAAATACATATCTAAACTATTCCAGTCAGTCACATATCCAGACCACAGGCAGAAAAGTAAAACAAAATTTGCAGAGGCCCCAATAAACAAAGGAAGGAAAGGTTCAACGGAAACATATCGATACTGTGTCTTCAATTCTATAATTATCAATACCTATTATTACAAACTGCACAGTCAAGACTCGAGAGATATTACCCCGATGATTGCCCAAAGATTTAAAAATCTTAGTGTTGCTACCATGGCAATGCATTAGTTATAATTATAAGTGACACTAGCAAACATTGTTTTTAGTTTTCCGTAAAGATCAAACTAAAACAGAGCAATTACATTTAAATGAAAGATTTATCAGAGTCCACAAGAACCCCATTTTCATGTGATTCACCAAAGTTGAGTTGAACCAAGCATGAAGCACAATAGATTACCAGCCTGAGAATTCTAGGGGGGTAAAGCAATATGACACTGTAATGGGTAAAATAATGTAGATACCTTCATCTTCCTTGCCATCAAATTCAGAAACTCAGAGAAATCAATTGTGCCATTCTGGTCAGCATCAACTTCGTTGATCATGTCCTGCAATTCAGCCTCAGTGGGATTTTGTCCCAGAGATCTCATCACAGTCCCCAACTCTTTGGTAGTGATGCAACCTATGTGCAAACAAACATGAATTATAAGTAAGTCTCTTTGTGCAAAACTAATGTGGTCTTCTGGCTGACAAATCAGAAGTAGCAGCAGAGTGAACAAGACAGAACCCATAATATGTTAATCACACAGAGACATCAACATTTCCAGAACTCATCTAAAGCACATGTGGCCCAATGGACGAAAAGGCTATGTTGTACGCTGTGAACTTAAACCTATGCATTACCAACCCCAGTTGTATGCTATGAATGTAGAACTGATAGCCCAGTAGTAGAAGAGGTTAGAAATCACTCGTGGGTTTTACAAGACAAGAGGGCAAAGTCCATAAAGAATATTCTACAATGTAAAACAGAAAACCACAAAAGGATTATAGGTCCAGAGATTGGGTAATTCAAAAACTTGATTCGTGAACTTGTAATCTAACTAGTTTTTTTTATTTTCTTTTCGTATCCCTTGGAATTTAGTTGTATAGAGCATTTCTTATGCATATGCAATGAAATCCAATACCAAGTCAAGTGGATATTGATATTGATTTAAAATTTTATCTCCTATTCTCCCGATAAAAAAAAATAAAAAATATCCTATTCTTCAAATGTTTTAGGGACCTAATGAACCTAAAAAATCAACGTTAAAGGAAACAAAGAAGCAAGAAGAAGTAAATAATAGTAATCCTTTACTTGATTTTGGTAGAGGAAGAAGACAGTATCAAATTCATAATTCATAATTCATAACCAACGAAAGTAAATAAACCCAGGAAATCTAGACATGAAACATAATAATGGGTAGAAATACCATCGCCATCTTTGTCAAAGAGGCAAAAAGCTTCCTTGAACTCGGCGATCTGCTCCTCGTTTAGCTGCTCAGCCATTTGGTCTATTCTGATTTTGGCGAAATGTGGAGTTTGGATTTAGTTGACCGATGAAATCAATCAAACTTATGGCCCTTTGCCTATACTAGTAGGTACCGTACAACCATTGAGATTCAAGTCTCTTTAGAATAAATCAATTAAAACTGGATTCAAGTCTCTTTTTTTATGGCTTTGGGGTCAATTCAATATCACTACTAGTTGTTGTTAGAATCTAATCTAACGGTTGAGATTCAACCATTGTGTTCTCTGCTATTTTAGTATAGCCTGCCATGTGAGTCGCTTCGCTTGTAGTACGTACCTGCACGGTGTCCCATGTCTGGCTTGCTTCTCCATTTTTCTTACAGTGAAAGTTGACCGAAGCGTAAAATACTATCATGAGGTCATCCTCATTTTGGAGAAATTTTTAAATGTCTGATTACATCGCGTGGGTACAGTGTCTGTCCAAATGAGCGCAGGGACATTTGGAATTACTTTCTAATTTATTGCATTATTTTTTTTTATGACAATGGGCGGTGCATTGGAAACATTCCACATGTCCTACACCTAGTGGATGGTGCAGCGTACGTGGTGTCTGAGAACACCCAAAAATTACTCCTCATTTTGCCCTTCTCCGAGGAGTAATTTTTGGGTATTCCCACACCACGTGATGGCTGTGTCCACTAGGTGTAGGACATGTGGAATGTTTCCAATGCACGCCCATGTCATAAAAATAATGCAATAAATTAAAGTAATTCCAAATGTCTAAGTTTATTGGATGATACACCACGCGTGGTGTACCCGGTACATTTAAAAATTTCTCCTTCTCCGAGTCCTGGGTACTAGCAAGCGACGCGTCTTTCGTTCTTTGACACGCTATCGATGCATTAATTAATTAATTTCTTTTTACAAATGTTAATTAAATAAAATAGATACACGTGCCTTATTCTCTATAATTTATAAACGTTATATTTCCTGATTGGTATTTGAGCCAGCTACATCTACATCAAGTCTGACTGAGTGTGATGTGAGGGTTGGGGTGAAAAATTAATGCAAAAAGAAAATATATAATATGACTGACAATAACAATTTTATCTCTAAAATAAATAAAGTTGGATACAACTTCAAACCAAGCCAAAGGGCGGGTTGCTTTATAAATTTGCGTAAGCATAGTTAAAGAGAAATCATTATAAAAAAAGAAGAGTTGAGCGTTTGAAACAAAAGGTTGCTTACAACTCAACTTACAACCACATGCGCGCTTAGATCGATATTGATGCACATTATTCTGAGTCTGAATGCTATCAAATATCAATATTTGAAATTTACATATTTCTAAACAGATATCAAGACAGACATGGTATCATTATCATAGGGATGAAACTCGCTCTCTCAGCATTACGCACAAAAAGCATAAGCGGAAAGCCCAAATTGTTAGTGGTGCAAAAATATGAACAAAAATTAGTTGGCTGTCTGTATGTATGCATGTAGTATCTGCAGTTAAAAATGGCAGAAATGCAACAGCTCTAACGCATTGCTCTATGAAGATGTCTCGTATTTGCACTTGACAGCTAAGGCTGCTGCTCTGTACCACGATGCGGCCGCCATTGCACCTGGGTCTGGGACTGAGGCAAGCATCTCCCCAGATATATAACTTGATCGGCCAGCCTACATAGAACACGACATCAGATTCCCATTTACATGGAGGATGACTTCACTGGAGCAAACTGTAATTCGGATTCTAAAGAAAATTTTACAAAAAGAGAATCAGCTCATATGCCACCTGTGCTTGCATGTGCTTCGTTGACTCAGCTCCATCCAGTGCTGCTTCAGATGAGAGAAGAAACGCAGTTGCAGGATCATCACCAGCCTTTAGCCTCTGTTTTTCAAAACAGATATAAGTACCAAATTATGAGGCCACGACAACAAAGAAGAGGAAGAAAATGATAATTATCAATGACCTCCTGAAGAACTGCTGATGCTGGAATAAGGGCATCTAACAATGTCCGGTAACCAGCACTAGCCCCACCATATTTACTGACAGCAGCAATGGAAGCTTCAAGCGCTTCAGCCCCTGAATCAAGAGAATGTTAAGTCAAGGTGAAAGAGTCTAAGAATTATCCCATTAGGAGGGGAATTGTCTCACAATTTTTTGATGTGACAACTCCTTGGGTGCTTGCTTTCAACTGTGCATAGGCTGCCTTGCAAAATATGGTATATCTGTATCAAGAATATAGATGTAAAGATGCATGTCTGGGTAAATGCAGCTAAAAAACATTACTGAAAAAATTTCTGTCAAAATTTATTGAAACAGGGGAAGTTGAATACAGGAACCCGCTTGTGCCACCCATAACTCTTCTGACAGAAGATCCAATTTCATTCACTGTTTCGGTTGCATCATTCAGGGGATAACTGCAAAATGGCAATACAGACAAGACCATGAATAAAAGCTTAGTTTGGAATGATAATCACCGGGTATGAACAATTAATTCTCTATATTGCTGATAAAACTGTTCAGAAACCTGAAGGCAACAAACCAGCATTTGTAATACTATATTTTCATTATTTTCTTTTTTTGGCTAGGAAAATAAGGGAAATGACGCAGGATTGAACCCAGGCATGCTACTTTCCACACTGCCCTATCATGTTTTCTCTAATAACAGGCATGCTACTCCAACAATGCTTTACGAAGACAACATCGAAAGTCAGTCATGTGCATATTCTTCTTCTAGTAAAACATAACAAGATTTGTACACCACTCCCCCTGGAACCAAAAATTAAAAAAATTAAAAAGAAAAGGAAACTGAAAATCAAACCTACTTTTGCATGTCTTCCAAAACTGCTGCAGCACCTCTATTCATCTGCAACAGAAAGCATAATTTTTTTTTTTGTCAGAGAAAGCATAAGATTTAGCATGTGACAATTCTTTGGTTAGGAAGACAAAAGATCAAGGACAGGCACAAGATTTAGCATGCAACATATCATGATTCAAGAAGTAAATGAAAGAAATGATCAAGGTAGGGACTTACGGTTGACCCACAGTCACCATCGCCTACTTTGCTATCCCATTCATTCAAATTGTCCCTAAGTTTTTTCACAGCATGTGCAGCTGCTTCAATAGCCACCTCAAGAATCTGGCCTTGTGCATTCAGTTGTGCTGGCCGACCTAATGACTAATTGAAAGCAAAGAGTCAAACATTTTTAGTAGAGGCAAAAAACACATCCAATGAATAACTATTGGCCATCCATGATTCTCCACAGAGGGCACTCTGGACAGTTTTGAAGCTCAACTCAAACTAGAAATAGTTTAGTGCAAAACACAAACAAGTGCACCCAATTATGCTATGAAACTACTATTCTACCATAACCTGTTCAACAATTTTGGACACCAACACTAATGTCAACGAACAATATATACTTGTAAAAATAGAAAACAAAGTTATTTACCCACCAGACAACTTACAGAAATGTCAAAGTCTAGACTGACGAGGACATGTTCTAAGAACACGGTTGAACATACCTATTTGTTCAAACAAAGGTACGAACATACCTCATCACTCTTTGCTGAGCGAGATGGAGGCAACGGAGCAGGAATCTTTGCAGGTGGGTGATTGCCTGCAAGCAAGGACAACCACTGAGTTCAACATACCTAATTTTGACTTATTTTTAATGTTTAATAAGTATATATGGTAATAATGAAGTGTAGTATGTATTTTTATACAACAGAAATATAACTTATTCATGACACCAACGCCACTAGACCTTCGTGAAAGCAAATACTATTTACAAAGTAAAATAAACATGAAGATAAGAAACATTCAAACACCATAATCAGATACCATCAACACCAACAGGCCAATGTGGAGCCTTTGTTGCAGCATCCAGACGTTGCAAAATAGCTTTATCAGCCTTCATGATAGAAATCGAAAAACCTGAAGAAACAGCGTCAAGAATGCTTATATTATTAATATAACTAACACTCTTACCATGTGCCAGAGAACAAACCTGCCATATCAAGAGAAGTCATAAATGACCCAGTATATACTCTATCAACAGCCAATCCATGTTCCAGCTGCAGCTTAGGTACTGCTTTACCGGATGCAATCATCAGTTCCATTACAGGAGTTGCACCTAACCTGCCATAAAAGAAATGAAAAACAAAAGTAACATAATAAGAGCTCTGCCTGGACTGACATTGGAATTTAATTGGAAAATAAAAAACAGAGTAAGAAAGTTGATAAGGAAGAAAGAAAGTTAAGAAAATTCAACATTTGCCCTTCCTCATAAATTTAAAACACTAGCTTTCATTGACTGGGTCAAAAAAAAAATATACAACTCTTAAGCAAATATATAGCATGAAAGACATTTTGTACACAACATTTTTCCTCTTTCAACTTTAGATATAAATAATGGTAAGGGATCATGTCACCGAATCTAGAGTTATAAAGACAAAACGGTCATCTTTACTTGTATCTATAAGGGATTAGATTCCCATAAAACATGAATAGTAACTGAGAGAGAGAGAGAGAGAGAGAGAGAGAGAGGAACATATTGATCTGAATTCGGAATAGTTCCTCTCAAGATGCCAAATTGTTTTTTTTTTCTTTCCATTTCCATTGACATGCAAATCTCTGGAAGGAGAAAATGGAAAGTTAAATCCACTCAACTGAGTAAGCATATTTTCTCTCAGATCATCAGATTCTTGTTCTATCAATTATGACGCAACTTGCATCAGTAATGTTTTAAGTCCCATATAATTAAAATCTCACATAATCCATAAAGGAAAAAACCCAACGTACCCATTGACCATAAGCACAACTCTACTACCTCGAGTAATTGGAACGTAGTTAGTTTCCTGCAAAGAATATAGATTGGATCTTTTAGAAATTTAGAGCTTGATTCAGCGGGTTGTAGGAAAAAAAATGTAGATACAAAATAGTTCATCCTATGCATTGCGAAAGCGTTTTGTTCATAATAAGAAAACTGCACTCTAGAATTGGAATGAAGTGTTGAATCAATTCTATACATTCCCATTTTTCTCATGTATATCCTACTCAACTACCTAAGAATCTATTGACTATCTTCACGAGACATCATTCTTACCATACATTTAACTGGACTCTAATTTACTTGAGGCGTGAAATATATTAGATGTCCATTCTTATTAAGTAAAGAAAACATATTTGACATAAGCACCGATTAAAAAGTATGGGGGTATACTGGCGACAAAATCTGCTTAAGAACATGAGAAACTATCACATCCACGGGTTGAAGGTCAGCTACAGCAGCACCAGGTTCTCCATGCTGTAAAAGTAATCCAGTTTTAGTCAGCTTGAAAAAGTATTTAAGAAGTAAATAAAAGTGCCAGTCCGTATGAACAGTATGCTGGTAAATCATAGCCAGATAAAAATCCCATAGGGTTAAAAACAATCAATTTAGATGGTTGGGTGAATTTGAACAAATATAATGAATTCAAATGTATGGTACGCAAACCAGAAACAGAATGAAGTTTTAACATGATTAGAAAACAAGCGCATAACTTTTGGATTTATGGACCAGGTTACTTGCTGAGAATAACTTACAATTCCAAGACCAAGTTCCATCTTTCCTGGACCCACACGGTCTGGTGTAACCCGACCAGGCAATGTGCAAACAGATAATGCAACACCCATTGTTCCAACCATTTCAGATGCACGCCTTGCTTCTGTGGCAACATCAGCAAGCGAAAGGCCAGCGGCAGCAGCAGCTCCTGCAATCTGATCACAAAGGGGTCACAGATTTGAAGATTAACAATTGATACTATGAACCAGTGTTTTAATTAGGATGTGAAGACATGGGTGAAAAGGTTTCCAACCCTTCAGGCACATAACACCCTATTTCTAACATCCTTCACAAAGAGCTTTCACACATACATGAAATGACAGATAACACAAAGACAATGTTTAAATGGTTGTATACAATAGTTTAAAGAAACCACACTACAAATGGAAACAGTTGAGACAGAGAAGACGAGAGAGAGAGAGAGAGAGAGAGAGAGAGAGAGAGAGAGAGAACCTTATGAACAAGAATGGTCCCGGCCAAACCCCTTCGACCAGCTAAGCCTCGAGGGGGGGGTAATGCACAATCATCTCCAACAATTACAGTCTGCAACATTAAAGGGCAGTCCCTTTGTTTTCATTTAATCTAACCATGCACCAGAGGGTATAAACTGGAAATATGAAAAGGAAAGAATTCACAAAATAAAGCATACCTCTACTTTATAACCTTCTGATTTTGCTTGCTCTGCAGCTAAACCAAAATTGAAACGGTCCCCAGTATAATTCTGTCAACAACCAAATAGCAACCACATATATCAAAAAAACCAAAAGCCACATTTCCAAATCTGGCTGTGCTTGTCACCATATATATATTTATGAATCTGAGAAGAAATTCCAGAATTTTATACAGATGAACATGCAATTTTCCACCAATTTCTATTATTATTTATTGTTTTCAATTTCTATCAATAATGGGTTTTCAGAATGCTCCAACCACATACCATCGCTGTCATTTAACATCCCAACCGCACATAGAATACCCTCACAAAGCAAAACACAAAGTAGAAATTATACCTTGACAATCAGAAGGCAACCCATAGGACCAGTTACAGCTCGGATGCCCTAAAGTTCAATCATATTAGATCAGAGTCACCTAAGGTAACAATCGTACATAAATCGATAAGGTGTAGTATCCTTCCAATTAAAAGAAATAAATTGCAGGAGACCATACTGCTAGAACTGAATCAACTGGTGGTGAGGCAAAAACATCCCCACATACAGCTGCTGTCAGCATCCCTTCCCCCACAAATCCAGCATGTGCAGGCTCATGCCCACTTCCACCACCTGTATCATCAAATTATTAAGAAAATCCTGTGTCATACACATTTTAAAATTTCATTTTCATTTGCAGAGACTCAAACAAACCTGATATAACAGCAACTTTGTCATATGTACCACCGGAGACATCAGCACGCAACACAACCTTCACCTGTAATCCCCATTTAGGAAGTGACACAATTATATTAGTTAGTTGCATACTTAAGGCTATGGCATTGAAGGATAAACACAAGGCGGAGGTAAAATAAAGAAAGGAACAAAGCAACAGGAAAAAAGACCTGAGGGAAACCATCTAAGTACTGCAGCCCAGGATATGTTTCAACGAGACCCTCGATGAACTCAGTCACCACATCTGCAAACATGGATACAAAAAATTCAGAAGTCTCTTAATGAAAATTAAGCAAAAGTTATGCTTCATTTCTCTTGTTACTACAAGTGACCCCCACCTAAAGTGCACAGAAGTATCGTGACCCCTAAATTTCATTATCTTCACTTTTCCTCTCATTTTACTCGGCAAAATACTCGAAAAATCAAACACGAAGTTGAGGGATAATCACAAGGAAGGGCAAAAAATTAATCGGAGTAGAAAATGCAAGAGTGAGGAAGGCGAATTGCGTACCATTGGGGTCGTTGATGAGCTTCTTGGCGTGAAAAGCCATGGCGATGATAGGCAATTAAACCCTAGCCAACAGTGGTTTGCATGCGCCAAGAGAGAGAGAGAGAGAGAGAGAGAGAGAGAGAGAGAGTAGATGGTATTGGTGGAGTCGGGCTCTGTGTCTGTATATATGTGCGTGTGAAAAGTCTCTCTCACCTGCGGTAAAGGGAGCTTTTGCTTGAGAAAAGAGTGGGTGTGCGAGTTGATGGTTGCTTCTCTGAGCGAGAAATTTCCTTGCTCTGTTTTTATCATTTTACCCTTCCTTTTTCTCGCAAAATCCCTTTCTACCACTCAAGCTTTTGTTTTTTGTTTTTGTTTTGCCCTTTCCCTAATTATCTAATTAAGGACAGATCATGTTTGCAAAAAAATAAAAACTTTAGTAGAAGGCTTTGCCTACATTTAAAAAACAATTTATTTATTAATTAAATATAACCTACATGTTTGCAAATTCACGCCATAGAGATGGACTATATGAAGAAGCTCTGCAAAAAGAAGTGAACTTATGAAGAAACATAAAAGCTTTTACATTATCATGCACAGGGAACTGAAACTTCCTTATCCACGCATTCTATACAAATGAACTTTTCCTAGGGTTTCCATTCCCTTCCCAGCAACAGCACATTTGGTTTGGAAAATGTCCCCAACTCTCTGGCTGCTCGTAAAAGTATTCAACTTTAATTATCACCAAAATAACAAAGTATTCAACTTTATTAACGAATTATTTTTAAATTATAAAAATATAACTCATAAAGATGGTCCTTCCGGTTATTATAGAATAAAAAGAATGCGATTATACCGGAGAGAGATAGAGTGAGAGAGAGAGAGAGAGAGTGAATAGTGATTCTTTGAACAACAATGGAGTCCAAGGGGCTTTCACGCAATGACAGAGAAAACAAGGCTAAGTGCCCGTTTGGCATTGATTATTTGGCCTAAAAAGTGATTTCTGATAAAGTTTTTGAAGTTTACCTTGTTTGGTAAAAGGTGAGATAATCACTTTTGGGATAAAATAGCTGTCAGCGACCGTGATTTTGGAAAGCAGCTGAATGGCTGATTTTATTTCAGCTTTCTCGGAAAGCTAAACAAGGAAGCGGGTTGTTTAATGAATTTTAATGAATTGCCTATAATATCCGTGTTAACTTTTCTAATTTACATCATCTATCCCTCGTCTTCTTCTACCCAAGCACGTTCCAACTATCCCTCATCTTCTTCCCACATAGACCATCTCATTCTTCTCACAACGTTTCAAAGGTGAAAACCTCTCAAACCTCCAGGGAATGTTTTGATAAAGCAACCCATTCCAACTCCTCCCATTTTCATTGACAAAGCATTATTGCACACAACAAATTGAAATATTTGAATAATTTGATAGAGCAATAGTGGGTTTTTCATCCTTAAGCTTCAATCAACCAAAGAGACGTAACTCTCTCTATCAGTAACGAAGTCAGAGCACAAGGTGGAGAGTGGATTATTTTTGGATGTTCTAGTCGACGATGGTGCAGCCATCCTGGAGCTGCTTGCGAACAAAGATCGACCTCTGTTGGTCTGGTAGAATACCCTCCTTGTATTGAATCTTGACTTTGACATTGTTGCCTATGTGGGAGCTTTTCAGGGTGTTGATTGTCAAGACCAGGGTGGATCTATGGGAGGGGAGGGTGGTTGGGTTGGGGTGGGGTGGGGCTGGCAGGAAGAGGTGTGCAGAGAGGGTGGGTTAATTTTGTTTTAATTTTTTAATGTTATTTTATTCAGGATGTCTCTAAACAAAAATATTTAATAAAATATTTGCATTCTTGAAAGTGACAATGTGTTGGCCAAAAAAAGAAAAGAAGTGCGACTATTTTTTTAAAATTTATAATACAAAACACTTGAATAAAAAAAATTATTTCAACATCATATTCTTTTTAGTAATTTTGCACAGCTCACAGCTGTTTTACACAAACATTTACCAAACACTTTTAAATTGATTTTTGTATCAAAATCACTTTCAATGTAAAGTTAACCAAACGCTAAACTACTTTCATTCACAGCTGATTTCTCTTACAGCAAATCCAAAAGTAATTATTTTTACAGCACAGCAATGCCAAACTGGCCCTAAGCCGAAGCGCAAAGAGGTAAATCACATGTCTTTCCTATAATCTGAAACAATTCCAACTCTTATTGGTGCAATTTAATTTTGGAATTTTAGATAATTGAGAAGAGGAAGGCTATGGATGCACTGATAAAAGTAGCTTCTGCCGAAAAGGACTATCTTTCTGCTGTCCCTGCCTTTCGCCGTTACCAAATAAGCGGTACCTCACTCTCATATTATCTATGCCACCTTTTCACAATTGGTTTGAAGATTTTGTTTATTTACAGTACTATTTCAATTTCTCTTGGAAACCCATTCTGGACTGTGAGCTCATTCGAGCAGGAAAAGAGGCAAATTGTGGGAATTTAAAACGGAACCCTGCTGCCATTTCTTGTTTTTTCTCTTTCATTTTTTGGTAGCAGCCCCATTACGGGTTCGTCCATTTTTGTATGCAAGTGATGAGCTTGTGCTACTTTATAAGTTTAGATGGCTAGAAATTATTCTTGGGGATATTGCAGTTGTCTTGCTTGGTTTTGCAAGTTAGAATCCCTCAAAGTTTTTTGTGGAAGATGAAATTTCATGTAAGCTCAATGGATGTTAGGCCTATCTGCATTCTTGGAATCAGGAAGGGGGGACAAGCTCTCCTCTCCTGTTAAGCAATTCATTCAAAATCTCCTCAAGGTATTTGAAGCTATCTGACATTTTTTCTAACTCCACCAAATTATACTGATGTTCTCATTTGCTTTCTTTGCTCTTTTGGGAAAACTCATTCAAGTTTTGAGAAATCATCAGGCCAATATGGAGGGGCCGTATGGATCTGAGTGGCCTGCGGAAGAGAAGTTGAAGCGCAGGGAGATGGTTGCTCCAGAAGCCCGTTATGTATTTGTACGTAATGCTTCAAATGCAAGTTCAGGTGAATTCTTAACAACGTCTGAACGTGAAAAGATCTCAGCTAGTTGTGTAGAAGAGAGGGACCCCATAGTTGGGTTTGTACATTTTCGCTTTGTCATAGAGGAAGAATTGCCTGTTCTTTATGTGTATGAATTGCAACTCGAGCCTCGCGTACAAGGGAAAGGTCTGGGGAAGTTCCTAATGCAACTAATTGAGCTAATTGCTTGCAAGGTGCTGACTCTGCTGCTCCCTCTCCCATTTTACGCTTATATTTTATAGACATCTCAATGAAATGAAATGCTAGATGGAAGAGAAATGTCCGAGGACTTCCTCAGGTTTTGCATTTTTAAAACTGGAATCTTATCTTTTTCCGCCCTCAGTTTGATTGTTTGAATATTTTTGTTAACCAACTTTCAACATTCTATGTTAATTCTTCTTCCTGGCATCGAGGCAGTTAATCTAGCATTTTCCATTTTCTTTGTAGAACCACATGGCCGCTGTCGTTCTAACTGTTCAAAAAGCAAACTCCGCAGCAATGAATTTCTATTTATGTAAGATGAGGTATAAAAAATGCTTGTATATACCGCACCTAATTATTAATGAAAATAATACAGAGTTTTTTATCCATGATGTGTCAGATTTTCAGTTTTCTAGAGTGATGCAGCTTGTAGGTTCAATGGAAAATATTCACTTGGTTACTATGGAAAACAATGATTATCCCCTATCTGCTCTCACACGTCACTGGAATTTAACATTAACCCACTCAAGAAGGGATCAAAGGACGAAATTCATTCTTCGCCTTATAGTTACCTGGTTTTGCATTTTGAAAGTCCAGTACTGCTTAAGTATTCTTCTGGCATGCAGTCTTAAATCATATCAGTTGTTTAAAATTAAGAGCTTGGTGAAGTCTGTTACCAATCATTTGTGGAGCAACCTAGGAGGAATGTTCTTTAAGTTGCATATCATGTTGCTTTGTTCAACAGATTTATACTAAAGTATCACCAATGCTTAATTGTTTTATTAGATTTCTTGATTTTTTTTTCTTTTATATGTTATATTGCCCGTGCATCCATGATCAGATTTCTTTTTCTTTCACCAGATATGTTACATCGACTATATCACCATCAAGAGTTGACCCATTGGTGAGGGATTGTTAACAAAGCACCTACAATGTGTGAATTACACAGAAGACCTACACCTTTTCTTCAATGTTTTAATGCGTTTATTATTTATGCAGATAGGAATTGAGAAGAGTTATGAAATTCTTTGCAAAACATTTAGTAATGAGGCTAAAGCTATCTTGGAGGTATAATACTGCTTTTGTTAGAAATGCAGTAATCTATAACTGAAATCAAAGATAAAATATTACTGTTTTAAATGGTTTATTGTTGGACAAAGTACGACTGTCATTTAAGGAAGTTGGCATGTGAAAGTGGGCTATCAAAAACACAAGAGTTCAATCGTTTATAGAAATTTGCAATTGATAACAAAGTGGCGTAATTGTCTACTTATGTGTCACAAGCATTTTCAAAGATATTTAGCATCCTGTTTTAAGAGTATCTAAAGGTTTTGTACTTTGTTGCACAGATGCATACATTCATTTGTCTTATTTGCCTTTTCTTTTATGATTCTGAATATCAGGAACCACTTGAGCTGGTTCATTCGGTTTAACAAGATGGTAAACTGGGCGCTCTTCGGTAATTATGTGCTGTCACAAAAAGGCAGAGCTATTGAGGTACTGGATGAGTTAGTTACAGGAGAATGCATTACTTGCAATGATTTAGCTGCGGCACTACGTTCAGTATTATTACTCTTGAACTCACAGAATCAATAACATACTCTTTTTTTTTTTCACTCAGCTGTACAAAATCAGCAGCAAATAGTACTACGTAAAAAGAAACTACTTCCTTTGGTAGATATTATTTTGGATCTTCTTGTGATCAAAGCATAGTAATTGCAGTTTATGCTCAATAATGGAAGCTTGATCTCCATTTACATGAATATTTGTCATTGAAACATTCTTCAAAATGGTTTGGCAAGCAAATAATTCCGTCTGATGGAAAGCTTTGAAATCCTTTAGGATCTCTTAAGACCTTAATTTCTGCCATAAAAATCGCCCGGACAGGTCTATGGTCTGACAACTTCAATTCGCCTCTGTCATACTGGTTTTGCTTTAGTCCCTTCCCGAACCATATGATTCGATCACACCTACAAAACCATCAGTCAGTGCATCCTGTGATGCTTGTTTCTGGGATAAGATTTGTAGCAGTCCTTATCAATTTCAAGCAGTTCAGGATGCTTACCATGCTGGAGCACGCCTTTTATTGTGTTTTCTCGTCTCATCGCAGCCAAAGTAAAGTTCCGAATTCTTGTAATATTTGTAGCTAGGGGCGAAGTTTATTACTCCTTCATGCCAACCTTCGAATACATGTCCTTCCATGAGCTCCACCTTTAGCTTTTAAAGATAGTGATAGAGATTAAACATTATTAAAAAAACATGGTAATTTTTTTCTTTTTACACGTTGATCGTAGCAGCTAGTTTCACAGTGACAGAATCTCTTTACACGTTCGGATATTGTAAAGTACCTGATCATATTCCAACAAAAGGTTCCACTTTTGCTTCTCCACAAGATACTGCGTTGTGGTGTCAGGCAAGTAGATTCTATAGTTCAAGTCTCCAAGCCAGATCACCCTACTGCATAGGCATATATCATTTAGTGACTTAATTAGATATGATATTACCCCAAATATATATATATTCCACAATAAAAAAGCGTTCTCAAACAAGAAGTTCACGAACAAGGGTATCAACATCTCTTAAAACTTAGAAAAAGATTGGAACTTTTTGTTTTTCTCATTTATTTTATCGACTCTTTTCTGTCGAACCGACCAAGGTATGAAAAAATAAATTGAGGAAGAGCTGAAAACGTCAATTAAGAAGCACAAATTGTATATACATACTCGTGATCAAGAATTTTAGTGGTGAAATTAGGGAAGGGCCTGGGAGGAAAGGTTGTGCGAGATAAAATCTCAGCTGCGTTTGCGTTTCTGCGTCGTTGATCACCTTCTTTTCCTCCGGAAGCAAGATGACTACACACAAAGCAAAAGCTTGTTTCATGCAGCCAAAATCTAACTGACACCGAACCCTGCATGTATGTACGTGTGTATCAAAAGGTCATCATCAAGCAAAGCCTATAAAATAAACTAAATTAAATTATGAAAATAAAAATAAATGAAGTGAGCTAATTCATTCTAAATTCCATATTCCAATATTCAATGGATAATATATACCTTGTTCCCCAGGCAACCCATTAGACCACAGCCAACACATGAGACACTGAGCTGTCTAATGTATTGGCAGAGATTACTCCTAACCCAAACAGATAAAAATATTCCGACCATTTGCTTACTAATGATGCATCGGAAGTCTTGTGTAATATTATTCTTAGGGTCAGGGTCATTAAGAGCTGCCTTAATCAATGAACTCCATTTCTCGCAAATCTTGCGGTTTTCAGATCTTACAACAATATTTGCTGCATTCAGTGGCACAATTTCTTGAAACCTGAGATTGAGTAATTCGTTCAGAATGATCAGATTCATACGGCTATATCTATCTATCTATAATCTATATGAATCAAACTTGAACACTTGCATGTTGTTGCACACATGCACGATTAAAACTAACAATATTATAACTAGAGATATATCATATATATAGAGGGAATGATTTAATTACCCAAGAACGTAGATATTAGAAGGAGGGTTAATATGATTGGGTCTGAGCCACTCTTGTATGTCCAAAACCTCGGGAGGTGAAACACCTCCAACATTCCAGGAACCGGCGAAGATCCTGCATCCATCCATCCATCCATTGATTAACAATTATATAACGTCATAATATTACACTACGTACAAACATAACATTCAATTCAAAATATATATATAATACGTGAGAAACTAGCTAGGTAGCTTAAGTGAGCTTGGGTTCAATGGGTTGGGGCATACTGATCATATATATTTTGAGGAGCAGTGGAATTTTTCTTGGAGATATTGATATTATCACTTGGTCGACTTTCCATCATGGTCTCCATCTCCATGGAATCTGGATTAATATCCGCGATGAAATTGTTGCTCCCCATTAATCTACACCAAATGACCTTGAATCATAATGAACACACATGTATTCATATTAATATATCTTAATATAATCAGTTCATTAGATAGATAGCCATTATTAATTTGAGAGAGAGAGAGAGAGAGAGAGAGAGAGTTATTCTTACTTGATTGGCTTGCATGGGGATGGTTCTGTATGAATTAAATAGCATAGCAAAGCTTAGCTAGGATGAAGAATTGCATTACAGGGACTGATTCTGAGTAGTGGAAAGGAAATGTGACCCGCAAACCCTCCCGTGAAAAGAAAAACAAAAGTTTAGAAAGATCCCATTTGGCAATTTTGGCAGGACGGAAACATAATAATAAGGGCTGAGTGACGAAGGTGATGATGCAAGTCAGACACAATAGTTTAATGGGGATTAATTCATTTATGGGAGGTACAGGATTAATTAATTAATTGAGTTTACTATCTCAATGAGTCAAAATAACAAGAGAAAAAAATTCCTAAAACATGTGTTTAACTCTCTGTCTCATATTTATATGCACATGGCATGGGTGCTCAATTTTTAATTCATTTTTTCTGTTTGTTTCTGTTTGTTTGTTGATGGGTGGCCCTAATACTTGAGCAATTTATTATTAATACATATATTTATATATGGACTCCTCATAACTACATATATACATATATAATTTAATAAGTATTTAAGTTAAGAATTTGTTATATATTTCTAATCTCGGTCGTTGGATTGCATCTAAGAAACTACTAACACATTTAATGAATACAATCCAGCGGCTAAGATTAAAAGTATGTAACCAATTCTTAACATAAAATACTTATTGGAAAATCTCCTTATATTATATATATGCATTGTCTAATTGTTGGTTATTTACTTTGAATATAATTAATGGAATCGCAGTAGTATATATATGTGTAGCGTGGATGAATTTATACTTAAAATTAGGTATCCCATCAAAACATATCATCAGATTCATGCATAATTAACGACTGAAAAAAGGTTGATCTTCTAATGCTTAACCCACTCAAAAAAGTTGTTGCATCCTGTAATTAATAGGATTTATGCATAACTTGGCTGAGAATTTAAATTCAGACTGTTTCAAAGAGTCAGGACCATCTTGGTGGCCTGTGCTAGCTATGTCTATGTGGTTGATGACGAAATTAGACTGTCTGATTGCTGCAAATTTACATGATTAATTCTAGGTCAAGCTAGCTCCAACTACATAATAAAAATACACTGCTAATAATAATTTCATGGCCTTGAGTATTTTAATCGATGACTTTGAATATATGAAATGGAATGATTGGATGGGCGGAAAAAGAGCCAACATAAGTTACACAATCTGACTAGTTTATTACTTATATTTACTTATAAGCAAAATAAATCATCTGGAAAAAATAAAATAAAAAGAAAGATATCTGTGAAGGTTTCTTCTTCTTAAGACACTGACTGAACGAATCCCATTGAAAAAGCTACTAAAATGTAATGAATAAATAGTGATGGGAGCTGTCACTTAAAACAAAAAGAACCAAGGAAACTGGTTTGTCGTAAGAGTCCAAATAATTAATACTAATTAATAGTCATTAATCAAGCTAATCAGTTTCAGTATAGTATTAATTAATTAATTAATTAATTAACAAGTCCATATATATACCCTTTGTAATATGAGAATGGTCCTCCTACTGGAGAAAATTTTAAACTCCTCCTACTGGCTACTACCCAATTCTTTGCCTTCTCGAGTTGAATTGGAGTTGTATAATTTAGTACACAACCCACCCACCACTATTTGTTCTTATATATATCGCATCTGTCAGAAAAGGATTGGTTGGTTTTTATCATGGTGACAATCTGATTAATTATATAGATAATCAAATGCTGGAAAGATGGATTAGTGATAGATCATACAGGAAACAAACCATAAATTGATCAATTATTCATAACAAACATTAATTAAATACATGTATACTACTATTTATTTGTAATGGCTTTCAACCTCAATGTCAGTTAGCGTCTTGTCTGTTGCCCTAATTTGGCAAGGCAACTAGTCTTGATTACTTGACACGTTCATCTAAAAAAGAAAGAACAAAACGTATTGAATTAATATGCAATAATTTAACTATAAATTTAAAGTACAAGCGACCCTTGTCTAAAAGGGAAGGGGTTTCTCACACACACAACCAAGATGTCATGGGGTTCGAACCTGAGACCCTTGTCTGCAAGTCAAACACCATTTTCCACTTGGCTAAATCCCGTTGACAAATATTATTTTAAAACCGGCACTAATGAACATGTACTTTGAATTATTGACCACAGGGATAACTAATCCTTAAGCTGAAAACGTCAAGCCATTTAACAACTCTTTTGGCACTTGTGATTTATGCTACGAATATTTTCATGGTCCCCCACTTGGTATTGCTCTTACTGCATGCTTTGCAACATGAGATGAGATATATGTTAACTTAAATGTTGATTTGATGTTGTGCTCGCTTTCAATTTTTAGCATCATGCATTACATAACCAATGCTTTAGTTCAGCTTCAGACTAATATTAGTTCCTCCATTTCTTTCACCTCACCGACTAATTCAAAAGTCTAACAGGCTGTGTGAAGGTTCATCCATCTCAATCAATCTGCCTGTTATGAATGATTTACACAATTTTTGGTGTTTCCTCCATTTGACACTTTGGTCCATTCTAGGTGTAAAGTAAATGATGACTAGTCACCTAGCCTTATGTTTTTTCTTTTCTTCTTATTTTTGGTAAACGTCGACCAATCTTTTAAGATTCTGAAAAATCAGTGCGCATTTAGTGGTTGGATACCAAGATAAGAACCAATCTTTTCTTTTGTTTTTTGGGCGACATGTGTGATAACTTCATATGGCCCAGTTTGATAAAGTTGAAAGAAAACCTCCCTTAAACAATTAGAAGCGGTGAAGAAAATAAAATAAAAATTCTTGGATTTGTGAGGGCATAAATCATTCAACCCCTTGACAACAAATACATGATAATTATAACCCACAGCTAAAATGTTTGGTGACCTCCCTTGAAAGTTTGAAAATACACGAATTTGCTTCACCCGTTAAAACTAGGTAGAGAAAACTACACAAAATTCTAACTGTGGATTGAGGAAACCCAATCATGCCTTTTCATCAGCGAAGCGAAGCAGCTACGGTGGGATTAATGTACCTGCTTTAGCACGAGTTCATGTCTTTCAAAATTTATTCCACACCAAAGGGAATGGGGAAACTAAAGTTGTATCGCGCACAAACTCAAGATATTGACAAAAAAGAAACAACTTTTCACTTCCAATTATAGGAAAGCTTTTAATTTCAAACAAGATATAAAGGAGCTCAAGCATTTAACAATTACCTGATCACGGCCATTGGTCTGCCAGCCAACAATTATGATAGGAAAATGCTCCAGACCAGCAAGCAAACTCATCTTTCCAAGGAAAATGAAGAGAGAAACTGTTAAAGAGGCACTCCTTTACAACTGCAGATAATGTCTTAAATATTGAAGAAGAACACATTGTCAGGTTTCAAGTTTCAACACAATAAGCTGAATTTATTCCGCCACATAAGATTTTCTATCTTCTGCTTCAATGCAGAGCATCTAGCATCCATAAAATGGTCACTCGTACCCAATTTCCTTCTGTCCCATAACTTATCAATCTTAATCTCCCACTGCACTACCTAGCTTCATATTCTCTGATTCAACCAGTCGATAATGTCCTTGGCAATAGCTTCTCGTTCTGGCTCAAAGAGGAGGTCATGTAATAACCCGTCAAACAATTTTATGCTTTTGTCAGTTGAGGAGGCTTCATTGTACAGTTTCTGGGAGGCTTCAGGGTCAGTAACAGTATCAGCGGTGCCATGGAGAACCAAGAAGGGGACTCTCAATTTGCTTAGATTCTGCTGCAAGTAGGACGTGATTCGGAGAATCTCATAACCAGTCCTCACACGGATTGATCCAGTGTAAACTAGAGGATCTGAATACTTGGCAACTAGAGCCGCTGGGTCACGAGAAACAGCCATGCCCTTTTTATTTGCTGCACTTATCTGGTATCTTGGAAGCAAAAATGAGGCAATTGGAGCAATTACCTGGCATGATAGATGGAAGTGAGCCTGATGAGGGATGACCTGACTTACTGAATCTTTGTAATTTGATATGCATTTTCAAACTTGTAATTGTTTTTATGCTCAAAAGTACATAAATATTAGATATAATAGAAGAGGGTTTGCTGACCACAAATATCGGATGCGAAGGCTGAACCCCAACTGCAGGTGATGTAAGCACCACACCTTCTATGCTGGACTCAACTTTTGGGTCAAGCATTGCCTAAAATCAGTTTTCCAATATAGTGTAAGTTCGGATTAAATTCCAGGTCAATGGATTTAATGTGAATAAACAGACGACGATAAAACAGTGACTACCAGAAAGTCATTCATGCAATTGCAAGAAAGAAATCACTTCCTGCAGTCCATACCTTAAGTATAATAGCTGCACCTGTGGAATGTCCAAAACAGAAACATGGTAGCCCAGGATTTTCAGCTAAAACCTTTTCAAGAAATGATTTCTGCATAAAATTAAAGTGCAAAGAACACATGTAAATATTTAATCGAAGCAAAGTTCCTTCTCAGCATTAAGAACTGGATTTAAAAACTACTTTCTCATCAGGATATTGTTAATGAGCCTTGAAACATACCATATCCATAACGGCATAATCAAGAGAAGGAACATATGCATGAAGCCCCTCACTCCCACCATGACCTATATGGAAAAGTCACTGAGAACAATTATACAGGAAAGAAAACAATGAACTAATACTTTGGAAGATATAGCACAATGTATCAGGGAAAGTAGTAAGTCCACAGGTTTATGATTTACCCTTCAAACTCTTAATTTATTATCTATATGAACAACAATTTGCACCACAAATTTGCAATGAAATCAGCAAGAAGACAAAAAGGTAGAAAAAGGATCCGTTCAAATTAGGTGAACAATAATACACAAAGACAATAGTTTAACTTTTTCGAACGTTAAAAAAAAAAGAAAAAAAAAGAAGCAGACATGACTAAAACCAAAGACAAAATATAACCCATTACACACCTGAAACAAGAAAGTTTCCAAGTGCATTTTAAGTGAACAGAAAAATACTTCATACATGATTGCACGCTTTAGACTGGATGCCTGTGTGGGATGTACCTAAGTACAAGTTCAGCTTAAACCTTTCTATACTGTTTGAAAATTTTTCACTCTTATAGAGACAACAGATGTGTAACTGATGTTTCTAAGACTTTGGCTTATTTTCCAAAGCGTGCATCTCTCTTTCTTTGAATTTGAAACATACAAGGTTAGACACAAACACACAAATAATAAGCTTACTTATAAACAGGAGCTTCACAAGTTACTTTTTCGCACCAATGGACATCCAATTTACTCAATCCCTGCAACATCCAAATATATATGCATTGTTGAAGAGAGTGATCTCTAGACTATGAAAACAGTAATTAAGAAAAGGATGAGATTTTAGATTTTTTGAGATAAAATTTACCCCTCATCTAAAAAGTTAAGGTTCTTCTCGTACCACAGAAAAGATAGAAGTAAACTGAGGGACAGATATTGGGTACATAGAAACTTTGATTGGATAAGGAAGGTAGAGTCATGGCAGACTAGATGAAATATTGAGACTATGGAGTTAAATAATTGGTCAAACTAGATCAATTGAGAAGCTCCAATTTGAGATACTTTGATGTGGTCCGGTTCATGATTGAGCTTCCCAGTAAATTAACAGTGGAAAATGGAACTGCTGAGGCATTGTGCTAATTGTAGATCTATCTCTTTTTCTATCTCTTGTATAGCATTCATAATGCTTGCCTAGAAGATTGATCTTGATGACACAGAACATGACAAGAATGTGATAAAAACAATATAAAACGGTGCTCAATCCAGCATATACACAACTACAAAGAAGGAAAAAAAAAATTGTTGACAGGAAAGTAATGAGCGCTTTAACTAGTTATCCAGTTGACCAAACGTGGATATAAATGACATGTTTTGAATGATGTTTAACAGATTGTAAATACGATAGGATTGCTATAGTTTAAAAGTTTAACTTTATTGCTGTAGTATTTTAGTAATAAGCCATCCATGGTAACGTTCAAGAATTGTACTGCACCAACTCCCTCTTGATCAGAAAGACTTGTAAAATGTTGTCCTTACAGACATCAGCCTTTAATATTTATATGACCAAATTTTTCACAGCCTTAAAGATGAAACTAATAATGCTTAATTTAAATGAAAGGAAAACCAACAGTTCATACAAATTAAAAATCATGTTCTCTCTATGCACATTCGCTTATAACTTGCAAAACCCCAATAGTATTCTGGAACAGAAAGTATGATAAGGTTGTGAGCATACAGTTAAAAATGACATACACAGGAAACTGGCATTAATTGTCCTAGACTTGAGGTATCATCTTCGAGAAAGAACATACAGATCAATTAGACTTGTTAAGAAGGTTAAATGCAATGATCAGAAAGTCAAAATGGTCTTGAACTTACCAATCCAATCCATTCCATAAACCTTAAAGCCATTAGAATTCAGCTGCTTTGCAAAGTCACTGTATCTGCCACTGTTCAAATTATATAAATCTCTTAATATATTTAATCTTAAAATCAACTAAAAGTAGAATTAAGCGGGAATTATGTACAAATCACAAACCTATGTTCGTTCAAGCCATGCATAAGAATGACAACGCCCCTGCAAGTGTAAATATTAGCTTAGCAACTTAATTCTGTAAAAAGCTGAAAAGAGAAGTGAATATGCACTTAACGGTAGGATCCATAAGTCCTAAGAACAAAAGATGCAATCACGGACATATTTTGATATAAATTTGGACTGCTTTACTTTGTAAACATGCCCACATGACTATCACTAAAATATTTAATACACCTGATTTAACTGAAGGTCATCCCTCAGGCAAAAGAAAACAAAAAACTAAAGGCAGCTGTCAGATCAAGCTTCTCAAACTTCTGAACAGATAAGATTCTCTTTCAGATCTTTTTTTAATAACTAATCCCAGGGAAGGCTGCATAGAATGGACGATGAATACAGATACGGAAAAGTGTTCTCCAATCATCCATGCTGGATTGTCATTTAATCTTTAAGCAAGGGCAGTGAAACTTTAGCAGAGCAAGGGCAGTGAACAATGAGCCATATCAATATTTAATTTGGAACCTAACAGGTATGGATATTAATGATAATTGTCTATCCAGAATCTTTTCCGCAATTTACTATATCTACTAGGGGTTCAAAGTAAAGTTAGGAATTATGATTTCTTTATAATAACTGATGCTGTTGTTATTTTACACAAGTTTATGAAGTCAACAGTAACTTCTGATAAAACCCAGGTGTTGCTTCGGGGATCTGTCATCAAGAACAGCTCACTTGCCCAGGTGTTTCCTGACATTATCATTCTACTTGAACATATCTAATAGAAGAATAGTCAACAAGCAAGAGTTCCTAAGTGGTCATGAACCTTTGATGAAATGATTCATCAGAAAGTTGTGCAAAGTCCAACCAATTCATTATGAATTTAACTGACTTTTAGACCATACTAGTCCTACCACTGAAGCAAACGCACCACCCTGTCCGGGAAATATTAAAGGACTAGCTCCTTTTCTCGACCTCCCCACATCCTATATTTTTATAAAATTGGTTGCATTATAACTAACTTATCTTGATAGTTTTCTTGAAAATAGATAATACCCCAAAATGGTCCCTGCAATATAATCCAACTCATTATGCCATAGATTCCACCCATCATTTGTCAGGTCATACAGTAGGCTCTAAAGTTGGTAGTTGATTTGACATATTACATGAAAAATAAAGGAAGGCAAGAACACTAGGGAGAGCCAGAGTGGAAATGACCAAGAAGTGTATTTTCTGAAAATCCAGATGCATTGCGTAAACATTGCATTTATCGTGCAGGCATAAGGACAAGAGATGAGAGGCGGGACCTTAAGAAAGAGAAGGGTCCTCATGAAAAGGGATATTTTGTTTTTAAAAAGCCACAAAAGGATTGCTGGCTTTACTCGGATATTGCAATCCTCGAGGCATGGTCCTGGTATAGGGAATTACAAAAACAATCGCTGCGGGTTAGAGGTTACTTTATTCCTTGTGGATATGATATGCATAATTCTTAGTTGGGGTCCAATGGAATGTCCAGGCCGATAATGTATTGGGTATGTTAGAATATGCCTTGTATATACTAAAAGGAAAGTGTGAAGTTGGAATTACAGCCATTAAGAACAGCTCCATGACTACGAGCATACATTATAGTGAGTACAAACTGACAAAGCATTCAAGTTAATTGTAAGTTTGAAAGATTCAAATTTAAAAGTACAATGGCGATGCAATCAAGAAGATAAGTTAAAAAGATGTGAAGTTTGATCTATCTGTTCATTCATTAAATTACATTAATAAGATTGGCAGCTCCTAATTAAACAATTGCCAAAAAGATTCCTCCGTAAGAAACAATATGCAGTAAATTTTAAGAGTGAAAGGGGAAGAAAAATGAAATTAAACTTTCAATTCCAGAAAGTACATTTCTGCATTGGCCAGTTCCAGGCCATGTTCATTCTTAAGATTACTCTTGTTTTTTTTTTTTTGGTGCATAAATTTGAATTCCAGGAACTAAACAGTTTTGTTAAAGAAGAAGAAAAGAATCAAAATTCCAAGGACAAAATTACCTGACGTTAACCGAAACGGGAGTCCAACTCTGCGTGAAAAGGGTTTCACCTCTGGGAGTTCCAAAAATCGAAAATTGCCTGACCGAATTCTCATCATCATCTTGGACAACTCTAAGCTTGGCTAAAGCTCTCCTTGCCGCCACCTCCTGGTCCACCGGCGACGACGAGCTGCTCTTCCAGGGCACAATCGCCGTAGGCACCCGCACCACCGGCCCTCTCTGGTGCCTCTCGTCCTTGGGCGACTTCTCCGCCAAGGCAATGATCGACGGCGAAGAAGAGGAGGAGGACGACGCCGTTCGCTTGCGGCCGCGGAAGGGAAGCAGGAGGAGCAGGAAGAAGGCGTTAATCAGCATCATCAGACTCCGCAACGCCCGCAGCGAGAACAAGGCGTTTATGCGGCTGCTTGCCCCAGAAGTTAAGATCAAAGACGACGACGCATCGTTGCCTCGCTCCGTCGCCATTTGGTGTTTAGATTTGAGGCTTGATCTTCTGGTGTGAAGCAGCAGTAATGCTGATGATGCTGACGACGAAGATGATGACTTGAATTGGGTTTGGGTTTGGGATTGGGATTGGAGCTCCGCTTCTTCTATGAATAGCCGCTTTGGTTTTCTATGGCTGTTTCTCTTCTTCACATGAAACACCAGAATTCTAGTTTCTATAATCGCTGTTGTTCCCAAACAGATCATAAAAAAATTGTGTGTGCTTACTCAATTCTCGGTTGCTCTTTTTCCAAATTTAGAGCTATAAATAAATAAAGCCCTTGTCCAATCTTCAATCTTGGAAAGTTGTGTTAGAATTAATTCAGATGGACAGCAAATCGCAAAAGGAAAAGGGCCAGCAAAGAGCAAAGAATCCGGGTCAAATTAGGATTTAATATTTTGATGGCTTTTTTCCTTCCTTGGATGGCTTTTATTTGACTGGAGCAGAGAACCAAGCAACGTCAGGCCAACAACGAAGAAGCATAGGATAACACCGTCAGCAATTGGCGTTCCTATCCAATCTTTTACCGGGGTTTATTTACAATTGTGACACGTGTCACTCCAGAATAATGTACAGTTGCATACAATGTGTATGTGACACCTGTCGTGATAAGAAACGGACACGTGTTGTATATGCGGCAACATGGGGTTTTGTCTGGTTTGAAATGGTCGTACGTACAATCACGTGGAGAAGGAGTGGTGCGCAATTGCTTACGTTTTCCCGTGCTACGTGGCGACCCTTAGGCCACTTCCAGCAGCCCCTAGGGCTCAGGCTGGGGTGGGAGGAAGAGCCTAAAATCAGGTTCCAGCAGCCCCCTAGGGCTCAGGCAAGGTGCTGGCCCACCTGTCTGGGCTGGCTCTCAGGCTCTTTTTGCCTGGGCTGTTGTCAGGCTAAAGCTGATGTCAACGATATTTTTGCTGATATCAGCGACATAAAAAATATTTTAAAAAATCTGAAAAAATTCAAAAAATTCAGAAATATTTTTTAATAAAAACCTATCAATTTTATTATTATTAATTTCATACATACAACTAAAATTAATCCCATATAAAAAAATAAAATAAACAAACAAATAAATAGTATTTGCCCTTTGCCATGATAACTACTGGAAGCACACATTGCTTTTTGCAATGACAGCCACTATTCACATGAATAGTAGCTACCCTAGCTCCCCCTTGCCATGGCAAGGGTTTCACTGCTGGAAGTGCCCTTAAGGAGAAAGGGTCTGGGCTGAGTCACTCAGCTGTTGACACCTGTAAAGTGTTGACTACTTGGTCAGGTAGAGTTGGGCTGGCCTCTTGAGATCGGGCCGCCCACTGCCCGCTGCCTGCTTCCTGCAAGGCTTGAAGACTACCAAACCCAATTCATTCGAGTTGAATGCCCAAACCCAACGCTGCCCGCAGGCCCAGGGTAGCTCAACCAAACTATTTTTTATTGTTTATATACAGAGGGATAGTATTATAAAGGCCCATTTGAATAGAAGAATACAAAATGATAGATCATCTAGACTTCAGCATTAAGACTATATTTTAATTCTTGTTCTTGTTCTTGTTCTGTCAAGATAATTAGCTTAAAGTGTATGCTTGAAATATAAGTTTTGGGGTTTAAAGTGTACGGTAATAATCACCCATTAGCTAGTAAGTAAGAAGTAATCATATTTTAATCCACCAAATAATTAAAATCATCTTAGTCACGATGGAGCGGAGTAGAATCAATCAAGAGCTAATTAAAAGTAGATCATATAAGTAATTAACCAATTAGAGCTGAAATATAATAAGATTTGGTTAAGGAGCACAACTTGTAAGTTGTATGCATGCATGAACAAATGGTCCTTGATAAGTAGATATGCATGTGGGTTAAAGTAAGCTCATGTATATATATATATGTAAATATTCCCCAACTAATCAAGAATCAACAGGCAGTGCTTTTTAGCTTTTTTTGGGAGGCAAATCAGCCTCCAAATCTAACATAACAAATGAACGTACTACATAAAGACACAAAGAAAGCTAGATTACAAAGTCAAGCTTTCACACGCTAATCACTTAAAGACGATCCCACATTAAATATAGATTGTGGAAAAAAGATTGCTTGGGAAAATGTAATTGAGGGAAAGAGAGAGAGTGGAAAAGAGAGAATATAAGCCAGCTGCAGCAGATAATGCACCACTAAAACTACTGATTCCATCTTTCTTTCTTATTTTTCTCTACTTTTAACTTTTGATTCATTCATGACTTGTACGCAAAGGCAAAACATCACACATCACCATCAACAGCAACTTTGTCCCAAATTAAAGAGAATACACACAGACATGCATGGAACTAATTACTATTTGTGTGGACATGTGTTCTTGTTTCTTTAGTCACTAGTGATGAGGCCATCCGGTGAACTCCAAGCTTGGATTTTTTTAGGTCTGCATTTGACTCTATAAAACTTTTTGATTGTGCAAAATCGCTTCCCTGCAAAAGTTGAGCCTAAACCCTTGCGTCTTGACATGAACGTGACACGTACAATTGATAGAGACGATCATAATATTGCATAAAGTTGTACACTTGATCATGATGATCTACTCAATTTACCAGCACATGTGTATGTATATAGACATACAAAAGGATCATACGTACATATTGCATAAAGTTGTACACTTGATCAGGTATCACTAGCCTTGACTATGTCTTTCTTAAAATCCATAACACAATTCCATGAAAATTTAAGGAAAAACTTATATGAAAGGTTTCACGCATGCAACAAGTATCGGATCTAATTTCAGCTCACTACCTCAAATTGGTTTCCGGAAGTAATCGTATGGTGAGAGACCATTTCTGGTCTAAGCCCATTTCGATCCATTGAACCGGCTTGCAGCCATGCTCCTCTACTGCAGTGTTCATTTTCATAAACTATAAGTAGTAATTTTCCTTCCAAAACTGATCTGCATGCAGGTTCTAAATTCCTAATCAACTTCTACGTACGAATTCAGGCTTGATGCAAATCACAAATGAAGATCGTACCTGCATCAATATTGGAAACAAACAAAGGATAGAGCAATTAGTTAATAAACTTCATTGTTTTATAAATAGGAGTACTACTACATCTTTTCCTGTAGTTGTGGATTCAAGAACCTCTCCTAGAGGATTTCATTCAACGGAAGTTATGATATAGTTAAGATCTTTTTGGTAAAATGCAATAACAGTTTTTTTTTCTTTGTTGGTTTATTCCAAGAGTGGTTGCATGCATGGTAACTAGCTAACACAGGGATATTAATGGATGACTGAATTAGATTAAGCAATGACTGTCTTAGTATAAAAATATATCAAGGTCAGAGAAGAAGAAGCAATTAATTGGATTAAGTTATATGGTCACCAAGTGCCTAATTAATTTCCTTACTAATTAGAGAGAAGCAAGCAATCTCTTCAAGTCCAAGTATATATATATATATATAAAGAGGCTAAATTTACACAAGGAGGAACAAATATAATGTGTAATTTTATAAAATTCCCAAATATAAAATAAAAGAAAAGTGGAAATGTACGTATAGTGCTTTTGCATTCAACTTTTTATGCTGAATTAGTTTCCAGATTTAAAATTTATTTTTTCTTAACATGTGTAAGTTAAGTGATGCAAGAACGAGGCCACCACATCGATAATCAGGAAGAAAAAAAAAGGAAACAAACGGAAAGCAAAAGCTGTAAAAGGAAGCACTTTTTAGTATCAGAGAAAGGGAGGACGTGGATTCTGATTTCTCAAGGAAAAGCTACCCATGCATATATATATATATATATATATATATATATATATATATATATATATATATATATATATATATATATATATATATATACAGAAATTCTCTTATGCGGATATCCTGACGTTATTATCTTCATGGACGCAGTGTATTCGTTACTACCCTTCGCTTTCCTCGCTTATTTACACGATCCGCACGCCCGCACGTTAACGTTAACGATCCTGATAAGAGAATGACTATATATATATATATATATATATATATATATATGATAGGAGAAGAAAGACAACGGAAAATCGAAAAAGTATGACCAACCAATAATAACACAAATCGATGAACCCAGTTAGAGAGAGAGAGAGAGTTAAATAAATAATTATACCTGGAAGAATTGCCCCACAGATTGTTAGAAGAAGGGTGGTGGTGTTCCATATCGTGCTCTAAATTTGAGGCTCCTCTTTGGTTAAGTAAGGCACTTGAATTATGATGATGTGTTGTTGTTGTGGACAAAAGATCTTCATCACCAGATCCATCTATATACATATATAATTAAAATAAGCCACCAAAATTATTCATTATCTTTTTTGCTTTTCTTTTTCTTTCTGGCCACCCAAAAACTAAAAGAAAAGTAATTGAAAAGAAGATATTGAAAACACATTGTCCTTTGTGTGTGCTCAATTTGAATTGTATGTGGATATAATACTTTATTCTCGTACAAACAGTATGTTCCGATGCACAAAACGGAAGGAATTTAATTTGAAAATTGAAAGTAATAATTAATCTGATATTAACAAGAGCAGCTGGGGATTAAGCAATAGGAATTATTACCTGAGGAACCTAGAGGTTTGTCAGTGTTCTTTACAGTTCTGTACATCTGCAAAGGCAAAAGAGAAAGAGATATATATAATTATATATATAAAAACAAGGATATATCATATGAGAGAAATAACTAATTAAAATAATTATAGATAGAAAGAAAGAAAGGGTCAGTCAAAAGCAAGAAATTAAAAAAAAAGAAATCAGATGCAGATGCTGCTGGTTGGCTTTGTGGATTTTTGTTGAGTAGTTTAATAACCACGAGGTTGATGTTTGGTAAGGTCAGTAAATGCTTTGTATTATTGAGAAATGATGGCTACTTTCTCTCTCTTTCTCTGTTTGTCTCTCTTTCTCTCTCTCAGTCTAAAAGCAGAAGTTGTCCTGTATCTCTATGTATCGGTAGTAATATCACACACAACACAAGAACACAAGAAAGAAAAAAGGAACAGAAACAGACTCAACTGTTCATCTCTTATTCATCCATTTCCTTTCATTCATAAATTCATTCATCTCATCAGTGAGCATAATATTATTATTATTAATTCATCACTATAGTACTAGTAGTCTAGTGTACTCTCCTCTCTATCCCTTCCCTTCCTTGGCTACTGTGCCCCCTTCCTACCCAAAGTCTCAAGCCTCAAGTCTGCTGCCTTCTTCACCACACACACCCCCTCATACAGTATAGTACGTTGTCAAACACAAACAGACATACACAGAGAGAGAGAGAGAGAGAGAGAGAGAGAGAGAGAGAGAGAGAGAAACAAAAAGAAATTAGGTATTTGAATATGAAATCTGATCAATGTGGTCTATACATATTCAAAGATTTTGAAAGTGCTGTTTTATTTTAAAATATATACACAAAATTCAATCAGCTCCAGCCTCAGCTGTAGTTAGCTAGCGTTGTACCTGCAAATGGCTCTTAACATGAGCAAGTGTGAGATCCTTGACATCCATGAGCTCCAACACTGACTTTGGAGTAGCCCCTGCACGGAAATCACCAATTAATTAATTACAAGACTACTTACAAAATGTTGAAGAATTCCCACAGAAATTTTCAACACCTATATATATGGATTGTTGCATATAATATTCAATTCCAACTAAATGAAATAATGAAATAATGATATAATGAGAATGAAATGAATTAGATAGAGGGGAGGGGAGGGGCTGACTTTCATGGCCGCCAAGGAGCTCGACAGCGTGAACAAAACGGGCATGGAGGGAAGTAGTCCAGCGCATTCTTGGCGCCCTCATGTTCCTCTTGTTGATATTCTGAGATAGCTTAGTCGGCGTAAATCTCGATCTCATGATGAATCCATTAGAGGGCAAATCCGAATTATAATTATAACTGTAATTTGCACCTCCACTAACACCACCAACACTGCATTGCTGCTGCTGCTGCTGCTGCAAATGATTCAAATTATACGACGGAAAGTAGTGCTGTCGTTGACTTAGGCTGTCCATGGTCATCCCGTTAAACGTCTGGGACATGGCGGATTCAAAACCCATTCCCATTCCCATACCACTACATGAATTTGCAGCCGGTGCAGCAGGCCTCAAGGAATTAGATAGATACAAGCGCAACTTGTTTGAATCAAAATCATCCCTCTGATCTCGGTCCACTCTTGAGTAGTGAGATTGTTCCTCCAAGTTGGGAGGAAAGGAGCAATTAGTAGAAGGACAGTTGTAAACTGGAATTCCTTTGATGGGTTTGAGCCTCTCCGCTACATCCAGCATCGAAAACCCATGACTTATACTGGTCTTTCCTTCTTCTTCTTCTTCATGGTGATGAAGATGATGACTACGACCCTCTCCGCCGCCTCCCCCGGTGTTGAAATAGTTTTTTCTCCAGGGGCTCTCAGCCTCCGAAGCTGTGGGATTTGCAAGAGAGAGTTCAGTGTCATGATCAGCGGCTGCGACTAGACTGCAGCTGCCTCTTCTAACACAACTGTCACTGTGTGATTTGTTAATCAGGCCATCGCCGTCCATGTCTCTGCTCCATATGTCGAAGCAGCTGCCGGATTCGTGATGATTAGGTGCTTCATTTGTGCGGTGGTCAGTGCAAATGGAGGAGGGAGCACTGTTTGTGTTTGTGTATGTGTTTGCGTTTGGAGGGCTTATGTGCAGTGAAAGATCAGGAATCGGATTCAAAGATAAGCGGCAGCTGCCTGCAGCCTCTGAAATCCCTTTTTCATGAGGCATTTTTTTAAAAAAAAACTAAAACAAAAAAAGAGAAGAAGGTCTTTATTTATTCCCAGCAGCTGCCTCTACAGCTACAAAGTGCTCCAGTATCTCTCTCTTCTTCGCCTACTGACAGATTTCAGAACCTAAACAACACACTCACCGACATAGAGTAATATGTATATATATGTATGTGATTGTATTCTTTGATTTCATCCATCAGCTTGCTTGAAAAATAAAAACACAGACACAGACACAGACACACATATATGTATAATAACAAGAAAGAAAGAGAATATTATGAGAGACTACTCATGATGGTGATTTTGCTCCCTACCATGGATGACAAAGAAAGCAAGGCTTTAGTATGCTTCAAATGAAAACTGAGAACAAAAAAGAAAGGGAGAGAAAGAAAGTGAGAGAGTGTGCTGTAAAGAAACAAAGAAACAAAGGCTAAATGGAAAAAAAAGGGAAGACTTTTCGCTTCCTCAATAAACTGACATCCTCACCAGGAGAGAAGGAGAGAAGGAGAGAGAGAGGTGCGTGGTATTTTGTAAATAAAAACAAATAATTAATAATAGAAAAAGAAAATGGTGGAGAGGAGAGGAGAGGATATTGGGAACAATAAGTAGAGATGATGTGGGTCTGAGTTTCTAATGCCTCGAGAGTATATATAGGAAAATGACACTCCAACAACGCCTCTCTCTCTCTCTCTCTCTCTCTCTTTCTTCTAGTCAATCCACTCACTCAATACACGCAAAACTGCAGCAACAGCAACAAGGGGCTTTTTTGCAAATTTTCTTTCTTTTTACACAGAATTAACTTGGTATATATATTTTGTGTTATTTTTTCCTTCTCCTTCCCCGGAGACGACGGGTTTAAAAAAATAGAGGAGAGAGAAATAGCGACAAATCTAGAATTCCTTTTCCCCCACCCTCTTCGCTATATATATATATATCCTCCTTTTAGCTCTCTCTCTCTCTCTCTCTCTGCTGCTACACAATTGAAATTGACAATACCATCACATTGACCCACTGCATGCATGAGTTAAATTACCAGTATATGTTGTTTTATTCCATTGTCAATGCCATCTAGGTGAGCTATACATGTCTTAATTTCCTTTTACCATTCTCTGCTGCCATGGTAAAAGTAATGTCTCCACAAGTAGTAGTACACAATCATTCTTAACACTTACATACATTATTAATATATATATATATAGTTATTCTCTTATCCGAATGTATTAACGTGAGGAACGTGAGGAACGTGCGGATGCCCTTGTAAACAGACAAGAAAGCATGAAGGAGTAGTACAAAATATATGGCGTCCGTATGATAATAACGTTTGGATATCCGCATAAGAGAATTTCTATATATATGCAGAAAAAGGCCATATATATAACCTTAATTGTAAAGGTAGGAAAGTGGATAGGCATAATATGTATGAAAAAGATGCTTATATTAATTAGAATACCAAAACCATGGTTTCTGTTTCTGACTACAATATATTATATATGTAGAAAGCTAAATGATGAGCCTCCAAATTGATCATTAATTAATTATTAACTTTAATGTTTAATGAGGATTCAAATTAAGAACGACACGAGCGAGCTCTTGTCAATTGTTTTTGGATTGTATCCAAGCAAAAGAAAGCTGCAAGCAAACAGCATAAAACAAGCAAAAGGAGAGATACAAACAGACAGTAAGAGAACTCCAACATTGCTCAACACTTTGGAATTCTAAAATAGGTGTCGCACATCGTAAAAACTCTCTCTAACACCTCTTCAACCCCACCATCAAAGCCGCAACCTCTTTCTCTCTCTTCGTGACCTGTAAGTTGACTTTGGCTCTTCAAATATTTAATTTTACTTTGGAAAAACAAAACCTACCTTGAAAATGTTTAAAACATGCATTTTTCTTTTCATATAATAAATACATAGACATTTTTCACATGCTCATATTTTTCATTCTTTTCCACGATATTGCACTAATTGAATTGAAGAGTGCATTGGAAAAATTATTCAAGTAGCAAATAAAGCCTTTTCAAATCGCCACATGACTTCAATTGAAGAGTTTTATTTCGCTACTACTTTGGAGATCTTCTAACAATACACAAAATTCTGTGGTATATGCATGATGGTATATATCCTATCATCATGTACGCCCAACCTGCTTTCTCAATAATTCCTTTTCATTTAATCGCTTTTCAAAAACGTGTTGTGATTTTTTGTTAGGTCATCCGTGTGGCACGTGTCGGTGCATCGTAGAAGAGTTAAAATGGCAATAATGCAGCAGGGTGATCGTATTGGTACTGTAGCATGGCAAAAATAAAAATAAAAAGAAATTGAATCAAGTAGTACTGCCACTGGGTGTGGGTGGGTGTAATAGTCAAGAAATATTGATTAATTAGGTGGACCCATTGACCTAAAAAAAATTATATGAGGACCCTCTAAAGTGTTGTTTGTTTGCTTTCATATGGTTGTCATCGTAAACCCTATTTCCACATACCTTTGTTATAGTTTATTTCTTATATTCCTTTTCATCCTCCCAAATATTCCCTTCTAATCCTCCAACAACTCTGTCTACCATTGTGCTTGTATTATTAATATTATGTTATCCCCACATCGCCTCCTCCTCCTCCTTCTCCTCCTCCTTCTTCTTCTTCTTCTTCACACCCTACGGTCTCATTGACTAGCTAGTACCTAGTAGTAGTACAATAATATTATGCCAACAATCTCAAAAACCTAGGCCAAATCAACTAATTAAGCGTCCGTCCTCCTTAACATATATAATTAATAATTAAACAAATCATTTATCCGGCCCGGATATCGTTTACCAGCTGAGAGGATTAGTTCATTTTTCTAATCCTCTCCTCTTTAATGCATTCACCATATGTGGATATTTAAACTTATCCTCGACTGCTACACAACGAGAATTACGAGGCCCTATATATGCCATGTCTTAATTTTAACTACTTAATTAAGTGAGGTGAGGCAAGTGTACTGCATTGAAAAGGTGGAAAATTTAAGACATTCAATGCTTGGAATTAGTTTAGCTGGTGTGGCATTAAGAGTTTAGTCGGTAGATGTTATGAGTCTCTTCGTTTCATCAATTTACTACTGTTTTTTCTCAAAAAATGCTTCAAATTAGTTTTAGTTACTCATTTCACTAACTTCCATATGCATGCATTATGTATATATGCATAAGTGGAATTTCTTTATAATTTATAGTATGCTTTGTTTCCGATGCAATATGTACTTGCTCAGCCACCCACAAGGCATTCCCTAATTCTTAAACCAAATACTTATCCTTTCCGAGCCCGCGTATGTGATTTTTCTTCATCTTCTTCAGTAATAATGTGGACATCTTTATTTGATTTGAGGCGCTCTTGATTTTATTCAGGACGTCTATTATGTGATTCTTTGAGTTATAATCAGGTGTTTTGTTCCCCGTTGTAATTCTTTGTTTTATCAATAAAGTTTCCTTTGTTCTGTTGAGATTCTTAAAAAAAATTTATAATCATCATCATGTAGTAATATTTGGCCATGTCTTGATCCGCAAATATTAATAGCATGATATATATAGTTATATGTTAATCTTCACATGGGAAACCGCTTTATTCCAGTCACAAGTAATAGTAAAGTTAATGCATGCCTTCCACTCACTCAGAAAACCAACAAAAATTCCATATGCAAAAAGAATTACTCTCTCTCTCTCTCTCTCTCTCTCTCTCTCTCTCTCTCTCTCTCTCTCTCTCTCTCTCTCTCTCTCTCTCTCGGGGTGTGGACCGTATGACAGCATAAATTAGGAAGGTAAATCGTTCCGTTATTATAATGGTCATTTGTAATTAGTGACTTTTTTGTCTGAATATGAATGCAATCCTAGAATTTTTCAGAAAAAAATACTAGATATAGAACATTATTACAAACAAACAAGTTTATTTTTTGGCCATGCATTTATAATTGTAGTTGTTGCATCCTATCATGTGTACAGTATATATATCTCTCTATAAAAACAAAAAAAGTATGTCGTAACTAACCATGTCGGCAAGCAGTGGATCTAAGACTAGATTAACTGTTGGCTGGAATAATTAACAGTGAAAATTTCATAGGAATGATAAGGCAGTAATTAATCAGAAAACCTATTCTCGCACTTTCTTTCTAGCTGCTTTACAATTGTCAAAATGTTCCAGTAAAAACTTAAGTTTCAACAACAGTGACTGTTGTTGACTGTTGTTGACTGTTGTTGATGGATGATGACTTTCCTTTTCATATAATAATTAAGTAAAACAACAGTGACTAAACATCCTTTTACACGACAGAAAACAAGGAGATATACCCATACTTAACGAAACGAACGACATCCAAATTTTGCAAATGGAATGATAAGCTTATTTTCCCAAAACCGAGGGATCAGCCAAAAGCCAATTAGAGATAATGTTTAAAATTGAATTAAAGATAATTTGTTCTTTAGTGTACTAATCCAGTAATCTTAAATTATCCCTTCATAGAATTGAGATTTTGATAGTATAGGGAAAGAAAGCAAATACGATCAAATCGTCGTTAAGAAAAAGAGAAGTCTACGTACGTACAAACACAATGGACCTCCGAGTACTTCCGACCATGGAAAAGGTATAAAAAAGAAAAGAAAAAGAAAGCAGAGTTGTAAAGAGTGTCACTGTCTACTTGTTAATTAATACAAAAAAAGGGCATCTCTAAAAGGGTGGTTGAGGATGATGGATTTATATATATTGGGGTGATTCTAACTAGCAAAATACAAAATTATAAAGTAATTCTTGCTTACAAATTTTGTTGGGTATGAAAAGAGGAAGGGGTGAAATAATAGCTATTTCTACTTTTCTCCTTCTTTTCCGGCATTTTTTTTTTGTTGGTACAATACGGGGCCAAACGCCCAAAACCAAACAATTACATAGGGATTAACCTGGAGCTAGGGGTACTGCTAGCATCATCAGCAAGAATATCATTTTCAAATTGAGCAATACGGCATCTTTTCATTTATTAATTGCTTCTAAGAAAATAAATTGAGCAATGTAGGTTAGGTCAAGGTAGCATGCATGTCTCCTTATTCCGTCTTCAATTCCCTTCTTCTTTTTGTCACACATTTTCAAAGAGAAAAAAACAAGTTGTATAGATAGGTCTCTTGTCAAAGGAAAAAGTTTGGCTCCTTCAAATTGAGTTGGAGTTCCTCCTTACAGCCAATGTGGTTTTGACATGTTTCAAAAAAAATTTAATATTATTTTTCTGTTTTGTTGAAACTTAAGGAGCCAAGCCATAATGCCTATCAAATACATGCAATTAATCCATGGGCCTATGGTAATAGGATTAATTGCTATATATATATGCATCGAATAATTTGTTTTTTGGGTGATAACATTGAATATTTTGCATCTGACCAGTAAAAGGAAAGGAGAATTAAAGATGTTGTATGCATATATATGGAGTTGGGTACATGTGGGGGTAGAGATGTTTGTTGTTGTTGGTCTTGTGGAAATTAAATGACAATGCAAACAAAAACTGGACTGAAAACGAAGGTAGCTAGAAGAATAGACAGCAATGCCGCAACACTCAAATATGAATGAAATGTTGTATATGCATCATGCATGCCCTCCATTCCAGGATTTACGCATGCACTGATCATACATCAATCCATCTACTCTACTGTAACTGTAACTGCCTTAAAATTAATGATGACCATGGCAGCACCAGAAAAACATGGTGTTGTTGATAACTGCGTACGCAGATGAATGTATATATTAATATTGCCCTCTCTCTCTCTCTCTATCTATCTCTCTTCTTCTTCTTACAATCTTACCTTTCTTATTAGAAGCACCCTCGACCACCCTTTTAGACAACTACAGGTCCACCATCTGGTTAATTAGTTCTATCTCTAGGGGCCCCTTTTCGAGCAAAACAACAGGGCACTGAGCAGGGTTATGAGTTTCAATTTTCAACGTGAATTTCCTGTAAATTTGTAGTCATGTTGGATTTTGATCATCATGTCTTCTACTCTCTCTTCTCTCTCTCATCCATTAATTTTAATGTAGATAGGGTTTGATTGGATGGCATAAACTCTGTGCTGTTCGTGTTTGTTTTAATCTTGGTTTTTGAAGATATCTCAATACACATACATACGTACATAGAATATATATCTGTCGTCCCAATCGTTCAAGCAATCCATCCATCGGATCCAATATACAAATATAATAGAATTGAGGCTTCGCTGTGTTAGCTAGCTAGTGTATGTATACAGTATACAGTATACATTCATTGATGACTTGGTAAAAGTTGTAAGTAGATGCATATACATTTACTTTTATTGCTTGCAGCTACTTTTGCTTGTTTCATTATGCAATACGTACGTACGATTCAAGTAAAGTTATTGTTTTGATTGCAACACTCCACTCAAATTCCCAATAAAGTAAAGGATGCACGTGCACTTAGGCAAGGTAGATATTCAAACATTAATAATAATAATTCTGCCTCCTCGATTTTGTTCTGCATTTGAATGTACAAGAAATTAAAGATGAAGAATGAGTGAGGACTGAACATCCACAATTTTTGACCCCCAAAAAAAAAATCCACAGTTAAAACAATAATGAAGACTGTTTCAGTTTTGTGTTACCATTTGAAATCAGAGATTGTAAACAAAACAATAATGGTCTACTTCTTCTACTATACAGACTTTGACTCAACTGGGTAAATGCACCAACGTCCAATAATAATAATAATAATTTTTATTTTGGGTTTGGTCTGACTTAGTTTTCTTACTGGGAATTGGAGTGGGAAAAGTGAAATTGCAAAAGCCAAAACTCAAAAGAAATAAGTGAGGGAGGGAGGGAGGGAGGTGTAGACGACGTCAATTCCTAGGCAACAGTGGTCGTAGTATTAAGTGAGTTGAGTGGGCACAGGAAACAAAAGAAAAGAAATGATTTTGCAATCGATTGCTTTATGATTGAAGGAGGGTCAGGAGAGAGAGAGAAGGCCTCTACTTTATTCAGCAATTCCAACGTCTTTTTGACAACAAAAAGGGAATGCCTACTAGCTAGGCTTTGCTAGTAGCAGCAGCAGCCTACTATGGATGATGTCTAATCTTCTTTCTTTATGGTGAAAAAAATGGGGTTTTGCTTTGGGGCCTTTGAAACTTTTGTTTGGGATTTGACTTCGTTTGACTTTTTTTTGTTTCTTTTTCTTCTTGTTCATAAAGCCCGAGGCAACATTGAAATCAACCACCGCCCCCCCCATCTCCCATCCATAGGTTGGTCATAATTGAGAATATAATTGAATTGCATTGAACAAGAGAGAGAGAGAGAGAGATAGAGAATGAGAGAGACGGTGTGTGTTAAGCATAAAACTGGATGTCACTGAGCTTTCACATCACATAGAATACCGAGAAGGATAGATGTAGACGTTCCTCTGCAAGGCTTATAATAAGTTAAGTTATATATATGTAAATAATATCCCACAATTAACAAGCTGGGGCTGACTGCCAGTACTCAGAGAGAGCCTGTGATCCTGCGAAAGCCAGAGCTAACAGAGCCAACAGAGCCAACAGATGCAACTGGAAACTGGAAACCATACCTACTACACTTGTTTCTTTCCTGCTTTCTTCTTTCTCATCCTCCCTCATCAGTTTGTTCAGCTGACACAATGAAATTAACTCCTTGTATTCTTGTACCCTCAACAAATTTAATATTATTTCCAACAAACAAAAAAATAATTAAATTACTTCTGTAATTTTCTTGGACAAGTAAATGAAAATTTTCTTATAACAATTCGTATATACATATATATTATATGTATATCATTATTAATAGTGTCAGTCTGGAGGTCAGGTTTGAATTGGGTGACTAACATTCGCGAAGGTGGATGGAATGGAACCACAAGGGGCCTCCCTTCCTTCCTTGCTTCCACCACACCACCCACATATATAATAATTTATCAGACTGACCAATTTCAATTTCACAACTCCAATATGGAATTGAATTGAATGAATAGCTTTTTCGTTAATTATTTTATGAGGCCCTGTACTCTGCTCATAACTAGTTGTTATAGTCATAAATAGGGGATGACATTGATAGGGTAGAGTTGGGTTACGTTACATTACATGCTACCTCAACCTCAACTTCATTATTGCTACTTCAAATCAATTACACCACCTTTTATTATCAAAAGAGAATATACGTATATGTGTGTATGGTTGGACGAAGGCAATGCATGTTCTTCATTTCTGGAGTTAAATCGGCAACACACAGAAGAGTTTCTTATCTTTCTTCTATAGTAGACATAAATTGAGCCAACTTTTAAATCCGCAATGCACATGTGTAGTGATGTCAAATTGCTGAATGAGAAGTAGCTCCAAAAAATATGAAAACTAAAGACTAAAAACACTTTCAAGTTGTTTTCAAAACTAATGACGATTTTGAAAACTGAAAATGAAATATGTTTCTTGGATTAAACTCGACTGTGCTTCGATAGTCTTGTTGTCTGGCCTAACGTGGCCCATATGCTTAAACTCCATACCCAACCAAGCCTGCCTCAAGACAAGACCATTGGGCCATAAATCAAAACATGCTATAAACTAGTAGCTCACTACAGAAACACGGAAGGTTGGAAGGCTGGAAGTAAGCATATATTTCACTCAAACTTTTTAATCATTAAGAGGTCATTTAACAGTCTCTCAATGGCTTCATCATCATGCCCACGTCCTTTGGTCTGCAATTTGATGAGGAGGGAGGTTCATCAATTATAGCTTTTTTACAGACAAAAACATCAATGATGAAAGGGAAATAAAAAAAATACCACGAGGGAAGGCACAACTGACTTGGCTTCCTCCACTTTTTCAGGACAGAGATTCCCAATGACAGCCAGCTGCAGAGTAGAACACATTAACAAATTAATTTGTTGTTTGGAATGAATGTTTTGGTTTGGTCGAATGATGAATAAATATTACCTCGAATTCAGCCAATTGGTATCTACTCAGGACTCTGAATGCTATTTATTAAGAATAACAACTAAGACTACTACAGGTAATAGTGTATATAAATCAACAACAAGAAAGCAAGCAATGTAGGATACTCTCGAACTTGCTTTACAGAGCCCTGATTCGTGAAGCGACTGAAGCGCTTAACATACTGCAGTGATTTCTCCAACACTCTGGTACACAGCCAGGAAAGGAAAATAACATCATCGATCATCATTTGGTTCTTGGTTCTTGGCATATATATATAATACATGTATGGTAATGGTTACAATAATAAATATACGATATGAGATTACGAGAGTGTAATGTAAATCTTACTGAGGAAGTTGGGTCGTTGAATCGCCAGACATATGCTTCATCTGATCACATCTATGCTCAAGCAGAATGGCAACCTCACTATTCATTAAACATTTCGCCTTCAAGAAATCTTCACAACCACAAACTCAATGTCATTAACTTAATATATTCAAACTTTAACCTCACTACTTTTACAATTCAATCAAGGTCCCATACAAACTCCTTTTTATATCATTCATATCTACGCCAACAGTGATTTTTTCTTTCTGGTACAATGTCACATCTTCTATACTTCTTTTTCTTTATGCATACAAAATTGATGGTTTTCTACCCTCTTTTATTGATACACAAACAAAATTTCAGGTATCATGATATTGAAAATTGACATAACAGCCAAACAGCAGGTAAAATTCTGCCTAGGATCACATCGATAACAATGTCCAAAATTGTGCATTAGAGATTTGAAGACATCTTTGGGAAAATAATATTTAGATACCGTCTCCAATCTTGAGCTCTGAAGCGTCTTCCTCGTCTGCTCTTAGCATGTTTGAGAGAGAGAGCTAAGGTAAGGATGTTTCTTTCTTGACGACGAATATAATTCTTCTTTCTTCAAGAACGAATGTAATCAACCACAATCCCTAATCACCGTTTCGCTTAATATATAAGCTGTGAACTCTGGAACCGACCTCAAGTTTGGGCCAATATTCTAGCTGTAGTCCAGTCCAACTTCTATGGGCTTAGGTTTTGGGGTATCATTTTGGATGCGATCCAACCCTTTTTTACTTTTTTTTTTTTATTAAAATCAATCCAATCTAATCCAATTTGTGAAGGTACTCACTCTCTCTCTTAAGAGAAAAACTTTTCTTTTCCCGTTTCATTGTCCTCATCTTTCTATCACCTATCAACAAGAATTTTATAGTGAGTAAGCTCTTAGATGATGTTTTATCTCTTAATCATTGGATCAAATTAATTATCGATCGGATCAAATTGGTTAATTTGATCAAACGATTAAGAGATAGCACCTCATCTCATCTAAGAGCAACTCCACCCGTTGGGGGGTTGCCATGGCAAGGGGAGGGGAGCTAGGGGCTACTATTCATGTGAATAGTGTCCCCTCGCAAATAGTAATATGCATTTCCACCCGTTGCCCTTTGCCATGGCAACTACTATTCTTTTTTTTTTTTTTTTGTAACCTAAACAAGTAATTTGGATAATATTTTCAGATAAGATTTTTGGATTCGTGCGTGTCAATATTTATTAAGATTTTCGGTTTCAAATTTCGGATAAATTTCATATGAATTCCAAATTTCAAAAATTTAATCAATTTCAAATTTCAGATCAATTTCATCCGAATTTCAAATTTCGGATAAATTTCATCTCAATTCCAAATTTCAAAAATTTCATCTCAATTCCAAATTTCAAAAAATTTCATCTCAATTCCAAATTTCAGATAAGATTTTCACCCTCTAAAATCGCGCCACGTGTCATCTCTATCTGCCTAAATTTTTCTATAAAACCAGAGGCTCAGCTCATACCTCTCACACCATTCTCAAACCAGAGGCTCTTCTCTATATTTTCATTTCTCATATTTTAGAATTCATACTCCATTCTTAATGTCAGACATTGACGAGATCTTGGATAGGCAAGAGCGAGAAGAAAATGAAGGATATTGGTTGGTATTTATAGAAAAAAATTGCATACTTTTTTAGTATTTTTTTGAATTTTTAAAGATTTTGTTTGGCCCAAAATCACTGTAGCCGTTGGATTTCAAAAAAAAACGATCGGAGCCACCACAGCGCGACGTCACCCCCGGCCGGGCCTCGGGCTCCCTCCCCGCGGGCCTGCCCGATTCGCGTGGGTCCCGCTCTCCCAGGCAGCCCACTACCGCTGGAAGCCACTTTTGGGCTCGGGCCCCTGGGTCCCACACACCCCTCCCAGGGCTTGTATCGGTGGAGTTGCTCTAAGGGCCTTAGCCCTGGCTCCACCTATTAGAGCAACTCCACCCGTTAGGGGGTTGCCATGGCAAAGGGGAGGGGTGGGGGAGCTAGGGGCTACTATTCACGTGAATAGTAGCTGCCCTTGCAAAAAGCAATGTGTGTTTCCACCCATTGCCATGGCAAAGGGCAACTACTATTCATTTTTACTTTTATTTTTATTTTTTACATGTGATTAATTTTAGTTGTATGTATAAAATTAATAATAAAAAATTGCTAGGTATGTATTAAAAAATATTTTTGAATTTTTCAGATTTTTTTCAGACTTTTTTCGATTTTTTTTAAATTTTTTTTGTTGCTGACGTCAGCTTGCCCGGGTTGGGCCTCAGGCAACTTCCCCACGCGGGCTTGCCCAGTGTGCGTGGGTCCCACTGTTTGCCTGGGCTGCCCCCTGCCGCTGGAAGAGCCATTTTGGGCTCGGGCCCCTGGGTCCCACACCCTCCCCCCCGGGCTGCTACCGCTGGAGTCGCTCTTAAAGCATTAGAGAGATATAAAAAGAAGAATACAATAAAACGGAGATAGGAAAGTATTTCTTCTCGCTGACCCTCTGCCTTTATTAGCTTTTATTGGGTTAAGGAGCCGTAGTAGTCAATAGTAGTTTCAAAGAAACCAATTTGGCTCACTTTTAGGTGATGATGACATCTGCCGTGTCATATTCTGAGTGGAGGAAAACAGAATTCCCGATCTTGGGACTCGGATCCTCCGAATATTCTAAACGGCTCTAGCAGTTATGCCAGAGGCATATTCGCATCTCATCACTGCATCTTTATGAAATTCTGATGTCTGCACCTGCATGATTATATCAAATTCTGTTGGGTGGTTATAAATAATTTGCTTTTTTAATTGCAAACCTCTTGTCTTGTGTACTGCACTGTGTTGAAAGTTGAAACTGTTCCGACTATAGATTTATAATCCATGAAACAACATTATGGTCATGAGTCATGTTCATGTTCTCTCTGTCAAATCAAACGCAATCAAATTTAAACCAATACTTTATATAGAAAAAAAAAACCAAAGAAAAAGAAAGAAAGAATCACTCAGCAGCACTAAATTACAAATTTTACACCAACCCCAGTTGCTGGATGAGAAAATATGCTGTCGTTTATCCCCTGAATGACGACTATTAGTCTAATATTGGTAACTAACTGCAACCCTTTTCCATCATCTTCTTCATGAATCATAATTATAAAATGGCCTTGTCTCTTACTTAATTACCAACCTCGCTATTATATAAGAGGCCGCAGGACTCTCACCCTTAATATTCATTCATCTACTCTTTACTCTTGCCACAGTTTCATTCATCTATACATACAGTTATTCATTTCCTTATAAACTCCGGCAGAGCCATATCAAATTATGGCTATACCTTACAAAAATTCCAGGACCTTGTGCTTTTTCTTGATCCTGAGTTTTGGCCTGTGTCTAGTAATTACATCTGCAGAGCTTGAGAGATTCGAACACCCCACCAAAGAAGATGGATCACTAAGTTTCTTGGTGCTTGGTGACTGGGGGAGAAGAGGAGCTTTTAACCAATCTCAAGTTGCCTTTCAGGTTCCACAACTTCTAATGCTTCTTGTCATTCATATATTCTACTCATGTTTTCTGGGAAGGTGCATCATGTGAAGCCACAGCCACTCAAGAACATACTTTTATAAAAAAAAGTTATACATAGTAAGAACAAACATACACGTATGATTTGGAAAAGTAAAACAGTGAAAGAAAAAACATATAACAGTATAACTTGTTTCCTTTTGTTCTGTTTTTCTTCTCTCTGAGTCCCCTGCCTGCATTTTCTTGATTGCTTCAAGTGCAAGAATTAGTTAATCTAATCTGTGTTTGCTAAACAAATTTGTGGTACGACTACTTTTGTAGATGGGAAAGGTTGGAGAGAAGCTTGACATAGATTTTGTGGTTTCGACGGGCGATAACTTTTATGATAATGGATTGGCAAGCGAACATGACACAGCATTTGATGAGTCATTTACCAAAATCTACACAGCAAAGAGCTTGCAAAAGCAGTGGTACAGCGGTAAGTTCCAAGTTTCCAATACTAGGAAGAAAGCTTATTGGTTATAATAATTTCAATAAATTTGTTTTTGACTTTGATAACTTTGAATGCAGTGTTGGGCAACCATGACTACAGGGGTGATGCAGAGGCTCAACTGAGCCCTCTTCTTAGGAAAATTGATAGCAGATGGATTTGCTTGAGGTCTTTCATTGTCAATGCAGGTGAGCATATATTATACATACTCTGAGTATCAGCTTTTCTACACAAGAAATTGATATCTGTAAGACTCAATCATAACATAAGCAACTTCTTCCCATCTCTTTTTCCCCAGAATTAGTAGAGATTTTCTTTGTGGACACCTCTCCTCTTGTCAATAAGTACTTCACAAACACAGAGGACCATACTTATGATTGGCGAGGCATTACCTCTCGCAAGGATTATATTGCAACCTTATTGAAGGTATATAATATATATATAATTAATTTTCTGCTACCATTTTGAATTTTGAGTATCTTTCTTACCTAAAATGTGCTTAATCATTGATGATGCTTATTAATATAAATTATGATGTTGTAATAGGATGTTGAGTTGGCACTGAAGAAGTCCTCTGCAAAGTGGAAGATAGTTGTTGGTCACCATGCAATTAGAAGTGTTGGGCATCATGGTGACACAGAGGAACTTATAAAGCAGCTTCTCCCAATCCTTCAGGTATAGTCAAGGCTTCCAATTCTAAAGCAAAGGGTTAATTTTATGCTGCTTTCTTGTTGAGATTAATGGATGTAAAATATAAGCTAACTCTGCTAAATCCTTCATAAATCTTAGGCCAATGATGTCGATTTTTACATGAACGGGCACGATCATTGCCTAGAACACATCAGTGACATAGAAAGGTAAGTTCAATTCAGGTGTTTCTTAAGAATGGAAGAGTTTGTATGTGCAACTAATGCTGACTGAAACTGGATTTGTTGCAGCCCAATACAATTTCTAACAAGTGGAGCAGGGTCCAAAGCATGGAGGGGAGACATTAAGGGGTTGAACAAAGAAGGGCTCAACTTCTTTTATGATGGTCAAGGCTTTATGTCTGTGCAGTTGAATCCCACGGATGCAGAGATCGCTTTTTATGATGTTTTTGGCAAGGTTTTACATAGATCGCATTCTTCCAAGCAGCTTCACCCATCTATATAAATTAAGTTTTGTAGCTCCAGCCTAGAAGCCTAGAGGGAAGATATTATAGATTCAGATTCAGATTCAATGCAGCCGCATATAATATATATTATAGATTGTTGCCAGGACGAAGATTCAATTACCAAATGTTCTTATTTTTTAATTAATGTACCTCATTTGGCTGCATCCTCAATTACCAAATTGGTTGATTTTTTCGACCACTACAGTTATATGATTTACAAGTACAACATTTTAAACAAAACAAGGAAACCCAGATTCAAGCTTCTTCTCAACTATTTTATCTGGAAACATACAAACATAATTAAGGATGTGTTTAGCAGAATTTTCTGCCAACTGATCCATTCGTGCGTGGCAAACAACTAGAAAGACAAAATTAAGCCAAGATATATATGGTACATTTTCTAAGACTAAGACACGCCAATAAATCAAGAGGGTAACATGATACGCATGTGGTGATTTAATTAGAAACTTTGGCTCCATCAGCCAAGTTTGTGTCTTCATGCTCAGGCCAGAGATATAGGATTCTCCGCTGGCTCCACTTATTGTCACCTACTTGCCAAAGGACCAAAACCTGGAAGACAAAAACAAGATTTAGGAAATTGCTAGGAAACTGATAAGAAAGCAACCCTAGCCAGGATGGGACCCAGCGTTACCGCAAAGTTACTGCACTCCCCTGTACATATGCCCACTGCTGCTATATCTTACAATGGATCGGTGGGTCGACGTAGCATTCACTTTCCTTTGCATTGCATGTTATGTTTACATTTGTGTATGGGACATCTTAAAATTAGAGTGTAAATGTTGCACTTTAGATCATTAATTATCACCTACTGTGTGTTTGTACAACCACTGAGAATAATTAGCCTATATATATACACTCAAATTCAGTAGTTTCATCATAGTTCCAACCATCTCTGCTTTCTCTCTCTCTCTCTCTCTCTCTGCTCTCTCTCTTGCATCATAGTTCCAAATCAGAACATTGGTAGTTTTCGATCCTTAACCATATCCGACCATGTCCATGGGTTTCCTGTGGCTGTGGGTGGTTATTTGCATGAACATTATTATTTGGTTGAGCTTTGTTTCTGTGTCGACAGCCGAGCTTCAGCGATTTGAGCACCCTGTCAAAGCCGATGGATCACTTAGCTTTGTGGCGATTGGTGATTGGGGTAGAAGGGGTGCTTACAATCAATCTCAAGTAGCTTATCAGGTTTTATAATATCTCCACTTCATCCATTTTTATCAATCTTTACTACAAAACAAACTAAACTCCACAGACTTTTCTTCTCTTTAATCTGTTTATCAATATGTTTATCATAGACAGACTCTTGATCTCTTCTATCTACAAAGTTTCTTGGTTTCCTTATAATTAAGCCTCGTTTGGTTCTTAATTAACAACAGAGAAAAGATTGTATTTGCTACTTACATAATACAATTAATTATAATTTATAGGGGAGCTGTATGCTTAATTTGGTAACTTAATTTCCTTCCCCGCCTTAAATTTGCACGGTTTAATCATGTTTTCTTTAATCTCCAGTTGATTTCTATTTTCCACACAACCTCCTCAAGGAATAGTAGTATATATTTCTGTTCTTTTTATGTGTTATGTGTTTCTTTTACATATTGAAATAGTCTTGATGAGAAGCTCTCTCTTTCTCTCTCTCTCTCTCTCTCTCTGCAAGCTAATTAAGAAGCTGCAGAGAAAAGGCACCACCGAAGGAACAGCTTTGTTCCTGTGCTAGCTGCATGATATGCATGAAAAGTTTCGTCATTTAGCAGGACAGATTAGCTTTTTCATTTGAGCGGGATCATTCTTTTTTACTTGGCATATTCCGCAAAAGTAAAGGACAAATGTGAATTGTGTTGCATGTCCAGAAGCCATTATGTTCCAGCAACTCATCACCTGCTGCTACATGCGTGTCACCCTCCTTTTACTGCTCTCTCTAATTGTTTCGGTAATTAGGTGTCAACACCAGGAGCAGGACATATATTTTGAGATGGGATTTCAGGTTCAGATTTTATCAACAAATAAATACAAGCCATATGATATGTTTGCAGCACAGGGATAACATTCAGCTCTTTGTTTCCGGAAAAACGATGAGAAAGAAAAACTATTTTCTTGTGAGAGAGAGTTTTTTTTTTTTTTGGGTTTGATAGGCATCATCCTAAAGTAAACTAAATACAATTAGAATGTTAATTGCATCCATAAACTTGGAATTTATTGGAAATCCTCCGTGGAGTATCAGTATGTGGCCTGGGATTTTCTTCTTGGTTTAGTGGTGCTCTGTTTCCTCTGTTTCCAAGGGGGGCAGGGGATTTCTGGAGGACATTATACAATAATGTTGCGGTGTTTTGTAATGAATTGTAGATGGGAGAGATTGGAGCCAAATTAAACATAGACTTCGTGATCTCCACTGGGGATAATTTTTACAACAGGGGATTGACCAGCGTAAATGACCCTGCATTTGTGGAGTCGTTTACTGAAATCTACACTGCTAAGAGCCTCCAAAAGCAATGGTATATTGGTGAGTTCAGTTGCACTCAAAACTGACCGACTCTTCTCATGGAAATTGGCATAGGCCTGGCGCTGACTTTGTTTTCCATCTTCTCTCCTTCACTTTGATTCTGGGGAACTCTCAGTTCTTGGCAACCATGACTACAGGGGAAATGCTTTGGCCCAATTGAGCCCAGTCCTAAAGAAGATCGACAGCCGCTGGCTTTGCCTCAGGTCCTTTCTTGTTAACACAAAAATTGCAGACTTCTTCTTCATTGACACCAGTCCTTTTGTGGACAAGTATTTTCTGAGGCAGAAGTACTACCAGCATGACTGGAGAGGTGTGCTTCCTAGGAAACAGTACCTCTCCAACCTCTTGAAGGTTCTTCTCATCATCTTCCTCGTTACAACATTGGATCCTTTCTACCATCATATTCAAACAGTGCTTTTCATTGTCCAAAATCTAATACAATGCTTTTGTTTTGGGAACAGGATCTAGATTTTGCATTGAGAAATTCTTCTGCAAACTGGAAAGTTGTCGTCGGACATCATACAATCCGAAGCATAGGGCATCATGGAGACACCAAAGAAGTCGTAGACCAGATTCTTCCCATTCTTGAGGTAACTTCATCTTCATATATTTCATATATTTTTTTGTTTAGTTTTTTTTATACTATCTATTCGTATTTTTATTATGATTCAGGCAAACAACGTTGATGCGTACATAAATGGACACGACCACTGCTTGGAACACATAAGCAGCACCAACAGGTAAACATAGCTTAACCGTTACTAGTTCTATTTATCAATAAATTGAATTGTTTCTTAAAAATCTCACTAGTTGAGGTTGTTTATGCAGCCAAATCCAATTCTTGACCAGTGGTGGTGGGTCTAAAGCATGGAAGGGTGACATTAAAATGAAAGGAGATGGGTCCAAGTTTTACTATGACGGGCAGGGTTTCTTATCTGCACAATTTACAGAGACTGATGCAGAATTTGCATTCCACGATGTATCTGGCACACTTCTGCATCGTCTAAATCTATCCAAGCTTCGTTACGATTCCATGTAGAGATGTCAAGATAGACTCCCCCCTAAGCCTTCTCTATTAAATAAAATGACCAACGTTTTATCCTCTTGTAACTTCTTGTATCAATGAAAAATCATCGCCACGCGAACAGAAAAATTACAGTTTCAAAAGCCTGCAAAATGGTCCGGCTCCACACTCGAGATCAAAGTAATAAAATCCTACCTATTTCTCCACACGGCACGGGCAAAGGCAAATCTTGAACAGTTTATATATACACAGCAATTAGCACCAGACACAAATATCTGGTATTTTCACTAGACCTACAGTCAATATCCCATTATGGTATGGAATGTTGTGCCTCCACACGCACCACCAAGTTTGCAAGGGCAGGATCTTCACGAACAAAACTCAGTTTGTAACAAAATGATACCTGGAATCCACATAGCTCTCAACATCCCAAAGAAAAGAACCAAAAGTCACGGCTTCCAGAACAAGTCTCCTCAAACCACCAAAGCTAATTTTGACGTCATCATCCTTGGAAGAATCAACAGTCCCCTGAGGTGTTATGACAATATCAGGTCTTCCAAACAATGCCTCGGTGTGCTTTTCAATGATGCTAACAGCCTCTCTCGATCTAATTGTTGCATACCTATGAAGGGTCTCTCCATCAAATGACATCACATAGGTCCGCAAGCGGGATGGCTTAATTCCATTACCAAAACCCCCAGGATTGATGCCTCCAGCCCAGGAAGTGACTTCAGGATGGGAAGCCCCTGCTTGCAAAGACTCCTCTTCACTGCCAGGCCTCATGTCCTCCCCCACAGATTTCTGAACATTACTGTCTTCGGCACCCAGTGCATTTGGAAGGATCTTTACTGTCTTCTCCAGCTGAAACCTCTGGTCAACCCGCTTGAGGAAGTACCCATACATTACAGATGCTGCATAAACCTGCCCAACTCTGAGTTTGCTTATCTGTGCTAAAGAGGCTGAGTCACCCAACCGATTTCCTAGGATGAGAGCTAGGTGGTTCTGGATCATCTCATAGGCTTCAGGTGAGTGAAGTTGCTCAAGCTTGTCCTCTTCACCTGGCCATGTATCAACTCGACCAGAAAGGTCTGAAGCAGATGGGGTAATGGCAGGTATCAAAGAAACATTAGCATCCATGAATTTTTGCACCACCAAAGTGTACAAAATCTCTTCAAGAGCCTTTCTCCTTTCAGTAGCCTTAACCTCGGCAATTCTCCTGATATTGCAGAATATGTTAATAAAGGATCAATATATCTCTTCAAAACTACATTTATCTATTTAGTCCCATATAGCAAATGATGGAAGAGGCGAGGGAAGGTTAAATCAAAATAAATAAAAAAGACAGCAAGTTCTGTTTCTTTATTTTTCTTAAATAAAATAAAAAATCTTATCATCATGTCACTTTCTAGAATGTTAAGAACAACATAAACTTTATTGCTAAAATTACACAAAAAGGTCAAAATCCTTTCCCTTCCTTTATTCTGATAATCGTATGAAAACAAAACATTTAACTTATGGTTCAATTTTGTAGCTTAGCTTGACTTAATTGAAAACACAATTGGCTATTCCTCAATCGCAAGATTGCAACTAACCTGTACAAAACGAGGTCAGTGCCAGAAGCAGAAGGCTCGTCCTGCTTTTGCTCAGTGTCGCGATCTGTTTGAAGCTGTTCAAGCTGCTGCTCAACTGCACTAGGCACAAGATGCGGGTGGCTTATCATTATCTGAGCGAGGAACTGTCCAATTGGTGACTCCAGCTGAAGTGGGGCAATTGGAGAAGTAGAACCTGCTGAGTCCGGAGATGGAGATGCAGCTGCTGCCCTAACAACCAAGCATCTCCTACTTCCAAAGCCCATTCTCCTATGACCCACCTTTGGTTGAGAGATTGAAAACTGGTGCTGCTACACATGAAATAAGATTAAATATTACTCAACTACAACTCCAAGCTCACCACTCCAATAAACAAAATGAGGGTCCATCTGTCACAGCTAGAAATATTCTGAAAGAGTTGAAAGAAAAATCAATCCAAAACCCTCAAGTGTTCCGAAAAGGGGTCATCTCCTACCTCCAAAACCCATTCTTTGTGTATCAATCTAAAAAGATATGTGCTCTTTTCTCTTTTATGTGTGGAAAGACATTAAAGCTTATGCTACAAACAACACAATCTAGGCGCACCAACTAAAAGTCCTACACTCCTAATCAAGATTTAATCTTTCACTATTTAACAGAAACCCTATAATTCTCATCAATTACCAGATCAACTTATTTCTCGCGACACACTCGGGATCATGCATGTTGTATAGACCCAAAACCCCAAACCTACCAAGCATATTAGAAACCGCAATAGGAAACCAAATCCCCAACCAAAAAAAGAGTACCTTGATTGAGAAGTGAAATCCAGGACTCAAACGCAGAAAACAGGCGGGACCATTGGCCGCCAAATTACCCGATCTGCCAATTGAATTGGAAGGCCTAAAGGCCGCGATTGATGATTGGACAACGCTCGCTGTGGCTGCTGCTTCCATCTTCAGCTCTGCTAAACCAACCCTATAATTATGGTTAAAACTGACAGGAAGATGAAAATCTGATTCTTTTTCGCTTAACAATGAAAACCTAGTTAGCAAAATGGGAATTCATACCAGTAAGCAAAATTTATAGACAGAGAGAGAGTGTCTGCGTGTGTATCTGTGTGATACGCGTAGGAAGACGTCGGCGTTTACAATTCAAAGGTTTCTGTGGGCGTAGTGCAAAATTGCCAATTTTTATATTTTGTGATCCTCCTTTATCCTCCATCTGGAAATAGAGACAAAATAATGGGAAAATAATTTTTTATGTGCATTATTATTTCTTTTGTGTGGGTAAAATAGGGGCCAAAGCCCAAACAACATTTCCAACTAGACATAATTTTTTTTGTAGAGAATATCCTAGGTTTTTTTTTTTTTTTGGTTTTTAGCAGGAGAAGATCCTAAGTTTATGACTATTTGGTGGGATTTAGTTTTTATTCTGGTAGAGAAGCTCCTAATAAGTTTATATTTTAAGAGCAAAAATATAAAAACATGGCTTTCCTAGGACTTTCCAGTTTCATGGCTTCACCAAACCTTGTCAAATAACACTAGGGCTCGTTTGGAAGTGATTCTGAATAGGTCTGAATCACTTATGGGAAGAAGTACCTCCTAGGTTTAGGTACTTCTCCATAAGTGATTTAAGTGACTATGGGGAAAAACATCTCCCATATGCTTCTCCATAAAATCACTTAAAGTGATTATTTGTAGAAGTGATTCTCTATTAAAGTGATTATTGCCTCTCCAGAATCACTCTCAAACAAGCTTAAGTCTAAGAGCATCTCCAATGGAAGAGGTAAAAGAGTAAGCAAACTTCATTTGCCTTGCCACATACCATTTTCATGTTTCAAGGAAAGAGGCAAATGAGTAGGCAAAATATACTTACTCTCCCCAACAAAACAATGTTGACTATTCAAAATAAATAGGTACATTAGGTCCCATATATTTTATTATTATAAAATACAATTTTTATGTTGTTATTTTGTGGTGGGTGAAATGAGGCAAATGTAAAATTTATATATATATATAATATTGCATTGTCTAATTCATTTGCGTAGCCCATTGGAATGAGCAGTTTTTTTCAAGAGGCAATTGAATAAACAACATTCCACATTAATCTACATAGTACACTTTTGCTTACTTTGTTTACCTGTACCCTTTTGAGATGAATTCATTGAAAGTACCCCAAGGCCAATCTTCGCGATATATCCAGAAAACCAAATAAGGATAGAGCATTGGGGGCCCACTTGGGAGTTCCAAGTGATTATGTTGGATTGCGTCCTCTTGTGAGAAATTGAGAATCACATTTTCTTTGTAACCCAAAAAAAACAAAAAATGATCTCTGCCTTTGTTTTGTTGGGGCTTCGGCCTCCATTGAATTGCATCGACTGGACTTGTGTTACAGCCATTGATTTCTAATTTAGCCCAATTTGCTTTTCTGAAATTTCTTATTTTGGTTGTATGTTACAAACTTACGAGTGATAGCCTAACGGGCCACGCGTCCCACTTACAGTGGAGCTTTATTTTTTCGTATATATATATTAGATAGGGAAAATTGTATTTTGATGATAGTGACTGTTTTGAAAATATAAGGGAGGTTTAGGGGGTGTATCCAAATGAGATTTTAAAAGATTATTTAAGAATTAAAAAAATTTAGTGGATTTAATCAGAATGTAATGACTTATAGGATGTTACTTTGGGGCACTTTAAGTCCGTTATTCCTTGATAAAGCATTACTTAGTAGCTTTGAATCATGAGCTGAACCCTCCCACCCGCTAAGAACGTAAATGAATTCCAAATCAAAATTACAAGCTGCTAATACATTTTGTGATATATTTCCATGACGATTACAATAGCTGCTTACATATTGTCCCTTGTGTACCATCAATAGCTCTAATGCAATCCTAAAATTATTCATATTTAAATATAACCATATTATGAAAAATACATATTATAATAATGACAATTATAATTACAATATTAATATAATTAGATAATCATCACATACCTTGAAATAAAGGTAAAATCTTGTGCTTTCCCCTATTTTAGAGGGCACAACCAGTCATGGTTTAGCCATCAAATCATAAGCTATTGAATTCAAGGCCTTCAAAATTTTGTGAAAATTTTCACTTGCAGCAAATTGTGATCGGCCAAATGTATTACAAATTACACAATATCTAGTAGTTTTGGTTGATGATTTGTAGGAACATTGCAAGCATTTCTTCAACACAAATAAATCTTGTATCTTCCAAAAGTGGTTTTTCTCTAAGAATAGTGCATAACTTCCACAATACATCTGGATACATTCTATATACTTGCCGGAAGATTGCATGATCATCATTCAATGCTTGATGTATATAGTCATATCCAATGCTAGTAATTCGTTGTTGAGTTAGTGGACGTTCAATTTGTTCACCATGCATCATAATCAGAAACTAATTTAGCACATGTATTACTACATAAATTGCCATCACTAAATATTAATGGCTTCATAAAATTCTTTATCCAATTATTCTTCATTTATTTCATCTTCATCTATTTCTTCGTCATCAATTTCTTCTTTTTTTTTATGTCATTACCTTCATACATACTTGGTTGTGACATTATACATATACGAAAAAAAAATATGAGGCTACAAAACAAAACAAAAAAATGACATTATACATAATATTCAGTTATCATCTAGCTCAGCAAGTGGTGTGATGGAACCCATTCTAAACAAATTTTATGTCAGAAAAGACTCAACTGTACTTAAAAGGATGACGATACTTGGTTAATCAAACACAACCAATCAACACCAAGAGCCATGTGATGTGGCCATACTTTTAAAATATTCTATGTATGGAGTATAGCCGGGCGGCTATACTATTAAATATACTATTTATGGAATATAGCCGTGCGGATATACTTTTAAAATATTCTATGTATGGAGTATAGCCGTGCGGCTATTCTATTAAATATAATATTTTATGGGGTATAGCCGCGCGGCTATACTACTAAATATACTATTTAATGCATATAGCCGCTCATCTATACTATTAAATATACTATTTTATGGAGTATAGCCGCACTGCTATACTCTTTAAATATATTTCCAACAATAAAAATCTTGATTTCACTGTAGCAAAGCTAAGCCTTGAGATAATGAATCAATTAGACATGTATGTATTTACATTATAGCTTTGTTCCCTAGTGTGCGCTTGTGGTTGAGGGAAAATTTATGCATTTTTTGTGTGTTGCATGTGCATGAGCAGTGAGGTAAAGAGGTTGCTTATCTTTTTAGGTGCCCTTTGTCATATTTCCTTAAATAAATTCAAATATTTGAATAGTATAGCTGCTCTATTCGAATAGTATAGTCGAGTGGCTATACTATTAAAATATATTATATTTTAATTATTATTTAATATAAAAAAAATAAAGTTCGCAAAATAAGTAATTACTATTCATTAAGTAATTTATGAAATCAATAAAATATTTAAATATTAACTAAAGAAATAATAATTAAAATATAATTACTAATTAAAGTAACATATATTAAACTAAAGAAGTTGACAAAAAAATTAAAATAAAGAAACTAATTTTATATATTTTATTTATTTTAAAAAAAAGAAAATAATCTTTCCCGAAGAAATCTCGTCGGCATAGATCTATACCGGCACAAATTTGCCGGATTAGCTCTCTACCGACAAAATTTACCTCTACCGACGATATTTGGTCGGGTAAGGTTAAATCCGGCAAAGTTGCGCTGGGATAGACCTATACCGACGAAAATTCGTCGGTAAATATTTTTTTGAAAATAAATATCAATTTAGAATCTTTTTAGTAATTAAATAAAATATTAGCTTTATTTAATTATTTTCATTAGTAATTATATTTCAATTATTATTTCTTTAGTGAATAATTATTATTAAATATTTTAATTAACTTCATAAATTATATTACTTAATAAATAGTTTTTAAAATTTTAAAATTTCTTTCTTGGATAAAATATTTAAATACCAATTAAAACTTAAATACTAATTAAACTAATTAAAAAAGCGAAATCAAGATTCTGTTATTTTATGGGGTATAGCCGCTCGGCTATACTGTTAAAATCTTCTATTTATAGAGTATAGCCGATCGGCTATACTATTGAATATACTATTTATGGAGTATAGCCGCACGGCTATACTGTTAAAATATTCTATAGCCGCGCGGCGGTACTATTAAATATACTATTTTGTGGGGTATAGCCGCCCGGCTATACGTTTAAAATATTCTTTTTTGGAGTATAGCCGCGCGGCTATACTATTAAATATACTATTTATGGATTATAGCCGCCCGGCTATAACTTTTAGAATATTCTATGTGTGAAGTATAGCCGCACGGCTATACTATTAAATATACTATTTTATGGAGTATACTGTATAGCGGCTCGGCTATACGTTTAACAATACTATGTATTCGAAGAAGTTAAAAAAACCCACGCAGCCCCAGCCCCCGACGTCGTCGTATTGTGAATCAGATAGAGAGACCGACAGTTCACAGTGGTGTGTTCAGTGTCTGCCATGAAGTTCCGGTACGCCATGGTGTGTTCGTCGAACCAGAACCGAAGCATGGAGGCTCACTCGCTCCTCAAGAGGCAAGGCTTCGACGTCTCGTCTTACGGCACTGGTGCCCACGTTAAGCTCCCTGGTCCTTCCCTCAGAGAACCCAACGTTTACGACTTTGGAACTCCCTATAAACAGATGTTCGACGATCTTAGGCGAAAAGACCCCGAACTGTATCCTCCTCTAAACTTTTTCTTCCTTCAATTTCATTCAATTAGGTTTTTCGATGCTTTGGGTTTAAGAGCCTGTGGGTCATGTCAACGGTCATAATCTAAGCGGTTCTGATTCCCCCTTTTTCTTATAGTTCTTCTTGTAATTTTGGATTTTATGTTTCGTATCTTGCTTTCAGTTCTGCCTGTAAGGGGTTATGGGACATTGAAATTTGAGTAATAAATAAATTCCTTAAATTACCAAGAAAACATTAAAAATAAAAAGATCATCTTTGCACCTTGAATTCATAAGGTTTGGTTTTCTTATATTCGAGCTGGACTAGTATGTAACTAAGATTGTAGGCTTAAATCTTCAAGATTTGGCAATTAAATGGGCAGTCTGATAATTTCTGGGCAATGAAATTATCCTGTTGAATCTTATGTATAATTCGATTGGTTGCTCTCAGTAACAATAGTTCAGTTTTTTAGGATGTATGAATTGAAATGTGTGTGCGTACTCTGGATTGTGAGCTGTGTTTTTTTCATTTAAAAGCAAAGTGAAACCTTGACAGCAAGAGTACAGGTACAAGCGTAATGGCATTTTGCCTATGCTTAAAAGAAACTCAATGGTCAAACTGGCACCTCAGCGATGGCAAGATAATGCTGCTGACGGTTCCTTCGATGTGGTATTTACATTCGAAGAAAAGGTTTTTGACATGGTTCTTGAAGGTTGGTAATACTCCCTTCTGCTATTTATGGCTTGCATATTATGGATTTCAATAGTACAGCACTCTGAAAATGAAATAATTGAATGCTGTTCTTTCCTTTGCTGTTTTTTGTTTCTTGGCAATCTCTATCTATTCAGCTGTTGGAATATGAATTGGAGATAGTGTTTCTTGGTTCTCTTGAGAATATCAGTCTTAGAATTTTTATTCTAGCAATGATGATGACCTGATACAATTGGCAGGTTAACTTGAGCTCTTAAGTTATAGACATATGATTCCTGTCAGCTTAAGCAATGGAGATGGTAATGGAAACAGGACAACAAGTGATATTTTAAACTTTATTTTTTGCCGCGGGGGAATATTAAGAAAATAAGAAACTTGGAGTGTGAAGGTTCCCATGCAAATTAGAACTTTATACATACAACAGAGTTGCTGGTTTTAGAATCTAAGAGATGCTGAAATCTCAAGGAAAAGGTCAAGTTTATATCTTGTGAGGGTTTTTGGATACAGATCTTTTTGGATCGTTGAAGGTTTCCATTTCTTTAGTTGAGCTTGTGGAAGAATTTATTCTAAACGGGAAGATTTTGAAATTTTTAGAGTAGTGTTAAAGCCAGAGCTGTAGACTAGAGTAGAAAATTGGAATGTGTTAGCTTGAGACTGCTTGCTTTAAACTTGGAGATATTTTTCCTGGAGAAGGCCGTTTCCCATCGGAGTGAGGGCCTCTTCTTATGGTTTTAAAATATGGCAATTTGTTAATGAGACAGGGTTTTCATCAGATTTCTCTATGGGTTTGATTTCATAGTCTGCCACTTGAAGCATCTCACAACATCAAATCTTTCCCTTTTAAGTGTTCTACTTTTGGTACATAATCTAATGGTTAATTTGTTAAAATTGATCAAAATTTTAGTGTTTAGAGTTATCTTTAGGTGAATTAAGGAATTTTTGCTTTCATACTTCTGCCTGTAGTTTTGTTATCTATTTAGAACATGAACCATATGCGCTTATGTTTCAGTTTTGAACCTTTGGTTCACACTCGAAAAGAAGCTTCAAAGATTGTGGCACCATTTGCTTTTGTTTGTTTGGTTTTAATTTTATGAACAACTATGTGATTAATCTGTAAGTTGGAGAAGCCATCCTTGTTTGCTTGTCTGACCCCTGTGCAACAATGTATAGATCTTAACAACCGGGACCATGTTCTTAAGAAGTGTGCACTGATAATCAACCTGGAGGTAAAAGATAACCACGAGGAGGCAGCTGTGGGAGCTCGTCTTGCTTTAGATCTTTGTCAAGAGGTCTGTATTTATGGTTGCACTGATTGTCAATAATTTGTAATGCAAAATACTGATGGGTGGTATGTTATGGCTGTTGTTTTGCCTAGATTGAAGAAGCTGAGTCATGGGAGGATTCAATAGATGATATCGTGACTGGTTTTGAGAAACAGCAGCGGCGGAAGTTATTGTATAGCATCTCATTTTATTGAAATTGTACTTTTAGGAAAATTTCCAGCAACCAATTCCATTGTTGCTGATAATTTATGTGATTAGCCACTAATTGTTGTCCAATTTCAATACGAGACTACATGCGCTTAAAAGTTATCAGTGGCAGCATAAATGTTTATGTTTCAGCCCCCACTGAGGGATAACAAGGCTGTGTTTTTGGATTGATTAACAAAACTATTCTGATGCCATTGAATTATGTTGATGTATGTTGTCAACAATTGGGTTAGGTTTTGCGAATAAAATTTCCTTAACAGGATGGAAACAATGCAAAATAAGAGAAAAATTGTAGCAGTTAAAATGTTGTTGACAATCATAATCATTCTCCCAAAAAAATTTATCTTTTGAATTAAAGGAAATGTATTAATAAAAATTGTAGCAAAATTTCAATTTCAATTTCAATGAGACTAATGGTACAGCAGTTATGCGTCTCTCTCTCTTTACAAAATTAGATTACGAAATTAAAACACATAAAACATGTTACGAAATTAAATCATTTATTGAAAAATTAGTTATGAAACAGTAGATAAACACGTAAAACATGTTACGAAAACATAAAACATGTTACGAAATTAAATCATGTGTTAAACAAGATGAATGCACAAGGCATATTGAACATTTTCTCCAAAATAATTGCATTAACTAAGTTGTGCTAAAGGATCTTAAAATCTTCGAAACTCGGTATAGTTGTGTTAAGGAGTATGTTGTGCTTGTGTGTGAAGACGACTGTGTCGTCAAGTAACAAGTTACTACAGTAAGTAGTGTGTCAACTGTCAAGGAAAGATCAAACTTTCCTCCTCCTCCATTTCCTTTCTTCTTCTTCTTCTTCTTCTTCTTCTTCTTCTTCTTCTTCTTCTTCTTCGAATATTTATAGGAAACGAAATCAATTTCAAATCTTAAAAATTGTCAGCATCATCGTTGACATCAACTCTTTAACAGAAACGAAATCCCTCCACACTCTCTTTTCTCTCTGCCAACTTCCCCCAACTGCTCTCTGCTCTTCTCTTTTTGTCAACTCTCGCCCCCACGCAGCTCTTCCTTACACACACACACACCCACCCACACACCTTTCATTCATTTGATTTTCTCTCTCTCTCTCTCTCTCTCTCTCTCTCTCTCTCGAGCTTTTTCTCGCGAACCAAACAGCCCTCCCCGCTATGGCTTCGGAAGCAGAGGACGAGAAAAGCTGGAAGGACCTCCTGAGAAAGATGCTGCCTGCTGGCGCACCATTGCCCGACGAAGAGCACCTCGACTACTCAATCGCAGTCGAATACCAAGGCCCTCCCTTGCCCTACGACGACCTCCCCAGGGTTGATCCAGTTCAAATCGACTCCCTTCAAACTTCTTCTGTAACTTCCCTTTCGGTTTCAGACCTCTCTTCCATTCCGATAGCTGTGCCGGTCGCTCAGAAGCTCTCGCGCTTCAATCGGGTCAGGAACGGTGCCGGTGTAAAAGAGCCGCGCAGCGGTAGCACGACGTCTTCTTCGGCTCCAAAGTCGCAACTCGATTTGCAAAACGACAGGGAAGGATCGGAATTCGAAGGAGCAGACCAAGGTTTTAGCTCTGAATTACCAGTTCAAGACTCGAATCCCCAGCAGAAACCGATCGGAACCACCGGAGGAAAGAGAGCGGCCGTCGTGACTTTCAATACGCCAAGAGATTCGGAGAACGAAGACGACCACGAAAACGATAACGAGGCTGATAGGTCTTCGTCGCCGCAATCGAGCGCCACCGAACCAGTGGGATCACCGATTGCATGGGCTTCTTCGCCTGGGAGGCGGACGAATAAGAGAGGGATTTGCAGCAGGTGCGGAAAAGGGAACAGATTGAAGGAGAGAGAGTGGTGTTTGGTGTGCGACGCCAAGTTCTGTAGCAATTGCTTGCTTAAAGCCATGGGGTCGATGCCAGAGGGGCGTAAATGTGTGAGCTGCATTGGGCAGCCAATAGACGAGTCCAAGAGGTCGAGTTTGGGCAAGTGTTCAAGGATCTTGTCAAGGGTTTGCAGCCCTTTGGAGATTCGACAGATAATGAAGGCCGAGAAGGAGTGCCCTGCCAATCAGCTTCGACCCGAGCAGTTAGTTGTGAATGGGAGGCTGTTGAGGGAAGAAGAACTGGCTGAGATTTTGGGCTGTGAATTGCCTCCTCAGAAGTTGAAGCCTGGGAGGTATTGGTACGATAAGGATTCTGGCCTTTGGGGAAAGGTGAGTTTTTATATATATATTGGATGAGCATTTTACAGCATCGTGTTGCATGTTTTTATATGTTTATAGTTAATTTTATTTGATTTCAGGAGGGAGAGAAGCCCGACAGGATCATTAGTTCAAAACTGAATGTTGGAGGTAAGCTCCGGTTTGATGCAAGCAATGGGAACACCAAAGTGTTCATGAATGGCCGAGAGATCACCAAGATTGAGCGTAGGGTGTTGAAGGTATGCTCGCAATGAATCCCCAAAAGTCCCTAATGAATGAGTCCGGTCTGCAGTAGGGTTCATATTCAATACGAATAAACCCAACGCCAATTTGGAAATCTAAACCCTAAACCATACTGTGAAAAAGTGAACCTGTCAATCAAAAGGTTAAAGAAGTGTTTGTATTGAACACGAATGCCTTACTAATTACTATAGAATCTCCCATCATAAGTAAGTTTATTAGGTAATAGTGTGATTAGTGGCAGTTTTCTAACTGAAGGTAACAATATGATGGACCTGCATGGAATTTTATGTTTGCTACGTGATTTATTTAATTGCGATAAGATGAACCTTATTACCTGCCTTTTATATTTCAGCTGGCCAAAGTGCAGTGCCCTCCAGATACTCATTTCTGGGTGTATGATGATGGATCTTATGAGGAGGAAGGTCAAAATAACATTAAAGGGAATATATGGGGAAAGGTTCTTTCGTTACCATGAATATTTGATATTTGTTGATTGGTGTGAGTTTGAAATTTTGGCAGATGATTTTGAGTCGAAATTTTATACAGTTGCAATTTGGTTTTTGGTAGGCAGGCAACCACTCGTTTCATTTGTTCATTATTCTCGTTGCCTGTACCACCTGGTAATCAACATGGGGCAAATGAAGATCCTACAACACCTTCAAGTAGGTCAGTCCCTGAATATTTGGAACAGGGAAGAGTTCAGAAACTTCTGTTATTTGGCTTGGAGGGATCTGGAACTAGCACCATCTTCAAGCAGGTATGCGTCTTTTTTATTACTTTCCAGCCCCTCCTCTTTTAGGGTACCAGCATGGCTTTGCCCTTTTTTATTTAACGTGTTTTCTAATTTCTGCTCCATTCAACCGAGACTTTTGTATAGATTTACCCTATCATGTGTTTTGTTCCTAGAGCAAATGCTTGTTGGTTTAGTTTTGTTTAACAATTGAATATTCAGAATTTAAGTTGTTTCACTTAATACAAAAGGGAAGTTAATAGTTCCATTTACCTTGTCTTCTTGATTCGTGACATATTCATAAATTGACAATTAAAAAGCTGTTGCCTTTATTGTGATAGTGGACCTACCTTATCTTCCTTTATGTCATTATGTGGTTTGCAGTCATTTCTTGAAACCGGTGGGCTGTTTTTACTGAAAAGCCTCAACTTGGAACTTAGAATGCATGGTAAAACCTCAAAAGTAGCAAAGAGTATGCTGCATATTTTTGTGGATCTAGATTAATACTAGAAGCAGAGGAAATCCAATCAGCTCGATCGCTGATTCATTGTAGATAAGTTATTTCGGTCCTCCACTGTTGAAAGTGATAAAGTAGAAGCTTTTACTAATGATGAAAACTCAATTATGTTTTCCAGTGCCACGAGCTTGATTTTACTGAATGAGCTAAGGAAATAATGAAAAAAGAAGGGGAGAACCAGATGCAGAATTCCGGAATGGGAGGATAGGGAAAAGAAAAAGAAGAAAGAGAGTATAGAAGAGATGGCGTTAACCTTAGGAAGGTTAATTTATGCATTTAACATAGTATGAGCGATTAGATTTTGTGTAAAGAGTTCAGATTCAAAATAAGGATATTACAAAGCAAGAGGATTCAAGTCTATTTAATCTACTAACTTTCCTTTTGCGGATAATCAAATTGCATGATACGTTGGAGTCGGTTAGCGAAAACCCCCGGGGCTTAATTTATTTATTTATTTTTGAATCAGAAGCTTTATTTCTTTGTATGGGCATACTACGTCATGCTTTTTGAATAGAATTACAGTTTAAAAATGCTTATGTTATTCTCCTTTTTTCTGTGGAACAGGCTAAGTTCTTATATGGAAACAAGTTCACTCCTGAAGAGCTGCAGAACATCAAGCTCATGATTCAGAGCAATATGTACAAGTATCTAAGTATATTACTTGAGGGTCGAGAACGTTTTGAAGAGGAAGCATTGACAGAGAATAGGACTACTTCGTCGGCTGCTGAAGAATCTCCTTCAGGTGATTTATGTAATAAGTTAATGAAAATGACTGTTTTTTTTTTGGGTCAGATAATGAAATGACTTTCGTTTTCTCCTTTTTCTGATGAAAATTGTTCCTTCGACAAACTGGAAGCTTAGGCAGGTAGCTGTTTGTTATCTCCATCTTTGAAACAGCATATATCTAAGAGTCTTTTGGTTGGTTGTATCAATGTGGACTTGGTAGGTAGGTATCTGTTTTTCTGTCTCTTCCAACACTTTTGTCAATCTCGACACAAGCAACTGGGGTCAGTGTTGATGAAATTTCATGTTATGTCTAACCTAACTGTAAACATCAAATAAACTTCTAACGTCCCATTGTCATTAATATGAATTTCCTACTGATTGAAGAGGAATTCAACATGTTATTAGAGATATAGAACATTTTGCTTATTTGGTTTTCTGCTTGTAGGCTTGAATGAACCTTAAGCAGTGGTTGACTGTGAAATGACTTTGTGTGAAACAGTAGTTGATGAAAGTGAGCAATGCATCTATGCAATCAATCAAAGGTTCAAGCACTTTTCTGACTGGTTACTGGATATCATGGCAACGGGAGACTTGGATGCATTCTTCCCTGCTGCTACACGTGAGTATGCTCCTATTGTAGATGAAGTATGGAAAGATTCTGCCATCCAGGAAACATACAAGAGGAGGGAGGAATTACATTGCCTTCCTGAAGTTGCCAAATATTTCTTAGATCGGGTTAGTCATTCCTCATTTTGGCCTTGCATCTTTTGGTTCCAACTTTATTCAGAATAATCTTTTATTTTGCTCCATTTTAGATCTTTTAACTCATTCTTGTGATCATTTTACATTACATTTCCTTACTAAATTCTTGATTGCTTTGACTTCCCACTTTCTTATTATCTCTCATTTCTTGTGTTAGTACTCATCAACTTACCTCCACTGCATTATTTTTATTTAGTTCTTTACAAGTCTACCCCAAGTCTGGGTAAGGTTATGGTTTGATCATCCATCCATCAGTAGGATTGCTGATCAAAATTGCCAGGAATACGCTTACTTCGTGCAACACTGCCAGACAGCTTTAGTTTTATGGCCTTTCTTGTTTTGTTCTGAAAGGAATCCTCTATTCAGTATGCAGGGTATTAAATAAATATTAATTTAATAAGACTAGACTGGATTATCAAATTTCATATTTCTGTTTGAAAGATCAGATTTGTTGAATTGGTATTATTCCTCTAATGGTATTTTCAAATTTAGTTAATGGCCTTCCACATTTACTTAAATTAATATTAGGTAAGTTGGCATAAATGTGGTTCCACTGGTTGGTAAATAAATGGAGAAATTTCAAAGCAGCTTGGCTTGCATTTTTTTTTTCCGTTAGTACAACTAAATTTCCAATCATCAGTTGTTATCCTCACAGATGTTTGGTGTTTCATTTTCAACAGGCTATAGAAATATCAAGTAATGAGTATGAGCCTTCTGAGAAGGACATTTTATATGCTGAGGGAGTTACTCAAAGCAATGGGCTTGCCTTTATGGAATTTTCTTTTGATGATAGAAGCGCTATGTCTGAGCTATACAATGAAAACTATGAATGCCCCCCTCCCCTGACCAAGTAAAACCTTCATCCTTTCACCTTCAATTGAGTGCTTTCTATCATGTGCTCCTGCTTCTTCTTTTTTGTTGCTTTCGATGAAAACCATAAATCTGTTGCTCACTAGGTTGAGTCTTGTCTCAGGTATCAACTCATTCGCATTAATTCCAAAGGACTGAATGATGGTTGCAAATGGCTGGAAATGTTTGAAGATGTGAGGGCAGTGATATTTTGTGTCGCATTGAGTGACTATGATCAAATGTGGGCCCAGGGTAATGGTCTTCTTTGTAATAAAATGCTGGCAAGCAGAGATTTGTTTGAGAGTTTGGTGAGGCATCCGTGTTTCAGGAACACTCCGTTTGTGCTCTTGCTGAACAAGTATGATGCCTTTGAAGCCAAGATAAACCAGGTTCCTTTGTCTGTCTGTGAATGGTTGAAGGACTTCAGCCCCATTAAGCCCCACGGTAATATTCAGTCTCTGGCACAGCAAGCATATTATTATGTGGCGGTGAAATTCAAAGAGCTGTATTCATCCATAACTGGTGAGAAGTTGTTTGCGGCGCAGACCCGAGCTCGAGAGGGTACCTCAGTTGATGAGGCATTCAAGTACATAAGGGAGATCCTTAAGTGGGATGATGAAAAGAATGATAATTTTTTTGCTATAAATGGGGATGACTCATTTTACAGCACTGAGATCAGTTCTTCTCCTTATGTCAGGCAAGAATAAACCCAATATTCTACTTTGCTCTGGCAAGTCAGCACTGTGAAGTGAAAGATTGAAGGCTTTGTGCTTCCATTTGATTAACTGATGGAAGGATGGGTAGTGAAGTCAGTTAGGGGCTGCAATTCTTTCTTTTATTCTTAGGATGGATTTGTTTTCGACTTAGGCTGGATTTGTTTTCAAGCTTGGTTGACAATATTTTCTGATTAGGTACATGATTAAAAATTGATTTGTAAAATAAGCTCATTTCGACAGGAGTTTTTGTCTGTACAGCATTCAAACATGAATAAAAAACTGCTCCTGTAAGGTTTTTAGGTTAGAATGTTTGATTTATTCAAATTATCCTCCTGGGTTTTAATGGGGCGTGTACTTAACTTGCTTGCCAAATGAATGTCATTGGAGTTTGTATTGCAATTTGCATGTGGTGGATGGTATTTTGGGCAATGACTCCTTCAAAGTCAAACCTATTGCAGCCGATAAGGAGGAGCCTAGGACTCGTTCTTACAAAGTTGAGGTGACTGACTTTTTTGTTTTTCCTTTTCCCCTACTACTTACTACGAAGAAAAAAAATAAATTAAAAAAACACCAATGAAGACTTACAAGAAAAAATTGATGTTCTCTTCCTTTTTACTTTGATCTGTTTGGGCCTGCGTGCTCCTGTGGTTTTTGCTTGCTTGTAATTTTCCGTTTTTGCATAAATAAATTTTTAAAGAAAGACTTGCAAGAAAAAATGAAAAAAAATGTAACAGCTGGGATATCGGTCTTGTTCGTCATATCTGATTCAGAATTTCAGATTAAGGAAAAAAAAAATAAAGAAGAAGAAGAAAAGAATCTCGGTCAACGCGTCAAAACCTCATACTCATACGTAACCCCATACTTAAACTAGCTCATCATAATTTTAAAACATAATTCGTTTACTTGGTACATTTGAGCCCCATGAAGGAAGAGCTTACTTTTACCACTTCCCCGCTTTTGACGGTTAATTTAAAAACTTTCAAAGCTTCAACGGTCAACATTCAAATTCTACTACTACTAAAAACCTCTGCTTGAATTTGTTTACTTATTCAATTCTTTCCCATTTCTCTCCATATGCAAAATGGTCTCATCTTTGAACCACGCGTGTATGAAAACCTGAAAAGTTGTAGTTGGAAGTTGGAACAACATATAGTATTATTAGGGCTATATAAACCCCATCACCTCCCTCCTATTTTTTCACAAACAAAAAACACCACCAACAAAAACAGAAGAATCAAGTTCTCTCACTGCTTTTCTGATCAACTTAATCTGTGCTAGGTAATCAGCAAGCAATGGTTTTAGGGTGGAGAAGAAGGAGAACAGGCCACGGCGCCACAAAAAAGCAGCCCCGGGACCTCGACATGGAAGCCCTCATCCCAAACCATTTCCTGTGCCCAATATCGCTGGACTTGATGAAGGATCCGGTTACATTGTCATCCGGAATAACCTACGATCGACAGAGTATTGACACGTGGCTCGAAGCAGGGAATTTCACTTGCCCGGTAACAAATCAGGTGCTGAGAAACTTTGATCAGATTCCCAACCATAGTCTCAGAAGAATGATTCAAGAGTGGTGCACTCAAAACAAGCACTATGGCATCGAACGTGTCCCAACACCCAGAATTCCTGTCATGCCAATGGAGGTCTCTGAGATTCTTTTCAGCATCGGAGCCTCTGCTAGACGTTTGGATCAACATGGCTGCTTAGAATGTGTGCACAAAATCAAGAAGTGGGGAGCTGAGAGCGAACGCAACAAGCGGTGCATCTTGGAGAACGGAACGGCCTCTGTTCTAGCTGCTGCCTTTGATTCTTTTGCAACTGATTGCATAAAGAGAAATGCCACCGTTTGTGAAGAGATATTGTCTGCGCTGAGTTGGATGCTTCCAGCTTTCGATGAGGAAGCCCACAAATACTTGGGGTCTCAGGCTTCGTTGCATGGCATGGTTTGGTTTCTCAAGATGAGTGATGATCTTTCAGTAAAGCAAAATGCTATTTTAGCATTGAAAGAGCTTCTTGCTTGCCATGACCGGAATAAACATGTTGATGCGTTGGCGGAGATTGGTGGAGTGAATGAGGTACTTTTCGACTTCATCAGAGAGAAAATTTCTCCGACGATTACCAAGGCTTCGCTGATGGTGGTCTTCTACTTGGTTTCATCATCACCACCTTCTTCTTCTTCTAAATCTAGTGAGAAGATCAAATCAGCATTTCTGGAGATGGGTTTGGTTTCCATATTGTTGGAAATTCTTGTCGACTCTGAAAGTGGCACATGTGAGAGGGCTTTGGGTGTTTTGGATAGTCTTTGTGATTTCCAAGAAGGGAGGGAAAAGGCCTATGCTAATGCTCTCACTATACCTGTCTTGGTCAAGAAGATTTTGAGGGTATCAGAAATGGCGACTGAGTATTCAATTTCTGCTATTTGGAAGCTGTGCAAGTGTGCAAGCAGGCAAGAAGAAAGAGTTCTTGTTGAGGCCCTTGAAGTTGGTACATTTCAGAAGCTCCTGTTAGTTTTACAAGTTGGTTGTGGTGATGACAACACAAAGGAGAAGACAACTGAGCTTTTGAAACTCCTGAATCCTTACAGAGCTGGGTTGGAATGCATTGAGTCTGTAGATTTCAAGAACATTAGAAGGTCATTTTGATCTTCGTCCAGAGAAAACATTTATGAATTCTTTTCTTTCTGATAATTATTAAATTTTCATTTCATCAATTAATTTGTTCTCCAAAGTTGAAGTTGTAACTTGTAATACAATACAATACTGCAAGATGAATAGAGGGAAGTGAAAACAGAGGTTCCATTCCATTCCATTCTTTTCACATGATGTCACATGTTTCAGTCTGTCTGTTTGAATAAAGAGATTTCAATGTGTATGTAGGTAAAGCTTAAATGGTATTTTGATATGAATGCTTGTTTGCTTGAGATGTCAAACAAGTTGGCTTGGCCCTTGACATTGTTATAACTTATATCAATCTAAGTCATCAAGCAGTGATGGATGGGATTGACGTGTGTTCCATTCCAAACATGCTTTAGAAAATAAAATCCCACATGCATCATGCAATGATAATCGACATTCAACACACATCCTTTTGGTTAGGACTTAGGAGGGATTGTCAACTTGTTGGTGCCGACTCGAGCACCTCTTCAAAAACTAACCAAAACGTCCCAAACTTATTCGTCTTATAAGGACATGGCTACTTCATAGATGCTAGTATGCTGCCTACCAAAACCCAAAAACAAACGACAAGCTGTCAAAGTATTGCACATTTAGAATGTGTTTCGTTTTCAATCTTTTCGACTAGTTAGCCCCTCCTCCATGTGGGAAGTGGGAAAACAGTAGGAGAGCAGTCTTATGCTGCTTATATAATACAAGCCCAAAACTTGGGTTAGTTCCATTGTTTGGAGGCATGATCTCACTTGGCAAAATCCGATTATTGAGACTAAATTTTTTTTTTTATTAACTTAATCCCTTACGTCTTCCCAAAATGTTAAAGAAAACCCTATAATTCTAGAAAGAAAGAAAATGTGTGCTTAGTTCTTGACTCGATTCATTATTTAATTCATTCTTAAACCCATACGAATACCCTCTTGAGAAATTTGCCTTATCCTTGACTTGATGATGCTTTTGTTCGAGAATCAGATGTGTGCTTTGATTATCATGCCTGAATTAATGCATTATTATTCTTGAGAAATTTGAAGGGCAATTGCCGTGAAATGAAAGCGTGTGAATGATGGGTCAATGTAGATCAAATCTTACTGCAAATATTTAACCTCCCCTCCATCGGGTGTTCAGATGGAGACGGGTTGGGTGGTCAATGCAGGCGTATGTGAAACCAAGTTTGCGCTGCAATTCATACCAAATCATTCCCAATACTGGAAAAATTGAAAAGCTGAGCCACACATACGTAAACGGATGACTAAATTCCCAATTTGGATATAGACTCAGTCACTCAAGACTGTCGCAATGGAAGACCTCATTTCAACAATTGAATTCTTTGGTATGTATGACTATGAATCTATGATCAAGTATAAACACAACTTGCAGCAAAACATACGCCAAGGAAATGAAGACCATGGAAAGGCTCGCACATTCTGGGCTGGGATAAGTATCTCAACTCACGCGTGGAATTCATGGCACGCAACCATCCTTGATTCTCAACAAATCAAGGGAGATTGGAATTCATATATTCAAACAAGGATCAATAGACCGGGCATGGCCAAATCTCTATGCAGTAATAATAATTGTCTTAGTTTTCATATATAGTTGACAACAAAAAGTATATTTGAGCTTGCTACGAGAAAAACGTGCCAGAAACACATACTAGATGATGACTAACAAATTAACCACACAAAGTGAAGACACTACAATATTACTAAAAGTCACATCGATTTCCCATTTTTGACAAAAAAAAAAATATGAACTCGGTTGTTTCTACTCCCAAACAAGAGCCTATCTGGGAAAAGCTACTCCTCCTTGCACCTCTTCTCCACTTCTTCCAAATTCTGAATGTCCTTGTAATATTTGCAGATGCGAACAAGACACCTGCGCCCAACATTTGTAGATTACTATCAAATGACAAGAAATATAGTAAAGACCTTCAAGTTTTTTATTTGTTTAAACTTTTAAAGAAATAAAACAAAAAGATGAGATCATTTGATGATCTCTAGCCAACATACCAGTAAAGCACACATGCTGAAGCGCAAAGAATTACATTCCTTTGAGCCTTGTAGATCTGCTTGACATATTTTTCGCAACAAAGGTGTCAAGAATAATAGAATTTAAAGTGTACATACATGTAGATAGAACTTGAATCTTTCATTTCTCTTGATTGGTGCAATCATTAGACATCCCACAGCTACATATGCTGCAACTTGCAACATATAAGAACTGAACCACATATCATGTTTTTCATGAAATGTACAGCGCAAAAGTAGAGAGTATCTTCCAAATACACTCAATTGATATCCTACCAGAATATTTCCACAAGCATAAATCCTTGTTTCACCCTCATCCGCAAATACCCAAAAACAACGAAAGTCTTAAAGATGATAAAGAGCAGAAATTTTTCAATACATAAAGACAGAAATAATTATGAGACACACTTCAAGATTCAAGATACCATCCTAAACAAAAGTCGAAGAAACGAGACAATCCAATGCCGTAAATGTATGAATTTTGGAGGACAAAATTAAGAAACAGGTATGTGTGTCATTGAGCATTATGATTTTGAGAAAAATAAATATGAATTTGTAATGCTGCTATTCTATAATAAATTTGTTAAACAGTATAGTGAATGGGAATTGGAGACATCAGTGGGTGCTCAAAATGTAATTAACCTTTTGTTATATGATTTCATTTTTGATAAATTCATTTTAGCATGCTGAAGAGTTGCAGGCATCATCAACTTGATTAAAGATTAGAATCACATAAGAAATTAAAACTTGTGAGAGAGAGAGAGAAGTAGTTAGAAACTGACGGATTTCTCATAGCGGTCACGCTCAGCAGCGGTGCAGATCTCAGAGGTGCAGGACAGGCGGTGCTCATTCTTCCAATATATATCTACACAGAATTTAAAAGAAAAGAGAAAGTAAGAAAGATCAATTGGAAATCCATTACCCAAAAAGGTAAAAAAGATCAAATGGAAAATCCGATGCTAGATTGTTGCTATGGTACGGTATGCCCTAGGAATCAAATCAACTCAAATAAGAAGAAGAAGAAAGAAACCAAGGAGCTGAAAGCCGGCAAAGGGAACGATGAAGAGGGCAGGTTGGAGGATGAGAGAGACCAACGACACGAATTGATTCTTCAAGAGCTTGGGCGCAGGAAGGGTTAAGAGGAAGGCCAAGGCTGCCTCAGCTGCCACCACGTACGTCAGTATCATCCACTGCAACGCCATTTCGCGATCTCAATCTCCCTGTTTCTCTCTCTTTGTCAAATTCGATTGCTTCGCTTTGATATTTGTTTGTGAGGCTGAGGCGTACTTAATTACTTGCTAGTAATTGTGATGAATCTGCTCTGGCTGCCGCTTTGCCTTAGGCTTAGTCACCAAGCAAGCAAAGCACAAGTTGCTAAAGTGAAAAGAAGATTGAGAGGACTGGCCATGGTTTGGGAACAGTTTGGGCTACTTCAATATAATATTATGGTCCACCTCTGCCACTTAAAAGGCCCAAAAGCATATTCCAGATATGTATTTACATTTGGTCCTTTACTACATTTTGGGCCCAAAATAATATTATCGGCCGGACCAAAAATAGATGCCAACTTAATTATTAGCTGGCAGTTGGAACAATTATTATTATTATTTTGTAAAGATAAGCTGGAACCTTTGTTTTTCAATCCTAATTCATATCATAAATGCCTATGGCTTTGTTTTGTATTAAAGAAACGTTCCAATCAATCGATCAATCGCATTGCCTAATTCAAAGACTTTTCTGATGCCATCATATCAGTGATGATGCTCAAGGAAATCCAAACTTAATCTTATTGAAAACCAAAACAAATAAAATTTAATATTAATTTGAAATTACTTTAAAAGCTTCACACAAGAAATTCAGATATATGAATTTATATTCTCTTCTTCTTTTACTTTTTTTTCTTTGATTTATTTGTTTCTAGGGTCCAAATTAAAAACAATCGCCCTAAACTTACGTAAAATCGATAGATTTTGCTTAAGAGAAAGGGGTTTCTTATAAGAAAAAAAAAATGAAGATGTGTATGTGTGAAAGGAACAATTGAAACTCTGTATCACTCTCCTAAATTTATCATACGTCTGTAATTAAAGTATGTAAACATCTCAACAACTTTGTTATTCAATCCTAATTAATGATATAATTATAATTGATAAATGGCTATGGCCCATAAGCACAAGCATTAGAAATTACATAATCAAGTTCACATTGAGCACCGAAACCACAAAGAAGAAATCAACTTTGTTTTATTTAAAAATGTGAAGCACGCTTTAGTTTGTTTTATTTGAAGAATATTCTTACTTGGACCTTTTAAAACTGCCACCTGGCTTGACTTTTTTAGCTGGCTTCAATTTTCTCTGTTTCGCTTTCGCGGGCCAACCCAACTAATGGAATGGATACGTACAGCAAGAACAAGAAGCGAAAGCTGCACGCATGTGCATGGTTTGGGTTTGCTTAATTATAAATAGCACAGCGGGTTGGAGCGAGCGAGAAAGAAACAGACAAGTGAGTTTATAAAACAATCAATCATATTCATATTGAAGAGCGAGCGAGAAATCATCAGAAATGGCATTACGACTGCCAGCATTTCTTGCGCTTAAATCAGAGACGAACAACAGATACTTGCGCTACATACACCAAGACATCGAGGGGGTGCATGGGATCCTCCAATTCTCCGGAGAGGAGGTTCTGAGCCCATACGCAAAGTTCCAAGTCGAAGTGGAGGAGCCGGCGGCCGACCATCGGTGCATATAAGATCCTGCTACAACAACAAATACTGGAGGAGGGCAGACCAAAACAGTAGGTGGATTGTAGCCGGGGCTGACGAGCGAGAGGCAGATCCAAACAGTTGGTCATGTACGCTCTTCTTCGAGTACATCATAAACGACATCAACTCCTCCAACTCCTCCCAAATAATCCGATTGCGCCACGTGCACTCCGGTGATTATTTAAAGATATCCTCTACAAACGAATGCCTCTTTATAAGTCAAAACTTTGATGTCTTCACAGTCATCGACCGGAACAAGCTGGTGATTTTCCCCAAGCATCTTGCCTTCAAAGACGTCAATGGCAACTACCTCCGAGTCCAAACCATTGATACACACCCATATCTGCAGTTCTCAGCCACTTATCCTACTGAACGACAGAAGGAGAACAAGGTGGTCACCGCCGGTGATGGAAGCGTTCGCATAATGTCCACCTTCACTAAAAAGTTCTGGAGGCGTAACAGTAGCCGTGATGATAATATTAGCAAAAACTGGATTTGGGCTGACTCAGACGACACCACCAACCGAGACTCAAACACGTTGTTTTGGCCAGTCAAGGTAAACACCTACCACGTCAATGTTGTTGTAGCTCTCCGCAACCTGGGCAATAACAATTTCTGCAAGAGGTTGACCGTGGACAACGATGTATGCTGTCTGACTGCCGATCCTCCAAATAAAATTACCCCAGAGCCAGATGAGTACCTGGCAGTCGAAGAGCTTGTTATGTCCCGGACCATCTCTGATCTCAATTTCCGCCTCGCCGATGCCAGGATCTATAACCGCAAGATCAACCAGGAAGTGGCCATCGGAGAATACAAAAACCCCACCGAAATACCGGTCTCTCGAACTATCTCGCTCTCCTATACAGACACAAAGACTAGTACTTGGAATACCAGTGCCGACGACGTCCCTTTCACGGACTTCATCCAAACCACCCTCACCTCCGACACTCGATCAGTCGTGCAGGACGAGGGAGTCCGCATCCAAGTTTCGGGTAACTTTAACGGAGCCTACCAGTGGGGTAAAGAGCTCAAATCAGAAACTAAAATTGTGCGTCGGTTCCCGGTTGTTGTGCAGAAAAAGAGTAAGGTGAAGGTGACCCTTCTAGCTACAACTGCATCATGCGACATTCCCTTCTCCTACTCTCAGCGGGACACTCTTAATACCCAACACCCGGAAACTATTACTTACCGCAAGGAAGGTGGCGTTTACACTGGTGTCGGCGGTTTGTACAACTTCAAGCACAAAACAGAAAATGAATCGCTCGCAGAGTCGCAGGATGGTCATCCTGTGAAATAATTTGATGTTTGTGGGTAGTGTCGCTGGAAATCCTCACGAGACCTCACTCGTCTCATCACGGTCACTTATGGATTTAAAAAGCTTGTTGCATACGCTAAATGCAATCGCGTTTCCTGCAAAAGTGGCATTGTCTTAAGTTTTCCTTTCGTTGTGATTTGGGTTCAATAATATTGCATGCAGCTGATGCTCATGTATTAATTTATGTAACCTAGCTAAGACTATCTGTGGGAATAAAAGTTGCGCTTCTTTCGTTTTACTATTCCAATCCAGATTACTTGATGCATTCGTGCATTACTTCCATGATCCAAGAATTACTTGGGTCCTTGATTATTACAAGACCAGTGAGAATAATTGACACTGAGAATTGTCAAGCCAGATATACAATAATAGCTCAATCCATGCATCCCAAGGTACGCATATATCAAAATTCTCAACACATATATCAACATCTCAGAACTTGTGTTCCAACTCCTATAACACTTTATCATTTAATCAAGGATAAATGTATTACCGATAATACACATTGATCAGAGAAATGCTTAGCTAGTTTCTTGATGATATTGATCAGCGAACTCTGACAACTGCGAAGCTCTAGCAACTTCAAGCAGTTTGATTAGTTTCTTATTTCCACCTATACGGGCTTCATCAAGTGGAGTTCTTCCCCATCTGCAATCAGGACGTAGACTAATTAGAAAGTATAAATGTGCATGTTGGAATTATTTTTTTAAGGAGCTTAATTCTTCTATTAAATGGTTTTAAACAAGTTGGTTGCAGAAAGAAGGCAGTAATCATGCTATTTTTTGGGATACAAAATTAGGCTGATAATTAAACAATAGTTTCAAGAAGACCATAAGGTCAGTCATCCTTGCCTCACAAACCAGATGAACATTCAGATTGTACCTGTCTTTTGATAGAACACTTGCTCCCGCTTCTAAAAGGAACTCTACCATTGGATATAAGCCTTCTGAAGCAGCTACATGAAGCGCTGTTCGCTGATCATAATTTTTCGCATTTGGGTTAATGTCATTGGCTAAGAGCCTTTTCAGAAGGTCCAAATTCCTCCTTGCTACCGTAATACAGAGAAATTCACCAGCATCATCAATAGTAAGCGATGTCCCCGCCTTAACAAGTAAAGAAGCTACTTGATCGTGTCCATTTTTAATGGCTTCAAGCAACGGAGTGTTCCCAAATTTATCTAATATTACAGTAACATTCAGGGTTAATCAACAATAGTATTAGTAACTAGTAAGATTTCTTCGGAAAATACATGATCCAGTTGAATTTTTTAGCAGAGCTCGTAAGAAGATCACCTGAAATCTCAGCATCTGCTCCTTGATCAATAAGGAAATGAATAATATCCTCATACCCTTTCGATGCTGCAACAAGCTGCAGGAAACAAATAAAGATGAAGTAAACCACATGCATACATATGAGCAGGGGTGTCATCAAAGAGAAGTTATTTATGTTATTCTAGCACCATTGTTCTAATTTATAAAGATCAATTAGTAGCTTGGGCATCTAGATTCATACCAAAGGCGACCTTCCATCATAATCCGTCTTGTTTGGATCTGCTCCTGCTCCAATCAAACGTTTTACTCGATAGTAATCTCCATCATAGGCAGCACAATTTACTTTCATAATTAACTCCATTTCATGCTTTCCAATATATAGCATGATATCTGATTCCAAAAGCTTGTTCCGGGTATTCAAGTCTTTTCCCTGTAAGTTGAGAAGTGAGCTTATGGAATTAATTCTTTTCATTTGTAAAGTGCATGGGCACAACTCAGCATCTCTTGCGGGTGGAAGCAAGAAAAAGAAGACTACAAAAATTTCCAAGTCTATTTACCTCAATGAGGTTGTCTAGGATAATACGCCCATCTAAAAAATGTATCTCCAAGATTTCTCTAAAGGATTGTTTATCAAGTCGCAAGACCCTGCACAGTTGACGAACCCGAACAGCATATGGCTGGGGAGTGTTACAAAGAAAGGAAACCTCACCAAATGAGCTATAGGTTTGCAGACACTCAAGGAGCTCTTCAGTTTCATTATCTTCATCCCTTCCCACCTTCTCCTGTAGACAATATCAAATCTATTAGACATAATAATTCAAAAATACATATTGTGGTAAGCATAGACTACATAGAATAACTATTCTTTTACCCTTTACTAAGTGGTCAATGAATGAATATATACATGTAAGCATAGAAGAATGAATACAGGAAAACAGAGAAGGGTGGGTCATGTGTGCATGCAGCTGCGCTCTACAAAGCTCCTAGTATTTTTACCCTTTACTAAGTGGTCAATGAATGAATATATACATGTAAGCATAGAAGAATGAATACAGGAAAACAGAGAAGGGTGGGTCATGTGTGCATGCAGCTGCGCTCTACAAAGCTCCTAGTATTATGTGTGTGTGTGTGTGTGTGTGTGTGTGTCATGTGTGCATGCAGCTGCGCAGCCTTGCATGTATGCTACAAAGCTCCTAGTATTATGTGTGTGTGTGTGTGTGTGTGTGTGTGTGTGTGCTCGCTTTATTATATATAATAATATAACCAAAAGGTAGCAGCCAGCCCAACAGAAGGGTTTGAGGCTTTGCTGTCTTGATTTACCCTGCAAATGAATGCATGATACCATATTATTATTCATATGAGTTCAGCTTATGTGTTATACTAAGAGCAACACAAAGATCAATGTTTGAGAAACTGATACAATTAATTTTGGACAGAGTGACTTTATTATGTTTGAGAACACATAATACAGTACTGCAAATGCATTAAAAAGAGAATAAAGGTATAGACATAATGGGACTAAACAATTAAATTTGTAACTCATACCAGCTCACCATGGCATACTATGTATAGTTGATCAACTGCTTGCCCCTGCTCTATAATCACTTCTGGTGGAAGGAAAAATTCCTCGTGAATTCTGGTTGCCTGATAAACCAGAAACATAGGTTAGATTCTTGGTTAGATTCCTCTACTGTAAAAGAAGTGAAGTCTAGAATTGTTAACATTTATGTTATGAATAATCAAAGGTGATGAAAATATCCAACGATGACAGTATTTTGCTCGTCAGATAGGATAAAGTTACTGAAGACAATGGCTTACAATCTGCTTTATGAAGCCTAAAGAGCACCCCTTAAACAGAGGAACTTCTTTGATGTACGGCTCATATAATTTCAGGGAAATCTGCAAAGAAGAAACAATAGATTTTAGTACAGTTTCACAATCAGCCATACGCCAATCAAAAGTAAGATCCTAACTGTATAGTGTATACTACTTGGCCACCAATAAACTCATATGTTGGTTATCTTTATATTAATACTTTAAAGACAAGACGGTAGAAGGTTGGCATCTAAGATGACATTCTTGTTTTCGTAGTTCACCAACAAGCTTGTTCTCTTATAGTACAAATAAAATTATACAGAGTCTGAAAGACAAGGCATCATAGGCTAAGAACAAAATGTCAAATAAAAAGAAAAAAAGAAAACCAAGAATAAGAAAGATATTATTTGATTAAATTCGAAATCCATAGTTTTCAGCCTCAATTTAAACAACTACCTTGCTGCGAATAGAGGCTGGAATGTCCTGAAGAACAGTGGCTTCGGTGTAGCTACGGTCATACTGTAACCTGAGATGGTTTTTAATTTCCTTACTTATGCCCCTGTCAAGCCTGTTTTTGTTCATGTATTTTATCAGTTCAGTCATCTTGTCCCTAAACTTTTCTGTTTTCGATCCTTTCACAATCAATGCAGCGATGTTACCCAGCAGATAAGCACCAAGAATCATGTCAAAAGACACATAAAACATGATGAATATCATCTCCCTCACATTCACTGCATGTATCTCTCCATATCCTGGAAAACAAAAAAGGAAAAAGCATACACATTTATGATCCATCTTGAAAATAAATCAGGGATATATAATAAGAAATGAATTAAGAAGCTTAATTAATTGATTAATTACCAACAGTGGCCATGGTAACAACGGCAAAATAGAGTGAGGTGATGTAACGCTTCCAGAGGTCAATCTCTCGGAAATGGGAATAGCTATAGTCACCCATCTTCAAGCTTCCAATCCAAGTGTATCCCTCCTGGGAGGGAGGCATGGTTGTGGCCAGATAATAAAAGAAGCAGGCAGCCGTATGTGTGCTGTAAAGTTCCACAACAAAAAGCTTGGCAATTCTTGTGAAAAGGTAGTTGATCCTTATATCTTTCTCCAGCTTCTCAAAAAACTCTGTCACTCGGCATGCTCGGCTCAGACGTATCCACAACAGGTATCTCACACCCTCTTCTCTTCCAGAAGCCTGCAATGCAATAAAGATGAGATATGATTTATTAAATTAATTTAATATTTGAAATCGAAGTTAATTAATTGTAGCCCTAGCTTACCTTGTAGATGGCGTCCCAAGGCAGGCAACCCAGTAAATCGAGGAGGAAGCGAGACTTTAAGTAGCGGAGGGCGATGAGGTTGCGATTGTAGACAAGTCGGTGGGAGTGGAAGTCGCGGTAGGCGACGAAGAAGCGGACGACGATGTCGATGAGAAAGGCGAGCTGGCCTGCGATGTCGAGCAGGAAGAGGTTCTCCGGCAGACCTCTGAAGAAGCCGAACTCCAAGGGGGTGAAGAAGGACGAGTAGACTGCCCATATTAGAATGAAATGCGTCCACGCCACGTACCACCTGCATTTCCAATTCCACCATTAACAACTTCTTCACTTGATCTACACAGTTTTTGCCTCATTTAAACCACACATCACAACCGTACACAGAGGCCTGAAGCTAGCCTAGAGCGGAGCGGACGAGCTTGTATTTATGGGCTATGTATTCGCGCCAAAATATGGAGTGGGCCCTATCCTTACTTCTTTCATCCTAAAATATGACGCCTAAGCCCAATTTTGGACCATACGTACTACAACTTTGAACCTGAACTGAACCGGCCCAACTTAAAGTTCCTTTTTTCTTGTGTTTTCTTTTCTCTCTCTCTCCCTTACGTACATCAAAAAGTTTTTCTTTTAAGTTCTATAGAAAGTCATGAATTCCGTGATTTCACCTTTTCTCTTTCACCCAAATGTATGAAGAGAGAGACAGAAACAAAATATTATGGCGAAAGGTTTCTACTCTGGCCTACAAATTTCAAGAGAGTAGTATTGTCGTTAAGTTGTTTTACAACAAAATGTTAATGTTTACAAAGATTATACTAAGTACATCATTCATCAATAAAATGGAGATTTTCGTGGTCTAATCAAGTGAATTACATGCAATGAACTTGTAGTTCAAGTGATTGAAAACGTCGACTATGCATCCAAAATCTTATATTCAATTTCCTCTAATTTACACCACTCCTCCTGTGTGTGTGTAGAATATAGAATATTACTTAATTTCATGATGATAAATAAGTAGGTTTCTCAGGATTAATTGTAGACCACATTTTAGAACTATGGCTGCATCCGAGGCAAAGGACAACATCATGGACCATGGTGTTTCATGCACAGAAATTTAAACTAGCTAATAGACAGAAATTGAAAGTACCGTACATACCAGTTATCAGGAGGAATGACGAGACGATCGAAAAAGGAAGATACAGCAGATGATCTAGAACCAGTAGTCGTAAGACTGGAGTCGGTGTTATTGAAAGTGAAACGCCTTTTCCACCAACACCACCAGGGTGTTGTTGAAAGCTCCTCCTCATCCTCAACCTCAAACGTCGACTCTCCATCTTCATCATACTCATCATCATGATTATGATGATGATGATGATGATGATCACCTCCTCCTGATGATGTTGATCTTCTTCTTTCAGCTCCATGCATTTTTTACCTTCCTCTCTCTCTCTCTCTCAATTTTTCAAATGAAACCAATAAAATAATGTCCTGCCCAACACATATACTTTATTAGCTAGCTATATCTATATATGTGTCAAGAAAGAGAAGAAAGCGAAAGGAGGGAGGGCCAACATGTAGTTAATGCCAATGCTGTATTTAGTGACGGAATTAATTCAAAAACAGTAACTTTAATTTGTGGTGACAAAAAGAATCCAGGCAATGGTACTTTTTAGATAAGAAAAGCTTTCGCTTGGTTGAATTCGGTTCACTCAGGTACTGTTTAAGGTATCCAAATGTTTTACAACATCCAATTAATCTTCCCCATCCAATTATCTGCTGCATCTATCATCTATCATCTATGGGTGGTGATTTTTTGTTTGTAAGTAAGATGCTTGCAAATTAAAGTTGAAGACATATCGATCTGATCATAATGAAAAAGAATGCATATACGTACAACTTACAAGGGAGGGGAGTGGACATGGAATGGAATTTATACTGACCTTTTATTCAGACGGAGGATGGGACACCACCTAACGCAATCTAGTTTTTGACGAAAAACTGCACAAGATAGAGGAGATCTTTTTCCTTTTTCCTTGTTTTGCTGTTAATAATATTCTGAGAAAACTCGAGAGAGAGATTACTGTTCATGAGCTCACCCTAATTAAACCTCTTATTAACAAGATGCTAACTAGAAACCTGAAGTTACAACCTAGAATGACTAGAAACTGATCTTGCCTGTCTATAAATAGTCTTGTCTTGTGTTTCTTCAAACTTTTATAACTGTGAATGGATAACTAACTTAATCATCATCAGCTTATAGTTAGTGGTAGTTACTAACTTACTAGTTACAGAGCTTCCCCATTCTTCCACCCAACTCAAACAAATCACACGTTTCTGTTCCAAATCCTAATAATACCCAACCTACCTGCAAACCAGTTTGGGCCTATCTTATCTTTTGGGTTTGGTTGGGCTCCTTAGGCCTCCCGTCTACTCCTACATTTTCGGTGTTAAGCGTTTGGGCTTTAGTAATGAAAACATACTTGACCCCAAGTCCAAGTGTGGGGGCGCCGCCACGCATGATAATCGAAAAATACAATTTGAGACGGCCAAACATTGATAGGGAAGTAGAGGGCGAAGCAAGCAACAGCTCACAAACTTACTTACCAAACCAATCAATCAAACTTTTTTCATGGACCTTTGCTGACGTTACGTGCAACTTGCTGCCACTGTCAGGCATGCTATTATTATTGTCGATGATGACGTTGCTTTCATGCACTGAATATTGTCATCAATATTTTGGATGATAATAGCCAATTTGGAATCATTTTCTTATATAAATACAATAGCCATCTTTGTCTCGCCATCAATCCATTCACCAATGTGATTATGTGATGGATAATAATATATTACGTTTATGACGTCTTAAATTGAAATTCACGTTATTTTAAGCGTTTTAATTGTTTACATCAAATATGTTATGTAACACATCAAACAAGCAAACAAGCAAACAAGCAAACAAAAAATAACTGTTTTTATATGTATTTAAAAGACCTCCAAAAAAACACATGGTGACTTGGCGCTGTACATGATGAAATACTACTTGCACGTTATCTTCAAAATGTACCTAACTTTATATTTTTCCTTAGTTTTTCTGACCATAGATATGGCGGGTAGATTTTTTTTTTTTTTTTAAAGGTGGCCTGTAGCCCTTATTGAAAAAACTATAATACCCGTCATTGACCTATTGAATTTAACTTTGATGTTCTATTGCGTGTATTGAGTTTTGTTATGAGGTTTTGGGATTTGGTTTGTTTTAAGAAATTGATGGCAGTTTTGTAATTTATAGGAAGTTAGAAGTCTCTTTATTATATTGTAAATAGATTTTGAGTGTGTTTCTAAAGCCCATTTTATATTTATTTTTTTAAAATAATTTGGACTCTTTTGTTGGAAAAAAAACTCTCTTGGCACGGGGATAGGACTGTAGTCCTATCTCCCACCAATCGCCTCGCACCATGTGGACAACTGTGTTGAAAAAGAGAGAGAGAGAGCACACGTGACGCGAGGCGATTGGAGGGAGATAAGATTACAGTCTTATATCCGGGCCAAAAGAGTTTTTCTCTTTATATTGGGATATAATAATGAATCTCCTTTTTTTTTCTTTTTTCTTTTTGTGATGAGTGGTGCTTCGTTGTTTGGTTTGTTTTAAAATGCGGTGGCAGGCTAGCCTTGCCCTTTAAATCACACGGGGATAAACTCGCATAAGCAAGTAGCACTAAAAACTTGGACACCACCCACACCCATCCATCCCTAAAATATCTATAATTGTAATGGAGCCCATATCTTTTTATAAAACAAAATAAAAATAATAAAATATTGGATCCCACATCCTTCCTCTCTATCCATGAAGCCTCCTACGCCGGCTGCTTGGTCCGCACGTGCTTTTTGTTCACTCCTACTTATATAAGGAAAAAGGAAAGCAAAAATAAGTACTCCACTCCACACCAGCCCGACCGACAAACCCCCAAAACAAATGGCTCTCATACGAGAACGCCGACAGCTTAATCTCCGCCTGCCCTTGCTCGAACCCTCCGAGTGCCGCCCACGTTTCGCCCTTCCCCTTCCTCCCACAGCAGCCGCCAACACCGCCCTGACAAACAACTCTTCCTCTGCCGCTATCTCCGTCGCCGATCTCGACAAACTCCAAGTCCTCGGCCACGGTAACGGCGGCACCGTCTACAAGGTACGCCACAAGCGCACTTCAACCACTTACGCTCTCAAACTCGTCCACGGCGACTCCGACCCCACCGTCCGCCGTCAGCTCTTCCGTGAGATGGAGATCCTCCGCCGCACGGACTCTCCATACGTCGTCCGCTGCCATGCAATCTTTGAGAAGCCGTCGGGAGATATCGGGATCGTCATGGAGTACATGGACTCCGGCACCCTCGAGAACTTGCTTAAAGCCCATGGCACCTTCTCCGAGCCCAAGCTTGCCCACGTCGCCCGCCAAGTTCTCAACGGCCTCAACTACCTCCACACCCACAAGATCATCCACCGAGACATTAAACCCGCCAATCTTTTGGTCAACAGCAACATGGAAGTGAAGATCGCCGACTTTGGCGTGAGCAAGATCATGTGCCGGACCTTGGACTCCTGCAATTCCTATGTGGGTACTTGCGCTTACATGAGCCCGGAAAGATTCGACCCGGACACTTACGGTGGCAATTACAACGGCTACGCCAGTGATATATGGAGCCTGGGGCTGACCCTGATGGAGCTTTACATGGGTCACTTTCCGTTCTTGCCTCCGGGTCAGAGACCCGACTGGGCCACCCTTATGTGCGCCATATGTTTCGGAGAGCCGCCGAGCTTGCCCGAGGGGGTGTCGGAGGAGTTCCAGAGTTTCATGGAGTGTTGCTTGCAGAAGGAGTCCGGAAAACGGTGGACCGCCGCTCAGCTTTTGACCCACCCGTTCGTCTGTAAAGATCCAAGTATATCCGTTTCTTAATGATGGGTTCAATTGTCCAGTGTCGAATATCCGTGCGAGTGGATCCGCCTGTAATTAGGAGTCGGGTCGCCGGGTTTGGCATGAATATTTTTGGACACTAGTTACCGTTGTAGGTTTCTGAGTTGTATGTATATACTGGGCCAGATTCGAATTCGGATTCTTTCTTTATCAAGTTAATTAATTCCTCACAATCTTTTCCTGTTGATGTTGGCTCTTTATCTGTTAATTAAACTTGATTTAAGATAATAGAAATCAAATTTACTCTGATTCCTTTGATTAATTATGGCTCTTGAACATCACCAAATTAATTAACTGACTTTCCAAGTGACTAGAAAAGAAAAGTCAGACTTGTTGCATATACTTGGAAGTTGAAATTGACGAGGAAAAGACCACGAGGATTATTACAAGTATGATTTGATTATGATATGTAGGAAGATAGAGGTTGTACGTAATTGATCAACCTTACTAGCTTAGCTAGTGCACAAGACTAGACTAGACTAGTCAATTTGGATCTATATAGGAAGATAGTAGGAATTAGCAGAGAGAGAAAGAGTTTAATTAGAAACCTAAACACTTGAAATTTGATCAATTGTGCATATATGGGTTATAGATCAGTTGGTGAAGCGCTATGAACTCGCCTTATTGCCCCAACTTTGAATCCGTCTTCATAATTGATCAAAATAATGGACTCGACCCTTTATCCCAACTTCAAATTCCCTTCCTCATAAATTATATATATTAATTTAAAAAAAAAATATGGCATCGTTTCGTTACCCCCAATTCTTCGTCTTTTTGTATATTTTTCCCTAATTAATTAAGAGCTTGGCTAAACCGTGCAAGAAATAAATAGATCCTGATGCTAACAATTCACCCCTAAATCCAACAACAAAGATTAAGATTAAACAATGATAATGTCCAACCAATGAGAAAAACTTTCTTACACTGGGGATAGGACTGTAGTCCTATCTTCCTGCAATCAAAACTCACCACGTGTGCTGTCTTTCTCCCTTTTTCAATAAAGTTATCTATATAACGAACTTTGATTGGAGGGAAATAGGACTACACGTAGTCCCGATGCAAGAAAATTTTTTTCCCAACCAACGTGCTTAATTATTGTTTGTTGTTATCCAATCTTGATGAATATCTTATGAAGTTGGTTTCTAGGTAGCCCGCCACTGGCAAGTGGCAAAGTTCCAAGTTGCTATAAATAAATGGAATATGGCCCATTCATGCGTCTCTAATCTGATACATGTGACATGACAGATAAAGATTATAACCCTTTTTTCTTTTGGGAAACGATCCTAGCCGTTCAATGATTTTTGTTGTTTTTTTCCAGCTGGAAGATGATCTGGTGGTCCATATTTATACATAAATATATTATTATATGATTGGCTGCCTACGCCTACCTAATCCTGTAGATAACAAATTTGGCGCAAGTGTATGCTATCATCATGGCACGAAAGTTGGGTACGCTGCTTCGCGACAGCTTCGATCCTACAAATAAAAATAGAAAAATATGATCAGTCGGTAAATCAACTTCCTACGAAGTTGAGTAGATGTCAAAACCAAAGCTTGTCCTGTTGCCCGTGCATGAACCCGCAGCGCCCTTTGTCTCACGATACACCCCAACTTGGGAGTCTTGAGGGGCCATCAATCATGGTTCATGTCACCATCTAAATACTTTAACTTATCAACTTTCTTTCTAAAAAAGAAAAATCCAATATATACGTGGTTATGTCAGTTGATAAGAATAATGATTTCGTACATAACATTTAAGTTCAAATTTCCTTCATTTTCTGTAAATTATAATAATTTAGAAAGAAAAAAAGCGACTACTTCTTGGGCACATGAAAATAAAGAAAGAATATGTCGAATTTAATAGCGTGGACTTGTAACTAAATAGAGCATTAATTGAAGTGATTGGTTGTTTGATTGAAACCTTCTTAGATGAGGCATGGTGTGAGATGTTCACCTTTGCCCTTGGTGGGTGAAGTTGCACAAAACACGCCCCTTACCCTCCGGTTAGTGAGTAATTTTTGGGTGTTCCCGGTACACCACGTGGCTGGTATACCATCCACTAGATGTAGGATATGTGGAATATTTCCAATACAGTCCGCCCCTGTGTCATAAAAAATAATGCAATAAATTAGAAAGTAATTCCAAATGTCCTAAGTCTATTGGATAGTACACCAACCACGTGATGTATCCGGAACATTTAAAAATTTCTCCCGGTTAGTAGAGTCCCCCAACCACATAGGTTGGATAGCAAACCTCAACAAAAAAAAAAGAATGGATCCTCAAAAAAGAGAGAGAGACTATCCAACTAAATTTTAATGGGCATAGTGAACTTGACCCAATCAATTACATGGACTGGACCTTTTATGTTTTAGAGCAATTAAGTTAGCCCAGTTGCATTAAGAAGCCTTAGAAACTATTTTGCTTCTGGGCCTTGAAATTCATATAATTCAAATCACACTTGTTGGGCGTTGGCCCTCCTCCTCCCTCAGTGCCCAAAAGGATAAAATTCGTCAGATTTTGCAAGCCACGTGAGTTTCTTACTCGTACGGTCGCATTGACGCGTCACTGCTCATGCAAGATGCAAGTACCAACTGCAACCTTTTACTTTGTTTAATTTTGGCCTTCACGTAATTGAAAAGCAAAAAGGATTTAGAGGTAGTAGCAGGATGAAATGATAAAAATTCCTAATTTTAGTTAATAAAGATGGATTTAATTTATGTTTTTAATATGTAATTGGTTTTGGTAATTTTGGTTGTAGAATTCTTTTATTTGGCACAGAGTCAGGGAGCATTGGGCGACTGAGTTAACAATCGGAAATGGTAAAAAATGAAGTTAATCTATCTTCTGCCAATCCCATCTGTCGCCATCAACATGAGTCCCTCTAATCTAATCTATAGGGATTAAAATATTCAAACTTTGCACCATCAAATTCAACCAAATGCTAGAAGACGCAATCGATTCCTATAACTCCACGTTCTCATAGAGCCCACTGAATATTTTTAACTTGGATTCAATCTTGATCTTCTTCTTCTTCTTCTTCTCGGTCTTGTTTTTCACACCTCGAGACTACTTGCACAAGAGTTAGCCGAAATTCTTGATCCATGGCGTCTCTCAGTTTGACTCAGATCAGAGGCAAGAACCCAGTTGCTGAATTTTCCAGGACTCGTCCTGAGTTGGGTTTGAAGCGGCCTAGCAGAGTTGGGTTTAGGGTGTTTGCCTCTGAGTGTGAGACCAAGGCAGAGCCTGATCTTAGTGTTACTGTCAATGGTTTGCACATGCCCAATCCCTTTGTTATTGGCTCCGGTCCACCCGGTACTAACTATACGGTCATGAAGAGGGCGTTTGATGAAGGGTGGGGTGCTGTGATTGCCAAAACTGTAAGTCTTGCTCTTCTTTTATTTCTGTGATCGGATCCTCAGTTTGAATTATAAAATTGTGAGCTGGTGCTGCTGATTGATGGTAGCTTATTCATCTGTTTGTTTGGTTACTGAGAAATTTGGAAGAAAGAATTTGAAAATCCAGAATTTGTTTAGCAAAGGTGCTTTTGATATCTTTGATTTTGTGTAGCTAGTGCCATTCTACCTGAATGACTTAAAATGATTTGACAATAATGTTGAACCTCTTCAGATTCATTGATTTGGGGGAAAGCCCATTTTCTGAACTTTGTTGCAGACCTTAATTCTTCAAAACGAATTTGAGGTCATTTCCGTAGCTGAACCATTTCCATTGCTGGATATTGAGTCATTTTCTGTCTTGTATGTGGGTTGCAATTTTTGCATTCAATCTTAACTTACGTTTTGATAGGTGTCACTGGACGCAGCAAAAGTAAAAAATGTCACTCCTCGATATGCTAGGCTACGAGCTGATGCAAATGGCTCACCCAAAGGGCAAATTATTGGGTGGGAGAACATAGAACTGATAAGTGATCGACCTCTTGAAACCATGTTGAAAGAATTCAAGCAATTAAAACAAGAGTATCCCGACAGGATTCTGATTGCTTCAATTATGGAGGAATATAACAAAGCTGGCTGGGAGGAACTTATTGACCGTGTCGAGCAAACTGGAGTTGTAAGATATAGCAATTAACTAAGTTTCTATTACAATTTTCATACTTGGAGCTTGGAGCTTGCAGCATTTGTCATCTAACATCTGATCTTTTTTCTTAGGATGCCTTTGAAATCAATTTCTCCTGTCCTCATGGTATGCCAGAGCGCAAGATGGGTGCTGCAGTTGGCCAAGACTGCGTACTTTTGGAAGAAGTCTGTGGATGGATTAATGCCAAAGCTACAATTCCTGTTTGGGCTAAGATGACTCCTAACGTCACTGACATCACACAGGTCAGCTTGCTTAACTTCTTCCACTTTTGCATTACTTAAAGATGTGTTCTTGTTCAGAAAAATTCAAAATGAACAGGTCTAAATTAACAGAAGTTTCATTTATTTACCATTACATATTTCTTCTCTTTTTCCTTTAGATGTATGCTACAAGATGTTTATCACTATCATTTACAGTAAATTCTATTATAATCTTCCTCGTATCATTTATCCTTTTGTTTGTAGCCCGCTAGAGTGGCTCTGAGCTCAGGATGTGAGGGGGTGGCCGCTATTAACACAATCATGAGTGTAATGGGGATCAATCTAACTACCTTACGGCCTGAACCTTGTGTGGAGGGGTATGCACGCTGAAACTACACATATTATATTATTTAGTTTGACTTGTCATTTATCTCAGGAAAACATGCCTAATTTTCTGTCAGATACTCAACTCCTGGAGGCTATTCTTCTAAGGCAGTTCATCCTATTGCACTTGCAAAAGTGATGAATATTGCAAAAATGATGAAATCAGAGTTTGGTGATAAGGATTTCTCACTTTCTGGTATTGGGGGTGTTGAGTCCGGTGGTGATGCTGCTGAATTTATTCTTCTTGGAGCAAATACTGTTCAGGTATGTTGAGAAACTGACTTTTGTAGTTTCTGTATATTACTCTCTACAAATTATGCGTAGTGATGGACTCTTCAACCTTCAACGCACACGATTTGACTTCATGGCCAATAGTGTTTATCTCCATAATTGACTCAGTAATGTACAGATTTTGAGGTTATTCTGCACTTGTTATGTTAGGCAGCATGCCATGATAAGTGGCAGGACCGGCCTAAACAGTTTGAGGCTCAATACTACTTGACTGTAGAAGAAATAAAATTCTGTGATTGCTCTTGCAGGTCTGTACTGGGGTCATGATGCATGGATATGGTGTTGTGAAAAAACTCTGTTCTGAGCTTCAGGATTTTATGAAACTACACAATTTCTCTTCTATAGAAGATTTCAGGGGGTAAGCAATTTCTTTTTAGAATGAATGTTACATCTAAACAGAATTATAGTTACATCTAAACAGAATTATAATTTCAGGTGATAAATCAAGTATACTGATATTTTCGGTTGGTCTTTTCTTTTCAATGAATTTGCAGGGTTTCCCTTGAATATTTTACAACACATACTGATTTAGTACGAAGGCAACAAGAAGCAATACAACAGAGGAAAGCTGTTCGGAAAGGTTTGCAATCGGACAAGGAGTGGACAGGAGACGGCTTCGTCAAAGAGACGGAAAGCATGGTTTCCAACTAAATTACACAACCATACTAGCATTGGCCGGCATAGGATTGAAATATATGGGATGTTCATCTCTTTTCTGGTGTAGAGTTTAGCCCAAATTTCTTTTAATTTGGAGAAATGAACTGTATGTATGAACATCTCAGTGTTGATGTAATAACTTGTTAAGATATATACTTTCCAATTCATCGAATCAAGCTGATTAACTTTTATTTTTGGGGTTTCAGTTTCTGACGAAGCATGAAAAATCTATATTATCCTCCAGAGTCCAGACGTATTTATAAATAAATCGATTGTGCTATTGTTAGTAAAAATAATGCATTGGAAATAGATTGGTTGGTGAATACAAAACCAGTTTCGTTCAACTTGTTTGATTCCCAGGAAATATCAGACTAATAAATGACACAGCTTGAGATAGACGCATAATTAAAATTAAGAAATTAAGGACCAAATTTTACATGCCATGTTGCGCACGAGTGTGTCACAACTCACAAACGTGATTGGATTGGAGGCAAATATCATACCATATATATAAAAATTATATTCTGGAAAAATTCATCAGGTTCCATGAAAGCACTGCATCCTCCTGCCCTTTTGCCCGTCTGCAGACTGCAGGCACAATCAATTGTAGCTTTCACCTACGATATTACAAGATTAATTCACAACAGGAATTAGCTAGCTATAGTATTATATTTGTATATGCATGTGGTGGGTGTGGGTGTGTTTAATTTAGATGGTCAACAGACTGACCGGAAAGTGAGGTGGCCGGTTCAGGTTGATGAGATCCTGTTAGCTCCTTGAGTTGCAGGCGCATGTTACTTATGAAGGCCATCGACGTTTGCTGCGGATCCTCCATTGCTTCTTTCAGCTTCCCAAGTGCCAAGCAATATGCTTCCTGCATCAATAATATATTATATATACCCCAGTCCAAGTCCAAGTCCAAGTCCAAGTCCCAGTCCCAGTCCCAGTCCCAGTCCAGTCCCAGACAAGTAATAATAATTAATTTTTGTTAAAACACAGACAGAGATATATTTAATTATACATATATGCTTCCCGCTCATATTTCTAGGTCTTTATATCTACACGGTTAATTGCATGCGTTACTGAAAAGACTTAGTGTGCATTAATTTGGGATATTAATTAACTTCCTTGAGTACGTACTACTACTCTTGGTGTGCGTTAATTTGTGTGTATGATGATGGAGCTAGCACACAAGAGAGAAGGATAAGGTTAATATATGTGAAGAGGGATCAATTTTAACTAATTACCATGAAGTGATCGAGGTCAGATTGTCGATTTTCACTGGCCTTGTACTTGTTGTCAAGCTGCTTCATATCTCTGCTAACATCTCCCTCTAGGTCTAGGTCACCACTAATTCCACCGACCTGATGAAGATTTGAAAGAAGAAGAAGAAGACGACGACGGATCTAATTAATTAGTAATTAATGAGAATATATGCTGCTTAATTATATATGCAGGCAGCAGGAGGATGGATGCCCTATTTGTATCAGATAGAAGGCACATATACAGATTGTGCAAGCAAGCTAGGTATACCCCAATAAGGCATATATTTAAGCCTTAACCAAACTTGTATTGTAGCTATAAAAACCTTCACTCCAAATCAATTTACACACACTCACTCACACAAACACACAAACATAGGGAGTGGGAGAGCGATCTAGAGAGAGAGAGAGAGGAGAGACCTTCAAACAATCCAAGTGAGCTTCAACCAACAGCCCATATAAGGGATGGGTAGAGATTCTGTTTTTGAGGATCTCATGATCTTCAACATTCTCTTGTTTTTCTTTCTCCTTGTAAGTAGTAGAACTACTCAAAGCTCCTTCCATATTATAATTACGAATCTTCCAACGTACCCTGGAGAGGAGATCGACTCTAGCTATACCTATAAGTATAAGCAAATACAAATTCTCTGGACTGCACTAACAACAATTATGCATCATACCAGTCAGTCTTACCATTTTTGTTCACATTAACTATATATATACTAGTCTACTAGTACTATGACTCTCTCTCTCTCTCTATTATAAATTACTAGTAAGTGATCAGTGCAAAGAGAGTACAGACGCTCACATTTTTGGAATTCACCACTGGAATGACTCATGCATGCATATAATTTTATTTCGTATAATAATTTGATCAGTCTCTCATCATGATCAGTCGGTCAGAAACACTAATGCCTAATTGGGGTGTGGGTTTTGGCCTTTGAAATCTCTCTCCCTCTCTCTTCTCTCTCTCTCTCTCTCTCTCTCTCTCTCTCTCTCTCTCTCTCTCTCTCTCTCTCTCTCTCTCTCTCTCTCTCTTTTTCTGTCTTTATACATGAAAGAAAGTAACATATCAAAGGGGTTTCTCGAACAGCGGGGACTTTGCTTGTACATTTCTTCCTATTCATCAGTCTGCATTGTGTGTCTTTATATAAGTTTCCTTTTTTACTAGTCAATCCCTCACTTTTTCAAGCAGTAGTTCCAAATTCCCCACTGTTGATGTATCAGGGCTGCTTTCTTTTATCAATGTTTGCTCACATTTATTTGAGGAAGAGAATGTTTCCACTACTGTGGATGCACTCATACGAAAATGACCCTTCATTGCTGTGCCTGTGATATATATGGTATCATAGATTATGTACGTACGTAGCCAGACATTAATTGATCCACCAAAAGCTTTTTAATAAATTATTATTCAACCATTTTCCTTTATATATAATATATATAGCATACAAACAAAACAAACTAACTGGTAATCAAAGGCAGATATATATATATATAATGGATTAATTTGTAGTTAAAGTTGTTCATAATCTTTATTTTAAAACAAGATCCGACTGGTTTTAGGGTTCACATCATTTGATTATTGCACACGCCAATTTAGGGTTCTCCAGTCACTTTATTGCAGGTCTAAAATTAGGATTTTGATTTTGGGAAGAATTGGGGCAAATTGGCAGGCTAAATACAACTGATGGGTGAGTATATGCGAAATGACCATATACCCCAAGTTGAAATGCCACGTTGCTTCCACATCAGCTAATTTAATTATTTTTCTCTGAAAACTAACGGAATGAGGCAACCTTGGTCACATAATGGAAGTTTAGGGGGGGATGTTGAGTCATTATAAACTTCAGGGGGCAACCTAAGACAATTTCGAAATCACATGGGGTATTTCAACAAATAACCCTAAATTACATATGTGGACTACGTTTTCATTTAGCTAGATCTACTAATGATTGTAAGAGCAGTTCAACTGGGAGGCCCCAACCAGGGCAAGAGGCCCCCTAGGCCCCCAATCCGGTTTCCAACGCCCAAGTCTTGCCAGGGCAAGAGCTGGACTCCACCAACCCAGGCGAGCCTAAAGGCAAGACTTGCCTGGGCTGCTGCGCAGGCAACCAATTTAAATAACCAACAATTTGAAGAAAAATAATAATAAAAAAACAAAATTTTCAGATTTTTATTATTATTATTATAAATATCTAGACATATTCTTCACTTCCCCACCAAAACTCTATACAAATTTCTCTCATCATATCTCATGTGAATAGTGTTGTCATTGGGTTGCCATGGTAATGATTGGAAAACCAACAAAAAAATTGCTAGGGAAGACACTATTCATGTGAATAGTAACAGCCATTGCCATACCAAATGGATGGAAGTACTCTAAAAGATAATATTTTTCATACCCCGGCCCTCTCTTCTTATGTCGCTCCTCGTGTTATAACACATTTTAGCTTAATCTGATACCCTATAATCTATGGTATGCTAGAATACTTTACTAGCTACTTGTATATTATGTATGCCCTTTTATATTACGTTATCCTAGACTTGTGAAACGTGATAATTCCAAAAAATAGTTAGTCTTAGACTAGTGATAGTAGTATGTAATGTAAAAACCCAAAGGTCATTGTTCAGCGTGCATGAGGTGGTAGTATTAGACTATGAATACTATATGAGATACTGGATGGCCCTAATTACGGCCTATGATTCTATGAATAATAGACTGCCCTACACCTAGTCCTTTTGGGCATGCGCAGCAGGATACATGCAAATTGCATTGCTATCTTAAATCTTTTGTTGGGTTGGGTTGGGTTGGGTGATCCTCTCCTCTCCTTGTTCTGTTAAAAAACTTAAAGCTAGCCCAATGTCGGGAAAACCAAGCCCATCTTTAGATTTATCTCTGGCTTTGGCACAACAATTGAGCCCATATATATTTGTTGAGATAACACGCCCTAGTAGTTAATTAGTATGGTAATTTGGTCATGATTGATGATTGAATTGAAGAGATGCAAATTCATGAGTCGTGAGGTTTCCACGTATATATATATATATCAGAAAGAATCTGTCGCTGCACAGCGGGCCATAGGATGCTAATCTTGTCTACAACAGAGTGGCAATAACCAACACAGACATGTGGGTTTCTGCAGTTAAACAGCATCCATGTTGGAAGGTTAGATATGCATCATGCACCCCCCATATATATACATACATATATAGCTAGCAGATATCTGGCTGATATGATATGATATAATATAACAAGCTGAAAATGAAGATTATGACTAAATGATTAGACATGGGAGATCAGAGCTAGCCTAGCTAGGGCCATGTGATAATTTTTATGGGTTTATTTATTTATATATATATGTGTATATATAATTAGGACTTTACGAGCCAAATTCATGCATATATATAAATACTTCACGTGATGCTCCCGATGGACCATGTGCTTTGGAGGTGAACGATGATTGGGTTTGTTTTGAGGTCGACATGGTCTGCATTGCAATTTGCATGTACGGGAAGGAACAGAGATGATGATATGATCTGGCTTTCCAAATTAATTGTGTGCCAAGTGCCAATCTATCAGAGACTAAGAATACTATATTATATTAACCCTAAATTATCTTCTAATTAAGCTTTCCCATTAATACTACTGTTGGATCCGAAGCATAGATATCCAGGACCGGGAAGGAATTAAGGTATAAGGCCTTGGTTTAGCTAATTAATAACTTGGCTATGTGTAATATGTTAACATCTCCATGTAATCTTCATTGACAGTACTGTAAGGAATACAACAACGTACGTACGGTACGACGATGATCAATTGCAACTATATATATATGTGTGTGTGTGTGTCTGTGCTTGCATGCTGGCTCATCGCCCTCCTCTAATATTAATTATATGCGTACATATGTAACACAGAAACATTAAGGTAGGAAGGATCAACTTCAGGACTTTCCAATGGTATATAAAAAATAAAGGTCTCTTCTTCTTCTTTCTCAGTGCATGTGTGCATGGTGGAAGTAGTACCGCATATATTAAAGGCATGCATCCATATTTTTTTTTTTTTTTTTTGAGAGAAGCATGCATCCATATTATATTCAAGAAAAATAGCTATATAATAATAGTACGTACTGTTTCTCGCTAGTATCTCCGTACCAAGATGTGACTGAAGACTGGAGTTGATATATATATATATGAATTTGTTATATACGCTCAAAACTTCTGGTTTTGCTTATGCCTACGCTAACTTACTCCAACATCCACTTGCCCCACCTGTCCAAGGCAAGAATCATATATATACAGGCAGCGCAGGCCATCAACACACACACACACACACATATATAAATATATAGAGATAAGAGGAAGAGGCAAAAGGTGTGGACTGTTTTCCTCTATCGGCACAGTTGCAATTAATGGCTTTTGGGATGAATAACAAGCTGCGCATTAATACTGCTCTGGTTGCATTTATGCTGCTGCTGCTGCTGCTATTCATCGTCGTATACGTAGCTGATGATGGTAAACATTATATATGGTTAACTCTCAAATAAATGCTATACTTGTTGATCATGTTCATGATATCTAATTGTCAAAAACTTTTTTAAATTTAGTCCTTCAATTATTTATAACATGACATTCTTTTTCTTCTTCTTGTCACTCACGCGTATATATAGGTACAGGTACAGGAACAGGAGGAGTTAATGACAAAGTTGCAAGTCTTGTTGAAGATGAAGCCGCGAAGACCAAAACTACCAAAACCAAAACAAAGCAAGAGAATAGTCTCATGAGGGGAGAAGATTTGGACTTACTGGTCATGGATTACACCCCAGCTAGAAAGAAGTCCCCCATTCATAACTAAATAATTATTTAATTATATAATATATATTATAGTGAGAATTAAAAATATAAAAGTTTTATTTCTTAAATTTATAGAAAACTATGTATTATAGCAGGGTTCAATGAGACCCGGGAAGGAATAATGGTGTAGTGCGGTCGTATTTATTTGCCACGACTATTGTCCATTGCATGGCAGAATTAAACTTTTCAATATATATCTATTTCTCATTTTCCTTAATTATTATTTGCTGCTAGTTTGTGAGCCAGCCAATTAATTATACATTGACGTGACAGGCAATGATCAAAGGATAGCTTTTTTCTGTGTTTTGATTGAAGGAGTTAGTTAGTCACCCAATTGCTTGAACTTAAAGATCCCTTTCCTCTCCATCCCGCCCTTTTCTCTCTGGATTCGTTGTTTTTTGTTTTGTGAGTAAAAGCAGCCGTTGTGAAACGTTGCCGTCGTCATGATATAATTGTCGTTTTTTGGCCTACGTATGCAAGGATTTGACTCCAATTGTCAGCCTTCAATATAGATTTTGAGCTATGAAGCGGGGATGATGCCGGATTGCATCGGTTTCGGGTTTAGCCGGTATGACGCTATAGTTCTCTTCGGGTTGCCCGAGAGGATGTGGGCCGGGGTGGTGATCTTGTTTCTTAGTTTGTTTTAGTTTAATAATTCCTATGAACTCTTTAGGAGTTTGATGTGGTTTGTTTTTTGTTTAGGATTTTTTTTATTTTATTTTGGCTTTTGATATAGATTTGTCGTTTCTGCCTTTGTGCGTAAATTTTTATTATATATTTGAGTACATGTGCTTATGGTTGTTGATTCGAGGATTTTACTCATTTTTTGAATTGTGCGTATTCTCTCCAAATCAATTCAACTTGTTGTAACGTTTGGTAAGTGGAGAAGTTGGCAACGTGCTTCTTCCAATCCAAAACTAAGAGACCATAGATTTTGGTTGTTCACTGCCATCCTTATTTTTTTATTATTGTAAATTTAAAGAATTTGAAATAAAATACTTCATCTTATTGTTACATTTGAAGGATGAATAGCTATGCAATTAGACTTTGCCATTAATTTCTTTCCACAAGAATGTCTAATTTTCTGCTCTGTTAGGAAGTACTTTTGGATTAATAATAAAAAAACCTAACTGAAAATTGGAATCAAAGCCTATATATATATAGTTTGAAAGAGCAGGAACTTTGGCATTGAACAATTAGGCTTAATAAGTAGTAAGGCGGCATGGATATATCATATATATGCATAACTCACCAATATGGATAGATTTTAGGTTTCATTGTATATTCCTTGTCAACTTCTTATATGGATTCCGAACTACTACAAGAAGTTAAAAAACTTAAAACTATAAAAGTGTTTTCTTATATATCTCCTCTCATCTCCGATGAATTCTTTCCTGGTTTTTATCCTGATTTTGTACAAATCATTGCTCCTCTGCCCAACGTCTGGCATGGCCTTACAAGTAATGCTTTATATGCAACAGACCATACCAACCTCAACAAGAGCGGCATGAGGAATGTTGAGAGCAACTGGAGGCTCTCTGCAATTTTTATCACAAAACGCATAAGTCATGATCAGCAAGCGCTTCAACACGTCTGAGCCATCACGCACTGCTAAATGCACCTGCCCCAGGAAGTACGCTGTGCCACTCTCCCTTGCATCTATCAGTTCTTGCAGCTCATCCCTAACAGATGCTCGCATTTTCGGACTATTCGCAGGCAACATGAACCGCACCTTTTTTCTCATCACTGGACCAAAACCACTCTCCACTGCATCGCCCACCATTGGAGCTAGCTGAGTTTCAATATTGCTCACCAAGCTCACAGACTCCTCATCTGAGTTTGTTTCATTCAATGGAATCAAAGCGCTTCCATCAGCTGGTGGCTTTCCAACAACCACCATTCTTCCTTCTGATGTATTCAGGGATTCAAACTCATTTTCTTCCATGGTAATGAACTCTCCGATTGAACTAATAATCTGTTCTTCAAAATTATCAGTGTCCCTAATAGGATCACAGTATCCATATCTCACGACACACCGATAAATCTTCAAATCTTTTGGGCCAACCCTGCCAATAAGATACCTCCGACTTTCAGGGACGTAAGGCATCGGTAGGGACTTGAACGACACAAAGATCAAAACTTGGTGAAATGCAGGAAGGTTGGTAATGAAGTGTGAGAAGAAAGCTGGAATTCCTGTCACTATATCAGTATAAATGAAACCAATGCCGGGAACCCTGGTAACCCCTAGGCCTGGGCTAATATCAGTAAGCCATTCTGCAGATACCTTGTTTTGTAAGTCAAATTCGAGCTTCTTCTTGGTTCCATAATGCCATGAAAGCATGACTGTCAAGGACAATGCCAAAAGGACAACCAAATACCAAGCTCCCTTGTGGAAATTCATCATACAAGCTGATACATACATCAGCTCAATGGATCCAAAGAATATCAGACAACAGACAGATTCAAACAAATTCTTCTCCCAGTACAGGGCAATTACGAGTGACATGAGACAAATCGTTACGAGCATTCCAGAAATTATGGCCAAACCTGTGGGAGATTGAGCTATTAATATCTATCAGATAACAGCTATATGTAAATAATGAAGTTCCTAGAGAGTATGTCAGGGGTTGCTATACTGGTACCCTAGTACTAAAGAATACATATATTGTTTGGAATGCATACCTGTGGCAGAACCAATTCTCATAATATCATGGAAACCAATTGTAACAGCGAGGCTTAGAACCATCAATAGCCAGTTGATATCAGGAATGTAAACCTGCCCATGTATCTTATCTGATGTATGAATAACTTTTACTCTGGGGAAACAACCAAGTGCTAGGCACTGATTTATGATGGAAAAACTGGCTGTTATGGTTGCTTGGCTTCCCACAACTGAAGCAAGAAGGGATAATGCTATGAACCAGTGGCGAATTCGGTCTGGACTTTCCAAAAACAATACATTCTTCATGTTAGATATCTAAAGTTGGCAGATGAAGCAACTAATAAAGAAAAATAAGTGTGCTTACGGGGGATGGATTCACTGAGATGATTGAAATCTGCAACAAGCAAGTTTTTGGAGATATATGCAGCCTGGCCGGCATAGCATAAAACAAGGACTGGATAAATCAAGCATACAAATGTAATCTGCAGCAGGACACCATCCACAAGTTCATTTTAATTTCAGAACACACTTTGATATAAGATTCAAAGAATTTGAGACATATCAAAAACCTTGATCGATTTCTTTCTGAAATGACCTAGATCTGCAAACATTGCCTCTGATCCTGCAAAAGGTACGGTGTTTCAGGATCTAATGAAAACATCTGGTTCCGAATAAAATTACAACATTAATTAAAGATAGTAAAATGAAGCTCATGGGATCATAGTAAAACCTGCTACACACAAAACGATGCTGCCTAGTGACCTCCAACTTTTGATTTCAATGTTCTTAATAAATCTGTACATGTACATTGGGGAGACAGCATGGATAATTTGTTTGTTCCAGTGGAAAATGTTATATACACCACCTCCACCGATAAATATCAGCCAAATGACAATAATTGGAGCAAAAATAAACCCAATTTTATGAGTCCCATAGTGTTGTAGTGTGAAGAGGCACACCAATATAGCAGATGCCGTTGGAACTGGTACATCTATAAAAAATACGATTCCAAGTGAATAAACAGGTTAGCTAAGATGTCCACGTCATGACCAATATAGTAGATGCAATGGGAACCAGATAAACTTTGGCCATCATGATTGACAGGCTCAGAATGTGTTGTGTTTATATTCCAGGTGGTTGTGTATTTCTCCTTTTAGTTTCTCCGGTTTCTTTGCTTTCCATTTTACTGGACATGTGTGCAAGAGTGCCTCTACAAAAATTATGTTGAGTTATCATGAAAAAAGTGATCAAGCTTCTTCAGGTCACTGAACAGGAAACAACATAAGCAAAGAAGGTGGAACAGATGCAGTGGAAGTACCTACTTGATGACAGAGTACTCACATTTCTCAAAAGCATTTGATATGGCCTCTTGTTTTCTTGGTGAAGATGAAACTGGTAAGAACCACAAGATACAACTTAAGTGTAAGAGTAATGATTTACTATATAGCTATTAAAGGATGATTGAAAGAAATATATACTTCTCTAATTGAAGTTACGGCTAGGTCTTACATAAGTGTGCCATTTCTGACATTGATCTTTGAACACCTGATGAAACTGAATAGACTGAGGAAGACAAAGACAAAGAAAACGAACCGTTAAAACATTTAATCATATCTGAAATAAGTTTAATGCAGAAATCCAATTTTCTTAGAAATTTCTAATATTATTTAGAAAAATTGACGAGGAATGCCAAACCAGATAGAGCTGGGGTAAGCACCCCAACACCGATCGTCATGCAGGAACCGAACAGAGCAAGGAACAACATTAAATAGTGGCTACTTTTATGTTTCTCAATGGCTCTTCTAGCCCTTGATTCCACGTTTATCTTGAAAGGACTTCCCGTCTCATAATGCATAACCTCATTAGCACTTGTGTCATTTGGAAGCAGACCCACTTTAGCATGCCTACACAGGAGTGAATACAAAGCAAAAGTACCACCTACAAGATGACAAAAGTGAAAATTATTGCACAATCCTAGCACATAAATTCCTGTCATTAGGAGGATAGTAGATAATTACCTTCTCCATTGTCATCAGCTCTTAATACTATAAAGGCATACTTGAGTAAAGAAATGATGTTAATAGTCCAGAAAATACAGGAGAATAGTTCATAAACAGTCTCCTCTGATTTGAAATCTTCTGCATTCATTGTCCCAAAGACATATAAGGGAGCAGTACTCAGTTGACCATATATTACTCCAAGGCTCTGAAATGACAAAAGAAGTGTATGCTTCCACGTCTCCTGTATATTATATGAAGTCAAAAATTAGATGATAATAAGGTGAAGCTCATGATAAATACTGCGCTTGTATCTCTATATCTTTATTTCTCATTGTGGGGCAACACTGAGGCACTGATTGTTAACCTTGTATTTCTTTAGCTGGAGTTAGCATCAAGAAGCAACTCAAATTGCAATTTCAATTGGTCCGGTAAGTAATTAGGAGCATTTCAACACAGGCACACACACATGATGGTTGTAATGATGTATGCATATGCATTTTTTCTTTTTTCATATTGAGCATGTGATCTGGTGATCTGCAATCCCAGAATTGGAAACAGAAAAGTTGGTAAAACCCCAATTGATCAAATAAAACAAGCTTATTTACGACACCAACCTAGGTGAAATGCCAGATATCGAGCTCCAATTTGAAGACTAAATGCAAAAGGAAATATACTGTAAGCAGTACATATAATGGAAAGTTTGGATCTTGGCTCTTCTTGGTAAAAGATCAAAAATTACTAGCTACAGAAATATCAGAGCAATACAAATCAACTAACTATAACAACCCAAAGAGAGAGATCATGGGTCAATGCTTCTGCAAGTTCATACATCCATTTATTATCAAAGCAGGCAACTTTCTTAAAAGAAAAACAAATAAGTAAATAGATTATAAACAAAGTTTTGTACTTGAAAAGAAAAACAGAAAGCAAGAAAGTAACCTTGAACTGGTTAGCAGAACCGAGCTGAGGATCCATGTATGATGTATGTATGTCTGAAAGGAGTAGACAGATTGGAAAGAAAAGATTAAACTGAATTCTAAAAAATGTGTATTGATTTATATATAAATAAAAAAACAGAGAGCTTGGAATGCCAAGCGACTTACACAATGCCTCGTACACGGAGTTCACAACGTAAAGGATTACAACTTACGGAGAAGAGAGAGAGAGAGTAGTTGATAGTTTTGATTGAGGTGATACAATTACTACTACTTCTAACCTTACCAATAAATAAAGAAGAAGGTCTGTTTTTCTGTTTTTAATTTTTTAAAATTTGTGGTTTATGGATGGGGATATTTTTATATCGGTAGTAGAGAGGGAATGCCGGACTGAAGGCGACGCCCATGATTTTGAAATAAAGAATATGAGTGAGTTTATTAAATTTATTATTATTTTAAGAAATGCATTTGTATTTAATTGATAAATGATAGAAGGCAAATCACATCCACATGGCTTTCCGTTTGGAGTTGGTGTTTTGGGTAGGAACCGCCCACATGTTGTATGGGTGATTATTGATTTTGAATGTTTGCAACTTATGGACTAGTATTTTGTCCAACTTAGTTTGTTGATCAGACTCTCTAACTCATCACAACCAGAAATATTTGCGTTTTATGGAGATGACATTATTTTGCTATTTCTATACGCAACCAATCAAACTAGTCAAAATCAACCAATCAATAATGAATGAAAGAAGATGATCATCTTTCGTTCTTCGGAGCCCAAAAACTGGTCAAACCAAGAAAAGATAATAAAAAAACAATTTGCAGAATGCGGAATATCAGAGTTCGCATAAATCATAATTTATAGGAAAAGTGAAGACTTGGATTAGATGTGTATCATCCATAAACCATGTCTAAGAAATGCAATTGCGAGCAACCCACTAACTGGATTCTGCGATTGATATACAGTGGAAGCAAATAATTAATTCCATGCAGCTATCTTTAAACCCACTTCCTCACCTCACAATTCAATTTCAAACCCCTACTGCAAGTTTCCAACGAGATCCAAATTCTCTTTGACAAGTTAAAAGAAGACAAAAACTAGGTATAATGGGTCTAGTCCAGTAGAAAAGGGCATTACCTTGCAAATCAGAGGTCTCAAAGTTCGAATCCCCAGCATCTGTGAGAGAAATCTCACTCCCCTGTAGTTTAGATTATGGCTTGTACTTTTAAAAAACGTGAAAACCAGAAATTTTGGCTGTAGCTTTTAAAACCATAGCTATATAGCTATACTTCTACCCTAATCAAAATTCACCAATTACAGAATCATGTTCTCCCACACAGCAGCACTAACAACACACCCTGCCTCCACGAGTATGCTGCTGCGGTCTACAATGGGAGATATCAAGGCAGATAATAGAAGGCAATAAAATTTTGACGGCAGCCCAACTAAAATCCAAAAAATATTCTATTTGAACCAAGAAGTCACACAAAAGAATACTTTCATGACAACGATAAAATTGTGGAGCTAACTGAACATCTCTTTGGGTTTGGGCTAAAAAACGATTCACCCAAATGCAAAAAATAAAAAGCCAGGGTATTTGATTTACTACCAACCCCCCTTCCGCCGGTACTGAAGTTATCAAAATATTGATCAATTGTTTCATTCTATCTTTTATTCATAAGCCTTCTCCCAGTCATCAACCACTTCAGATGTATCTGCAATATTTCCTCCATGCTGCTGCCCTGCTGAAGTCGAACCACTTGCATTTGATTCCAAAGCCGGATTTAAACCACCCAAAGACTGTTTTCCTGAGTCCTCAATGCTAGGTGATACAGAAGATGAACCCAAAGCTACATCACCGTCTAGTACACTCCATCGATTTAGTGAGGCAGTGATTGGAGCTTCTTTTTTCCACACAGATGCCTGCACATCCGCGGAACCACCAGCCCACTCTTCATCACCCCATGAATCTTCTCTCCAACCAGGCTCCCGAATAACAGCCTTCTTCCATGGATTGCCCCTCAGCGCTGTAGACACTCCTCCTTCCTTAGCTGTCCCCAATCCAACCCAAGCATTAGAACCCGATGGTGCCACAGATGCACTGCCATTTGAGAGAACGTTAATAGCCCCATGATATAGTGTACCATTATCCAACCTCCTCATTGCAGTTGCTGCTCGAGCAGGATCATTAAATACAGCTAATGCATTCTTATCATTCAACCAGACTAACTCGCATTCCCCACCAAACCTCAAAACCAGTGCACTTATATCTGCATCTCTAGGCAGATCTGGGAAAGAAACTACAAGCCTGGGATCCATGTCTACTAAATGATCAAAAGCAGGAGGATGGGGTGCATTCACTGTCGTCGTACCCTTAACACCAATCACCCGAGCTGGGGTTTTGGATTTAGGTGTAACATGAACCACAATAAATCGCTTGGGCTCCCAACCAGCGGATTGAACTGCAAGCTTCCATCTTTCAGCAATCATCCTAACAACATCTCTCTTCTCCTTCAGCATTGGACAGAAAACATGAACCCTGAGGCCACTTGTAGGACCTCTGCTCTTGCCAAGCACCAAGTACTTGCATCTCTCCTCCACAGATAATACCCACTTGGCATCACGTCTAAACAGGTCTGAAAGCAACTCAGAAACAGCAGAATTCTCACCAAAATGGAGTGCATCCAAGTTTGGAGAAGCTATATCAAAAGCATCTGCAAGAACCCGTTTCCGCTCCAACTTAGCACATTCATCATCACACATAAATTTCCTCTGTCCAAGTGGGATCTTCTTGCTCGTTGATTCGATTGGTTGAAGTGGTGCTGGCAACCTTTGGATAATAGAAGCTTCATACACAGTATCAGCCTTAAAACTAGCATTGCTGCCACCAGAGTCACAAGGAACATTTGCTGTTATCCGGCCACAAGAACAAGTGATTGTGACGGGGAAATCACATCTGTTATCAGGACAAGGAGCATACGGGTGACATAGTGCAGTACATGTATGCCTGCAATCTCTCCTAGGAGCACCACATGTCTGTCCACAAGAAGTTTTTGTACCTGGTTCCACTGAAGAGGAAGTATCACAGGGCGGTGGGTGACAAGTCCTGCCACAAGCATGCATACCACACTGCCTTGTCTTCCCACAGAGCTTGTTACATTTGATGTCCCTTGACCCACAAGGAATGTTCCTAAGGACGACATGCCCACCGATGCACTCTTTTGCCACAGGCACTGAACAAGGTGGACATTCTCCAAAGTGGCAGCTGTGAGAAGATGAATGCCCACAAGGCTGAGGGACTGAACATGGGAGCTGACATGATGGGGGAGGTGTACCACATGGCAATGGAGGAGGGATTGAAGTCCTCCCACATGCACAGGTTAAGTCAGTGAAGATTGTATCAAGGCAGGGAGGGCAGTGGCCACTGTGACAAAGTGATTCACAAGAATGCTGCCCACACCTTAACTTCTTCCCACAAGGCATAGAGCAAAAGTGAGGATCCCAATCCCCTGAGAGAAAATTATTCAAATTAGAAAGAGGACAGCACCTCTCACTGCAACGGTGCCTTCCACAATTCTTCTTCCGCCCACAAGGCTTATCACAAGTAAACTTCTCAATCTCCATAGTAGTCTTAAAGCATTCCACAGTCCGAGAAGTTGATCCACAACGGCATTTCTGGCTCACTTTAACCAAACAAGGTGGGCAATCCCCAGTATGGCATACCTCTTGACACTGGTGCATCTCACACGGGAGGGACTTGCCACATAATTGTGAACAAGTTGGAACTGGATCCAAACAACTCTGTCGTTCCCCTTGCAAGCTTGTTTTCCCACAGTGGCATGTCTTAATCTTCATTGGCATTAAATTGCACTCTCCACAGGGGCCTGGATGGCAAACTTCACCGCAGGCATGATTACCACAGCTAAGCTTTTTTCCACAAGTGGAACTGCAAGAAAAAACACCGTCTTCTGCTTTCATCTCTCCCTTCACGGTCATGTCTCCACAAAGAACAACCTCCACCTTTTTCTTGCAAAAGCAAGAAGCATCAACCAGAACCTGACAAGGATCACAAGGACCCACATGGCAAGTTCTCTCACAACGGTGACGCCAACAATCAAGAAGCTTATTACAATGCTGGCCACAAGTTAGAACAGACGTCCGGTCTGAGCATCTTGTGGTAATTACTTTCTTTCCACAAGGGCATAAACGTGGTGGGGCAAATGCTTTACAAGGAGGGCATGGACCTGGATGACACTGCAAGACACAAACATGAGGGCAAAGATCATCCTTACTCACACCCCTGCCTGGGACATCCCTCTCTAGTTGTTTCCCGCAAGGCTCACCACATGAATGTGGTGTCAAATACAAATCTGAAGGCGGGTCTGTCCTCTTACCACAAAAACAAACATAACGAATCTCCTTCGAGGATGTAAGCTGTACGTACTGACATCCAGGACACCGCCAATTAAATCCCTGATTCTTCCCTGCAGACATGTCGATAGAAGTGGGAGCTCGAGCCCATTTCTTGATGCAATTCAGATGGAAAATTGAGTAACAGCTTGAGCAAGACCAAACAGGTGCAGACCTCCTCACCATATCATAACAAATCATGCATTCAACAGTGCCCTTTGTCAGTTTATCCTGAATTTCTTGCACAAGCTGAGGTAAATTAGAGTCCTTCAATCTCACCCGCTCCTGATTCTCGCTCCTTCCCCTCTCCCTTCCATGGTTCATTGGCCGACCCATATGACCTCTAGAAGCATTATTTCCTCTGTGCTGCTGCCGACTCTCTGATGGAGCAGAGCTATAATTGGGCTGTCCTATATTCCCATTCGGGATGTTTGAATTGAAGCTTGGAGGTGGGTTCACGGCAGCAGTGGTAGGGTTGGATCCTCTTGGGACCCACTCTCGACGAGCAGACTGAGCGGGCTGAGGAGGCTGAGGAGGCTGAGCAGGAAACCTGGACCTATCCCTTCGCTCATTTCGGACCTGAGAACTCATATTCTGCGAAACCACCGAACCCTCAAGCCTCCTATTCTCCGACAGGGTGCCGAAATAGGCTGATCGAACCCAAACAAAGACCAATGGGATTCGCAAACACAAAAGTGTGCAGTAACTGCATCAAAAAGACAATTCAATCAGATTATAATTCAATAATTAAAAATAAATCCACAAAAAAAAACCCCTAAACATCCAGGAGTTTAGTAAACTAAAGCCCTACGGCCCATACCCATAGAGATGCACCAAAGTGAATTCTTAAATTTTGTCCGAAAACGAATTTAATTCGTATTACTTTCTAATCCTAATCAAGCTTGAATTTAATTCGTATTACTTTCTAATCCTACGAATTTAATTCGTATTACTTCCAACATTTCCGAACAAAGAAACAAAACCCTAAAATCAGGAACAACTAAAAATCGGATTGAAATGAAAACAATCAAAGAGAACAAAAACAAAGGCAAATTACCTGATCGGATTGTCCCAAGTGATAAGAAACAGAGAGAAGATTTTCCCGCACTTTCTCTGAGTATCTCTCTAGCCTTCCTCAGGTCCTGTTCTGTTGACTGTTGTTGTATGGTGGGTCCCTGTTTTGTGTTTTTATGCGATGGATATTTTTGCAGTTGGGTTTGTCGCAGAAGGGAAACCGACCCAGACCCAGACCCAGACCCAGACCCAGGGAAGAAAGAGAGGAGGGTATATATAGAGAAGGAGAGAGAGTTGTGGCTTGGGGGTTACGGAAAAGCGAAAGGGGAAGGCGGTGAGGGTAGTTCGTCACCGAAATCGCAATCGCGTGCTCTCTGACCTTTCGTTTACTGCCATTTGTTTAAAGTCCTCTCCAAGTATTTGCGTGGTCGCCACACCACTCTGCCGCCAGTCCTACCATCCAATCCGTCGCACAGGCCCAGGCCTTTTATTCATTGGGCCGGACCTGCTCATGGGCTTTCTTGAACAATTACTTGAAAGTAGACCTTGTACTATTATACATCACCCGCGAATATCCGTTACCCACCTACTTGCATACCCGTTGTCCGCCCACGAATACCCCCGTTTGAAACTTTGGTGAATGGTCATTCATGATTTTTTTGAGTATGTATTGTTTAAAGATGTTTTATTTAAGAGATATTTAGTCATATACTTATTTTTAGCATTAATGATATAAATAGATCTTACACGATTTAATTTCTATAAACAAACCCAAAAAATAACACCTGACCTTATTGAGAGTTTTGGGTTTTTTTTATGAGGTTTTGGAGTTGGGATTGTTTTAAGAAATCAATGGCATTTTTGTAATTTATAAGAAGTTAAAAGACTCTTTGTTATATTGTAAATGGGCTTTGGCTGTGTTTTTAAAGTCCGTTTCATATATGGTTTTTTTAATTATAATTTGAGCCCTATATTGGGTATAACAGTGAATCTCTCTTTATTTAAAGATTTCAACTTCATTTTTATTATTGTCTAATATATAAGGTGTTTTCATTTAACAATTTGTTAAGAAATATAATTTATTTATTTTTAATGGATTATGTAGGTTAAAATGACTTAGTATTCTTAATGGGTAAAACAGGTCTTATCATGTCATTAGTTATTTTAACGAGTCGTGTTCGTGTTTGGTACTTTACACTCGTTAACTTAAGGGTTGACACAACCTGTTAAGAAAGCACGATCACACGAAAATAACAAACACGATCCGTTTGTTAGTAGGACTTGAAATAATCAAATCAAAGGCCTTCCATCCAAACAAAGGAAGAAAAATAAAATAATCAAATCAAAGGCCTTCCATCCAAACAAAGGAAGAAAAATAAAATAATCAAATTGGCTTGCAAACTGACAAAGCGTATTTCACTAAATAAATGCAGTAGCCTAGCCAGCACTAGGAGAATTGGGCACGAATAGATGAGAACCTATTCTTATTAGGAAAAGATTTAGGCAAGTATGTCATCAAATCAAATCCCACAACCACTGATGATATATTGGTTTCAGTTTGGACTTTTTTAATGTAGATAGATGCCTTAGCCTAGACTCTTATTAGTTGGTTAGTTTTCTGTCAACTCTTCACTCTTCTTCAGGATAGACAGATATCTGATAGATGCCTGCAATGCAACCCGTCCCGTGAAGGGTGGTGTTGGTTTGGTTTCTTCTAGTAAATGTAAAACAGACGAAAACAACTTCTTCATTTGCAACTTTCTTTAGCTCGTGTTTGATTTATGAGAATGTGGCAATGACTTATAAGGAGTTGGGCTAATCTCCTCATTGCCAATTGATTTTGGGGTGAAATCTCAATTTTTTTCATGATATCAGAGTGGGTTAGTCCACGTGTGAAAGTCCAACGGCCACACGTGCTCCACTTCTCCCAATATGTGTTGTCCACGTGCTAGGGTTGAAAATTCGACTAATTTACCTAACTTGGATAAACTTTACTTGTTTATAGGTGTCCTGGTAAATAAATGGTATTCATTCAGCTGTCAGCACCTGCCGTTCATAATTAATTATTAGTTTAGTGATGCTAATTTTCCATTTTTAAATAGAATTGATTTTTCGGTTGATATCTATGATATTTATTTCACACTAAATAAATTTTTTTTTGTTTTATTTTATTTTTGTGTGTGGTGATATTTTGGTATAACAAAACAAAGATCTTTGTAAAAATAATTTCATATATGTTAGGCTTGGAAAAGAAAGGAAAAAAAAACTATTTAAATATAAGTTGTTGCTTATTTTTTTCCGTGTCATGGACGTAGTAATGAATTCTCAACAGCAATAGCGCACTACGAAATACAACTCAAACCCAACTCAACTCAACTCAACTCGTATTTCTGAAGGGTGTGACTCTCTCACTCCTATTTATGCTACATTCTTCACAAAAATACGTTATCATTATCATATATCAACCCCCAAGCGAAGCAAAGAGCCAAAAGCCAAAATCTCAAACTCTCTCTCTTCCTCATCCTATCTTTCATTCCTTTGGCTTTTGTTTGTGAAAATGTCTCTTCTCCTCACTGATCTTCTCAACCTCAACCTCTCTGATTACACTGAAAAGATTATTGCAGAGTACATATGGTTAGCACTAAGCTTACTTTCATTCCAATCACTCTCTCTGTTTCTCACTCTTCTTTCTCTCCCTCTGCATGTAGTATTTTTTTCTCGTCTATGTTTTTTCTGTTTCTAGATTCATTTTTCTTTTTCTTGTCTAATGGTGATAAGTTACTAAACTCTCTGTTTTATCATGTCTTTCTTTCTCAACTTGCAATGTTTTCAATACTGGTTGTGTTACTTGTGTCGTGTGTACGTATATGGTAATATTTTCCAATGGGGTGATAATTAAATGAGTATACTGATTTTGGTATGGTTGTTCTTTTTATGATCATAAAACAGGATCGGTGGGTCAGGTATAGACATCAGAAGCAAAGCCAGGGTAACTTCTCTCTACTTATTCATTTCCTGATAAATCGAGACACACACATGCAGATGATATGTATTAATTTGATTTTGTATGAGGCAGACTCTTCCTGCACCAGTTAGCGATCCCTCAAAGCTTCCCAAGTGGAACTATGACGGTTCTAGCACTGGCCAGGCTCCTGGGAAAGACAGTGAAGTCATCCTATAGTATGCTTTTTATCTGTTTCTCTCCCTCCCTCACTCTCTGTTTTTCAAGTCTTACTAATGAAAACTGCTTTTGTTGGTGCTTTAAATATAGTCCACAAGCCATTTTCAGGGACCCATTTAGGAGGGGCAACAATATTCTTGTAAGTCTCCGCCGCTTTGAATAATTAACAGGGACCCATTTAGGAAGGGAAACATTATTGTGTCGCAGTATAGTTGCATTTAATTATTTCTTAAAGTTAAGAATTTTGATTATTAATTACTTGAAGGTCATATGTGATACATACACCCCGGATGGAGAGCCAATTCCAACCAATAAGAGGGCTAATGCTGCAAAGATTTTCAGCCATCCTGATGTTGTAGCTGAAGAACCCTGGTGATAAGTTCTACCATCCATCTTTAATTTTGACGTCCCTCTCCCTGGGGACTTAAGCGTTCTCTTTGCGGTTGGTTCATTTCTATAATTGCTTTGTTTGAGTGGTTTAATTGAACTTAAACATACAGGTTTGGATTAGAGCAAGAGTATACTTTGTTGCAGAAAGATGTAAAATGGCCAATTGGGTGGCCTCTCGGTGGATATCCTGGACCACAGGTGACAAATTATCATATGAATCTTGTAATATTTACTTTGCTATCAAGTATGAATCTCCTTGTTTATGTGAAGATGTAACTGGTTTTTTTGTTTTCGTTTTCTTTTTTGAAAATAAAATAAAAGCAGGGGCCATACTATTGTGGGGCTGGAGCTGATAAGGCCTTTGGGCGTGACATTGTAGATTCTCACTACAAGGCATGTCTTTATGCTGGCATCGACATCAGTGGCATCAATGGTGAAGTTATGCCTGGCCAGGTTCATATACTATACACAAACATATCGTTTTTTGTGTAAAATCTTCTCTTCAATTTAGCTTATTGCTTCTCCTGTTGTATATACTGTATATAGTGGGAATTCCAAGTTGGACCTACTGTTGGTATCTGTGCTGGAGATCAGTTATGGACTGCTCGTTACATTTTGGAGGTACTATAATTTATAAACCTACCCAAATGAACTGTTTTCCCTCTCTGGTATAATTCTACAATGAATGTGCTAAATCATATGTGATATGTTATTATGTACTGTTAATACAGAGGATTACAGAGATAGCTGGAGTGGTGCTTTCCTTTGATCCCAAACCAATTGAGGTCAGAAGAGATATCCAAATTTTCTATTATTTCGTTGGCTTAAAATGGGTATTGTTTTAGCTTCATTTGAGTTTGAGGGTATGTGTGTGTGACCAGGGCGACTGGAATGGGGCTGGTGCTCACACAAACTACAGGTAGCACTTGAAATATTATGCTTGCTTTTGTTTTCATTCATCGGCATTTTGGAAAGTGTTTTGATGGGATGTGATGGTAACTTCAGCACGAAGTCCATGAGAAGCGATGGAGGATATGAAGTTATCAAAAAGGCAATTGAAAAGCTTGGGTTGAGGCACAAGGAACACATTGCTGCTTATGGGGATGGCAACGAGCGCCGTCTCACTGGGCGACATGAAACAGCAGACATCCATAGGTTCATATGGGTAAATTAACATACTTGACCTTATTATACACCTTGTTTGCATTTGCATTGATTTGTTTTGCTTAATGGTTTGAGAACTGAGACTTGACAGGGAGTGGCAAACCGTGGAGCGTCCATAAGAGTTGGGAGGGACACGGAGAAAGATGGGAAAGGTTATTTCGAGGATCGGAGGCCTGCTTCTAACATGGATCCTTATGTTGTCACTTCCATGATTGCTGAAACTACAATTCTCTGGAAACCATAGGCTTACATTTTCGGGGTGGTGAGGCGGTGGAAATGAATAAATTGTATCTTGTTTTTGTGTTCCTCTTCCACCCTGCAACCAAAACCACAAGTTGTGTGTTCAACCTTGTGATTGAAGAAGGCTTGTCTGAATTGTGCCAATATTGGATCACAACAATAATATTTGACATTAAAGTGATTGGAATTAGATCAATGTTCTTCCCTTTGTGATGGTTTTACTGTTTTTTTTGTTCTTTTGTTATTTGAGAATAATTGGTGATAATGTATGGGTGATAGTACAAAAACTACAAAGACAACTTAATTTACAAAAGGGTCACCCTTAACCTAAATTTACAAAGACTGAAACAGCCAAAATTGATATTCTTCATGAAATTGCAGTCTTCAAACTTTGTTGTTTTTCAGACACAAAAATGGAAAACTCTGTTGTTTTCAAAACATTACATACATAGATAGAGATGATGATGATGATGATGATGATGATGATGCTGATGGTATCTTGTACATGTGAATAGCCGAAATTGCAGGATACACGAAAGGTTTAGATTAGCTTATGAAAGTCTTGCAGGCTTGTAGCTATTTTTGGGGAGGGGAGAAGGGGCGGGAGTGCGTTGATGTGGGTGCAGCGCTGCTACCACTGCATATTATTTATTTGGTGCCAAAAGCATTTGTGTTTGTTCCCAAAAATAATAATAAATACAATGAGATTACACAGACTGCTATGTCATGTGTGGTCCTACCACTGCAACTGCTTTCTTAATAATTTCTTGAGGAACAGCTTGCGTTTGCGGCAAATTTGCAGTCTTTTTAAGTTGTTAACAATATCCATCCACGCCCTCGGGCTAAGATACACAAAAAAGTGTCATGAAATCTCCACACCCTCAGACTATTTTGTTGAATTGTTACGTGTAACTAAATATAGAATCACTAGTAATTTGTGTTCAAAAATACAAAGAACAGGTCAATGATGGTGATCAGCGTAAGATATTAGTGTAGGTTTGTTTTGTACATAACATTTTAAAAGTATTTTTTCATTAAACCAAATTTTGTATTTTAATATTAGTTGGGAGAGACCTATCAGCAACTTTGACCTTTCATTTAAAACCTAGCACATAAAAACAATCAAGATTGCCCAAAGTATGGTCTTTACAGAATACTCAATCTAATACTAATAGTATATTCTCTTTTAATAAAACTTGAACTTTCTTGCTACCAAACACAGATATAGCACCAAAGTTTTGGTTGATCAGGGAAAGAAAACACCGACCGTGCCTCTTCATAGAAGAAAAAAATATACAACAAGAACCAAGAACGTCCAAAGATGAGTACTTTCTGAGATACCAACCCAACATCACACATGATTTGTATTGTTTGCTAAAGTGTATATGCCTCAACATGTACAAATTATCTAAATAAGAGAAAAAAGTGAAACACAACAAGATTGGTGGGCTTCCTACTTAATCAATCTTGACTGATGGATATTCTATGAAAACAATCAAATCTGCAACCTATGATCCTCAAGACCAGACAGCCAAATTCAAAAAAGGAGCAAGACTGCCATATCATTAAAACTAAAACATATATTATTTACAAAGGGAACATGGCCAAAAAGTACCGGATAAAGAAAAAAGAAAACAGGGGAGCAAGAGCATAAAAAAAAAACAGAACAAAACCCTCTGTTTTTCAATTCTAGAGAGATGCATAGACCATCCACCAAAACCCCCATCTTCACTAAGCTCCAAGAAACGAGTATTCCTCCTAAGAGTCACCAACAGAGATGGGTCAGCAAGAAATTCCCAGAGGAGATCGAGAGATCTGCCTGGTCATGGTGATCTCTCCAAGGACAGGTCTCATCTCTGGCTTTCCCGGCAACCGATCAATTATTTTCTCGGATTCTTGCTTGATCTTTCTCACTTGGCTGTGAACAGGAAAACCCATTTCCTCAAAGCCTTCCTTCTGTCTGTTGTTGTTGTTGTTGCTGCTCCTGTTCTCCATCTTCTTGTTGTGGATTCACAGAGGCTCTGCTTCCAACTATACTTATCCTTTTTTTTTTTCTAGCTAGTATATGTTTATGTATAAATCTGCATGTAAATCTTAAAGGACAGTTGAGAAGCATGTGGGTATATATAGAGCAGAAGGTCGGGGAGATTGAGAAGAAGATCAAGTATGAGACGTAGGATGGCAGGGAAGGAAGAGAAGTTTGGTGGAAAAAGATCAAATCTTTGGATTAGTTTGAGTCGACTCTTTTGGACCTCGTTGACACGTAAAGTTGTAATCCTCTGTATTCCATCACATCATCTACACGTTGTACAACCACCTGATCACCAATCATAGTCCAAGATCAAGTGTAAATCTCAAGTCATTCACATATGTGCTTCCTTGCGCTAGATTGATCTGACGGTCACAAAATGAATATTCACAACTACATAATGAACTTCCTTCTAGATGATGTCTCTCTCTCTCTCTCTATAGATATTTATCTTGAATCTAATCTTACTTTAAATGATTTTCTAATCTTGGTATCAAATCCTCATAAATTGACGGGACAATTAGTATTTACAAAATTTGATGGATCTCCAAATGGGAAGGCATATCCGCTTATGATCTGCCAATCAATGACGACGATTTTGTTATGTGAAAGGTTTCGCGTATAAAAGAATTTCCTTTTAAAATTGATTTGAAAGGTTTTGCGTGTGAACATTAAATTTGAATGGATATCTTCTTGAGGTCCAAATTTTGTATTATAAATTCTCTGTTGCCATGCCAACAGCTTCACCAAATGAATACCAAACCATCTTTTTTTCTTTCTTCCAGGGCCAAAGATTCTATTATTTGACTGCTCTTTAGATTGTCAAATTACTATTAAGTGCCCATGGTTTAGTCAAGTCAACGTTCAAAACCCATGCTACAACAGGTCAACTCTTCACACCAGCCATCTCCGTTTATTTCTGGGTAAAAGTCAAATATTCGTGTTCGGCCATGGCTACTTTCGTCATTCCACTTAATCTTATGTTGACGTGGAACATCAACGCGGCCTTTGACGTGGTGGGTTGGGGCGGTTAAGTTTGTTGATAGGGCAGCCAGCAGTCGTCAGCGTGAAGTTGCAAATTGTGCCACGTGGGTCGACCTTACCAGCTCTTTATTTACACGCCATGGGCCATCAATTTGTTTCGATACACATACATGCGTAGGCCCATCGTTCTTTCATCTTTTCTGTATCGGCTTGTAATACCCAAACAACACAAGATGCTGACACGTGCAAATGCTGGAAAATGCTTGTGCCATGCATGATTATTGAGAATTTTTTGTTTTTGGCGTGAGATTTAAGTCTCGTGGTAATTTACTCCAACACATACTAATTGTCTAATTTATTCATTTTGATTGTAATTTAAGCATTAGATTTGTAAACTTTTACAAACATTCTTAGATATATTGCATTCTTTTTCAGCATTAGTGATTTGCTAACTTTTCTTTTTTTTTACTTTTATCGAGTGAGACTTAAGCATTAAGATGATTAATTACTCGTGTCCAATATTCACTTGTCCCATCACACTAGTTATTTTCAACTACCTAAAAATGATTAACATGTTGTTCATATTACGTAGAATGATTTTAAATTGGGTGTTTTGGGCACGTCACCATTAAAATAACAATATTTCCTTCTCATCAATATTTTTTTTTTCATGCGTGGGCAATTTTCTTATGTGGAAAGCAACTTTTGATTATTTTGATTGTCTTTATTTTAATGTTGTAATCAAAATAAACATGATTACTATTAGCCTACAACATTAAATTTTTATTTAGTTAATCAACAAATGGTGTCGGTTTTCGGTAAAGGTCGTGATACGTAAACACAATTTTTTTAAAAAAAATACAATCATTTTTTTGTTGGGACAAATGTAGCCTATAGCTGAGGTGTAATCTTTGAGCAAGGGCGGAATCAGGAATTTTTTAATGGGTGGGCTAATTAAAATTCTTAGCTTAAAATCTAATATTTTTTTTTTAAAAAAAAAAAAACTTACCTTTGCAGTGTGAATCCCTAAAAATTTCTTGACATCAACTAAATAAGCTTCACAAATGCAAAATGCAAAAATATAAATAATTAAGTTTCATTTATATATTAGTTGTAAACACAAGAATAATAGAATTTGGTTAACATATTGTTCCGTTCTTGAAAGAGAAAACATATAGTTTTGTAGTTGATGGTGAGCCATACAAGCTTTTTTTATTATTATTAAAACATTTTGCCAAAGACAACAGATAATTTCAACAACAAAAAAAGTAGGAGATAATTTCACCCAAAAAAAAGACAGCAAATAAAAAAAAAGACACCAAACTTTGCAAAAAACCCTAAAAAGCAGCAAATTTTGCGATGAACAAATCAAAAGGCAACATACTTATTGTAGTGGGCCATATAGATATAGGTTTATTGTTGTTTTTTTCTTCAAAACTTCCCTAGGCTATAGCCCACAATAGCCTTGGCTGTGGTTCCGCCCATGTCTTTGAGTAAAAAGATCGTAATGGACGAGGATGATGAAGAAATTTGCAATTGATGGTGAAAAATGAATGAGGTAAGCAAATAGGTGTTTTTTCTTGAAAATAGGTAGAGATAAATTTAGCTTATCAATCAAAGACTTGACGTGAAGGAATATTTTTCAAAGGTGTTAAGAGTGTTAGGTCAGCCTCAAAACAAACATGACTGAAGGCTCACCTAATTTCCTCCAATGTCGTTTTGAATCCTTAAATAGGACTTGTATATATATGCCCATTCGCCAGCTTCCATGTTATCATTCAATCTATTCAAAACCAACCATGGAAAAAAGGTATTTTTATTTATAGATGGATCATGGAGTATAAGTTCTCAATTCACAGGTGGGTAGGTGTCAAACATGCCGTGTTGGGAGTCGGGCCATTTAATAAATAAGTTGTGTTGGGTCCGTTCATTTATGAAAATCATCAGTCTCGCTCCGAGTTCATGGCCCAAGCCCATATAGACTCGAACTGTGCTTGTGCGGGCCACTAAACGGGCCAAGATGGGCCCACGCTAAATTTGACTTATGTATTACATTTTTTTTTTGTAATTTTTTTTACAACTTCATTTAATTTTTTTATTTTTTATAATTATGTATATATTACCAATATTTATTATTTGTTGAAAAAAGTGGGTAGTAACTTTATTTAAAGTACATTTAAATAGAAAATGACTACATTATTGTTTGGATTTTAAAATTTGAAACTTGAAAAATAAAATTATTATTTTATATATAAAGAAAACATTAAATTTTAATACATATTATTAGAGAAAAGAAATAGACTTGAATTTAAGATATAAATGTAATAATATTATGTATTATTTTTATCTAAAACAAATATAACTTAATAAATGGACTTTAAATGGGCCGGCTAGGCCCATTGGGCCTAATTATCTTGTCCCAGCACGGCCCAAAAATATGGGCCGTATTGTGCCGGCCTTACTAAGTAGGCCGTGTTCATACAGCGCAAGGCCAGTCCAATCCGTTTGACACCTCTAGGTTGGGGTAATCCCACTCTAATTAGGGCTGGACTGCTTGCTGAACATTCTAGACCATTGGGCTCATACACATAATGGGGAAAACAGCCCATAAATAAAGATTTGGTTGTCTTTTGTACTGTGGGCTATTGGGCTCAGTTCATTGATATCACTTTCCAAAAGTAAAGCAAAAGACTAAAAAGGAAGAAAAGACATTAGGATTTGATAAAGTGGAACCAAATCATGTCGGATTATAATCACATATTAACCAAACAAGACATGAGAGATAATGGTACAAGGATGCAAAGCCAGAGCTACTGATTTTGAAAGATACAGAGACCAAGACACGAGGGAAGTTTGGACATATCCCATCCTGAGTAACTACCTTTTTCAAAGTTGTATCCCACCGTTTCCCCAACTTGCTCCCTGATTATATTTGAAGTCTTGTAGGCTTCCGTTGACATTTGAATCTCATGACACCTTAATAGTGTATGTAAAAAAATTTCATCTTTTTTATAATTTAGATTATCGCTTGTTTTTGTACATAAAAAAAAATCACTGTAACTTCCCCCTCGTCAACTCAACTAAAGTAATACATTGCTAAATTCTGTAGCATCTGGAATCTCAGATTAGGACTGTTAATGGGTTGGTATTAGTTTTTGACATTATCAATTAATGGTGCTAATGATTTGAATCACAACCTCCTTATCGCTTCAACCACTAAAGTTTCTGGTCATATTACGTACCTTTCTTTCTAAGATGCAAATGCAACCAAATGATATGTTTTACACTTTGTGGAAAAAAGTAGGGTTTTTCTGGGCTTCATTCATCCCCAACGGTCCCTAGCATGTGCATTCCAACGATTTGTTTCACTTGGCCAAGGAAAAAGTTAATTGGGAATCTAATCAGTAACCGAGAGTACTGGTCCCCTTGCTGGACTCGACTCGATTAGACTAGACCCACAGAAATGTAATGAGCACCACAGAAATGGCATCATTAACAAGTGGACCGTTGCATATAAATATCTAACAATTTTCTGCCGTTAGTGACTTAGTGTTATGTATGGAATGGCGACAGTTTACTTGTATGGGTTGACTCATCACTAAACGGGTGATGACTGAGTAGTTATTGCATTGCATGCGTTGTTGTTGTTGTTATTGGGTGTGTGTGTGTACGCAGATATATATATATACATTGCTGGTCAGTTGGGTAGCAGCTTAAGCGCAGTTGTGTTCAAAGTTCAACCTACGGAACACACAGCAACGAAATTTGTATTACATATTCCACCTTTTCAACGTGCTTGAAAATGCACGTACGTACGGAGTAATTTACTAATTTGTGCAGGAGACTAAATAAGAGTCAAGGCCTGGCCAGAGATCCTTCATGCTTCTTCTGTTTGATGTGAACACATATTTTCTAAGGAGGGTTTAGATTTTGAACGTATTATTGACCGATTGATTGACTTCAACACGTTCTAAGGTGACATGAAATAATACAATGTTAATAAATTTGATGGTGTTTTATAATTAAATTATCTTCTTGAAAGTATGTTAACTATTTAAAAATAACAGCTTGAAAACTGCTTGAAGGAGGAATAGAAGATAAATATTTACACGCATCTAATATATATAGGTTTTGCTTTGCGTTTGAAAGCAGCAGCAATAGCAGCACAGTAGTGTGAGTGAAAGTACGGAAAATGTCGTCGCAAAGCCAAAAGCAGAAACGACTTTCCTAATTAGGCATATCATATTAGTCGTATCAGTCGTAAATAGGGAAGTATGGACCTTTGAGTAGAAACCGTGTTAAGCTAATTAGCTAGGGTCTGGCTGGTTACTGGTTCAACTTTCAACTTTCAACTTTCAACTTTCAACCTTCATCAATCAGAGTCAGAGCCCACTTTTTTTTTTTAATGTTTGAAGAACCCGAGTGCTCTACTCTACTCTACTATTTGTTATCCAAAACGCGTCAGCTACACTTTCGTCATCGTCGAGATAAGCCAGCCAAACCAAAACCCAAGCCTCTCTCTACCCAACACGTCCTCTATTTTTTGTTCTCATCTCCCAATCATGCAGCACGATTTTATTATTTATTTCTCAATATTCAAAAAGTTGAAAATTCTTCATACTCTCGCTTTAGCGCGTTGACTTAACACTCTACTCTCCACTACACATCCTAAAACTTACACTAGTAAACACATATTTTTACTCTATTACAATTATTCATATTTCTATTTTTCATATCTTATATATGTGTACAGTACGGATCTCTTGGACTACAAGAGTTCAAGAAATTTGTGGTCATTCACCGTTGGATTTAAATCCAACGATTCACTCACTCTTGCACTCATTTTAAGAAACTTTTTTGAACCGTTGAATTTAATTCTAACAATGGGTGACCACAACCTCTTGAACCCCTATGGTCTAAGAGATCGAAACTGTATATGTGTAATAAAAAAAAATATGATATAAGCAAACATGGATTAACCCATTTGGCAAATGGGCTAGGACAGTGAGCCCATCGTGTTAAACTCAAGTTCAAATTTCCTTTCTCATAAATTAAATTAAAGAGTAGTTTAGATTACTGTTAATAAAGCTATTTGATCTCTTATGACTTGTCATTTAGATAGTGTGTTAGAAGTTAGAACCATGTTATTTCCTTTTTGAGGTCATTTAGTTATGCAACATGAATCGTTATATAATTAATAAAAAGAAAGTTACACAAACTGTTTATTAATTAATTTATTTTTTGCATATGGTAGTTTTTGAAATGAACAGAAAAGAGAAAATAGGTAAGGTAAAAATAAAAAATGAGAGAGGTTCTAGTAAGTAACGTTTGGTTATTTGTTGTGTGTTTTTGGTTTTTACTATATATATATTAACCTTTTTAATTCGTTAATTAAAGCAACAAAAAACGGAAAACAGAAGGATACAAAAATGGGGCAGGTGTAGGATAAATAGCAGACGCGATATGATTTTCATAACTTAAGATAAGACTAAGAGAGTAAAAAGACAAAGGGGAAAAGGAAGGTCTTTGTCAACCGTCGCTTCTTCGCTACCACATGCGCGTCTAGCCATTCAAAATCAAACAGCTGTGGCTTTCCTTCTCTTTATATAATCCCAGATTTGTAACAAGAAGCCTATCAATTGAAGGAAGGAGCTTGAAGAAGCAGTTTCTTATTCACTCACTCACTCAAATTCGCCTTTCGATACAAAAAAACGCTTTTGCTCCTCCCAAGCTGAAACTATCAAAGGCCTCTCCTTTGCTCGCTCGCATATTCCAATCTATTTTTAGAATTTCCATTTCCTTCTTTGCCCAATTTGGTTCCTGAGATATCCCCCTAAATTGGTGGGTCTCTTTCTTTGAATCTTTGAAGAAGAAATTTTCAATTTCTTTCCTTTCTTCTACACGTAGCGAAAGTTTGCCTCGCAAGTGACCATGGGTCTCTTTCTCTCAAGAAATATTGCAGATTTTATTTTCTCTTCTCCTCTTTTCTCCAAGAAAAATGGTGGGAATTTCATTCCCATGCAAATTGAGGACGTGGTTTCCTTGGTGTCCCGGACGGGAAGGCATTTGCAGCGCTATGATAAGGGTTGTCGCCAAGTTGTAGGGTATGTTTCCCTCCTCCAATTTCATAGCTTTGCTTTGATTATTTTCATTTGTACCATTTTTTTCTTCCATAAAGTATGAAGGTAAAATTTTTATTTTTAAAACTATTTCAAGATTCTTGAATTAAGAAATTCTCAAGTGGGTCTTTGTTAAATGAATGAACTTTGTTATCAAATTTCGATATGGTTTATCTTTCTTCTTCTTTTTCATTAAAGTTTTTGTTGGGATTTTATATCTTGTAATCTAATTGTTTGGGGTTAATTCTGCAGATGCATACCATACAGATATAGGAAAACCGAACAATCTTCATCTCTTGAGGAATTAGAAGTTCTTGTGATTAGTTCACAGAAGGGTCAAGGAATGTTGTTCCCAAAGGTACTGCCTTTGATCCCAGGATTTGTTCCTTATGGCTGTGCTCCTGCCATTTTAAATTAGACGCATTTTCTGTTTTATTCATTATCCTAAACGTTTGCGCAACTGCAATGTGATTGATTATAGGGAGGTTGGGAAATTGATGAGTCTATCGAAGAAGCGGCTAAAAGAGAGACGCTAGAGGAAGCCGGTGTGATTGGCCAACTTGGAGTGAGTATCTGCAAAACCAATCCTAAATCAGTCCAGCTTAATTTTCAGTGAATTGTATCCATTTACTCATCCATTGTTTGTATGTACTTGCAGAGTAGATTGGGTATGTGGCGTTATAAGAGCAAAAGCCATGGCACAGTTCATGAGGGGTACTTGTTCCCTTTGCTTGTCCAGCGGCAACTGGACTTTTGGCCCGAGCAAAGTGCCAGAAAACGAGAATGGGTATGTGGAATTGCAATATATGCTTAACTGCCTCCGGACATCTTTACTGTCTGGTTCAATTGTGTGTAGATTTCTCACATTCATAGTATCAGTAGTTCTAAAATTTATGGTATATATTTTGTAGATGACTGTTGCCGAAGCTAGAGAAGCATGTCAAAATTGGTGGATGCGGGAAGCTTTGGAGAAGTTAGTTTGTCGACAAATGCACCCCCAACAGGCAGAAGAAGAAACAAAATGCACGTAGAATTCCATAGCTTTGGAGTTTGTTTTCTTCTTTTCAAATTTTGGAGGACCAAACGGATGTAGGCAGGGAGAATTAGTAGTTTTCTTTGTCCAGAGAAAGCTCAGATTAGGAATGAGGAAGTCGAATAGAACCATCATCTTAAGGTGTTTGTGGCCTTCACAGAATCACAGTTGGGGGTGTTCCTCATGTTTTGTTCCTGCCATCGTTCCTTCTCGAGTTAACTTGTCACCAAAACGAGAGCTGATTGCAAAACCGTACAATGTAGTTGAAGATCTTAGAGACAAAACAACTTGTACATGTACAAATTCCATTCTTTCAATTCAATTTCAATTGATTCATTATTTTCTATGTGAACTTGTCCACTTTGTATTTGAATATAAATTATAATAGTAATGGTTAAGAATATTTCCTCATGCAGCGGGGGTCCTAGATTTGATTCCCGATCATCCAATATCGCTTGTATAAAAAACTGTATATAAATACAAATAAAGTTTGTGAGATAGATCCAAGCGTTCATTCACCGATGGTTCAAATCTTTAATTGCCCCTTGTATAAAAAACTGTATATAAATACAAATAAAGTTTGTGAGATAGATCCAAGCGTTCATTCACCGATGGTTCAAATCTTTAATTGCCCATAAAATTTAACACTGCCTGTTCATTCCCCTTAATTGAAGTCAACAAATGGTCGATGCATTATTTATGCTTCTCCTCTATTTAAAATTCAAAATGATTAAAACAAGAGGGAAAAACGTATCTTAATTCCTCGTCTCGTCTCGTGTAAGCATATAAAAAGCTCGTCCCCTTGAAATTGAATCGAAGCAAAACAAGAATGGGGAGGGGCCAAGCTAAGCCTAAGAGTGACTATGAAAATGTCAGAAATGCTCGAATATTCGAAAATCAGGTAGGTGACAGGTCCTCTTCTCTTCTATTTCGCTGACACTCTTGTTTATTCTTTTCTTGCTTGATGAACGAAAAATGTTGGCTTGACTATTGGCTAATGGAAATGGTGAATTTACAGGCTCGGTTGACTTCGTTGGGACTGCACAAAACGATCACCGAGCTCCGATCCATAGCTTCATCTGCAAAACCACCCAAAACCCATGTCAGAAATTACCGCAAGAAAGTCTATGAGCTCACCTCCTTGCGCCGCTCTAATCGCTTGAAGGAAATAACTGCCACTGCCACTGCTACTGCCACTGTCTCAAAGCACGCTTCATTTCGACGATCTGAGAGGTTAAGAGACAAATCCGGTAATCAATTCAATCCTTTTGCTCTGTTTGGTAGCTGAGAAATCCTTACAAGTTCTTTTATTTGGAAGTTCTAAATTGTTTTTCGTGAAGGGAGTTTAACTGTCCTAGAAAGTGAAGAGAAGAGGCCTGCAAATGCGCCTTTGGTGGATGTAAGGAAATCGGAGCTCCAGCTTTCTTCCGAGTCTGCGGCTCAGCGTTGCAATAGCAAGGGCCGTGGCAGTGTCTATCACCCGGTTTTCGGGATTCATTGCCATTTATGCAGGTTTTATGCCTTACCCTTTTGGTTACAATTTTTTGTATTCTTTGAGTTGTATAGCAAGATAGAATGAAGTTTGATACTAAGAATCTAAGATATTAGATAGCTAGTTGAACATGGCCATCTTGTTGCATTTGGTTGTGATTGTTATATTTTGGACAGTAAACTTCAGTTAGAACTTATCTGGATTTTGATTGGTTCTATTGATTGGTTATTGGTGTGGACAGTATGTTTGCCTAACCTGCTTTTAATGAACTAAAATGTACAGATTTTGTCCTCTTTTTTTCTCCTGATTTGTGGAGGGCTGTGAGTAACTAACTAGTTTGCTTCACAATGTTGCCATATTTGAATCAATTGCATAACACTAACAGGCGGTAAAGATCAAATAAGTATCAAAACCTGTGAATTAATAATGTTCTTTTAACTTAACACTATTCAATTATATTGTTACTAGTCTAAGATTCTGATGCTGTAAAAGTGCAGGCAAAAGAAGTTGTGCGGTGAAGAAGTTTGCAAGCGATGCGGTAATCTTGATATGGACCAGCCATGCATTGGTTAGTTCTCTAAAATGTGATCATCACTTTGACATTCTGAGTCTGACACACCTTTAACTGTTGTGACATTTCTTAAACCTTATACATGCTTAGGAAAAACGGATTGTTCAGTTTGTCATTCTAGCAGAGGTGTTCTTTGTCGAGGTTGTCTCAAGGTTAGGTATGGTGAAGGTAAGTCGTTTTACAAAGACGGACATAAGAAAAGCAATTACATGCACCATATGAGGAAAGTTCTTAGGTATTGAATGCATTTCTTTGTCAGAATTGGAGGAAGTGAGGGAAAACAGGAAATGGATGTGCCCACATTGCATAGAAGAGAAAGGAGTAAACCCTTACTGGATATGCAACAGGTATATATTTACTGATTCAACTTTATGAGCTTATGCTATGGAGACTGAATGAAGATTTGATGTTCTTTTTATATATATCAGTTCGATTTGCCTAAACAAGCGAAATATGGCTCCAACTGGGGTAGCAATATACAGATGTATGTGTCTAGTTCTCCATTAATTGTTGATTCAGATTTGTTATATCCGTTTGTTCTAAATCTCATATTCAATGCTTAGTTTTCTGCATAATGTTTAATTCCTTCAATTGGGTTCAAATTCTAGGTCAGGAGATGGGATACAAATCAGTGGCACATCTGCTGATGGATGAGCTTAAACTAGCAGACAAGATGCCGTCTCTATAACCTCGAGTTGATGAAGCAAGAGCACTTTAGTTGTTTTAGATCTGAGTGTTTTGAGCCTAGGTGGAATTTTGTATGACTCATGTTATAGGAACAGACCTTTGACCTGCTGTGGCATTGACGGTATAATTAGTTCCTTCCTCTTGACAAGATCCTACTATGATTCAGTACTTCATTTCATATGCTGGAAATCAACTGAATGATTTTATGTAATTAAGTTGTTTGGATAATCCCATGTCCCAATTATTCATGCACTCAATCAGTTGTCACTCGTGGGTAGAGTTCATACAACATATTGATCACAAAACAAAGCAGCACAGCACTCAATGAGCTCTCTTGCTCTGCTAAAAACGCATGAAGACGTTTTTATTTATTTATACAAGCGATATTTGAGGAAGGAGGATAGATGAAAATGCATTTTTGGTACATATTTGCGCATGCTTTTTTAGCCAGATTAACTCAGTTTTGATGGTTAAGATAGCACCTGAGCTATTATTGCTGCATAATTTCAATGCAATCTTAGCCATCAAAATTGGGTTAATCTGCTAATAGCCAAAAATGTGTCACCTCTATTGAAAATTCATATCACAATTGAAACAGTAAAAGTCCATTATGCCCTTACTACTTTTGTACTCTACTATGGTAAAAAGGACATTATCTATTTTGTAATATTCTCATATTAGCCTCAAGATCTTTTGTCGTATCCGCAAATATATATGCCGCTCAGGACAGTATTTTAGTTTTGTTCGTTCTGACTACCTTCTGCTTCTTCTTCAGCGTAATATCCAATCACCCTAAAACCTCTGCAAACCCCCACAACCTCTAATCTCCGTTAACCATCCGTACCACCAGTCCAATTCCGAGAATCTAAAAATCCAAGCATGCCCATCATCCAAAGCACCTGCATCTCCAATGTCCTGCCAATCCCCAACTCTGCGGTTCCACTTCCACCCTATTCTTTGAGCTGCTCCACCCTCAGTTCCAGAGCTTCTGCATTCTTCACCAGAAATAGCAACCCAATCTTCAAGCCCAATTACGCTCCTTTCCTCCGTACGAAGCCCCCAAGGGGTGCTCGTTTGGTCATCCAGGCCGCTGGAACTGATTATTATAAGACCCTCAACGTCCCTAGAAGTGCCACGTTGCAGGAGATAAAGTCCTCTTATCGAAAGCTCGCTCGCAAGGTTAGCTTGTCTTATTCGTTTTCTGTTTGTTTTCAGTTTCTTTTGCAATTCAGGTTATTTGCAAAGAAATTGAAGAAAAAGGAAAGATTTTGAAGTATCCATTTTACATGGCATTGAAATTTGATATCCCAATTGTTGGAACTTGGAACAGTATCATCCAGACTTAAACAAGGGTGCTGGGGCTGAGGACAAGTTTAAAGAGATTAGTTCTGCATATGAGGTATTACTGTTTCTAGTTTTTCTTCTCCCAAAATGCTGCATTGTCATTTTGTCTCTTCATTTTCCCATTTATGTATTTTTTCTTCAATTTTGAGTAAAAGATGGATATTTTAAATTCACTTATCTTCAAATGCAAACGTTTAACCCACACTTCATGTTTTAATTGAATAAATTTCACTCAGTCTGGTGATGTATTGTTTGATGTTGAATAAAGTTGCTTTGACTGTTGTTCTATGAACCTACTGAATATATTGCATGATGTATCAGTGCTTCCTTTTTCATTCATATGCTGATGAAGCAGTTGTGTAGGTCCTATCAGATGATGAGAAAAGGTCTTTATATGATCGCTTTGGTGAAGCAGGTTTACAGGGAGAATATGATTCTTCGACCATGGGTTCAACAGGGGTAAGATCTTCCCGGTCTTGACTGCAACACAGACATGCGCATACACATACACACATATCCTTTGGGTATTTTACTTAGTAATTTAATGGATTTTCTTTTCTAGTGAAAGAACTGGTCATTTTAACTGCATGCTGATGAATCATCAAAAATCATTAGGTGGATCCTTTTGACGTTTTTGATACATTCTTTGGAGGGCCGGATGGGATTTTTGGAGGAAGGGGTGAATCAGGAGGCTTTAACTTCAATTTGAGGAACAGGGGGAAACAGGGTCTAGACATTAGGTAACTGTCTAGCTGCAATGTTACTATTGAATGATCTGTCCCATTCTATTTTGTATAGAATATTTGAGTTTCCTTATATTACGTATTGCAAATAATGTATTTGAGAAATGAAATGCATAACCTGCAAAGTTCAACCACCTAGAGGCTAATCTCTCTCTCTCTCTCTCTCTCTCTCTCTCTCTCTCTCAATGTCAAGACTAGTATTTATGTGATATGTTGTATAAGAACTAGTAACAGGTTAAAGACGAAAAATATTGTTGATATCAACTTATAACACTCAAACTTCAAATATTGACTTAGAGAAAATAGTGGGTCTAATAATAGTCTTTGAATTTAGCACCGAATCCACATGTTTGTTGTTGAAAGCACAAAATTTATGTTTTCCAGGCCTCTCCTTTTAACTTCCATATTGCAGGTATGATCTGTATCTGAGCTTTGAAGAATCCATTTTCGGAGTACAGAGGGAAATTGAAGTTTCTATTGTTGAGACATGTGATAATTGTGGTGGAACAGGTGCTAAATCTGATAATTGCATAAGATCATGTACTGGTTGTGGAGGAAGAGGAGGGGTGATGAAAACTCAGAGAACACCATTTGGCATGATATCACAGGTAAAAATACCTGTTTAGAACATTAAAAATCGTTGGAATTACATTACATATTTTGAATAAATTTTCTTAGCCTCATATTACAGACACCATAGGTAGCTTGTAAGGAAACCTCTCAGTCGTTCTGTGTATATGAGTGTATTTATAAATTATTGGAATTTCAATGCAGTATGTTGATATGTGCCAATACTATATAGGATAGTTACCAAGCAATTGGTCAAACATATCTTAATTAATCTGCATTCTTCCTACCATTCTCTCAAGATCTCTATATATGTCTTAGAGATATGCTTTATAGATGATATTTTATGATTCATAGGTATCAACCTGCTCAAAGTGTGGCGGTGATGGTAGAATAATCACTGATCCTTGCCAAAGATGCAGTGGCAAGGGACAAGTACAGTCAAAAAGAACTATGAGTGTGACCATCCCAGCCGGTGTTAATGATGGAGCCACAATGCAAATTCAAGGGGAGGGAAATTTTGATAAGAAAAGGTGTATACACAGTTCAAATTTATGTGTACATCAAATTTGCTCATATATTCTTTGCATTTGGATCTTTGAACGCTAAGAAATGCAGCACATCAGCTTTGTGTTTCTTATGGATGGACGCTGCTTAAAAGCTGAGCATAGATTAATGTTTGGGCGGGAGGATTGGAGAATTAGAAAGGGATTATTAAAGATGAAATGTGAATTAAAAGAAAGAAATCTGGTGTCATAGTAGTAATCATGATTTGGTTGTCAAGAAGTGGTTTCTAGTTGTTGCTTTCTGTCCTAAGTGGTTGTTAATTCAACACGTTTGAAACATACAACCTTGTCGATAGAAACGAATTCCAAATAAAATACGAATCTACTCGTGGAGTTTACATTGGCTTTTGCAATTCCTTGGAATACCATCTGAGCTTTGGAATCTATTGTGATGTAGTAGTGGAGTTCATATTGGCTTTTGCAATTTTTTGGAAATTCTAGTGCTGATTTGTTTGGAATTTGATTGTCTATGACAACCATGGCATGCACTTTTATGTTATACTTTTAGAATTTCCGGGATCTGTTTTTACTTGTTCAATATTGTTGCTTTATGTGACTGGATATTAAGGCATGCCCTGCACTAATTTTCTTTATTATCTGCATTATGGCAGGGGTACAGTTGGTGATGTCTTCATAGTGCTTCATATAGATGGAAAGGCTGGAATTCATAGAGATGGACTAAATCTGTACTCAAAGATAAATATTGATTATACCGAGGCCATTTTAGGGACTGTTATAAAGGTAATCCTAGCATTATCACTTAGTGTTAGTGAGGGTGTACAGGAATGGAGAAAATTGACCCTTCTTCATTGCATTATCAAATTGTGCTCCTGTCTGTAGAAGCCTGCGATAGTAGTACCTCCTGAATGTCACTGAGGTTTAATGTACTGAGTAACATATCATGGGACAAGATGATTGAATTGATATGCTTAACTTTACCAATGATACCCATGGGACCCATAACAGTATACAATTTTCGACATATATTGCTTGTGTACTGTCTTCCCTGATATGGTGTTTGATAAGCTTGGGGATTTGTAATATTTAGGGTGAAGCCAAGTGGTATCTCTGTGACTTGAAAAGTTTGTACAAGCTGTATGACATGGAAACTGTTAATTATCTTCAGGTTGAAACTGTTCAAGGCTTGAAAGAGCTTCAGATTCCTTCTGGAATTCAGCCTGGAGAAACAGTAAAGTTGCAGCGCATGGGGGTTCCAGACATGAACCAACCTTCTACTCGAGGAGATCATCACTTTGTTGTCAATGTTCTGATCCCAAAGATAATCAGGTTGAAGTCCTTAAACCATGTTATGATTCCTTCTTCTAGTTTAAACTTTTCAGTTAAATTTGGCATCCAGCTTGATATCCCAATACCTTGTGTTCAGTTTTTCATTGAATTTGTTGTAATTTTAATGACAGTGATAAGGAACGCGCGCTTGTTGAAGAACTGGCTTCACTTAAGGCATCTAGAGAAGGCCATTCAGTTGCTTCCAAAGGCACTGGTATAGTTTTCGAGTCTATTACGAACCACTATCTAATTAGAAAAAGAAAAAAAATAGTAGGTTTAAACAATGACTCAGAAAAATTCATGCTGTCCTGTTTCAGGGACACAAGATGCGAACTTTGCCATGCATAGAACCAGTGCTTCAAGCCAGGGGACTAGTCGTGTTGCATCCTTGTGGAACTCAATAAAGGGCGTACTGGGGTATGCCTCAGTGACAGTTCTTTTTTATAAGATCCGGTTTTTGGTCTTAGATATGCTTATACATTCAATTAAAAGAAGAGACGTTCCCTAGTTCAGTTTGTTATATACATGTGCATTCCGTGCTTCTGGTTCTGTCATTTCTTGCCTGATTTAACATCTAGCCTCTCTAACCATTTGTGCATTTCGCAGGAAGCGGCAGTCTTCGTCGGGAGAGGGATTTGCATCAGTTGGTGTAGGCAGCCCATGCCCACCATTATTGTTATGGGGGTCAATGAAGCCAAATTCGTGTTATTATATGGCATCGCTGTTTACAGTTTTAGTTTTAACTTGTATTTGTAGCATGATGGGAAAGACCCGTAACCTTACCTTATTACAACAACAAAGGGATGCTTCTCCTCCTCCCCCTCCTCCTCATACAACCAAAAAGAACAGCGTTGATAGAAAGTCTAAAGACTAACAAAGATGTAATGGCTACCTATTATTATATATTAGATCTCAGGATTTGCCCTGCCATCCGTATCCTTTTCCTCCGTAGTCCCAATGTCATAGTCTCGATTGTTTCTTTCTGATTCTGATAAATACAAGAAAACTGCATTTTGTGTTTTAGGTTAAAAAAAGGATTCAACTTGAACTTGCACCCCAAGCTCTCAGTCTTTTTCTCTCTTAATCGTTTGGTTAAAATTGATTGAGAATTTACAAATACTCGAATGTCAAATGTGTCTCAGCAATCAAGGTTGCAAGCTTGTGTCTCAGCACCCAATCAAGGTTAGTGCACTGTAATTTGCTCATTTTTCTTTTTTTTATCCAAGATTTTTGCTAATGCTCGAATGTCATCACTGATTTCTGCAGAGGTGCAAGCACTTTGAGATTGGTGGAGACAAGAAGGGAAAGGGAACCTCTCTTTTCTAAGTGCATTGATTGGGTTGTATTTTGTGTTGCGTTCCATCTTTTTGGAGCTTTAAAGCTAATATGAAAGACTTGTCCTTGTTCTTAGTTGTTCTGTTCCAACATCAAATTGTTCTCGAAAATCTTTTTCTGCTTTCAATTCAGATTAGAGTTCTAATTCACTAGTGTTGTCATTTCAATTTAAAGTCTTCTTTTATTTCATTATCCTTCTTGTCTGTCCACCCCATCTTTGTTATATCTTGTTATTGACCAAAATTTCTTATGGTGATCAAAGTAAAGCCAGTTATGCGGGGTGTTTAATTGGAGTTTGCAGCACCTAATTGACTATTTACAGATGTGCACAATGGTAGCCTGGGGATCTCTCTCTTTCCAATTTCATGTAACGTGCAGGCACGCAGCGCAAGCAGTCTGCTGAAGTGATCTACTTCTGCAAATATGTGTGATGCCAGTTGTGTGCCAACCAAACTAGGGAGAGGGCCGGCTGCCTCTTGGATTTTAATTGTTTAAGGCCCGAGTCCTAGAAGGCTACAGGGAATTTGCTTTTGCTTTCGTATTAAGCCAACCCACTTAGTAAAAGCAAAAGCAGAGGAATCTGATCTGTGCTTTGCAAAGGCAGAGCACTTTTTGTAATAGATTAGCTTGGTAAAGAGAGAGCCAGAGTGGAGATATAAATTAGTTCTACAAAGTGCTGGTAGGTTAGATTAGAATACAATAGTAAGATGGTATTAGTACAAAAGATGCATGTAGCTTGAGATTGAGAGATGGCCTCATGATTTCTGAATTCTACATCAATCTTTTTCTTTTCTTTTCTTTTCTTGAGAATTCTAATCTAGAGCTGTCAAATTTCCCATCTTCCCCGCACCGTAACTCTTTCTTGAGAAAATGTATAATATAAGTTGTGACTAATTAAGCAAAACAAAGTAATCTAGAGACGTTTATGTTGAGTGTTGAAACTTGAAATGCAAGTAAGCTCCGATGTTTTCTTACAAAGTAATTAACCCTCCTACACGTAACACTACAAGAGTACATAGCTAACAAGGGTCAGTTTCATTTTGATGTTAAAATTGGGAATTGGTGACCGGCGCTGGGTAGCTATTAGTCGTCTATGGTAATGTCTACGGTTGATCATGCAAGCAAGCAACTCTAGTCGTATATATATATGAAGTAAACCAAAAGAGTGCCGTTTTCTGTCGGACCAACCTCAACTAACCTCCAATTTGTCACTTGAAGAAATCACACATTAGTAGTGGTATACTTACTGTGTGAGGTGAGTACGTGCAACGGTGCAAGAAATGGAAATATCAAATATGTACATCTGCCTGCCTGTCAATGGCCTCAGAATCAGATAGCAGATAGGAAATTAAGTTGATGAATGAAATGGTGTAGTGTTGGGCTTCACATGTCCATGTTCATGCCCATGGGTGACCTAATTATGACTAAAAGCCATCTTCCACGCACAACCTTCTCTCTCTTTCTCCTCTGTTTCACTCTCTGCATGTGTTGGTGTTTTTGTGCTTGTGTATTTGAGAGAGAGAGTGATGAGAAGAGCCGACACAAGAAAAGTAATCAAGCAAGCAACGTGAATGTTGGCTTTCCAAGTAAGAGTAAAGGGCCCTTTTAGTAAATAAACAGCTATATACATATATAATTTCTATGAACTATGAGATCTGGTTGGCAACTTAGCTATTGGCAGTGGCACTCCTTTTATTTATATCTCATAAAATATGTATTTTCTTAGTTTTCTATTGATGCACACCACATCTAGTGGCTAGTCATACATACATATATACATTGCCTAATACATGCAATATTTTAATAGGCTAATTGGTTGGTAATAAATCACCTACAATATTTCGTGATAATTAATTCACACCACCTAATTTCTTTTCTTGTGTGTCTACAATCCATACATACATACATTTATATGTAGGATGTTAAAATCCCACCATTGCGATTCGCAAGAGAGACTTTCATACAACGGAAATAACATTTTTTGCTATCTCTAGTCAATAGCTTAATAACATGCGGGATAACTTTTCCACTGATTGGAGATAACAAAATAGTATTATTCCCGTTACAAGAAAACTTTTATGAACCACCGCACCACACCTTCCATTTCATTACAACTATTTTGTTTTGTTTTGTTATATGGTCCTACAGTCATACTCCTAACGATCCAATTTCGTAACCACTAATTGTTCTTAATTTTTTAAATTCACTCATACCATGCTAAGATTGCCAACAATAAAATACTCTTAACAATAATTGTCTTCATATTCTTCAATTGATCACTATGATTCGTATCATAAAGCCAGCATCCAATCCAACTAAGAAGAAGATCTCATACTATTAATTTATAAGAACAAGTTTCCTTCCTTCCTTCCTTCCAAATAAAATTAACTTGGTGCAGGCAAAAGCCAAATAAGCGCAAATAATTAAGAAGCCGAAAAATCCTTTTAGGTTTGAGGTCATTAATTTACATTTCCAAGAGCAAACAATTCTAACTGGTTGTCCTTGTCACATGAAAACTTCACAATTCCAGTAAAATTATTCTCAACATTTTTAACCTCAAGTGGTAGTAACTATTAAGCTTGGTATAGAATCATATCAGTTGAATAAAAGCAAAAAAAGAGAAAACACTTTTTTTAAAAATTTTATTTAATGGGTTCTTGTTTGGATTTGAATTAATGTTATTGGAAAATAATAATATCCAATTCCCAATTCCCAATTCCCAATTGAGAGTTGAATTGATCATCAAGACAACTGGACAAGGTACCATTTGGAATCTGGGAAGGAACCATATAAAAAATTCAAAGGGAATACTAGCAAATTACATTATTAAGTTGGTAGATATACGGTCTTAATCACAAAATTTAATTATTTCAAAAGCAAAATAATAAAATTGGTATTTTCAGAATATATATATATCTTGTAAACGTGGACCTGTGTAAGACATGAAAAGGGCCCCACTCACGGTTTAGTTGACAACAGTGCGTTGAGCCTGTGACTCCCAACGGTTTGATTTGTCAGTGGGTGCGCCAATCATGTCAATCCATACGACGGGTTACCATGCATGCTCCTTTTTTTTCCTTTTTTTTATGAACGTGTTAGGATTGGATTAATCCGCTTTGCAAACAATTAGACATTTCTTTTTTCTTTTTGGGGTGAGAGTGTGACTAGGTGTTGTCCACCCTATATTGTACATGTACATATAAACTATAATGTATGTATTTGTTTCGAAAATTACTACGTACAGTGGTTTCCAATGCTTTGAGTACTCATATTTTGTATGTATTTGTTTTCGGCCTAATAAATAATGAGTACATTTTGTATTTAAAAAAAGATAATCTATTATTTTAATCTTGCTTGCAATGTGAGACAAAGCAAAGGGGAAGTATCCCAAGAAATAGAAAATGAAAGCCCAAATCACAGAGTTTTAGCAGTGCAGTTTACTGAATTATGAATAAAAAGCAGAGCAGAGGAAAATGGTCAACCAACCTCTTTAGAAATAGACATATTGTTTTGTTTTTGTCATCAAGTTTGGGACGTTCAAAAAGTTAAGACAAAGATAGATATTGGTATTTGAACAAAACCAAAATGACAAGAAAAGAAAAAGAAATATCATTTGTTGCTTGCTTGAGTTGAAAATTGAGACGAAAGTTCATGTCATTTCGCTGTCCCTCTTCCAAATCATAGCATCTCATTCTCAGCAGCCCAAACTGGTTAATCCAAATCCAAATCAAAGTACGTTGTGTTTTGAATACAAATATAAAATGCATTTTGTCATATCGAATAAGGAAAAGGAAAAAAAAAAGTGAAAAGAAAGAAGATTATGGATGTTCCCTCTTTCAAAAGGAGAATTAATTAGAGTATTAATTGAGTTTATAGGAGCTGGTTGGTTGTAATATTTGATGAATGAATGAGTTATGAGTGTACAACTTACAAGTGGGTGACATGCCACCTCGCTTAACAGCTTATGCCAACTGGTGTTTCTTTCTGGAATATGTTTGCTATGCCCAATGAATAATTAGGTCGTTGTAACTTGTAATTAAATACAATGTCCATATGGCTCTTAAAACTGCACTCTATATTATATCAATTTTCTTTACCCCAAAAAAATGCCACTTGGCCTACCCATTGAATCATTACATTTTTTTCGTTACAAAAAATTTAGGGAGAGGGGAGACTATCCCGTCCCGAGGTCAGGCCATACCAAGGCATCTTTAAGAATTTAAAGAGGGTGTCTTAGTCTATTTTTTTATTTTTACAGATTATACCATAAGAGTGAATATTACAATTTCTCTTCTTCTTCTTTCCTTATGTTTTTTTCTTCAAGGAATCAACAAGGGCAACTAATGACTTAAACAAAAAAAAAATCATATATATTGTTTTGTGTAAAATCAGAAATAATATTGATCTAGGGAAACACTACATCAATTTGTTCATTTGGCTTGAAAATTTGATGTGTCATTCCCAATTTCTCAATTAATTCATTGTCGAACAAAAGAGCTTAGAACAAAATGTTAAAGACAATTGAAGAGGCGTACAGCTAATATAAGAGGAAAAGTTGGTAATTGAGCTCAATAACATCCACCATACAATAGGAAAAAGAAGCCAATTTCTTAAATAAATAACAAAGTATCAGAAAACAAACAAACCCATCTAACCGTCACTCATCTAAATTCATTGGCTGAAAAACAAAGAAAAATATTTAAAAATCTTCCAGTAAAAAAAAAGCAAAAAGAAGAAAAGCAAAAGACAAATAAAAGTAAAGGAAAAAGATAAATGGCAGTTGACTACCGCCAACCAGGTCCCCATTTCTCCCTCACTGCATACAGCTAGGGTTTCTTACTCTATTTGCTTTACTATTTCCCCCTATTTAGTATTTATCTCACAGCCTGGACTCTCTCTCTCTGTCTCTCTCTCTCCAAGGAACACCAGAAGGCCAACAACAAAAAGGCCAAAAATAAAAGAGGAAATGCAGGTCCCAAAAGACACTCTCCCTCTCTCTGCTCCACTCTCTCTCTTCCTCAGAAACCCAAACCAAACAATGTATGAACTTTGAAAGAACAAAACAAAAAAATCCATATATCCACAACCCCATTTCACCAAAACCATTTGGGTTTTCGCCAAAATGCATTCGCAGAGCCAAAGGCTTTCCCTTTTCCTTTTCTCTTTGCTGGTTTTGCTTCCCATTGCAAAACCAGATCTAGGTTCTGACCGAGCTGCTCTTCTAGCTCTGCGCTCAGCCGTGGGTGGCCGAACCCTGCTCTGGAATGTGAACCAGCCTACCCCATGTTCATGGGCTGGTGTTAACTGCGAGAACAATCGTGTCACTGTGCTTCGACTTCCTGGTGTGGCTCTCTCTGGCACCATACCCAGTGGCATTTTCGGCAATCTGACCAGTTTGCGCACACTCAGTCTTCGTCTCAATGCTTTAACTGGTCCTCTCCCCTCAGATCTCTCTGCCTGCGTTACTCTTCGTAACCTTTACTTGCAGGGCAACTTGTTCTCCGGCGAAATCCCGCAGTTCCTCTACAGTCTGCACGACTTGGTTCGGCTTAACTTGGCGTCCAACAATTTCTCAGGGGAGATCTCTCTGGGTTTCAACAATCTCACCCGCATAAGGACTTTGTACCTCCAAAACAACAAGCTTTCTGGGGTTATTCCCGAGCTGAACCTTCCCAAACTCGAACAGTTCAATGTATCAAATAATTTGCTAAACGGGTCTGTTCCAAAAAATTTACAGTCTTACTCTTCCAGCTCGTTTCTGGGTAATTTGCTATGTGGGCGTCCCCTTGATAGTGCTTGTCCTGGAGAGAGCGGAGCTGCTCCAAATGGGGATATAAATATCAATGATGACCACAAGAAGAAGAGCAAGCTCTCTGGTGGTGCTATTGCTGGTATTGTCATTGGATCTGTACTGGGTTTTCTTCTAATTGTTACGATTTTAATCCTTTTGTGCCGAAAGAAAAGTAGCAAAAAGACGAGCTCGGTCGACATTGTTACGGTGAAGCATCCAGAAGTCGAGATTCCAGGCGATAAATTGCCAGCGGATGCTGAAAATGGGGGATACGGCAATGGGTATTCAGTTGCGGCGGCCGCCGCAGCGGCGATGGTGGGCAATGGGAAAAGTGAAGCCAATAGCGCCGGCGGTGCTGCCGGTGCCAAAAAGTTGGTGTTTTTTGGTAATGCGGCGAGGGTGTTCGATCTGGAGGACTTGTTGAGAGCTTCAGCGGAAGTTTTGGGGAAAGGGACTTTTGGGACGGCTTACAAGGCAGTTCTGGAAGTTGGGACTGTGGTGGCTGTGAAGAGGCTTAAGGATGTGACAATTTCTGAGAGTGAGTTTAAAGAAAAGATTGAAGCTGTGGGAGTGAAGGATCATGAGAATTTGGTCCCTCTAAGGGCTTATTACTTTAGCAGAGATGAGAAGCTTCTTGTCTATGATTACATGCCTATGGGAAGCTTATCTGCGCTTCTGCATGGTCAGTGTTTCTCGTTTGATTGCTTCCTTTTTTGGTTCATATGTTGCTCTGCCTTTTCAGTTCTGTGGTTATTGCTTTACTTCTTTGCTTGCATTTTGATGATGATGGTTATGATTTCTTCGGATACATCAATTCCTCTGGATAATTATTTTAATCTTTTAGCCTTTTCTTTTTCGTTTCTGAAAAACACGAGGAGGGCTGCATTACACATGTTATTGAGTGGTCTTGAGGATTTGTTTTGCATCTCCAACAGTTCTGATGTCTGCATAGTCTTTCTATTTGCAACATATGTCTTGAGTTGCTGTGGTTTCAGCTGCATTTCATATGTTTCAGGTTTTATTTTAAATCCGCAATTCCCATTTGAGCTTTCTTCCAAGAGTGACATCAATAAGTGGAAAAAGCTTCAAACTTTTCAGCAATATTGTTACATTGCAATCTTTCGAACTCATAATACTCATTGAAGAATTTTAAGATTAAGGAAACAAAGGAGTTTTATCTTTACTACCATCTTGTCTTCTATCTCTGCACTACAGGAAACAAAGGAGCAGGAAGGACTCCATTGAATTGGGAAATCCGGTCTGGCATTGCCCTGGGAGCTGCCCGTGGAATTGAATACCTACACTCTCAAGGCCAGACTGTCTCCCACGGAAACATAAAGTCGTCCAACATCCTGCTCACAAAATCCTATGAAGCTCGGGTTTCTGATTTTGGCCTAGCGCACCTTGTTGGGCCCTCCTCCACTCCCAACCGTGTTGCTGGCTACCGGGCACCAGAGGTGACAGATCCTCGTAAGGTGTCCCAAAAGGCCGATGTTTATAGCTTTGGGGTATTGCTCCTGGAGCTACTCACTGGGAAGCCCCCAACCCATGCCCTGCTGAATGAGGAAGGAGTTGACCTCCCAAGGTGGGTGCAGTCCATAGTTAAAGAGGAGTGGACTTCGGAGGTTTTCGATCTTGAGCTCCTCAGGTACCAGAATGTTGAGGAGGAAATGGTTCAGCTCTTGCAACTTGCAATAGATTGTTCAGCCCAGTATCCTGATAAACGCCCTTCAATATCCGAAGTGACCAGGCGCATTGAGGAGCTACGTCGTTCTAGCTTGCGAGAGGATCATGAGCAGCAGCAGCATCCTGATGTTGTCCATGATTTAGAGGATGTGTCTTCTCGATGAGCTGGTCCGGGGACCATCTTCTTCTTCCCTCGTGGATTTGTAGGACAATCCTTGCTTTTGCGTGTTAAATCTGGTGTTGTTGTTGTATGTTATTAAATCTGTGTCTCATCTCACTTTCCTTAGGAGCCAACTGTTATTTTTTTCCCTTTTCTTTTCACCCTTTTTGTTCGCCCCATTGCCCTTAGTTTTTTCCCTTTTTCTTTCATTAATACACTTTGGGGTGGATATCTGTTCCAGTTGTTGTTGGTGGATGATGGTTGCTGTAATTATTACTTCACCTTTTACCTTTGCCTTTATCACAACTATTGAGCTATTGAGCTTTCGATTGAAATTAAGATGTTTTAGTTGCTTCATCTTCATGTGTTAGTTGGTTGTGATGTCTATTCAGCTCAACGAATGTCCCCACGCAACCTCTTTTCTTGGTTTGGCTTTTTTAGAACGACAGATTTTAAGCATGAACATCTATAATTGAAGCAAAGATCGGTTGTTAAGTTATTCTGGAAAAGGTTATTGTCAATTGAGTTCTCATTTGGTAGTTGCTACTTGGTTAAATGACACAAGGAAGGAGGGGCTGTCTGGCAGTGGATGATACAGTAATGTTGAATTCAAAAAGTGAGTTGATGTTTTGTGAGATTGTGAATATGTGAGGATGATGATGATGAGCAAAGCTTGCTTTATTTATGGTGGACCAAACTCTATTGCATTGAAGTGGAGGGAGGGCCAGGATGTAAAAAGTGAGTAGACAGTCTCTGATGTAGTGGTCCTTCCTTTTCTTTGGTGGTGATGGTTAAAATGTTTTTGATGGCATCCAAAGTCTCAAGGAGCTCTCTCTCTCTCTCTCTCTCTCTCTCTCTCTCTCTCTCGGGTGTGTAAGGGTTTAGAAAACAAAAGAAAAATGAGTGAGGTACTGACTAAGAAAGTGATAGAAAACAAAATTGGAGCTTCAATTTTCCAATATGGGATATTTTTGTCCTCTCGGGTGGTGCGGTGCTGTCCTATTCTGACGTTTTTATTCAAAATTGAAACGGTTCTTTCTTTTCTGGACCAGAAAGAATACCAGAGCTTTAGTTATATTCATGCACAATACAAAATTTGGCAGTCCCACTCTCCATGCACAAGTGGCCTAAACAGTCATTCATGATGAACCTGTTTTCTGTCTTTTTAAAAATAAAATAAAAAATCAATCACTGAATTTCATTAAGAAGGCACATGTCCAACAACCCAATCATCATCAAAACCTTGACCAAACGCAAATTTCAAATAAAATTGTTGTGGTTCAAGTCTACCAAAACTTTTCCCCAGAAAACTTATTAGTCATACTTTCCATCAATTGGTAATAATAATTTGGCCTATTTTCAATAAAAATATCCCATCCAGAAATCATTTGGGAGCAGTTTAGCTAGTCTATTTCGAGGTGAGTTTTTAAAGAGGACTTTCAGCCGTTTTACCCCCGAATTATGACACTTGTTGTAATTAAACCCTTAAATTAAAAAATCAGCCAATTTAGTCCTTGAAGAAAAACAAATAGCCAATTTCAACCCCGTAATTAGATTTTATCACATTTCATCCACTATTCCGTCAATAATGTCGCGTGCGTTGAACAAAAGTTGAGGGCAATTTGGACTTTCAACCCCAATTTCATCTCATGCGTCTCTCTCGATGAGCTTCGCTCATGGAACCAGTTTCAAGCACAACAACATTCTCACCAGTTCCAAACCATGGAAACCCAAAACCCAGCAACCAATGGTGGGATATCTCTCACCCCAAGTGATTTGGGATCACTTCAAACTTTTCTATTTATTCTTATTTTTAATTTTCCCCAATATTTGTTGTGTTTGAGCTTTGGACAGAGAAACCCATCTGGGTATTTTGGAGATCTGGGATTTGCTTAGTACTATGGGTTTCTTTTTCTGGAGAATTCATTGCCTTTGCATAAAACCCTTGTCTCTGTTTTGGCCAAGGCTCGTACTTTTCAGGCTTTGATGAGCCGATGCTTTCTTAAGCTTTGCAAGGACTATGGTGGTGGCAAAGGGAAGCGATTTTGCGTGTCTCGCTCAGCGATTTTGCGATTTTGGGTTTGGGATTTTACCCTTTTAAAGACTACTAGTCTAGAATGCATACAATTAGAAAATCCAGATTATATTTCCAGTGTCTTTTTTATATCTAAAATCACGTTTAATATTGCAAGGGGTTTAATATTGCAAGGGGCTTATAACTCAAATAGTTAAAGGCAGCTCGATGCTTGCTCAAGCTCCAAAGCCCAAGAGCTTAACGAAAGCTCAGTGTGTACCCACAGACAGCACAAAGGATTGAAATTTGGATCCCGTCTCTGCGTGTATATGTGTTTGAAAAGAAAGATTTTCAAAAGATGATTTTCCATCTTATATAACTTGCACTTGAAAAATACTGTACGTGTGATTTTCCAACATCTTATATAACTTGCACTTGAAAAACGCTGTACATGCTGTCAAAATTCTGAGTAAAAGAAGTTAAGAGTCATGATATCTTGGTCACCTAGTGATCAGGACTCAAGAAGTTAAAGTTACATGGTGCGATTGGAACAGAAGGGGATGGGATGGAGGTGTTTTCACATTGCCATGGAGAAAGCAACAGTTCAGCTTACGACAAAAATCATCAACTGACACGGGCTATATTAATTAGGTTACGTCAAAGTCATCAAGATACAAAAGCCTACTACTCTGAAGGTAAAATTGACGCCGCCACGGTGTGAACACACGTTACCTATATGAAGAAAGAGCACATCCCAAACTAGTTTCAGCATTTTGAGTTTTCTGATTTCTTCCATCTCTGCAAGTGCAAATTCATCACTCAAATTGCTTAACTGTACATACTATAAAAGCAAAAAATGATAACCACAAATTTTGAAGCTCATATATGTACAGGGTATACAAAACAACAAAGCGGTGATTAGGCCCCAAAAATACGCCCAAAGCAATTGAGTGCCAAAACCCCAACCCCAGCTTTTGACAAGTAGGAGCAAGATGCTATCCACTGGGATTCCCTGATGGATCATCCTTAAAACCCTTTGAAAGCAGATCATAGTTGATTGATGCAAGCTGGGAGAGATTCTGAACCACAATCAAAAGAACAAATAGTAAGACAGGTTTCAAAAGAAACAAAAATAGATCCATGCAAAGTAGTAGGAAAACCAAATCAGCAAAACATGAACGAGAGAGTAAACCAAAAAAAAAATCAAATAAAAAGCTAAGATAACTTCAATTACACGGAAATGCCTTTTTTTTTACGACCAAGGAAGGGCTATCATTCAACATGGAATAAACAGCGTGCTCAAATTGCATCTCAACACACCCTATGCATGAAGACTTTAGAACAGTAAAGGTTCACATTCTATAAAGGTCAACAATAAAATATTAGAGATAAGATCAAACCCAATGACAATATAAGCACCTTGAGTGGTCATTTTAGAGATAGTAAAAGAAAATAACCGCCTTGAAAGTTAAGAAATACCTTAAATGAGAAATTACTGAAAGAGTAATTGATAGAAGAGCCAGACTCGAACTCTGTGAGGCCCCCGCATTCGTCACCCTGTCAATGAACAATTGCCCAATATCACATCAGTGCATCAAATTATATGTAACTATGGTATAAAATCTATTCTCATTGTTTGTTAAATGCGTTAGTTTCTGGGAATCATGTACCACTTCCTCATGACGGTTGCTCAAGCAACTGCTGCAGCCACTTAGGCTATCAGAATCACTGGAATCGTCAAGTTCACTAGCTGGATAAACATGTTCATCTGAAGGATTCCATGAGTAACGACTGGTGAAGTAACTGGTATCCAGTGCACTCTCTGAGGTGGGAACAAACGCTGCCTGCAAGAAGTGACGTCATAACAAGGTGGTGTCAATCTAACCGAAGATGAAAAATCTGCATCATCGTGTTTATGATTTATGACTATGATGTATCACACCTTCTGCCTGGCAAGTGTGTCCCAGTTGATATCTTTAAAGAATGGATGCTGCTTCACCTGTATCATAAATTGGAGTGCCATTAGTTTATCTAAGAGGTTTTGAAGATTAGGCACTAAAAAAAATCAAACTCAAATAAAAACTCAGAAATACCTCTGATGCTCCTCTAGCTCCAAGTCTCTGATTAGGATCTTCTGTCAATAACCTAGAAACTAGTTGTATCAGCATCAATTAAACAAACATTTTAGCTAGATACTTTCACCAGACATTCACATGGCATTTCATAAGGAAATTTATTCCCTTTTAAAAGTTCAAATAAGAAAAAAGAAAAACTATATGTACATACATAAAGATATATATAAAACTGGCGAACATGTGCTGATGCATTTCCACGTTTGAGAATTTATTTGGTGAACTTGCAGGAAAATAATGCAGCCTTACTGAGTGAATATTCATAAAATGATGGACCTTAAACTGGAAATCAGACTAAATCTAAGATCAGTTTTCAAGGCTACACATGTCAAAAAAAAATTTCACGAATTTGATGCAAAATGGTATTCAAAGTTTAGACTTTGTGGACTGAAACTATAGGTGACAGGCTCATAAATTGAAGTAGAACTATAGAGAAGTTCAAGAATGTTATCATAAGTATTTTAAAACTACACCATAATATTGCAACCAATTGGCTAATTGATGGGTCTTAATTCCAGTCTGCTACATCCCTCTGATAGTTTTTGGTCAACACACAGATTGACCAATGGTCAACTTCCATGGAGTTCAATGGAAACACATACTTCCATCCCTCCTTAGCTTAGCAATAACAAAACATATCTTTTAAAGCAACAACATAATGATTCACTTACTGATCAATAAGATCCCGTGCTTCAGGGCTCATCTCTCCAGGCCGAGGCCAAGGTATATAACGGTTGAGAATATTGTCAAATATAGTCTTCAAGAAAACAAACAAAAAAAGGTTAAAACAGATGCAACAGAGTTAGAACTCAAACAAACCACGAAATCACAAAAACTTTCTGCCTTACGAAAAGCAAACACAAAGCCCATGTATTATAACATATTTTAGAAGCAAGGTATTAACCTGAGGATGCTCTGCATTGAAGGGTGGAATACCAACGATCAATTCAAATAAAATGACACCAACTGACCACCAATCTGCAGTTGCACCTGTGGACCATAGAACAGTAGCAGCTTGTTAATCTTATCACGGAATTAACTGACCCCCAATAAGGGGAACAGAAAGCTGTTTGGAAAAAAACACAAGAGCATAATGGATTTGCCCTTAAATACTGAATTAGGGATAAACCAAATAAGAGAACAGCTAGATGTTTGGGAGAAGGGATAAAACAAGATCATTATGGTTGGCTCCCCTTAAATCCTTGATTCAGCTTCCATGACAGACTAACCAGAACTAATAAATAATGATTTAAATATTCTATCACATAGCTGAAATTTTTTTTCTAATTAATATTTCTTTGTTGATGTTGAAGGTTAACCTAAAGTTGAAGAGTTCAAAGACAAAATAAAGAAAATAATAGCACCTTAAACTTAGAAAAGGCTATACGAACCATGTCCTGTTCCTAAAAGTATCTCCGGTGCCAAATAGTCAGGTGTACCGACAGCAGAACGTTTCTTTCGGCTTTCTCGCTGTTGCTCAGACAGAGATAATTCGTGTTCATCTTCTCCGAGTAGGGATGTGCTACTAACTGCTGGACCAGATAAATCATCAGTGCTGTTGATGAGACCAACCTTTGAAAGCCCAAAGTCTGTCAACTGCTCAGATGGAATACAAAAAGTTAAATCTTTGGGGAGAGGGGCGGTGAAAGGCAATAACAATCCACATCCATAACTCCTAATTAACTGCTGCACAATTTGAATATTTTCCAACCCACAAACTACTGAAATTATGTACTTTTGAAGTAAAGAAAGAGAATTGTTGAGTACAATCTCACATGTGCCTATGGAAATGCTAGTTCTCTAAATCTAATGTGAAATATTTGAAAAAGGTACAATAAGTTTCATTTATCTTGAACCCAAAATATGCATCTAACTAAAGCTGAACCATGTTTTACCAATCACCAGCTCTATTAGAGATGGATGTTCAAATTTCACTATCCTACTTCAACTGGAAAACCCAACAATATTAGAACTACTACTCTTTTGGCACTGAAATTTCCACCCCAGGCATCGGTCAAAAATGGCAACAAAACAAGGAAAAATAATAATAAAGATATATAAATTATATATATAGATACCTTAACATGGCCGTCATGAGCAATTAACAAATTGTCAGGCTTCAAATCACGATGAACCACACGAAGCGAATGTAAATATTCTAAAGCAAGCACCTGCAAAATCAAACATAGATAAACAGGACATGAGATTAAAACTTGCACAGCAATGTCAGCAAATATATTTCTGAAGAAGATGCAAGCCCATACCACTTCAGCTATATATACACGAGCAACCTCCTCGTCTAAGCAGCCTAAATTTCTCAACAATGAGTATAGATCTCCTCCATTCAAATACTCCATCACAAGATACAAGTTTTCACGACAAGTAAAAGAATAGAAGAAGCGAACCTGATACAGTTCAAGTTCTCATTAGAATGAAACAAATGTTTCTCAACGCAAGGTAAAACACTTTGCTAGAACACCTGCTCACCACGAAAGGATTGCGGACAGAAATCAAGATGTCACGTTCTGCTAATATACTTTCAACAGCATTCTTACGGATCATATCAGCCTTTTTAAGAACCTGTTACAAACGGTACACTAAGAGTGAACAAATCCTCTTCATGAAAGACATGACAAAAGCAACCCCAAACAAAAAAAGAATATCTGTTTTTGGGGTGCGGGTGGGGAGGGAAAGATTAAATTTTATTAAGACAGAAAAGAAATACAAATAAGGTGTCCGTCCAAAGTAGCATCCTTTTCATCAAGTATGGTACTTATTACAAAAATGTAGATACAGCTTCTGACCAAAATTAAAAACTGTATACTGCTTTAAACTGACCTATGCTATTCCACAGAATCTTCCACGAGTTCAAAGGAAAAAAAAATATAGATAGAAAGAGGAGAGGGAAGCTATCCAAATAAAAAGCATGCAGAAGACTGGGTGTAAATTAGTACGCCTTTATCTACTTTTCTGATGAAGTAAAGTGAGATAAAATTCCACCTTCTGAAGCATGTAAATAAGGAAAAATATAGGCAGGAAAAATTTGACCATAAAATGAGTAAATCACAGAAAATAACTAAAAGCAAAAACTTGGTCATGGAAAATGATATTGAAGACATAACAGGAAGCTTAATCAAACTAACAGAGAAATAGAGCAACAAGATAAGCCAAAAATCACGTGTAATTATGCGTACCTTAATCGCGAAAAGATCCCCTGTTGTTCTCTTTTTAGCTAAGAAAACTCGTCCAAATGCCCCACGACTTATCGGTTTGATAATCTCAAAGTCATCTATAGACGTCCGGTCCTTGGAAAAATGTACAGGGCTTGTACGAACCACATCATCTTCTAGAGGAGCTTCTTCATCAATTACGGTACTCGTTATATCAACCTTTTCATCTTCCACTAACTCACAAAGCTGCAAATACTTTTCCCTAGAGTATCAACATTACCACATTGTAAAATTAATTAAAAAAGGGAACTGCAAAAGTTGCACTTAGTTTTGAAGATTTCCCATTAAGTGTTTAAAAAGACTTTCCATGAGAAATATAGATACCATAGTTCAAGGTATATTAATGAACACTTTAGTTGAAGGCTTGAAGCTTGTAAAAACCAAGAAACATAGCAGCAAGTACCCACCGGATCAGCTTCTCAATGCGTGCCCCAAATGTTTCCACTGTAAGTGCATCAAACTTTCTGCGGTCAATAACCACTCTCAAGTCTTCAAGACAAGTCAGTAGATACGGCATGGAGCGATCATCATCCAAAGGTGTATTTGCTACACAACGGGCAATATCAGAAAGTTCATTCATCTGCATCAACCAAATGGAGTTATCTTTAATAGCATTAAAAAAAATAAGACTTTGATACAAAATTGGGTATCAGTAAGCACAGCACCAAGGCCAGCAAGACACATGCTAATGTAACATCCAAGTCTCAAGCTACTTTGAAGCATATATCACTTCTTCAGTTTTCTATGGATGGTACATTGCACACCTGACATATGTAGAGACACACATGTATGTATACATCCCCACTTCATCATGTGCAGACACACATAATCTGGAGAAGCTGGTGCGCAATAATTGAGGTAATTAATTTTCATATTTCTAAAATCTTAGGACTTGGAGAAGACAGTAAGATGTTTCCGTTGCATGTTGAATTTGACAATGATGATAGCTCATGTTTTAAATTGATATTCAAATGTCATTTCACTAAATCCCAAGTATCATGAGCATGTTCTTGGCCACCCCCAGAGCAAAGAAGTATTCATAAAATAAAATAGAAAAATGAGATACCTGAGGAAGATCATCTTGCTCAGAGAAAGAAGCCTTGCCTGCAAGGAGCAAGTCAATCTGACTGGCCCTTGGTGTCAATAATGGAGACCTAGGAGTCATGCTTCCTGCAGATGAGGTTGTCATTCCTTGATCAGACTTTGGACCAAAACGAGTTCTACATGACATGGAAGGTAGACCTTTCAGATCATCCATAAAAGCTGAATTATCAGCTTCAGGAAAACAATCAAGCATGTCTTCAGAGCCTCTGTGGGACCAGTCACTCAGTTTTGGAGATAGAACGTCAGATTCTTCAGTCACACTTGAATTAGATACTTTCGCAACGTCTGGACTTCCTACGCCATGCTGGCTATCCTTTTGAGCAAAGGACTCCATCATTTTTTCAAGGGTTTCGGAAATTCTGACAAGACGCTCGTTGACACTTATACCCTTCTGATCACATCGATCAGCAATCGCACAAATTCTTGAATGGTCTTCCACATTTGCAGTTGGAACCTCCTCCTCACAGATACGACAAATCATAGAACTCTCGTCAGATACATTCTGTAGATTTCCCCAACCCCAAGAAGGTTTGTGTTGGTGCTTGGAAGAATGTTCATGAGAATCCTTGGCAGAAGGCTCAGGCGGCTTCACAGTAGTCGAATCAATGTCAGAAGTCCCTCTCCTGTTGTCTGAAGCTTTCAAAAGTTCAATCTTACCATCACTCTGGTCCTTCAATTCGGCATTTTCTTTCATGCTTTTTCCAACCGGAGACGGAAATTTTTTCCAAGATGTCATCCGGTCCCTACTAGCAGGAGAGTCCAAATTCTTTGAGGGTTGATCGGCAGGGGGTGAAAATAAATTTCCTGGTTGTATAACATGGTCTCTCTTCCATTCCATGCCGCTTTGCTCCTGACTGTAAGATTTCCTAGCTGAAGCTCCTTTAGAGACCTTATTAACACTTGAACTCTTTGGATCCTTTGCCAGACCTGGAGGAATTCTTTTATCTGCAGAGCGCAGAATTCTTGATTGACGAAGCTGGAAAGCTTGTTCATCCTCAGCCAATCCGCTTTCCTTGTGGAACTGCAGCAACCTAGTACACCTTGTGAGTATGAAAAGCATTCGAGTGTGAAGCTGCTTCAGCATACCTGGAGGAAGTTCTTGGCGTCTATCATCCAATTCCTGAACTATACCTTCACACTGAAGCCAAAACTCTCCAGATGATGTCATTGCACAACTTCGAGCCAAAACCAGCAAATCCTCAAGGGTTTCCTGCCACTCTGGATGATTATCTGCATTTTTCTCAAGAATTCCAACTAAATCTGCAGCAAATATAGCCAGATCAGAGTTCACTTCTTCCTTTGCTTTGTCAAACTTTGCCCGAATGACAACCAAGATTTCCTGCATATAAGAAACATGATTACAAACAGGCCAAACTTCCTAGTTCAGATTCATCTCGGCATAAAAATATAATACAAGAGGAAGACATAAGTACCTCTAGGTTGTTCAAGCCTCGAGGCTTCCAAAATGGGAAAGGTCGTACACCTTTTGAATTCAGTTCATGGGAAAAACTTTTTATATCGGCAGGAAACCTCTTTCTTGGTGCACTCGTTAAACGGAGTATTGCTTGAAAGCGAGGAGATTCGGACTCCTTGGGATTTTCACAATCATATGCAGTCTATTGAAGTAAAATATCAAGCACAAACACATTACGACAGAATATAATAGAATATGGAACAGCCAGAAACAAGAAAATACACGGAGAATAAATAAAATTAATTTTACTAGTACCTCTGGTGTACATACATCTGAACTTCTTAAGCCTCCAGAGTGACCCCAGGATGATATGTTTCTCCCTGTTAAGGATGATTGAGGTATCAAAAGCCATTACAGGGGAAAAACATAAACAGGCATCCCACTCATTATTGATAAATGAAGGTGTACAAAAATTTCAGTGATTTTCATAAAAGACGGAATGCATTCTAGTATCAATTCATGAAGAATGAGATAAGGTCACTACACATAACCACACATATAGTCCATGTTTTCTTAAGCTTACACAAACTGATGGGAAGAACAATGGATCAATACGTTAAGCTCTATTCCTCTTGTGGAAGGGGACGCCTACTAGAACAGGAGCCATGCTTCACCCATTACACCATTGCACGTTAAACTAGCCGTCATGTTTGTCTACTGTACTATACTTGATTGCTTGACAAAAAATTTCAAGACCATGTGACTCCTAAGCTCAAAATACTACCATTTTCTAGCTAAAATAATTTACAAACATTTACTAGTTTTGTTTGGAGTTCAACACGTCTCATCTCTAAGCTTAAAACACGACCAATAGCCTTAACCATACCTCAGGACATAAACTAAGCACAACTTATAAAACAGCAAGCATTGCATAATTGCTCAAAAAATCATACCAGCTTCCGCTGAGGATTCGCCGCCGTTCTGTAGCCGCGACGGTGCCAGCATGTTGGGGCTCTGGTCTCTCGAAGGCACGCTACCAGTTGACATAGCATCCGAATTACTGCCATTATCAACCCAACTCCCACTTGCCAAATTCTCATTGAACCCAATCCTACTCTGGCTCCCAGCCTCCTTCTTCTTCCCCCCACTTCCCGACCCTAAACTCCCATCACCGACAGCCCTTGGTCTGGACAAATTACTTGAACCCAGGGACGATCCTTTGTCGCCCCTAAACCCAAAAAAGCTCTCCTGCGGCAACGGCCCCGATCTCGTCTTTATTCTATTCAACCCGAGAGACGAAGCCAGAATGGGAGACACCGAAGCTGCTGGCTCCGCCGCCGCCGATGCCGATGTAGACGACTTCTTCGGAGTCGAAGTCGCGGCAGTTGAGCCGGACTTTGACGGCGTTTTAAGCTGAGCTTGACTCTCTTTGCCCTTGGTCTCCTTCTTCTTTGACCCGTCTTTGACTAGCGTTTGGCGACTCGCGCTACCAATACCCAAGGCTCGGCCGGAACTGGTAGTCGGGCCTTGCGGGTCGTCTTTGGATGCGGATTTGGATTTCTTCTTATCGGATCTGATCGGGGAGTTGGAACCCAAAGATCGCGGGCTGTTGTTAGAGCCATCGGGACTGTTGGAGGAGTCGGATTTCTTGGAGGAGAAGAACCTCCCCTTGAACACCATTGTGACAGTTTCTATAGGCGTGTGAGAAACAGAGAGAGATTTCTAGGGCTTGTGAAATTGATGCAGCCCTAGCATGGAAGCATAGGGCTGCTTTTAGAAAGAAAGAAGGTAAAGTTGTTGGAAGTTCGGAAATGGATATCGATAATTTGAATGTAAGAGAAGAAAGAGGTTGAAGCTGCGAAGAGAATGTGACTCGAGTCGAAAGCCGTGGATATAGCGCCTTAATGCGTCCCCGTGTTATAGTACCGAATCCTAATTTCAAACTTAGGGTTAATTACTTTTGGTCATTCAATTAAATTTTTCGTTCAAATGGTCCATCAACTTTATATTAATCATTCAAATGGTCCTACCGTTATATTTCGTCAAAGTTTTGGTCAACTTTGTGGATGGTGTAGGGGTCTTTTTCTTCCGGCAGTTTGACGAATGGGCTGAGCTGCTGTAAAATGCAACGGATGAAAATTGCCCATGTGCCTGAGTTCAAGAACCAGGCCCCAAAGTGCTTCGAAAGGTTTTGTGGAGCCTTAGGAAATACTTCGGTTCCTTCCACCAACAAAGCAATAATTAAGACAGATTAGTGATGTGGCTTGGCTTGAAAAGCTTGTGGCATGAGAGCAAAATTGTCATGAGTTTAGCACTTAAAGAGAGAGAGCTTTGAGTTCCTACGAGGGACAAGGGTTCTAAAGGAAAGAGGAATGGATTCAAAGAAGGTTTGATGAAGAGGGAGAGAGATGGGGAAGAATGATGGGTGGCTTAAGTAATTTCCAGCAGCCTGACAGAGACTCTGCCAATGCTATAGCAGTCTGCCAAGAGAGGGAAAATAAGGGAGAAGGGTGACTAGAGCACGAATTTGCTGGGTTTTGCAGGTGAGAGAGGAAGCTTGCTCTCCATATGTGGGTTCCTTTCGTTGGGTTGAAGATGGCCCCTTTTATAGCCGATGAAAGCCTCCTTTCTCCAAGAAACCCTAATGGTTTCTATCCAATTTGGCCAACCTTCTTCCTTCCTTTCTCCTCCATGCCTTTGACTCATCCTATCCTGGTAAAATCCTCTCTGCCCAATCTCACAAAATCAGGGATTTTGGAGGCTCAATGCCCTTCCCGCAGCTGCCATAATGGAGAACTTCTTATTTTCAGCCATCTCATTCCTTTCTTTCCTTCCTTCTCCCATGGCCCGATCTGATGAAGGAAAGAAATGGGTATGTATGTTGGTTCAAAGGGTAACTCCTAGCAGTCTGAGCGCCAATATCCCTTGGTCCTTTGGATGTTTTAGCTTGGAACTTGTTCCTTTGCCTGCGCTGGAGCCTTCCAGCAGTTCTACGCACGTGATCCTCCAAGCTCCTTCGTGGTTTTGTCTTCCAGCCGAGTGCCAAGGCTTGTGCTGCTTCTTATTCTAATTACAGGGGCTTTTTAAGACAACCACATGATCTATCCAATGGATAGGATAACTTTATCAAGTGTTGGGCCTTTTGGTCGGCTTATTCTAATTGGAGTAATGGGCTATTTTGGTTGGGCTATTCTAGTTGAGGCAATGGGCTACTTTCTCTCTTGTGCTTACCCACGTTTGGGCCTAAAAAATGGGCTTGAGTCCCGAGGCCCCCAAGCGACCCGAGACTTCCATTTCTCGACCCATCAATGGGCCTCATGACAACTTATTACCATCCATACCACAACTCACTCAAGCAAGCCCCGGGCATTTGAGTGGCTTGGGCGCACTTAGGCTTATAGCGTGGTTGGGTGTGAAATAATAATTTCCCGCTTGGCATGATTTAATTTTATCGTCCTTGAAGAGAGACATGATGCTTGACAGGATAATTAGCATGGGCTCGTGGAGCTAGTGTATTTTATAGGCTCATCTTGATTCTTAGCATGACGGATTATTTATTTGGCATGTCATGTGGACTGTGGCTTGTGCTAGCGCGCGTGACGAACTTTTGCGTGCTCCAAGTCGGATATTTTCTTAATAAAGTGTTGTACTGGGCCGGGAATTTATTCGGGCCTAACCTTAGATTTTTTGGGCCTCAACAGATGGTTATTGATGATTTTACCTTTACATTTGACTGAAATTTTTGCGGAATGTAACGGTAAGACCGTTTGAACGATTAATATAAAGTTGATGGATCATTTGAATGAAAAATTTAATTGAGGGACCAAAATGTAAATCGAGTACAAGTTTGAGAACTATTTGAGTAATTAACCCTTCAAACTTAATTAAAATGTTTACAACATACTCCAAGTTTTTGGGGTTTTTCTTTTTCCAATTTGAAATTTATTTTTTCAAATAAAGTATTACTCCAACAATTAATGGTCTATATATATTCCCTAGATAGTAAAATCTCACTTGCAATGGTTAGAATTAATGCAATTTTATTACATGAAATTAAATTAAAACAGTAAAATCTCACTTGCAATGGTGTGTTTAGTTCATTACAATAGATGCAATTGCAATAGAGGATGCTATGTAATGAACCCTCTGACCCTGAGACCCATATGCCAATAAAAAAATGAAAAAATACAGCAATTAATACATTATGTTGTTAAGAGCATCTGTAATGGTTGTTCAATAGTTCAATGCAATAGAAAAAATACATCAATTAAATTCATTTTTCAAATATATTCAAAGTTGGTCTCTTTTTAAAGATCTATTTGAGAATATTGCAATGGTACAATTTTTAGTATTATTAAATTTGTCCCTTTTATTTTATTTGAGTATGTAAAAAGATGTGTAAATAGATATAACTATTGATCTAAAGCTGTTGAATGGTACCATTGCAAGTAAAACTGCATTTCAATTCAATATATGCTAAAAAAATCAATTTATTAAACTACTGCATTGAACTATTGAACAACCATTGCGGATGCTATATGGCTAGATGTGTAGATATGCACACGTAGACAACTTATTATACCATTTCTAAAATCTATCATGTCAAGACAACTTATTTTAGCGGTTCTTTCACACACACACACAATCATAAGGATTTTGAATCTGTCATCAAGTCAAGGCATTTTTTCACTGGAATAGACCTCGTTGGCACGATTTTCTTAAATAACAGGTTTGTTCGGATGGTTTATTTATTTTCATAAAATAGTTCTAACTCCTAAGTAGGTTTTGCAGCATAGTTTCAAAGTTTCCAACTAGATATTGACGGCCATAAGAAACAAGAAAGGAAAACTACAGATAAGGACTAGAAAATGACTCTGTATTTTAGAATGAAAAAGAAGTCAAATTCATGTTTGATAGGATATAGGAGTTATGGTCAAACTTTTATAGCTATAAGCTAATATTAGATTCAAATGCACAGCACGTGTCATCAGAAAAAGAAGACTGGACCAAGTACTGAAGAAAGCAAATGAAGATGAAGTCCCAATAAGTTTAGGGTTTGGGTTTGAGGCTTGAGAATGGTTTTGGAACAAGTTTGGATGAGTTTGGAAGCTAAAGATGTTTCAAATCCTAAATATCAAGTGTCGAACCAAACAACCTAGCTTCCGAACCATTCGTAATCCTCGAACCCTAACTCTAAACCTATTATAGGACTCGAAATTTTGCCGTGACTAGTCTATCACATCAAACTTTCGCTAGAATAGGTATGTCCAGCCAAAATTTTCATCACAAAAATTTCCAAGTAGCATTTTCCATCTCCAAATTTGTGTTATGAATGCTTCGCCATATTTCAAAAAAAAAAAAAAAAAAAAGTTTCGTAATTAGCACTACACTCATTTCCCACATTTTACATAGAATATAATTGGGCTTGCTCATTTGCTGTCATTTTAAAGAGTATAGATATATTCGAATATTTTAATAGTATAACCGCGCTGTTATGCGCTTTAAATATATTTGAATATTTAAACAGTATAGCCGCGCGACTATACTCTTGAAATATATTTGAATATTTAAACAATATAACTGCACGGCTATACTCTTTAAATACATACGAATATTTATTTATTTTTAATTTTTATGTTATTTTTATTTATTCGAATATACCTTTTTTAAGAAACAAAATTAGTTTTTTAGTTTAATATTTTTAATTAAGAAATATATTAGCCTTATTTAATTACTTTAATTACTAATTATGTTTAAATTATTACTTATTCAGTGAATAAGTAGTATTTAAATATTTTAATTAATTTCATAAATTACTCAATATATAGTAATTATTTTTTAAAAATTATTATGTGGACTTGAAAAATTAATATTTGTAATTAAGTAATATATTAGCTTTATTTAATTACTTTAATTAGTTATTATTTATTTTGTGAGTAATTAGTATTTAAATATTTTAATTAATGTTAGAAATTACTTAATAAATAGTATTTAAAGAGTATAGCCGAGCGGCTATACCTTTTAAAAAATATCTTAGCCTTATTTAATTACTTTAATTACTAATTATATTTATATTATTATTTATTTACTAAATAATTAGTATTTAAATATTTTAATTAATTTCATAATTTTTTAAATAAATAGTATTTAATTCATTTAAATTCTTTTATTGACGTGAAAAACTATTTTTAATTTCCAAAAGGATTTTTAAAATAGTTTATATTCTTTAAAAAGCATGGAGAATTATTTGAAGTGCCCAAAAATATTGTAAAAACTATTTTAGTATTCCAAAAATTGATTTTAGCCTCTAAAACCAAAATTCAATCTTGAAGCAAAAACCCTAACTTCCAAACTTGTTTGAAAACTGTTCTCAAGCCTCGAATCCTAACCATAAGTCTAGTCGAGGGCACTTATGACTCGATTAGGCTTGGATACTTAAGTAACTCGACCTAAAGTTTTATAATTAGGGTTGTGATCTCCATGTACGACGTAATTGGACCTAATCATAGTTAGTTGAGTACGCCTTGATGTAAATTTGAACAAATGGTTTGTTGTAGGAATCTTGAAAAAATTTCGTTAGGAAAGATCTATTGCGACACATTTGCCGGGATTGGTCTAATCCATCCAAGTTCGATGGGTAGGTCTATCCAGACAAAATTCCCATAGATATTTCTATCCCGACGAATGACGAAAATTTGTTGAGACATGTTAATGGTAGGTTCGGTTACGTCGTTCTAACCCAATATTGAGATCGAAACCTTAATCGTAAAGCCCAGGTCAAGTTACTTGAGTATCCATGCCTAATTGAGTTCTAAGAGGTGTAAATATATCAGATATACCTCAATCCAAATCCGAATCCATTTATAATCGGATTATCGAATTCATATCGTAGTCGGACTATCAGATTGCACTTATCAATCCATGTCCGTTAAGCATCGGATTCAAATCAGATCAGATTATTATCAGATTTATTTTCGGATCAGATCCATGTCCGTTATACTTCATATTAAGTCGGATCAGATTATTATCGGATCAGATAAACTATAATCCATATCCAAATCCATTCATAATCAGATTATCATATTCAAATTGTAATTAGATTGAGAAGTCCAATCCATCTCCTATTAATTACAACAAATTCGGATCGAATTCAAATCAAAATTCGATCCATTGACATGTCTAAGTGAAATTGGCAACCCAATGGGAGGAAATCTAACACTTCATTTTCTTAGGTTAGTCTTGGATCCAATCCCAAGATTGTGTTTCAATTGCTTATCAGGTGTGGATGAAAGTCAACACTTGTGATTTATTATTGTTGGAATAGATGCTTTATTAAAATAACAAGCATCATAAGAGTGTATATAAGATAGTACTGAAAACAGCCAATACCATCCAAGACCCAAACATGAGAAATAGGAACAAATGATAAACATGAGTTAGCACGTGATTAACATTCTAAACAAAGAGTTGGGCTAAATTTGCCCATTTGCAATCTCCATCCTTCCTACCCTCTTTTTACTGGACCAAGGTTTTTCTTAATAGGAATTGTGGTCAGATGTATCCATTAAGTTGGGTCGGCCTATTTTTGTCCAGGCGTGTTACTGGTCGGGTGAATTGGGCTACGTGGGCCATGAGACATGGTCCAAGACTTCAAGAATATAATATCAAGATTACCATTTTATTTTTCTTAATTATTCTTCTTGTTTTTTAAAAAAAAAAAAAAATCAGAGAGAGAGGAGTACCAGTCCAACTATCTCTCAATTTAAAATAAATGAACCAATTATTAATCCGTTGGACAAAAGGTTAAAGCGAAAGACTCACTCACCATGGATTTTCTAAGCTAATTATTATTTTTAGACACAAGTTGACATGCAGAATGCGTACCTTCTTCAACCCCTTTTTTTAGATAATTAATTATATTAATTGTCCAAAAAAAAAAAGGTCACAAGATTCCATGTTACCATTGGTGGAGAGTCCAATTAAATATGTTGGTTAAAATATTGGATTTTTATACTGCAAGGAAAGGACAAATGTGTTCCACAAGTACTTATTTTATAGAATAAATCGTTTGGCTTTTTTCTCATGCCATCCACATGCCCACCTTTATATGATGCACAATATTATGTAATGTGATTCACAATGTGTGTCAATTTAGGACCACATGAAAATGATTGAATTATGAGAGAAAGAGACACGTATGCGTTTATCTAAAACTATAAAGTAATCTCCAAATATAAATATATGCATTATTTCATGTTTGATATTGAATAAACAAAATTCTATTTGTTTCTTTATGGCTAGGGTTTATTTATCCGTTGGTGATTTTTGTTGTTGTTGTCAAAGTTATGAAGGGGAGGGGTGAAACTCTCATACATAGATATTATAAAGTTTGAGTTCAGAACCACTTAAAAACACACAAAACCTGAACCAATTCAACAAACGCCTCATTGATATTCGTTAGTGATCTTAATATCATTATCATTCCCACCCTTCAAAAGATAACCGTAGTGTCCACTGATAGGAGGTAAAAGAAAAGGAAAACTCTAAAATTTCATTATAATACTGCTGAAAATAAAAAATCATTATAATGCCCAAACAAAAGTTAACACGTGGCCTTATGTGATTGCTCCTTCAAACTTAAATGCCACATCGTTCCACGTGAGTTAGAAAAGACGTCCTTTACCTATTTATCTTCCTTCTAAAGAAGAGAAACTCTAGTATAACGAAAATAACACTTTTTGTTATCCCAATTAATAACGTAATTATATATATAATAATTTTTTTTTACGTATAATTGTATTATTAGTCTGGAACAGTAAAATAATGATATCAGTTATAAGTAAGTTTTTTTTCTCCTGAAGCTCACCCACATGGCCGCATCACATGCACAGCGCACCCAATGTCATTAAAAAAGACAGAAAAATATTAAATTTTATAAAAAAAGAAAAAGAAATTAGAACTTCATGGCACGTGTCGCGCACAGCGTCACTCGTCAATCCTAAACCAGCTGCGAGGCATCGAAGGCCCGAGTTCGGTGCCGCACGTGGTCTTCAAGTGGCAACTCTCGGTCTCCGACCGGACTAGCCGGTCACCACCCCCCACAAAAAGACAATCTTTACAATCCGACGGACCAGGAAAGACAGAGAGAGGTCAGAGCTACTGCAAGTTGTCGTTTAAGAGCCCTCAGCCAGCCATATCATATGTGCTTCTCTTCTTTACTTGCTCTAGGCTCTCATCTCCCTACAGAAAAAGAAGCAGCTTTCTAGTATTGGAAGTTAAGGTTTTTGTTCTTGTTGGTTTCTGAGATTCAACGAAAAGAGCTCTTCTTTTTGCGGTGGTTGGGCTTCAAGGGTTTGGAAGTTTATTTATTTTTGTTGGCGTCTAATTTAGCTAAAAGATTGGAATTAATGGAGAGGGATTTTTTGGGTTTGAGTTCAAAGAATGGAAACCTGACTGTGAAAGAGGAGGCCAATGAAGAAGCCAAGAATTCAGGTTTGCTTTTATTGGTTTTGAGGATGAAATTCACTGTTTTGGAATTGGAATTTGAGTTTGTATTTTGTATTTTGTTTTCTTATCCCCCCACTTTCCTGATCCTGATAAAAATAAAAAACATCATCTTGCTAAGTAAGGATAAACACTGATTTAAAGGAATAACAGTGTTTTTTTAATAACAGTTTATGGTAGATTTATACATAAAGGGTAAATTGGGGCAGCTGATTGATGTGTAACTGTGTTGACTTGTGGAGTTATACTGTATTCATAGGAACATAACATGGGATTAGTTGTCTTTAATTTTACACTCTTTTTTGGTAACATACTACAATACAATGGGCCTTTTGTTTTTGGTTTTTTGAATAAAAAAATTTATGTTCAATTATCTTCTGCAGATTTTAGATTGTTGGGTTAGGCAAGATAATGTATTTTTTACCTCACATGCCTGACTCTATGACTATATGAGATGTCATGTATTAAAGGAGCAATGTGTCACGTTGTCTCACATATTAAACAATTGCTGCATTAATCAAGGCTCGGCAGGTGGTACAACATAAATTATAATAAATAAAAAAACTTATGCAATGAGAAACATTTATATTAAGTTATATATAGTAGCCGAATTTAATAAAGCAATCTAATTGAACAATTATTTTTTTATTATTATTTTACAACATGGACTTGTGGAGTTCTGAATTTTATATTGTTCTCAAATCTGCTTTGGTGAATAGTTAGTTACTGCCTGGCCAGATGCTAGTATGCTACCAACATTTATAATAAAATACCTGATATAAAAAAAAGTAGACTCATCATAATACTTTACAGTGTATGGCTTCTTTCTTATCACAACACAAGCGTGCAGCACAAATGTTCTGAAGCTAGGATTTTAAATGTTCAAGGATTTTTCTACTTCTTTAAGGTCATTGGTTGTCATTTATCTCTTCTTCATCTATTTAGAAAATAACGTAAGTTGACAATGTGCATATTAGATATGGCTGTATTCATATTATCGTTTATAGTGATTTCTTTATTAAAGATTCTCTGTGTTAATGCCTAAATGTATGTATATATATATTCATCTTAGTTTGACAGCTGTAATGAACATACATACATGTTGAGAATATATATATTTACTATAACTACATTCCAAGAAAAATATGTTTGCAGAGCCATTTAACCTAAAACTTACCATATTACTGTTTTATTTCTGAGGTACTTTAAGCAATCATCAACACAATGAAGAATTTGTTTGTTCAAAGTTCAAACAAATTGGTCTGATGATCCACTCTTATTGATTTTGCAGCGCTGCCAAGAAGTTCAGGGATGCAGTGGTCATTTTCAAACAAGGTTTCTGCACTTCCACAATTCCTGTCTTTCAAGGCTCCCCAAGAAGATGGGTCAAGAAAAACTGTTCATGATACATCTGCATTTATGACTATATCAACTGCTGATGCTTTTCACTTCAGCCAGAAGCCATTCTCTGGTGTTATCCAGGTATTTCTTCTCTTACTTTCTGAATCTCTTTTCCTTTTAAGTCTTACTAACAAAGCTTTGTTCTCAAAGAAGGTGAAATTATCTGGAAATTAGATCTATGGATATTCCGTAACTTGGTCTCGGTATTTTGGACTTGAGAAAAGTATTCTTACTGATCTGTTTTACTGAAGAAACACAAGTGAAATTTGAATCCTTGTTTTGATTTAAAATTGCTTTGACGTAGGTTCCTTTTTAGTGCATATGTTTTGGTTCTGTATGACCTTGATTTGCCTACATCTTTTGCACAATTTTTTTATTTTGTAGAAAAATTTCACTCTTGATAAGCAAGCTGGAAACCATTATGCAATGACAGTCTCTCCTGTGCAGCAGTTTGATGCACATTCAGTGCATCACTCTCAAGACGTGAAGATATACCCAGTAGTCAACCAACCCAACCAAAGGATTCCGATTGCTCTTAGTACTCCTCTTCTCCAATCCCATCCTCCTGTTGGGCAGAACATGGCTGGGTCTACCACAAAACTGCATCCACTTGGAGGAGTTCCAGTTGTGGCCCCTGTATCTCTTCTTCCTTCTAAAAGTTCCCTAGTTGGTACCACTGATCTCAGGTACTTTAAAACAGACCATTTTCATAGTATAACTGCCTGTTAGCGAATGAAATTGCGCAACATGTATTGAATCACAAGTATAGTTGAAGAATCCTAGAGGCTAAGTTGAATTTCTTATGTAGGAATGCATCCAAATCTTCTGGGGCGCCTGCTCAATTAACTATCTTTTATGCTGGTTCTGTTAATGTTTATGATGATATATCTCCTGAGAAGGTATCTTACATTTTATTCTTCTGTTCACTACATTAGATTTTAGGTTGAACTTTTTGTTTAAGATTTCTTTATTTCTCTCCTTAGGCCCAGGCTATTATGTTGCTGGCTGGAAATGGACCTTCTCCAACTCACTGTAAGGCACCTACCATAGCTCAAGTGCCGGCACCCATCCCTAGACCTTCCCCAGGCGATGGTGTTTTCGGGAACCAGGCCCATATTACATCTACAATCTCTGGGCTTCCAAGCCCTCTTTCTGTGACGTCACATGCTAGTTCTCACTCTGGAGGAGCATTTAGCAGCACCAATGAATTAGCTATAGTGAAACCTGTAGGAACTTCAGCATCACCTATTGACCACTCAGAGGCTTCTAAAGTAGTAGTCAGTTCAGTGGGATCTGCAATGACGAACCTGATTCCAGCAGGTATAGCTTTGCGTATTTTCTTTTATGTATGCTACTGCTACTGTTATATGGGGGGATATATATGCACCTTTTGTTCTCTTTTCTCATTGAATTTGTAAAATAGCAGCTTGAATAAAAATCTCTTTCTGTGTTTGCTTGCAGTATCTGTGCCTCAAGCACGCAAAGCATCCTTGGCTAGATTCTTTGAGAAGCGCAAGGAGAGGTAACTTTGAAGGGTTATTTCTCCTTCCCTCTATATGCTTATATTGACATATACAGAAACAAGGGTGCTGAGAAATTAATAACATGCTTTGCTTATTGATTTTTTGTGTGCATATAGGATGATGACCACATTGCCATACAATGTCAGCAACAAATCTCCAGAGTGCAGCACACCTGGATCTGATGGTCTGAGTTTCCCTTTCAACTCTTCTGGTTCTTGTCCTCCTCAAGCTATAAATTAGCCCCTTACGGTGGGTGGCTGTAGCTGAAGGGAAGAAATAACGAAGTTTCCAACTGTGCTTCAGCGATGTTGGCATTGATCATTATTTGACAATTACTTCTTGTGCTTGTAGTTGTAAGATAAATTTTTTGACCTAAAGATTTAGATAAATATGATTGATAGATATATATGTATATATGGTTCAAGTGTTGTGTTTTTACTTTTCATTATGTTGTAAAAATGATTGTTTTTACATTGGAAACACGAAGCACAATTCTGATGATCATGTTTTTGTATTGATATGTTGTACCAATTGACATTAATGAAAGGGAACTCGATATTATTTTGCTTAAGTTGTGCATCTGCAATGCAGACCGTGGAATTTCATTTGCTCTTATGATAGTTTCAAGCAGATTTTCATGTTGCTACATATAAGTTCAATAATTTTGACATCTAATAATCTCTAAAATTTATATAGGCTTTGTCTTCTAAAGTGCTGCACGACAGCCGTAATACATTTGGACTGCTACATGAACAACATTCGTTTTAGGTACAAATTAACAAGGACAACGAGTTTATAACTTAATTGGTTACGAGCATTTATTCTATATCAGACTTCATTTCCAATAATGCTCATATAAAAGGAAAAAAAAAAAAAAAGGATGAATGAGGCGGGGATGATTATTAGCGCCAAAAAGACGAAGCCCATAAGTCAAAGAATCAAACTTTACGCAGGTCCGTCCATCAGGGCTGCTCCTGTGATGACATGAGACACGACCCAATTGACAAAGCCCAGAAACGCAATAAAAATTGGAGGGTTTGATTAACGGCATAGTCCATCCCAATTTCAAAAGTTCCTTCTACACACTTCAAGCGCTTTCGGCTTTTGTTCTAAGAAGGTGATTCCAATTTCTAGAGAGAGAGAGAGAGAGAGAGAGAGATGGATGCTGCAAAGGTAGCAGAACTGAGGGAGTTCGTTAGTAAGTGCAAGTCAAACCCTTCACTGATCCATACCCCTTCTCTTGCCTTCTTCAAGTCCTATCTCCAAAGGTACATACTTGTTTTGTTTATCTTCATCATCTGTCACAGGATACTTTGTTATAAGCATATGCATATATGCTCTGTGTGTCAAATTGTATATGATTGAAATGTTTTCCTTTGTTTGAGGTATGTGGGATTTTTTTTTTGCAGCCTGGGCGCTCGAATTCCGACGATCCCAAAAATGGTGAGCCCTCATTTCCTCACACTAAGCTTATATTTTTCTACCAATTTCAGTTTTTTCTATGTGTGCACATATAATTTATGCTTTATATGCATATTAGTAGTTAATGGACTCACATAATTTAAGCTTTTCTGCGGATGCTGTGCTTCTAAGATTGCCAACTTCCCCACATTTTAAATTCGTATAGGAACTTGGGATTTCAACTTTCAGTAGGTTTTACAAGTGACAGGAATTTCGGATTTTCCCCCTATGTTGGTGTTGGTTTTAGAAAATTTGACATCCTATTTTATGTATCAGAACAGGCAAGAAAATAGACACGGTCACTCAATAGTGCTACTTTGAAGAAATTCCTTAAATTTTGAGCACAGGTTTTTATTCTTTTTATTTTTCATGTTGGTGTGGTGGTATATTTTGCTTGATATGGTGTGGTGTTGCATTCTGATAACAGGATAAAGTTGATGAACACATGTCAGACACTAAAGATCATTTTGATGCCAATCCATCCCGGGATAATGATGAGGAAATTGTTGAGTCTGATATCGAGTTGGATGCTACTGATGTTGTGGAGCCTGATAATGATCCTCCACAGAAGGTAAGGGATAGAGAAAGACGGAGTCATGTGATAGAGGCCTAGTATTTCACCCTGACTTTTTCCCCTTAATTTGTTACTTCGCTATTTTTCAAGAGCAGGTGGGAAACCCATCGGTTGAAGTTACAGAAGAAATGCAGGATGCTGCACAAATAGAAAAATCAAAAGCTTTAGATGCCATCTCTGAAGGCATGCCACCTTTTTGTTGTGATTACCATTTTTAGTTGAGATTTCTTGGCTTGTCTTTGTGATGTCTCTTAATTGGTAGTAAATTCTTTTCAGGTAAGCTGGATGAAGCCATAGATCATATAACAGAAGCCATCATGTTGAATCCAACTTCAGCAATATTAAAAGCAACCAGAGGTAAATTGTTCATTATTATTATTTTTTTTTGAAAAAGAGAAGTTTTATTTCATAAGATCATTATTGGTTTATCTTTATTTCGTTGTGCTTACATATATATAGATATATTATTTTCATTGCCCTTCTTTGCTCATATGTATCATTCTCTTGGAAACCTTGTATCCTTGCAGCTAGTGTCTTCGTCAAATTGAATAAACCAAATGCAGCAATTCGTGATGCTAATGCAGCTTTAGAGGTTGGTTGATGACCCTCACTGTACATTGTACAAGAAGTTTGAATTTCGGGCAGTATTGAACATTGTATAATGAGCTATATTTATACTTTCCCTAGATCAACCCCGACTCTGCAAAAGGATATAAAATAAGAGGAATGGCAAAGGCCATGTTAGGTCACTGGGAAGAAGCGGCAAGTGATCTTCATGTAGCATCAAAGTTAGATTATGATGAGGAGATTGGTTTGGTGCTTAAAAAGGTGAATTTCCTTATTCTAGAAGGATAAGTTTCCAGGGAAACTGTTCCATAATAATTTAGTTATAATTGCAGGTTGAACCTAATGTCCGCAAAATTGAGGAGCATCGCAGAAAATATGAACGCTTACATAAAGAAAGGGAGATAAAAAGTGCTGAACGTGAGAGAAAGCGGCAAGCCGAAGCTCAAGTGAGTATTGGACTAGAGTTGATGTGTTTTTATTCTCTATTAAGAAATATCACATCTCTTTGATAGTCAAATAAATATATCAGTCTACATATGATAGGGTAGCAGAATGAGCAACCTGTTGAAAATAAGATTTTGGTACATTTGCTGTTTATCTGGTGCTTTTCATCTTTCTATGTGGGAGTACATGTTTTAGCTGGGTGCAAGTTCAATTAGAATTTAAAGCATGGTTTGTTCAGTCCTAACATGGACCTGGGTGTAGTTCATGGGTGTGGTTATCAGTTAGCATGACTATATTATGAAACCACAGCACAGGCCATGATCCAAAAGATGTGGGCTGTATTAGTTTATTCATTCATTTACGTTTGCTCTTTGGGGTGCTGGTGGGTGGGGTTTTCCCCTAATTCCACATGCCACTAAATAGTGACCTCATACAAGAGATGGATATGGCCGACCCCATATGATTTAGGACAAGGTCTACGATGATGACATAAGGGTACAGAACCTTCATGCTAAACTACATTTCTTTCAATTTCATGCAGGAACAGGATGCGTTGCCTGCACTTAAGGATGGTATGGCATTTGATTTCTTTTTATTCATATTTCATTAATTTTATATTAATGCATGCAACCTTATGGGTCATCATCCCTCATTTCAGAATTACCTGCCGTTATCAATGTCAACTTCATAAAACCATCCCTCTTTTGCAAGATATCATTTATTTAATTTTGATCCTAGACTCATCTAATTCATCCAATTTTCCTTACTTGTTTGAACATTGAGGAGTGTATTATATGGTACAGATATTCCACTTTGCTATGATTATTTACAGAATCATTTTCATATTCGAATATGGTGAACTGTAAATGACTACATTCTATTTCATGAAGAGGACTTGGATAATAAATCTTGCCACGCCACGTCAGTGGTGTTCTAAGTCCCACTGTGGCATTCTTTGAATGCTTTTTTTTTGGGTTTTCACAGGTGAAGTCATTGGTATACAGTCAGCCAAAGAACTGGAGACAAAGTTGAATGCTGCTTCAAGGACATCGCGGCTTGCAATCCTCTACTTCACCGCAGCATGGTGCGGTCCTTGCCGTTTCATATCTCCTTTGTATACAAGCTTAGCTGGAAAGTACCCAAAGGCCGTTTTCTTGAAAGTTGACATAGATGAGGCAAGAGATGTTGCTGCAAACTGGAATATAAGCAGCGTTCCGGCATTTTTCTTTGTAAGAAATGGTAAGGAGGTTGACAAGATGGTGGGGGCAGACAAAACTGCACTAGAAAGGAAGATTGCACAACATGCAGGCTCAACTTGAGCTAATCCTTCTGCGATGCTCTTGGCGTTTGTAGTGGTACTTTTTTTAAGTCATAAGTTGAAAGAGACGTCCATCTGAGAAGATTGTTCTATTCCTATAAAGTGACCGACAGTCACAAAAGTCATAAACTGTATATGTTAACTGGAAATAAAATTCTGCTTTCTTGCCCACTTGAATTCTGTTTTTTAATATTTTCTCATCCTAATGGTGTCCATGGGTTAAATGCCCATCTGAAATGATCGTGCTTTTCCTGTTAAATAAAACTATACCTTCTGAGCACCATCAGCTTTCTGGCACTGGCAAGTCGTCTTCCTCTGCTTCTCTGTGTGTATATGATCCAACATGACAAAAAATCGGAATGTAAGCTTTTATTATTATTATTATTATTTATGACATAGTCTTCTAAACAAAAAATGTTGAAACATAGCTTGCTTTCATGATATGGCTTGCTTGCCTGATCTATGAATTAAGTACCGGCTATCATCCCCGAGAATTAATCTCAAAGCAGAGAGGGCAAGGTGATGCAAACAGATTTCATTTCCTCTCATTCTTGGAATAGAATCTGAGGACCACATAGAATAAGAACCGGTAAAGAACACCCCAAGCTAGCAAGATTGCAATATCATACCAAATGTTGTCTATAGTGATATCCATGGTTGATATAACATCTTGTCCAATAATCACGCAATTCTTTTCCACTTTTTGGGAGGTATTGTGCAGGGAGCTGATCTTCAAATCTCCTAGAGGTCCAGGGGTAAGATCCGATGGCTCGCCGTGGTAGCAGCGTATTCCTCCGAATTCATTTGTCAGCATTGCCTCAAATGGGTACTTAATTGCAGATATGTAATGCACCCACCTCCAGTAAGGTGGTATCTGCTGACGCTTTAAGAAAAAGCCACAAGTCAGAAAGAAAAGAGCTGTGGTAGCTATCACAACAGCATACCCTGTGATGTAACTTGGTACCAGTGCGCTCACAAGCATCACATAACCATTGGTGGTGATGAGTGAGGCATAAAGGATGATCCAGAAGTTGAAAAGGCTGCTGTTGAGGTGAAGCATGTATTTGGTAATGGCAGCAAATGTGAAGCCTTGTATGGCAAAGAATGGGAGATAAACAATGAGGGAAGAGATGACGTACGAAGAGGCACGATAAGCATTGTGAGAAGTTTCCCTCATGAAAATGAACCTTTCTTGGATGAAAGTTGGGACAGCATCATTGGATGAAAAGAAAACCAGGCAAACTGCAAAGATGTAAAAGTTGAGAAGCCTGTTTATGTCTTTGAACGAATCATGGCTCAGGTTCTTGAAAAGGGAAGACAGAATGAGTGCCATAACTGCCAACACAATCTCACGAGAGAGGAAGAGTTCAGGAGTGCGAATCACGTTGAGCACTGTGCGCCATGAGAGGACTGCAACCTCACGGAGCCATGGGTTTGCAAACTTAGGCCCATGGTCTGGCTCATCAAGCTCTTCTTCTTCTATTTCAAACTCTTCATAAGAAGGTGCATATGAGTCTTCAGTGGAAGGACTGAAGACCACAGGGGTTTTAGTACTACCGTGTCGTCGTGGTGGCGGGTTGAACTGAGGTGTGGGATATTGGCTTGAAACTTGGCTTCTAATACCTGAGAGGGGTGTCTTTCCAGGGGTCCTTCCTGGAGTTCTAGCAGGAGTCCATGATGGCGGGCGACGAGGGGTTCCTTTGACACCATGGTAAATCCAGACAGAGAAGTCCTTGTAGAACTGTGAAGCTAGACGAGGGTTATAGACACCACTGCTCTGCAGGTGCATTGGTGTTTGATGAACTGATTTCCTTTCCAGGGAGTTGTCAAAATTCTCATCCTCATCCTCGTAATCAAACTGACCAGATTCACCTGCTCCAGCTGGTGTCCTATTTCCCAAGGAAAAGGCTTGACTACGGAGGCTAAATGCGTGCTTGGATGCAGGGGTCTTTCTATAAGGAGTTGGTGTCTTTGGTGTTTTTGCAACTGGGGTTCTGGCCACCTGATCAGGTTTGATGCCATCGCGTTGGTACATGACCAATGGGTCTAGTCCCACAGTTGATTCATCATATTCTTTAATCACATCCAGGAGATACTCAAGGCCATTCTCACCATCCGGAACTGGCCTTCCAAATCCATAAAGATGGGAAGACAAACCATGTGGGCTTCCCAAATATATCAGTCTACCTCTGCAACCACATGACATTAGATAAATTAATTAATAAGCATCATGTACGTTTGCAGCCCTTAAGCTTTATACATATATATATTCGTCTTTGATTAATTTTAGTTTTGGAATGTAATGCAAATTAATTTCAGCAACATTCTAGTCAGTGTAGACGCAGAGCGTGGTGTACCATGTACATATATTTGTTATTATTAGTTTGTACCTTGCTAGGATTGTCATGCGGTCTAAGAGCATTTGAATACGATATGAAGGTTGATGGATGGTCATGAGCACGATGCTACCACCTCGAGCTATCTCCTTGACCTTTTCCACGACACTGTAAGCGCTTGTGGAGTCAAGACCAGAAGTCGGTTCATCAAGAAACAGCAGTGAAGGTTTGTGGATGATGTCAATGCCAATTGACACCCTTCGTCTTTCTCCTCCTGACACTCCTCTCCTCCCCTCATCACCGATATAAGTATGTGTTGCACTCTGCATATATACATCATCAAAATCATTATATATATATATATATATATATATATATTATATGTGCGTGGTTTCTATGGTATAAATTCATGTATGTTTGATCTAATTTGTGCAATGAATTCCATGCATAAGCATTGAGAAACGGGATTTGAATTACCTGCAAGCCCAGTTGTTCAAGGAGCTCATAGACTCTACTTCTCTTTTCATCCCTGGAAATGGAGGGAGGAAGCCTAATCTCAGCTGCAAACATGAAGGTCTCAAACACAGTCAACATAGGGAAGAGCTGGTCATCTTGCATCACATAAGAGGACACCATCTTCATGTAGCTTGTAGTAACCTGAAAATTATTAATCAACTTTATATATGTAATCTTGTTTCCATTTGTTTCTGAAAAGAGAGAAAAAGGATCATATTGGATATAGATTACTAACCGTTCTTCCATCAATTCTAACAGAGCCTTCCAAACTCCCTTGAGCAATCCGTCCAGCCAAGGCATCGAGAAATGTAGATTTCCCAGCACCACTAGGTCCCATGATGGCCATGATCTCACCTCTTACTGCCTGACCAGAGATGTCATTAAGAAGATAAGCTTCTTTCTTGATCCAAACCCCATCTTTTTTCAGCTTCTTTGTTACACTGTATGAAAGGTTATTGAATTCAAGGCCATGGCCCGGAATCATCTTCGAGGGTCTAAGTACCACAGAATTTTTTGTAGCAACTGATTTGTCCATGTCCAGTAGACTCTCAAGGCTCCTGTTAGTGTTTGTCCTGCCAAACTTTGCCATTGTGATGATGCTCAGGTGGAGCAACTTTTTGCCCTCCTTTTTGGCTTAGGCCTCAAGAAGTTTTTAAGACCTGAGGATTGAGCTAAAAAATGGTATAAAAGAAGGAGAGGCCGTGTGAAATGTGGACAAAAGGCGATGGTAAAACTCGAAGTAATTTTAGTCTTGGAAGGTTGTGAGTGTTTGTGGACAAGAGGAAGGAGAATGAGCAATCAGACGGCAAGACTTATGAGAAACTTTTACTGAGCCCGTCTCTCTCACTCTCCTTTGGGTTTGTCAGTAACCAGCTTTGTTATTTCCGGATGGTGTTCTGTTTTCGTTTCTTTGTGCACAGGAGACAACTTCCTCTTATTCGACCAAAAAAGAGACAACTTCCTCTTCCGCCGGCGGTTGAGCCCCTTATTTTAGAGTGTGAAAAAACCTCATGACAGAATGTTTCCTAAACCTGTCATTGTTATTCTAAAGTAAACTTGAACACTTCTGAAGATCCTGCTAAACTCGCTAATCCAACTTCAACCTTTTTATTGTATATGATTTTATTTGATGAAATATTCTTAAGGACCGTTCTTCTAGATATTCTAGCCTGCAGGCTGGGATTTGTGCGGCAGCAGGGTTATGTTATTCCTCCTGAGCCCTGCCTGCACCATGGCTAGAAACATATGGTAATTAGTGTCAAAATATTCTTCTTTTTCTCCACCTAGTGCTACAGTGGCTGATTGCTGATCCTGTGATTATTGTTTTACGGGCAAGTTACTATCTACATGGAATTTATATACCTATGTTAACTAAAAACCAATATTCTTGTTTGGTGCAATTGGTGTGTGTACTATGAATGCTGTCTCTTAGCTTTTACTTGGTGGATTTTCTTAGAACAACAAAGAAAACTATATAAAATAAAAAAACATCAAGACAAATTTTAACTCAATTTAATGAACAACAAATATGCGTGTTGACAGCAAATGATTTCTGTTGGCAATGGCTCCAAAGTTAGGGGATGTCCAGAAAAGGTTAAAAAAATTTGGTATCTTTAACTGGAAACATGCAAGGTAGCTGTCTGTATATATGGAAGACCTTAAATCAACCAGGTGTGTGGTTTTTTAATTATATTCTAGAACTTGCCGGCACTCTAGAGAATGAGAGATGCTCCATTTTCTTGGAGAGTGCTTTGTTAATCTTCCAAAGTTTTCCCTTGTATTCTTCAGTTTCTGCTCCCAAGAGTAGGACAAGTTTGAAGCTCATGATATAATGGAGAAGTATGAAGCTTATGCATGACATACGTATCTGTAGCAGTACTTCCAATTTCTGTAAAATCCCAATTTGAGGGATGAATTACATGCTCTCTCGGCATTGGCATGGTTCAACTTCACCCTTGTGTCGATTAGTGACTCGACTCCATGGTGTAATTGAGCCGTGCCAATATAGATTGGGTGCCAAACTCTACTCTCTTTTTTTTTAATCTAGTGTGGGAGTGATGATTTGAACTTGAGACTTCCTTCCAATATTCCGAAGTATGATACCACTACGTTGAGAGAGAGAGAGATGGAGTGCCAAACTTGACTTCTTCTAAGCAATATAAACAGACATCCATCTGCAAAGCACACTGAGCTGCTATATATAGTTCTTTTGTATATAGAAAATTAACTATATTTATGCCACTCAATTTGACAATGTTTCAAAAACAAAACTAAATCCAATATCCCCAATTGCATATATTTTCAATTTCCTCCAATACTCATCTCTGACTTTAATTTCGCATATTTAATTAGTATGCTAAAATCTGATAATGGTTTCATGTGGAATTAAAGTCAGAGATAATAGTATATTATTTACATGTAACACGAAACCAAAGGGATGCATGCATGTTAACATCACAGGTTTTGAGAAGAAGATAAAACGATTCCGTGATTTGGGTCTCTGGTTGGCAGACGATTGAGTGCCCTCTTGGGAGAATATGAAACTGAAAGACCTTCTCTTTCTGTACATGCTCAGTCCAAGTGAAAACTGCGCCTCAGATGCTTCTGATCCTTTGTTTGACCTTCCTGCATGATGCTTTTTTATGTGACAGCTTATGGAAGAAAATTCAGGGTTATCAGCCAAGTGATTCCTATCCCGGCGAATATTTTGTCGGGAAAGACCTATGGGGCTATTGTTTTGTCGGGCAGACCTATCCGGCGATTGTTTTGTCAGAATAGACCTATTTCGGCAAATTATTTTGTCGGGATAGACTTATTCCGGAGATTTATTTGTTGGGATAGACCTATCTCGGCTAATTTTAACGGATAGACCTATTCCGGTGAATTTTTGTTGGGCGCACACACATGCACAAGAATGTTTTCAAAAACTTGTTATTTGTTTTCACCAACAAGAAAATTGTTTTTTAGGGCAAAAATAATCAATTGTTTATTAAACTGAATTAAAAGACCATGATCTGGCTATTCTTAAACTTTTGAACAGGTCACATATTACATTATAGATGTGCTCTTACAGAGGAGGAGCAATTCTGTAAGTACATACTTTACTTCTTTCAGTATTTTATATCAACAATCGCATGCATTTCATGATATCCAAGACTAGTTAAAGGTTAAATGAAATTTAATTTTGATTTTCTTATTAAATAAATATATAAAAAAGAACTTTTTAGGGTAACTATCATAGAAAATCTTTAAGATAACTCCAAGGATATCACCAAAAAAATAAAACTTCTATGGAAAAAAGAAATTAAATTGGGAAAAAAAAATAATTCTTTTGGAAACATATCTTCTCTGGATCAGAGAAAATCTCTAACTGCCCAGGGAAACGGTTGCTCAATGGAGTGATAGAAGGAATTGAAAACAACTCTAGAAATAGAAGTTATTAGCGGCTGTCTAATTGCATTGACTCATTATAAATGTATAAGATAGCGCCACACAAACCAAACCATTCCATTGAACCAACCAAACCTCCTTGTTCCTCTGTCTACTCTCTGTTTGATTTCTCTCTCAAACAAAGCAAACAATCACCAACAACAACAGCCCTCCTCTAAGAAAACCAGAACCAAAACCATGGCTTCAATTTCAAAGCGCTTCTTCTCCTTCCTGTTTGTGATCATTTTCTCTTTACTGGGCTTCGTGGGTTTTTCGCAAGGCCGAAAGCTCAGTGGATTATCAGATCAAGAGGGTACTGGTGGTGGCAGTGGTGCTTCAATGCAATGCGTGCAGAAACTGATTCCTTGTCAACCATTTTTGAAGGCACCCGAGAAGGCCCCTGCAGCATGCTGCTCGCCACTCAAGCAGATGGTTTCCGACGATACCAAGTGCCTCTGCAGCCTCTTCAACAACCCTGGCATGTTGAGCAACCTTAACATAACCCAGGATGATGCCTTGAAGCTTCCCAAGGCTTGTGGTGCCAATGCTGACATTTCAATATGCGAAAAGGGTAATAGAGCTTTCTTCCCCTCTTTTTTCGCTTTTCAGAATGAAACGAAATCATTTAGATTCTATGTGTGATCATATGCTTCCATGGAAAGGAAGGCAACATTTTTATATGAAGCTCTGATATCACAATCAGAATTTTTATCGAAAAGTTGTCTTCTTTATTAGGTAGGTAATGACTAAATTCATGGAAATGGGCTTTTCCATACATTAATATATACATATGTTATACATGTATGGATATATAGGCACATATATGTAAAATCAGGGTTGTGCTTGGTCAAAAAATTGGACATCAATTATACTTGCAACTTTCCATAGGAGCAATACCATTTAAAATTTTCATCCCTTATCCTGATTTCCTGGTATTTGTATCTGTGTTATTGGCACAAAAGCAACCAAAGCTAAAAGTACCATGTTTATAAATTTCCAATACATATGTTCTGTTAAAAACAGAGGACTCCAAGAGTTCTGTCTTCTAAATCTGTTTTTACTCATATTTGTACTATTTAGTGGCAAGTAAGAGAAGCAGGCCAATTACCTTGTTCACTAGTGAATGTTGAAATAAGTTTGTTAACAGACAATTCAAGCTTCATATATGATTGTTATTTTCCATCACAGATGCATCATCAAGTACTTCACCAGCAGCTACACCGGCTTCCAACAATAGTAAGTTCCTAGTACCTTTTATTAGCTCATTTTCAATATTTAAGTGATGGCTAAACATTTAATACACTCAACTAGTTGGATTTCAGATCAGTTATGCATGACATAAACATCAAACATGCCGCCTTTTCTAAGCTTGACAGTCAGATTAGTGTCTGTGCTGAACTCAATACGTGACATTGAAAATGGATTGTTTTCTTCTGTCAGGTTCTTCCTCAAGCAGTTCCAAGAGTGCAGCTTATGCACCCTCTTACTTTGGCGGATCGGGTTTTGCTGCCTTCTTCATGGCTTTAATCATTACATTTACAGCATTTTAGGAATTCCGTTTTGGTAATTCAGCCAAGAGCTATATCATCTGTTGTACTCAAAATCTGGGAGTTGCTTTAAATCACCAACAACAGAGCTTGTGCCTTGTTATCTGTTTTGATGATTCTTGTAATCTAATGCCAATGTTATTCCTTTTGACCGACTACACAAAAAGTTTCTTAGGTTAGTTGCTTCAAAGTTTGAATGGTTTATTTCTTTGGATGGCTCAAGTCTACATTTCTTAGAAACAAAAACTTCCAATACTTGGCCAGGTAATTTCCAATTAACTTTCAAAGTGAAAAAAAACTAGTCTCTTTTCTCTGCACTGCACATATTCTGGCATCTTGGTATTGACTTAAAATCAAGAACAATATTACTGCATAAACAATAAAAGCAGTTTAAACTAAAATGTGAAATTTGATAATTACCAAACTAATAAAAATGAAAACGACGTTCCTGCTTTAAAATTGGAACTAAAATTCCCAGAAATTCATGTCAAAATATTAGAAAAATCTACGAGCGTCTGAATGCAAAAGCCGCAAATGGTGAAGCGACAGCTGCAAGCATAGATGCTCACAAGTTTCGGCAACGAAAAGGGCTGACTGCGTTATCAGTCCTCAAATATAGAGGACTACACGCGTCATTGACGCCCAAGTTGCCTTTTTTATTCTAATTGAACTCAAATTGAATATCAAAAAGAAAATGAAAACCAAAACCAGTGAATGGATCCAAAATATGATTATAGAAACGAGAGAGAATTATGCAATCACCAACAGGCTGCTCCATCATTCACAGCTACCATTGGAAGGAGGGAGATGAGATTAGAAGAAAATTAAGGTTTATAAAGAGGAATTCTTTGGGGTGTAGTAATAGTAGGCAAAAGTCACTTATAGTCCTTGTGGTTTCTACCACTTTTTACCACTAAGCGACCCCTGGTTTGATTTGATTAATTTTGTCATCGCTTTCAATTTAAGCATTTAAGTCCAATCTCCAATTTCTGTCAAATTAGGTTAACTCTGTTACTTGTTGAAGGGCATTTAAGTCCAAAACAAGAAAAATATAAATAATAAATAATAAATAATAATAAAAATAAAAAAGAGGAAAAAGATAAGGGGAAAAGAACCCGTCAGCCACACCATCACTCCCACCAGCGTCAGCCACACCACCACTCCCACCAGCCCACACGCCAACCACCATACTCCGCCATCTCCTCAACCCAGTACAACTCCACCATCGCCATTACCATCTCTCTCCCTTCTTTTTTTTTTTTTCCTTTTTTTGAATTCCGACAACAACAACAGAGAATTTTTGTTCCTCAAAACACCTATTTGCTGAAATCACACCACAACAAATATGTTTTCGGCAGCTTTTTGAAATTCAACTCTTTGCTGAATTGTTTGTTCCTCAGAGAATATCACAACAAGGACAGCCAAACAATCCATATGGGTCATATATCCATGGTTTTTCCTCTCCCGAGTGAATTTGTTTGTACAAATCACAAGTCTCCTATCCCATACATCAGAAAGCTCTTTTGCATTGAATAGATTGAAAAGAGATGTTAAATCATGCAACAAGCCAACAAAACTGGATGAATACAAAACAACAAATAAATGACAAAAGAATACAAAAGGCACCGATTGAAGTGCCCTCAATTTCCAATCATGTCAAAAAGTTGGAAGTTTCACAACGTAATCAAAGAAAAAGAGACGAACCCATCACAACCCCACCAACAAATTGAAGAGCATGATTAGAACGACAACGAAATCGAAGAAGTCCAGTGCCAAATAGTAGTCTCCCGACTTTCCGGACAGCTCGAGACCTTCGAATAGCAGCCAAGTTCTGCTATGGCATTAAGATCGAGGTGGTGGAGTTGTACTGGGTTGGGGAGATTGGGGCGTGTGTGGTGGTTGGCGTGTGGGCTGGTGGGGGTGGTGGTGTAGCAAACGGTTTATCTTCTCTTCACCTTCTCTTTTTCCTTTTTTTTATTTTTATCTTTCTTGTTTTTGACCGAAATGCCCCTCAAAAAGTAACATTAGTTAACCTAATTTGACAGAAATTGGAAATTGGACTTGAATTGCTTAAATTGAAAAACACAAGAATAAAAATGATCAAATTGAAACCACAGGGACCTTAGTTGTAAAAGTGGTAAACCACATGGACAGAAAGTAATGTTTTGCCGTAATAGTATGGCTTGCTTCGAACCCTAGCTTGGACGTTGGGGTTGGGCCATTAAAACAGTCTTTTTGGGCATTTACTTTTCTTGGGCTTCAATTGGGTTTGAAGTTTCGACCCCTTTAAACCACAAAGGTGTCCACTTTGCAACCTCACGCACTTAGAATTTCAGTCTCGATAGTCATAAAGTTTGAAACTTTGAAGCAGGTATAGGCAGGCATATATAAGCTTAAGGCCTCATCGATCACAAGCAACAAACACAACCAAATGCCAGATTCATCAATATGGCAGCAAAAACCTCCATTGCTAAAACCATAACTAAGCTTTATTGTAGTGGCTCCCCCCCTTCTTTCTCCAAACATTTGGTCCCACTACCACCACCGTCACTCTCATTATCTCCTTCCTTCTTCAGCTCCTCGCCTGCTGTCTCCTCAGTACCCGAGTCTCAATCAACGCTCTCTTCCCAAGCTCCAGGTGGGTCTCTGTGTTCTTTGTTTGTTTTCTGCTTCTGGGTCCGTCGTAATTTGATCAAAATGTTGATGCTTTATTTATTATTAAGCCTTTCCGTTTCTTTTCTTTGTTTTGTTTAGAGACGGAAAGGTCGAGATGGTCCAAATGGCTGCTGTTTCTTCCTGGAGCTGTCTCTTTTGGCCTTGGCACTTGGCAGATCTTCAGAAGGCAAGAGAAGGTGGTGTTTTTATCTTGCTAGCAAATTTAGCAATCTTAGAGATTGATCTTAGTAATACATATATTACTATTCAACAATTTTAGTTGTCCTCGTGTACGAGCTTATTTATGATAGTTAAGCTTTTTGAGCTCACACCTTAAGAAATGGCTTGAAGCAATTACGTTCAGTATTAACATGTTGTTAGGCAAAGATGCCAGACATTGAAACTTAAGCCGACCATCATCAATAGAGGAAAGAAATGTGGTACTGAACTGGAATTAGTCCTACAAAAGTGGAATCTAGGATCTGGTTATGGAATTAGGTTTTATTTTGCATCTAGTGGCCACTCTCAAGAATGAATTCCACGTGCATTTAATATTCAACCTTACAATTGCATCAAAGAATGACCCCTATTAACAAGTCTCTTTTGTTACAGATAAAAATGTTAGATTACAGACAGAAGAGGTTGGAAATGGAACCTGTAAACTTCAACAATGTCTCACTGTCAAGTGAAGAATTGGATCATTTGGAGTTTAGGAGGGTGATATGCAAAGGATATTTTGATGAGGAAAGGTCAATCTATGTGGGCCCTCGTTCAAGAAGCGTTTCCGGAGTCACTGAAAATGGCTACTATGTCATCACACCTCTTGTGCCGGTCTCTGACAAACCTGAGCGGTAAATGCTATTGGAGTTTCGTAGATTTCATAAACCATGTTGATATAATGAACCAGCTACATATCACTTCACTTGCTTTTCTCTCTCTTTAAGTGCTTCAAGGGCCTTGACTATTAAACAGGGTATTTCAAATTAAAATAACTGTTTCAATCATTTCGAGTAGCTGCACTTTGGGTTGCAATCCAGTATTAATCATTAGTTTGATTTCGTTAAACATTGGATTGATACCCCTTGAGAAGCTCTAATCCATTGGTTTTCTCTTGTGTGTGTGTTGTCTTAATTAAACGTGTCATTGATTATTTTCCAGATTTCTTGTGGACTGTAATCATTACCAACTGAGCAGCTCAAATGGGAAGTAGTAATATTGTATTTGCACTGAGGAGTAAAAGAAAATATGATAACTCAGTTGCAAGGATTTAATGTGAAGGTGCAACTTTTATGAACTGATGCTTCAGTGTCAAACTGAGGCTCTAATAGAGTTGGGTATATCCTTGGTTGGAAACAAACAGTTCTTTGTACTGGAATGTATAGGGTTCTAAGTTCTAACATTATAGATTCCATTACGCCTCACATAATATCATGTTTTGATAGTAATTTTATTTGTGATTGTGACTTTCAAGCAAATTGCAATGCTTATCTGTTAGCTGATCTGATGATCATCTTAAATAAAAAATTTCCAGTGTGCAGCCACCAATTTTAGTCAACAGAGGATGGGTACCCCGAAGTTGGAAAGAAAAGTCTTCAGAAGTTCATGAAGATGGTGAACAACCTTCTAATGTAGCACCCTCCTCTGTTCAAGAGAATGAAAGAAGGTCTTGGTGGAGGTTCTGGACGAAGAAGTCTAAAGTCGTTGAGGTTGTTTGTTTTCATTATTTCAATAGTTGCTTGATGGGGAGAACATTGAAGATCTAATCTTAATTTCGTGTAACTTACAGGATCAGCAGACCCCTGCTTTTGCTCCTGTTGAAATTGTTGGAGTAGTTCGAGGGAGTGAGAAGCCTAGCATATTTGTTCCACCAAATGATCCAAAATCCTCCCAGTGGTTCTATGTTGATGTTCCTGCAATTGCTTGTACTTGTGGCCTCCTTGAGGATACTGTTTACATCGAAGACATAAATGAAAATGTCAATCCGAGTAACCCTTACCCGGTTCCAAAGGATGTAGGTACCTTGATTCGGAGTTCAGTCATGCCTCAGGACCATCTAAATTATACGTTGACATGGTATACTTTTGTATCTCTGTGTTAATATTTGCATTTATCAACTGATCATCTTTTCCAATATAAAAAAAAAATGATTATCGTTTCATTTATGATGTATGCTGCTATGTGATACCTTAAATTCCTTGATGCCAAAGGGTTTTGTTTCCATTTTGTTTGAGAATTATTAGGACTTAGATGCAATCTATCTCTAATACTTGCTTTATCTTGGGCAGGTATTCCCTGTCTGCAGCAGTTACATTCATGGCTTTCAAGAGACTAAGACCCAAAAAGACCCGGAGATAGCAGCAGAGACTTCTTCATAAGAGATTTGAGTTCTACTGAATTCTCTCTATTGTATGAAAGAATATGGTCTCCAAAAATATTGAGTTGTCAAATTTATTTTGTGTGTACTGTCATCGAACTCATCAGCAACAACCCTTATTTTTTGATTGGCAACTGGAAATATTTCCAGGTTGGAGTGCCAGTTAGGCTTTGCTGATTTGAAGTTGAATGTTGGCAGCCAACAAGGAAAATAATATTTTCAACATCTGAGGACCCCTAACGCCTGTAAGAGACTTTCTACGTCGTTCGTGATGTAGAACAACGAAAATGTCTCCTTTAACACAATTTTGTAATTTTTCTTTTTGGTAATATGATACATTTTTGTTTCGGGGTCTTCTTTGTTAACTGCGTTTATTCATACAATCCCATGTTTATATGCGATTCCTTTTTCTTCTGTGTTCCTTTTACATTTTCATCTTCCATCGCGGTCAGGAATACAAGCCATAACTCGTAATGAATGTAAACGCCTAAGCCATAACTGAGCATTTGAGCTGGTGCATGCCATGTGATATCTCAGGCATCTCCACAGAAAAGCTCAAACTCGTTGGAAAATGGATTATATTCAAATCAAATAACATGCTTAAGTTACCATAAACAATTTACAACAAGCACAATGTAGAAATGGAAAGGGGAAAAAGGTGAAAAAAAAAAAAAAGGGAAGTAAGACGAACATGACCAAAATGTCAATTTCCTTCTCTGATGTTGTACACTATACAGAACTGTACAAGAATACAAAAACTCCATACTCACCCTATAATTTTATTCCAACACATATTTGAAAAATAGGCTATATGGGGCACTACACAAGCAATATGATGGCAATACAAGAGTAATACAATGAGAATACATTAGCAATACGATGGCAATATATGTTCAATAAAGAGGCAATATTAATACAATGAGGATTGATTACAAAATGTTACCTAACCCTTATGTTTGTACATTCAAAATACATGACACCAAGTGAAACAAAGTACCACAAAATAAACCCAACATATGTATTGTAATATGGTGATACCATCGTCGCATAATCACGAAACATTTTGAACTTGCTGTCGAAAGTTTCAACCATTTCATGGTTAAACCCTGGCGATTGTTTGAATTGCTTCACAGCTTCTCTTGAAGTACTCCTGGCATATGAAAGGAGAAAAAATATATATAATTTAGGGTCTTTAAAATTCAGTTTCATAAGAAGATAACAAACTAACAAATGGAACCGGTAGCAAAAAAACAGAAGCAGATAATGAAAACATAATATAGGACTCAAAAATTAAAACAAGGGAAAGATAATGAATATTGTCTAAAATTACGTTACATAAGAAATGCATGTTAAAATTTATGTTTATTCACATTAAAAAGTCACAGATGCTCTAGTTTTGATGGCGTTTCCAGCTGCTAGATTACTGGAGTTGGTGACTCTCCCTTTCCAATTTTTCATCATTTAGCTCTGTAATCTCACCAGCCAAACAAATTGATCAAACAAAAACTTATTTATTGCTAGATGAATTTGTTTCAACAAGTAAACAGCACCCGAATCACTTAACTCAAGTTTTGTTAACTTGAGCTTTACAGTAAAGGTTGCAAACTTGTACTGCTGATAATTGGTTCTAAAAGAAAATTACTTAAAACTCAAACAAAAATATGGCAATAATCAACTATATGAAGAGTATGTACTTCCTCAACCAGCCATGGCTGCATCTGCCTCCTTTGTGGTTTTTTTTGTTTTAATTGTAAATTTTATAAATCTTTTTTCTATTTTTTTTTCTTTTGATTTTATGCATTTAACTTTTAATTTATTCGAAAATACAAATATACCCTTGGTATAAACGGAGAATTGGATGAAATCATCTAAAATCTAACGGCAAGTGTGAAATTGGTCATTTCAATTAATTTGGGTTAAATTATCTAACTTTTTAATTCAAGGAGTTAAGTTTGACTGGGGTCCTAGTTCGGGGAGTCTTGCAATTTACTCTTTTAAATTCAGCTTCTTTTTTAGTATTGTTACTAATTAGTCACTTCGTGTTAAACACCCAATATTTTGTATGACAATAAGCAAATAATTAGAATCTGGATAGTGGGAATTACTCATTAATTCACAATATAATCAAAACCGACGAGAATTGTAACATAACCGTTTCAAGTTAACAGTAAATCAGCCCAACAAACCAACAAATTAATTAATTTTTTTTAAAGAACAAATATTTTCAAAGAGGGGAAAAAGAAGCATACCAGGAGATGAGGAGGAAGGATTTGGGAATTTAGGGGAGAAAATTAAGTGTGAAAAGGGTAATAGGGGTGCGATAAGAAGGTATTTATAGCCGCCATATTTATAAGGTTAAATTTTTTTTGTCATTTTACAATATTTACTCAAGCCGATGCCAAGCCACCAATTTCCCAAGATTTTACCAGCTGGCAGGGAAACAAACTAAATGGGAGAAATAAAAACAATCAAAAGAATGAAATGAATATAAAACTAACAAAACCGTAGGTGGGGGTTAAAGAAAAGGCTCCATTCATGATATACATCTTACAAGCAAAGGAGAAACAGTCATCCCTGCATGGATTGCCTTCAGCAATGCCACAAACTTGAAAGGACTCTCGTCGGAAAACCACTGCAGCTTCCACGTCATTGAGCCTGGAGCTATCTTCTTCTCATTTACACTTGAGTCTAAAATGTCAGCTTTGGCTGAGCCTGAGGGGCAGAACTCCGACATCGCACACTCAACAGCTAAGGTTACACGCCGACTTTCCCTGACATCAACAACCTGGAAATACAGTCCAGACTATGAGCACAAATGGGGTATGATAGTCTAGAACTCGCCTATTCAGTGAATGACAACAAACATGCAAATTAAGGGAAAGAGCTACAGTTAATTAGAGGCATTACCAACTCAGATATGTCCGCAATAGAGCAACACAAATCAAGTGAAAAATATGGTGGCAAAGATGCAGCCACAGATAAAGATCTAAACTGCATAAGGTCTTCAAAGCACACAAATACATGCTCTCCAGCCACAAATAATGATCTTGAAAACCATGATTCACCTGTCAGATTTGAGATAACAACGTTATCAAGCAAGAAATCATTATTATTTTTGAAGGCCGGGCATTCTTTGAAAATTAGGCTGCAAAACTGAAGTTCAAGGAATGTAAAGTAAAACTTCATCATTACAAGTGTTCTCGACATGCTTCCAAACTGCTTTCATCAGTAAATTTCATCAAACCTAACTGTAATGTAACAAAATCTTATATTATGGAAATACCTTTATTTTAAAAAAAATTCTACATGTCTACCAAAATGCTTATTATGTATTCCCTTTCTATGTATTTCAAGTCATGACATGATTACACTCGTCGACTATTAAAAAGTAAAAACTGATGACCAGACTGAACTATTTAGACTCGTACCTTCATTATAACTACACCAAAACTGCACCATAGAATACTGGAATATGCTCACTTTTGAACCTCCACATATTTGTTTCTCAAACAACTCAACCTGAACCTGCTCCAAACTGCCATTTAAATTTCCAAAACCCCAGTCTATCATAACAAAGAAATCAAAAGATGCACATCAAAATGGAATAACTTAAGTATAAAACCAAATATACATTAGACACATGTGTACATAAATACATAGTCGTAAGACCAACAAAACTTTCAAAATTATATCTGAAAGGAAAAAATAACTACCTTCTCAAACAAAATTCATCATTTGGAGCAAAAGAATCAATAACTTTTAAAATAGAAAGTAATTGTCTTGATTTATCAATGCTTCTGGTTTTAAACAGGTACGTTGCGCTCCCCTCCACATACACCCTATGCAAACAGAGAAACAAAATTGTTAGAAAAGTGTTCCCTGTTAGGTTCCATATGTTGTTTAAGTACCACAATTTACTAACCTGACAACATGGAGCCCTATACCAACTACAACCTCCCTGATGTCTTCAACCTTGTGGCAACCCTGTAAATTTAAAATAGTGCCTGCAAAACAAGATCACCCTGGAAATCAATAGCCATATAGCTAACCAAACAGAAAATTAAATTGTCCCAGTAACCATTGGCAAAAGAGAAAATGTAATGAAATATAAGTCACTCGCAAAGACCTCGTAACCTAACCTGACTCATCGCCTGCAACACCAATGAGTAGTACATACAGCTTGTTTTCACTGCTAAGTAAAACAGCAACTTCTCTGTGTGTAAAATGAAAGAATATAAGCATATAAAAGCAGAAAAAGTCTGAAAATATGACCCAACATGAGCCCCATTGTTAAAATGTACGGGAAAACATTCATATGGACAATATCATGTATACTATTGAACTATAAAAAGAAAGTTTCAAAAGGTTCACCTTTCTATCTGAAGAGAATCCAGCTCAAGTATACAACAACAACACATACACTGCTTACTAATCTCATGATTTCCCAAATCTGCAACATTTGTATTGAAATAACGCTCAATAAAATCATCAATTCCTGAAGACAGGCATTCAGCCCCAGAAGATCCATTAGCATAATCAATTAGTGGGATATTACTTCTATTTTCCAGCATCTGTTTCTCATCAATGACTTCGTGGAAATCACACCCGTAAAAATGTTGCTTCTCTTGCTTATTTTCCACTTGTGCTACATGATTATCAAGGTTGCCATTTAATTTGGGTGATAGTTCTGCCTGCCTTATCATGTTTTCATCATCTAGTAGTGCAACAACTCTTCTTTTAGTTTTCTGTCCGCCTTTTCTCCTCTCCAACAAATCACCCTCTTCATTAATGCAATGAGCATTTTCAACATCATGAGCAGCAGCATGAACATCATTGATTGATGATTGCAAAGAGTGGTCCAGATTTAAAAATTCCTGCATACTGGATGTTTGGTCTACACATTTTCCAACTGAATGTTTGTCATTTTCTCTTACATGAGGAACCTCATGTTGTATGCCATAATACTTGAAACGATCTGAATATGGGTGTTCTTCAGAATTCTTATTCAACCAGTTCTCATTCAGTAAGTGATGAACTTCAGGAGCTGACTGCTTAGATTCACTATTATCATCTTCGCTGCAGCTGGTATTACTATCAGATGATGCCACTGAATAGGACTCTGCGGATAACTGTAAAATTTCCTCCTCTAAGTTATGGCGACGGTGAAGAATGTCCTCTTGATAATGAGGTGGTGATCCTGGGAAAGCAGACAATGAATAAGACTCTGAAATATCATCAATGACAGACAATGCAGACATGCTCAAATTTTCGACCATCTTATAACTTCTTTGAGTGGTGAATGAGTAAGCATCGGAACTTTTAGTTTGTGCACTGACAGTACTAGTCCCTTCATGAGAATAAACTTTTACATCCTCCTTTAGATATCTACTATCGATACCAACTGGGCTGACCCCACCAGCATTCCCCATTGAACCAGTTTGGTCAAAGTGACGGGCATGCGAACCAGTAGTTACATCCAAGAAGGACCTATCTGATTCTAAAACATTTGTACTACTCTCATCTCCTGATGCTTGAACATAGTCTGAAACATATCTTGATTTTTCACCGAGCTGGGTCCAGCTAGCCTTGGATTTGATATAATTTTCCCTCTCGACATGCAACGTATCCCCACTATATCTACTGCTGTCTGCAATATTCTCAGAAGCATGATCCAACCATTCCTTGAACTCCCGCAACCAAAGAACAGATCGCTCTTGCTTCATTCGCTCAACTCTAGTCATTAAATCAACAATTTCAGCTTCATCATCAGACATCACAATTTCCTCTCTGCTTTGAATCTCATTGTCACAAGACACAGACTCCTGGTCAGAACATAGATATGTGCTCTCTTCTTCATTCACAATAGAAGCAAGACGCGATACCTTTTTCTGCAAAAAAGAAGAAGTAACAATGCAAGATTTTACAATTGTTTACTCGATAATTGAGTAGATGAACATAGAACAGATATTTTACAACAAAAAAGTACACTTGATTCACTCGACATATAGGAAAGATTTCACTAAAGAAGAAGATTAGATTTACATTAAGCAACAAAGCTCAGGCACATTCACTTTGCCCCCATACTTATGTATGGGTACTGGGTAGGCAGATGTTCAATCAAATTCATGGGTAAAGAACAATCCTCCCCAATATCATGGTGTCAGTATGATTTTTTTATACTACTACTCATAAAAGACTCACAACAACTCTAATAGTGACCTACCCTTCTTCTGTTGATACTTGATTCTCTTTCAGGATCACACTTTGCAGGAGAATAAAACCCAAAGCTGGCAGGTCGCTTTTGCCGGCTGGCAATAATAAGTTGCCTCTTCCAAAATTCTCTGGTACTGATTTCCTTATCATCTAACTTCAACTAATCAGCCATACAACCGGAAAAAAAAATACAAATTGGAAAACATAATTAGCAAATGACAAGAAATAGTAACGAATGCTTCGAACTTTTATGACACACAACTTGTGCGTCTATGTATTTCAGGTCCAAAAGAATGAAGAAATATAATCCAAAAAGAAAAATAAGATAAATCATAACTTACTTTTTCTGGATTAGTGAGGTAGCTGAATACGTGTGACCGATACCAACGGGCACAACATAATGGATTCCCTTCCAACCACAAGCTTTGTATAGCTGGGAGTCCAGCCAGGTATTCTAACTCTGAAAAATTGGAAATGATATTGTAGGAAACATCAAGCCCTTCAAGTGACTTCAAATTCTCAATCCCACGCAATGTAGTTAGAGCATTGTTCCTCAAAACAAGTTTAAGTATGTGACAGGTGACCTGCATGGTCCAGCAACATCGGAGTATGGGTCGAAATCTAATTCCTAAATAAAAAATATAAAGCACAGACAAAATATTTGGGACTCAAACTATAGAAAAAGCAGTTCCCAGTAAATTGAAAAAATAAATGTCTCCGAGCATTGAAATCTAGTGCTAAAACTCGGTACCTCACTAATTGACGAAATTGTTCTGAGCTGATTGAAACCAAGGTCCAGGTGCTTCAATTTGACACATTTGCGAAGATTATCAATCTTTGCAAACTTGTTTCGGCTTAGGTCAAGAGTTTCAACAGCAGGAAGAAGTTGCAAAGACTCATCCATGAGAACCAAGCCATTACAAGCACATGAGACAAATGACAAGCGGTTCCACTGCGGTGAGTCCTTTATCTCTGCAATTCTACTCGCAAACACATGCCGCAGAGCATCCTAAAATATTTTGTCACAATTTCAGTCATATCAAATCAATGAGCATGTGATAGATACATAATTTAAGAACTTTAAATGCTCATTAAGTAGCTGAGAAAAAGAGATGTCACGAGGAAACCAGAGCAAAATCTATAAAAACTCACAGTGGAATTATGACAAATGATCTTCTCCAAGGTGTGCCTCAACTCGAGCAAGCCTTTTGCGGCGGAGGTGGACAAATCGCATCCTCGAAGCTCCAAAACCCTAAGCCTCCCAAACGGCCAAAACGAAAGCGGCGTAGGGTCTCTGGCCGGAGGCGGCAATACCGAAACGACCTTGAGGGAGGTCAAGAGCCTGAGAATCCTCTGAAGCTGCTCTAGCGCTCGGTGGTCGCCGAGGTCAGAGACGTAGGCTCGGAGATAGTCGACGGGAGCGCCGGCCAGGAGGCTCTCGAGCTCCAGAAGGGCCTCGAGCCGCGAGTTCACGTAGTGGAAGCCCGCCGGGTTCAGCTTGAGCACTAGGCTTCCGTCGATCAAAGAACCGGCTTGTTGCTCCACGAAGTGGACCAGCTTCTCCAGGTACCGATCTCCGGTGACAACCGCCATTGAAATTTGGCGCTTTCTTCAGGTCAAATTCGGAATTTCACTACGCGGAATCGCATGCCTGTAAAACGGCTTGCTTGTGTTGTGTTATCAGCGTGTGTAATACGAATCTAGAGAGAGAAAGAAGAAGTTTTCAGAGAGAGAGAGAGAAACAGAGGCATGGTGACGGTGGGCTTGGGTGGAAGAGGAGACGGTTTTAGTTCTGGCGAGAAGAACATTACATTAAATGGGTCTAATGATTGAGTTACGCAACACTGATCTCGATTTGGTTGCATTTGGGATTTCAGAAGTTTGAGGAAAATAAAAATAAAACAGAAATGAAGGCGTAATAATTTGGAGACACCTGGCCTACATGCACCTCAACAGTTCTGCTGTTCTGGGATGGGATGGGACCCTCCACGCGTTTGCTGTTCCGTAAACTTGTTTCTTGTTATAAAACTTCGGGCCCGCCACCACTGGCGCTTTCCCGGTTTATTCCACTAGACCGGTTTTTTTGATGTATGTGTACTGAGAGAAATTTAGCATTGTTTTAAGGCAACGATGTCGTTTTGGTTTTATGTTGCAGTGTAGCAGTCATTTGATTAAGCAAGAAGCTTTCAGATCGGTATCCATCCATCCAGCTATCTAGCTAGCTAATAGCTATATGACCACCATACCATAGTTAAGACTTTAAGTAACAATTTAATTATGGTAGCATGTGGGATGTCACGTTGCAACCATGCATTGTTTTAAGGGGAAAACAAGAGAGAAAAAAGTTTGTATTGTTTGCTTGCTTAATTATTTGGTAAAACTAATAAAAGAATCCATTACTCCAAGGTTTAGTATGAGACCTGTCAAACCCAAAAACCAAAGGAAGCCCCACAAACCACACGGCGGGAATATATGTTCACTATGGTACATAGCCCTTGCTATTGCTATTGGTATGCTCAAGCACATTCTGAATTTCACAGGTTGCGAGGCATATGTTGCCCGATGAGTGAGTGCTCTAGAACAAGGGGATATGTACCCCGGAGAGCAAGAATTGTGCTAGCATCAGTCGGGAGTGGATGCGCAAGTGAATGCCAGCCATTCATGAGACGATCTGAGTGGCTGGCTTTCATGAGAGCAATGTCATAAATCAGTGATCTGAACATGCGTTTAGCTTATGCCATTATTGTAGACTAACCCGATTGTGTGAGTGTGTGGATGAAACGGAAATCCGAAGCTTCTTATAATTGGTCCGAAAGAGAGTTGTGGTTAGAAGCATTGTCAAATGTCAACTCTTGCGTGCCAAGTAACTATTAGTCATCATATCACATTCCACTTAATCGATGATAGCTGTGTTTTCCGCTTGCAGACAGGCACACATTGTTTATATGAATCCATCCCCCAGTGAGGAATATGACACACTAAATGTCCCTTTCAAAAATTACTCGAAACCATTTCTATAATTCCTTCCTTTCATATGTAAAGTACATATAATGAGGAGGATTTGAGGTTGTCTATCATTTTTGTCTGTTGTCTTTTATCAGACTTAGAGTACAAATGGGGAAACCTTATAATATATTTGTGAGCTCACTACTCAATATATACAAATGAGGACGCTTCAAGGCTATATAGTGATTGAAGGTAAGTAAATCTTTACTTAACCTGCTCACCTAGGCGTCGCTTCTCTTCCTCAACTTGTTCAAGCAATGCTTCTAGTTCTGCTTCTGTTAGGCCTTCTAACCTCTTCTGCATATCCACAATTTGACCCCTTTGGGTGTTAGAGAGAGAGAGAGAGAGAGAGAGAGAGAGAGATTCTTAATTGTATAATGCTACAAAATTCAAGAAAATTACAGAGAAAGAAAAAATAACTGAATTTGATAGAATTTTGCAAGATATAAGAGAAATTATATAATAATAAATAAATAAAAGATACCTCCATGACTTTGTTCTCATAGTCACGTATTTGCTGTGCATATGTCATTTCCTTATTTGAAACTCGAAAAATATAAGTGGAAATCCATCCAATTGTCAGGCCCAACACCAGTACCAGCTGAACGACATTGCCTGCTTGTAAAGGATCAACTCCAGCAAACTGCATAAAACATCATAGCAAGAAGAATTATATGACTAGAGTAACAATGATAGAAAATTTATGAAAAATAAGAGAATAAAGTAAGTACCTCTAATCCACTTTTCAAGCCGATACCGATACCAGTTACTCCTAGTCCAATCAATAAAACATCCTTCCTTGAGTATCCAAAAGGTTTTTTCTGTTAAAAAAAGAAAGACATAAAGAGATGTAATTAGAACGTCTTTCCTTCCCTGACAGATATGACTGAGTGTTAGAACAAGGCAGGGGACATCTCTCTCCCAAAACCCCCATCCGACTGACTGAAAGGACCAGCTATGTGAAATATACTGGACATACCAACTCCTTGTCCATGTAGGGTTAAAATCTGAGATCTATGCAAGAAGCAAGAACCATACTTCGGACAATAAATCTTATGTTTAGTAAGTACACAACATTTTTAATCCAGATACATCTCAGGACATCAGCTGGTGCTGACAAAAGAAGCCAGTGGGATAAACTCATATTCATGTTACAGAAAAAAAAATGCCAAAACAAATCATTCATTAGTAGTTGCTCATACATGCCTTTGCCTGATCAGAGGAGTCATCTTCAGTGCCATTAGAGTCCGAACTGCTACTTCTGGGGATGGTCATAATTCTGTTGATGCTATTAGATCCTTTTTTGCAAAAAAGGGATGTCTCCTTTCTATATAAGCTGTGAGTTATAACTCTTCCTGATGAATTCAGTATAAAATGCAGCAATATCAGCTAAATGGCCGGTTTTATAAGCAAAAGATTTAATTTGTACGCAATCCTTTTCAATTAACATTGGGAAGTTTGTTGTAGAACACTCCTTGATATCATACTGTATGAATACATATAGATCAGAAATGGAACACAGAAAATCTCAAATAATGTCACATCTGAAGGTAATAGTAATACTAATATGGGAATTATCAAAATGCCTGATACTGTGACCTATGGGCTATAGGAGGCTGGCATTTGCCAATCATAGACTACGTGAACAAAGATTGTTTTGCAGATGCCAGTGATGAGTTTAATTGATAGAGCATTTTGGATAGTTACTGAAGAAGGCCTTCAAGATATGATAATGACAATTTACAGTAAGGCATGGAACACAAAATTTCCATGGTTAAAGAAAGGGACAGTAAACAGAAGAAAAATATGAGCAGCAGCAGTCTAAAGATAACATGTAAACAGACAACAGGGCAATCACACCCTTAAAAGGTACTAATAATGAGCAAAAGATATTCAAATAATTCAGTCCTATAACCAAGCTCAAGTTAGATTACATACGACTCTTGTCCGCTGCCAGACCCATATATCATGCATAACCATCTCAACAGGACAGGCATACAATCTACAACAACCATGGATGACCATTTCAATTGATTCTCGAGTTTTTTTTTTCAACACAAGCTAGATGGTAAGAATGCATATCATTCTCTCTACAATTCCAAAATATTTCTTCTTAGAATGCGCAACCTTTTTACAGTTACTTATAACTTAAACTCTCAGCCGTCTCCAAACACTTCATAGTATTTTGAACAATGTACAGCATGCCATAAACAACTAGTATCAATCAAATGAAAAGCAAAACTGCCCACATTCTATTTAGACTAACCAATACAAGCCAAGGGAAATTTTGGACAATAATAATCAGTGCAGTTTACAAAAATGTCAAATGCAACAGCTCTATAGTAGTAAAAATTAGACCAGAAATTAAAAGGGAAAATCTTTTGGAGTAAACCCAGATAGCTGAAGCTAAAATAACTCAAGACAGGCAAGCACCAACTGACCTCTCACCAAACCATCAAAACCTCTGGCCCTCAATTGAATAGATGGAAGAGCCGAAATACCTACGAAGGAAATCGGTCCTCTTTCACATACTAAACTACAACTTGTAGGGTTTCCTTGTGGAAGAGATGCCATCCCTGCAATGTTGTTCGCATGAGCACACTAAATAAAACAAACCCAAATAAATCCAAGAAAAAAGGAAAAAGATGATTAATTTGAGCATTAAACGCATGAGGGCTAAATAAAATTAAATTGCTTTATCTCTTAAATGAGGCGCCTTTACTTCTTTTTTCTCTCTTTTTATGGTCTTTGCTTACTCGGAGTGGTTGTGGGCTAGCGGCAAAAGAAAGCACAAATCTAATAAAAGAACTTATCTTTTAAAAGAAGAAGAAGAAGAAAATGAAGAATGAATAAGGAGAAAGTACCTACCTGGTAGAGAGAGGGCAGCAGCAGCAGGTGACTCACTGATTGCCGTTATAATGGATTGCAGATGACTGGTATACAGCCCTTCCCTCCATCCTTTAGACTGATTCAGCAATTTTGCCTTGCAGGGTCCCACCTTTTAAAAGATCGGGGAATTGTACCACGTCAGTCAAAGATATTTATTTCTCTATTTTCCTCCTCTTTTTGGTTTTTTTTTTCTTTCAATTTTGATGTTTCTCTGTTCTCCATTTGATGCTGAGTAACTTTCACCTCCCTCTGGCATGATATTTGAGACAGCTTGAATTTTCCTTCCATAATTTTATGACCTTAACATGTCAAATGTTTGGTAAGATAAGATTACTCCTTAAATCAATAATTATGTAACAAAATTTAAATCAGTATATGCTTCATCATCATTTGGTTGTAAAATAACCCACCAAAAGATTTAGTTCAATTTCTTTTTGGAGTCATACTCATATCAAGGATCAAGCTGCTATTAGTTTGACCAATTTACAAAACTGGCTAACATTTCCCAACTAATTAATCATACAGTTTAGATGATATAATAGTTCCAAATCATTAGTAACATGTCTTATGGAATATTATGCATGCTAGCATTGGAAAGTGATTGCATAACTAGCAAAGATTTGACATTCGTCCCGCATCCTGCAAAAATAGGTACACAGAGATATGCAATTGTTTATCTACTCTCTCTCTCTCTCTCTCTCTCTCTCTCTATACCTACATATATACATATGTATATTTGTATATAGTTAGTAGGTGACTGTGTTGAAGGAATAATATCAGAGAAATTGTTGGTTACCATGTCCAATCATTCGTTTGGTGGTGTCCTCAAGTGAGCCCCTTGTACATTGCCCAACCGTTGCTCCATGCTTCACCCCATGTGCCCTCCTTACTGACAAATTGATGAAAATCCTATACAAATCCTGCACAATTAAAATACACGATTGCTAGACGGAGATGTTAGGGTGACTGCTCTGTGCGTTGGATTTCCATGATTCCACCCCATTAATTAAAGTGGGGACTGATTTACAGGATTGCCTAATTGGAAAAACTCAGGTCCCAGCTTACATAACAGCATAAAAATGGTTTAAAGCAAACATAAAATGGTTTTAAAGTTGACAGAGGAGGTGTGGAATTTACATGCTTTCAATGTCACAGAGTGACATGTATCCTCTCTTCCGTAGATAGCCGACAAATCCATCCTTCTTTTCTTCCTCTCTGTCAATCAACTACTCTCAAGCATGCACAAATTTCATTTTATTTATTATATATACTCAAAGAGGCTCTGCCAAATTGCCAACAGCCCCCCATCTACACCATCCATTTCTCTTTCTCTCTCTCTCTCTCTCTCTCATCATCATCAACTACTCTCCCCACCCAAAGAGAAGAAGAAGAAGAAGAAGTAGAAGAAGTAGAAGAAGTTATTCTGTCTTTCAAATTTGTTGTTTTTTCTCATGGGGAACGCAGCAGCTTCTTGTGCTCCTTCATTGGTCATCTCAAGCAGTGGAGTTGTAAAGGTTATGTTTTTGGATGGAAGATTGGAAGTATACACAAGGGCAGTGAAAGCAGCAGAGCTGATGTTAGAGAATCCAGGGCAGTTTGTGTGTGAATCTAGCAGCCTCAAAGTGGGCAACAGGGTTCATGGCCTTACAGCTGATGAAGAGCTCGAAAGGCGCCAATTCTATTTTCTTCTTCCCATGGACCTGCTTTACTCTGTGCTCACACATGAAGAGCTCAGCTCTCTGACTTACAAGGCTTCAAAGGCACTCAAGCACAGAAGTTTCAACAGTTTCAGTAAGATTTTTCCGGTCCTCGGAGAGTTTTGCATGTTTCCTTCAGAAGCCAAGAGATTGGATAAAAATATTGGTGATGTTATTAGTCCTTCAAGCCATTCAGAGCCAATGCTAGTATTAGTGGAGAGGTACTCAAAGCAAAGATCATGGAAGCCTGCATTGGAGACCATTGTTGAAACTCCATCTACACATTAATTAATTTCTCTTTCCATTTTTAATTAAATTTTGGTGTTATTTAATTTGTCTTTGATTCAATATTTAGAAGTAATTAATTAAATATTCATGACCTGGCCTTAAATTGGATCAACAAATCAACTCAACTGAGTCAACATGTACAAAGATTATTAGCTGTTTCTTCTATGGAAAAAGATGTTGGCTTCTTTGTCTTCCTCCCTCCATTTATTCTTCAAGATGGAAAGTGATGGAACCCCTTACCCTCCCTCTTCCAGTCTCTACGCCCAAAGCTAATCAAGCATCAAACCAACCAACCAACAAAAAAAGAAAGGTTAAGTTTCGTTCAAGATTCCATGATGGTGACATTGATATGAATAATGTTTACTTGCACGATATTATTTGCTAAAAATAGCTTAGAGATTTTACCTTACATAAAACTTTTGCCTATAAATTGAATTATGTATAGAAATAGAAATAGAAATAGAAATAGAAAAAAATAAAAAATCATTATTTCATGGAAAAGGCCGAAACTTGCAAAATTTATCTTTTTTTTTCTATTGCCTATTGCTAACCATCCCTCAGTATTTTTTGCTGAAAATATTCAATGACTTGGTAAATACTGAAGAGAGTTGATTTTCTCACTCCTTTTTTGTCCATTTACACTTCTACTGAATATAGGAATGGGAAAATCCACACCCTTAGGCCATCTCCAGTCATAGGGCTAAATGTAGTCCAATGCTAAAAATTTGGCCCTCCAAAATATTAATTTTTTAAAGAATAGTGCAGGGTTAAAATTTTTTTATCTCCAGCCATGCAAGGCTATATTTTAGGGTCCTTCATATTTTATTATTTTAAGAAGCATGAGACCCACAAAAAAATGGATGAATTTAAATGTGCATTATGAAAAGCACATGCATGGGGCCCACAAAAAATTTGGCCTAGGCCAAAGCTAGGCTAAATGTGGCCCAGTTGGAGGGCTAAATGGCCAAATGTGGCCCTCCAAATTTGGCCAAAATTTTATTTAGCCCATGGCTGGAAACGAATTTTGCATTATTTTAGGACTATATTTGGGATATAGCCCATGACTGGAGATGGCCTTACTGAATATACAAATATATTGGATTGCATTTTTATTTCTGCACTTTACTGTTACAACTCTATGCATTACATATTTGTTTTTGTCATGACCCTTCCTTCACTCAATGAACAATCAAATCAATCCCTCCTTTTCATGACTTGGGCTTTACCTTAGCCCACCTTCAATTGAAAGATGAGGAGATGTCGAGTCCCACAAGCCAACCTAATCAAATAAATTATTTGCTTTTTATAGCCTAAGGTGTGTTTGATTATGTGACTTTCTGCAAAGTAAACCAACCACAACTTTTTTTTTTCTCCGAAGATTTGTTTTAAAATATTGTTTTCGGAAAGCGACTTGGCTTCTTTAATGTGACATGGACGGATGGATGGATAATATTAGGATAACAGGGAAAGGAAAAAAAAAACCAAACGCCAATGGCCAAAATTCTACTTTCTATTTTTTTTTTTCTTTCCAGCACTTTCGCATAACAAATAAATACACTAAAATGTTTATGTCATTAAACAGTGAAAAAAGAAGAAAAAAAGGACAAAAAATATCAAACGAAAAAGAGAGAGAGAAAATAAGAGCAAAGAATTCATGCTACACCGCCACTACAGATGGCAGTGATCGAAACCGGGAATCTAGAGAGTACTCCAGCCGTGGATGAAGTGGCAATCCGATCATCAACATTGGACGGTGGAAGCACCCTCCCATCGGCAAACAGTAGCCGTCCATTTCTGGGCTGCCCCACCATGACCCCTTCAAGCTCCGCAGCCGTGTTATAAAACGAATTGTCACCGAATCTCCTCTCCACCTCAAGAAACTCGCCGAGCGAAGCCGGCTTCGTGACGTCGTCTCGGCAGAGGCGCCACCACCTGCGCCGCCGTTCCGCCACCACACCCACGGCTGACGAAGCAGCGGCGTTTTTCTTCTTGGGCTTCTTGGTCTTCCTGGAGCCGCTTCCGCTAGTACTAGCCATGTTGTTGTTGTTGTTGTTGTTGTTGCTGTTGGCTTGGGGGTCTCGGCGGTGTTGGCTCGGGGCTCTGAACGTGATGGCTGGAAAGCTCACTCCCATTAGGGTTCCTAAGGTCGTGCTTCGATCGTGAAAGAATGAGCCTGTAGACTGTCACCAAAAATTCAACAATATATAAAAAATAAGACAAAATTAGTGAGGGATAAAATCAGAGAAAATCTGAATGAAATGAAAAAAGGGGAAATGGGTACCTCGGTGTCGAGATCGGAAGAAGAAATGGAGGAGTTGGTGGGGGATGAGGGTGGAGGTAGCAGATCATTTCTTGGATCTAGCATTTTTCCTCCTTCTGTTTCTGTCTGTGTGTGTTGGTTTGGATTTTTGGAGAGGTCTCTTTTTGATCTTCTTCTGGTTGTATTTTCTGTGTGTTTGAAATTTGAATGTTTATGTGCAATTTAAAGCGTGGAGTGATGAGAGGATGAGATCCATGAGAGATGGTGATAGATAGATGGGATTTAATTTAACTGAAGTTGGATTGTGTTTCAAATCATTAATGTTGGGCTTTGGTGCTTTGTCCTTTTCATAATTTCATCTTCAATTCTAGTCTAAACATTTCTTTTTCCTTACTGGGACACAGGCTTTATAGAATTGGTTAATATCAAATAAGTCCCTCGGGTTTCTATATTATCACTAGTCACCCTGTTTGGTCCTTCAAATTTCAAAGTTACTCTTCTTTACATTTATCCATTTCAGGCTTGGTGCTCATTTCATCCTATGATATTTTGATTATTGGAATTCTTTGCTTTTAAAGACTTATGAACGTGTTTACAATGAGTATATAACTCAAGTAACTAAAAGCATTAATCACTGCGATCAATTGAGGTCTATGATATTTTGATTATTGAAATTCTTTGCTTTTAAAGACTTATGAACGAGTTTACAATGAGTATATAGCTCAAGTGACTAAAAGTATTAATCACTGCGATCAATTGATGTCTTGTGTTCAATTTTCTCCTATGGGACGTAATTTATCAACGAGAAAGACTTTGAAAGCTCCATTGTAGGTAGGGCTGTCAATGGATCGGATCTTGATCCGAATCCGATCCGAATCCGATACAATTAATAGGAGATGGATCTAGTAGTAAGATCCGATGATCCGACATGTATCAACTGCTAACCCGATAAGTTAATCTTGGACTGATTTGAATCAATGATCCGATCCGATAATAATCCGATATATATATATATATATATATATATATTATATCACATTATACATTTATATAAATATAATATATCACATCATACCAAATATAATATAAATAATCAATATAATATATATGCTATGAAAAAACTAATTGTATTGAGAGAGGAATTGTGGTCAGTAAAGAGTATTCAATAGCATATACAAACTTCACGTTTGTCCCCCACACAAGTTTGTTTTTACCTCCATATACAAACTTCAATGCACTTTACTTTGGATTGTCGGTAAGAATATTGAATAGCACAATAATAAAATATATTATCAAGACAAAAGAAAGACAGTGGGCTTATCATTTTTCGGTGGATTTGCTTTCTGATATGTTGCTGCTTCGGGGATCTCCATCAACATGCTCTTCTACTGGTTGAGGCTCCGCAGCAGAAGCCTGAAGGAGACGCCTGAGAGGATGAGGAGGCCTCGAGAAGCATGAGAATGATGCCATGGAGTTTTGCGCCAAGACACCTTCCCATCGCTGCCTGCATTGATTTTGCAACCAGACACCACCAATTCCAAGCACCAAAGATCTGGTATCTTCTCAGCGTTTTTGATGCTAAAGACAGTGTTCATCTGCACGGTCCCTTTTTTTTCTGTGCTCTTTGTTTGTCTACTTCAGTGCTGGCAAAAGACTAGAAATATGCAGATCTCCGTCTCTCTTTTTCCATTTTTTTCCATAGCTCTCCCTTTCTCCTCCTCCTGTTGCTTATTCTCTTCTCCTTACTTTTCTCTTCCCTCTGTCTTCGTCTTCTTCTCTGTGTTTGTCTCCATCTATGGAGGATTTGAAGCCAGCCATGTTTAACTTGAGTTGCTTGTTCATTGTTATCTCTCTAGATCCGAAAAGTTCAATTTGAGCTGCTGAAGAAATTCGGATCGGGTTATCGGATCCGATATCCAATAATCCAACAGATCGGATATGGATCTAGTTGTGAAAGATCCGTCGGATTATCGGATCGGATCGGGTTCTAAATTTTTTTCTATCGGATCGGATCGAATGTAGGCAGATCCGCTCCATCTCCGATCCGTTGACAACCCTAATTGCAGGCAGGTTTTGTCCCAAATTGGAAAAGCTGCCGACACCGTTGACCACAAGAGTCATTGTTCTCTTCATGGATATGGGACCATATGGTGATTTATTACTACTTTAGTCTCAAAGGAAAAATTCAATTAAAGAGCTTTTGTGAATTGTGATTGCGTGGTGGTGAAATGGTTTCGTTTCAAGTCGTTTCAAGCCAAAGAAAAATTGTGATGATGATAATGGTATTGAACTGTGACTCTTCCTGTCCTCCATATTGAGTTGAGGCCAAACAATTCATGTGAAAAAGTTCCATGCACAAGTGGCACTCATTGGCATCACATGAAAAGTCCTAACAGATTATCATTCTCTAATGCTGTTGCCTTGCTACAAATGATCATGGGATGGGATAATCATGATTAGTGTTGTAATCAACCTTTAATTAAAGACTAATTATGCCACTCATCAATATTAATGAATGGTCCTTGTGAATAAGTGTGTGTGATAAATTCTCTGATATTTCATCATGTTAAACAGAGTTTAAGCCTTAATGATGTAATATGGATGCATACAAATAACCAGAATAAGAAAAGGAGGAGGTGAAGAAGAACACAATATGCCTCGACCAGTGACGAACTCGCTGGCTCTGGCCCCTCACAGGCGTGCATGATCTGATCAATGATGGTCATAATTTGTTCCCTGACAATAGCCACCTGCACTGCAGCATTATGCTTTCTTTCCATGGATCCTTTTTAGTCATGGAATATATGTACGGAACCTGGAAATGCCACATTAATCAATTCAATCAACTACTGTAGATCGACCAATTTAATAATTGTTTCTCTGTCACAATATATTCCCTACCACACATGCAAGGCAAGCTATCTTCAAAGTTACCTCCATCATTCTTTTGTAGTTCAGCTGTTAGGAGTAAGGTGGAAAAGACAGCAACAGCAACCCCTCCAAATGGTTGCTTTTTGTGAGGAAAAAAAAAAGATATGTTATCTACCAATATATTTCTTTTTCTATAAACAAAACCTCCAATGTACACCAACAAAACCAAAATCTTTGGTCCGGTTGTTGAACCAGGAAAAAATGCCAACCCTAGCTTCAAACTATGACCACAGTCAATTGATCTACATGGGAGATAAATCATGGATATAGTCATCCCACATTTCAGTAGCAATTGAGTCCCGCAACTGCGAAGTAAACTCCAGTTCTTCTGTCTCAAAAGCAATGTCCATAGCAGAGGCCTCAAAATGCATCATTGGTTCCACCTCTAGCGGGGGCAATGATTCCTCCATTTGCAGTATGGTGTCCTTCTCATACATTTTAAAAATCCAGTCATCTGGTTTCTCCCTACGCATGTAATTGTGTAGGGCACATGCTGCCACAACTAACTTGACTTGTGTTTGTAAGGGGTACGGAGGAGCTGCCATCAGGATAGGGAAGCGTGCCTTTAAAGCCCCAAAAATGCGATCAGATGCATTTCGTAACATCGAGTGTCGTTGATTAAATAGCTCTTTCGCATCTTGAGGGTGATAACCACTAGGAAACTCCTTCAAGTGATAAGGTACACCAGGATATGGAGCAATGAAGCCAGGCATATTTGCATACTTGTTGTCCACCAGGTAGTATCTCCCTGCATAGTTACAAATTTTGTACCCAACACTGCTAGTAAGATTCCACAGTAGTTAGTTACTTTGAAAGAATAAGATTGTTTCCATTTTTTGAAACAAGTTGAGCCCCATGTGTTGCATACATGGGATCCAGCATTTACTTCTAGAACTCACTATGTAACAAGAAAATTATAATCTGGAACGCTATAAAGTCTGCAACCACATCCACCCCCATTATCATGTGAGCTAGCCAAGAGAGAGCTGCTCTCTGTGTTTCAGAAAGTATACCGCGAATTGCTTCTTATGCTCTTTGGAAAAATCATATTTGAAAGGAATATTGGGCAAAGATGTCCACCAAATGTTATAAATGTGTTAGAGAGTTCATATTGTGGCTTGATTGCAATTTCATAGTCTGAAACAACTTTTTTCAAAAGAAAATCACACATTCAAGATATTTAGTGAATGACATGAATTGCGATTTATTATTTTTTTGGTCAAATTTGCGATTTATTATTAGGCAAGCACAGTATGTCCAAATTGACATCACACTCACACCAGTATGCTGCTTATGTTAACGGAATGGTACGCACAGAATCAATACCTTCAGGGGTCTGCAATTTGTTTCGTCTTGTGAGTGCAGAATTTAAAACTTGCAAATCTGATGCAGAGCCTTCCCAACCCGCCAAGACATAATGGAACTTGAGATCAAATGAGCAAGCAGCCAGAACATTTTGTGAAAGTAAGCCATTCTTGTTGCGGAAAGGTCCTTGCTCATCTACGCCTACCATCACTGGGATGTGTATACCATCAACTGCTCCCACACAATCCTATAGGATAAGAATTTTGAAATTGAGAATCACATAGAAAGGAGATACAAATCAGACTTAGTCACCATGAGATTACCTTAAAATATGGATAGAATCTAGGATCTTCTGAAATTTCGGGAGGAACATCAGATCCTGGAGGCTGGAAGAAATCTAATGAAATTGCCCTTATTGCGTTCAACACATTGTTGAAATGACGACTGATGGTTTCTCCTGAATAACGGAATAACTCTTGAACAGCTCGAGTCCGTAGATTATGACCAATTATGAACATGAACATGGCTAATTGCTCTTCAATCTTGATTCGATTTGTGTGGCGCAGTAAGCCTTTTCCTTGCAAAATATCACACAACTTGTAGAAGACATGCTTATCCATGCGAAAATTTTCTAGACAACGTTCATTTTGACCGCTGAGGACTTCATCGATAAACTTCGCACCAGTAGATGCTAAAGCATGAGTGAGTTCCTTTGGTATATAATTCCTGGAGACTGCATCCTTCTCATCATCCGTGCTCTCCATTACAAAACTAACCTTCACAGGGCAATATATGCATTGAATATCAGCAAGCATATGGTGGATTCAAATTTACATAAATGATAGAGCAAAAGGAATAGATTCTATATTTGGAAGAGAATACAACAATGGGAAATTATTGGTTGATAACAACCCTTACCCAACAACATTATATCAAAAGAAATACATGATTTCTAAATGAAAAATTCATTTATGAACAAGAAAGAGTGTCAACTGTCAAACCCCGTAATTCAAAGGAAACCTGTTTCCTCATAAGCATTCTGCAGTACTGATACTTTTGGTGAATCACCTTAAAATTGGAAAATCTATCAATCCAGCAGGAAAACTAAGTAAACCATCATTTTAACAAATGGGGAATCACCTGCATCAATATTTTTAAACACTAGCCCTACTTTTAAGGTCATTTTCTTTGTTACATTCGTAATGATCGTATAGCTCCACCTTAGGTAATTAGATCCCTCACGTCTAAGTAAAAATTGACAATCAGAAGGTAAAACCACACTACCATTTAGCTTGTTTAGCAATAATAGCATTCATACATATATGCCCACACACATGCACGCATCCACCAGATACATACTTAAATGCATATGCAAGTGCCTACATAATAGCACACACATGCATCCACGCAAAGAGAATAAGCTGCTAAGAGATGATACTACACGAAAAGTATACTTCATTCAAGTTACTACTTGAGCATCCACAGCCCGAGAAGATCAGCCTCCAAGAAAGAGGGGAGGCTATAGTATAAGTAATAGCCAAACCAAGACCACACCAACTAGACAAATTTCACAAAAATGACATAATAAAAAGTTCTAAACTAATAACCACAATAACAAAAAATACATGCAGCAAACTGCCAAAACTGCCCGAAAATTTTATCAAACTTGCAGATACAGAAACCCCAAATAAGGGGGTGAGTCATATTTCTGTTTGCTAAGTCCATAATCTTTGTTTTTTTTTCTTAATTTATTTTGTTAAGTCTAATTGAGTATTCTTCTTCCATTTTATTATATACCTATACATGCAGACAGACCTCCACAGCTAAAGCATCAAATTCAAATGGACATGAGTAGGAATTGATGAATTCTTTAACTCCCGAATTACAAATGGAATGAAATTAACCGAATGCAAATTCAAACTCAAAGTTTGCAGTTCAAGTTCAATGACCGAAATCATAATCGTCATTAAATAAAATGCAAATGAAATGAGCACATCGAAATTGAGCCCATACCTGAAGAGAATAGAGCTCCACTAGCTTAGGAGGCAAACGACGCCAATGGTTTGGGCAAAACGAGAGAAATGTGTAGGAAAACAGAATTGCTGGGTTTTTGGATTTGGGGGAGTGGCCTGAGCCACTGAGAAACGTAACGTTCGTTCTCTGTGTGAGTGTTTTTGTACTTTGCAGTCTTTTCTCTTCCTTTTTTTTAATTTTCCACTAAATTTGTACTTGGCAGCTCATAAGTATGCAAGCTCTCCAGACGGGCTGTGGAGGAGGAGGAGGAGGTTTCTCTGACTCACACGGTGACGGCGTGCCAAAACCCAATTTTCTTACAAGTATTCAGAAAGCCCAATGATGCTTCCAAAAGGCCCAATTTTTCGGCCCAAAAAAGGCCCATATCGGCCCTGTCATGTGTTTTCAATTTTTTTTTCTTTAGTTTAATTGTTTTCTGTTTTAAAGAATGAAAATTAAAAATGTTTACAGAAGCAATTTCGGAAAAGTTGGGAGGAATATTATTATGCTCCAATTCTGAAGAGCATCCCAATTGTCAAATATTATCCCATTGTCGTAGTAAATTGAACAAGCTAGGCGGTTCCTTTTATATATATAGTATAGCCGCGCGGCTATACAGTTTTTAAAAAAATAAAAAAACAGAATATAGCCGCGCGGCTATACTCGATTTTATTAATGTTGCTTAAAAAATAGTATAGCTGCGAGGCTATATTTATTTTGACACGTGGGCACCTAATTGTTGGGTGGTCCTTTTTATTTTTATTTTAAATAGTATAGCCGCGTGGCTATACTTGGTTTTTCCTATTTTTTTTTTAAAAAATAGTATCGTCGTGCAGCTATACTTGTTTTTTTCCTAATTTTTTTAAAAAAATAGTATAGTTACTCTTTTTGAAACGTGGCGCTAGACGCTATGCGGGTCCTTATATATATATATATATAGTATGGCCGCACGGCTATACCCCGGATTATTTTTTATGTTTAAAAAAATAGTATAGCCGCTCGGCTATACCCGGTTTTTTAATGTTTCTTAAAAATAGTATAGCTGTGCGGCTATACTTATTTTCACACATGGCCCTTGGGTTTTTTTTGAATATATATAAACATTATAGCCGCTCGGCTATACTAGGTTTTTTATTTTTAAAAAATAGAATAACCGCGCGACTATACACGGTTTTATTAATGTTGCTTAAAAATAGTATAGCCTCTCGGCTATACGTATTTTGACACGTGGGCTTCTAATCATTGGGCGGGTCCTCTTTTGTTTTTTATAAATAGTATAGCCGCCCAGCTATACTCGATTATTTTTATTTTTCAAAATAGTATAGCCGCACGACTTTACTTGGTTTTTTTGTTATATTTTTTTAATAAATAGTATAGCCGGGCGGCTATACTATTTATATATATAATGGCATCCTTTTTTCTTTTAATTTTTTTCTCCGATTTTCGTTTATCGATAAGAGTAGTTTAGAGCATTATTTATTACTATTAGGCCATTACCCGATGTTGAAGAAAAATTTGAACCTCCCAACATAATTTAACCACCACTAATTAGATAATTAGGTTTTATTATTTTAGGTTCGACCCATTCGAGACGCGGTGTCTCTTAATTACAATCCCTTGCTTCAAGGGAACACCCTTTGATTCAATCATAAAGAAACAGAACGTGTGTGTTTGATTTTTGCAGCTGCTCCCAAGTCGAACCTCGGGGTGCCTACATATCCCTTGTGGGAATCAAGCCACTCATAGTTCATAGAATTGCAATGAGTAAATGACTCATTGCAAAGGGGGGAATTTCAATGAATTTGATTCCAAAGTGTTTGAGTGAATTTGGCTGAATAAACCAGGGATTCAAATTTGGTTGATGTTGGCATCTATTGGTATATTAGATTGCCTACATACCCTTGAAGGGATCAAACCAACGTAGTTCGGAAATTTGGAAAATTAATGGGTAAGTGTGGCCCACTAATTAAGAATTTGTATTTGAGATTTGAATTTGGGGGCGATTACGTCTATTGGTATGTTAGATTGCCTACGTACCCTTTCGAAGGGATCAAACCAGCATAGTTCCAAGATTTGGAAAATTAATGAGTAAGTGTGGCCCACTAATTTGTATTTGAGAGATTTGGAAATCAATGGGTAAGTGTGGCCCACTAATTTAGAAATTGTGTTTGGAAATTTGAGGATTTGTGTGGGGATATTTGGTTGTGGTTGCGTCTATTGTAATGCTAGACTGCCTACGTATTCTTAACGGGATCAAACCGGTAGTTCCAAAATTTGAAAATTAATGGGTAAGTATGGCCCACTAATTGAGAATTTGTATTTGAGAGGAAATTAATGGGTAAGTGTGGCCCACTAATTTAGAATTTGAATTTGGTGGTGGTTGCGTCTATTGGGATGCTAGACTGCCTACGTACCCATGATGGGATCAAACCAACGTAGTTCCAAAATTTGGGAAATTAATGGGTAAGTGAGGCCCAATAATTTGGAAATTGTATTTGATAAATTTGGAAATTAATGGGTAAGTGTGGCCCGCTAATTAAGAATTTTGTGCGAGATTATAATTTGGGTGCGATTGCGTCTATTGGTATGTTAGACTGCCTACGTACCATTTTGAAGGGATCAAACCGGCGTAGTTCCAAAATTTGAAAATTAATGGGTAAGTGTGGCCCATTAATTGAGAGTTTTATGTCTTTGAGACAATTTGGAGGGTAGATGACCCATGAGAAAAATTGGAAATTAATGGGTAAATGTGGCCCACTAATTGAGAATTTGTGTCTTTGTGACAATTTAGAGGATAGATGACCCATGAGAAAAATTGAAAATTAATGGGTAAGCGTGGCCCACTAATTTATAATTTGTGTTTGAGATATTTAGATTTAATCTCATTAAAATTTGCACGGGTAGATGACCCATGAGAAAAATTGAAAATTAATGGGTAAGTGTGGCCCACTAATTGAGAATTTGTGTTTGTGATATTTGAATTTAATCTCGTTGAAATTTGCATGGGTAGATGACCCATGAGAAAAATTGGATGGTTTTATACCATTGTCAATGTCCAAGAAAATAATGAGCAATTTTGATGAATCCACTAATTTTCTACAATTGACATTTGCATTTGGACCCAAATATGGCTTTGAGGATTTTTAAAATTAATCCATTAACCATGAAATAGGCATTTGGGCCTCTATAAATTTAATGGGTATTTATTTAAATCACCCATTAAATATTTTGGACTCATGAGAATTAATGGGCAATTTTTGTTCACAACCCATTAATTTATTTTCGGGGCTTGAGACTTTCTTTTTATCAGCTGGCCAATGAGCAAGGCGTCCATATCTGATTGGTACCCAACAGTGAGGGAAGCTGGGAAAGAAAACCAACAGTAAGGCAAGCTGGGAGAGAGCCCACGATAAGGCTTGTTTCTTCTTTTTTGTTTTACTCATTTTCCCTTCAGCTGACATCTTTTACCTCACCCCATGTTGGCCATCACCCATTATTTTGTCTACATGCACATTCAAAGCAAAGTGGCGTACAGCCACTTTCTTCTTCCTTTTTTTGTTTTGTTGGGTTGACTTTTCCTGCTCCTTTTACCTTTGTTTTTGTCTGTTCACACACCACAACCCATTCTTCTGTTGTTTTGATTGTTTGCCAACAGACACAAAACCAAAGTCTGTGTAACGTGGCCTCCAATTACCCATTTGTTTGTTTTTGTCTGTTTGCAAAATAAATGCAGCAGAAACCAAACCTCCATCATCCCTTTTTTGTTGCTGACGGAACACCCCATTCCTTTTTTTTTTCTTGCTTGTTTTGAGAATCAAGGACTTCAACAGATGCTTTAAATTCCCATTTTTTCATTTACAGGGCAGAGAGAAAAAGAAGCGGATTGCTTCAAGCAGAGAGGAAGAGAAGTGGTTTTGTTTAGACAGAGAAAGAAGAAACAAGTTCGAAGGATTTTTCCAAGAACATTTCATTCTGGGTTTCTCACTCATATGAATTTTTATATCCACATAATTTCTGGGTTACCCACCTATGGGTTTGCATCCAAATGTTTTAAGGGTTTCACACCCATGAATTTACATCCACATAATTTAAGGGTTTACACCGCGATTCGCATCCAAACGATTTAAGGATTTCACACCCGCGATTTGAATCCACGATTTATGGGTTTCACACCCGCGATTTAAATCCACATGATTTAAGGATTTCACACCGTGGATTTGCATCTGAATGATTTAAGGGTTTCACACCCATGACGGATTCATCCAAATGATTTAAGGGTTTCACACCCATGGATTTGAATCCACATGATTTGGGTTTCACACCCGTGGATTTGAATCCACATGATTTAAGGGTTTCACACCCGTGGACTTGAATCCACATGATTTAAGGGTTTCATACCCATGACGGATTCATCATCCATAGAATTTGGTTGATGGATTTTATACCCAAAGCAAAGAGGATTTCAAAGCCTTGTTGCAGATGAGGTATTGAGCCTCATTATTTTTTTTATCTGCAGCCTGTCGGCTGCTCCTCCATCTTCTCCCCCTTTTTTTTTCTCCTCCTCCCTCTATATTGTTTATGTAGCCGTGCTTTTGTAGGCTAGATGAAAGAGACTGAGGATGAGATAAGCTCCAATTTTAAAAGCCATCATGATCCCTTCCTTTTCTTTAGGGAAAAGATTGCAATTCCTTGTTGTTTCAAAACATGTGGGCATTAGACCCATCTTTTGAACCATATTTCAAATACTTGCCCAACGTATTGGGCTTATCCATTCCAACATTTGTATTTTTTTTCGGTGAATTTTTTTTGGTTCAACACCCGACTCTCTATTGTCCCATTCTGATTTTTTACTTTTCTAGAGTTATTACCCGTATAAAGAATTAGCAATTTCACGTTTAATAATGTATTATACACGTACCTACATATTTTTTAATAATACATCTATGTTCAACACACGTCTTAAAGACTCGGTAAAGTTCACATTTTTTAAAAAGTAAACTTACAATACTCATATTATATAAGTACGTACATATTTTTCATGTTTAATACACGTATTTTTTTATAAAATTTTGAATAAAACACAGAAAATTCACGTATTATATACATAATTCTCACATATTATTGAATAAAAATAATATATATTAAAAAATATAAATAATTTATATTAAAACATAATATAGTGGTCAAACATTTAAGTTGTAATTTGCCAAAATTTTGTTGAATAAAACACGTGCGTATTTTATTCTTATATTTTCACATTCTATATTTTACTAACTAGAAATGAATGTACAGCCACGCATCTATACTCAATATTTTTCACCTATACTCGGTTTTTATTTTTATTTATTTTAAATAGTATAGCCGTGCGGCTATATTCGGTTTTTTCCTAAAATTTTTTAAAAACTAGTATAGCCGCGTCTCAATAGGAAATGTCCTAAAAGAAAGTTGATTGATGCCTCTTCAGAGAAACGAAATTTCCTAAATTGTCCTTATACAACTATGAATCTTTCTAGTGCTTTCTTCATGTTGTTTGTTTTATGCATTCCTTTTGTTTTTCTTATGTTCAATTTCCTAAATTGTCCTTATGCAACTATGAATCTTTCTAGTGCTTTCTTCATGTTGTTTGTTTTATGCATTCCTTTTGTTTTTCTTATGTTCCAAACAATACTCTTGTATGAAAATGTATACTCATAAAAGATTATTGCAGTTGTTGGGAAGATTCATAGTTTGTTTTTTCTTTCAAGTGGATAAAAGTATTCCACATTTTCTTCCAAATTCTATGTAGTCACGGGTGGCGTAGCCACATACTAGCCTTGAGTGGTCATGCCCCGAACCTACACGTGGCTCTTTGTACATTTAAGAACATTTGTTGTGTTTTATAAAAAAATTTGGAAAAAAAGTTATGTAATGGCCTCCAAACTAAGTTATCACATTTGGCTCCTCCATAAAACTTTTTCTAACTCTCCCTTTCAAGAAAAACTCTCATATAAAGGGATAATATTTTTTGCTATCCTCAACTAATAATGTAGTGACACACAACATAATTTTTCCACATATCATGTAAGTTTTTAGAGTCACAACAAATACTTACTCTCAAAGAAGTGATGAATGATGAATTGATATTTATGGATAAAGCAGCCATTAACTTCCATTATATATCAGGCATTCGAGCCAACGTGGTGTATAATGATTGAACCTAAAACTTTCTCTTTTGTAATTTTTTATTAAAAAATTTATCTTTTAGCACGGATTGGGTTTCTGTTCTGAGTCGATGTCTCGTCATCGCTACGAATGCTAAACGACAAGTGTCATAATTCCACGTGGATATCTCTTTCGTTGGCGGGCTTTACTTTACGCGCCACCCTCCTCCAAGGTCCGAATGGTAATTCTGTACTCTCTACTGCCAAAATATTCAAACATATCAATCAAGCGGCTATTTTAAAATTCAGTATAAACTAAATATATAATAAAACTGAATATTATTAAAAAAGAAGAAAAAAGGAAAAGAAATATTTAAAGAGAGAAAACAAGACTGACGTACAGAGAGTGAAGTTCTACCCCCGCACGCTATTTGGCAAGCGCAGGGAATCTTTGCCACGATGGAAACGTGGATGGCTTAGGTTAGGAATAGGACAATAGCAGGTCTCTTTACAAGTCTGTCGTATATATTTCGTTTCGTTTCGTTTCGTTTCAATTCATTTCAGTGGCTACTACACCACCAACCAAGCTCTGAAATTGACCAGTTGAGTGATTGTCCGTAGCAAAAACTAAGCAGAGCAGAAGAAAGCAGAGCAACAGGGGTCTGGCACTGGCAGCAATGGGGTTCCATGGCGTTGTTGGGTTCGTGGGCTTGGATGACTTGAGCTTGGACTTGGCTTCTTCTCTTATCCGCAGTGGCTACAAAGTCCAAGCTTTCGAGGTTTCCTTCCTTGTTTCCTTTTCTTTGCTCAATTTGTGATTTGAATTATGCTTTTCGGTTTTGTTGGATTTGGATATATTGGAAATGGGAAAAGTGATCTGAGATTCTTACTCAAGAGACTCTTGCAATTTCCTTTCCTGAGATTTATTAAGTGTTGCATATTTCAGTACGTTAATTTATAATGCAATTGTTTCACCTGCAGACGTATGAGCCTTTGATAAACGAGTTTCTAAAACTAGGGGGGATTAGATGTGGCAGCCCAAAGGAGGCAGGGGAAGGTAGAGCAACATCTGACTTCTGCTTGATCATAGTATTATTCTATATTCCTTAGCCAAATGTGTTTGTTTTGGTGGCTGGTCTGGTCATCACATTAAATGCATACATATATATACACACGTACATTCTCTCTCAAAAACTCATCGACACTCCTCATTGTTCACCTACTCATTCATTGATTTGAGTTGATATACATATGAATGTAATTATGAGATTTTAAAAGGGCTTTTAATTAGTTGAAATACAGTAAATTGGTTGAGATATATATACAGTCCCCTTCTATTGAGGGATCTCTCAAAAAAATTTATTTGAGGAACACCCTTTAGGGTCCCCTACGAATATTTTTTCAACGATCCAAACCATCTATTTTTAAGTCTACATTCATAGATCATCCTAGTAAAAAATTAGACAAATCGGAAACCGTTTCGATATCCAATTGTGTCCTACAAAATCAATGAACATGGTGCTTCAAGAAAGTACTAAAATTTCAATAATTCAATTGAGTGGTCATATGATATCGGATTCAAGTGATTTTTTGTAGAGATGATCTTTGAATGAGTATCTACAAAATAGACGGTTTGTATTAGTGAAATACAATACGGAGTGGGCCTACAAGAGTGTCCCTCAAATAAAATTATTTGAGGGATCCCTCATATATATATGTAAATGTATTTGAGTAGACCAACAACTTTAAACATCATCAAACTGACATTTCTTTTTTCTTTTTGTTGGTCTGACTCAAATTCTCATATCTATTTCGGATTGTAAAGTGACAATTTAGAGATAAAGTCAGATCAAAATTTAAAGCTCTGTGTATATTTAATTTACTCTTGGAGTCATTTTAATTAATGCTAAACCAGATGGCCTTTGTTGCCTCTACTATTCATTGAAATTGTGCTGTTTCTGGTTCAGTATGATCATTTCTTATGATGGACTCTCTGATCTTACTTTAAAAAGGGCTGACACACAGATATTCCCCTATCTCTTCTTTCTTATTTTTTTTCTTCAATGGCTTGCAGATGTTGCAGCTTTGATTGTGTTAATATCTCAAGAAGATCAAGTTAATGATGTAACTTTTGGTAATGAGGGTGCATGGAAAAGTCCTTCCGAAGCTTTTGGACATTATATCCCAGATGCCATATTTCTTTATAGTTACTTTGAACATATACTGATTACGTATCTATGTGGGAATGTAGGATTGCAGAAGGATACTGTTGTCATGTTTCGTTCAACAATATTACCATCATATACTCAGAATCTGGAGACGTATTTCACAGGCAATTTAATCCCCAATATTGTTGGCACTATGTGATGATGAGTTGTCTATAAATGTGTTTCTGTCTTGTAGTATTTGTTCCCTGATTTATTGCCAAGAATACATCTTTTTAGTAATGGATATATCTTGGAATACTTGTAATATTCTTCTGGATCAATATCATTTTTTTGAGATTTGAGTTAACACTAACGTTTTTATTTTTCTAGCAGGTGATAGTGAGACAGCTTATCTTGTAGATGTATATGCCACAAAAGGAGTATCTGATGGTTTAAATGGAAAAATCATGGTAAGATTACTTGCTCATCATTAACCCATTCTTGCTTGTAGTGGTGGATGCAAAGGTTCTCCCCTCCCTCTGCCCTCCCAATCATCTAAACTATTTTGGGTTGAGTGCTGATGTTTTTATAACTCCTTAGATTGCTTCCTCAGGAAGTTCAGACGCCATTTTAAAGGCACGATCAGTTCTCTCTGGTAATATTGATTCAAATAAACTAAAATACTGATATTGGAAGATACTTTTAATAAGCCTTTCTTTCTAATGTCTTTATCATCTCTCCCTCAAATTTTCTCTTGCTTACAGCAATGTGTGAAAAGCTTTATGTTTTTGAGGGTGACGTTGGTGCTGGAAGGTGTGCATTCTTCTTCATCTTGTGACCTTTTTACATAATTAAGACTAGAAATAAACTGCATTTTGTTGAGGCGTATATATGCAAGTTTATATATGTATGTTTTCTCCATATAAAAGTGAAGGTACATGTTGCTTTTTGAAGGAAATAATTACTCAACTAATATGTGACATTTCATGGTTGTGCAAATGTATATATTTATTTGTTCCCCCTCCCCCAATATTGTTTGCATACAAAAAATTATTTATATCATGATATTCTAATTTTCATCTTACTGCAGAAAAATTAGGATGGTTAAGGAACTGCTTGAGGGTATTCATCTTGTTGCTTCTTTGGAGGCTATTTCTCTTGGCACTAAGGCTGGTATTCATCCGTGGATAATCTATGATATCATATCTAATGCTGCGGGAAACTCATGGTGCGTGCTTGTGCAGAAAACTTATTTCTATATTTCCTCAAAGATTAAAAGAAGAAAATGTTGTATTGGACTTAAGTCTTAAAACTTACTACAACAGTAGGAAATACAATACATCAAAAACATAAACAGTCTAGGATCTATGTGCTGGAACAATTTTAAAACATAAAGTCTTAAAATTTACTACAACAGTAGGAAATACGGTACATGAAAAACATAAACAGTCTAGGATCTTTGTGCGTGGAACTATTTTTGGACATCCACTAGTGAGATACTCATATTATGTTTAGTGTATTTTTTATCACGTCATTGTGCCACAATTTTAAGTCTTTATTGATTGCAGGGTTTTTAAGAACCATATTCCTCAGTTGTTAAGGGGTGCTGCCAAAGATGATTTCAATACTCTTGTTCAAAAGTTGGTAAGATATACTGCAACCATTTGTGTTTCAAGCTTTGTATCACTCAGTTCCATTTTAAGTACACTTTTCTGCTTTATATTTGGATTGAGTTCAGTCAATGGTGTTGGTTGTTTTCTTTCTAAAGCAACATCTCATATTCTTCCATAACAATCATAACTTTCTTTCTTGTATAAAATTTTATAATGACAGTCTATCAGCTTGCAACCATCTGTCAAATGATTTGCCTCATGATGATGCATAAGTCTAATAGCATGCATAAAAAAATATGGATAAGTCTGTGCTTTCATGCATAATGAAATTTAACTCTTTGGTATTGTTTTAGCATGAATACCAAAGCAATGGTCTATTTGTGCATAGCAGCGGTCAATGACATTTAAATCAAGCTTACTCGGTAATTATTCTATGTAGAAGCTGTTTACTGAAGGAATTATCATCATGTACACATAATGGAAACACAAATAGAAATAGGAATAGGAAGCTTGAAATAGAAATAAAAACAATTCTGACTAAGCAGTAATCTCAAAACTTTTATTGGTGCTAGATAAGTTTATATATTAAATTTTGTATCAGGCTAATTTTGGAATTTGAATTATTAAAGTTTCATTTTAGTCTTTGTCTTGGTGCCTTTCATTTTGTATTTCATTACTTAACACTCATGGAACTTTTTGTATTCAAGAGGATTATATTGGATCTGGCCAAATCGCTTACTTTTCCTCTCCCACTTTTAGCAGTTGCTCATCAACAACTTCTGCTTGGTACGGAATCTTAAAACACACTCGGGTCACTTGTTATTGCTCTATGTTTGGAAATGATCAGCTTTGTGCTTAATACTTTCTCATACATTGCCTTTTTCAGGGTCTTCACATTATAACACAGATGATGAAGATGCTGCATTGATTAAGGTTGTTTTATAACTGAGCTAAAAAGTATCTGATTAAGAGGTTTTTTGGCTTGATTTCCTCCCATGTTACATCAAAATTGTTTTGAAATATGTGTTCATATTTAACATAAGCTTATTCTTTCTTATGTGTGTATACTGTACAACTTTTGTACAGGTTTGGGAAAAGAAACTTGGAGTGGGAATTTCAGATGCAGCAAATGCTGAGACTTACATCCCTGAGCAATTGGCTAGCCACATTGTTGCCAAATCATATACCATCAACCGAGTTGGCTTCATTGGTCTTGGAGAAATGGGATTTGGAATGGCAACTCACCTTTTAAATTCAAACTTTTCTGTTCTTGGTTATGATGTAAGTCATCAGTTCAAACTTCAAATTCTTATTTCATTCTGAAAATTCCCTGATTGGAACAAGAAACTGGTATTTAGTTGAGGCTCTCTTGTATCATTCATTTGCCATCTTTCATGCATAGGTTGTTTTAAATAGTATATCATATGTTCACCTGATTGATTCTTGTCATGTGTGTTTTTATGCTTGTATCTGATATTGTCTTGTAAACCTATGTGCATGTGCATTTAGGGGTTGGTACAGGAACTTGCATGTGTTCGTGTCCATTTATTATGTTTGACCGTCTTGATTAAGTTGCAGATTGATACTAGTTTAAGATACCACTAGAACTGATCTAATTTTCCTCCTTTTGAATGCAGGTATATAAACCAACACTAACTCGATTTGCCAGTGCTGGTGGCTTGATTGGAAGCTCTCCAGCAGAAGTATGCAAAGGTAATTGGAGGCATATTAAAAGTTCTAGAAGTGGAAATAACCTATTTGTTATCTACACAATCCGTTTCTGGTGCAATAACCTGTTTGTTTCGGATGCATTTTCTCACCTAGATGTTGATGTGCTGGTAATAATGGTCACAAACGAAGCTCAAGCTGAGAGCGCTTTATATGGGGATTTTGGTGCCATTTCAGGTAAACAAATTCTTCTCAGCACATCTACTCCATGTTTTATTAGCACTAACCTCATATTCCTGTGTTTTATAGCACTTCCATCCGGTGCTTCTATTATCCTTTCATCCACTGTTTCTCCTGGATTTGTTAGCCGACTAGATCAGCGCTTGCAAAGTATGTCTTTCCGTTCCATGTCACACCATGTTTATGCTTTACTTTGTGATGAAATTATAGTCTTCATTCTGCAAATGTTATAGATGAAGGAAAGAATTTGAAGTTGGTGGATGCTCCTGTTTCTGGTGGTGTTGTGAGAGCCTCCATGGGGACACTTACGGTGTGCAAAAACAACCATTCGTTTTACCCCAATATCTTGTTATTGCTTACTGATCTTTGGACTTATGTGTCTTTTCCAGATTATGGCGTCTGGTTCAGATGAAGCTCTTAAGAGTACTGGTTCAGTCCTCTCAGGTACTAAGCATGTAGTATAAGGTTCATCAGGATTCAGGTTGTAGGGTTGTCATAAATAATTTTGTGACAGCTACTTGGCTATTTGCTTTGAACAGCATTAAGTGAGAAGCTTTATGTTATCAAAGGAGGCTGTGGGGCTGGAAGGTACTTCTGAGTCAACATGTGTTGTATCTTGTGTCTCATTGTCTATTCATATGATTGGAGGTCTATAAAGATATTGTTCAATTCATGATGCATATTGTTCTAGTTTTTCTGGGGAAGTGAAATTCCATTACTTTATTCCTCTTATATTTTGTTCTCTAGTGGTGTAAAGATGGTAAATCAATTGCTTGCTGGAGTTCATATAGCATCGGGAGCTGAGGCAATGGCATTTGGAGCTCGATTGGGTCTTAATACAAGGATTTTGTTTGATTTCATCACAAATAGTGAGGGATCATCCTGGTAACTGTCTTCCTTGTTCTAGTACTTCATTTCTGAAACCTTAAATTTGTTTCATTTAACATGCACATGTTTGCATTTGATTTTTTTCTTTGATGCTTCTAGCCTCCTAGTTTGAGAGGAAACTTGTTGTTGATAAATGTTCCCATTAGGATGTGAGCTAGTAATTGCTTTCCCCTCACACATGAACTTCTTTCTACCACGAGAGGACCCAACACATGGAATTGAACATAATTGGAAGATTGCAAGTTGAAACCAAAAAGATTCAAACTTAAAATTTCCTATTTTGATACCATGAAAAGTTTGTTTGTTTATTACTGTTCTAAAAAAAACATAAGCTTGTAGAATATGGGCAAATTATTGTTTTATATTGGAAACACCCTAAGGCTGTCAATCGTGTTTTATATTGCAGGATGTTTGAAAATCGTGTTCCACACATGCTGGACAATGATTATACTCCGCATTCTGCACTTGATATCTTTGTGAAGGATCTGGTCAGACAGACATCTACCCCGTGCAGTGTTTTGAATAAAAACAACTTATAATTGTAACAAGAGGTTATTATCAGGTTACTATAATCATAGTCTTATCATCTACAGGGAATTGTTTCTCATGAATGTTCAGTCCGAAAAGTTCCTCTTCATATTTCAACTGTTGCCCATCAACTCTTCCTGTCAGGTTCTGTTTAATCTCCTCTCTTTAAAACTGTGGAGACATATTGCATGAGTTAATGGGGATAACCATGCAGAAAAGCAAATTTCTTGTTTACCTGATAACATGTCAGATGTCACAAATGTCAACTTTTCAAAAATTTTAAAATCTAAAACTTAAATGAGATAGGATAGTAAAGATCATTGTCTACACGTAACATGTGGTGGAGAGTGATAAATATAACACTGAAACGTGTAACAGAAACCAGAAATACATGTATGTTGTAATTTGGTTATATCTGAGGAGAATTCTTTTGCACTCAATATGACAAACGTACCCCAAAGGTACCTACCTAGCTACTTGCTAGTGTTTCCTGCCGCCCAAAGATTGTACTGTTCGGCAGGGGCCCCCAGTTTTGAATCCCGTCCGCAAAGGGGATTGGGGGATCTGGGAATCAAAATAAGAAAAAAAAAAGACAAACATTAGCCCTTGGGTTCCTTCTTGAGTTGTTAGCTTGCATATGGAAACTAAAACTTGATGCAACTACCGAGCAGGTTCTGCTGCAGGCTGGGGTCGGCAAGATGATGCTGGTGTGGTTAAGGTATGGGAAACTCTTATTGCCTTTTTCTTTCAGTTGAAGGAAGTTAGTATGTTTAGTACATGAAAAAGTATCTAAACATAATTCCAGACATAAACCTTTCCGCTATTAGTTTTTTTTAACTGGAAACCTTTTGGCATATAGCTCATTTGGATTTTACTACGTAGTTTGAAATGAAAAATAATTGGATACAAGGCTAGAAAACTCTTAGTGGCTGGGCTATAGCTTGCAGAAAGATACCACCATACTAAAAGGACTGGAGATGGCAGTCAGTGGTTTAACTAAATATTTTGTATGTCTGTAGGTTTATGAGACACTCACGGGTGTTAAAGTAGAAGGAAAACTTCCGGTTCTTAAGAAAGACTTTATCTTGAAATCCCTCCCAGGTGAGTGGCCAGTAGATCCCATTGGTGAAATACAGAGACTAAATCTGGAAAGTTCAAAGACTTTGGTTGTTCTTGATGATGATCCAACTGGAACTCAAACTGTTCATGATATTGAGGTCTTAACTGAATGGTGAGTGTCTTTAATTGTCTTATGTGTAACACTGTTAAAGGTTTCCTTTTGGAAACAACAAATGGGCTAAGCTACAGATTTTATTATAGATCACATATACTATATGGGTCATATAGCAGGTTATTATGATGTGTATTTCCTGCAAAATTTCTACTGAGTTTGTGCAAATACCGACAAATATTTGCCTCCGCTATTATTCTTGTGCTAAGTAATAGAAACCATATATACAATTTTATCAAAAAACGACCAGATATTCCAGAGTTGTTATAAATTGGTTACTGTTCTTTGTAGGACTGTTGAATCACTAAAGGAGCAGTTCAGAAAAAAACCTCAGTGCTTTTTCATTTTGACCAACTCCAGGTCCTTGAGTTCTGATAAGGTAAAGGCCTTTGTGTAAGCACATCAAGGATCCATCTATAAATCATGTTAACTCAATAAAAACATCCTTCTCACGCCAAGGAATGCTTTTTTTTTTGTTCTTTAATTGTTTGACACTCATATTCAGTATGTAGATTGATGTTTTTACAGGCCACGGCATTAATTAAAGACATCTGTAGAAACCTACGTGCTGCAACCAAATCAATTGAGAATGCTGATTATACAGTAGTTTTGAGGGGTGATTCGACTTTGCGTGGCCATTTCCCAGAGGCAAGGACTGTGACTTTAACCATATTTGATTATTTACGTTATAGAGTCGTTCAACACTACTGGGACTTCTCACATTATTTGATGAGACTACCTTATCTGTTTAGGAAGCTGATGCCGCTGTTTCAGTATTGGGTGAGATGGATGCATGGATCATCTGCCCCTTTTTTCTTCAAGGAGGGCGTTATACTATCGGAGATATACACTATGTTGCAGATTCTGACCAGTACTGTTCATCCCTTTTTTGTGTCACAAAACTTAATAATGATTTGGTGGTGAATTAACATTGCTCATGGTTCATGGGGTCTTTAGGCTTATCCCTGCAGCGGATACAGGATTCGCTAAAGATGCTGCTTTTGGCTACAAATCTTCGAATCTTCGAGAGGTCTAATATTTATATCTCGTGCTTCAAATACATAGTTTTAATACATATTGCAGTGGATATTAGCTTGAATTGTAACTTTGAACTTCTTTGATAGTGGGTTGAGGAGAAAACTGCCGGCCACATTCCAGCCAGCAGTGTTACATCTGTTTCTATCCAACTTCTAAGAAAAGGTGGGCCAGATGCTGTTTGTGAGCGTCTTTGCAGTTTGCAAAAGGTACGGAGAAATCTGCTAAGTAAAACATGCAAGCAAAATACATGAAATGCTTATATATCTCCACCTTGGACTATGATTTTGGAACAGGGATCGACATGCATAGTTAATGCATCTAGTGACAGAGACATGGCTGTTTTTGCTGCTGGAATGATCAAGGCAAATTTCCTGCTGTTCTTAGACCTTATTATTTTTTACACCTTCCTCCAGTATATTTTGATCAAATTGTGGGCGCTTCTTTTATGAGTTTTTGTTTGATGTGGCAGGCGGAACTAAGGGGCAAGCGTTTCTTATGCCGAACTGCTGCTAGCTTTGTTTCTGCCAGGATTGGAATTATCCCCAAAGCTCCAATTTTTCCCAAGGATCTTGGAATAAACAAGGAAAGGAATGGTGGTCTCATAGTTGTTGGGTCATATGTTCCAAAAACGACAAAACAGGTTGAACCAGTTATCTGGATATCTGTTGTGTGACTACTCTCCACTATGTTATTGTTATCTTATGGCTCACACTCTTAATTCATAGGTTGAAGAGCTTAAATTACAATGCAACCAGATTTTAAGAAGCATTGAGGTGACCAAACATAATTTCTCTATTGTGCATTTAATTGTTCATTGTTATGTTACCGTTGATTCCAAACACAAAATTGTAATAGGTCAGTTTCTATGTAACTTTACTTTGGTAACACTAGGGATCTGAATATGCCATAATTAGGTTTCGGTTGCTAAAGTTGCCATGAGTTCTACAGAAGAGAGGGAGGAGGAAATCAGTAGAGCAGCTGAGATGGCAGATATTTTTCTTACAGCTCGGAAGGACACTCTAATAATGACCAGTCGGGAGCTCATTACCGGCAAAAGTTAGTCTCCTTTTCTTTTTGTTTAAAGAATTATATGAGTGTATCATATTTGCAAGAACCACGTAAAGAGCTTTCTCTGCTATTGTCTATTTTGAATTGGCCATTGGGCAGCTCCCTCTGAGAGTTTGGAAATCAACTTCAAAGTTAGCTCTGCACTGGTGGAAATAGTTAAACGCATATCTACGAAACCACGTTACATACTTGCCAAGGTACTTCTAGGTTTTCAAATGAAAAATGTTCAATTCCCTATTTTTCTGTATTTCAAATATTATTATTATATTTATTTTTTATATATGGAAGTTATCATTGAGGGATTAAATCTCATCTTTCTGTCACAAAGTTTAATTGTATCAGTAGCCTCTGTTGTACCTGGTATTGTTTCATGAGTTTTAATGCTGAATTTGTACTTCATTTAGGGTGGAATCACATCATCTGACCTTGCTACGAAAGCTCTTGAAGCAAAATGTGCCAAAATAGTGGGACAAGCCCTGGCTGGTGTTCCCTTGTGGCAGCTAGGTCCTGAGAGTAGGCATCTGGGAGTTCCATATATTGTTTTTCCTGGTGAGTTTTGGTGTTCTCAAATATTCTTGTGCTAGATTTACTAAAAGGGTGTATTAGAATAAAAATAATAGTTGTCCACATCCTAAAGCTTAAGTCTTGGGTAACAATGGTAAATCAACACAAAAATTCATGGCATAGTGGGAGATTTTGAATTCAGATCTCACAAAGCTCACAATTTATGTTGAATTCCACATGTTGGGATCTCTAAAAGTGGAGAGACACCAACTCGTGAGGGTGAGAGGTAGTGTTAGAATACAAAAATAGTTGGCTCACAGCAACATTTTAACACTTAAGCTTTTGGGAACAATAATAAACCAACTAAACTTATATATTGGACTTGGAACTTCTTAAAATTCTCCAATTCTCAGGTAATGTTGGTGACAATAGCGCATTGGCGGAGCTAGTGAAATCTTGGGCTCGTCCAGTCAGACTTTCATCAACCAAAGAGCTTCTTCTGGTAAGGATCATTAATTTCAAGTTTCATAACTATTTTTTCCTCGCATACTAACAAATGTAGTATCTGTAAAGAATGCGGAAAAGGGTGGATATGCTGTAGGAGCATTCAATGTTTATAATTTGGAAGGAGTAGAGGCTGTTGTTGCTGCAGCAGAGGAAGAACAAAGCCCGGCTATATTACAGGTTAGAAATACTATAACGTGAGATGAATCTAGTTAATTTTGTTAATAGCCCAATGTTCCTACAAGACATATTGTGTGACTATTTCAAGTAACTTTTAGGAAGCCAATGAAAGGAGATTAACTTAATCTTTTCTAAACATGGAACGTAATTAGAATTTCTCAAATGATCCAATTGCTACAAGAGATGATTGCTCAATTGAACGTCTCTTCATGGAAACAGAGCAACATCCAATTCCTCTATGCTAATTCCACTGCTCTTGTATTTCCTATATGTAGATGCATCATAGCGTTAATCATTTTCTCTTATTGATTTCAGGAAATAAACTAGGATAGGAACAAACGGTTCTCTTATGCTCATTGATTATTTATTTATTTATAATAATACAACGATTCAGTTTAATGCCTCAAAGATGTATCTATGATATATTTGAATTTCAATCGAATTTCAGATAATTTTATAAATTGTCATTTATTATCTAGATCCATCCTGGTGCCTTGAAGCAAGGAGGGATCCCGTTGGTCGCATGTTGTATATCTGCTGCTGAACAAGCCAGTGTAAGTGGCACATTCTTAACACGTGTTTCTAAAATGTCTTTCCCCGTCATTTCCGAACCTACTTTCGGTCCCTAAGAGCTGGTACTGAGATAATGTACATATTATGGCAGGTTCCCATAACTGTACACTTTGACCATGGAACTTCAAAGCAAGATCTGGTGGAAGCTCTTGAGTTGGTAAGTTGAATTTTTACCATTTGTGTTCATGTTGTGTATATCATCATATATCATCATAGAGAGTTATTAATTGTATTTTCCTTCCCAGGGATTTGATTCAGTCATGGTGGATGGTTCACATCTTTCCTTCACCGAAAATGTTTCATACACTAAGTTTGTAGCATTCTTCGCTCACTCGAAAGGTGTGCTAGTAGAAGCTGAACTAGGGAGATTGTCAGGGACAGAAGATGATTTGACTGTTGAAGATTATGAAGCAAGGCTGACTGATGTTAAGCAGGTTATTTTTTCCATCCAAGTTTACGAAATCAGCTTTCCTTTACTCTTAAACTTTTCTAAAATCATGAGATGGCCTTGCGAATTTCAGGCTCAAGAGTTCATTGATGAAACCGGGATAGATGCTTTGGCAGTGTGTATTGGAAATGTCCATGGAAAGTACCCTGCAAGTGGGCCAAATCTGAGACTTGATTTGCTTAAGGTCAAGTATAAATGTTGATTGATGAATGTAATATGCATGTTACATGGGTACCAAATATGCAAGCCTTCCCCACCCACACACATCCTCATTATCTATATTAGTACTGAGTTCAATTTCCTCTATGATAGGATTTGTATGCTTTGAGTTCGAAGAAAGGAGTGCTCCTAGTGCTTCATGGAGCTTCTGGTTTGCCTAAGGAACTTATCAAGGTAAAATGTTTATATGTAATTACTTGAAAAACAATTAGGGTTCATAGGTTTTCGTTTACAAGTTGAAGATCGTCTTGTATTTTGATGCTTTAATGTCTGCATAAACTGTTAATGTCGGCATAAACTGTTTTGAGTCCTTGAACAGGAATGCATAGAGCATGGTGTGAGAAAGTTCAATGTAAATACGGAGGTGCGAAAAGCTTACATGGATTCCCTTAGCAACTCTAAGAAAGATCTAGTCCACGTTATGGCGTCTGCAAAAGAAGCCATGAAAGCAGTGATTGCAGAGAAGATGCATCTATTTGGTTCTGCAGGAAAGGCGTGAGATGGTTTTAAAGTGACCACCAACCGAGTGATGGAGTGATGTATCACATATGATATGAGTCATCTATCTAATCACATGTTCCCAACTGTTGAATTTGTTGTATAAATAAAAATTCAAGCTCATGAATAATTAAATTGAGGAACCAACAAAATAATAGTCTTTCCAATTTCCATACCATTATCTGTCCTCTCTTTTATCTCTTTATGATAGCAGAAGTAAATAGGTCGAGAGATATCTCCATTAACTATTAATCCTTATTATTTTTAGACTAAATTAAAGATCAATAGATCATCTTCATTGTTAGTTACACACCAAATCTCAAGTTTAAGCTGTCACAGGAGTATAGATAAATCCCATTCCTCCACTCCCAATTTTTTTTTTTATTCATTAAAAAAGCAGAAGTATGTGACTTACAACTGAGGAGAGAGAATTCTCCAGGTATCATGTTTTCTGGGTCACTCTTATTTCTGTGTACTTGGCTCCTGGGAGAATATGGACGCAGGGACTGTACGGACGACGATTGAGATGCCATTGCAGGAGTTGGAGTTCTCCTGAGGTCTGGTTTTGGCAGTTGGGTTTCCCTCGGATACTGACTCAAACAAAACGCACAGCAGTAGAGAAATTTGATAAAACCAAATGATGTGCTCAATTGGCAAATATTTTTCACATACGACAAAGGACCTTGGGGAAAATATGCGAATACGAAGAATATACAAAGTCGTTTCTACCCTACTAGGCGACAAAATAAGTAAGGGCATCTATGACATTTCAATTTGATAGGAGATTGACAGATAGAGAACAGGTTGAACTAGGAACCATGTTGGCGACATATCTGGGAGAGGAGAAATTTTTAAATGTCACCGGGTACACCACCACTACTTAAAAGGAGGAGAACAGTAAGCATCAGAATCCAAAAACGTCTCTATCTCTCTCCTTCTCTCGCTCTGTTACGCTCTTGAGTCTTGGCAACAATGGCAGATCAGAACCAGAAAGCAGAAATCTTTGAGCTGAACAATGGGACCATGCGTGTCTTCATCACTAACTATGGCTGCACCATCACCTCCTTATCTGTTCCTGGAAAAGATGGTATCTAAAGAGATTTCCTTTTTCTCGATCTGTCTGCTGTTTTAGATAGGCAGTTTCATTGTATAGTATTTATGGTCATCTGAGAAAATGTTGCTGATGTTTGGATTGGTTGGTGTGAATTTTGAAGGAAAATTGGCTGATGTTGTTCTTGGATTCGACTCAGTTGACCCGTATATGGTAAATTTTATTCCCTTCCGTTTGATTTTTCTTCCTGTTGTTTGTGATATGGTGCAAAAATTGATTCTTTGTGTGTTGATCAGCTGTTTTCATCGTAAAGCAAGAGAATTATTTGTTAAAGTTGTCAATTTGGTGAACCAAAAATGAAGGAATTTGGAGATTTAATGTGAATGCTATCCAATGTCTTTTTTCTCTGTTGAGTTATCAGTTGTTGGGATTGAACTGTTGGAATTTTACATTTGGAATGGGAATGATGAGCTTTTGTACTTGTGTTTTAATATGTATTTTCCTCTTGAAATGCCATCGCTTGTGTGATCAGCAAGGGCTTGCTCCTTATTTTGGCTGCATTGTGGGTCGGGTCGCAAATAGAATCAAAGATGGAAAATTTACACTCAACGGAACTGACTACTCTTTGCCTGTCAACAGACCTCCAAACAGTCTCCATGGTATGGATTTGTCCGCTTTTTCATTTTCAAGGCCTTTGTTGCTATCAAATTTTTCTGTTTATTTTCGATTTGCCTTTGCTGCTAAATTTATGTTGTTTGAATCATATCATAGACGATACAAATACTTTCCTTCCTTCACTTTCTTGAAGAATGCAGGGGATATGGTGTTTAGAAGACTTGTCTGATAGGCATTTGATTTTCTTGCTGATATTTGCACAACTGAATTCACGTGGTATACATCCTGCTGATTTTTTGTCCTCTCCTTAGGTGGTCACAAGGGGTATGATAAGCAGATATGGGAGGTAGCAGAACATAAAAAAGGCGATAATGGATCCATCACTTTTAAGTATCATAGTCGTGATGGGGAGGAAGGTTCTCTCTCTCTCTCTCTCTCTCTCTCTCTCTCTCTCTCTCTCTCATTTTTATTTTTGCCTTGCAATAGGTTACCCAGGTAATCTTTCTTTGACTGCAACTTATACGCTTACTTCAACCACATCAATGAGACTTGACATGGAAGCAGTACCTGAGAACAAGCCCACCCCAGTCAGTTTAGCTCAGCACACCTACTGGAACTTAGCTGGCCATAACTCGGGGAACATACTCAACCATGCAGTTCAAATCTGGGCAAACCATCTTACCCCTGTGGATGAAAACACAGTCCCAACAGGTGAAATCAAGCCAGTTAAAGGCACACCCTTTGATTTCACCGCTCAGAAGAGGATCGGTGAGTCCATCCATGAGGTCGGTATAGGTTATGACCACAACTATGTGCTGGACTGTGGGGAAGAGAAAGAAGGCCTGAAACATGCTGCAAGAGTGAGGGACCCATCCAGCTCAAGGGTCCTTAACCTATGGAGCAATGCCCCCGGGATGCAGTTTTACACTGGAAATTATGTCAATGGGGTTGTTGGCAAAGGAGGCGCTGTCTATGGAAAGCATGCCGGTCTCTGTTTGGAGACACAGGGGTTCCCAAATGCAATAAACACACCAAACTTCCCGTCCATTGTGGTTCAACCTGGTGAGAAGTACAGACACAGCATGTTGTTTGAGTTTTCAGTTGAATAAGTGTAAGTAATTCAGTTGAACTCTATTGAGGAGCAGATATCTGAATATGGTTTACATTTGGTTTGCTCACTGCCTACAAGTGTTTAAAGCCTGAATGAAATCGTAATAAATGATGAGATGCTTTGCTTATGTTAGAATTATTCTTTGTGGAGGACCTTTTATTTTATTTTATTAACTCCCTCCTTGTTTGAGCTTATTTGAAATTTCAGTTCCTTGAACATTTTGATCAGTTTGGTACACCTATTTTCAAACGTATTCAGAAGGCAGTTTATTCCCCTTGAATAATTCTAACAATAATATAAACTAGTAGAAGTAGTTTGCAATCAAATATTTGCGGCAGAATGATGCTTCAGCTTTCAACAGCATCCCAAAGTAAACTGCTAAAATTATAGCAACCAAAGCTGAAGATTTCAAAAGTAAATCTCTATTTTTATACTGCAAAAGTAAATTCTTATGCAAGCAATTTTATACTCTGAAATTCAACATTCTTTGATCCACAAAATATTGGTGGATCTCTATTTTCTGTTGTTATATTTATGGGTTTAAGCCGTATTATTTCTTATAAATAAAATCCATTTTTTGTTCTTACCAAATGGGCTAATAGTTGGAAATCATTAGAATGTGAGGTATTAGAAAGAATTTATATTCTCATCCCCCAATCGCTTGTATAAATAAAATAATTGAAGAAAAAAGTCTAGCACAGTGGGCCAAAGTGGTATCTTAGCCTTAGCCCTAAGCCCTACAATAACATGACAAAATTGTATATTTAAAGAGTTTAGCCGCACGGCTATACTCTTTAAATTTATTCAAAGATTTTACTCTTTACATATATTCGACTGTTATAAAAATATAGACGCGCGGCTATACTATTTAATAATAAAAAACAATATAGTCGTTCGGCTATACTCTTTAAATATATACATTTTAGAAAGTAAATTCTTATACAAGCAATTTTATACTATGAAATTCAACATTCTTTGATCCACAAAATGTTGGTGGATCCCTATTTTTTGTTCTTGTATTTATGGGTTTAACTTATTATTTCTTATAAATAAAATCCAGTTTTTATTTCTCCCCAATGGGCTAATAGCTAGAAATCATTATAATGGCAAGTATTTGAAAGAATTTATATTCTCATTACCCAATATCACTTGTATAAATAAAATAATTGAAGAAATAAGTCTAGCGCAATGGGCTAAAGTGGTATTTTAGCCCTAAGCCCTACAATAATATGACAAAATTGTATATTTAAAGCATAGCCGCGCGGCTATACAATTTAAAAATAAAAATAAAAACGTATAGCCAGGTGGCTATATTCTTTACATATATTCGAATAGTTTCGAAGTATAGCCGGTTGGCTATACTCTTTACATATATTCGACTATTTTGAAAGTATAGCCGCATGGCCTTACACTTTAAAAATTAAAAAATTAAAAACGTATAGCCGCGCGGTTGTACTCTTTACATATATTCGAATATTTTAAACGTATAGCCGCGCGGTGATACTCTTCAATAATAAAAAAAATACAAAATGTATAGCCGTGCGGCAATACTCTTTACCTATATTCAACTATTTTAACAGTATAGCCGCACGGCTATACTTGTTACATATATTCAACTATTTTGAAAGTATAGCCTCTCGGCTATACGCTTTAAAAATAAAAATCGTATAGCCGCGCGGCTGTACTCTTTACATATATTCGAATATTGTAAACGTATAGCTGCGCGGCTATACTCTTCAATAATAAAAAACGTATAGCCGCTCGGCCATACTCTTTACATATATTCGAATATTTTAAAAGTATAGGCGGTCGGCTATACTCTTTAAAAATTTTAAAAATAAAACAACAGTATAGCTATACTCTTTACATGTATTTGACTATCCTAAAAGTATAGCCGTGCGGCTATACGTTAATTTTTTTCTTTACAAATTTTAAAAATAAAACCATAGTATAGCCGCACGGCTATACTCTTTACATATATTCTACTATTTTAAAAGTATAGCCGCTTGGCTATACTCTTCAAATGTACATTTTAGAAAGTAAATTCTTATACAAGCTAATTCATACTTTCAAATTCAACATTTTTTTTATCAACAAAATGTTGGTGGATCCCTATTTATTGTTGTTGTATTTATGGGTTTAACCCGTATTATTTCTTACAAATAAAATAAATTTTTTATTCTTGCCCAATGGGCTAAAAGCTGGAAATCATTATAATGGAAGGTATCGGAAAGAATTTATATTCTCATTCCTCAATATTACTTGTATAAATAAAATAATTGAAGAAATAAGTCTAGCACAATGGGCTAAAGTGGTATTTTAGCCCTAAGCCCCAAAAGAATATGCCAAAATTGTATTTTCGAATATTTAAAAGTATAGACACAATACTATACTTTTAAAAAATACAATAAAAACAGTATAGCCAGTCAGCTATACTCTTTCAAAATAATAATAAATAAAAATAGTATAACTGCACTCCTATACTTTTAAAATATTCGAATATTTTTAAAGAGTATAGATAGCCAGTCGGCTATACTCTTTCAAAATTAAAAAAAATGAAAAATTAGTATAACTGTGCTCCTATACTTTTAAATTATTCGAATATATTTAAAGAGTATAGCCACGCGGCTATACCCTTTAAAAATTAAAGAAATAACAGTATAGCCTCGTGCGCATAGCCCTAGGTTTCAAATTAACAAAAAGGCTTATCTATGATAAATATTTCCATGTCAGAAAGTATTTTGTTTGAAGTTATGATGTTTTTTTTAATGATCCATTCACATACTTCCATATTTTGAAGGTTTCAAATGTGTTCATGTTCTTGTACTTTTCTCGAGGCCTAGAGACACCTAGGAAGTCCTCTAACAAGATAGGCCCAATATGGGAAGGAGGAGCTAAATGACCAGCAAAGCATATGTTGCAGCTCCGTTCTTCTCCCTGTAATGGGTTTGACTGCTTATATCCTACTAGCCTTCCTCTCACCTTGTTCGAACAAGTTCAAGCGGTAAACTTTCCATTGCAAGCTGAAATTCAGGATGCAACGAGAATCAGATAGGAGAATATCTATCAGTTTCAGTAAAAAACTGAAATGATGCTTACCCATAGTCTGGGAGTTGTAGGATCAGATTTTGAATGCACTTTCGCTACATCTGATTGAAAGGTTATGACTACGGCAACTTTAAATTCTATTGAAAATGGACTGCACAAAAAGTTAACAAGGGAGTGAGTTGACGTGAACAAACTACAGTTTTGATGCTTAAATGGGGCAACCACACAAACAGAGCAGGTTTAGCATATCATATAGTTGCACAATGCAGTGGTTCGTATGCAGTACAAATAGTGCTTGGGTTCTCATCAACTACTAAAAAACTTAAATTAATGAACATCCCAACGGCCAATGATCATGACATCATGTGACGTGACATTCAACAGTATAAAACGGATGTTCAAATGTCTAGCTTGAGGTGCAAGCAAATCATCTAGTTGGGGAACTTACCCAGCTAAGACGGTAGGACAAGTCAAAAGACGGGGAAGTATAACATAAATGGGTAGAGTCATATTACGGCAGACATCTCCATCTGCTATCTGATATATCAAGAGGAAGCCCAAAAAAATGTTAGTGACAAGTTGAGTTGAATACATTAATGAGATGAGAAAGGGTGCATGCCTGTGTAGTCTGAATCAGAGACTGTTCAGTTACAATTTTGTCCCCAAGAAGGATTGACTCTACACGAAGCAAGTGCATGTCAATCGAACAAATCGGAACTGCAGACGCTTCTACTGTTAGTTCACCAACAATGGGATCTGATAAACAACATTGAGTCGACATTTTCCCAATAACCTGGAATCCACCTATTTCAGCAATACCAATCATAAGTTGATCATGTCATCATGTCATGACACATTCAACATCTTCCAAAAAGAAATTAGACGTTAAATGGAACACTATATGGTACTTTTTTTTTTCATAGGCATGTGAAGGAAAGAAGCAAACCTGACTTTAGTTCAGGAAGTAGCGGATGCCTTTGAGTATCCTGAGTAAGGTAAAAGATAACCATCTCCGGAGAAACTGGTCGCTCAAGAAGATCAGCTACAAGACAAAATATCATCAAAGCATTAACTTTAATTGAAGTATTTAAGTGAAATTACAAAGAAAAGGTAAAACCATTTAGTACCTGTAAATATATTACATACAAAAGTACATTCAAAACCTACCTTTATCACTTTCAACTATGAACTCCATTGTTGTAGATAATGACTTATGCAGGTATCCTCTCGATATATCTACAGTTAATAAATACTATGGAACATTTTATTAATCATCAGGTTTCAGATAAATATGAAAATAAAATGCATTACCAAGGTGGGAATTTGGAATTGATACCAATGATTCTCAAGTCAGAGTGTGAACCACTGAACATTTTCACTTTTAAAGATAAAAATATGCACCTGAATGTTAATATTTGCTCCATGGAAGGTCTCATAGAACCTTTCCAGGTTCTTTTCTCCCGGCTGCTTGATATTCATGGAAAATGGAATCTGCCACAAACATGAACTATAATTTGCAAATTCACCTCCAACTAAACAAAAGGAAAAGATGCAAGTTTTACTAAGATAAAAGCAGCTCTGAATGCACAACGGGATTTATATTGTGACTTGAAATATGAAAGAGGCATGGCAGTCAAATTTACTACTGGTACCATACATTGTTGGAATATCATAGTGATTCAAGGTTTAAACATCTTTTCTTCCAAGTTTAAAACAACTGTTAAAATTGAATTACTTCGAAGATACCTCTGATGTGCCTGAAGCAATCTTTCCAGAAGGTCTAACCTCAATAATTTTATTCCTGTTTCCAAGTAAGTAAAACAAATCAGTTGTGGAAAACCTCATCCGAGGCAAAGAGGACAAACGCATAAGAAAGAATCAAAATTTGAGTTCATTTGCCCCAATCCCTTCGTAATTAGAAACAAGATATTGGATTATTTTTACCACAATTGCAATAGTGTACCTCAAGGTTAATAAATGGGACTGCAATTACACAAACCTACCAAAATCAAATGCAACATAATAGTTACGGAGTTCAATTTCTGCCAATTACAATACTTTACAAGGCAAGAAAATTGAAAATTGAAATCCAAGAACCAGCAAACAATGTCCAAGAGCTATGAAATCGCACTCACACAATGGAAATAGGCTTGGCAACACCAACCAAAGTCTCGATAACTCCCGCCGATCCTCCACGAACCTGTAGAAAACAATAATAGTAATCATGAATCAGAAACAGCAAAAGGACCTTGCCACCTATTCGGCTACTTAAAAAATGCAATTTATCAAACCAGTTTTGTTTAGTTCTGTAATTGATCTCAGTTTTCGCTTCATTCTGAAACATTCAGTAATAAAAGATACGATTTTTAAGAAGAAAAACAATATATATAAAAATTGAAGAGTTTGTTTTTCATTGATTTTATCGGGAACTAAACAGAGGGGAAAATTCGGACCTGCAAGTTGACAGATCCGTTAACAGCGAGGCGAATTCCATAGTGGGAGATTGAAGAAGAAGACCTCACTATGATTTTACCCTCAACAACTTCCTGAAATTCCATCTCATCATCATCTTCATCATATATTTGTTGTATAATTAGTAAAACACAAAGAGAGAGAGCAATTACAGAAGGGCGATAGACGCGATTAATTCGTGAAAGTTTGAGCTCTATCGACATTGTTAACGACGCAGAGCAGAGCAGGTTGCAGGAGCTCAGCAAGTCAGCAGCTATGGTGGTGGTGACTATACTCTTCTATAATCTATACACATATACACGCACGCAATTGTACGTCTGCTTACGTGGCAAAAATTGATTGGCAAAATGACTGCATTCTACGTGGCAAGTAGCAACTGAAACAAATTTTACAACTAACGCCCATCCCAATATTACCCCTCGCTCTCAACTTAACGTTGTTTCCCAAATCCCCAATCATCTTCCTCCTCCGCCTTCTTCTTCATATTCTCCGTTCTGTTATTTGGCAAAGCAATGAATTTTGCAACTCGGAAACTCATCTTCGCTCTCCTGATTGTCTCTCTCTACCCTCTCTCTCTCTTCGCTCGGCCATATGTCCTCGTCCTCTCTCAAGACGACCTCTTAAACACCCCCAACTCGCCCGACGACTCACCGCCCGCCGACTCGACTCAAAATGACTCGCCCGAGTGGGATGAGTTCGGCGACTCCGGCTCCCCACAGTCCGAGGAGGAGCTCGACCCGGGCTCCTGGCGCCCCATCTTCGAGCCCGACCCCTTTAGGCCCGACCCGGCCAACAACCCGGACGAACGCTACTACTCCACCGTATCCAAATTAATCAAGTCCGTCAGCTCCGGCGACACGACGCTCATGGACGACGCCGTTTCGGAGATCGAGGAATCAGCTTCCCGCGGCCTCCCTCACGCGCGGTCCGTGCTGGGGTTTTTTTACGCTACGGGCCAGATGAGGAAGCAGAACAAAGCCAAGGCCTTCACGTACCACTACTTCGCTTCCGAGGGTGGTAACATGCAGTCGAAGATGGCTCTCGCTTATACTTACTTTAGGCAAGATGTATGGAAACCCTGGCTGGCTCTTCAAATTTTAGCGATCTGTGTCTGGTTGCAGCTATGAAAAGGAGGAAATTCAAGGATTGATTTTGTTGTTGCCTTTGTCTTTTGTTTGGTTTGCAGATGTTTGATAAAGCAGTGAAGCTTTACTCGGAATTAGCCGAGGCAGCAGTGAATAGCTTCCTAATTTCGAAGGACTCGCCGGTGATCGAGCCAGTGAGGATCCACAATGGAGCTGAGGAGAACAAGGAGGCATTGAGGAAGAGCAAAGGCGAAGAAGATGAGGACTTTCAGATTTTGGAGTACCAAGCTCAGAAGGGAAACTCTGCGGCAATGTATAAGATTGGTCTCTTTTACTATTTTGGGCTGAGAGGGTTGAGGCGCGACCATGCCAAGGCCTTGTCGTGGTTTTTGAAGGCGTTGGAGAAGGGAGAGCCTCGGGCGATGGAGCTGCTTGGGGAGATTTATGCTAGAGGAACTGCTGGGGTTGAGAGGAATTACACCAAGGCTCTGGAGTGGCTTACACTCGCAGCCAAACAGGAGCTTTATTCAGCCTATAACGGGATGGGCTATTTGTATGTTAAAGGATATGGGGTGGAGAAGAAGAACTACACCAAAGTAAGAATACACCTTGGCTCTATCTCTATCTCTACCTGTATTTATAAGCTTTATGCGTTCATATATTTTGAAAACTATGTTATGTTACTGATTGTTGTTACCTTTATCATTTTTGATAAACGATCACTGGGAATAAAATTCCACATTGCTAGTTTCTCAGAGCATAGTTTTCCTATGAAAGTTCCTTCCAATGCATTGATAGGTTGTTTCATTCATTCATATGTTACATACATCTAATCCTTTTCATCATCCTTTTAATTACAGGCAAAAGAGTATTTTGAGAAGGCTGCTGATAATGAAGACGCAGGGGGCCACTATAACCTAGGAGTAATGTATCTCAAAGGGATTGGGGTCAAGAGAGATGTGAAAATTGCATGTAAATACTTTATAGTGGCTGCTAATGCTGGTCAACCCAAGGCATTCTACCAGCTGGGAAAGATGTTTCATACTGGAGTTGGGCTTAAGAAAAATCTTCCCAGGGTAAACTCACAGTTATTTTCTCTTAAATTAGTTTGATTTGTTTTTAGCTTTCCATGTCCTTTCTTTTTCCCCTAAAGAACAAAATATGCAATAGAAGAGATTTGAGGAGATTTATTTTATTTTCTTCTACTATTTGTGGAAATGAAAAAGTGATCTGTCATTTACTAAGTAAATGATCTTAAGATGCACCAACACACATGCACTGATAATTCCAATTCATAATTAAGATTTAATTCGTTTCAGGCCACTGTATTGTACAAACTAGTTGCAGAAAGGGGACCGTGGAACTCCTTGTCCAGATGGGCACTAGAATCATACTTAAAAGGGGACATGGGCAAGGCATTCTTCTTGTATTCAAGGATGGCTGAGTTAGGCTATGAGGTAGCGCAAAGTAACGCTGCATGGATTCTTGACAAATATGGAGAACGTAGCATGTGCATAGGAGAATCCGGTTTCTGCACGGATGCAGAAAGGCATCAGCGTGCTCATTCATTGTGGTGGCAAGCATCTGAGCAGGGTAATGAACATGCTGCTTTGCTGATTGGGGATGCATATTACTATGGTCAGGTAGGTGTCTCAGGATGAAATATGTTTGTCACTACCCTATCTTCAGGATCTATCATTAGAGTTACACAGCTTGATCTCTCCTTGACTGTTTTTCTTTTCCTTCTTCCTTTCTTAGGGTACTGAGAGAGATTATGAACGTGCGGCAGAGGCTTACAAGCATGCCAGGTCCCAGTCTAATGCACAAGCCATGTTCAACCTTGGTTTCATGCATGAGCATGGACAAGGGCTGCCTTTGGATCTTCATCTCGCGAAGCGTTACTATGATCAAGCTCTAGAGATTGATCCGGCTGCAAAGTTGCCTGTCACATTAGCCCTTACAAGCTTATGGATACGAAAAAATTATGCCGATGGTTTCCTGGTTAGTTCTTGTTGATTATCCTTGCTGCCTTTTCAAATAATAGTTATAGTAATCACTAATCAGTGGTATCTTGCAATTTTTCAATCGAGAATAGCGTTAAAGTGTCTCAAAGTGTCTCAAAGTGTCTCAAAGTGCAGCATTTTCCTTATGGCTGCTGGACCTAGCTTCTTTCTAATGCTATTAATAGTGTTATCTGCCAGTTCAAATAGTTCTTACAATGTGGAAGACTTTTCTGATTCTTACTCCTGCAGACAGTTCTTCCAACACCCACTGGGAGTTAAGTGGGTATATTCCTTGATTGATCAAGGTTATTATAGTTGGATCAGCATGATATTGCTTCTGGTTATTATCATCTCCAAACTAAAACCCAGACTCCTTTTTTTTTCTTTTTTTTCTTTTTTAGTTATCATAGGAAAAAGATCCTTGGTCCCTGTGTGGAAAATATATGGTACTAAATTGACATACATGGAAAGTAGAATGGTTTTTTGAAACATTTTCTTTTGGGGAATACTGTATTTTACCAGTAAAGTTGATTGTTTCTTCAAAAAGATTATTTGTTGATAAAGTATTAGGAAGTTCAAGAATCAACCATGCTGAATTGTTTGGCTACCGTGTGCCCAAGTTTTCATGCAAAGTGCTTCAATTGACAAAATGGTGATTAGTGAGTTAGTGAAATTAAGGTTGCTCATATTGCTTTACAGTTTGAATTGTGAATCCCTATTAATGTGCAATATCCTTGTAAAAAGTTCTTCCCTTTAAATGCATGCTTGATTTGTAGGTCCTTGATGGATGAGCGTTGATGTAAATCCATTCTCTGAATCTTCATTCATTCGTTTTCTTTTTCTCTGTTTGGGTCTATATGCAGGTCCATGTGATCGATTCATTGCCTGAAGTTTATCCCAAGGTGGAAGAATGGGTAGATAATGTGCTTCTAGAGGAAGGAAATGCGACAATATTGACTCTTTTTGTTTGTCTCCTCACTGTCCTATATCTTCGTGAGCGACAACGCAGGCAGGCTGTTGCTGCCCCTGTTGGGATGGCTGTGCCACACCACCCGAATGAGCATGTTGCACCAGCACCCATATAGTTTTGTTGGCAATGGTGGTCTTCAGGAACTAACAAGGCTCTTTTTGCCGTTCCATCTGTTAAGAACAAATATTTTCCTCTAGAATGCTTATGTACAGGTATCTGATGCTCAAATTATTTGGAAAAAAAGCTTTTGTTGTTTGGGACAAATTGTACCATAGACAGACACAGAGATTTGCGCAAGTAGAAAATAACAATGCTTTTGCCTCACATATAAAAACCCATGTATTGCTTCTAAATTTCAGTTAGAGGTATGACTCTTTCTCCGCGTTGCTCTGCAGCAGGCTAGAATTCAGTAGATTCATTTTGCATTAGTTTTCGTTAATTCTTAATTTCCGTAGTTGGAGGTAGAACTCTCTTTTCAGTGTGCATGTCTTTTAACTTTAATAAAAACCTTTAGCCCAAAAAAAGAAGATGCATTTAAATCAAAGAGAACATGGCTTGAATTGTGAAAGTATACGGTGTTTGTGGAGGCTGAAAATCTGGTATGACCTCTTCATAAGTTTTGTGGACCATCAATATTGAAGCTAAATTTTGAGTGTAGTATATTGAAAAATAGTCGGCCCAAAAACAAATATAAACTGAAGAGCACATTAAAAATTCCAGCTCAAAACCATCTCACGGCCCAAGCAAAAGATCAGAGTCAGGCTGGCCCATCAGAGCTGGGCCAATTTCACAGGGCTGGACAAATTTGCTCACGAAAAAGAAGGGATATTTCTTTTCTTTACAAAAAGGTCATTAGAGTTGTATCATATACAAAAAGCTCCTAGACAGAAAATATACAAAAGTTCCCAGAAACGAGTATGGTAGCAGGGAAATATTTAACTCGCCAGACAATTTGCAGTATGGATTTCCAACATGCGAGCAGCGTATTTAATTCAGGCCACCAGCTTGGTGCCAAAAATCCGGTAGTGCCTACTTCCCGATTTGTCACTTTGAGATTTTAGACAAACTTGCACCCATGGGGGATTTCTACGAGTGTCATTTTGCTCCCAATCATTATCTGCAATCACTCCTAACAATGCATTAAGTTTGCTCTCCAATGCCTTAACAGAGGACTGGCCATCAAAAAACTTCACCTGTCATAAAATGAAAATGACAATCAGGAGGGGCAAAAAATCATGGAAAAAAGAGGGACTATACATATAGTCTGTCCAAATATAAGTTAAATGATGAAATCAGGTTCTTACCCCATCTTCTGCATACAAGAAAGCATGAATTCTAGCGGTTGAGTCCTCCAGAGTCAGCCTAATTCTGACAATCCCAGCAGGAAAGCAGAAGTCCTTAGCCTGCCATGGGAAAGCTGCTACGACTCGAACTACACACTTGAAATTGGCTGTAACCTACAAGGTTTGGAATACATACATTGAATACACAGCAGTTATGATGTTTCAATAAAAAAATGCCACGGGCATTAATATGAGGAACATTTCAAAAATAATAATAATAATAATAAGGGTTACAGGCAACGTGAAATAGGTAAGATACCTCTGAACTTGTGAGGACATCCATTAAGGTAAGAAATATCGCATGGTCATCATCATCATCACCATCAACTTCTGAGGGAGAAATAAACATTCATAAAAAGGTCATCACCATAAGAGAAATTCAAAACATAAGAGTATATGTTTTCCAAGAGTTGAAACAGAGAAATAACAATTCCAAAAATTCACCACTAAGAAACTAACAGTGGTACCTGTCACTTGAGAAGGCCAAGGTAAGCTCCAAAATGGCATCCGCCTTAAACTTTGTGGACTTCGTGACAATCGTTCATCATATAACCTAATCCATATAAATTGCCTCAGAATTTTAGTAAGTTGCAACATAATGATGCAATGCATGATAATAAAATCTCAGCTAAAAGTAACGACCTTTGCCGCTCAAGTTTGAGACGGTCCTCATTTGGTGTATATCGAAGCTTTGTGAACGGTGTCAACACACAACGCCATAACCCTGCATGCACTTCACACAGCAAATTCAAAAGCTTTACCCACTCCCCGGTTTTTAGCAAGCGAAGGTTGTCATTTTCAATGTCTTGAGATACCACTCTTAAGACAGTTCCGACAGAAGGAAAGCTACATAAGGTATCTCTTGGCAAAGGCAGTGATTCCAGATGTAGGGGAAGTGGGTGATGCATTTCATCTTCAAGCCTGTGGTTCAGAGTTACCAACATTTGATATTTTACTTAACAAAATAAAAACTCCAGTAATCATATAGTAAAACTAAACTAGCTTTCACCACGAACCTATATATCCAATTAACTGAACACATGCAATCAGGCACAGTCCATTAAGATGATGCTCTAATGTCATACACCATTACACAAGTTGCAATTGAGTTCACGTCAATAGTGAATTGCATTAAAAGAACACCAGCAAAAAAGGATAACAGAGTATCAGAATTCTGCGAGGAAAGTATGCTGAAAAGATCAATCACTTTTATAACTTCAACACTAATTCAATGAAAGGCAGATAACCTCCTTTAAAATAAATAAATACAAGAAAGAAGTCCAACAAGACAGGGCCAAAAACAAAGTACCCCATAATTTTATTATTAATCAAGATGCTCTATAAGAAAAAACAAACATTGACAACTATCGACTCACTTTTGAAGAATATTGGATGGTGGAGCATCAGTTCCATCCCAAACAAAGGCCATCCATTCATTTCCAGCACCCTCATGGATATGAATTATCTTAAAGTAGTAAACAAGGAAAAAAATTATATTGTACTCAGTATATTGAATAATGAAACAATAAAAAGAATAAGTAACTTAACCGGGTCAGATCTTTAAACACATTTGAGTAAATTAAGAATAATTCAAATATCCTTCTGTATTTCCCATTTTCTCTTTTAAAAAGAAAAATAATCAGCTGCACTAATTTAACTAGTGCACATATTTAACAAAAATGGTTGACTTACTTTACAAACCACATTAAAGCTTTCACCTCCGTTAATTTCTCTGATCAACGAGAAATAATTTGCACCTACAAAGCGCATACATTTCTATTAAAATTAGATAACCAAATAAACATATAAGGCGGGCTTGTGAGATACCTCTCTATCGACCAAGAAATAAAAAAGTTCCTGTCTTTCTTCATATATACAATTAGATCAGAAAGTTGCTCCATACAAAACTACAGCACTTTCCAGAGAGAAATTCCAAATTAGATTATTCCCCCCACCATCACTAACCACAACATTGTATTATTTTTTGAGAACAAGTTAAATTCATATATTTTCATAATTGAATTATGTTATGTCTTTATTTGAAACAACATACTTTAAGAATACCTTCATCAAACTGAAAATTCTGCAACCATCTTCTCAAGTCTATCACAAAATTCTTGTCTAGGTCTTTCTCGCGAAATGTTTCATAAGTTTGGTAAGGAACTAAATTTCTACCATCCCTTCCTTCATATATAGCAAAGCTAGAGTACTTCTTGTAAAAAACAGCATTTATCTTATCATCATGAATTTTCATCTGCACAAACCCAAATCAAATCCGATTATGCTTCATAATGTAATGTTTGTCAAGGTCACAGAACTTTGCATGCTTTTAACAAAATGGAGTACAAAGGATAATACATAACATCACTTTTGTTTCATAAGAGATAATACAACACCATTGTGATAATGGAGAAAACATGATTTGATAGGGAAAAAGGAGGTGGAAAGGAAAGCAGCTGCAATTGGTTTATTCAACCAAAAAATATTTGTACAAATATGTCGCACTAGTTTGAGGAACATTCTGAATCATTCTTCATTAACTATCTCATCATGCAAGCATCAGTAAAATGTGAAAAAATAGGAAATTAAAGACAAACGAAACTTTAGTTTATCATATTTTCTTCTTTCGATTGATACATAAAAAGTAAAATCCATACAGATTAAACTATTGGCTTGAGCAATCAGCGATTATCTGTACTTTTAAGAAACCCAGAAATGCAAGAAAATTTAATGGATTGAAGCTCGGGGAATACCGAAACGCGTTGGAACTGAATTATGTCTCCAACCGACAAAATACGGGGAAGTTGATTCCTAGTTTGTGTAAAAACGTTAACTGGTAACCCAGGATCCTGATGCGTCTCGTCAATTATACGGACCGAACAAAACCAATCTGCAAAAGATTCATACAAACGCGTACATAACAAACAGAGAGAATTATAATTTCTATCTAAAAGCAGAAGAAAAGAAATTAACACAAAGAAGCAGAAATGTTAAAACTGACTCAGAGAAGTGAAAGAAAGTAAGAAGTGGCTCAGCAACAACACCTTTACGTCAAGAGTCTCATCAATCTACTACCGACCAAGCGGAAGCAGCCGTAAGTTCGGCCTTTGTTTCATCATCGCCACCACAAACATACGTATACAGAAATAAATAATTGCAAAAAATAAAAATAAAAAGCAAAAGTTTTGTGGACTAAGCTTGAAGGAAGTGAGGAGGAAATGGCACAATTTATGTACATACACATTTAATTAAAAGAAGAAGATTTACCAGTGCCCTTGGTTTTCCTAGGGAAACCACACTCGAGGACGACGCCGATTAAGTTCACTTTCTCACCCACAGAATCTATGGCGTCCCTTATCTTCAAGAAGTTATACAAGTCACCGCGCGGCATCTTGTGAGTATTTGTTAAGCTCTACAGAGAGCTCAGCTTCTTCTAGGGTTTCTTTCTATGCAGAATGGAGGGAAAGAAGGTATAATATAAACTTTGGGAGTAAACCACACGTGTGAATCCATTTTTCTTCAATTGTGTTTTTAGTTTTTTTGGAAACCATACAACTGAGAAGCGAAATTATGCATAACTCTGACACGCGCACATCAAGTCCGTCCAAACCGACGGATCCAATCCAATCCGTCCAATTGAGCCACTCACGAAATGCAGAAAGTCAAAAACACCCTTATTAGTACTTTTGCAACCCTAGTAGGGTAAAAAAGACATTATATATTTCCCACTAGTTGCGAATTGACCCCAAGGTCAGTTGTCTGTTAGCGAAATATTTACCAACTGACCCCAAGCTCAGTTGCCTTTGTGCAAATTGCAAAATTGAAAATATTTCCCTCCTTAGGAGCTTCTACATTCCTGTTAATAGCAATGTATCAGGTAAATAGGAGCTTCTACATTCCTGCCAATAGCAATGTAACACGTGTGAATAAATTTTTCTTTTTGTGTTTTTGATGAATTATTTTTGCATATTATCAAATTGTGATTCGCATAAAGGAGTATGCAAGTAGCATCCTTGCGAAATATCTATTAAACTTGCCATCATTTTCTGTCTGCTAGAATCCTACTCTCTTTTCCTGGGCAATATAAATATTTGCCAATGGAGAAAAAACACACAGCTATAATTTATTAGAGCAAAAGACCAAAAACACTTAGAATTCTAAATGAGAGCTCAAAACTTTCCATAGAAACCATAAATTCATTGGTTACACACGGTTCCTGCTAATGTAAGCAAAGTTTAGAACACCTTTCCTTAGACATGCAAAATATTATGAAGGCCCAAACGTAGCTTGTAGAAGCCTCCAGTATATCTCTGTGAATGCACGAAACCGCAAACATCTCATGATTTCTCCCAAGATGTGCTCTCCTATGTAATCACCAGCCTGATAGAATTACAAGTGCCAAGGGTCATTATGTCCTGCACTGCACCAACGTCAGAAAATTTCCATAGAAAACAATGTCTTTGTGCTTATTAAGAATATACTAGCGTGGGTGCCTCCACATCTGCTCCTCGTACTCACTAGTAGTTGCTTCCTTGGGGCATTTACAGTTGCACTTCAGGCAGACTGTGTTTCTACTATAATTAAAGAAATTACATCTGCAATATACATTACCGTTTTGTAAATAATTCAGTTAACCTTAATATTAAATCTAAACCACTCACACACACAAACAAACAAAGAGGAAGATGGAGTTACGAGGGACAGTCCCAATCTGCAGGATTTTTTTTGGGCCGTGTCTCTTGACAACGCAAACACTTCCTATTGCTTGCAAAATTCATGAAAGCACACCTGAAGAACACAAGCCAAGTGATCAGAATATAACTAAAATTACAAGTGCAAACTGATTTATAGTTTTATGTTGGATCTGTTTATAAGATTTCGATATGGGGCCCGGATATAGTGTTTAGTAGGAAGAGCATTTGGTGTTGACTACTACCAGGAAATACACTCCCATTCATTCGCTGACTTTTTCTTCTGTTAGTATTTTTATTTAGTCCCTTGTCTATTGGTTGCATTCCCCTTGGATGCAATTCAATAAACTTTCTTACCTACTTAAAAGTAAAGTTACTGATAACAATGACATTAAATTTCATATATTAACAATATACAGAAAAAATGTTATTCTCAAGAGCAGCAATAATCATTCAAATTTCACAATATTGAATTAGCACACTCAGTTACTAATTTAGATTTGCTGAATTATGTCAGTTGTCAGGGCGAAAATAAGACTTACTTTGGACAGTTCCAGTCTCCTTTCTTCTTGCAGTTCCAGTCTCCTTTCTTCATTTCAACAGCATCTGTACTGACTCTCTTTGGCCCTTCAGCTTTGCACTTTAGGCAGTGTATATTTCTAGAGAAGTTCATGAAATTGCATCTGCAACAAAGCACAGACCAGTAAAGATATGTGGAACTTGGAACACAAGAATCTGGTGGTAGCCTAGACTAGAACAAGATGTGTGTAACTTCAAATCATCATACAAACATCATTTTCCAAATCTATCCATGTATCACCAATTTATCAGACAATTGCTTTGTGCTATATTATTGCTCCCTCTCCCTGCACTCAAAACCTCTAACCCAAAACATATATATGAAAACATTGAAATTAGTAAGTCACATTGAAAGACTTGAAAAACCTTGGGCGTGTATCTACAGTGTAGGAAGATCACATAGAGAAAATCAGGTTTGAACTGATTAAAAAAAGATGGTGAAAAATTTGATGGCAACCTTATACGTATATGTACCATGAAGAAATTCAATAACTTTAAACATTTTAAAGGTCCAAACTTTTTCTTTCTAATTCTAACATTCAAAGCATTGGAAAAAATTAAATCACTTCTTTGATAATTGGAACAACTTAGAAACACTAACAAGTATCATTACATTACTATTTTTACTAAAAGGGATTGCAAATTATTTCAGAAATATTCTCTCAAATACTGATTCATGGTAGCACTCATGCAAAAGAAGTGGCTTACTCAGTGCAGATCCAGTCTCCCTTTTTCATTTCAAGATCACCCGCATCAGCTTTTTTTGGGCCATCTTCTTTACATTGTAGGCATCTTAGATTTTTAGCAAAGTTCATAAAATTGCATCTGCAACAAGATAGAAAGAACAACAGTTCATAAACTAGTGCAACTGAGCAATTTCAATTGCAGGGAATGTGTTACAAGTACAATGAGAGGGAACAACATGCAATGTTGGATTCAGACATCTCAAATATAAGGGACTGATAATTGAGCAATCACAGCAAAGTAGTTATACAGTAAAATGTCCAGGAGCATGATACCTCAATTTTGTAGGCCTGGACAGCGGGTAGACACACACAAACAAGCAAACTTAAAAAATAAATACGAGGTAAAACCAATAGATGCATTTTCTGGATTAGACAAAATTAAAAGTTCCCATGTGAATAACTTAAATGTATGTTTTGAATCTATAAAAATTCTTCCAAAGAATCAGTAAATCATCAAACTAGTATAGTAGCAATTGCCATAAGTGAAAAGAACAGTAAATGATTGCCTCGAAAATTCAACAAATAAGTGACTAACGGATATGACTAGATGTCAATTCAGGTAGTGTTACAACAGTAAAACCACACACACACATTCACACATAATTATGTGTCATATATACCATAAAAACAAAAACAAAAACAAAAACGCCATAAGTTGAGGAGATCACCTCCTCCAATCAAGTCATAAAGTAATGCATATATTAAATTAAAACGGCATAAAGATGACCACAGTAACTTGGTGTGGCTTACTTGGGACACATCCAATCTCCTCTCTTCATTTCAACAGTTTGAGATAGTCCATCATCAATGATACTTGCAGATAACTTTTTCTCAGCTTTGGCAGCAGGCTTTGGAAGTGATGGGTCAACAGCTGTTTCACTGAGTTGAAGCAACTCAGAAAGCAGTTTCCTTGCAGATATTTCTAGAAGGTCTCTACCAAGAGGTTTCTCCCCCCCAGAAATAACAAATGGATCCAGAGCATGAAACAATAGTATTCGGACTATATCCACTGTCCGTGCCGCAGCTTCAGATTCCTTAAGAACCACATACGCTCTATCACAGGAACCTCGCAGATTGCAAGCACCACAAACCTGTATATGCCAGCACCATCCAGATCACAATCTAAAATTCTCAAGATTTATATAATAAAATTCCCCATCAAGCATTGAAAAGAAAAATGAAAACTAGATGATGAAGCAGAATAGGACATATATACATATTCTATCGTCATGTTGTAAAAGAGTTTTTGTGTGTTTGTGTGCACTTTCATCAACAAATGTAAGCCATCAATCCGATAAATGAGGGAGATTACATACATCCCCTTCATCTAGTCTCAGATAGAATCTCAATCTTTTTGCTGAATTCACAGCTTTCCGGAAAAGATTGGGGCATCCACCCTCCACAACTGCTTGCATATCTTCCGTAGACAGTGATCTGCACCAAAAAATCAAAATGAAAAAGATTAGATGCTATTATGCAAGAAATGCAGTCAAATGCTTATGTAAAAAGTTTGGAATTTTCAATAATAAATGATAGAATTCAATCAAAATATGAATTCTTTTTATCAGATATTGTTCCTATTGCTGGAAAGGAGATTTGTGCAGTATATTACAGGTAAGGAAAAGAAAGCTTGAATGATAGTACAAAAGTAAATGAAACATCAACAAAGCTCAAGAGTAGCAATAACTCAATTAATCCTCAGCCAACACTATGTATTTCAACATTTTCTCGGCAACCAGAGCACATAAAAGAACCTCACTTGAAAACATCGTAGCAGTCACGAGCAAAGCTGAGGCACGCATCCTTTATTTGAGTCATGTCCGTGTAAATATCGTCACTCTCGCTCGGCTGGATTCCGGTGAAGTAACCTTTGGTCTTCAAGCGGTCGATGAAAGCCACCCACTCGGGCCAGGGATGGAGCAGCGGCGCTTCTGTGCTGTTAGCGGTGACGCTATCAATAGTTTCAATTGCAGCGGAGGAAGAGCTGTACCTGGGGAAGCGCAGAGATTGAGAGGCAGCGAAGGGTTTGAGAGAGTAAAGTGAAGGGGTCGCAGATAGAGTTCTTATGGGCGCATGGAACAGTGCTGCGGTTCCAAAGCTTATGAGCTTTGAAGCAGCTGACATTTCCCTTCTTTTTCTTCTTTGTTCGGATTGTGTTTTGTGGGTGAAATGGTGTTTTGGTGGAGCTCAGAGTTTGTGGGTAACGAGCATGGAAGAAGATGGCGGAACTGGTATGAGAGGAAGAAGGGAAGGGTTTTGTAAAGTGAGAACTTTGGGATGCTGGGTTTTAGAGAGATAAAAATTGAAGAGATAGGAGATTATTGGGAGCAATGTCTAAAATATCGATGGTATCGGAAATATCGGTAGTCCAAAAATACGGAAATTTCAATGGAAATATCGGGATATTATCGATATCGATAAAAATTGAATAAAAACCATAGAAATTATAATAAAAACTTGGAAAATTTTATTGAAACTTTGGAGGATGTTTATTTAGTCAATTATTTATGGCTAAAGTATTGAAATGCCCCTTGTAACTCAATTTCAGTCTCACTTTCCCACCTGAAACTCTAAGTGTCTCACTTTCCCCCATGAAACTCTATTTAGTGTCTCATTTTCCCCCCTAAAACTCTATGTAGTGTCTCACTTTGCCTGGATTTCATCTAGCCTTAAACGAAGTCGTCAAACTTGACGCCCATGTGCCGTTTTTCATCTAATCTAATATGCATATTTTGTTATATGTTCATTCTTTTATATGCATATTTAGATAGGTAAACAAATTTTAGAAAGAAAACAAAATAGAAATAGAAGAAAAATGTTTAAACTTGTTACAACAAAAAGTATGTCAATATTAAAATACTATTTGATTAACCATCCCAAAAAACTGTAAATTACATAACACACAAATGTCATTGTACTCAACCATTCCCAAAAAACTGCATATTACATTACACACAAATGTCATTGTGCTCAACCATTCCCAAAACACTTGCAGATTACAAACCTCCCTCCTCCCCTTGGTTACAGTTAAGATTGATAAACCTACATTACATAGCCAACTCTAAACCTGATGATGATTATCCCTTAAACCACCAACCATCATGGAAATCAACATTATTCAAGAAAGAAACAGAAAACCCCACAACAATTTCTCTCTACCTCGAAGTTTGGCTAGATTTTGTTCTAGTCTTCCCTTATTCTTCAGCAACCCAGGTATTATATATTTTGAACGAGAACACATCTCTGGATCAAACAACTCAAAGAAGCGACAACCTTTGTTCCTTCCCTTGCGACGTCTGAACTTGGCAAAGCTTCCTACAATGGCAATGCTTTCGTTCTCGACCCTCCATGGACACAAGAACTCAGAAAAATGGCACATGGGCGTTAAGTTTGATGACTTCGGTTAAGGCTGGATGGAATCTAGGCAAAGTGAGACACTAAATAGAGTTTTAGGGGGGAAAGTGAGACATTAAATAGAGTTTCGGGGGGAAAGTAAGACTGAAAATGAGTTACATGGGGCATTTCAATAATTTAGCCATTATTTATTAGTTTATCACAAAAAATTGGAAGGAAATGCATTGCATGATGGGTTTAACTGATTTAAGTTGATTATATAGCAAACTGACAAACACTTAGAAAATATGTAGTAATTAGTGAAAGAAGATTAAACACACCATAATCATTTATATATAATGATTTACTACAATATTTTACACTTTATACATTGCATGATAAGATACATGAGTGACTTAGTACTACATTGAGTTCCTATGAGGTTCAAAATTTTCACTATCTTCTTCATCTCTATGTGTAGAGTAAGTGTATTGTGAAAAGTAGTTGGAAAGTTGAAACTTGAAAAGTAAACTCATTCTCATGTGCAAATCAATATTTTCGATATTATAACGATATTATGTCGATATTTTGCCAAAATATTGTTGAAGTTTGAGTGAAATTATCGACATCGATATTTCCTCGACATTTTATCAATATTATCGATATTCATATGATATGTGTATGGATATGTTTCAAAATATATGTAACTAGAAAAAACGATAATATCCTCGATATTTTGGTCCATGATTGAAATTTGAAACCAAGTATACTGGTCAAGGTCTAAAATATCGATAGTCCAAAAACACGAAAATTTCAATGAAAATATCGGGATATTATGGATATTTTAAACCTTGATTGGGAGTAGATAAAAAAAATAAAAAAATTGGCCCTGAATGAAGAAGCTTTATTTATTTATTGACAAAGTAAAAGAAAATACATAAATATGAGATAAACAAGAAGAAAATTAATATATTGATATATACAAAAAACCAATAAAATAATATTTACCCCCAAAATTAACAATAAATTTAGGATGGCCGCCGGGTGATGCGAACGTAGCCAAAACCCCACACAGTTGGATCACAAAACTAACATAAACCCTTCTCCCCTTCTCCCCTTCTCCGGAAGAGTCTACCAAAGCAAATCACTCAGCTTTCTGCTTCTGCTTCTAGTCGCTCCACCATGAGAAGGGCTTCAACTCTCGCCTCATTCAACGTACTCTCCCGATCCCTCGCCACCGTTCACGGCGGCGCCACTGCCACGTCAGCCTCCCCCAGCCACGGTCTTCTCCAGGTGGCTTTCTACGGTACCTCCAGCACCACCGGTTCACATGTTCGTCGTCGGTGGTTCGATTCATTTTCCGGCGGTCCAGCTGGCAAGCTGGCTATCGGCGCAGCCGGAACTCTGGCTTCGGTCGCTGTTGCCACGTCACTCACTCAGGAGGTCTATGCCAAAGAGCCGCCTCCGGCTGAGCTTGTTCCAAAGGACGTCGTGCTATACCAGTATGAAGCCTGCCCTTTCTGCAACAAAGTTAAAGGTGAAAAATGTTCTCTTTCTCTCATTGTTCTTTACTTCTCTTTGCTTGTTGAATTGCTTTTGAGGTTCGGGGTTTTTGCTGCCTCTGAATATTTCGCACAAATGTTTAAATTTTTCACCGAATATCAGAAATTGGACGAGATTTCAGGTCGAAATATTGGATTTTAGTGTGGATGAAACATTCATTTGAATAATATACAGTTGGTTCATCATTTCTCTGCAGTCTCGCAGCCTATCATGGTTAAATGACGGGAAAAGAACAAACTTTTACTAGTAGTTCGCATTCTATTTGGAATTTTCTGGTAAGATTTGAACGTAATTTTGAACAAATAGTGCACTGGGGTTGCTGGTAGCATGATAGGAAATAGCCATATGAACAGTCAATAAATTTGCAACCTTGTCAATCATATGGTGTTTTGTTGTTCTTTCGGTTATTCTCAAGCACATTCATTTTTTTCCTATTATGTCCCTTTTCTTTTGTTATGATTCTATTAAACAATGGTAATTTTATATTCTTTTCCATTTATCATGCTGTTTACAAATTGGTGACACTTTATTGTTGTCTCAGCATTCTTGGACTACCACGATATACCCTACAAAATTGTTGAGGTCAACCCACTTAGTAAGAAAGAGATCAAATGGTCTGATTATAAGAAGGTTCCTATATTGATGGTTGATGGGGAACAGCTGGTTGACTCATCAGGTATCTGTCCTTGTGGTTGTTCTTAGATTGCTGAGTTTTCTGGTTGGATTTCTAATTACAATATTATGGTGTATGCATTGTTGAATATATATAGGTACTAGAATTACATATCTCAATTGAAATTGAGCATGTATCTGTTTGCAGCTATAATTGATAAGTTGAATGACAAAATTGTTCCTGAGAGAGTAGCCGCCCCTTCCTCAAATGATGATGAAGAGAAAAAGTGGCGCCAGTATGTTATCTTTTCCTCCATAGCTTATTATTCTTATATTCATATTTGGATAAAAGCGGAAAAACAGTAGACTTATACTTTGAGTAGTTTTAGGGAAGGTCGCAGGTTTAAGCTCCACTGGACCATGATCTTAATGATTCTATTATCTAAGAAACAAAGAAGAAAGAGAATGCTGCAAGAAATTCTCACCTAGTTTACAAGAATAAAAGAAACTATGCTTTGAATTAGACTTGCCTCCAGTCCTTTGGATTAGTAATTTTACAGCCCAACTTCCCGGAACTTTAGAAAATTCTGCTTGTTCTGACAGTTGATAACATGGGAAATGAGCTCAGATACTTTGTCTGAAAATGGTTATTATCGTTATACCTTGATTCAGATATAACACTTGGAGAATCCTCTGTAGAGTTACATGAATTTTGGTTGAGAGAATTACGATTTCATTTTGTGTGAATTTGGTGAAGGAAATGCAAAACACTCACTTTTTTTTTTGGTTACAAAACATTCACATATTATTGATGTAATGATTAACGAGTAGTTGCATATTACTCTTATCTATGGACCTTGAGCTTTGAAGCTGAAAGAAATATAACTTCAATTAGTGGATATTGGCAAGACATACAACACTATCTCAATTGCATATTGTTATTATGTTTTCTGAATTGACGGTCAAAACATTTTAAAATAATTAGTGCTCTTCTGTGGTTCTGCGTTGTCTTCTTACCGTCTATTGTTGTGGCATTCCTTGAGCTTTTACTTAATCGTATCTTTGTACACTAACTTTTACAGTCACAATCATGTATTACTTGGTTACAGGTTTATTACTATAATTTTTTATTCCTTCGTTGTTCTTGTTATTGTGGTATAGGTGGGTTGATAATCACTTGGTGCATATGTTATCACCAAACATATACCGAAATACATCTGAGGCCCTTGAATCCTTTGACTATATAACAAGCAATGGTATGTAGATCCCATCTTATGCAGCCATATTTTTTGGGCCTACTAAGACAAACTTCCTTTCTTTCTTCAGTTTGTGTTAGTAATATTTTCTCTCTTCAGTTTTCTGTAGAACCGCTTGACCATTAGATTTTGGTATTTTTTGATTTCTGATGTAGTTTTGCTCTAACTGCAGGTAATTTTAGCTACACAGAAAAATTTACAGTGAAGTATGCTGGTGCTGCGGCTATGTACTTTGTGTCAAAGAAACTGAAGAAGAAATATAATATTACGGATGAACGTGCATCCCTGTATGAAGCAGCAGAAACATGGGTTAATGCTCTTAATGGGCGGGACTTTCTTGGTATGTGCTCTAACTTGTGTCATATGCACATGATGTCACATAGATATGGCATGCAGTTTACTTTTTAGTGATTTGGTGATCAAGGGATACATGCATTAAGGGACACAAGCAGAAAAATGTATTGATGAATATGCTTAGAAAATAAAATAAAATACTCTTGACCGGGAGATGAATACTTGAATCAGGAGAAAGTTACTTGTCTGGGAAAAAATGCAAGTTCTAGTGTTCTAAAATTCGAAATAACTATTGTATGATGAGAACACTATCATTAGTATGAATTGTCTCAAGCAATTTTGTAGCTTAAGGTGTGAGGTCTGTTTGATGGCTGACTAGAGTTTTAGCATGAGCCCTCAACTTTTTGCCTTGAGGTGAGCCTTAATAAGTAAGCTATGACAACTAAGACTTCTGTTATGTCATCCTTGTTTTTATCTTTGTCCTGGGAACGATGTTCACATGTATACGTTGCTTGTGTCAGGGGGCTCCAAACCTAATATGGCCGACCTTGCTGTTTTTGGGGTGCTAAGGCCAATTCGTTATTTGAGGTCTGGTAAAGATATGATGGAGCACACACGCATAGGCGAATGGTACTCAAGAATGGAGCGTGCCGTTGGAGAGTCTGCAAGGATTAAAGCCTAAATTGGATATCCTATGGAGTTTGTAGCTGGATTATATACCTCAATTTTGAGTTTGCCCTTTCTGTAAGCAAACTACATCAAATACGAAGAAGAAAGATTTTTCAAGAGACACTTGCAGTTATAAATGAATTGAAAACAGGCAACCTTTTGCTATTATTTGGTTATCTGGAAAACTGAAATTGTTTATTGTTACATTAGATACGATTGTTTGGAAGTACAAGGAATAAGGTAATCACAGTGTGGAATTTTTAACAAGGGGTGTGTACCTTGTGGTGACTTTTGTCCAATCAATACTAATGTCTACTCATTTTAGATTGAGTTTTTGTAGAACAAGCTTAGGCCCTTTTTGGCGGTGTTAATGGTATTGAATTTGGTGTTGGAGCTGTTTGCACAAAAACAAGTCCCTTGTGGGCGCTATGGCGACATCTCCCACAAAATTTTGTGGCTTTTCCCGATTACAAACAATTCTTTATGCTCTACCCATTTCTTTCTAAAGAAGTATAAATGGCTGGCAGCTCTAATGAAGTTATATGTGATTTCTTTATCTTTGTTTCTCCGATTTATAATTTGTAAGCTACTTTTATTAATGATCAATTTAATTCACATTGGATGTCCAAATAAAAGGGAAATATAGGTGATAAGCATTTTACAAAATTAGTTTTAGTCTATGAAGAAAAGACAGATATTATCATGGTGTTGAATGATAGCTTTGCTTCTTTGGCTTCAGGTGCACTGCAACTGGTCACTCTGGAAGCAGAAAGGACCAAAGGACCACATTAAAATTATATTAAATTAAGGGCTAAAAATATAAATAAAAAAACGAAATACACTCTTGAAAAGCGAAACTTGGAGGACCTACGACCAAAAAAACAAAAAAGAGAAACTTGAAGGACCTACCCGATATTTCACTTTATGAATACAAATTACAATACAGTAGTAACCTCAAGAACCGTCTCCGCCTAGGTTACGCTGCGCTGGTCACTGCGTTATCCTCTCTCTCTCTCTCTCTCTCTCAAGTTTCAATATAAAAACCTGGACTTTAATAGTTTCGCAACTCCGGAGGGCTTGAGAAATATTGTAGACAAACATGGCGTCTCAATCCGCCAATCTGTGGGTTCTACTGGGTTTGGGTTTGGCAGGAATTCTGTTGATGACAAGGAAGCTTAAGAAGACCATCAGAGAAGACTTTGGTGCCTTTATTGAGAGGCTTCAGCTTCTCCCTCCTCCTCAGCCTGCTCCTCCTAAAGCTCCGCATCCCCTCACCGGCCTCACCTTCGCCGTTTCTGACGTGTACGCTCTCTACCACTTCCTCTGTTACTCTTCTGTTTGTCTCCTGATAAAGTTAAAAGCCAATAAAAGGATATTATAAGATTGAAGAGTAAAAACAAAAGGACTGAACTTTTGAAAATATGGTCTTTGCTTTTGCTCAGCTTTATGCTGGTTGAAGTAATGAAATGTAAGTTGAGGTTACTATTATTAAATAGCCAAAATAATTAGTTGAATTGGGTTGGAACCCAGATGGTGAAAAAGCCTGAAATTTATGTCTTATCCTTTTATTTTCTGTATGTTGTTTTTCAACGTAGGATGCACTAATAAGATGGGCAGACTGATTTTGGTTATTCAGAAATAACTTATTGAACTTGAGTTATGATATAGGTTTAGTTTCATTGTACTTTATTATTTTGATTTCCTTATCAAATGCAAGTAATTTGTATCATTGTGTTATAGAACTTTTTTTTTTGGTCAAAGTGTTATAGAACTATTTGTTTGCCTTAAAGTGGATAAATTTGTATCATGGTTGGCAGATTTGATATTGAGGGACATGTAACTGGTTTTGGTCATCCTGATTGGGTCAGAACACATGATGCAGCTTCTCGGACGGCTCCTGTGGTTTCGGTTCTTGTCGAAGGAGGTGCCACATGCATTGGGAAAACCGTTGTGGATGAATTGGCATATAGGTATGTATTGCTATGAGCACACACTTTGGATGTTCTGTCAACAGGCTGAAGGTGTTATTCCTCATTGCTGTTGTGAATGGGGAAAAAATAATTTGATCTGAGGACCCATTTTCCTTTCAGTTTATCAAACTCTAGCTTTAGTTTGGATTACATAATGTCAATTCCTTTCTGCATGTTTATTTTCAGTATTAGCGGAGAAAATAAGCATTATGGTACCCCCACCAATCCGGCAGCATCTTCAAGAACACCAGGTGGATCCTCTAGTGGAGCTGCTGTGGCTGTAGCTGCCAATCTTGTTGACTTTTCACTGGGTGAGCTTCTTGTTTTTCTTATCCTTTCTGAAATTGTTCTTTATCTTCTTTACATTTCCCATTAAGTTTTGTTATTAGTCATTGACCATGGAAAATCATTGAAAGCACATATGAAGGGCTTGAGGGGGTTATTTTATTTGTTTAATTGGCATTAAAGGCAATTGAGTTGGTTCTTTATTGGATTTGGTTTCATTTTCCTATCTTATCTGAAATTCTCTTATTTTGAGGCATGTTCATAATAATATCATACCTTAAAATACTCATTTTTCAACAAGGCAGCGTATTTTACTATTTTGTTTTTGAAATTTGTTATTTTCAACATATATGCTTATGTATCTATGTCGAAGCAAATATCTGCTTGAAAAGAAGAATCGCAGATCTCAAACTAATTGTGAAGACATAAATCATCTATAAGTTTCTTTGGAAGAAGGCTTGATATAAATCATATATATCTAAATATATTAATATCATAACGTTCACTTCATGCTAACATGATGGTGCAGGTATTGATACTGTCGGTGGCGTTAGAGTACCTGCTGGGTCTTGTGGCATTATAGGATTCCGACCTTCACATGGGGCTGTTTCTCACAATGGGATTATACCTGTTTCTACAAGTCTTGATACCGTTGGTATGTACAGTTACAATTTTGTATGCTGCCATGATGCAGGAGTATTTGATCATGTGCAACTATGTATACCTGATTACTTTTTTGTTAAATAATAAATTTTCATTATAGCAAACGTTAGCAGTATGCTATCTGGTATCCCTTAATGTTTTCAACTTTTCATATTGTTTGACTTGTAAGATTATGTGTGCAGGATGGTTTGCTAAGGATTCTAGTGTCCTACGTCGTGTTGGACATGTTCTGCTGCAACTTCCTTATGCAGTTTCACGCAGTCCAAGACAAATTGTAATAGCTGATGATTGCTTTCAACAAGTAAAGATTCCTGTTGACAGAATTGTTCAAGTGGTCACCAAATCCACTGAGAAGCTTTTTGGAAGTATGCTCTTTTCCCTTGACTTCTGTTCTATGCTCCTTGTCCATGATGGACCACTGTTTTTGAAAAAAATTCTGAATGATTTCTTCAGGACAAGTATTTAAACATGAAAATCTAGGGGACTATTTTAATTCAAAAGTCCCAAGCTTGAAAGAGTTTCATGGCCAGAAGATAAATGGTGAAGTCAAGACTTCATCCATAAAATTGCTTGCCAATGTTGTGCAGCTTCTTCAAAGGTGAGGTTACTTAGTCACCAGTCAACCTTCTGAATACTGTATATGTCATAAATCATTGAAGATTATATGTCATAAAAGAGGATAGAAAAAACAAAAAACCATATATCTAACTCCACCCCCCATGCTTCCTTGTATAGTTTTCTGGAAACCTTGACACTGAAGGTTTCTGTGCTTATATTCTTTTCCTTCTATTCCATTTATCTGTATTCTGCTCTTATGTTTGATTTGGATGGGGGAAGTTGAAAGCCTTAAAAGTGAGGGAAAGTGTTTGCAAGATGATAAAAATTTAAAAATAGTAATTTCCAACCAGAGAAAAGTACTTGGCTAAATATTCAGGAAATGTCCAGAAAATAGGATGGAACATTAGGTATTTTATGTAGTGAATTCATCACAGATCCTTCAGATAAAAATTTATTATCCTCGTCCATCTAGTTATGACAATCTATAACGAACACCTTTTGCTTCTGGTCTCAATTTCTTGTATGGTGCGTTCTTATAGGTCCATATGAGAAAACAGTTTTTCACTTTGTTCATTCATTTATCCTTTTGTTTTGATATTTCCTGATAATATGTTGATTGAGATTTCTTGTGGTTCCTTTTAACAGACATGAGTTCAGACATAATCATGAGGAATGGATTAATTTGGTGAAGCCTGTATTGGATTCTGCTACTTCAGCACAAATATGTAGACCACTGGACGCATCAGATGAGGAGATTGAGATCTGCGAGTCAATTAAGAATGAATTGCGTGCAGCTGTCAACTCTCTATTGAAGGTAATGATTGAGATCCACAAGTCAATTAAGAATGAGTTTATCGAAGTTTGCTATATTTATTATACTTTTGTGTTTAATTTTCTTGTGTAGGATGATGGAATTTTGGTGATCCCAACTATGGCAGATCCCCCTTCAAAACTTGGTGGGAAGGACATCCTCTCTGAGGACTTCCGGAGCCGTGCTTTTGGTCTATTAAGTATTGCTAGCCTGTCAGGTTGTTGTCAGGTAGAAATCTCTCTCTCTCTCTCTCTCTCTGTGGCATTTATAAAAGGTTAAGAGATGTTATGGTTTACTAGACTGTTATTTTCTGTGTCTTGGGTCTTTTAAATTGGGAGGATCTTTACTCAGCTGTTATTTTCCTATCAATCTATGCTTTCGTTACATAGTGATAAGTTCGTACTGACTATATTTTCTCCTAATCAAGTATACTCCGTTGATGTTCTACTCTTCAGGTCACAGTACCGCTGGGATCTCATGACAAGCATCCAGTTTCAGTTTCATTCATAGCCAGGCATGGGGGTGATCGCTTTTTACTAGATGCACTGCACACTATGTATGCATCTTTACAAGAGCAGGCTGATATTGCTTCAAAATCCAAATTATCCAAAAATGCTCTCACCAGGGAGCAATCTGCTGAAATTGCCAAGGAAAAGGTAGAGCATCTCATGATTGTTGTCCATTGCTTTATAAGTTGTTGCTGTTTTTTTCGATTTTCTTTGTAACATGACAGCATCGGGATGTTAAATTTCTATTGGACAATTATTTGGTAAACTAGTTTGTATGTGTCACTTGGATTTTGCATGATATATTTAAGTTATAGTCCGTTGACTTAGTTTCTCTTATTTTGCATGGAAAAGTTGAAATTACCTCTAGGATCTGGAGTCTTGATCATTAAGTTATTGTCGAACCACTAATATTTCTACCAAGCCATATTTGCATAATGACTTTTCATGTTTGTTTTGGAATTTTGCATTTTCATATCCTAAATACTCTTCTATTATCTTTACCAAATATTTAGGGAAACCAAGCCTACAAAGATAAAGAGTGGCACAAGGCTATTGGCTTTTATTCAGAAGCTATCAAACTTAGTGGAAATAATGCGACGTATTACAGTAACAGGGCTGCAGCATATCTTGAAGTTGGAAGGTACTATTTGGTCAGGGATTTATTCTCTCAATTGAGTTTTGGTGGTAGGTTTTTGACTTATTTATTTCTCTCAACCAGTTTCCTTCAAGCTGAGGCAGATTGTACTAAAGCTATCAACCTTGACAAAAAGGTAACTTCTTTTCTCCAAAGGATACTTATTGGATTTTGCATTAATATGGGTTGGATGTTACAGACCCCATGAAGCTCATTTTGCGCCATTTACTAATCATTGTTATATGATGTCACTTGATAAAGAAAATTCTTGTTCTTTACATCAGCTAACTGAATGGAGTAAATATGGTTTGGTCATGTGAAGTTCTTAATTTGTATGCAAACAAATATAATATAATATAATTATAATTCTACGTTGTTATGATTAATTATTCTTTATTATATTTGTCTTGATATTGTTCTATTATGTTCTTCCAGTGCAAATTATTATGTGCATTTTTATATTCGAAGTAAAATAACATTGTTGCCTACTGTTATGTTTCTTCAGAATGTGAAGGCTTATTTACGAAGAGGCACTGCAAGGGAGATGCTTGGTTACTATAAGGAGGCAATTGAAGGTGAGATTTGTTTTTTTATTTATTGGTTACTATACTGTTCCTTTATTCAAGCCAAATCCAGAAGTGTAAAAGCCTTAGGGAAATAATTCGTACTGGGTACAAAATAGATATATTTGAGATTGGAAAGTTCCTGTCAAAATACACTCAAAAGATGTGTAGGTTTTACCGGTTTCAGTTAGTTTTTTCTTTTCTTTTTTTAAATCATTCGGTCTAATCTCCTGAAGTTGTTGGTTCAATGGCATTTCACCCTGCAGACTTTAAGTATGCACTTGTACTGGAGCCAACCAACAAAAGGGCATCCCTTTCTGCTGAAAGATTGAGGAAGCTGTTTCAGTAGGTGATCAAGTCTAAGGCATGCCTACGGGAAGCACAAGAACAAGATATTGTTTTGAAAGTACTTGAAGTGTGCTCTGCCGAGAAGACCCATTCAGACAGTCAACAATCGAAACCATTCGGACGAGAAGGGATGTGTGAGACTTGAGTGGAGTTGAGATTCTTCACTCTCACTCTTAATCAAGTTGTTTTCATGGGTCTGAACTATTGTTTGATTCGATCAGTTTTTAGGAGCTTTAGATTATTATTGTCACCAAAATATGTAACTATAGCCCAATTTTGTTTCTCTAAGATTACGGTTGTAATTCTAGGTTCGAGGTGAGGTTTAAAGCTCATTAATGGCTGAGTAGAGTCATTACATTTTTTAGCTTTGTTATGATTTTTGGCAATTCACTTTTTATTTGAAGTTAAACTTCCGCTGCTCGTGTATATGGTTTTCGCTTTGTTACCAATGAGCTGTAATCATGCAAAGAATCTGGTACTTGTGGATGAGTTTTTGCCTGCCAGATGTGACCACTACATCTAGTTTCAACTGTAAATTATTAGTTTTAGGGTAATGCGAAAATTGTAATAGCATTCAGGCTTCGACCAGGAACTTTGACATTTCAATGATTAGTAGTTGATCAGAACTAAATCAATCTGCAAACTATTGTTGACCAAGCATCAAAAGAGCTCAATGCCTAGAAGTTCCCATTGCAAAATTCTATAATATTTATTTCTTTTACCAGTCTCAGAGCGGATTATCTGACACGAAAACAAAAACAAAAAAACCAGAAGGCATTATCACTGTAGATGCAGAAGAAACCGTTTATGAGTAAACTATACACTAACACAAGCGAGGTTCATTTCACCCTGTATTCTAACATGTACTTGCCTCAGTCAAATTCAAAAAGATCCAGCTCTTCTTCTGTATACTCTGGGAGTGAAGTTCTCGAAATTAGTGGCTGCCTCTGCCTTTTAGCTCCAGTTATTCTCCCAACTTCTTGATCATCATCAGGGTTAGGGATCTCAACTGAGTTTGTTGAGGCACTAATGGGTTGCGTCCTGCTCAATGGATTGTAACCTTCGGCCACTGTGCCAAGGTTGGGCTTCTCAGTTACCACAGTTACATGATTAATGGCTTGGGTGAGGCTGGATGCATTGTCTCCTTCAGCCACTCTGCCAGCGTTGGGCTTCTCAGCTACCACAGTTACTTGATCGTTATCAGTAGTGTCCTCCATGTTTGTGATTCCATCAGGCATTGCCTTTTTCACCAATGAAGATAGAACCTCTACGTCCGTGTTTCGGCTTCCACACTGCTCGTGGCCAGAGCAGCTCAGTCCTGTTGCCGCATGATCTGTTTCCATGTGTTTCTCGGTATTATGCTGACTCTCTCTCGCCTTAGAGTTTTGTCTCATAAAATTCATGATTCTTTCAGTGCTTTCCTGTGACGGAGGGAACTTTCCTTGTGGCATCCATAAGTTGTCACCACTTCCTGTTATGAACAAATAAACAGGATAAGCAATTTAATTTTTAACTAAGAATTGAAAGAAAAAATTATGTAAGAATCTCATCTCTGTCACCACAGCAACATAGGGGCAGCAAAGCAAATTTTCCCTGCAATAGAAGAAGATTGAATATAAAGATGTCGCTAACTTATGACTTACCACTGCTGGGAGCAGGATTGTGGACTGATGAAGTGAGAAGATCTTTTGTCACGAGAGGTCCACTATCCTTGGAGATGACCTGTAAATGTAGCAATTCATCGGAATACAGAGCATAAAATAATTGGAGCTTTTTTTCTGTTCTGCAAATTAAGCTTCGCGTGAATTGTGGCGCCAAGACTATAGAAAAGAAATGTGGGGTGCGTGTGTCGTGACCTATTGAGGAATTGAACTTCCAAGACGAGAAAGAGCGCACACCTTAACCATGTTGTTCTTGGTTATATTAAGATAACATGCAGACCGTGAGGGGGAGAACACAGCAACCTGATAAAAAGCGCATGTGTTAATCATTCCCATAGTGTTGATAGCAACATTACACTTCAGCTTAAAGCAGCATTTCTCTGGACAACTACACCCCAAAAGTCCCATTTTGCTTTTCTAAATTTTGCAGTTTCTTTATATACATAAATCATCATAATTCTAAATTTCACCTACTTAAACAGAAGATCATAACAAACCTTCTGCAGTACCAAAACTGCACCAACAGATATGCTCTTCCCAACGTCTCCCTCAGAAAGGACTGTGTGGTGAATGCTAGCACCAATTGTACCTGTAGGATCCTGAAACCAAAGTTTAAGCCACATAGCTATGTCTCAGAGCATACGGTGAAAAAATTGACGCGAGCAGAACTTAGAGAGTACACAAAGAAGGGAAGAAGATGGGACTTTATCAGTATCCATGTCCATATAAGCTTTACCTTCAGAGTGAGCATGAGATCACCAAGACCATTTGGGGTGCAAGATTTGATTATAGCAACAACCTAATTAACCAGCAACCACAGAAAATAACATGAATTTTTAAGCATTATAAATCCTAAATATGGCCAAAAAAAAATTAATGATAAAACACAAGGAAAAAAGAAGTGAAGATTAATCAGGTTCAGACAAAATAGAAATGGCAGTTTCACATTACAGCAACCAAAAGCAGATAAAATTAAGGGCGCCTGGTCTTTGCTTTCCAGTGTTTTTTCAGCAACCAAAACAGAAATTGGGCATGATTTCCATTTCTAAGATTTCTCCAAGAGAGCAAAGTCATTGAATCGACAATTGATTAATAAAATTATTAATAAGAACACTGGAAATACCTGAGCTAATCTGTGAGATTCAATCCCCTTCCTGATAGAACCCAAGGTTGTCGGAAAGTGAGCACCTTGTTTGGTAAGAAAATCGAGAGCGCAAAGCCAGGGATTGGTGGTGAAATCGGCATCGTGAACATCGCCAATCTCGACGACTCTCCTTACGAACTCTTGGGTCGGAATGGGCTCCTCCTCATCGCGGTCGTGGGGGTGATGGCGGTGGGTTTGGGTCCTGCGCTGCATCGCGGCCTGTAGGGCTCCGGCGGGGCCCGGAATGAGGTTGGAAGAGGGCTTGGGGTGCTGAGGATGATTTGATTTGAAGGAATGGGAGGCAGAGCGCTTGCAAGGACGAAGACTAAGAGAGATCAGCTCTGATTCGTCGACGTCTAGTTGTTCCCAGGGTTCATGCTCATCCATATTCTCACTTCTCCTCTGCTTCTTGTGAGTGAGCGCGGGAATCCGATAGTGAACAGTAACACTACAGACAGAGTAGGTTATTATTATTATGGATTGGGCTCCTTTTTGCTTTATATAAATTGGGCTCAGAACCTCAGGCCCAATTCGTTCTTGTTCTTTTTATTAAAAAAATTGATCTTAGGTCCAACGAATATTTGATGCAACAAGGACTTATAATGAGATGTTCTTAATAGTCGTCTGATCAATGACAATGTTATTATTTGACGGTTGGATTGAATCATCAACATCCTCTTTCAATATAGCTCCCTTATTATAGAAGCTCCCCAGGAAATTAGGACCCCATGTACATAACATTTACGGATTACGTTACATACATCCAAAAAATTTCATCAGCATTGTCTCTCAATTGAAATAAAGCAAATAAATGAAGTTATGGGTTGGAAAATGAGACCTTATGGGTTTGGGGTGTATTCATCTTTTTAGAGACAATTCACATCACAACACGTGATCCACCTTACTTGAAATATAAAAAGCAGTGACCGTAATTTAATTATTGAAGACGTTCGATGGGATGGAAGAACAAAAGAAAGAACTTAACAGATTACAGTTTCAACTACTTGTAAGTTTTGTAACTATATTATATTTTTACAACTACTTGTAGCCATAATTAGTTCTAAACCAGAATGTAATTACTCAACTGGTTCACATATATGACATGTTGACAGAAAAATAAACCAGAATGTAATTACAAAAAGATTTATACCAAAGTTGCTGTTAAGTAATTAGTTAAGAAAAGTGGGTGGTGGACCCCACCGTCGAGGGAGACTAGACCAATAAGCCTCCACCACGAAGGCGACCGACCTACCGTGACATATTATGTTTAAGGCAAGTCACGGAACGTGATTCACGTCACGGCCCTCACGTATTTGTTAGTCGATATCCACAAGTTACCCATAATTAAATCCCGTCCATTGATCCTCGAACTGACAACCGGATCTTCCGGTCATCTCGTCCTCCCCTAACCAAAACGGTAAAAAACTTAAGTCGTCCCCTCAACCTCTTCCCCTCTTTCAGTCTCAATTATCTCATTTCCTTAATCCAATTAATTTACCCTCTTCGATTTCTCTGTTTAATTCTCTCTCCCATCATCCCCTCGTGACACCAGCAAACAAAACAGATCAAACCAAAAGTCAATTCACTGGCAAGGAAAACGACAAAAACAACGGAAGAAATTTCCTAGTACCAAATTGGTGGGACCCAGATTTCTGTCGCTCTCATTTCTCTGTAATTCTCTATGTTCATTATAATATTATTATATATTGTCGTATGTTTTTTTTAAAAATTTGTAATTGGCTTGGTTTGGTTAGGTGACAAAATAGAGTGCTTTAAAAAGGGAGGGAGATCAGAGAAGAGAAGATGACGGACTCACCAAAAACACCAGCGAAAGGAGGTAGCAAGTCACTCATGGAGAACTTGCTCGGTCTTCTCCGAATCCGCGTCAAACGCGGTGTTAATCTCGCCGTTCGCGACGTCCGTAGCAGCGACCCCTACGTCGTCATCAAGATGGGTAAACAGGTATACTATGTCTCCTCGTCCTCCCCCTTCATCTTTTTCCTTCAATCTTGTGACTTCTCTGTTTTTTTTGTTGGTCAACCTTGTGACTTCTCTGTTTAATTGGCTTTGTTTCTCAATCTGGGTTCCTTTTCCCCTTCTTTTTCCAACCAAAAGATTCTTCCTTTCCATATAGAATTGAACACTTCTATTAGTCTGTCTGTCGTTTACCCTTTTCCAACAATCTGGGTTCCTTTTCCCCTTCTTTTTCCAACCAAAAGATTCTTCCTTTCCATATAGAATTGAACACTTCTATTAGTCTGTCTGTCGTTTACCCTTTTCCAGTCCCAATTGTGTTTGGCATGTCTGGAACTGGAAGGCCTCAGTTTTGGTTGAGGTGTTTAATCGGATCTTGCAAGCTTTATACATAATATGATCCTAATAAACTTTTTACAATTTACTCTTAAATCTTAGAGTCTTAGACTGATCTGAATAAACTTGTGCTCTGTTGCAGGTTGACCATTTTATTTTATTTTTTGTTTCTTGCTTTATTGCTTTCATTTCATTTCTGCATATGATCCAATTGACAATTATGTTCCTTTCTTCTACTTATGTATAAAAATTGAATCTTTGATGCAGAAACTTAAAACTCGTGTAATTAAAAAGGATGTTAACCCAGAGTGGAATGAAGATCTTACACTTTCTGTTACAGACCCCAGCATTCCAATCAAGCTGGTAAGTGCTTCTGCTATTGCCCCAACTTCTTTAGTAGGAACAATTGCCCCTTTACATTCCTTTCCAATTTTATATACATGAATGGAACCATCATCTTCAGTCAATCCTATCTAGAGAGCTATATGGTCTCTTGTAGTATCTCCCTAGCTACTCCTCTTTGATTCTCCTATTTGAATCATCTTTGTTCTTTTGCACTATTGCATCAATATTTACTTTGACAAGGATTTTTTTATTATTAGTGCGCTATTGCATCAAGGTTGACAGTCTTTGTTTATGTGTGCCTGTAGACTGTGTATGACCATGACACATTCAGCAAGGATGACAAAATGGGAGATGGAGAATTTGGCATCGTACCTTATATAGAGGCATTGAAGATGAACTTAGAAGGGGTTGCAAGTGGCACGACCGTCACGAGAATACAACCAAGCAGGGCAAACTGCCTAGCTGAGGAGAGCTGCATTCTCTGGAAGGATGGGAAGGTGGTCCAAGACATGTGCCTCAGACTGAGAAATGTGGAATGTGGTGAAGTGGAAATTCAGTTGCAATGGATTGACCTTCCTGGTTCCAAGGGCTTATCGTGAGTGTGCCTCCTTAATTTGTCTGCTTCAATTGTGTCCGACATAATATAAATGGGCTGGTTGTGGTTGCAAAGGTTGTGCAACCTGAAATAGACAGACTGTCTTCATAGCTGGGTTGGTTTGTTGATAGGATATGTATAACAAATTGAGATTGTATGTACTTTATTTGACTCCTGTTATGCTTGTAGCTCATAACTAAATAGGGTGAGGAATTTTGGGCTTTTGTTGTCAAAAACACTAAGTGAAGTGAGATGTGTGTGCCCGTTCATCTTTTGCTGGGTATATCTCAAGTTGCAAGCTCATGTCTTAGAAATCTGCATAGCATATTTTTATATACCTATGAATTTGCAGGAAAACGATATATAGTGCATTATAGTATCATGTTGGTGAGCACACATGTTGGGAGGCTGGTTCCTGCTGTCCTCTGTTTCTTGAACAATTTCACGAAGCGTGTGTGAATTGCATGGTACATATGGATCGAGTGGCATTTTCGGTGAAACTTTGATCGATGGGCAGCGTTTGAATTGCCTATTCTTCTTAAAAAGTTCACATAATATATTAACGTGGATACTCTAGAAAGAAGTAAGTTATGAGCTAGCAGCATGCATGGCTGGGAACCAAAGACCAACAAGGTCAGCAGCTGATTGCTGGTATATTATATATGCGATCAGAGTCAAACGCTTCATCAATTCATTGCTTTTTAATAAACCCCTGCTTCAGAAAATTTAAAGGCTAAAAGATGTTTCTGAGTTGCGACCAAAGAAAACGAAAAGAAACGATTGGCATAAAAAAGACGAAAAGAAACGATTGGAAGGGAAGACCAGGCCCCAAATCCAACCCAATACTTATTGGGCAGGCTTCTTCTAATAGCGCTTCCTTCCTTTTATACATCAGGCACGGACTGTCCTAAAGTGCGTAGTAGAAGAACACAACACAACAGGCTCGTTTTACACCCCTAAACCCTATATAGCTCTCCATGAACACAACTGGGAGAAAGACTTTCATAAAATGGGGATAGTACTATTTCGCTATTTCGGCCAATAACGTTATAACAGCGTGATAAATTTACCTTAAATAGCATTATATTTGCAAAATAATATTATCTCCATTTCAATCAACTAAGTGTTTTCTCCTAGACTAGAGATACGTATATAATTTACGTTGGCTTACTTGCAGGGATGGGTTAAATTTACCTTTTGGCCTTACATGCATTGTGACATCGCTCTCACTCACTGCGGAAAGGAAAAGGGTACCACATTGGGAATTGGTCTAAATAATTATTACTGACATAAATAAATGCATATGTATATCGGTTTTGACTCAATTGGTAACCTAGTGGTGGACTTTATTAGGAAACTGTTAATTATACCATACCTATAACAAGATTCAGTATTTGATGCGTTGGGTTGGGTTTAAATAGGGTTAAAGAGTCTAACCGCGAGGATATACTCTTTAAATATTATATTTAAATAATATAATATTTAGATAATGCTGTTAATTGCCTAATAGCGCCTAAGTGCCCGAATATTCTCTTTAAATATTAAATTTAAATAGTATAGCCGAGCGGCTATACTATTTATTGAAAATTTTTAAAACAGACTCCGCTAGTATAGTCGTGTGGCTATAGGAATAAAACATCGATGGTATCGGAAATATCGGTAGTCCAAAAATACGGAAATTTCGATGGAAATATCGGGATATTATCAATATTTCGGTCCATGTCGTCAATATTATCGATATTTTGGTCCATGGAGATCTAAAATATCGATAGTCCAAAAATACGAAAATTTCGATGGAAATATCGGGATATTATGGATATTTTGTTCCATATACTAGTATAGCCAGTCATGCAGCTATACTATATATTAAAAAAAAAATTAAAAACACAAAGGACCCGCCTAGTGATTATGAGCTCGAATCTTCTCTTTTCCCCAGCGTAATTCCAAGGCCTCTTTCCATCTACAAATCTATCTTCAATCTGAAAGTTCATTTTTTTCCTTGTTTTTTTTTCGTTTGAACGTTTGCCTTTGATTTACATCGTTCTCTGGAGTGCTACTAAATTATGTTACTGCACACATGATTTGTTGTAGAGAATTGCATCCATAGTTGGAGTGGTCTTGGTAATTGCTTCACTTTTCAAACAACACTTTACATGAAGAATACTACCACCTCTTACTATTATACTTGTAATCTATAAATGAAATAGACGGTTTGGAATGTTAAAAAAATTTTTGTATGGTAACCTAAAGGGTGTCCCTCTAATAAGGATCCCTCAATGAAAATGAACTATATATATAAGGGCGGAACTAAAGAGGGGCTTGGCTGAGCCCTAGCCTAGTGTTGATTTTCATCCTAGGCTTAAATGTGTTAACAAATGCACTAGAAATAAATATTAGCCCACAACTTAGCCAATCATATTACATTGTTTTTTTGTCTAATCACCCAAGAAACAAGACCGGACAAAAAGATTTGTAAAAATAATAATTCATGACTGACATAAGGATTAAAATAAGGAAAATCACATTCATTTTGTAAGTCCCCTTACTCCATGTCTCCTGCGAACTGTAGCTCCCAAGCTTCCAGTATATTATTCTCATTATTTCCTTCTCTCCTCTCTGTTTCTTTTTTTTTCTTTTCTTCTTTTCCTCTCATATGATAGCTCAAAATAAATGAACCGGCTCTGCTCTCTTTCAATTTTCTTCTTCCTCCTTCTTTCAGTGTGGTTTCTCTATGGCCAATTTGGCTGGAACGACACTAGCCACTTTTTTTTGGTTTCACCCCAAAACCAAAGGTCTTTGAAACAGAGAAAAAGAGGCAAAGATAACATCACAGGTTGGTGTTAGAAAACAACTCTACTTTTCTCAATTTTGTAATGTCTGGTTGTTTTTTCCTTACTTTTTCCTTCAATTTTGTATTGTCTATTTGTTTGCTGATTAATTGGCTTCCATTTTTATTTCTAGTGATTTGTGTTTTTTTGAGGGGTTTTGGTTATACTTGTGTTAGTGTTTGGAAAAAGAATGAACTTGTTTGATTTCTATATTTTTTTTTGGGTTTCTAAAATTTAACTAGTTGTTTTCGGGCTTAGCCCCCCTTACCAAAAATAAATAAATTCTAGACAATTTGAAGCATGATAGAAGAAGCCAAGAAAAAAAAAATTTAGCCTACCCCTAGAAAAATTCCTGGTTCTTGTGGGAGCAAATTTCCCCACGAGAATATTCGATTGGAAAGATTCCCCTTTCTTCTTCGTCGCCTCTTTCTCCCTTCAAAATAGAACAAATAAGAAGACCACACCCGGGGGGTGTTGGCCAAAGGCCCTCCGATGCCTAAATTAGTTCGAGAGTTTATGAGAAAAATACTAGCTAACTAGGGTACGGAGATATATGTGTTTATGGTGTTAATCGGGCGGCCGGAGCCTTATGTAAAAGAGGGAGAGAAAGGAGGTGGCTAAGGTTTGTGAAGGGAAAACTTATACAGAGTTTGAGTAGTAATTCTGACGTATTTTGAGAGAGAAGTTTAGACGTACCTCAACCCTTTGTGTGGCCATGTATTTATAGGAGTCCTCGACGAGGTTGGTGAGGTTGGTGTATTTAGGGATTTGATTTATTAGGGATTTAAATCAAATCCCTAATTGTGGTAGGTATCCAATCAATCCCTAACTTAATTAGGTAACTCCTCCTTTAATTGGGAATTGTGGTTGGTATCAAATCAATTCTCAACCTAATTAGGTAACATTCCATTTAATTGGATAATCCCCAATTAAATTGAGTAACTCCCAATTAGGTTGAATAATTCCCAATTAGGTCAATAATTCCCAAATGGAAGGAATTATTTGACCTAGGGTTATGACTAAATTTGGTTCCCACAGTTCTGCCATTGTATCTATATATCACTTAAAACCTAATGCCCCAAAGCTTTTTGCAAAGGATGGACGACATATACCCGTTTTATAAGAGACTTTTTTTTTTCTTAAAGGAGAGGTTGTGGTTTGGAGAAACATGTCTGCATTTTGAGGCTTTTAAGCATTATTAGAATAATTTTTTTTATGTAATGATGATCATGATCAGATCGATACATACATTTATCTAATTCTAAATGAATCAACCTCCCTTTTCCCCTTAAGCCATAGTCAAGTTTCGCTGTCCACAGGTCAATTAATGTGAATCAACATTCCAATTTCCAACAAATTGAAGCTTATTTAGAAGAAGTGATATGCATGATGCATCCGCCATCTATTTTTCCTTGGTAAAATGGAACTGTCTGTCTGTGTCCACCATTTCCGCTTAGACAAAAGGAGCTTTATATATATATATATATATATATATATATATATATATATATATATATATATTTGATCAATGAGGTTGCCTTTCACTCACATCACAAAAATGTAAATGGTTTTCTTAATTACCATTCAACTGTTGCACGTAATCACATAGTTTATGCACTTAAATAAGGCTTTAAGCTTGCGCTTGTCTGCCATCTTTGCCAACTTCTGACTCGGCAGCAACATATCTTTACTTTGACCGCTCGCTCCTTCCTTTGTGCTAATTACTATGTTTTCTGCATTACCATTTGTGTTTAGTTTTATGGACACAGCACAAATATCATATAATTATTAAGCATGTAATTAAAAAGGTGGTTTGGAAAATGAAAACTATAATTAATTAACACACTTATTCATTTCTTGACCTCATAATTTCATTCACCATTTGGATATGCCAAATTCTTAATCAGTCTCCTTCATTTATTCCTTGATTTCCTCTTGCAAAAAGAAAAAAGAAGATTGATTTAGCCATATATCTACTCCTTGTTATTTGATAAAAAAGAAAAGAAGAAGAAAAAAAAAGTGACTGGTGAAAAGGAGAGAAACATGCATGATCTTTGGCAAATTCTCTGTCCCTCTAGGCTGGTTGGGTACGTACTACGTAGAGTGATTCATTCCAATATCTCAAATTTCTTGGTTTGATGACTTAGATTTGGAACCAAGATGATTTGCACAAGAAGCCAAAAACATTACTCAATCTCTCTTCTTAATTGTCCAAATTACCCATAGCTTCTCTAATTTGTATTCTATTAGGCCTAATTTTATTCTTCCTCATTCAAATCCAAAACAAATGTAGTTTTTTAAATTAATAATTAATTAATTAATTGAATAGAGCACGCAATTTGGGGAGTGAAGAAATGAATTAGTTTAAGAAATCCAAGTGATAAAAATGGCTTAGAAAACAAAAAAGGAGCATTGCAGTGCGTGCAGTTAAGCGTGGTGTTTGGAGTTTTGGATTTCAAAGAGAGTTGTGAGAGTAACACGTCAATATGTGTCCCCCGTTTGCTTTCATTCTTTGTGAACCCCAAGCCCCCATGGTCATGACTCATGGTCCTCATCATTAACTTCAAAGCATGCTCTCTCTCTCTCTCTCTGTGCTCTGCTCAGTTTTTCATCACTTCTAGGAGAGGTAACCCTTTCATTAATTAATTTCAATTTCATCTCCCGAGTTCATTTCAAGCCAATCATATGTTAGAATGTCAGTATTAAGCATAAATTAATCTGTTTCCTTTCAAGGTATTCACAGAATGAACATTAATTTGTTCTCTGTATCAGCAAAACTTTAGACATACTACCTGTCTCGCATGAAAATATTCAATTAATACTTCTATTTGAGAAAAGAATAGGGAAAGGGAAGGCAGCGTTTTAAACTACTTTTCTACTTTTTTTAGGCGTAAAAAGCAAAAAGTAAAACACAATGCCCTAATAATTTATCTCCAGCTAGCTATAATTTCAGTTTAGTAGTATTTTTCTTCCCGATATTAAATCGAATCCCCATACCTCATCTCATCGATGAAAAAAGATTTGATCTAGTTATGAGGATAAGGAAATGCAACAAAGACCTATAAATCCATTTGATGTGAATCCAAATCCAGCGGAGACTATATGATGTTGCTTGCCCTCCATCCATGAACACAAATATATGAGTCCAAAATGAAACTGGGGTGGGCTGGGTTGGGTTGGCGTGGCTAGGATTGTTTTGTTTGGCTACTTGGTGTTGGTGTGGCTAAATTCGGATTGGCATCTAATCCCACCTAACACAATGACATGCAGCGCTTGGATTAAAAGTATGGACAATTTAGGATCCACGTGATCAATCAAAACGCTATTATTCTCACTTCACTTCTCTTCTCCCCATGAACAAGATTCAAGAAGAAGATATAAATATATATAATTTCTTTCTTTCACCATTTTGGAAGGAATTAATTACTTGAATTGTGTGTTATTTATATATAATCTTCTAAGTTAATGACATAGATAAAGAAGAAACAAAGGAAAAGGAAGTTAACCCTAACAATGAAAAAAGAAGAAGAAGAAACGAAAAGGAAAGATGCAGAGGGTCTTTTGAAAGCTTAAAAAGGTCCCAAACAAACAATGAAACAAGTAGGTAGAGACACAGCCACCTCTAGCCAAAATGCTTTTTCTCTGCTTTATGCAACCAGTAGACCCATCTATGATCCATCCCATACAAACAAGATAGAGCCACGCACCAACTGACAAATGCCACTCCCTTCTCTCCTCCTAACCCAAAAACTCAAAAACACAAAATTATAAATCCAAATACAACTTAAAACAAAAGGGAAAAAAACAAACCGAAATAATAAATATACAATAGCAAAAAGAATATAAAGCAAATACTTTTCTGAGCTGAGCTGAGTGTGTGTGTGTGCTTTGGGGACTGCAAGTGCAAGCTTGCTCGCTCTCTCGCAACTCTCAAAGCTCAAAAAATATTGCTGTATTCTTCTGCTTATTACCCACTACCCCAAAAACCAAAACACATGCTCTCCTCCTATTCTCTTTCCCCTTGTCCTTTTCATCATCAGTTCCACCACCACCACCACCTCCTCCATCTTCCTTCTTCTTCTTCTTCTTCTTCTTCTTCTTCTTCTTATTTACAGAGACAGAGCAAGCAATAAGCTTAATTAATTTTCTTGATTTGGGTTACAACTGAACTGATCATCAAGATTCATTCAAGATGATCTCATTATCTGACTTCTACCATGTCATGACTGCAGTGGTTCCACTCTACGTGGCCATGATCTTAGCCTATGGCTCAGTGAAATGGTGGAAGATCTTCACCCCTGACCAGTGCTCTGGCATCAACAGGTTTGTGGCTCTGTTTGCAGTCCCACTTCTCTCCTTCCACTTCATCTCCTCCAACGACCCTTACAAGATGAACACTCGCTTCATAGCAGCTGACACTCTCCAGAAGCTCATCGTTCTTGCTGTGCTTGCTGTCTGGACCAAAGTCAGCAAAAGGGGCTGCTTGGAATGGACCATCACTCTGTTTTCCCTCTCCACTCTGCCCAACACTCTGGTCATGGGCATCCCTCTGCTCAAAGGAATGTATGGCGATTTCTCAGGAAGCCTCATGGTCCAAATTGTTGTGCTTCAGTGCATTATTTGGTACACTTTGATGCTCTTCATGTTTGAATACAGAGGTGCCAAATTGCTCATCTCCGAACAGTTCCCAGACACTGCTGGCTCCATTGTCTCCATCCATGTTGATTCTGACATCATGTCATTGGATGGGAGGCAGCCACTTGAAACTGAAGCTGAAATCAAAGAAGATGGCAAGCTTCATGTCACTGTGAGGAAATCAAATGCTTCGAGGTCTGATATCTTTTCAAGAAGGTCTCAGGGATTGTCGTCCACAACTCCAAGGCCTTCAAACCTCACCAATGCAGAGATTTACTCTCTGCAGTCTTCAAGAAACCCAACTCCACGAGGGTCTAGTTTCAATCACACAGACTTTTACTCTATGATGGCTGCTGGGAGGAACTCCAACTTTGGTTCTTCTGATGTTTATGGGCTCTCTGCATCCAGAGGGCCAACTCCAAGGCCGTCAAATTATGAGGAAGATGGTACTGGTGTGGTCAGCGCTACAGGTAATAAGCCAAGGTTTTACCACGGCAGCCAGCAAGGTAATACGACAGCGCATTACCCGGCACCCAACCCAGGAATGTTTTCACCTACAGCCTCCAAAAACGTTGCTGCTGCTAATAATAATAGTAATGCCATTAATGCAAAGAGGCCTAATGGGCAAGCTCAGCAGAAGCCAGAGGATGGTGGTAAGGATCTTCATATGTTTGTCTGGAGTTCCAGTGCCTCTCCTGTTTCAGATGTGTTTGGAAGCAATGAATATGGTACTGCTCATGACCAAAAAGAGGTGAAATTGGCTGTGTCTCCTGGAAAAGGTACATCCTATTGAATTTGTTCGGTGTTCTTTTTATATAATTAATTTGTTTTTGAGGTTTTACATGTGAGATGGGCTTTGATTTTTAGTGGAAGGTCGTAGAGACAATCAAGAAGAGTACTTAGAGAGAGATGATTTCAGCTTTGGCAACAGGGATCAGATGAACATGAACCATGAGCAAGCTGAGAAAGCAGCAGGGGATGGGAAGGGCAAAGTGATGCCTCCAACCAGTGTGATGACTAGGCTGATTCTGATCATGGTTTGGAGAAAACTCATCAGAAACCCCAACACTTACTCAAGCTTGATTGGCCTCACCTGGTCTCTAGTTTCATTCAGGTACTTGCTACTAGCTAGCTGTCCCTTTCTCTGCTTCACAGCCTCAGAGAGTGAAGTGAATCCAACAAAATCTTGCACATTTTCAAAAGCAAATCAATTCTCCTCCACAGATAGCATTAGCATTGGTGCAATACAATATTCTTGCTTATCTTTTCTTTTTGATGATTTTTGTTGTAGGTGGCATATTCAAATGCCAGCCATTATAGCAAAGTCCATTGCCATACTATCTGATGCAGGACTTGGCATGGCCATGTTCAGTCTTGGTCAGTATACTATACTATACAAACTCCCTTTACAATCTCTTTCAGAAGAGAAAAACCCTCCGTTGTTTGCCTTTCATTATTAATTGTTGGATATAAAAAAAGCAAGCAAACAAACTGGCAAAAAAAGCAACGAAAGCAAACAGTAGGGTTATGATAATGTTGGGTTTTCTTTATTTATTAAGAATCTTTTCTTTCTTTCACTATTTATGTTTTTACTTTTTTGGCCAAGTTTTTGCTTGGGGCTTTGGGTTTTGATGTAATAATAATGGTTTGGTGGGTGGTAGTGATGATTATGAAAGGTCTTTCAAAATCAAAGGAGGATGACTGACTGACTGACTGACAGTGGTGTGATGGTGTAGTGATGATGGTGTCTGATGAGCATGCTGTTTGCTAATTTTCCCTTTTGATGTGATTTGCAGGTCTGTTTATGGCTTTGCAACCGAGGATCATAGCATGTGGAAATTCCATTGCAGCTTTTTCCATGGCTGTGAGATTCCTTACAGGTCCAGCTGTCATGGCAGCTGCTTCCATTGCTGTTGGCTTAAGAGGCACTCTCTTGCACGTTGCCATTGTTCAGGTCTCTCTCTCTCTCTCTCTCTCTCCATTCTTTCTCTTCTGCCTCCTTTTGACACAACCAAAGCAATCCCACACAGCTACATATGCATCAAAAGTTTCACTTTTATAATAATATTTTGCTACCACAAGATAAGCTTTTTTATTATTTTTCTCTGAAGATTCATTTAATTTAATTCTTCTTTTGTAATTTATACAAAACCATCATGGCCTGGCATCTCACTGCTTTTCATAAACATGGGCTATAATAAGAAGAAATTCCAATGCCAAGGACTGAATCAATCCAACCCAGTATTTTCTATTATAATTAAGTAAACAAGGACTTGTTTGGTTTGCACCTAAGTAATTATGCACACACAGTGACACAGCACAACAAAGAACAAAGATATCAAAGATATGTATGTGTGTGTGGCCTTGCTGTTAACAGCCTTGTTGTGTTTGTACTTTGTACTGCCAAACCAAATAACAGGCAGCACTACCCCAAGGAATTGTTCCCTTTGTCTTTGCTAAGGAATACAATGTACACCCTGATATTCTCAGCACAGGGTAAGCCCTATATTTTATTTTCTAGCTTTTTTGTTATTTTATTTACTAATTAATCAAACATTAACTAACTAATGATTGAAATGAATGGCAGAGTTATATTTGGAATGTTAATTGCGTTGCCCATAACGCTTGTCTACTACATTTTGTTGGGGCTATGAAGAACGCGAGCGGCGCCGGAGACCAACAATGGCTTTTTGCATTCATGCAAGCTGCTGCAGCAAGCTCATAATTAATTACAAGGCAAAGATGAGAAATAGAAGAAGATGAATGAATGAATGAGTTTGAAATTGTATTTCCTAGTAAAATTGTAAAATCAGTTTGTAGTGCATTTAATTATAAAACAAGGTTTCCGTAGTTTTATTAAGGAATTATAATTTTTCCTTCAATTCTATTTCGAAGAATTTCATTTAAATTAACCTACAAAAAAAAAAAAAAAAAAAAAAAACCAAAGGGAAAAAAGTGGTTGATGTGAATGTGATGATAACTTTCTTCCTGTTCTATTCTCATTTTTTCTTTTACTATAGATTTCCTTTGTCCACCACAAATATGAAAAAGCTTGGAATCCTATTTTCTTTCTTTCTTTTTATTTTTGTTCTTGGCCTTGGAATGGGGATTATTTTTCTGATTAATTATATATATAGTGCTAGATAGAAAGAAGGGCCCTCCATTATAATTTATAAGATGGGGATGGGGGTTGGGGTTTGATTTTGATGGGGACCTGTTTGGAATATTGGGAGACAATAGTCACAATCTAAGGTTTCCTCTCGTTTTCTCTCACTCCTTTCTTATTCTTTTAGTTACACATATTACCTTTTCTTCACACCTTTCCTTTTCACTATTAATCTCATCATGTCTCTTTGGGGCTTTCTAAATCGTCTTTTTCTTCTCTTAATAAAAACCTCTTGCTTCTCCAAACACGCCCATGCATACATGCTAACGATAAAACTAATCATCATGCATATAATAAACTTAGTGCCTGTTAAACTTTAACTTTGATTATTATTATTTTTTATTTACCTGTTTTGCCCTTATTAATGTGTTTTGAACCTAAAATCCACTCTCTCTTAACTTATTAACTTTTTTTATTCTACATGAATGCTTGAGTGTTAACCGATTAATAATACACACATATTTTATTAAGATTATCTTATAATATCATGACATCATAGTTGTGTGTGTGAAAAAACCTATTTCCTATAGTTTAGACTATCGCTTGTAGTAAAAAATAAAATTATCTTATAATAATTTGATATATATAAGAAAAGGGAAATGCTCCAAAAAGAGCTCATGGCTTTTAGAAATTAATGACAAAAGGACAAAGTGCTTATAACCAAAGTCGTGTGAAGTAGTAGTTAGGATGCACTTGCAATTATAAAAAATAAAAAAATAAAAAATAAAAAATAAAAACTTTTAGGATCACGCTGATAAGACTTTAATTTGAATCCGGAGTATCTCATGTTAGACTTAAATCATAAACAACTAAAAACACTAACCCGTGTAGCCGTATGAATAACACAAAAGTCTTCTCCCTTTTGCAAGCCCTTGATCACACTCTCTAAATGGGGTTTGAGTACTTTATGTGTGGAACTGATTGCAAAGGCAGGGACCCTTGTTTTTATACTTAATTGGTGTAACCCTAAATGAATTCTTCCCATCAACAAATTCAATTAGGACTCTACTTTATCACCAAGCAAACTGGATAATTCATATCAGTTATAATATGGAATTAGGACTCCTTATCTCAATAAGATTCCTTATCACATACCAAAAGAGTAGCTGGATATATCTCATTTAATCTCAATGTATGTGTTATAGTTTCAGCCTAATTCTTCACGTGTGTGTAGTCCTAATAAGGCTTACATTCTCCCACTAGGACAAACACCACCAAAATAAGCTTATCCTTCGAAACTACAACCAAACATTCTTGATTGGCCAAGAGATTAAAGAAACAAAGTCCTAATGTCAGGCTTCTGTCAAATAGAAACATCTGTGTAGAACCATAGAAACATTTGCTCAAAACATTCAAGCAAGCTTCCATGATTACATGCACAAAGCTCCCATTCACATGAAGCTCCCACAAGATATGAACGAAACAATGTATCATGTGCACCAAATATGTGAACTGTAAGCACATCAACACATTAGGTCCTCTTTATGCTTCTAAACCGAAGCCTTTAATAGTTGCATAACTTGTCTTAGTAATCAAATACTTTAGATTACCATAAACTGAAATAGACAAGAAACTTAACTGAAAAACTGCACCAAATTAATGGAAAACTGAAGCAACTATAAGCAGCAATGAACTTTAAGCAACAATGAACTTTAAGCAGTTAAGCAAACTGTAAACCACTACTCAATGCATATCTACAGATAAAACAAAAAACTCTAACACTAATGCTCCCAAAAAATGATCAAATAAATTATAATACCTTATGTGAACATCATTCAATGATAAACTGATAAAACTTTATGCATAAACTGTAATGCTATAAACTGTAATGCTAGCAATTGTAATACCACTGATTGCATCCTTCATTCACAAACAAACTTTAAAGCAATTAACAAAAATATTAAATCCTTTTTAACAGTTTTCGAATTCTCTATTGTTTCAATGTTGAAACCTTGAAGAGAAAATCATGAATAAATACAATTAGCCAAATATTCTGACTGGTTGTCAAAATTAAAATTTCTTTATCTCGCAAATCCTTTAAGCAAACCAGAAATAATCCTTATGGCATAAGAAGACTGTAAGTTATATTTAAAATACAAAAGACAAAACAAATTTGAAACTAAGCTCCCACTGATTTGGCACATCATACACATAATAGAATTTTAGCTTTTTCTTCTTTTACCTTTTCTCTTACAAGCATAAAACCATGTCTGAAAGCTTAGTAACAATCACAACCTTAGCACATCCATATTAACTTTATTTCTTATTACCTTAAAGTTCCTTTATGAAAATATAATTCATCATCTACACCAAGCACAAAACATGTAATTTTAATGTTGATAATACTGAAAAATATACTAATGCTAAAACAACTCAAAACTGCAATTATCCTTAGGCTATGGCTCAACTTGAATTTCTTAATTGATGCATGTACTTTATTTAAATTTCAACTGAATAACTGGACAACCAAGGCAAATTATTGGAAAATTATTGGAAACATAGGCGAGTAAAACTTCATGAGCTTACAAAAGAAGGCAGTGAGTGTGAAGCCCAAAAAATAGTAAATCACTTCTCCCACTTGGGCAAAACACTCGCTACTTTACTACTATCAAAAAATACACCAAAACTTTATGATGGTCACATAACTTTGAAACATAATAATTAGTATACTTTGATAAGATAATATCATACCACTTTTAAGATATACTACTTTAAATAACTCACAATACCATAGGTGCATCAAGAACAAATACAGAACATGACAAAAAAGATTCCAGTAATGACATTCCCTTACATGAAAAATTACCACAATATCTTTATTAGCATAATTAACCCCAAATTACATAGAATCAAACTAGAGACATAAAACTTCACATAACAAAAATATATAGTCGTTTTATGTCCATTTAATAGTCTAAAATGATTTACAAAATCAACTTATAAAACCTGCCAGCACATACTTTTTCCTGAACATGGGTTACTTTAAAATATTCCAGAAATAAAATCCATATCCAATAACCACGAAAATATTCAGTCTATAGGAAGACACATATACGTTCAATATACCAAAATTTCAGGTCATTTGAAGATCTTTAGACCAGTCATTCATTAATCTTTACTTGTAGTACCAAAACTGTCAGGACAATTTCTGTGCATCTGTATCAACTTTATAGAACTACCAAAAATTCAATTCTCAACATATTTTGGTGAAATCAGTGCCTAAAGAAACCTTAGAAAGTCTACTTTATCACATAATTTTATCATGAACTGATTCGAAGTAAAACAACATCAAACAAACATCATAGCATGAGAGTTCAAAACTGAAAACTGAACAATGATAAAATTTATGAAAACTAACATGTACCTTAAGCGATTTTGATATCCTTATGTATCCAAACTATAAGCACTATATATCACTGAAAACTAACCCAAATAAGTTAGTGGTCTTTAATATAAACACAATAAGATGTCCTTAAAAAAACTGCAGCGGAATTAAACAAAGAGAGACAAAAGACATGATAAACCGTAACATGACACACTCAATTTGTCATATAAAAGCTCAAATTTATTTTAGATTATCATTCAAAACAACTTTATTCCCAAAACTGTACGCATGCTATATTCTCACCTTTGGGGAGAATACAACTCCGTTCATAATAACTATATCACAAGACTAAGGCACATTAATATATGTCTTATCTTGTGCCATTATGAATTGAACTATACTAGTTCTCATTAAGAGAAAAAATCTCATAATGCAATTTTGATCATCGAGCCTTGAATAATTAAGATGTTATAATCGAAGAAGTGCTTTGACATTTCAATCGATACAAAATCTTTCTTTAAAACATGATCAATAAAACTTTAGTTAAATATGTAGGGAAATTTAAATATGACGCGATCATCCAAGACTTTCTTTCCTTTAATTAGTGATGAGATAATCTTTCTTTATAATATGACATGAAAACTCATGATACTAAAAATTCTGTAACAAGTGCTTTTGCTATATCACCAAAACAAACTATATGCCACTTTATAATTTATTAGAATCAAGCCAATCCATTGATATACTGTAATTTGATTAATAACCATAACTATTTAGAAGACATGTGTTCAAAAGAAATTCTAGCATGTGTCAAAGCTTGTAATTCAATATATGCATAACAAAATTCATATGTATAAAGCATGCCAACATTTCAAGATATACACCTGCAATTGGAAAAGGCAAAACCAATTTTATTCTTTATATTGAATTACTCTAATTTACCGTGCATAATACTGAATGAGCAACAGATCTTGAGGTGTAGAGGCATTCATAACTGTCAATATAGAATATGCAAGAGTAGACATCTTTATCCCCTTAACTGTAAGGCCATTAAATTCTCCTTTGTTAGAGAATTCAATGTGCATATCTTAATCATAAAACTAGTGTACAAAACATACAAAATGACTTTCATGAAAATTTTTACACCTTTGAGTGATAAAAATCTCAACAGTTTTTATGACCTGTGCACCATTCTATGCCATTACTAATCAAAACATATAGAACAATTCTTTCTTTGGAATGAATTGTGCCACATGTCTCAATTATAATGCAATCTCTAATCGATTTTCTTTGATCATTTAAGGTGTTACAATGAATAAAATGGCTTTGGCAATTTGTAAACATTGTAATACTCTCTTTTTGAACTCTTTCGATTGAGCTATAATCTGCAACAATTAATTAGTACAACAATTTGAAACCTGAAATCTCAAATAACATGAGTGATAACCGAAATTCCGTAATATACTAATGCAATTCTTTAATATATATTCTACGCAACAAAATATGATGAGATACATGTATATTTTTCTTAGAACTGTCTAAATTCACTTTTCTCTCTTAATAGCTCAACTCCAACATAGTAAGATATTGTCAAAACTTTACAAGTTCCTGCATGATATATTAGAGTTCTAAAGAAAATTTCTCTTAGTTAAAGGCTTGATAGGAATTATACCATGATGACAATATGCAACACTAAATGACATGAAAGTATATATACAAACTCCATAAGGATATTGAAAACAAAGTGGCAACAAAGATTTACGCCCTTTTTTATTTTATTTTATTTTATTTTATATATATATAAAATAAAAGAAGTTCTTAATCAATGATTAGATTCACTTCATATACTTTTATTAAAATCTGAATTTCAAGAATCTAATGCATCAAAAACTGTAATTGACAAAATCAAATTGAAAACTTGATGCCCAAAACTTGAAAACTTGAAAACGTGTTATCAAAACTTGATGCCTGAAAGAACTATATTTGCTTGTTTTGGCACATCATTCTTTAGCATCTCTTTGTTCAAGTCAAACTGTAAAAATCCACACAAGTAACAAATATAAGCAACTCAAGAATACACATATTCCCACAGGTCCCTTACACGTCCAATCTTTTTATTTATTTTAATTATACTTATTATTCGTGATAAAATCTGATCCTTATTGATTTATTCCCAACAAGTCCTTATTAATTGGCACAACTCCTTAGACTCGTGTTCTCCCCTCAGACCAATTAAGTAGACACATATTGCACTTCAAACTAAACCAATAGAGCAGTCTTTACAACCATTTAAAACATACTTTTATGGTTAATAACTTAATATGGTGAGACCTGATCAATGAAAACCAAAAGCAGACCTTTTTGGAGTCAAGCTCCACCAAAAGAACAAACTATCAAAAACGGCACTCAAGCAAAAGAGAGCATATTAGTCCACATGCTATAACCGCAATACCAAAAGTAAGTCACAGGACTGCTGAAGCCAAATTAAAAAACAAAAGAACGAAAACTTGATGCATTCATCTTGGATTAAAACGTCATTCCTTATTTCATAAAAAAAAAATGTAAGCATGAAAACTGAAACAAGAACCAAGAAGAATGCCATGATTTCTAATTGTTAATTTTAGAGTTTACCAAATAGGTCTTTAGTTGTGTTATAACCTGGCTCTGATACCACATGTTAGACTTAAATCATAAACAACTAAAAACACTAACCCGTGTAGCCGTATGAATAACACAAAAGTCTTCTCCCTTTTGCAAGCCCTTGATCACACTCTCTAAATGGGGTTTGAGTACTTTATGTGTGGAACTGATTGCAAAGGCAGGGACCCTTGTTTTTATACTTAATTGGTGTAACCCTAAATGAATTCTTCCCATCAACAAATTCAATTAGGACTCTACTTTATCACCAAGCAAACTGGATAATTCATATCAGTTATAATATGGAATTAGGACTCCTTATCTCAATAAGATTCCTTATCACATACCAAAAGAGTAGCTGGATATATCTCATTTAATCTCAATGTATGTGTTATAGTTTCAGCCTAATTCTTCACGTGTGTGTAGTCCTAATAAGGCTTACATCTCATGATTATTGTATAGAATAGAATGACATTATATACAAGATTAGTGTTTAGTATTGTGTGTAATTATTGCTGCTGTACACATCACATGTTGCTTTCGAGCTAGCTTAGGTTAATTTCTTGTATGAAACTCAAAAGCTAAACATCAAGGCATGCAATGCAACCTAATTGGTCCCCGAGTACGTAATCTGCCTCTTCCCCTATTTTCATGTAAATTTCATGTACTGCAAGCTAATTTATTAACTGCATATGTGGATGGGGTTGATGATTGGGTTACCTACGGTATGGGCATATTATGGCTATTCAGCATGGCACCGCACCAGAAAAAAAACACACACACTAATAATCTTTATGCTATTGTCTGTCGGTACATAATTGTGCCCTTTGGCTCTGCTGCTCCCAAGCAGACTTTGCCATCATCTATGGCCTGCCCTGCACCAAATACCGGCATGCAGCCTAATATTCTAAAATTGGGTCAAGATGCTCCTCCATTGCTGTTTAGAATTTCCTGAAGTTGTAACTTTTTCGAAAGTGATCGAGAGAGAGTTTTTGTGGATATTTAGGTTTCTTCTTAATTAATTAGTTAACCCATTTTTTAAGTTGGACACCAAAAATAAATAAATATATCCATTTTGATATAAGAAAATTATATTTAATTTAATTACAATCCATGGAAGTCAAAAATATGCCAAACCAATCAATCATCCATGTTCTAGAAACTGAATCTTTCTTGGAGCAATATAATCTAGGCTTTGGTAAACAGCTTTGAAAGGCTCTTACTTGAACAACTACTTTTGCAAGCTAGCCCGCATGAATCTCCGCTCCTTTTGGTGCTTTTTGGCTGTGTCAAATATGAAAGGTTGTAATATTATCCCATCCAAAACTTTCTCAAACAAAATTAGAATAAGTTATATATATACAAATGTACGCATGATCCTATGCCTTGCGTATAATACTGCATGCATACATACAAATGTATAGTGGTTGGTACGTGTATGGTAGATGATCCCATCCGAGTAAATGGGATATCATAATCATATCATCATCAAATGGATGTCGATAAGGCCGATTCTGATATTTTAAGGGTCATGTGATGTAAATTTTCGAACACCTGAAAAAGAGTATCCAAAAATCACAAATTAAATTACTCGCAAGCGCACGAATCAACAATAGTATAGAGATATGCAAGTACGAGGTCGAACCCACAAGGACTGATAAAAACAACTTAATTAATTAAATCGCACTAAACCCAATTAAAAGAACGATTGATTGATTTGAGTGATGAATTAAAGAAAACGTAAATTGCAAGAATTAAAAGAAAGAAAACTAAAACACTCAACAAAGATGGAGTTTAAAAGAAATCAAGTTATGAAGATCTAAGGTTATGAATCCACCAATGACAATCCTATTTCCTTTTCTTAAAGCCAATTACTATCCAATTATGATGCCAATGTTAAAGGTTGTTCTTTCTAAAGTATGAAGTAAGCCTGTCAATGTCATAAATCGTGTATCCCTATATGCAATTCTACCCTGTCAAGGTGTTAAAATTTAGCATACAAGAACCCATTAAGATTAGAAGAATTCAATCAACCAAGTAGGACTAGTGGATGGCGTTTCTCTCCTAGCTATCTACTCTTCTTAATCTTAGTTCCAATAAACCTAGTGGATGGCGTTTCTCTCCTAGATTTATCCAATTATCTAGATGCAAAGTTCCTAGTGGTGATCAAGCAATAGGATTTCAAACCTAGAATAAAATTCACACAAAGATTAAGAATTTAACAAGGCATATAATTGAATAGAAATCAACAAAGTACTTCGCAAATAATCATGTCATGGCTTCATCATAAACCTTAGAAAGAAATTTAGTTACACATAGTCATAATAATAATCACAAGAGAAGTCATGAAGAAATAAAACCTGGAAAATAATGGTGTTGCACACTCTTAAGCTCTTTGTCGTCTCTTGAATAGAAATTGTGTAGAAGGTCCTTAGAGAGAGCTTAAGGTGGCCTTATATAGTGCAAAATAACTAAACCCTAATCTCAAAAGGTCTGGAAAAACTCTCCTAAAAGAAAACAAAATCCTAAACAATTATGGAAACAAACTAGCACGAAATCTTTGGGGTCGTTCCACTTCCTAGAAAAATCTGGAAAAATATGGGAAACGTAGCTTTATCTCTAAGCTTTCCAGGGACGTATTACACGTCACTTAGAAAAATCAGGAAGGTCTTCAAATGTTCAATCTCCCATAGCAGCACAGTTTTGACGTGAATGCAGCTTTGACTGTGTTGACTTGCAGGTCTGGAACAATTGGCTTCATAGAAAATTATGAAAATTTGACACAATGATCTTCAATGTCTTAGCTTTCTTCTCCAATTGGCCTTGCACTAAAACTCCTTCGGAAAGTCAATTTTCCATCAAAAACCTTCTAAGAGCGCAGAAAAGCTGAAAATAAGGAAAGTAAAGTAATAAGGCTTTTTTTAATCAACTTTCCCTACAAAAACCAAATATAAAGGGTCTAAAAATATAAGAAATAGGGCACTTATCATCATGTGCGAAACTTAAACTAGAAACCTCACATAATCTAATATAAAATATTAATGTCATAAAACAATTTTTTTATAACTAAAATTCATCATCAATTAGCATGTAATAACAATCACAAATCAAATTCATAATTTTTTTTTTAATGTTTTCATTTGATAAAGTTAAATATTAGTATGTTTGGTATAAATACATTTTTTTTAAGGAGAAAGCGTGTGGGTGTGATATACACTACGAATTTAAAATAATTTAAATTTTGTTAAGTTGGATATTTCCCCTTTTTTAGAATGACATCACTCAGACTCGAACATGGGCCTTGTACCAAGAGATATATGGAAGAAATCAGCTCCACTAAATACACTTTAGTTTCAATATACTGTATGCTTGAGTATATATACAATTTTTATAATATTAATATATATATATATAATATAAAATACAAAAAAATTCGGGAACCTCAAAAATCAGGGATCCTGTGCAGTGCTGCCACTTGCATTATGCCAAGGGCCGCCCCTGGATGTCGATCTACACAACATACTTTTCCGTAACTTGAGACTTTTTTGTTATTGTTGCCCCAATCTAGTCATACCACTACACAATGGTGGGTGGGCTCAAATAGATAGATAGCAAGAAATTCAAATTACTTGAAATTAAAGTTGAATAACTTGACATATTATTCATCTACTAAACAATACTTTCTTTGAAAATTTGTGCAGAGTGGAGAAAGAAGTATAATCTCTATTGAAAAATTCGAATTTATTCTCCAAGCTTAGCTATAATTGTCCATTGATTTGAAATGCATTATATGTCGTTTTTCTATGTTATCTCTTTAATTTATGACTAGCACTGAGTCTTTAAAAGAATATGATCTTACATGGATGAATGCAATCTATTTAATCGATCCAGATATAAGTATGTCCGTTCAAATATACCGTTCAAATATATATATATATCTATCTATCTTCGGCATGGGCTTCAAGTACTGTAGCTATCTAGGTTAAAGATTGAATATACCAGCGGCCAACACAGATAACAAAAAATTGTATTTGACTAACAAAAAGATTTTGGAAGGATATAAATGACAGTTGAATATTCTTTTATTTCTACAGCCATCCACAAATACGGCTGAAACTAAGAAAGAAATTGAAGGAAGAGGTAGGCAGAGCGTAGAGGTAGAGAGAGAGGGAGAGGGTCTAGTAAGAGAATATAATATGCTGCAGTATGCACTTGTGCACGCACTTGTATGGGAATGGGAGAAGCAAATTGCTCCCTCTGCTTCCCCTTCTCCTTCGCTTTTGATTTTAGTCGTTTAGCGCTTGGGTTGGGAGAGAGATGCCTACTTAAGTAGGTTGGCATATTATTATTAGGCAAATAATTAAGAGAAAAAGAGAGAGAGAGAGAGATAGGCAGAGTGGACAATAGGTAAAACAAAGCACTAAATTTTGCATAAGAAAAGGCCAGCAACGTCAGTCTCGTCTTTATCAAAATAAAAAAAAATAAAAAAAGGATTAGAATTCGCTAGCTAGCCCTCCTCCAAGAGAGAGAGAGAAAGAGAGAGAGAGAGTATATAATAATAATAATAATAATAATATAGCATAGTGTTAATGGTTTGTTTGTGGCTAACGTTTTGATTGTCTCCCACTAACTTGTGTTGGGTCGGCCGTTCCCAAGACAATGCTTTGTGAGTTTGTCATGTCAGTTTTTTAGCTCTATGCCTTTTTTCATTCCCTGGCCCTGCCCTGCTGTCTCTGCCTTTTGCCCTGCGTCCGCCTGTGTACATGGAGGGGTGTGTGTGTAATTTCTCTCTCTCTCTCTCTCTCCTTCTCTGCTTACTTACACTACAATTTACATGTACGCATATGAATTGTATCGATCATATTATGTACAAAGATAAGCCTAAGAGAAACATATATATATTCGTTTGTTTGTGGTTGTTTTTACTGATGCGTTTGAAGGGGATTCGCATCCCATCCAAATGCCATATCCCTTCTTCTCATTATCATTTGTCTCTCAAACACTGAATTTGAAAGGGATTGATCTATACATTCACTATAGTATTAGTATAATAGTGAATGCAGTCTTTTCATTTCATTATATAATTAACTTGGACTCTTGTCTCGCACTCGCTTAATTAAAATATGATTATTATGCGCATGATCTACTGCACGTGAAAATTTACACTAAAATATTCCCTATCTCTCCTTTTCTTTTCGGAAGAGGAAGGGGGGGGGGCGTAAAATTAAATAATCCCTTCTCTTCATATAGATATTTACAGTGGCGGACCTACAGAGGCGCAAGGAGGTGCAGCACCTCCCGTCGCCGGAAAAAGTCATGGAGGTGCTGGATTTTCCCTTTGGTCTCTAGCGTTTTAAAAGGTGCTATCAAGGCGCACCTCATGGAGTGCGTCGATCTGAGGCCTCTTGAAATCGCATCAAGTCACCATTTGTTTGGCAAGTTACACGATTGAGGCACGCGCTGAGTTGTAGAGGAGTTGCAGAGGCATGTCGCTTATGGAGGCTCTAGTTCACGAATGAAGAAGACAACCCTTTTTTTAATTTTCACAAACGACGTCGTTGGTTTATGTTTTAATGAAATGCGTGTTTCAATGAAGTTGCTTTTAAAAAATCAAACTCTTCGGTTTTAGTGCAACCTAGATAACAATAGTTTCAAGATTCATTATTTTGCTTCAATTACTTGGTTGTTATAATAAAATTTTCATTATAATAATGCAAAACCAAAGGGCTTACGCTCCCAATTTGAAGAAGCCTATCTGTCCCAAAAAAACCAAAGAAGAAGAATCCTTGCACGATGCTCTCACATCACAATTTGAATATTAGAGTTTTTGTTTAATTAGGACATGATTGACACAACTTGTTTGTTGATCTAATCTTTTTACTATGATAATATGTTTTTATTATTATTTTTGTATTTATTTTACCGTGCTAATCAATCCTAACATTATATGAGGGTCTAATTCATTTTATAATACGTTTTTTATTTAGTTCTTGGGCAGTACTAAAATCATTATTGCCCCTCTCCTGAAAAATTCCTGAATCCGCCAGTGAATATATATATATATGGTCTTGGATTCTTTTTGATTTGGACCAACACCACTTACTTATTTCTTTATATTAACATGGCATTTCAAAGTAAAAAGTTTCGAGTCCAGTGACCAAGGCCGAGGAGAAAATAAAAAACTTATTGATCGATATTCACAGCCACAGGCTTTGCAAATTACATGACCCGAACCAGCACTGGAATTCATCATATATATAATATAAAGGGTTTTTGTTAATTAATGAAGGCACATCTTCTATATATCTTGCTCAATTCAATTCTGTAAGTCTTCTTGATTCATTGGTAATCATACCTGAGAAAAGCATGCATTACTACTTGATGGATCCAATAGCATGCAGTTTAATCCAATAGGTAGGCACGGATTGACCTTGACCTATTTATCATGATTAGGCATGCCTAAATGGGCCTGATTAGTATGAGACAAACAAGAGATCAGAGCCAATTAACTGATTGATTCTCAGTCATGTAAATATACCTACTCACTGAGTCACTGTGTCAACAAGAAAACAAACTTCAACCTCCTTTACATAAATTCAAGCTTAGGTTAAGGCAAATTTGGGTCTGGGGGAGTGATCCGAAATGCTGATGGGGTTTGGGTGGGAGGATTCATTGCTAATTTGGGTCGGGGTCAAGTCCAAGATGCTGAAATCTGAGGATTGTTCTTCGACCTAAAACTTGCTATTTCTCTTAATTCCTCTCCTCTGTTTGTTGAGATGGACTCGAACCTTGTGGTCCAGCTCATACAAATGAAGGAACCCACCACTTGCCACCCTTTAGCTGGTATGATCAATGAATGTAAACAGATGATGGACCAAATTGGCCAGTGCAAAATTCAGCATGTCTACCGTGAGAAAAATAGCGTTGCAGATTGCTTGGCAAATGAAAGCTTCAATGGCGACCTGGGCCTCTGTCTTTTGGATATTGCTCCTATCTGGGTGACCTCTTTATTAGCTAGTAATGTGTTAAGGTTCCTAGGAACCGTTTGCTTTAATTGTAATTATTTTTGGTCTTTGTCTGGGGTGTCTACCCCCTTTTTCATCAAAAAAAAAAAAAAAAAGAAAGAAAGCAAAAGCCCAACTATGACTATCCCAAAAGAAAAATACTATCCAATGATCCAATGATCCAACCCGGTTCACATGATTTGGGCCGCTCTTTGGTTCATATTTGCCTTTGGGCTTGGGAAAGTCAGTCCTGTTTGGATTTATCCGAGTTCACCTTCAAATTCAGGATAAACTCCCATTCCCATACATATCTTGAAATTTGTGACCATGGATTTTTCGGAATTGTCGCCTCTCAAGCACCACGTCACAACGTACATTTCATTGATTCATTTCAGTTACAACAAACTACGTGCCTGGCCCATGCCAAATAATGATATCGGGTATGAAATTATTCAGTTCATTATTTTGTTTTTATTGGAGCAGATGCTTTTATAAAATAAAATATGTATAAAATCATCTGAAACCAAAATATGAGAGGCATAGACAATAGCATATTTTTTTTAAAAATTCGCGGTCTGCGAATAATTACAAAAAAAAAAATCATGTATATATACTTCATATAAAAAATTAGAGAAAATGCCACTATTTTATAAAATTCTTTATATACATAATCGTATAAATACAAAACAAGTTGAGTCTGTTACTGGTGGATATTTTTGTGGCCTGGGGCACTGTGTTGGATTTTTACATACAGAGATCTATATATATTATATTATAATAATGAACCCTCTGACACTGTACATGAGAGAATCCGACGTACTATTACTATACTATTGTGGTGGTCCTCCTTTAGATATTAATATTATATAGTTGGTTTTGCAATTAATTCGGCCTGTGCAAGGAGAAAGACTTTAATGAAACAGGAATAACACTATTTTGATATTTTCGATCAATAATATTTTGACATATGTAATAATACTTTTATGTGACATAGTTAAGTGTTTAATTAATTAATTTACTTGTGAAATCTGGGTGGGGTCGTTTATCCCATAAAAGTAGCTTTGATTTTGATTGAGCGCTATTTCTTTTTCTAAATTTGGAACAAGATTTAGGCAAAAAATGGAAAGAAATAACATCTCCACTAGCAATTGGAATTGATAATGAAATGATTAGCAAAATATATCAGATCCAACGCACCTAACAACACGTGGAATGATCCAATCACCGTACACACAACACGACAAATTTCCCTTCTTTTTCGTCCTTTTGTTTTGTATTTCCAATAAGCCAAAATTCATTTTTGGTCTCTGTAGTTTGTACCGCGATAGCTCTTGCCTGCCCTGAATTTGTACCGCGATAGCTCTTGCCTGCCCTTGCGACATAAAGTCAGTTATAACCTTCCTTCTCACTAAAAGCAGCCTAGTTCGGTAAAGGCTATGTATGTCTTTACGCAGTCCTGTCAATTATTCACGAAACACGTGCTAAGTGGCCATAAAATAGAGGACACGTGCGCCTGTACCATCAGTAACCACGTATCTCCAATGTATATATATACTGTATTAACATGCATCAGAAAGAATCAAATTGCAGGATGATAGGATATGGGATTGTGAGCCGTAGATTAAAATACAAAATACATTGGATCTATCATTTCTTAATTAATAAGATGTATGCAAATTTTGGACTCTTCCTTCACTGTTTTTTTTTTAATATTCATTTTTTTTAATGATGATCTTTTTTATTGACAATATACTAAACCCACACTACACTACAGAGATGTTGAGACTCGAACCCGTGACATTTTTTGGAGAAGTAATTGCTCTAAACCACTATATTAGTGGATCATTTCACTCTTTTTAAAATTAAAAATAGGCTCTCAGTAAGGATTATTTTAGAAATTATGAGAGCAATTGTGAAAAATAATAACATTTTTATTTCATGATTGATGATATGATATACCTTTCGATTCGAGGTTGTGGGTTTATCCTGTCACTAGTGATGAGAGTAGCCAATCTCTCCCCTAAATTTTCGTTCAAATTTTTTTTTGCCAAAATCGAATCTACTTGTTGATACGAGTGGCCCCGAAATGATTCCAATCACAAGTAGAAAATACACTCGCATTATTTGTTAAAATATAAAAATCCAAAGTATGACAAAATTTGATGAAGTGATATAGAGTATAGACTGATACATGACAACAAAACTTGTGTTTAATAAAGCAACTTTACGAACCCACACCCACATGTTATCATATTGAACAAATAAATAATTATCGTCAATGAGAGTTGGTTTAGTTGGTAAGGTCTATGTATTGTGTGTAGTTTTATCAATGTTCAAGTTCTGCTGCTAGCACTTTTCATTGGTGCGCGATCTGTAATTTTCTATATAAATTCATACTGATGACAACTAGCATTTGACAATTGGGTGCCACGCTTAAATCCTTCCTACTTAATATTATAGATATGCTCTGACGCTGGTAATGAAAATAGTTAATATCTCCCCTAAACTTTTGTTATAACAAAAAAATTGCCCAAATCGAATCCACTTGTTGATACGAGTGGGCCCCAAAATGATTCCAATAACAAGTAGAAAATAATGCAGTCGCATTATTTGAAGCTGCAGACACAAACAAACCCAAAAAAGAAAATTACTTATTTTTTTAAAATAAAAGAATAATACGCATAAAAAAGTGGCAGGAAGGTTTCACGCTCACTGTCAGTCTGTCACACATTGAGTTCGGCCATCGGCCGGTCGAAACTTCCCGTGTGTTAGAGCCAAGGTATAAAATATCGATGGTATTAAAAATATCGGTAGTCTAAAAATACGGAAATTTCGATAGAAATATCGGGATATTATCGATATCGATAAAAATTAAATAAAAACTATGAAAATTGTAAAAAAAACTTGAAAATTTTTATTAAAACTTTGGAGGATATTTATTTAGTCATTCTATGTGTAGTGTTAGTGTATTGTGAAGAGTAGTTGGAAAGTTGAAAGTAAACTCATTCTCATGTGCAAATCGATATTTTTGATATTATAGCGATATCATGTTGATATTTTGCTAAAATATTGCTGAAGTATGAGTGAAATTATCGACATCGATATTTCCTCGACATTTTGTCGATATTATCGATATTCATATGATATGTGTATGAATATGTTCCAAAATATATGTGACATGAAAAAACGATAATATCCTCGATATTTCGTTGATATTATCGATATTTTGGTCCATGGTTGAAACCAAGTATACTAGTCAAGGTCTAAAATATCGATGGTATCGGAAATATAAGTAGTCCAAAAATACGAAAATTTCGATGATAATATCGGGATATTATCGATATTTTAGACCTTTGTTAGAGCATAATTGATTTTTGTGTGTCTAGTCGACCAAAAAATGAACGGCAAATGCATACCCCGTCAATCAGACCCACAATTCAGAATGACGAAAGTGCCCCGAGTCTAATTTTTATTATAAATACGAGTGAAACTCTCATCGTAGTCATTCATAGTAATCGGGCAAGAGGGTGCGGTGCAGGCTACACTGCTATATGCAGCAGAGAGGCAGAGCTCACGACCGAAGATCAAGGAGCTTTTCCAGATCACGCATTGCTGTTGAGGGTTCTTAGCCCCATTTATTCTTCTTCACATTTCACTCTCTTTCTCTCTCGTTCGAATTTTCAGCAGCTCAGTCTCTCTCGCTCCCCATTTCGGTCTACAATGGCTGCTGCTAATGGTATGAATATGACGGGGGGCATTTTCGTTGTTTTTACTTAATCCTGAGGCTAATTCTGTTTGTGATTCAGATCTCTGAGTTTTCCTTTGTTGTTGTTGTTGTTGTTGTTGTTTTGGCTGTGATTGGTTTGTGTAGGACAAGAGCGTGAGGTTCAGAAGAACTACTGGGTGGAGCACTCCGCAAGTTTGACCGTTGAGGCCATGATGCTCGACTCCAAAGCCTCTGATCTTGACAAATTAGAGCGACCTGAGGTATATCTCTATCTATATCTTATAAATAATATAGCATACATGTTTTGTATAGAAAAATGACAATGCTGCTGAATTGGTGAGGTATTGGCTGCAGAGGACTCTGTGTTTCTAACCGTTACTAAAATCTGTTTGAACTATGGAACAAAACCTGAGCGAAATGGGAGTTAATTTTTGAACTGAAGACTGATTTGAGAACCCTCTGATATGAATTTAACAGTGCTCTGATTATTTGAGAAATGAAACATTAACAACATTCCCCATGAATCAGTCCCATGGTTACAATGCCGAAGCTAACAGAGCCTTTTCAGCTCTTCACTGGATAACTAAATGAGAAGAAAACTATGGTCCATGACTTATGATCTTTGACTCGAATATGACCTGTTTAATTCATTTGATTATCACACAATTCTTTGTAAACAACAACTCCCAAGTTTATTCCGTCCTCTATATGTGGTTACCAGTAAAAGGGCAAAAAGAACAACTTTCTGAGAGTGGAAAGCTATTGGCATTCAGAATAATTTTTCCGTTGATGTTTCTTTTTTGCTTGTTGTTTATTCAGCAATGATGTTTTGATGAGTTATATGCACTCTCTCAGCTTTTTGCCTTTCTATGATGTGAGGCTGAGAAAACCACTTCCTTTTCTAACAATTTTGTTTTCTTTTTCAAATGTATAAATTTGGTGTATTTTATATGATGTTTTCATTTGGTCAATATCCCATGTCGAGGACTTGATTTAACTGGGTCATATCAGGTGCTTTCTTTGCTCCCTTCATATGAGGGTAAATCTGTTTTGGAACTGGGAGCTGGGATTGGTCGTTTCACTGGAGAGTTAGCTCAAAAGGCTGGTCAGCTTGTCGCATTGGACTTCATTGACAGTGTGATAAAGAAGGTAACGCCAAGATCAATGTTTTGGTTTGCATCTCAAAGTGAAAGCGAGACTGCTATTTGTTTATTAATAGTGCTGATATGCTACTTTCAGAATGAAAGCACTAATGGACACCATAAGAACGTCAAGTTCATGTGTGCTGATGTTACATCTCCTGATCTGAAGATTTCTGAAGAATCAGTGGATATGATATTCTCAAATTGGCTTCTTATGTATTTATCAGATAAGGAGGTAATTTGTCTTCGTCACATTGTCTTCCCTTTCGTTAATTGAACAGTTAGTACTTTACTTCCTGCTGTGGTCTTCCTTCTTTTGCTTCCATGAGTATACTGTGGTGATGTGCAGTGACGAACTCAAAGAGTTATGAAAATGTGCTACCATTTCCATTCACTCTTAATAAAGTTGACGGTTTTAGTGTCCATGTTCTATTTATATGTGCATTTGACCTCTTATTAGCTATGTATTTATGTACTAATTCCCATCTTTAGGGCTTCCAGTTTTATGTGTGGTACTTGACTGTTAGTGCAGTATACAAATCTCTGACTCATTTCATCATATTTGCACGGGTACCATTCGATGTGATTTTACAGATTATGCTAGAGGTCACATCTTTGTTCTTTTAGTGTTTCTGCTGGTTTTGGGATCATTAGATAATTTCTCTGCTTATCTGTCATTTTTTTCCCGATTCTAATTGAAATCTTTTCGATGTTGCAGGTGGAAAATTTGGTAGGAAGGATGATGGGATGGTTGAAGGTCGGTGGATATATCTTTTTCAGAGAATCTTGTTTCCACCAATCTGGAGACTCTAAAAGAAAATCCAACCCAACCCATTACCGGGAACCCAGATTTTATACCAAGGTTAGCCTTCTTTACTACTTCGTTCAAGATGTGCTATGGAGGTGCTCAATTTTGTTCACTAAATTCATGAAGAGATTATCATTGGTCTCAATTCATTGTAGTTGCTAGGAGATTATTCCATTTGTGCAGTAATATGCGCCCACTTTAAGATGGGTGTTCTAATTTAGGCTCTTTCCTATAAAGTGTATGTGATAAGAATTTGATGAGTTTGACAGAGTCGAATTTACTTGCTAGGAGCTTCATTTGCCAGCATTGTAATGAGAGCTTGGAAAATGTTCTGATTTATAGGAGTTTACATTCGAAAAGTAGAAATACTTCCGAATGATTCCTCATAACTGAAGTTTCCCATTGTTGTGGCTAAATTTTTTTGGTTATCTTTATGCTGGGCTATGTCAGTTTCAGAAAATTTTATGATCGATTTAACTCATGACATTGTAGCTCCGGTCAACTGACATTTACTTCTGATTTACATTGTACTGCAGGTTTTTAAAGAATGCCACATGCATGATGATTCTGGGAATTTCTTTGAACTCTCTCTTGTTGGTTGCAAATGTATTGGAGCTTACGTTCGGAACAAAAAGAATCAAAATCAGGTACAAAACTAGCAGAAGTTGATTTAGTAGTTTTCTTTTCTTGCAGTTGAACTGGCTGACTGACAAGATGCTCGGTTAATACAGATTTGCTGGTTATGGCAAAAAGTCGCTTCACAGGATGATAGAGGTTTCCAGCAGTTCTTAGATAATGTTCAGTACAAAAGTAATGGCATATTACGATATGAGCGTGTCTTTGGACAAGGTTTTGTGAGCACAGGAGGGATCGGTAATAGATAGTTAGCTGATTATTTATTTTCCTATTCCCTTTTTTATGACCAAGTTTTGTGCTGTAACTGTTCATCCGGTTGGTAGCTATAAGCACTTGTTTGGAGAACAGTACTTAGCTGGTGTGCCATAGTAGCAAACAGCATCGGAATTTTGTTTATTAGTTTGGAGTAGGAACTGAAATAATGAACAAGCAGATACTAGAAAGAAATATATGGTTTTATCACGAGTGTTCAGTTTATATGATTTTATCTTTCTTAAGTTTGGTTAGTTTTATGGTAATGTCCTGTAAGTATGCATGAACTATTATTTGTGGATTATAAGCATAACATAAGGTGATGATGTCCCCCCGTTTCTGAGTGAACCCTTCTCTTTTGAGCAGAAACAACTAAAGAATTTGTGGCAAAGTTGGATCTTAAGCCTAGCCAGAAAGTTCTAGATGTAGGCTGTGGCATCGGGGGAGGTGACTTTTATATGGCCTCGAATTATGATGTTGAGGTTGTTGGCATTGACCTCTCCATAAATATGATTTCTTTTGCTCTTGAACGTGCCATTGGACTCAAATGCGCTGTCGAGTTTGAAGTTGCTGATTGCACACAAAAGACATATCCTGACGACACCTTTGATGTGATATACAGCCGTGACACCATTTTACACATTCAAGTAAGTTTTCTTGGGATGCTTCTGTTAGTAATTATTCTAAGAACTTACAATGAAGCCACATATCTTGTTGCTATACTGATCAAACTCAACACTATACTAATATGTCAAGTTTCGAGGAAGTGTCATTTATGACTTGGATGATATTTGAAAATTTTACAGGACAAACCTGCATTATTCCGATCCTTCTACAAGTGGTTGAAGCCAGGAGGTAAAGTTCTCATCAGTGATTACTGTAGGAGTGCTGGAACTCCATCGGCAGAGTTTGCTGAGTATATTAAGCAAAGAGGATATGATCTCCATGATGTACAAGCATATGGTCAGGTAAGTCTTGTTGTTTACAGTTTTGCTGGCCCGCCTTATAAGATCATTTTTATTCATTTTTCCTTGACGTAAAGTAACACTTGGTATGTTCATACCAACCTCAGATGCTCAAGGACGCTGGTTTTCACGAGGTCATTGCTGAGGATCGTACTGATCAGGTTTGCATAAGGCTACGCTAATCTTGTAATTTTTGCTTAAAATGTTTACTGTTTTGAGCTTTCCTGATCTGAAACCAAATTGTTTTCTGGTGCGTTAGTTCAAAGAAGTTTTGCAGCGGGAACTGGATGCTGTTGAGAAGGACAAGGCTGCGTTCATCCAGGACTTTTCGGAAGTGCGTTTCTTCCTCATTCATTTCTATCCTTTTTTCGTCGATATATCTCTTAGTCTATGCATTCATTCATCTGATTCTTTGTGATTGAAATATAAACAGGAGGATTATGATGATATAGTTGGTGGATGGAAGGCAAAGCTGATCAGGGCTGACTCTGGAGAGCAGAAGTGGGGCCTCTTCATTGCCAGGAAGAAATGAAGCACTGTTTAGATATGTGTTTTGGGACGAACATTGTTTGTGATTTAGTATAATGGTCTGTTGTTGTTGGCCTGTCCTATTTTAATCCATGTCGCTGTTTTTAATTAAAACTATTGTGTGACTTTTCTCTTTCAACTTTTGCCCATTTTTAATGGAATTGGAGTGTTTGTATTTGTTTAATGGTTGTGATGAGTCTCTCTTCTTTAAAACTCCAACGTGGGACACAAAACTTCCCTACATTGGTCTCGTGTTATCCTTTTTTCCTTCTTTTGATCACGGGAAGTCTCAAAACCTTTAGAAGAGAAAAAATAATTGATGGTTCATGGTTGCGATTGAAATATATGTCATTTCAGAAATGTTTCCATTGGAGATGGTAATCAAGACGTAAAATCATTGATAATTTTTCTCTATACATTATAAGCTGGCTAATTTCAAGCGTGTAGCTATATATATACATATGGAGGGATCATTTTTAAAAATCTGTGACATCCTTTTTGGATCTGACAACAATTGGGGAAGTAGAGAGACCATTTTGTAATTTATGCTCAGTGGGAAGTCGTCGGAGATCACCTTTCTCATTACCATCTTCAGCCACTGTAAATTCTTGGGGAGGTGAGGACCCAAATATCTGCACCCCTAAGCTTCCACCTATAATCATAAAATAAAATAGTGGTAAAATGCTAACACAAATTCCAGAGACCAATTTGACTTGAGATCTAAGAAATAAGAAGATATCACAATAGCAAGGAGAAATTAGTTACCAAGCACAAGAGCAGCCCCTATCCATCCAAGTGTACCCCACCTTTCACCAAGTAGAAACCATGCGAAACCGGCACCCCACACTGGCAATCCCATAAATTATGGCTGTTTCTTCCGCTGAAACATCACGCATAGCTGCAATCTGCGGCGACGAACAAATTTTTTAAGGTTGAACATGCCATAGTAAGTCTGAATACTTGATGATTTATAGGGCACATATTTTGTGGGATGAACTAATCAGCAGGACAGGGCATGCAAATCAGTGCAGGGAATATTAGAAGTATCTAAATAGTGCTTAAATTCAGTTTGTGCAAAAATAGTAGAGTGTGACCTGAGGAACTATACCTCAATCCATAAGCATAACCCAATTGAAAAATGCACCAGTATAAAGTGCTGGTATCCATGGAAATGCAACAATCCAGTCCCATAGCTCTGTCCATGTCCATAACCATGATGATTGGTTGGAATAGTGGGCACCATCTAACCACCCTCCAATGAAAACCCAGACTGGATAAGAGAGCAACAACATAAACCTGAATAAACCACGGAATTAATCAAGTGCACAACTTAGAAAGCTATGTGAATAAGAAAATGAGGCTGGCATGATGACTTGCATACCTCATATCCAAGAATTACTAAGAAGTTTTCGTTCTTTGTGCTTCTTGAAATATGCTCTGTTCGAAGCATGTGAATTCCAAAAAAATTATTGTACTCAAGAAGTTCAAAAGATCACCAACTTGAAAAGGAAAGTAGAATTATGATTAGTTGCCAAAGAGCTATATTGTCATATATGTTGTCCCATTTTTCACTACTTCTACAACATTCTTAACGCGAAAGCATCAAGAACGTTCTTACGTTTGGAGGTGATCCACTGCATTCCAGCATAGCAACCCCAAGAGCAGACATGAGAACTCCAAACCAAGTACGAGTGGGTATGATTGCTCCCAGCATGCCATCAAGCAAAGGTACCACAATAACCTGTTCAAGTTAGCAAGAGAATCATGAAATTATAGATCTAAAAGAAAATTCACATGGATACACACTTGCAATCCTTGTGCGCACTAGAGGAGCAGCTTAGGTGAGCCGCTACACCACAAATACTGCAACGGTGACTAAAATTGTCTGAAGCTGTCATAGGCCCAAGAGTTTGAGAAGGGCTCATGGACGTTAAGCATACACAGCAATTCAAGTTCTTTCCACGAGATACCGATTCCAAAACCCAAGTATGAGGAGCTATAGGAACTTTGTGCCGTGCCTTTGGAATTTTCTTTGACCAGGCTATTGCTTTCATCCAACTTAGATTGATATTTCTCCTCCATTGGAATACGGAGTAGGCTAAAGTAAAAAATTCCAACTAGAGCAGCGAGAAGGCAAGAACAAATAAAAAGGCGATCAGTTGGACTCTTGTTGTTCCAATTGGAGAAAAAAATATAACTGTCACCATCATCATCCATCCTCAATGACTACTTCTTTGATCTACATTCACATAAGCATCAAACTGCCCAATCCCAGTTTAATTAGGCTCAAACTCATATATCCTCCAATATGGTTTCATCATTCAATAACATTATCAAAAGCCTTAAACTCATTTGACAACCCAACTCATCATCCTACTTAATTCATCATGTGCAAGTGCAACAGAGAGTCGAACAATGCTTTTGATAGGTGCTATTTACTGTAACAGCTTCAACCTATAAAAAAACTGAAAACGTTTCATAGAACAAGTATCATTCCAAATACAAAGCACTTGCTACCATGATTAGTTTCATATCAAAATTCAGAGGTAAAGGCCAGATACAAAATACCTGTAAACATGAAGGAAATACAAAGTCCACCACAGTTCTATCAAAAGTTAGTGATATTTTAATTTAAATGACAGTCATGTGGAAAAACAAAATACCTCCATCTTTACAGAACAACGCAACACACAAAACTCGCTTCATACTTCACTTTCTATTCCAATTTCTCGGAAACCAAACGGAATAGTCTAAAAGCAAAGCATAACATACGTACATACATTCTAATATGTAACTACGAATACATATCTATGAGTGTGTCTCGATTTTGAAATAATAATCAATAAATATATTGAACCGTGAAGATTTCAGAAAATGAAAAGTGAAGGTTTATGAAAAAAAACAAGGGAACTTACAGTGAAGTTCCGTGGAGATGGATCGCGCCGATCAGAGAAAACCCTAGCCTTATCTTGATCCACGCAGAGAGGGAAAGTTCAGAGTGTAGGAATCGAAACTCAAATCCAGGGAAAGCATGGCTTTTCCACTTCTTTTAATTTTTAATTTTTGATTGAGTTTTGGGTTTCTTTGAGCGCTAATTCCATTCGAATATATCGGCTATACTGTTTAAATATTAGAATATATTTAAATAGTATAGCCGCGCGGCTATACTATTTAAATATTCGAATAAATTTGAACAGTATAGCCGAACGGCTATATTATTTAAATATTAAAATATATTTAACGAGTATATCCGCGCGGCTATACTATTTAAATATTCGAATATATTTAAAAGGTATAGCCGCGCGGCTATACTATTTAAATATTAGAATAAATTTGAACAGTATAGCCGCTCGGCTATACGATTTAAATAATAAAATATATTTAAACAGTATAGCCGTTCGGCTATACTATTTATTATTCTATTATATTTAAAAGGTATAGCCGTGCGGCTATACTGGTTAAATATTCGAATATATTTAAAAGGTATAGCCGCGCGGCTATACAATTTAAATATTAGAATATATTAAAAATGTATGGCCGCCCGGCTATACTCTTTAAATACACCCAGAAAATTTTGTTCCCGCAGCAGTCTTGTATGGCCACCACCGACGACAAAAAGCTGAGCTCAAGGCCTCCAAGGGCAGCTTCTATGGGGTTTGTGACAAGACAAGGGCATGGAGGAAAGTGAATCAAGGATTTCTCAAGAACAAGCCAAGGAATGACAGATTTCAAGTCCTCTACCCTCCCCAACTTTCCTGCAGTTTGATCAACTCTGTATAGCATAATTAAGCATAGTATTCTATTCTAGTCTGCCATCAAAACCTAGCGGAGCATGTAATTTCATACCCAACTGCAACTGCAAGCCTTGTAATATATGATTTCCTCAATCCAAACGTCCTTATAAATCAAAGCTATAAAATGCAAAAACAATGGATAGCAGTTGGTCTTAGTCCGTTATGGACAAAACTGTGTCAAGTTCCCTTTCCATTGATGTTGAACAAGGTTCATTTACAGCCATGCTCCAACTAGAAGCATCCTATTAAAACCACACCAAAAAAAAAAAAAAAGATTCATGTGGCGATATGGTTGTATACAATATGTCAATATTTCTGAAAGAAAAAAAAAGGAAGATACAATCAAAACTTTGATTACTAATCTAAGCAGCAAGCAGCAAAGTCAGCCTCAGCGCCATTTCTTGAAGAAGAGCTCGCATTCTCAACAACATCAGTGATAATGGCAGCTGCATGACGAAGGGGCTCCTCAGCAGCCCTCTTCAACCTGAAAGCCTGCACACCACAACCACATGAGACAATATGACAAAGTAGAGAGAAGTTTACCTATAAACTGATTGTCATTGGAAGAGAATCTATAGGAACTAGCCCAAGTAAAGCCTAAATTTCATGAAACTAATCAACATCCTTTTGTCCACAGAGAGAGAGAGAGAGAGAGAGCTCAGCTGGCCATGATGGGATATAGCCAATGTACATGGTTGCTGAAACCAAGGCTCCCCATCAACCTGACAGGGAATGCAGCAAAGAGCTGTATCTTAAATAATTGACTGCCCCTGTGCCAGCCTTCAAGCCCGAGAAAGCCCAACCTGTCCCAAACAGAAAAGCAGCTTATTACCAATTATAGTGATCCATTATAAATTGAAATTACCAACCTGTCCTACAGTAATCACTGATGAGACTTCAAACACTTGTAAAAGGATCGGAATAAATGTCTACTGTTTTGTTCCTGATCTGAAACCAAATTGTTTTCTGGTGGCTTTAGTTCAAAGAAGTTTCGCAGCGGGAACTGGATGCTGTTGAGAAGGACAAGGATGCATTCATCCAGGATTTTGTCTTTCAACTTTTGCCCATTTTTAATGGAATTGGAGTGTTTGTATTTGTTTAATGGTTGTGATAAGTGTCTCTCTTCTTTAAAACTCCAATGCGGGATACAAAACTTCCCTACATTGATCTCATGTGTTATCTGTGGGAGCAAATTTCCCACGAATATTCGGTTGAAAAGATTCTCTTTCTTCGCTGCCTCTTTCTCCCTGCAAAATAGAGCAATAAGAGGACCACACCCAAGTGTTGGCCAAAGGCCCTCCGATGCTAAGTTAGTTCGAGAGTTTATGAGAAAACAATAGCTAACAATAGTACGAGGTTGTATGTTTATGGTGTAATGTTGGGTTCATTTTTACACATGATTTATCATGTTATTCACCCCAATATTTTGAGTTAGTTCTTGACTTTTTATAGCTTTTTACTTACTTTTTGTGTTTTCTTAGACTTTACCTTGGTTAGATTGAAAATGAGCTAAAAATGCATTATTGGTTATAATTTCTGTTTTGTTCATTTTCGTAGGTCAACTTCTTGGCCATGGATCATTACCTTCCAGTGCTCGGATGCGGTGAAGATCTTCATGAAACTTGTTCCAATGGATGTTGACTACAACATATCCGAATTTGAGCTCCATTGAGCAAGTATAGCCCTGCCAACCAATCCAACAATTGATCCTAGCTCTGAAAATCTGAATTGGACCACATTTACCTCCATTTTCTTCTTGTTGCCACTCCACTTGGTGACAATATTTTACCTAGGTAAGCAGGGATCTCAAGTTGGATCCATCTTTGTATTTTAAAACTAAAGAAAATGATGAAAGTGGAAGGAAGTGGAGAGCTTTTGGCAAAGGTGGGGGAATATTGGAAAGGAGAAGAAAGAAGCCAAGGGGAGAGCATCGGAGAGACATCCATTAGGCATTATTCCATTATCCCATTATTGAATATTCCACTTTGGAGGAGGAAAGTCTGATTTGGGAGCTGGGAGAGAAGGAGGCTACGGAGGAGAAGAAGGCTTCCACCATTGAAGACCTTGAGCTTCCATCACTCTCAGAATATTTGTAAACTCTTTCTAATTATATTTGAAGTTGTGTTTATTATGAACATGAGGAGCTAAGCTCCATAGCTAGGAGCTTAGGTTGAAGCCCTAAACATGACTACTCTATTGTTTTGATGCTTGAGTGTATGAATTTCTAGATGTTGTTGATGAATTCCCATTCACTAAAATAATCTATCCTTGATGTATGTTTTTCTTTGATTGATCACCTTTGAAAGCATGCTTCTTGAGATTGTTGGGATTGTATGTACCCTCATGTTTTCCCAAGCAACAAATGGATGAAGTAAGAATCATCCATGTGAATTGGTTTCTTGAATGCCTAATGTAAACATCATACTATTAGGGTTCTTGTGATGTTCATATTCTCTTTGAACTTAATGGGTTTTTCTTGTAATTCAATCGAAGTACTAAGCACAACCTAGATTGATTATAGGGAAGGCACGAGTATTGTAGCGCTAACCCCGCACTCTACTTATTTTAGAGAGAATCATGCGTCTTGAGCCACTAAACCCGGTCTTGATTGCGAACATCGTCTTCAACACATTTAGAGTTCATTACTTGAGTATCCATGAGCATAAGTAGGATTGTTTAGGGTGGATTCGAAAACCCTAGTGTTTGTCACATTTTAAGTCACACTTTGAGTCACATCTTGTTAAACACTCTTGTTGAACTTGTCATTTTAGCATTAGGTTACATTTAAGCATTAGAATTAGTTCACAAAATCAAACCCCCCACCCCATTGTGTGTGTGTGTGTTTATGTTTGAAAACGTGAGTTTTATTTGGATTGAATTCTGTTCAATTCTATTGTTGTTTTGGACATTTGGTCCGCGTTGAGTTCTTCCTTTTTCTGTGCTGAATCCAACCATATAAAGAACGTGAAATTTGGATGAACGGTTGGAAAGTTATAGGCTAAAAACTGGACAGAGGTCGGGTAGAAAAGCAGGCACACAATCACGCTTCAAAGCGACACCGGTCGTCACTGTTCCCTCACGCGACCGTCGCACTTCATTTCAGTTTTCAAATTACAATCTGTTTAAAACGACCGGTCGTCACTGTTCATGCGACCGGTCGCGCACTGTTCACAGCACTGTTCACGACACTATTTTGAAGCCCATTACCGATCTTGTTCACGAGGTGATAAACAAGCGATAAAAGGGTGATAGAAAGTGCTTTGTTTGTGTTTTGTTTTGGTTTTCTTGTTTTATTTCAATTCCTTTGGTTTTCCTTATTCATTCTTAGCTTCAATTTGCATTTTTACTTGTGTGTTGTGTTGATTAAGTGTTGTTTACATACTCAAACTAGAACTTTTAAGTAGCCGACGGAGTTCACGTGGGATCGACCCGTGCATTTACATAATCTATACTCCAATAGATTCGTGCACTTGACTGGGTATTTTTAATTGGATGTTTAGCACATTATTTTTGTGCCAATTAAGAACACAACATGTAAACCAGGCGGTGAACCTTATGTAAAAGAGGGAGAAAGGAGGTGGTTAGAGTTGCGTAGAAATTTAGACGCAGTTTGAGTAGTAATTCGCGTCTTTGAGAGAGAAGTTTAGATGTCACTCAACCTTTGTGTGTGTGACGTGTATTTATAGGGGCCATCGGCGAGGTTGGTGAGGTTGGTGTGGTAGGTGTGGTAGGTGTGGTTGGTGTATTTAGGGATTTGATTTATTAGGGTTAAATCAAATCCCTAATTGCCAATAGGTATTGATCAATCCCTAACTTAATTAGGTAACTCCTCCTTTAATTGGGAATTGTGGTAGGTGCCAAATCAATTCTCAACCCAATTGAAGTAACACTCCATTTAATTGGATAATCCCCAATTAAATCGAATAATTCCCAATTAGGTTGAATAATTCCCAATTAGGTTAAATAATCCCCAAATGGAAGGAATAATTTTGACCTAGGGTTATGACCAAATTCGGTTCCCACATTATCCTTTTCTTCCTTCTTTTGATCACGGGAAGTCTCAAAACCTTTGAAGAGAAAAGATAATTATTGGTTCATGGAGATGGTAATCAAGATGTAAAATCATTGATAATTGTTCTCTATACATTATTTGTTGGCTAATTTCAAGCTTGTAGGTATATACATATGTATATATATATATATAAATATGAAGTTGAAACAAAAGAAGAGGGATCATTTTAAAAAATCTGAAACATCCTTTTTGGATCTGACAACAATCGGGGAAGTAGAGAGACCATTTTGTAATTTATGCTCAGTGGGAAGTCGTCGGAGATCTCCTTTCTCATTACCATCTTCAGCCACTGTAAATTCTTGGGAAGGTGAGGACCCAAATATCTGCACCACTAAGCTTCCACCTATAATCATAAAATAAAATAGTGGTCAAATGATACCACCAATTCCAGAGACCAATTTGACTTGAGATCTAAGAAACAAGAAAAGATCACAACAGCAAGAAGGAGAAATTAGTTACCAAGCACAAGAGCAGCCCCTATCCATCCAAGTGTACCCCACCTTTCACCAAGTAGAAACCATGCGAAACCGGCACCCCACACTGACTCCATCCCATAAATTATGGCTGTTTCTGTCGCTGAAACATCACGCATAGCTGCAATCTGCAGCGACGAACATATTTTTTTAAGGTTGAACATGCCCTAATAAGTTCTGAATACTTGATGATTTATAGGGCACATATATTGTGGGATGAACTAATCAGCAGGACAGGGCATGCAAATCAGTGCGCAGTGGATATTAGAAGTATCCAAATAGTGCTTAAATTCAGTTTGTTTGAAAATAGTAGAGTGTGACCTGAGGAGCTATACCTCAATCCATAAGCATAACCCAGTTGAAAATGCACCAGTATAAAGTGCAGGTATCCATGGAAATGCAACAATCCAGTCCCATAGCTCTGTCCATGTCCATATCCATGATGATTGGTTGGAATAGCGGGCACCATCTAACCACCCTCCAATGAAAACCCAGATTGTGGATAAGAGAGCAACAACACAAACCTGAATAAACCACGGAATTAATCAAGTGCAAAACTTAGAAAGCTATGTGAAGAAGAAAATGAGGCAGGCATGATGACTTGCATACCTCATATCCAAGAATTGCTAAGAAGTTTTCCTTCTTTGTGCTTCTTGAAATATGCTCTGTTCGAAGCATGTGAATTCCAAAAAATATTGCACTCAAGAAGTTCAAAAGATCACCAACCTGAAAAGGAAAGTAGAATTATGATTAGTTGCCAAAGAGCTATATTGTCATATATGTTGTCCCATTTTTCACTACATGACATCAGCTTTTTCTACAGCATTCTCAACACAAAAGCATCAAGAACGTTCTTACGTTTGGAGGTGATCCACTGCATTCCAGCATAGCAACACCAAGAGCAGACATGAGAACTCCAAACCAAGTACGAGTGGGTATGATTGCTCCCAGCATGCCATCAAGCAAAGGTACCACAATAACCTGTTCAAGTTAGCATGAAATTATTAATCTAACAAAATTTTCACATTTTTTTCCATGCAGCATTCAAAGAGAATCTTGAAAGTTATTGTGTAAAATCATATGAGATGTGTATATATGTATTGAAGAAAGAAGAGTACTTGTTGTCTACAAAGTTTGAGCTTACTGTGAACAGAGAAATAAACGATGCACGACCGGCATCAGATGTAAGCAATCCAAGTGCCTCAAGAAGGTACCCTAGACTGATCCAGAACCCCAACTCCATTCCTGCATTTCGGGTCTGGACATCATCTCGTGATCGGAACACAAATGGCAGAAATGGGACAGCTGACATGACAAATCGCACTGCTGAGAAGGCCGCTGGGTCCATAATAGCTTCAACTTCTTTGATAACTGGAATGTCACTTGCTGCAGTTTGAATCAGCATATACCTCAGAAATTTGTGGCTTTAGAATTTCAACATGTTAAATTACAACAACATTTGACAACGTTATCAAACAGGCATTTGATAGATTTTTGTTACATGATATCACTAAGTTGTACTGCATTTGTTGAATCAAACCAATTAGCTACATTAAAAGGATCCCATTACTATATAATGATTTTAGCAGGTGAAGTTGCTTTTCATATCTTGGAAGTTTGTAACAAGACAAATTGCTCATGGAAAAGATACATACCATAGACAATTGTGATGAAATTGAGCAAGATAATACTCCTCATCTTCTTGGATGCAAAGAAAACCTTTTGCCACAAAGGTCGTCGCTTTCTTGGACCGGATTTCTTAGTCTCGTCCTTGTTGCTTTTCTTGATCTTCTTTTGATCAGATGGTTTGCAATCATCACTATGTATAACTGAGAAAGTCCCATCCTTGGTTCTTTGTATTTCAAGAGATTTTTTGTTTGTTATGTTACCTTTCTGAGATGTTGAAGACCAAGAACAGCCAGAAGAAGAAGAAGATATTGTTGATGAAGTTGAGATGGGGTCTAATGAACAAGTGATGAAACGCTGGCTTTTGCTGGAAATGGTGGAGGAGAAGAGGAGCATGGAGGTGTTGCTATAGTAGCTTGAAATTTTGGAAGCAGAGTCAGTTGTCCTGCATATTGTTGATGATGGGCAGGCCATGTATGAGCTAAAGGACTCAAATAAATCTCTTAAATTCAAGCCATGGAAATGGAAGAGGAGAAGGAGCAAGATCTCTCTCTGTTTTCGTAGATTGAATTAAGGCCATGGAAGCAGAAAGTGGCATTTTCAGAGATTTATAATTAAATGGCATTTCAAACGAGTGGGGGTTTCAGAGTGGAAAGTTGGATCCGGACAAAGAACAATATTTCTATCCAGGAGAGAATTCCAAACGTGTGGCGCATGGGATTTTGATTTGTGGTGGACGGTGGTCCAAAGTCTTCACTTCATAGATCATGTGAAACTGAAATATCCACATTTCTATCCATTATTATTGTTATTTTGCTATAATTCTGTGTCTGTGAACAGTTCCTCTTGCAAATGTTTCTCAAGAATGCAACCTTTTTTTCTTTAGTTGACCCTCAAGTCAAGAAGAGAAGAAATAACAAAGTTACAGTTTAAAAATCCAGAGAAACTCAAGCAAAGAGTCAAAATAAAAAGCAGTTAAATTTTATTACAAGCAAGCAGGGCTTCGTATATATAAAGGAAAACCAAATTCACCAGAGTCGCACTGCATTGCACACTTAAACCAACTATTGCACTCATAGATAATAACAGTATGCAAAATGAACACCTTTATCACCTAATTATTGCTTGTATCATACGAAACAGCAAATTAGTCCAACACCTTCAGTTTTCAGGAGCAGTCCCAATCGCTTCGTCGTCTTCATATTCAACATCTTCTTCAACCGTGGCATCTTGGTATTGTTGGTATTCTGCAACAAGATCGTTCATGTTACTCTCCGCCTCCGTAAACTCCATCTCATCCATTCCTTCTCCAGTATACCAGTGCAAGAAGGCCTTCCTCCTGAACATAGCCGTGAACTGTTCACTTACTCTCCTGAACATCTCTTGTATGGAAGTGGAATTCCCAATGAAAGTCGAAGACATGATAAGACCTTTTGGTGGGATGTCACAAACACTGGACTTGACATTATTCGGAATCCACTCAACAAAGTAGGAGGAGTTCTTGTTCTGCACATTCATCATCTGTTCATCGACTTCTTTGGTGCTCATTTTACCTCTGAACATGGCGGATGCTGTAAGGTAACGGCCATGGCGTGGATCAGCAGCACACATCATGTTCTTGGCATCCCACATTTGTTGTGTCAGTTCAGGGACGCTTAGAGCAGAGTACTGCTGTGATCCTCGAGATGTCAGAGGTGCAAATCCCACCATGAAGAAGTGTAGTCGAGGGAATGGGATTAAGTTCACCGCTAGCTTTCGGAGGTCTGAGTTCAGCTGACCAGGGAATCGCAGACAGCAAGTGACACCGCTCATAGTTCCCGAAATCAGATGATTCAAATCCCCAACTGGAACACACAAGAAGAAATACATTTTAGTATTAAGGAACTAGCAACCCCAAATTTGCCATTTCTCTTTCAATTTCATAAGAAAACATTTGATCAAACTTGGCTGCAATCTTTATAATAATAAAAAGAAAGAAAGAAAGCATAGAATGATGGTAATTAGGCTGCAATTACTTCAAAAGCATTACATTGCAGAATTTGAAAGGTGAAAGGTGCAATCAACTTACAGCTTGGGGTGGTGAGCTTGAGTGTCCTGAAGCAGATATCATAGAGAGCTTCATTGTCAAGGACCATGCACTCATCCGCATTCTCAACCAGTTGGTGAACAGAAAGTGTGGCATTATAAGGCTCCACAACAGTGTCTGAAACCTTCGGAGATGGAAACACAGAGAAGGTGAGCATCATTCGGTCCGGGAATTCTTCTCTGATCTTTGATATGAGCAGAGTTCCCATTCCAGATCCAGTTCCACCTCCTAGTGAGTGACATACTTGAAATCCTGCATGAACAAGTTAAAAGGCTAAAATCTCACTCACATCTCAGTGACATAATTGAAATACTACAATGAGTTTAGCATCTCAGAAACCAAATCCAATCTAGCTATAATGCTATTTCTATTTCTTCCCTGAAAAATCAAGATTGTCTTTGAATTTGTACCATGTCATGCCTGGACAAAAATTTAAAATCCATCCTTGAAAAATGAGATGTTTCTCTTTCATCTGAAAAAGAAAATTGAATAAACAGTCTTTTGAGTATAACTGGTTTATGGTCAATCTTAACAATGCCACCTAGCTTGTCACCTTGCTGAGGAAGATTACATAAATCTTATTGGTGATGTGAAGCACTATTCACATTACCATACAATTAATCAGAAACCAAACTGGTTTCATTTACAGAAACTGCCCTGTTATGAAAGTATGTGAAGCAAGAAAATAAATCAGAAACCAAACTGGTTTCATTTCATATAAAATGTGAGAATCAAATTCATTCCTTTCCCCTACTGGATTCTGACCAAAAATAAATCAGATTAAATCATACAAGTTTTATCATTTGAAATAATTTTAAAAACTTGAATTGAAACTATACCTTGCAAGCAGTCACAGCTCTCAGCTTCTTTCCTAACAACATCGAGCACCGAATCAATGAGCTCGGCGCCTTCGGTGTAATGACCTTTGGCCCAATTGTTGCCAGCCCCCGACTGCCCGAAGACAAAGTTATCGGGCCGGAAAATCTGGCCATAGGGTCCGGCCCGGATGCTGTCCATGGTGCCCGGCTCAAGGTCCATGAGCACCGCCCGGGGCACGTAACGGCCGCCGCTGGCTTCGTTGTAATAAACATTGACCCTCTCTAACTGAATATCGGTGTTCCCGGTGTACTGGCCGGTGGGGTCTATGCCGTGCTCGTCGCACACAACCTCCCAGAACTTGGATCCTATTTGGTTCCCACATTGCCCTCCCTGGATGTGCAGAATCTCTCTCATTTTGGCTAATGGTACATGGGCAAAATGGGGAAGATGCGGATTTATAATATAACTACCAGCGACTCTTCCAAAGGAAAGGGAAACGTTATTTTTGGAGGGAAGGGGTAGTGGTAGTTATTTATACCGAGGGAAGGGGGATGATCCAACGGTTGTGATTGGGTAGGTGATGGAGAGTGGGGGGTTGTTTTGTTAATTTTGGAACGTGAATGGTTGCCATTTGGGGTTGTTTCATTCAGTATCGCCGGCTTAACAGGGCCATGATCATTTTCTTAATTTCACAAGGCAAATATATTTTATCTTATAAATACGATATGCTTTTTGCTTATTACCCTCATCACATCGTCACCTACTAGGCTCAACCCAAAATGGCGTTTCCTATGTTGTTTTCATTTTCATATGTTTGACTTTGGTTTTGACTCTGATTTTCACACGAACACTATCTTTTGAAGTTTGAGTTATGTAATGGGCCTTCATTTGTTGGTAGCCGAATTGACCTTCTTACTACTTATTGGGCCAATAATTATATAATCATAACCTTATAAAATTGGTTAGTCGTTGAATTAAATTAGTTAACCTAATTCAACAGTTAAGAAATAAAACCTCAACCATATTTAAGGCCTCATTATAGAATGACTCCTTATTGGGTCATCTTTGCAAGAAAAGTCCATTAGACCAGTTGTTGGGCTTCCCTTCATCTCTCTTTTCTCGAGAATGGCTTGACAATGACAATTATATCATTGTTGGTCTTACTCATCGTTCCTTGATTAGCGTGGAACCTATATAAAGCATTGTTATTATTTTTTATTACAAGTGATAATCTAAAACTACAAGAAAAGGGAGTTTCTAACACGCACGCACACAACTAAGATATCATGAGGCTCGAACTTGAGCTTTCTTATCTACAAGTGAAAGCCTTTTTTATTGGGCAAGACCTTGTTGCCATATAAAAGAATTATTATGAAAGGCTAGTTGTTGCACGTATTAATAATATTATAATTATTAATCCTGATCCTGACTGGGTTGGAAGTGCGATCAATAAAGGCCACATATGTAAAAGCCTATTTAGAGAGGGATACCTAACGAGGATCTAGTTTAAGAATTTGAGCTCGTAAAAGCAATGAATTAAATCCTCGGAGGCCCAGAACCTGGCTTTCTGTAACACTAATTATATTATATTTGCTCTACCAAAATGTCAACATGTTCGACAAGAATACTTGTTAAACATTCGTAGCTGCTGCTGGGCGATTTACATACTGTTAACCGGATAATAGTGCAAACTAAACTAACAGCAGATGCCTTGACCAATCATTCGTTTTTATGTATATTTTCTAGTGTGAAGGGGGCAAAAGCCTCAACGGAGACTTTCTTTTTTCTCTTTTCCTGTGAGTAGAGATGACAACACATTCTTTTGACCCTTCAGTTATTGGAGTTATCTTCCTAAATCCTAGACCAGCATCGTATTGTTGAATTTCAGAAAGAAAGAAAAAAAGAGAGAGTGAGAGCGGTTTGATTTGACTCGCGTGGTCCTATATATTTACATTTTGATATAAAATACTGGTATTTTGCATGTGAATGCACACATTTCATTTTCATTCAGTGTTTTTATATGTGTACATATATATATATCCATATGCATACAGTACATATACTAGCTAGAGATTGCAGAGAAGTAGGGCCTGTAACCAACAAATAGATAAAAATGAATAATTAAACAATTATATGAATATGATATATGGGTTTGAAATCCCAGAGAGAGAGAGAGAGAGAGGGTGCAGTGCAGTAGTGAGTGCACTCGAGAATTGAGTCATTCCATCATAATGAGAGAGGAAGGGCTTGTGTGTATGTATATGTATATGTATATATCTTGAAGATAAATATATATAGAGCAGCTGGGGTGAAACTCAAAGCTGCGTATTTCTTTTTTCCCCCAACAGCAGCAGCAGCAGCAGCAGCAGCAACTTAATTGCCCAGCATGCAGGGCATGGACTCAGATATGGACCCGGAAACTATTCAATTCAATTGAATTCATTAATAAATAGTAGGTGGCAGGAGGCAGGAGGCAGGAGGCAGGAGGCAGGAGGAAGGAAGGAAGATTCCAAATAAGCTAGCTTAGCTCTCTCTAACACAGTAAATTTGGCAGCACGTAAAGTAAAGGTATCGGTGCATTCTCATTTTAACATATACATATCCGACAGCCCAAAAAGACAAATCACATGCACATAGAATTGATATGTGTACGCAGGAGCATCACACATAGAACAAAATAAATTTTATATATAGAATATGATTGGACAGTGGAGAGTATAATGGGATTGGATATCAAATCTGTTGGGCAAGTGAAAGCTAGCTAGCTATCTAGGTTAAAAAAAGAAAAGGGAATGCCATGCAAGATAAAAGAGGATCCGTACCTAGCTACATTATTACATCTGGCAGCTGAGACAGATATAGGCGCAAGCAATATGTTTATTGTCTTTGTGGTAACTTGTAAGTGATAGATGTCTAGTATTAGATTGGATATAATAACTTCTTATAATTAAAACATATTTAAAGAAGAAATGAAAAAAATTTGACCAAGTTGAAGGTACAGATTACCCGTGAAGTAGGATACTAATTAACACCTTATAACTTATTCATTATAATTGTGGGAGCAAATTTCCCCATGAGAATATTCGATTGGAAAGATTCCCTTTTCTTCTTCGCCGCCTCTTTCTCTCTACAAAATAGAACAAATAAGAGGACCACACCCCGTGGGGGTGTTGGCCAAAGGCCCTCCGATGCCTAAATTAGTTCGAGAGTTTATGAGAAAAACACTAGCTAACTAGGGTACGGAGATATATGTGTTTATGGTGTAAACCGGGCGGCCGGAGTCTTATGTAAAAGAGGGAGAGAAAGGAGGTGGCTAGGGTTTGTGAAGGGAAAATTTATGCAGAGTTTTAGTAGTAATTCTAACGTACCTCAACCCTTGTGTGTGGCCATCCTTTTATAGAGGTCTCGGGAGCTAGGGTTTCAGAGGAATAATTCCGTAGATGGAAATGAATTATTCCTCCCCAATTTGGAATTGATTTGATTAATTGGGGATTTGATTTATTAGGGTAAATCAAATCCCTAATTGTGGTAGGTATCCAATCAATTCCTAATTTAATTAGGTAACTCATCTTTTAATTGGGAATTGCGGTAGGAATCAAATCAATTCTCAACCTAATTAGTTAACATTCCATTTAATTGGGTAATCCCCAATTAAATTGAGTAACTCCTAATTAGGTTGAATAATTCCCAATTAGGTCAAATAATCCCCAAATGGAAAGAATTATTTGACCTAGGGTTATGACTTAATTCGGTTCCCACAATAATCCTCCAAAATGAAAAATTATTCACTTATACTTTCATTTCCTTCTTTAACATGCCTTAAATTTAAATTTGTAACTTATCGAATCCAATCTTATGCACCAAATGAACTTACATGTTTAAGTGTGTGTGGCAATGTAGCAATGTGGGAAGGGAAGCATGGATGGATGGAGCTTGAGCTTATAGTATAGTATGGTATAGTATAGTATAGTATAGTATAGTATAGTATAGTATTGTAGTATATATGCAAAGGCGGAACTAAGAAGAGGCTGCAATGTGCTTTAGCCCAGTGCTGAGTTTTCAAGTTAGTCTTCTATGTATAAACAAATAGACTATAATTTAATATTAGCCCACCACTTAGCCACACACAGCACCTTTTTTTTCCTCAACCCACACAAATGAATAAGGCTAGACAAAGTAACTTTACAAAAAGATTTTAAAAAAGAGGAAAGAAATATTAGTTTCTCTGTTAGTTTTTCTCAGCCCACACACATGTTGCTTTAATTTCTCTATATTGGTCAAATCAATTATTAAAATATTATAACATCATTAAACCCTAAAAAAACAAGAGGGCTTTGAAACAGTAAAAAAAGCACAGCAGCAAGCAACAGTAAACCCCAAAAACAAGAGGGCTTCGAAAGCAAAGTACACTGAAACATCTTCTATCTTTCTTTTCAAAATCATTAAGTGGGTTCTTCAATATTGGTAGATTTATCTCTTTCTTCTAGTTTAATTCTAAATTTGAATTGTTGTTGTTAGATTTTTAAAGTTTGAGCGTTAAATTTTGGGGATTCTTAGAGCAACAACAAAAGAGAAAACAATAATTATATCTACAAGATTTCAATTGATAAATATTCTATTTCATAGAGTAATTAAGATTGGTACCTGGCATCGGCCTGGAGCTACTCATTGGGACTCTCATTATGATTCTGTTTCGAACTTGATAGATATGTACAATGCATCTTGTTTAGTTGTTGAGACCTTAATTAAGGATGGAGCCACTAACTCTATACGTGGGGAAGCTACTGGTACTTTCAAAGCGATGACATCTTTTGAGTTCATATTTGTCTTGCATTTGTTGGAAAAAAAATTATGGGGGTTACTAATGGCCTTTGCCGAGCATTACAAAATAAATCTCAAGATATATTGTCTACTATGAATTTAGTTCGTAGTACAAAAGATGTTCTTAATAAATTAAGATTGGATGGTTGAGATATTTTCTTTGAGGAAGTGGAATCATTTTGCAAAAAACATGACATTGATATGCCATATATGAATGCTCTTTACAAAATTGGTACACGTCGTTCTTGTCAATAACGTGATGATATTATAGTTGAACATCACTACCGGGTTGATTTATTCAATGATACCATAGATTATCAATTGGAAGAGTTAAACATTAGGTTCAGTGAAGGAACAATAGAACTTCTTATGCTTAGCTATGCTTTGGACCCTAACAATGATTTTAAAGCATTTAAGATTGATGATATTTGCAAGCTTGCAGAGAAATTTTATCCTGGAGATTTCACTGCTAAAGACTTACGTTTATTGAGGTATCAGCTAGAACTTTTTGAGTCTGAAGTACATCTTGATATCTTTCACAATATGTCTACTTTTTCTGAACTATGTCAACGATTAACTCAAATAAACAGAGCACAGACATATTATTTGATTGATAAGTTGATTTGTTTAGTGTTAACTCTTCCAGTTATGAAACATATTAAAACTGTACTTCGCAACAAGATGAAAGATGAGTATCTGACAGATTCTCTTATTGTCTACATTAATAAAGAACTTTCTATGGATATTGATTCATATTCAATAATCACAAATTTTGAGAAACTCAATGAGTGTAGGATTCTACTTCATTAGGATGTTTGGCAATAGGTGTTTAATTTAATGTTTGACAATGCGTTTAATTTGATGTTGTACATATATTATGTACTTCTTTGTATTATATTTGTTCGGTATGTAAATGAATTTGTTTGTTTTAAGAAAAATAAGTAATATAATATATCTCCCATAAAATAAAATAAAAATTTAACTTACCTCTACAAAATTTCATGGTTCCGCCATTGTATATATGCCGACAAGAGAAAAGTGTTAAGGAGGGGAGCAGGGCAGAGCAGAGAGGGAGAGGGAGGGAGGCAGGCAGGCAGTTCGGATTTAGAATAAGTGTGAAAGGCACGAGACGTGAAGAGAACAATAAATGAGCAAGACAGAGAGAGGGAGAGAGGGGAAAAGGGTGGAAAGGGAAAAGAGGAGGGTGATGAGGCTTATGATAACCCTCATGATCGTCACGTCGTTTTTAATTCGCTTCTCCCGATGTCCTCCCAGAATTCCACGCTTCCTCTCTCTCTCATCTTCCTTTCCTTCCACACAGCTCTGCTCCTCTCTCTCTCTCTGCTTTTGTTTTCTTTTTTCCTTTGTCCGTTCCTTTTCTCTCTCTCTCTCATAGTCTTTCTCTTTCTAAATTAAATATTATATTGTATAGGGCGCCTAGTCAACCTCATGTCTTGGCTCACTTTGTTGTTCCGTATTAAACCAACACTATAATTTCAGACTAGAAAAAAACACACACAACACTAAACTATTCTCTGTCTCTCTCTCTCCCTCTCTTTGAATTCCATATGGTAAATGTGATAGCAAGCTAGTGATCAATCCCCATCTCTGAATGTCTGAAACTCAAATATTACATCACTGATTCAGCTCAATTAACCCATTTTCAACAATACCTTCTCTCTTTCTCTTTAATCGCATCAATATATGCCAAATATAAACCATGCCTACTATGTCTATATGAGGCAGCTAGGCAACACCCTATTTTAAATCCCCATCATCCATCCATCTCCCAATTCTCCATCACTCCCAACAGCAACAGTAGTAGAAGTAGTACACCCACTCCAATTCCCACAATACCTTGCTGCATGCTAGTTTTCCCATTTTTGTAACTCCACCACCATTCTTCATACCACATTACAACATTACCTCAAATGGGAAACGACTTCAAGCTACCTAGGCTACCATCACTTTTTTTTATAATTAGTTACTACCACCTCCCCTTGTTCTTGTTATCTTTTTCTTGTTTCCTTAACATATATACACCTACTTATATGTATATATTCACCTTTTAAGGCCATTATATACCTTGGGATTCTGAGAGAGAGGTGGGTGACACAGAAAGAGAGAAGTAAGTAGAGCCTAGCTCTTGGCTACTTGTTTATATTTTCACTGTGTTCATCAATCAAAATGTGGATGATGGGTTATAACGAGAGTGGGCATGCTGATTTCAACATGCCTGATTCTTTCAACGGTCGGAAGCTTCGGCCTCTCATTCCACGGCCACTCGTGCCATCTGCTAACAACGCCACTTCTTCAGTCACCGCTGCAACTCCTCCTTGTTTAAACCGAATTCATGGCGTCTCTCATGATTTCTTCACTCAGTATCACCATCTCGCCGGTATATATACATATACATATATATGCACTAGTTAGCTAGCTACCTAATCTTCCCTTTGATCAATTTTTGCCTTTTGAATTTGTTTTTGTCGTACGTGTTTGTTTGAGTAGTGTTAATTAATATATTTATTGCAGCAATGGCTGAACAAAACAAGAGATCAGAGTTCATCAACACACCGCAAGTGGTGGTGAGCTCAAGATGGAACCCAACTCCGGAGCAGTTGAGGGCTCTGGAAGAATTGTACAGACGAGGGACTCGAACCCCGTCGGCTGAGCAAATTCAGCACATCACAGCGCAGCTTCGAAAATATGGAAAGATAGAGGGGAAGAATGTGTTCTATTGGTTCCAAAATCATAAGGCCAGAGAAAGGCAGAAACGTCGCCGTCAGATGGAATCATCCGTGCCCTCTGCCCAACCAGATCACGAAATATCATTGTCATCCACAGATCAACAAAAGAAAGAATCATTAGGTACTGATATACAAAGATAGTAGAATTCAATAGCTAGAATGTTTTTGTTTTATTTATGTATCTATGTATCTATGTTTTAGAAGGAAAGTAGTTAGTTAGATATGTTTGTTTGTTTGCTTGAACTTTGATTTGTGTGGCCATTTCCATTAATCCTTTTTTCTTTTTTCTTTTTTCTGTTGCTTAATAATTAGCAAGCTAGGATATGTTTTTATTGATATATACATATATATATATATATATACATATTATGTATTGGTAGCTTTGAATAATATAAAATCCGTTATATAATATTCGAATTGTTTGTTGTTTGGGAATTGAGTTGAGAGATATGGATCGATGCATGTTGTAAAGTCGTATTCTTTTTGTTTTTCTTTATGTCCACACACTACAGGGGCAAGTAGGACAGGGTTTGAAGTTGAACAGACCAAGAACTGGGCACCCTCTACAAACTGCAGTACTACTCTTACAGAGGTCTATTGCTATTTCAATTCCTCTCTCTCTTTCTCTCTCTCTCTCTCTCTCTCTCTCTCTCTCTCTCTCTCTCTCTCTCTCTCTCTCTCTCTCTTCATTTGCTTTTATTTGTCTATCTTTCTTCGTATATTGAAATTTGGTATTGGTACCCTTTGTCCTCCTTTTATCAACTACTTGGAATTCCTCAAATCAAAACTCTCTAAAAAAATTAGTCTTATGATTAGTAAATAAATAGCAATTAGGCAGCTCAGATAATTTGCATATGATTATATCATCATCATCATATTGACTGTTGACTTTAAATTAAAGATTGATGAGGGAAAAGCAATACTCTGCACATAAGTTGTAAAAAGAAAGATAGATATAGAGAGGAGATGCTTGTATTGTATTGTATTGTATATTGTAAAGTGTAGTTTGTATGGAAGGAAAGGAAGCAAAGGGCTATGGGTAGCAAAGGTAGCTACTAACAAAAGCTTTGTTTGTTGGGAAATGAAAAGGGTCTAAAAGCTGCCATTCCTTCCTTTCTGTCGGGGCTGCTGTTATGAAACTTAGCTGGGGTTTTGGGTCTTGTGCTTATACATTCAAGTCATTTGCCCACAGACCATACTTGTGATTGGAGCACCCATGCACTTCTCTGGTCTGATATATGTTCTATAGAAATGAGCACCCTGGCTTGGGATTGGTACCAAAAAGACAATCCTAACCCTATACATTTTGGCTTGGATTTCACATGATGAACCATATCATCGTATGTGCCGGCCTTGGATTAATTTGAATATCAGTTGATAGTATCATGGGTTTGTTGTGTCCTTGTTGAATACTTTAAAGAAAAGAAAAAAGGAATTGGCTTTGATATATCAGATCATGAGTTTTCATGCATGCTATGCTAGGCCTTTAATGTATATAATAACAATAAAAAAATGAATGTACATGTATATTGAAATGGCTTTTATGATGGGTCAGGAATCTGTTTCAATACAAAGGGCAGCAACAGCAGCAGTGGCAGCAACAGAGTGCAGGACGGATGGATGGATCCAATTCGATGAAGAAGAATTGCAGCAAAGAAGAAACTTTGTAGAAAGGAATGCCACGTGGCAGATGATGCAGTTGTCTTGTCCTCCTCCTCCTCCTCTTCCTCCTCAGTACCCTCATCCTCCCACCCACCTCATAATAAACACCCCTACTTGTTCTACTGCTAACTCAAATAGTACTAATATTTTAACAAGTAGCAGGGCAGAAACAGTAAGAACAATGGACCAAAGGCTCATTAAGGGTCATGATCTCAGCATCCTTCTGACACCCTACTCATCAATATCAGAAGAATCTGGTTTTATTAACTTTAACCACCCAAACCACAACACCAACGTTGAACAGGATCATGGCTGTGGGGAATCTCAAACCCTTCAACTCTTTCCACTTCGAAGTGGCCATGCCAATGCCAATGCCAACCTCGAAAAGGATCATAATGCAGAGCTATCGGCTAACTTCAGTAGTGCTCAGCCTTACCCTTTTTTTGAGTTTCTTCCCTTAAAGAACTAATTAGTTTACTAACCATGCACTTAATTATCTGCTATATATATATGATATGTAAGATGATGGCATGGGATATTTTATTGGAAAAGGGGAAGTGTTTTTTATTTATTAATTGTTGTTGTTGTTGATGTTACATATTTCATTTTCATGGGAGTTGTGTTGTGTAATGGTAATGGCAATGGCAATGGAAAATGGTATCGAAGGAAGAAGGTTGCCTTAAAATGCGTCTGGACCATGTTGGTCGAATCAATGCGAAACTAACATTAAAGCATATTGCAGAGGTTTAATGTCCATCCACACAAACGGACCTTGTTTAAGTAACTGTGGATATATGTGTCATGTGATTTTGCATGCATGCATGCATGTGTAGATATATTCATGACTCATCATGAGACAAAAACATAAAGAGTTCAGAGTTGGGTTGGGGTCCTCGAATGATGGGATTCGAAATATAAGTGGATGCATATGAAATTATGCATGGGAGGGAGAGACTAGAGAGTTTGATGTTGATATCAGAGAGAGAGAGAGAGAGAGAGATGGGAATTGTATTTGTATTGATTAAATAATTAGATGTGAAACCTGGAATGATGTTGAAGTGACCAAGAATATAGGTTTGAGAGGTGTTTTGTTGTTTTGTTACAAATTTAGCAAATGATATGGTAATGATGGATGCACACATTCCATACATTTAATAGTTGCCTACTACTTCTACTTTGAAAACGAATCCAGGACCATCCTCTGACCCAAGAAGAAACAAAACTCTTAAACAATTGAAATTGTACTACACTACTGCACTGCATTTCAAACAAAAAATTTCCAAACTCACTCTGATGAGGAAGAAACAGAAACAGAAAAAAAAAAGTAAAACATCAAACAAGAGTGCACACGTCACAGATGAAATGAAACCCTAGTCTTGATAACAGAATCTAAAATAATGTGCCCCAAGCCAAGGTTTTGAAGCAAAATGGGATCCAGCCCCCACTAACTAAGATCAAAGCAACTGCAATTAATATGAATCTTCTTTCTTTAATAATATTGTCTACTAATTCAATGCAAAATTACGGTGCAATAGTAGCAACTGGTAAAGTTGTAAAACCACAGACTTTCCTTGCTCTTGTACCTCTTCATGTCTTAATTTCTGAAAGCAAAGTTGTTGGATCAAACGTGGATTTGTGATATCCATCCATTCCATATATACTTTTTTGTATTCATTTTAAGTTGTTTGATCAATCATCATCATGGATCATATGGACGTATGGACGGATGGATAGATGGATGGATGGATGGGAGGTTCAAAGTTTAATTTAAACGATTTCAATTGTTTCCATTGAGCTAGATATGGATTCATTTTTAGATTAGCTTTAAAACGAGAGATTTCTTCATGTAGAATTATGGTCAAGGGACATACTGTGTGTGCGGTCATCAATGGCGGCTGAACTATAAACTTTTATAGAGATGGGCTAAATTGTTTTTGGAAGATTTATTACAGCGGTTGTTCGAACAATGGTGCTGCTTAGCACCATCAACGCATAGACAAACAGATAAATAAAGAAGTAAAAACTGGACCACAATCTCTCCAATCCAAAGACCTGTCAACTTAATTAATTACGGCTTTCAAGCATTTATCACCATCAACAGCAGCTGCTTCAGATTACTTTTTATTCACGTGTGAGAGAAAAATAAACAACAAAGGAAAAAACAGTATTTGGCTAAAAAGTTTTCTTTCTCTGGATTTAATTACAGCTAGAGCTAGCTAGCGTACCTTGAGATTTCACAACCACCATTGAAGCTTAGGTAACATGTGCATGCTACATCATATTTGACTGATGTTGAAACTTTAGCAGGTTTATAGAGGTGAGGTGATGAGAAAGAAAAAAACAAATATTTAATAGGTATATTATTGAAGGATTTTGAGCGTCTGAATTCTGATAAAAATATTTTATATATACAATAAGAGAGACAAGTAGAAAGGGTGAGGATTGTATTGTCTGTGCATGCAGGGATATGTAAATAATATATGGTACGTTTTGTTGGTATCTCATGACAAGCAAGCATAGTGATAGAGAGTTGCAGAGAGAGAGAGAGAGAGAAGAAAGAGGGAAGAGGGGACAAACCGACTTATTATAGCTTTAGAAATTACAAAAGGCGCAGCGCAGTTGTACTAGATATATATCATCAATATCTGCTTGACAAGCATGCAGATTTGCAGGGCCTCATTCATTATTATCATTCAAAATTAATAACAATAATAATAATAATATTTGGAAGATGAGATAGATAATATATATCACGTTCATTTGGCGATGGGTTCATCCTCGGCAATAAGCGCGTCGTCCTTTTTGTTTTCCTTTCTTCCTTTTCAGCTCCCTTTTCACTGTTTGACACCCTGTTTAACTGTGTTGGTACTTTCTACAGTCTCTGTGGTTTACAGACCAATGAGACATACAATGATACAACTCAACATATATACATGTGTCTGTCTTTCATGCATGCAAATTGCAAATTGCAAAATGCAACCTCTGCTTCCTTTTAAATCTCATACCTTGAAATTAGGAGTTTTGACAGTTGAGTGAGTCAAATGCAAATGCAGCAGCAGCTTAACATGGCCTAAAGAGAAAGACAGTCAAATTTATATACAGTATATAAGGTCATCATCCGGTTCTCTGTCTTAAATGTCTTTATTATGTAGAGAGAGAGAGAGAGAGATTCCTTTCCTATGATTAAGAAAATTTTGAAGCTCAAGTCACAGAATTTATAGTCACATCAATAATATTGATAGTCAATACAGACCAAGGCATAGGGCATGCAGATATTCAAAAAGCAAAATGACAAGAATAACTGAGTATATGATATACTTAAGTTGTTTGTTATGAAATTGATAAACAAAAACAAGAAGGAACATATACATTACATATATATATGCCTAATGGACCTGAGGTCAAATTTACCATGCATGTATATAATGCAACGAATGAAACCATGTCCACAAAACTAAGACTCTGTTAATACAGTACAAATTTTACAGACACCAAACTGTGTTTTAACTCTCCTTTCGGACCTTTCCTTGAAGATTCTCCACCATCATTCCATGGCCATCAAATGGGAAACCAAATTTAAATGCATTATGCATTGCTAGCTAGCTATATATACGTACTGAAAGCTTTGCTTGCCTATCTCATGTACTAAATGGTCCCCTTCCCTTGTATATTCTGATCATATATAATATATGTTTGTGTGTGCGTGTGCGTGTGCGTGTGTGCGTGTGCTTTTGCGTGTCGTTCCATTCAAATTCAGTCGCCCAGTTTTGGACCAAATATATGTGTGTGACCCCTCTCCCATCAAAGAAAAAGCATCTTGTTATTTACCGTGTAACCTAGCTTGAAAAAAAAAATGATATATGTAGTGTAGGTAATAAGAAGATGCATGAGCAGGGAAGCAGAGAATTGACTGAGGCTGGTAAGAAAACAGCACAGGCTGCTGCTGCGGATTTTGACAGCACCTTTTGTTTTTGGTCTGAAAGCAAAAACCACAATTTACCTCAAATAATGGTTAAATTTTTTCATGTGATCTCTCTTCCACTCTTTCTTTTGTTTACTTATTATGAGGTCATCATCTCTTCTTCTTCTTCTCCTCTCTCTCTCTCGCCCTGTCTCCCTCCCTCTACAGACTAGTCGTCTCTCCCCTCTCTGACACAATATTTGAATATCAAGGAGCAGCACCATCTCCAAAAATAGAATATTAAATATATATATATATATGATTTTTCAAATGTGAACCTATCACCTATGTATAAAAACATCAATTAATTTACATCTCTTGGTAAATTTTGTTGCCAACCACTTCTGCTTTATAGTCTCTTGTTGCAGTGAGGCTAGCATTTGGGCTTCAACCTTAATACGTCGTTGACGGATTTCTGTGATTGACCCTAGTCAGCTTCTCGACTTAATTCCAAATACAAACGAAGAACGCCACCTTTGTTCATTCGGTCCAGGCCCAAGCCCAAACCCATAGAAAAACCAAATAAGCTTTGAAGTTGAGATTGGTCATGGTGAAAATGAGCCCACCAAAAATCCACTTAGCCCAACATATATAAGTCCATAAATTTGGGCCTTTTCTGGCCCAGACCACATGATTGAATCTTTTACTTGTACTGAAACTGGGAAATATTTTGTGTAAATAAACAGGGTTCACTAATCCCCACCCTAACAAAAAGAAAAGAAAAAGAAAAAGAACCCGATGAAAAAAGAGAATAGTTAAATTTGCAGCCTAGCGGAAAATTGTCTTAATTTGTAGATCATTGGTTTTAAGTTTGAATATCATAACATTTTAGTTGTGTGAGTGAGAGAAATCCTCATTTCCCATTTTATTTAGATTATCGCTTGTATTAAAAAAACAATAAAAGTAATTACATGATGATGGGCCTAGTGTTGTTTTCTTGCCATGTATGATGTTTCTGTCTGATAGCAAAGATCTACGGCTCGTAAAAAACAAATCAATCGACCACAAAAGAACATAGAGTATAGATAGTATAATATGTGGGCAGTCCATGAAACGACAAGTATTCTGAATAGAATCTCTTGGGCCTATTCCTATTGAGGAGTAATTTTTAGGTGTTAAGTGCACCACGTGGTGATGTCATCCACTGGTGTAATAGAGCATGTGGAATGTTTCAAATGCAGTACTGTGTATAAAAATAATGCAATAAATTAGAAAGTAATTCCAAATGTCACGTACATTGGATGGTCAGACACCGTAGCGTGGTGTCACACATTTAAAAATTTCTCCCTATTGAGGACTGAGGTGAGGAGGGTCACACATAATCTTAAATCATCGGTGTGCCGTGCAGGTACTGGGGAACTGCACTAGCCCAGTAGATTTACATTTAAAGCCGTTGATTTTTTCAATTCGTTTTGGTAAGATCTGATGAAGGGTCAGAGTCAGACGATTTGTATATTTGCAGTAGGCTTTTGACTCTTTGAGTGAAAGCTGGATGGAAGAGATACACATACACTGCTACACTAGAGTCCAGACCAGACACACTTGAATTTACTGATCAACATCAACTCGCGCGCCATTAATAAACAGCAACTACCACAAACGCCCTCACAAATTACGTCCTTCCACTTTTTCATCACTTCGCCTTTGAAAATAATATATACTATACTGTTTCGAACAGGTTTTGTTTGCAGTGCATGTGCATGGATGTTTTGTCGCTCTCAATTTGCCTCTTGGCCATTTCTAAGAGCATACACTCAATAATTTATTTGGTTTTTAAAAGCAGAACAAATCTCTTTGTTTTATTCACAGTTTTTTTAGGCTAAAATTAATATTGCAGATTTTTATTTTTCATGTTGTTTTTTTGGTGCGTAGGTGTGTGTGTCCACCAGTTTTCTTTATTGTCTTCTAAAGCCTCCCTTGATATTGGTAGGGTTCCATTACCAATTTACCAGAGGTCCATAGCAGACTGATTCTTTCACCTTTTTTATTTTTGTGAATATGTGAAGCAGTACTAGTACTAGTATAGCTTAAGGCTTCTTTTTTATTTATGGGATGCAGACAAACTTTCCCGACTGACACTCTGCCAACATTCTTGAAATGTGAGCACTTTGTCAGCCCTCATTCACTCACTCACTCACTCCTTGATGTAATTTCATCACTCAAAGGTGAAGGAGGAGAAAGGGTCTTGTAATTTCATTGCATACATATGCCCTACATTATTTCATTCCAACCATCTCTTTAATTTCTTCCACATTTCAAAAAAATTACCCACTCTACTCACTCACAAGCACAACTTCACGAGTAAAGTCTTTAGAAATAATTCAACCCTACCAGTCTCACCTTTTACTTTACTGACTTACCCTCTTCACCTTTTTCCTCTATAAAACCCCACCTCTTTACAGAGGGTTTTGCAGAAGAAGAGCAACCCAGTTTTCTTCTAATCTCTCCCTCTTTTCTCTAACTACAGCCATGGCTGCTTTGCTGAGGTGTAACCTCACTCTCATGCTCTCCACCCTCCTCTTTCTCCACATTCTAGGTACATACTTACATACTCTCTCTCTCTCTCTCTCTCTCTCTCTCTCTCTCTCTAACCAAAATGTGACTTTTTCTTTATAATTATGTCCTTTTAACTAATAGCAAATGCAATGTGACTGGAACTGGATATTACCTTGGATCTCCTTCTCTTGGCTAATTAATTAACTTAATCTATTTGCAGTTCAAGTCTCATCGGCCACCACAATAACAATGCACAACAAGTGCAACCACCCAGTGTGGCCAGGCATTCAGCCCAGCGCAGGCCAGCCCATCCTAGCCAGAGGAGGCTTCACCCTCCCCCCCAACAAGGCCTACACTCTCCACCTCCCGCCTCTCTGGTCCGGCCGCCTCTGGGGCCGCCACGGCTGTGCCTTCGATTCCTCAGGCCGAGGCCGCTGCGCCACCGGTGACTGCGGCGGCAACCTCTTCTGTAGCGGCCTCGGCGGGACCCCACCCGCCACGCTTGCCGAGATCACCCTTGGAAACGACCAAGACTTCTACGACGTGAGCCTCGTCGACGGGTACAACCTGGCCATCTCCATCCAGCCGTTCAAAGGCTCCGGCAAGTGCAGCTACGCCGGGTGCATCAGCGACCTGAACATGATGTGCCCTGTGGGGCTTCAAGTGCGGTCTCATGACAACCGGAGAGTGGTGGCTTGCAAAAGCGCTTGCTCTGCCTTCAACTCGCCCAGGTATTGCTGCACTGGCAGCTTTGGGAGCCCTCAGTCTTGCAAGCCGACGGCTTATTCCAAGATCTTCAAAGCTGCTTGTCCAAAAGCTTATTCTTATGCTTATGATGATCCCACCAGCATTGCCACTTGCACTCGTGGGAACTACGTGGTTACCTTCTGCCCTCACCACCGTTGATCTCGATCTCGTCTTTCTAATCTGAATTAGCTACTTAATTATTTAATTAATACTGAGTTAATACTCTGTTAACTTCAGATTTGAGCGGGTTTTATTAGCCTGTATTATGTATTATTGTATTTGTGTTGTTGCAGTTCTGTTGCTTGCTAGAATGCTAGCTACTTTGCTGTGATTAGATGAGAAAATGATGGGTATTTTGGTAAAGCCAGTTTTCTCTGTTATCTATGAGCTGAAAAGCGTGCCAGTTTTGGTATCCAATTGTGTGCAGACTGCTGCTGCTAATGTTCCATGTCTTTTTATGGTCCATGCCCTTGGCTTTATATATATATCTTGTTTTTAAATAAGAGGAATGTTAGTAATCTTCTCTCTAACCTTCTTTTTGGATCAACTTCATTCTCCTCATAACACGTGTCATTTTTTATATTTAAAAAAATGGAGATTTTGACATAAAGGTTGTCTAATGTAATAATGACATTGTTTTAAGTGTATAAATTGACACGTGTCAAGAGGAGAATGGAGAAGGTCCAAAAGAGAAGGTTAAAGAGAAAGTTATTAGCATTCCCCTTTAAATAAATATCGTACCACCACTGGCTACACTAGAATAATTCTCCTAGTGATATTCACGAAAGAAGAGAACCTCTACAAGGGTGGGTATTAATCCGGCCGAATCGATGAAATCGGCGGAATCAAATAGTAATTACCAGTTTGGTTTTGATAAAGAAAAAGTCAAACAGTTTAAAAATCGAACTGGACCGTATATGGTTTGGTTTGATTTGGTTTGTTTTTGAGCTTTTATAAACCGGTTTAAATCAAACCGGACTGTTTATGTGTATATTTATTTATTTATATTTTATTTTACATGTGTAATACTGAAATTAGTTAATAATTATATATGAATATTTGAATTTAGTTATTTTAGTTAGTGAAATATGAAGTTTTATGGCATTTTGAGTTTTAGAATGGTTTCGTACTTTAGAAAATGATTTATATATGAAGTAAGTTGTGATTTTGTTGGTTATAATTGGAAACAATGTTGAAAAATGCAAAAAAACAAGAGAATTGGGCTTAGACTCAAATCGACAAAACCAAATTGAACCAAACCGTCTTAAATTGATTTAGTTTGATTCGATTTCTTTTATAACTTTTATTCAAACCAAATCAAATCGAACCGTTATATTTTAATTGATTCAACTATAATTTTGAAATGAAACCAATCTAATCCAAACAGTACCCACCCCTACTCTGCACATAAAAATGGACGATGAACGATGAACGATGGAGGGAAACAGCTGGGTGTTTGGCCCTCGTGGCAGGGTAGCACCATTATTGGACCCTTCGATCTTTGCGGAAATCTTTGCTTTTTGTACTGTTCATGTTGACTCTCTTTCGGCCTCATGTACCCTACACATTCATTCATGAATAATATCAATTATATTATATGGGTACTTACTTTGGCAAAAACATGTGGAGCTCTGTTCAATTTTCTATATGCATTATTTACAGTGTTGCAGCAACAAAATTGTGAATCTTGTATCAAATACAACATTATGTGTATGTAATGTATGTATGTAGCATGTCATAACCCCAATTCCTTGGTGAAAAGTTCCAAGAACAATAATTATAAAATTCTGACATGAGCCGTCCTATGACATTTCACTTTGGATTCAGTCACCCGTTCAATTATTAACCAGATGAAATATCAATTTCTTCCCATGCTACACTGCCCCAAACAAACAAGAGCAAACCCCGGCCAATGCTCATTCTTTCTATTTCTCTATTCTTATGAAGAAATTTTTATATGTTTCGTGTACACCACGTGGCTGGTGTATCACTCAATAGACGTAGGATATGTAGAATTATTGTCCAACTAACTACATTACTTTTTATAACATTTGGCGGACATTGAAAATATTCCACTTATTCTACATAAATTAAATGGTACACCATCCATCAACGTGGTGTACTCAGAACACCAAAAAATTACTCCCTCCTATGATATACTAATACCAAGAAAAGTTACCGTGATGAGCATATTTCTCTAAACCCAGGCCTGTGTCCAAATCTAGTGTTTGTAGCCCAAACCCTGTAACTTTAAGAGATTTTGTGCTTCAAGCTCTGAGCCCATAGTTTCTCTTTGCCCAAATATCAGAGACTCTTCAGTGTTTTCACCTGCTGTTAGTTTGTCCCCCCACCCCCCAACCACATTCTTTCTTGCATGGTTGAGTGGATAGAGAAGACATCTAGAGAGAGTTTTATAACTCAACAACAGCATATGTTGCATATCACAAGCATGAAATGTTCCTCACAAATATATCATCAACTAAGACACAAATCACCCCCAAAACCATAACAATCCCTCTTGCTTTCCTCTTTACACACCCCACCCAACCCTCTCATCATCATCTTCAACAACCACAACACCACCAAGAAGACGGCGACCAAGACCAAACAAGCATAGACAACAGGTCTTACTGGACCAAAAAGATTCACAACCTCTGCACCGCACACCGCAACGTCGACCAAGCCCTTCACCTACTCGACCGCCTCCGCCTTCTCGGCTACCGTCCTGACTCCCTGAACCTCAGCAGCATTCTACACGCTCTTTGCGACTCCAATCGGTTCGCGGAAGCCCACCACCGCTTTGCCCACTCCATTGCTTCGGATTGTGTCCCCGACGAGCGCACTTGCAATGTCATCGTCGCTCGGTTGCTCGATTCTCAAACCCCACATACCACATTGCGTCTTCTTCACCATTTGAGTCATGTTAAGCCTGAATTTGTACCCTCTTTGATTAATTACAACCGTTTGATGGATCAACTTTGCTCGCTCTTGCGGCCCTGGGAGGCTCACAGAGTGTTCTTTAACATGCTCAGTAGAGGACATTGTCCCAACGCTGTTTCTTACACTACCTTGATTAATGGCTACTGTCTTATTGGCGAGTTAGGTGATGCCCAGAAGGTGTTCGACGAAATGGGTGAAAAGGGCGTAGTGCCCAATTCCCTTACGTATAGCGTGATGATTCGCGGTGTTCTTCGGAAGAGGGATGTTGGGCGTGCCAAGGAATTGATGGGCAAACTTTGGGAGATAATGAAAGGTGAAGATGATATGACTGTAAAATCTGCTGCTTTTGCAAATCTCATTGATTCTATGTGCAGAGAAGGGTATTTTCAAGAAGTGTTTGGCATTGCGGAAGATATGCCACAGGGGAAGAGTGTGAATGAGGAATTTGCTTATGGACAAATGATAGACTCGCTTTGTAAAGCTGGAAGGCATCACGGAGCGTCGAGGATTGTTTACATCATGAGAAATGCAGGGTTTGCTCCAAAGCTAACGTCCTATAATTCTATTTTACATGGACTAAGCAAGGAGGGAGGTTGTATGAGGGCTTATCAGCTACTAGAGGAAGGAATTAAATTTGGTTATTTTCCGTCTGAGTACACATACAAGGTGCTAGTGGAAGGTCTTTGCCAAGAATCAGACCCCCACAAGGCAAGGGAGGTTCTTCATTATATGTTGAGTAAGGAAGGAGTGGACAGAACTAGGATGTATAACATATATTTGAGAGCGCTATGTCTTATGAACAACACAACTGAGCTTTTGAATGGACTTGTTTCTATGCTCCAGACCCAATGTCAGCCTGATGTGATCACCCTAAACATAGTTGTCAATGGGTTGTGCAAGATGGGGAGAATTGAGGAAGCTTCAAAGGTACTAAACGATATGATGACTGGAAAGTTTTGTGCCCCAGATGTCGTGACCTTCACAACTATGATAAGTGGTTTATTGAATGTTGGAAGAACCCAAGAAGCACTTGGTCTACTGCACCATGTAATGCCTGAGAAAGGTTTTAGCCCGAATGTCATCACATATAATGCTGTTCTTCGTGGTTTGTTAAAGCATAAACAAGCAAGAGAGGCAATGGAACTTTTCAATTGCATGGTAAGTGATGGTGTGGCTGCTGACAGTACCACCTACACTATAATAATTGATGGGTTGTGTGACTCTGATCAAATAGAAGAGGCTAAGAGGTTTTGGGATGAAGTTATTTGGCCCTCAAAGATCCACGATAATTTTGTATATGCAGCTATTATCAAGGGGATTTGCCATTCAGGAAAGTTTGATGAGGCATGCCATTTCCTTTACGAACTAGTAGATGCTGGGGTCTCTCCAAATATTTACAGTTATAACATTGTGATCGACGCAGCTTGCAAATTAGGTTTGAAGAAAGAAGCGTATGAAGTTGTAAAAGAGATGAGAAGAAATGGACTGGCTCCAGATTCTGTGACATGGAGGATTCTTGACAAGTTACATGGCAATGCAAGGAAACAGTTTTGTGCTGAGGATTCAACTTTGCAATTCATAAATGGGCCATAGGTGAGTAAGAAAATGCGTGAAAGTAGAGAAAATCTGAAACAAGAGAGCAGTAACAAAGAAGAAACAATGGGATCTTGGTGGCATCATGTGACTTGAAAAGGTTAAAGGAACTGCAATGAACTAGCTGATCGCCAAAACACAGTTGAAATAGAGAACGGATGGTCAAGGGTGGCTAGGATTTTTTCTGCAGATCATTCATCTGAAGGATGGTAATTCATAGAACTCAGGTTGCAATAAACTCAGAAGTTTTCAATTTGATGTAGGAATTCAACATGGGGGTTAGTCTTTGTAAAGTGTTTATGTAGCATACAGATTAGACCGAAAGCATACGAAATTTGATTGTAGGGATTGGCATACAGAGATTTATTTAAAGGCAGTAATCAAATTACGAATTCGGGATTTTCATACACGTATATATTTTTGCCGTGTGCAAGATCATGTTTTGGATTCTGTCGTCTGGGGAATGAGGTTGCAATGGTGTATTCTACAGAAGCTAAAAACCGGCCCTCATGAAAGTACTCCAGGTTGGGATTTGTTCGTCAACTTTTTAAGCACCATCCATCACCCTCTTTGCAAGTTTAAAACACTGAAAAGTTAAGCCTGGCTGTTTCTGGAAAACAACTCAAGTCCAGTTCATTTTGTTAGGTAGATATTGAGTGAAGTGTATGCTTCACCAATAGTAAAATGTACAGTCTATTCTCTGTTTTCAGTCAAATTTTGTGGACCACCATTTTATTGGTCCTTCAAAATTAGTGCAAAAAACTAGACGTATTGTAAGAAAAGCCAGGAGGTGTTTTTCTCTTCTCTTAAAAACCGAAAGTAGGAAAAGGATCCACTAGTGTAGTAATTTGGAGCAATTGTTCTCCTAGGCAAAGGTTTTGGGTTCGAATCCTAGCATCTGTGTAGTGTGTATAAATTTAGTATACTATCGCCCATTTTAATAAGAAAAGTCCTAAAAAAAAACCGAAAGTAAAAATGGGTTAAGTCAATTAGTTAAGGCAGTAAATCTACCTTATTCAAGTTTGAGTTTCGCTCTGCATAAATTAAATTAATTTAGACTATAATTTGTATCATTAAAAAGAGAAAACCAAAAGAAGAAACATAAAAAAAGAAACGGCATATTTTGTTTTGTGTACCACCAGCATCAGCTACTCAAAAAAGAAAGAGAAAGACTCCCGTCCCTCCTGGTCAATTTACAAAAATAGAAAAAGAAAGTCTTGATTCCTTTCCTAACTCTTTAGCAGTTGCGCCTTGCAACAAACGAACAAACTTTTTTCGTTTCTTTTTTTTATCTATCAAGCCCATCATCAAAGGCAGGTACGTGTTGCTTCTTTTTTCATTGGGTACGTATATTGTGGAAGGCCCAAAACCAAAAGAATACGCGTTGCTTGTTATTTTTGCAGTACTGAAACCGTGTCCAAACCGAGTGTACTTCGCTACCACTTGGCGTCGATGCGCGAAATAATTCGTTTACTTTAGTTTGCTGAGAGAGAGAGAGCTTTAACGACCACCTGCCCATGTGACATGACTAATTTAAAGAAGACGTGTAATTTATTTACTTATTTTATCTTACCAGTCATGACTCATCATGACATTAACATTTGTTTTTTAATTTTAAAGAAAAAAAAAGGGTAAAATATCTTCAGCAATGGGAGAAGAGAAATACATCTCTATTCCCATTTAAGAGAGAGAGAGAGAGAAAAAGGAGTCGATAAAACAAACAGAAATAAGGAAGTTTCTGTGGCCCATTGATTCGCATTTAATCCCATTAATTTCTCAAATTAGAATGTTATCGGAGAAAAGCTCCTCCTCCCCATTCCCCTCAGAGTCATAGATGCCGCGTCATCACTTTGAAATAAGATGCCTTTTGCTTAATTTACCTTCGCAATTATTTACCACAATAATAATATTTCTATTTTTGGCCTGCTGTCTTTTTCTCTCTAATTTTCCCCGCTTTCTTGGCGGCTCCAAAAAATCCCTTCCCTCCTAACTTGACTTCCCCTTGCCCCCGTGATCCATGAATATTTTATATATACCCAACGCTTCCCCCATTCTCTCTTCAATTCTTAAAACTCTATACACCAAATTACCAGAACCAAATCCACAAGTCATGGCAACCAACGGAACCCCAAGCCCAGCCCAAGCCCCAAAATCCGTCGACGCCAAGCCAGTCGTCACCGACGAGGTTCAGAGAGTCTTCAAAAGCTTCGACGCCAACGGTGACGGCAAGATCTCCGTCTCCGAGCTCGGCAACGTGCTCAAGGCCCTCGGCTCCAACGTCTCTGCCGATGAGCTTCAGCGTGTCATGGGCGATCTCGACACCGACCGCGACGGCTTCATTTGCCTCGACGAGTTCAACGCCTTCTGGGTCTCCGGCTCCAAAGACGGCGGCGCCGGCGAGCTCCGCGACGCCTTCGATCTCTACGACCAGGACCGCAACGGCCTCATCTCGGCCAACGAGCTCCATTTGGTGCTCAATCGGCTCCAAATGACTTGCAGCCTCGAAGATTGCAATCGGATGATCAGCTCCGTTGATGCTGATGGCGATGGGAATGTGAATTTCGAGGAGTTCAAGAAGATGATGGGCAACAACGCCAGTACCGTTAGCAACACCAACGCCTAGTGCACATGGTAGTCTCTTGTCTATTATCTTAGATGCTGATTTTAGATCCGAATCTCCATCTCTCTTCTTCCCCGTCTGTGAAAGTTCAAAGTTAGGGTTGACTTTTGAAATTTAGGAAAATAATTTTGGGAATGGGTTTTTATATACCTATATTAGATCAAGTGGATGTCTAACACATGCTTTCCTTTTATATATAGTTTCTGTGATTATATTGTGGGCTGTTCAAAATCACACTATTTGAAAGGAGGCAAAATTTATGTTCTTTGCTTTCTGTTTGTTTCGCGAGAAAATCCTCTTCCTTGGACCCTTGGTTTAATGAAATATTATGACGCTACCGGTTTTGTTTTATTTTATTTCGATTTGTATGTTCAAATTTGACGATAATGTTAAGGAAATATTGGTAAGAATAATTAGTTTTGGTCGGTAGAGAAGGAGCAGAAGGTTGTGGGTGGCCCTCCCTGGTGGCCGGTGAAGCTGCTTGTGTAGTGGGAGGGGGAGATGCGCCAATGGCTCAATGGGAAGGTGCGCTGACGAGTCAACGATGATATTACATAGATCTGATAATAGTACAAGAATTCTATATTGAAGGTCGTAGGTCTATATCTTAGCTGTTGAATTAAATTGATTAGACTTTGATCTAACTGTTGAGAGACCTCTAAGGCCCTCACTCACTATATAACTTCTCGATGGGAGAGATTATAATGAGGAACTTAAAGTGAGAGGTCCAATTTCACCATCAACAAAGTATTTGGAGGATGCATTGGGGGTACACCCTTCTTTTGATGGTGAGATTGGAATTTGGACCCTTCATTTTAAGCCCTCATTATAGAAGCTCCCCTTCTCGATAATAGTGATGGTGATTTTTGGCCGTGGACGCAAAGATGTGGTCCACCGTCCAAACATGGTTGGGCTGCTAATTTGGCTAAATTTAGGGAGGTGTATCCAATTTAGATTTTAAAAGTTTAGGTGTATTCAATCACGATTTTATAGAAGTGTATTCAATTCAGACTTTTTAAACTTCATTCAAATTTGGATGTATTCAATCACAACTTTAAAATACTTCCTAAAAGTTTTGGGTGTATTAAAAAACTCATTGATTTTAAAGGAAATACAAAAAGTGGTGGATATCGTTTGATAATAGACTAATTTTAGGCCATGACAAATCTTTGCTTCCCTCCCAGAGATTTTGATATATATTATTTTTATTCTCAAGATATGATTTCACCACTTCTACTACCACAATCCTATCATGACTATCACCATAGCCGCCCTGTCGCCACCACCACAGTCATCTTTGTCGCCGCCACCACCACCACCATAGTCATTGTCGTTGCCGCCACCACCACAATCATAGGTGTCGTCGCCCCCCAACACCACCACCACTACAATCATCGTCGTTGCTGCCCCCCACCACCCACTGCCGCCCCATTAATAGCCCCACCACACCACCGTCACCACTGCCACCACCTCCACCATCACCACCACCACCCTTACCCCCACCTCCACCACCACTACCAACCCCACTATCACCCCACCGTCACCACCACCACAACAATTGCCGACATCATCACCATCAACACCGCCACCACCACTACCACCCCCACCTCCTCCACCACTACCTCCCCCATAAACCACCATCGCCACTGCCACTGCCATCACCACCATTATCATCACCACCACCGCCATCGCTATAAACTCCATTAAAATCAATAATAAAATTCTAACAAACTCAATTAAAATCTATACACGAATTCAGTCAAAATCTATGTGGAGTTTGTAAAATTCAATCAAACTCAATTAAATTCAATTAAACTCCATCAACTTTATAACTATTTTAAAATCTTATATTGAATACACCCTCTAGAAATTAGGATTTGACCCAAAAAGAAAATAAGAAAAAAAGGTTTAGAAATTTGGGACTATTTTGTAGTTACATTCATAATCAAAGACTAGCTTCTATTTAGTAGTGCTATTTACACTATATGATTCCTATGCAAAAGAGGAACTCCAATGTTTAAGAAAGTTTTACCAAAATATAATTAAAGGGGCAGATGCGGGTTAAACTAATTGATCAGAGTGTGAGTATGCTTCTTTACACGACTCAAGTTCGAATTTCCTTTTATAAATTAGATTAATTTAAAGTAAATTATGTCTTGTAATATATATATATACAGAAATTCTCTTATGCGGATATCCGGACGTTATTATCGTGCGGACGCAGTGTATTCTGTACCAACCCCGCCTTACTTTCTTGTCTATTTACACACGCATCCGTACGTTCCGCACGTTAATGCATCCGGATAAGAGAATGACTGTATATATATATATATATAATTAAAAGGTTTGTCATAATATTGAGTAGTTGAAAGGGTAGGGCTGGTTTTCAAGTGGAGGTTGCAGTTGCTTGCAGTGCAATAAGGCAAACTTACTATTTTAAGGAAAATAACATGTGGTCCTCGTTCCTGAAAAATAGCAAATGGCTGAGGCAAATTTGGCTGATTTTCATAGGGTAGGGCTACCATTGGTGGTCCTCTGTCCTGAAAAATATTGGAGGCAGCCGCAGAGGTTCTGGTTACTTGGCTTTTCTTTAAACATCAACAATTCAGTTCATTTCTTCGGACAATATAATATGGCTAAAAATTCAGTCATTATTTTGAAGCCCAAACAATTGATTGGCTTCATATTTAAGCCCAACTCATTTCTGTAAAGGGAAATGTAAGCGGAGGCCGGGCTAATGTGGGCTGTCTCCTGAGTCCTGACCCTGTGGTGTCACGTGATTATGTCATTGTTATGAGGTCCAATGCCAAGCCAAGGTATCTTCTAATCATGCGAAATTCATATTTGTTTTTCAAAGAGGAAATATTTGGAATATTAACAAGCATCAGATCACAAGGTGGATACTAATTGCTTTCGGCAGTAATTGACATTCTTGATCAAAAGCAGCAGCAGCAGTTGATCCGTGATTAGCTTACAGCGTGTTACAATAATAGAGGGGAAAAAGGCTAATAAGAAACTGTCACGTAAACTCGAAAAAATAGTAAAAGATTGAAACTATAAGCGAAAAATGTTGTACCCTAATTACCCATTGGGGTAATTTTGGTCGAAATTAGGATATTAGTTAAAGAAAACTTAGGGGTATAGATAAAGTTTGATAGTAATATGAGACCGATTAAAAAATAATAATAAAAAAAACTTAGGGGTGTAGATTAAGTTTGGTCCTAGTAGTGATATGTTAATGAGGCACTAACTCTCGACAAGATGAGGGGAGCAGCCATCATGTCTTTTTCAATGTTTTCACATGTGAAGGACTCAGTACCCTCCAAAAGCAAATGCCTTTCATTTCATTGCCCTCCCTCCCTCCCTCATGCTATCGATTTGGACTTGTTCATAGCTTATAACTTCAACTTATATATATATATTATACATTTGAACACGGCTCTTCCCCAATTCTGATTTGCTTTGCCCCTTCCCTTCCCTTCCCTTTCAAAATCACTGGTTTAAGTTTTCTTGTTTATTATAGATAGCTATTGGTTTAAGTTTTAATGTTGATGGCTGATTCAATTGATGAAGAGTGTGATTATCTGTTTAAGGCAGTTTTGATTGGGGACTCTGGAGTTGGGAAATCCAATTTGCTTTCCAGATTTTCCAAAGACGAATTCCGCTTAGATTCCAAGCCCACCATCGGAGTCGAATTCGCTTACCGGAATATCAAAGTGGGCGATAAACTCATCAAGGCTCAAATTTGGGACACTGCAGGCCAAGAAAGGTACTCATCATCTTCTTCTCCTCCTCCTTAAGTTTGATCATCTTTTTTCATTTGATCATATGATTCATATGCCAAAGAACTTCATATAACTTCAGTTGTGTTGTGTTGTGTTGTGTTGCTTGGATCAACAAGTTGAACTACTACTTGTCATGCACAGTCTCAATTCCAATTTTATTTTATTTTTCATCATATTACTCAATTTTCAAAACATTCATATATATATATATATATTGTTTTAAAGTTTTTGTTTTCTGTTCTTTATGGATGTTTTTAAGTTTCCCAGCTTTTGAAGCAACCGAATGAAATTATGGAACCGTGCCTCTCTTTTTTATGATTTGGTCCCATTAGAGTCAAAAGTTCTAATTATATCCTAATTAAAAAAAATACTCCACCCTGGTGGGGCCCGATCTTTTACCTAAAACAATTATTTCAATTATTTCCTTCTTTTTTATTTCTTTGAGTCTACTACATTACAAAGCGCAAAAATAGTTTAAAGTTTGTTATCTGATTCCTTTATTTGTTTCTTGGGGACGTCTCTGTTTTTATCGTTGTTTTGCTACTGATGACTGTAAAGAAGCCCACGAACCACCGCTATTAATATTATTATTAGGTGCCACTTAGCTTAAAACAATGGCTGATTCTTGTACTAATACTAGGCATAATAATCAATTAATTTCAACCCTGCTTTCTTGCTTTGTCAACCTTGGATTCTTGAGGTTGATAATTGTTCCTTTTCATTGCACCCCAACAATTTATGCCGTAATTAAAGAAAAAGTATCACCTTTTAACATGATAAAACAAGACATCATGAATACTGTTTGATACAAGCTATATTAGGAGAGAAGAGATTCGAACACAAACCTCGCATGCATAACTGCTCTAGTCACTTGAGTTGAGCTACAGACCCCTTGCAACATCATCATGAGTACTGTAGTGTCAAATAAGAAAAAATCAAAGTGCATGCTATAATTATATAGATGCTCTTATTGCATTGAATATTAATGTTACACAACTTTTGACGCATGCAGATTTAGAGCAATCACTAGTTCATACTATCGTGGGGCGCTTGGCGCCATCCTAGTGTATGACATAGCCCGGAAAATATCATTCGAAAATGTGAGTAAATGGTTGCGGGAGCTTCGTGAATATGGTAATTCGGACATGGTTATTGTTCTTGCTGGTAACAAATCGGATTTGAGTCACTCGAGAGAGGTTAGCGAGGAAGAAGGCAAAATTTTTGCAGAGACGGAGGGCCTGTGTTTCATGGAAACCTCTGCTTTAGAGAATGTGAATGTTGAGCGAGTGTTTTTGGATATGGTTTCTAAGATTCATCAAATCACAAGCCAGAAAATTTTGGAAGCTAAACTGGATGAAAACATTCCAAGTCCAAGTCTTCATGCTGCAAAGCAAACCATCCACATTGATGACCATGAAGTTACGGCTACTAAACAACCTAGTTATTATTGTTGCTCAAATTAGATTGCTCCTCCATTTATACTCCAAGGGAGCTTCTTGTATACAAGAGTTTTGAGGTTGATTGTTATTATTATTCTCGTGTGAATTTCATTTCTTACTTTTTAAAATGCGCCTCTATGTATATATGTGAAAGAGAAAAATAAAACTTTATATATGGGACGGTTTCTTTAAACCAACATGGCTTGGCTCCTTAAAATTGAGGAGGATTCACAACAAATGAGATAATGACACTTGTAAAATTTGAAAAGAAAAAAAAGTTAAACAAATTCAAAAGAAAATAAAGTTCAACGAAATTGACTAGCGTGAAACTCCATTTGTTGCGAGGAGGAGCTCCTCCTCAATTTTAAGGTGTTAAGTTTTTCTCTAAACTAAGCAGTAACCAATTTAATATGGAGCATGACATGGCTCTTTAAAATTGAGGAGGAGCTCCTCCTTAAAACCAATGGGGTTTTGGCACTGGTCAAATTCTAGCAACATTGACAAAATTTCAACAAAAAAGAAAAAAGAAAAAGAAAATAATTTGACACGTGACAAAACAACATTGGTCGTAAGGAGGAGCTGCTCCTCAATCTTAAGGAGTTCATTTAATATGGGATATTGCTTGCCTCATTCCCTGTAAGGACATACTTCTCCTTCATGCCAATCACAATTTGACACATATGTAAAAATAATTCAATAAAAACTACAAAAAGAAAAACTTATGCACACGTCACAATGATATTTGCATAAATGTAGGAGCTTCTACTTACATAGTAAGGAAAAGTATTTTCCTTGAATATCATAGAAGAAAAGCTGAAAACTGAGGTTGTTTTTTGGGCTTTTTATATTTATACAATGGATTTGACTTTGTCAAATGTTTTGTTGTGCTCGTTTGGGCTCAGGAGGATGTTAAAAGGAACCTCCTCTAGGTTCTACTTGTTGGGTTGGGTGAGCTCGTGAAGATGGCTTATACCCGTGTCAAGTCAAAAAGACATGACACAGGTAAGTGGTAAGGAGCACTAGGATGACCAATCTATTGTGTCTATTTGCTGGACATTAGCATGACCACAGAGTATGCAATGCTGAATTTTGCAAACAATAAATCAGTGCTTTTACATCACCCCAAGGATTGCATAGAGCGACCTTATTGCTGAGATCGCTTTCATTTTTATCTTGTATGATTGAAATGCTTTGTTGTCTGTAACAGAAGATACACTAGATAATGAAGAAGGATGTCTTTGCCCATCCTTCCACAAATAAGAATATATTATGTCATGCTAAAATGAATTTATTAGTGAAATCCTCCTTTTTCTTTGTTTACAGAAAAGTTAAATTTGTGTTAATGTGTTAGAACCCACCAGGATAGACAATAAGCTGCAACCAAACAACCCCGAAAGCACTAGAGTCTAGACGTTGGTTGGACGTTGTCGTTGTAGAACACGCGCGTTAAGTCTCCCTCCCTCTAATAATCACAGCCATTAACCCTTACGGGACCCACAAGCAACCGGTTGTTCGTCAACGAAATCAAACGGCGAGCACATTCACTCATACTGTGTACCCGCCTGTCACTCGAGCATTTTCACCTCCACCCTCTTCCACCTTTCAACTCGCATCGTTCCCATCCCATTCCCCTCCCCCTTCCTTCTTCTTGCTTCATCCTCTGCAACATCAAACGCTGCGTTTCAAATATAAAAAATGCACCTCGAGTAGCTCTCTCCAGAAAAAAAGAGAGCTTAATTAGCACGACCATGGCCAACTGGATCTCCTCCAAACTCAGGGCTGCTGAAACTATCCTCCAACAGGTACAATTATCTTCCTTCTCCTCCCAATCTTATTATTATTTTTAAATAAATTGACTATTTCTCTTTTGAAGAAATGGAAATTTAGTCGAAATCAGAAAGCCAAAATTTACATCTTATTCATCCAAACAAATTACCTTCTCTTGCAAACTAGTCGATCTGCAATTAAAGGTTTTTTATATTTATTTATTTTGAATATTCGATCTGTTTGGAGTAGTAATGTGATATGCGTGTGATTGTGAAATGGACGGTTTAGATCGACCAGCAAGCTGCAGAGTCGTTGCGGAAAAACGAGAAGCCTCTCGCCGACGACTTGAACGTGGACACTCAGACGAAAACGGGAGGCAGTGTGCCTTTGAAGGACCAGTTGAAAAAGAAAACCGTAGAAAACAGTGATTATCGTGGAAAATTAACCAGCGATCCCAGTTTCAACATTCTTAATAACGCCAGTAACAGTAATGATGATGATAAGAAGAAGAAGAAGAATAATATTATTATTAATAGGGATAAAGAGATTGTTGGAACTCAGAAACCTAAGCCTACTCTTACTGATAGTGACTGGACTCAGCTCCTTAGTGCACCAAATCAGGCAACTAATTCCACCGCCAGTCGTGGCAATGGTTTCCCAGGGGTTCGTGGTTTGAGGAAGGATGGTAGGAGGCAGGGCAGTGCCAGCTCCACTTCCAGCTTGTCGGTTTTGGATGTTAAGAAGAATCAAAAGACTGGGAGCAATAATGTTCTGAAGTCGGGGAGGAGAGCAAGTGTTGGGGAAGGAAGCAAATTGAATGGTAAAGTAAGTGATGGGGAGGAGTCTGGCGTTTCTTTTTCGGATTCAGCACAAAGGTCTCCAACTGTTGAATTGAAGAGTGATGTTAAGATTTTGGAAGGACGAGAGTTGGATTATAGGGATATGGGATTCAACACTTCGGCAGAAACAAAAGACAAGGGAAATGAAGAAAATGGTGGACATTTTGATTCTAAGGAGCTTTCATTGGAGGGTTCTTTACAGTCGGTGAAGAAAAACGATGGCATTTCTAACAAAAAGATAGGAAGGGAGAATGTGGGTGATCGGTTGAGAAGTACTGACAGGAGTAATCATGAGTCCAGTGAAGCGTCTAGAAGTTCTACGTCTGAGGACTTAAAAAGAAGTTTTACTTCAGTAAGTGATGGGAGCTCTGAGTCGGACTCAGGTTCAAGTTCTGATTCTGAGAGTGAGCGTGAGAAAGAGGAAAGAAGAAAGAAGAGGGAGAAGATTCTGGCTGAGAAAGTGGCAGCTAAAGCTGTGGAGGCCATCAAAGAGAGGGAAAATCTTGTTGCCAGATTAGAGGGAGAGAAGCAGAGCTTGGAGAAAATACTTGAAGAGCAAGTGAAACAACAAGCGCAAGAGGTAAGAATAAGATTTCTGAGATTTTGTTGTTTTTATCATTCTTGCCAGGTTGGCTACAGTAATCCTGTCTTTCCATTTTGTTTTATCTCAGGCCATTACCTCTTGCATAAAATGTTATTACTTAAGTTTACCTACTTTCCTGCTTCAGGCTTCCAAGCTGCAAATGACTATGATGGAAACCATGGAAGCTGCTGATTTGGAGAAGCAGAAACATAATAATACTAGAATGGAAGTCTTTGCACGTTTGGCTAAACTGGAGGTACTACAACCTTTTTCCATCTGATTTCTTATGCGTTTTAGATTCTTTTTTATTTCATTTTGAGTTCGTTGTTTTTCTCCACTAAATCTACAAGTAGAAGCTCCCTGCTTCTCGAACTTTTTAGTCAGTGCTCACATATAGGTTCACTTTGTTTTCACTAAAGATCAAAGTTTGTTGCAGGCTGCAAATGCTGACCTTGCAAAATCCCTAGCCACCGTGCAATGGAATCTTCAAGTAGAGGTATGACTATATCCTCATTCAGATGATTGGTGTGATACAAGGAACCTCTGATAACTTTTTCAATTGAAGTTTTGAGCAAAAGATAATTGTCCAGTTGGTTTTAATTGTTATGATGGTTCAAAGTAGTGGATGAAATAATATTGTAAAAACGTTCTGCTTCTGCTGGTCCTTAAACCATTCCTTCTTGTTTTTCCAGTTCAATTTTGTGGTTTTTGAAACCCTGCTCTTTGGCCTTTTAAGTGCCTTGGATGCACTTCCTTACCTGCTGAGAGCTTACAAGTACTTATTGTGCTTTTTGACTCTTGTTAACATGTTTTTTCTTGTTCTTCCTTCATTCTTTTGGGAGTCTAGGTTAATGGAGTAGCAGAACTTCAACAGCAAGTTGAGTTAAAAGAACTGAACCATGAAGGTATGTTTCCTATTCTGAAAAAGTATATTCAATTTATGTGATATTACTTACAACGCTAAATAATCTGGTTCATTTTCTGCCAAAGCATATTCTGAACATAAAAAGATTCGATGGCACCAATTGTTTTCTTAGGAGTTGATTCCAGGGTTTTAGGCAATAGTAGATAGCGAATAGATTGACTTCTTTATTGGCCTCATATATGGTATATGGTGTAAAGCAGTGAATAATTTGCATAAATTTGAACATTTCAATGTTATGTTGAACTCAATGTCGTGTTACTGGGATCTTGGTGTATCATTTTTTTGGAACTCTTTTTTCTTCCTGTAGAACTCAGGAGGAAGATCTCCGATACTCATCAAGCAAAAATATCTTTAAAGAAAGTAGCAGCTCCAAAAGGAGTTGAACTTGAACGAGAGATTTTGGAGGCAGAATATGCTTTTGTAACTGATAAAGTTGGGAGATTGCAAGATAAGGTCAGAGTATTTCATTATATTGTTGCAAAGTTGTGATTTTTTATCATTCATATCTTGCCTTAATCTTGTGATCTTCCATAACCATTAAAAAAGAAATTGCTTGTTACGTTTCAGGCACAGCAGCTGGAAGCAAACATTGAAATGACAAGGAAAGAGATAGAGGAGCCAACAGAGGTAGAAATTGAGCTCAAGAGAAGGCTTGCTCAGATGACCGACCATTTGATTCATAAACAAGCCCAGGTTTGTGATTCCAAAATCTTTCTTAATTCCCTTGGTTCCTTCAAGTTTTTGTGTGTTCAAATAAATATAAGACCATTATAGAATATATGGGTTTGGCTTTATCACTGACTTGTATATCTGGAAAGAACCAGAATATATTTAAAAAAGTCTGGTTTATTTTTTGAGAAGCTGTCGTTTATGATTCTACTTCAACCAGGTTGAGGCTCTTTCCTCGGAGAAAGCAACTCTTCTGTTCAGAATTGAGGTACGTTGATTCTACTGATAACTCTTTTGTGATGAAATTTTAATGCGCAGGAGAGAGGCTAATTTAATCTATGCATCCTGCAGGCAGTGTCAAGGTTGCTAGATGAAAGCAAGTCAATGACTGAAATTTCTGGTTCCTCATCAAGGGACATAGAATCAGGCAGACCTTTGTTTGAAGACAGGATCCGTTCAGGCAGGAAGCACCTGGGTTCAGCGCTTCAGCAATTGGATTCTATTTTCTTGGCCGGAGCAGTGTTTTTGAGGAGGAATTGGACTGCAAAATTGTGGGCCTTGATTTACTTTGTATGCCTTCACTTCTGGGTCATTTATATTCTTATGTCCCATTCTCAAGCTTCAAATGAAATCAAATCTGGGGCTGTCACATCCTTGGAAAACATTAATAACACTGCAGGTGTATAGTATAATATAATTTGTTTTTTAATCTTTTTTTTTTTGGGGTTCATTTCCTCAGCTTTTAAGAGGTATCAGTTACCTGGGGTGTGATTTGTTCAGTTCCCCCCATACCTAATAATAATGCATACAGGCAATGAACTGAAATTGAATGGGTAGGCATGTATTATTTACACAATGAAAAATTTAAATATGTTCGCAGATTGGTATTATGTTCTCTCTTTCTGCTTGCTCATAAGGATGGCGACAGAAAAATTAAGCATCAAGTACAAATATTGGAAGTGGTACAAAGCGATCGCTAGCATAAAAATCTTGAGGTAGCAGCTTGAAACGTTAATAAATAATAATAAAAAGTTGTATTCCTTTCAACTGTAGTTATGATAATTTCAAGTATTACAAAAGAATCAAGTTCTAGGCTAGCCAATCTTCAATCCGTCGCTTCCATCTACCCGGCTTGTTCTACGCCTTGCACAGATGGCAAATGTCTAACAAATTTAGAACAAACAATTTGGTATGTGAGAAAATAATACTTTCTAACAGATTGTAAACTCACCAGTTTGGCTCTTCTCGAGGAAGATTACGACTGTAGAGAGGAAATTCGAAGAGAAAAGTTGCTTTGAACCACAAGGGCAAGTTCTTGTATATAACCGGGGGTAGCGGAATGAGAGGGCTGAAACAGAATATGTTGGTCTCAGTTACTGCAATTCATACTCAAAACAAACATATACCAAAATGAAAGCGGAAGTTAACCTAGTTGTTCTTTTGTACAGCCTATATTCGCCCACATTTCCAAACTTCTTATCTGCAGACTTCTGTTATTGTTCAAGCAGACATCATTAGCAACTCTTCAAGTGCTATGTATTTTGCAATAACATCAGAAGAAACAGGAAGCAAACCTCAAGCATCGGTATGCCGCTGATGAAAAGAAGCAACAATGTGAGAAAGATTGGTCCAAGAATCACCAGCCACTCTGCACCTTTTAATACAGGTGTGGAAGCCACAAATACTCCCCACCAAAGGAACATCTGAGCAGCACATTTATCAAAGTTCCATTCAAAATTTGATAGCATGAATGCCAAAAAAAAACATTTTGGAAATGGGTTCAGTGAAGCATCAATTCTAAGTTTGTGGCATTGCATGGCATTTCAACACTAACCTCGCCAAAATAGTTTGGATGTCGAGTGTATTTCCATAGTCCGGCATTGCACCACTTTCCTCTATTTTGTGGAGAACTTTTGAACGTCAGTTTTTGCTGATCAGCTGTAGCTTCAACTGCAAAACCCACAAACCATATGATCCATCCAATTATGTCCTCAGCTTGGAGTGATGGTGTTCTGTTGCTTGCATTAACAACTGTTACAGGCAAACTCACAGTCCATACCCAGACAGCCTGCAGAAAAAATAAGGTTGCTTCAAGAATCAAATAAACTTTGTCCTTCGGAGAACAAGCAGGACACAATTAGGTCTAACAAAATCCGGAAGCAGGGAAAGGTAGAAAACCTGAAATATCCAGAAAATTGCCAATTTTCCTATATTATTACGCATTTCATCAAAACGCCGGTCCTCTCCCCATTGCAAAATCCTGATCAGGAAATTGCACGAGTATGAAAATCATGATTGGATTTTGATAAACGTAAAAACAACACAAAAGAATCACAAAAGAGAATCAACACAAAAGCAAGCCTGCCATTCTTTAAAGGAGAAGGTGAGAGGAAGAAACAGAAATTAACAAGATGTATGATACAATGCAAATGCTTCATTGGTTATGTACCTCATCAATAGAAACAGTCCCAGGCGAAGACCCCATATTACCACAAGCAAACTCAACACTACCTGAAAAAGAAGAGCTGCAAACTCAATACTGTGACACACACCTTAGGCATAATAAATTTGACATGAAAAAAGGAACTATGATGAAGAAAACAAACGTATTTTTCTCCTAGGTCGATGCAGAAGAAATAATACCTGTCTAAAATGCCATGAGCCCTTGACAACCAAAGTCAGTATAGCAAGTATAACAAAATTGGTACTTCCTGTAAAAAGAACAAAAACATAATCAGCAAGTAAATACAATTATACAAATGATCTGAGCAAGCATTTCTTGGCAACCATACAACCCAATCATTTCCAATTAGTATTGATATTTATCTGTTTTTGTTCACTTGCGTTTTTGATTGAGCCACCATGAAATTAACATCCAAATTCTCAGGAAATAAATTCAGAGAGAAGTATACCGGCGCAGTCAGTGACTTTGTCGAACTTGAGAAGAGCAGTGATTATGAAGAACAACGACTGATACCCCACCTTGAAGAAAAAAACGAAAAAACACTAAATTTAAAAACTTTCGAGAGAGGAAATGAAATCCAGAAGGAAAAAGAAAATCCCATAAAGAGATAGAGAGATAAGAGCATAGTTACAGTGACAATGGCCGTGAGAGCTAAGAAATGGGAGTCTAGGACTGTTCCCATGAATTGTACTGGGCTTGGCTTCTTGGCTTGCTTGCTGAAAAAAGTAAAAAATACTCTATGCTTGTTGCTGAGATATCAATCCATCAAAGTGTTTGGGCTCTTTCTCTTTGAATAGGCAAACTGTGTGGCTGCAATTTTAACACCATTACTTTCCTCTCCTTAGTATTCAGTCTTGAATCTTGACCCTTCCAATTTCCAATTTCACTGCGCGGTCCCTCTCTCTCTCTCTCGCGGAAAATAAATTATTCGCCGTGACATTTTTATCACCATGTATGTGGGTCCCCCCCTCCCTCCCGAAACGTGATGCATCCAATTCCAATTGTACCTGGTCCATTTTTAACTGTGAGAAATCAAGGTTGTGTTTGGTTAGGAACACAACGGAAGAAAAAACCACCGGGCCAAACACAGCCCAATTTAAAAAATTTGCAAGATCGTCTTAAATTTGAGTGACTGCGAAAAACCATTAGGGTCCTTGCTTTTCTTCATAGCCTACCATGGTTGCCGTTACGAGAAATTTTTGTATGTTCCTGTTTCCCTCTTTTCGGCCGAGGTGGCCGATGGAAGGAACTTTTGGTCCTCCTTCTGTTGGATTGCGTAGGCGTGCCACCACCAAGCCACTGATTGGCTTGAATGGAAAAGGTCGGGTTGTTGTGTTCGCGCTTCTGACTTCTAACCAGCCGATTGATCGGCTGACAAGGAACCTCCTCTTGGCCTAGGTTCTTTCACTTCCTCGGGGTCGAGGATGGTTAGGTTTTGTATGGATGTTTTTGTTGTTTTTAGGTTTTTTTAGTAAGAATGGTGCAATTAACTTTAAAAACGAATTTAAACTAATAACAATAATTAAAGTGCGAGAAAATGAATCAAAGCGATAAATAACGTAAAATAAAAGTAAGAGCGAAATAAGAACGACAATAACAATAAACTAAATTAAACTTGAAATTAAACTCAATAAAATTCAATAACAATGAAAGTAAAGGAATTGAAATAGCTTGAATTTAAAAAGACAAGGTAACATAAATTGCGAGAAATTAAACTTACACTAATGAAAGCGAAGAACTGATCTAGTCTACTTGCTTGGAAAATAAACCTAGTCTATGAATAGAAAAGTGAAAGACAAAAATAGGTTTTTGTGTCTGATGTCGAGGGCTTTTCTCTTCATCGATGGAGTTTATATAGGGTGATCCTCCACCCATGGGCTGGCCATTAAATGGCCCTTAGGTCAACTTCGTTCAAAATCTTGCCTTGTGGCTTCCTAAATCCACGGAAGTGATTTACATGAGATCATCGGATTGAAATCGATTCCTTGATTCTCTCCTTTTTAGGAATGTTCGGATTTACATGATTTCTTTAATTGATTTCTGAAGTAGATCTTGCCACGTGCATGAAAACATCCCAGGAGGTTTCGGGCCTACTTAGTGAGTTGGACTTGAACTCAAAGACTTGTCTTGACATCTAGTGAAAGCAGAACTTCTAATCTTGAGAGAATAGATCTCCATGCGCCACGCGTAGAAAACATCCGGAGGTTTGGTCTACTCCTGTGGGTTGGGCTTGGACCTCTGAGAATTTGGCTTGACATTTGATGAGATAGAGTTCTAGTCATGATTGAAAACCATCCCTGAAGTTGGATAACTTGAAACCCAATAAATTAGCCATCAAGAATACCCAAACCACAAGGCCATGATTTAATATTTGTAACTATATTATTATTATTATATATTTATATATATATATATATATATATATATACTAACACAATCGAATTGGCCAATTCAAAGGCCACTGATTATGCTTAGGCCATAAGGCCAATGTCAATCCGTAAGGCCATTGTTTGGCCTTACCAATTATATTAATATATATATATAATAATAGTAATAATAAAACCCATGTGAACAGACCTCATCTATACAAAACAATCCAGCCGCACCTCAATTCTTCCAGTCAACTCCATCCAACCGAAATCCCAGCCACATCTCCAATCATTTTCGGCCAGCTTAAAGGCCACCCTTCCAGCCGAGTTTTTGACCTTTGCTCTATTATTCAGCCGACTTCAAAAGGTCACTTTCGGCCACTTATCAGCCACTACAAGAATAATATGCATATATACAAAGTATAATATGCAATATTATATATATATATATATTGCTTACAGCCATTTTGACCCCCATGCCAATTTAACTCAGTTTTGAGAAGACCAAGGCAAACCCACGTGGGTTCACTCATGCCAAAAAACCAACTTTCAGCCGAGCCTTTTATTCTCCAGTCTTTGGCCATTGGTACTAATATATACATATATAATTATATCGTGCATAGACTTGGCATCCATCAATTTTAACCCAAGTTTGTCTCATCCTGCTTGTGGAGCCTTGTCAGTAAGCTATTTTACTTTGAATTTCATAAAGCAGAGCTGAAAACCCCACCTTGCTGTAACCGCACAGAGCCTCAAACTCCAATCGCATCGTTCAAAACCCAGCAACCAAGATTCCATGAAGAAAAATGAATTGGCTTTCCTCCTTTCATCTCCTAGTTAACAATAGCATCCCATTTTTACTATATTTGTGTATATATTCAAATCCGGCTGTTGGGCTTTAAGAATACAATTAAGGAAGTTGTGGAGACGAAACCGTGTTGTAAGAGCTTGATTCGATGCAGTGGACTCGGGCCGACTGTCAAGGAGTTCGACTTGGCTGTTTTTGGGTCTCACCAGAGGGTGGTGAGTCAATCTGAAATCTTGGACTATATTGACTGAGTATTTTTTTTCCAAATCCAACTAGTTGGATTTTATCTCTTTCTTTGCCATCTGTTTATTGGCTAGGCTTTGTGGAGTTGAGTACCATTTGACTTGGCTGGAATTTGGACCACTTAACATCGGCTGGAATTTGGTGACCACCTCCAAACAGTTCCGAGTACCACATAGTGTACCTGGAATATGCAAAAATTACTTTTAATTTCGTATGCTAAACTAATTATCAATTTATCCTTTTTAGGTTGAGGACAACATTTGGTTTAATTAGACTTTTAGACAACGTGAGAGCAATAGTAAGTTACTCTATATTAATCTAATCTACGAAGAAAGGGAACGATGCCTTCACGACCTGGCCTAACTCATGTTTGCTCTTCCTTCTCAATGAAATTACAAATACATTCATGTGTTCCATAAAATACAAAATCTATTACAAATTTCTTTATCGATCTCGATAATCAAAATAATATACAATTAACAAAGACAAGAATATGAATATGATCATGCGGGTGCAATCGAGACTCTATCGACCTCAATAATGTAGTCTAGAGTTGCAAACGGAGGAATTTGCAGACCAGGACCTAAATCTGCACCATTCTCACCGAAGCCTAAGCTTGGAGGAACAAGCACTCTTCTTTTGCCCCCTGCCTTCATGGATCTGAGCACATATTCTATCCCTTCACACACTCCCTTGCTGTAGGGCTGCCTGGACCCAACTACCAGAGCCAAGGGCTTCTTCTCTCTCTCAAATGTATCCACAAACACTTGTCCACTGCCTTCCACTTTCCCCTTGAGCTCGATCACCACCAAGTCTCCTGCCCTTGGAGAAGCCCCCCACCAACTCTTAACTCGTAGTATCTGTGTGTGTCACTCCAAATAAAACAACACCATTAATTATTTCTCTCTCTCTCTCTCTCTCTCTCTCTCTATATATATATATATATATATATATATATATATATATATATATATATATATATATATATATATATAGTTCATGCTTCATGGGGAAAATTAATGTACCTTATGCCATTAGGTAGCACCACCTCTTCTTCTTTCTCAACATTTCTGCAAAACAAAAGAAAGACAGCGTTGTCACAGGATATCAAATTTTGTAATTGGATATAATAAGATATGTATGTATACAGGAAGAAGAAGTGAGATGATTAGAAACCTTGTGTTTGATTCTTGTTGGGAGACTTCAAGGCGGGTCTTAATTTGTTCAGAGACCACGCCCACTGTGAGAAAGGCAGCCCAGGCAAGGCCAGCTCCAATCCCAAACCGCCTGGTTAACGTGGAAGCTATCCAATCTGTAGAGTCAGCCTTGGTCTTGGTGGTCTTGGTGCTGCTGCTAGAAGAGGCAGTTTTCTGTTGCTCTGCTTTTACTGAGACTGGCGTTTTCGGCTGCTCCGATGAAGTTGTGCTGAGCTGCTGAATTGGTGTTGGAGAATGTGGTTGTGAAGGCAGATTTTGTGGAGGAACAGGAGGAGGCGTTTGTGATGAAGAAGAAGAAAAGTGGCTTGGTCTTGTTAGGGAGTGGGAGAGAAATGGGGAAGAACCAGAGAAGGTGGCCATTTGTTTAGGATAGCCAAGCGATGATAAAATCTGGATAAATTTGCCAAGTTAAAAATAAGTAGCCGCTGGTCCCTACCTTATCTTTGTATATGATGCAAAATATAAATGGTTGGTTGCCCTTTTTCCTGTTTCTATAAAGTTGGGACCAGTTAGAAATGAAATACAAACAAGCCCACTGTGCTGCTACCTCTGTGGCATTTATGTACAGCGACGGAGATTAACCAGGACTGAGGAGCTCTTTGAAAGGTAGAGAATGACCTGGAAAATTGATTCACCAAGAACTCATTTTCCATAAACACTATGGCTTTTTATATTAAGTTCAGGCAACAAAACGCTCTTCCGATGAATGGACACCGGAAATCAATACATTGATTACAACAATTGCCAATGAATTCTTTACAAACAAATGCACAACCTTGCGAATGGCCGCACTGTTGAGAAAACAGAAATAACGAGGAAAACATAAAAGAAGAAGAAAAAAAGATGAAAAGAAAATGGCAAATCTCAAAATGGAATATATGTTAGGTCATGATCTTCAATCCTTTTCTCAAAAGTTGTTCCAATCAATGTACAACTTGCCTCCATCCATATTTTGGCTGTCAAATGAGCCAAATATTCAGTGGGGGTAAATTTACTCTTTTAGCCAGCTGGGGATTCTCCAACTCAGGATGCCTGAACCTTCTCACGCCCACTGCTAGGTCTGCGCACTTGAGAACTACTTACAGGCTTCTGCAACGGTTTCAGAGTAGCCATGATCTCAGCAAACGAGGGTCTCAATTTTGGATCTCTGCAATGTTAATTACGTCAAATGTCAGGTTTGCATATCTGCCTAAATACACATTTGAATCGATTTACAAATGATAAGGCTGCAATTATCATAATAAACTGAGGAAGAAAAAATGCCATAATGAATTTGCATTGTTAGAATGTAATTCAATACCACTCAGCGCATTATAAATCATTTTCATCATATCTATTGCCTTAGATATGAAAGGAAGGAACAGACAAAATCTTATATCTTTTATGCATAGAAAGATACCCAAGAAAACATACATGCAATGAGCACTGGAGTACAAGAAAACGAAAATTTAGAGAAGGAAAACTACTTTTGCAATATAAGTTGTTAAGACCTACAGAACAAGTCTAAGGCATGCCAACTGAAACCATTTTATGTTCAAGGTTTCAATATCTACCGTCCTGAACAACTAAGCAGGCATACTAAGTTTATTAGGTACTATGTATGGATGGACCAACCAAAAATATACTCACGTCTGCCAGCATTTTCTAATGAGATCTGCAATTGCAGGATCTATATCATCTGGAATATCAAGACGGCGATGTTGAAATCCAACTGCACCAACAACTTGCATTGGATTCATTCCCCCCCATGGCTGTTGCATTGTAGAGAGCTCCCATAAGATGACCCCATAGCCAAAGACATCGCATCTGCACATCAAACAAAAATTTATATTTATCATAACAACCCTGTGCATGATATAAACATAAAATTAGGTGGGTGGGACGATATAGGAATACTTTTCATCGGAAGGTTCATTTCTTAGCACTTCTGGAGCCATCCATTCAGCCTGAATGACAGATACAAAACAAATAAGGAAATCAAATTCATGGCTTCAGCCACATGTGAGAAAGAGCAAGTTGTTGACTGCTGCTTACCGTCCCTGCAGTGGACCTCGAGGAGAGAAATGTGCTGTTCTTCATTCTTGATAATCCAAAATCGCAGACCTAATAACAGGCAGAAAATTTCACATCATGCCAAATTGGCTCTAACTGTAGTTAAATAATCTGACAAAAGAGATAAGGAACCACCTTCACAACCCAGTTCTTATCAACAAGAAGATTTGGAGACTTCAAATCACGGTGTACTATTACTGGAGTGCAGTTATGCAAGTAATTCATTCCCCGAGCCTGAAGTTTTATTATTGAAAACACAAAAAATATGCTAGATGAAGTTATCAATTACAGGACATGATTGTTGACTTGTACTGGAATTAAAGGTAAGAATGAGAGAATATTACAGCATCAAGAGCCATCCTCAAGCGTCTTCGCTCATCTAATTGATTATTAGGCCGGTGTATTAACCTATATAAACTACCTCTGCAAAACATGACTTATGCATCACTTTTCCATTTGACATGATTAATCAATTATCAAAATAATTAATCAAACTCAACACAGTGCAGTTTCTTATTATACGTAAAAATATAGATAAATATCAAAATAAATATGTATAAAAAAAAGTTGAATTCCATAAAAGAATGTTGGACTTTATTATAAAAGGAAATAGAAAGTGCCAACATACCTTGGAAGAAATTCTGTAACAATGGAAAGATTTGGAGCACGAGTTATTGCACCCATGAAGAGAACAACATTGGGATGCCTGAGTCTTTTCATTATCCGGACCTTCAAATTAAAAATAAAATAAAAGATTGAGCTCAATATATAAATCTCTCATACGCGAAAAGTATAGCGTCAATAATCAAAAGTTAAATCAAGAGGAGAACTGCATTAGGCATGTATTTTGGAAGAGGAGGCAGGGGAGGAGGGAGTGGGAAAGAGAATAACTGAACTATCTACTCTTCAACTTTCCCTATCAAAATTTCTGAGAGATATGGCCAATTTCAAGGTGCCAACAATATTAGATTTCTCATCCTGGAGATCATAATTATTAAATCATCAAAAGAGAAAAAGAAAGATTCTGGAAAGCACATTAAACAATGTGATAGAGCTGACCAAAGAAGTAAAGCCTATCACGCATTAATAATAATCTCCACTTCTTTTTGCCTCCTGAATGAAGGACTAAACATAAAAGAGAAAATTTAACCAAACCAATCTCGAAGACCTAAAGTGATAACTGTGATATTTTATAAATATACCAGCTTCTGTAACAATGGATCTTAAATCTGGCACATGATGGTTAATCAAGCTTGGTATTTTTCCAAAGGGAAAACAAATCACTAGATGAATGCATGCCAAGGATGACATGAATTCTTGGCCACGGCTGCACCCAGTAAGAATTATGAAGGTTTTGCTTTTTAAGGAGATAATATGCATAGATGACATAAAATCAGAGAACACCAAAAAATTTCAGGAAACGGGTGAAGTCCACGGCTTGTACCTCACTTCTGAATTCATCAAGTGATTCGCCCAAAAAGTCTTGGTCTAGAAACCTCTTTACAGCAACCTCCTGTAAAACCAATTAATGAAAATAAGCTCAAAGTACCACAGTGCATGCAGACAATGCCACGCTGTCTTCACAAACAAGCTTATCTTTCAGAAATAGCGTCTGAAAACTTACAGTCCCATGCCAGTCTCCATGATAGACCTCCCCATATGATCCTGCAGTTTAAACAGTGCATTTACACTTGAAATTAGAAGTGGAGTATGGGAACCATTTAGAGTTAGTCTTGTTTATATATGAGAAGTACATGATTTTATAGCAAAATGCAGAGGTCAGTACCAAGTCCAATACGCTCACCCAAGGTGATATCCTCCCATGGAATCTCGCAATCTGCAACATCATCAATTGTAATGTCAGATTTTGTACTGTCATTACCTGCTGATCGATCTGATATTCTCTCGCCTTCCAAATTAACTCCAAAAGCATCATGACAGTCACCACTGCCCCCTGGTTCATAACCAGAACCTTCTGCATCTCCATCACTTCTCATGCCCTGGTCATACTGCTTACTGACAGCTGCAGTTGTTGCAACCACAGCTGCAGCAGTAGCAGTTGCAGCAGCTGCCACAGGAAGTTCCAGATTTGAGTCAGTGCTTGACTTTGCTGCAGCAACTACCATTGAAGATGCAACAACAGCTGCTGCTGCCGCTGCAGCTGCAGCAACAGGGACATTTTTTGTATACTTAGGTGGAGATACTTCAGACTGGCCAGTTACTTCCCTGGTATCAAGTGGAAGGTTGACCCCTAAACCTTCCACGGGATTAAGATGCTCTAGTTGACCTGAAGGACTAGCTTTAAAATGCACCCTGTGCTGAGGCAGAGGAGGCAAAAAGTGAGCTGGACTTTTATCATCTTGACCTTTAATTTTTTGTGTTTCAAACCTCTCTTTATTTTCACCCTTATCTTCTGGCCGGGGCTTGGTCTCAACTGTTGACACATCTAACTGCTCTGGATATATTTCCCTAAACAAGTTTGGGGGAGCAACAACACCACTTTCAAGTAACACGTCATGAAGTTTTTGAGCTAGATGCGGATTCTCTTTGGCAGCAACAATCATGTATTGAGAAACATCCTTAACCTTCATTCTTCGAGCAGCAGGAGAGCTAACACCTTCAGTCCATGAAGGGGATCTTGCATGTGCAAAAGGATAATTTGGCCTTCCTGGAAGTTCCTGCACCAGCACCTTCTCTGCATTAGAGGGATATCTAAATTCATCTGAACGTATCTTGGATTCTTCCCCACATTCAGTTGGTCTGGGTAGATTTGCACGAGAAATTGGTTCTTCTCTCTCTTCAGAATCCCTTGCTGAAGAAGCAAAATTTCTTAACCTGGATTTCTTGTCTAATGTTCCAAAGTCTGAATGCTCTTCAAACGAACTCCCAACTCCACTACTGGAAGAAGCAACATGAGAGGAATCAATGTATCTAGACAAAGGACTGGCAGAAAAGTAAGATTCGTCATATTCTATATGTGATCCAGCTGCATCAGATGGAATAAGTGTGCCGGGGTCTGCCATCAGATCAACAATATACTCCCTGAAATTCACATTGTACATACCTTCATAAACAAGTTAAGATTCTGCAACTTCAAATGAGAAAATCTCAAAGATACACATATTAATGGCCTGAGAACATTTTCGGCAACAATTGTCAACTAAAAAAAACCCAAAAATACATAAGTAATCCTATTATGCGGTTTAGAAAACAATAATATAACACACTGTCTACATCAAAAGTAATAAACTTGTAACATAAGTTACCTTCCATCATCAATCTTTACAAAGTTCATTGCCACATCATTGGAGCCCGTGTATTGTTGTCCTTTCACCAACCGGCATGGGATGCTCACACTATCAGCCAAAGCCTAGTTGGTTAAATAGAAAATCGGATTAGTGACGAACAAACCAGTAATGGAAGACCATGAAACTGAAAACAGGGAGGCAAACAGATAAAGTATATCCAGGAACAGAGCATACATGCCACTCTAGATAATCGTGTTCAAAAAGCAAAAGAAAAAAGGTAACGCTGTTAAAATTCTCATAAACTTATAAGATTTAGCTTTTGAGAATATAATTTAATATCAAAATTCAGAAAATTTGTTCTATTTTTATATTACTTCAAGCTTTTTATTTATGTATGGGCTGAAGGTTGGTAAAAATAATAAAGAGATTAGAAAAATACAAAAATTAGGGCCTTGATTAGGACCTATTTTAATATATATATATATATATATATATATATATATATATATATATATACATATTATCATGCCTCTTTAGGGAAAAAAATTGGTTTTCAATATGAATAAAACAGAGAGCAAGTACCTTGAACAACAACGCACGATGACGGGCTAATCCAATTGTCAGAGAACCAAGTGGCAAAACCATGCTACCAATGGTAGCTTTCAAATTGTAACTAAGACTTTGCCATGCTCTCAACATGTTGTCAGGATCCACAACTGGTCCACCCATGTAGTCAGCAACTAAAAGAGCAAGTTTGCGCACCAGATTGCTGTTTACAAAAACCAGAGGATCTGAACTTGACTTTACAGCCATTTCTAGGGCCATCTGTTCAAGTTTCAACAAGTTCGCATCAGCAGCTCTGTTGACTAAAACTGCTTCCCAGGTGACACTATCTGAAACAGGTGTTCCTTGCAGATCAACAAGAGAAGGCATTCTCTCTGAGGTTGACTCAGTCAATATCCCATACAGATCATAGAAACCATCCAAGATCTTGTCATCATAGCTAAGAGCATTGTAATTCTGTGAAGAATGGATAAATCTACGATATGAGACAGGTTAGAAAGGAATAAAATATTACAAAACTGAATTTAAGAACACTGCCATACATCATTGCTCCCATATGCTTAAGATGTTATGTCATGGAAATATTCACACACAGAAAATTCTTCTGATTTCCCCATCTATTCTGTCACATGTGCCCTAGTAAAAATATGCATGATACATGTTTCAGAACTACCTTGACTAATGTTTCTGATATATCTACAAGTGCGGAAAAACAGCTACATTCAGAAAGCATGCATTCTAGCTAGTTGCATTCCAGTCGCAATGGAGCACAATTCTTTTCTTAACAATATGTGATCAATCATTAGACAGAAAGAGGTCAACGACATTTCAATATTTTGCGGAGTATTATTTTAAGTATCCAACTTCTTTTCTCAAATATAGAAGTTGGGACTGAAATGTCCAATGTGAAATTGCAAGACAGACATCACCTCTGTAACACAATTCTTGTCTCACCACGTGCAGTAAGAGAGACCATATATACAAAATAGAGCTCGATCTTAAACAGACATTTTTTTATAGAACACATACATGAGCTTTTAGATTGACAGGTTCAGTTTTAAGAATAACCAAGTCAATGGGCAGACAGGACATGAATACTCTAGTTTTGGATGTTCCTCGAAATGCTAGGAATCTATCTATTCCTTGTCAAAATTTAGCAGTGATAGATGTAGATGAACACAGCACTGTTGATGATGAGACTATCAACAAAATTGTTTAAACTATTGATAACAGTCGTCTGGTTTCTCTTTATCACAGGTAACAATTCAAGGACAAGGAGGTGACACCGAAACCTTTCCATAAAAAAATTCTGAACTCTTTTGGCAGTGAAGGTAACCAAAGCCTAGTAATTAGAATCCCTATCATCTAAAACGCATGTTCATCATGTAAAAATTTTAAGAGAACGAAAAACTGAAAAAGAAAGTTTAAATCTATGGAACCGTATAGTCTCAGGCAGCCACATCATTAACATGCCACAAGCAGAAAGTTGACTAGACCAGATAAATTTCAAATATGGATTAAAATGAACGGACGTTGATCAATTATTCACTTTAGATTGATTGTACGTGGAGACTGCAAACAATAGAAGTAACAACAATAAGTCAACCAAACTTCAGTCAGATTAGTGGATGAAGAGAAACTTACCCAATAACGGTAGGCAATAACTTCAGCTGGGGTATTATCAGGAGCGCAAGAGCCCAAGCTAATCTGCTTAACAGCCTCAATCTGAACTGCTTCTGGATCCTCCCGAGCACTCAACTCCAAAGCCAGTTGAATCTGATACTCTTCCGCTATGTCAGCATCCCTTGAGGTACTAGACCCCGAATCGCGCCTAGCTGTATCTGAAACAACGTCTAAACCACTCCTACTAGCTGCATCAGGTGGCTCCATTCTCTCCGCCGCCCTAGCGACATTTGAAGATGATGGGGGTGGGGGATTAGGGCTATGTCTATTAGAAACTGAATTTAACCAACCCGATAGCCCCGAAAAGGTTTTGTGCTCAGAGTTATGATGGGTCCTTGAGTGCAAAAGCCTTTCAGTTTCAGGGGACGACGACTTATCAGTAGACTTATTGCCCCTTGATGAAGCAGACCCTTGTGCATCTTCTGATTGATTGGACATGATATGGAGTTTCTTAAGAAGGTTCTTCATATTATTTCATAAGTTACAATATCGAATGCGAAAGCAATAAAAATCTGGCCACAAGCATCTCCATTGTCTTGGACCAAGCATGAAATCTTAAGCACTCTATCACCACCACAAAGCAAACAAGTTCAAAGTAATCCAAAAAACCCTTTTTGCTCAACACTTAACAGCCCCTTTACAGAGTTAAAACCCCACAAGTGACCCGCAACCAACCCATCACATCCAAAAGCCATAAACCACCATCCCAAGCAATACCCAGTAAAGCTTTACCAATATCAATAATCCCAGATGCTTAGATTGAACCAGGCCACCCTGCTTCCCACATAGCCAAAAACCCCACTGCTGTATTTCAAGCCACAAACAAATACCAAAACTAGCAAACACAACACGACTGTATCAAATATCGAAACTTTGATCCATGTTACCTTCAAGCAGCATAATTTCCAGAAAACAGAATCCCCAACTGAGAGAAATGGATCTTAATCTGTATTCATAAACAAAAAAATAAGGAAAAGCATAGAAAAGAGAGAAGGGTCTTGGTAGAGTTTGAAATTAAAAAAATTAAAAAAAGGGGGCAGGTAACAGAGGCAGAGACAGCAAAGACCAGCAAGTAGGAGAGTAGGACCTCGAAAAGAATGACCCACTTGAGTTGAGAGGAAAGAAAAATAAGTTTTTCAAGGATTTTCCAGCCCATGAAAAGGTTAAATTGGTGGGAAACACAAACACAAGTTCACAATCAGCTGCTTATTTACTGGTTCACTCACTATCTCTCTCTCACATATCTATGTATATATATATTGGGTTTTCCTATTAAAAAACTTGATCTCTCATTCAGTCATTCTGTTTGTAAGTCCCCAAAATGCAAAATCCAAAGGGTGGTGGCAAGAGTTGGAAAGATGTGATAAAGTTAAGGGACTGTAGAGAAAATGGAATATGGAATGAACAGAACAAATTGGACAAGTATTTGCTATTCCAAGCAAAATAAAGGTCTTGTCCGTTATGATAAACGTCGCTTTTCTAGCTAAACGACAAAACCCACTTCAACTGGAAGTGAGAAAATAAAATAAAAATTCACTCTCCCAAGTCCCAACTCCTAACTGCAGATTAGGTATCAAATCCATTGCTTGTAGCCGGCTTTTGTTGATGGCTGCCGCATTTACAATTTCCCATAACGTTCAATAAGGGGTCCGTTTAATCTTTTGTGTTTCTCTTTGGTGGTTTTTTTCTTTCTTTTTTTATATTTTCTCCCCTGTATCTGTTTAATGTTTGACAATATTATTACTTACTCATCTTTGTTTTTATTTTATTCTCTTTTCTCTTTTGTTCACAATAATTCTTCAACAACCTCATCTTTGTTGGAGAGAGGCATCGTATTGTATTTGCGGGCCATAGGAAAATAAAGGTTGGTGTATTTAGGGAGGGAGGAATTATTTATTTGTGTTGGCACAATGACCACAACATAGCCAGAGGGATGAGGATACTAGGCTAATGCATAGTATACTATAGTGCTTCTTTGTGCTTATATGCGATTCCATTGATGATTGAAGCAAAACTGAACTGAAATAGGACAAACATAATCAGTTTAGTTGAAAAACAAATGGATGGGTTTTTAAATAAAAAAACAATCTAACCGTCCCAATCGTTTCCCCTTTTAATGAGGAGTGGAAAAATCAGCTTCCTTTTTAATGATATAGCTATATAATAATATATTGTTCAAGGAAATATACATTATATCTCTCTCTAGTAAGAGAGAGAGAGAGAGAGAGAGAGAGAGAGAGAAGGGGTGGGGGATAAGATACAACTAAACCTTAAAAGGGAAATTACCAAATAAGTCAAGACGAATCTTATATAAAAGGAGATTACGCCAACGGGGTAGCCCAGTGGAAAAAATGGCCATGACCGGTCGAAAAAGGTTCGAAACTCCATGACACTTTGGTAGTGTGTGTGAGAAACTCCTGTTAACTTAACCACCTGTTTAGCAAGTTTGCGGTTTTATACAAAAAGCCTTGACTATATTAGTAGTTGAACCATTCATTATATATTTTCTTTTATTTAGTCAAGTTTCCGATGTGGGACTTATATTTTTCAACAACCCCTCCCCTTTGTAGTTTAGACAATTGCTTGTCTCTAAAGAAAAAGGAGAAATTATATGAAATGTCACTACTTAGTATTAAGAGCCGTATTTAGATTCCAAATTTTATAATGAGTTACCCTATTCTTATTTTAAAAAAACAAAAAGTTTATATTAACAAAACCCTATTCTCTCCCAAATCCTAGTCCCCTCTTTCCCAAAAATCCTCCTAGAGCCGTTTTCATTTTGAGGGGGGAGGAAGCCACTATTCTTCCTCCCCTCTTCCCTCTTCCCTCTTCTCTAACTCCCTCTCTTCTCCCCTCATTTTCAGAGACAAAATGTTTTCCCTATTTGTATTCGTTTTGTTATGATTTTTCTCCAACCGTCATAAGCGGCTACATCTCTGTGTCATATCTCCACCTGCATTTCGGCGTCGAATCTCCACCACCATCATTTTTGCGGTTTCTTTATGTTCGGAATAATTCACATAGACTCTTTGGGTTCTCTATGTAGTTTTCACATCTCATTTGTGAGAGTTTTTCATCTCTCTCATTTGTGAGAGCTTTTCATCTCTCATTTGTGAGAGTTTTATTTGTATTGTTATGACTTGGTTTTTTCAAGCTTTATCTCTTTTTGATTATTATGAGTTTGCAATCTTAGTTGGGATGCCTATACTAGAGTTTCTTCGATCATGCGTGATCGTTAGTGGAGGCGCACCAAATTGTCTTAATTTTGATGTTAGACCGCTCTGTTATTGTAATGGTCTTTGTGGCTAGTGATTTTTTTGGTTGAATTATAAATGCAATCGTAGAATTTCTCAATCAAAAAAAAAAATCCAAATTTTATATTCCCTCTTATAATTTCGTGCATATTCCTCAAATTTAGTTGAACAAATCCACTATTATATTGAATATTATTTGATCAACAGCTGGAGGTGGCCTTGACTTGTGAAGCGTACATGGGATGCCACTCATGATCGATAAATATAGCGTAACTTTTACGAGAGGCGCCGTACAAAGAGGGAAGGATTCAATTTTGGTCAAAGCAGAATGAGTGAAAACGGATCGCGGTCTGCGACTGAGTCCACCGTTAATTAATCAAGGATATCAAGTTTTGATTGTTGACCAATGATACTATTGGAGATGCATAACATCTCTGTTTCTGGATATATACATCAAATCAAATCTAACTTCTCTCTCTCTGTGTTTTTGGATCAAAATGACAATGACTTAACACATATAGAGAGAGAGTAGCTTTTCAAAGGTTTCTTGTGGCTTATAAAAAATGATTAGCTGGTGGAGTGGAGGCTATTATTTTCTCAAGCTCTGATCGACACATATATCTTTACTTTACAGCGCCCTAAGCTTTATATATCACTCTCTTTTTATCCACATTAGCTTTGCCTCTAGGAAGGAGGAGAGGAGAGGAGATGACGACGAAGAGAAAAGTTGTTGCTCAGGTCAGGGTCAGGGTCAGGGATCATGTAGTCTGTAGATATAGATAAACCTTTTTGCTTGTCTTATTCCAAATGCCCTATTTAACAGGGATCATCATCACGCGCAGCTTCTTCTCCACCTCTCAAAATTCATGAATTAATGAAAACACACATCAACTTTATATATTTCTTTTTTACTTCATTTTATATAATTTAAATTAAAATCCCATTTTCTATCAGATTCAGATCAGAACTACTTATTAAACCCTAATTTTTCATGGTTTTATTGTGTTCAAACGTCAAATCAAGCAAAGTTACTAGCTTGAGGGGTCGATATGGACCACATGGTCCCATGCATGCACGCACAGTTCCAACAATCCCCTTCCTCATGAATCAACCAGCAGCAACAGTAACAGAGCCTCCTTTCTGGAATTTTTTCTTTTTCTTTTTTTTTTCGAAATAGTTTGAACCCAATTTATTTTCCCTTTATTCTTACAAATATTTATATAAAAAAGAAAAATAAATAAATCAAGTGAGGATAAGTGACCGTAAAAGAAGAAAATGATGGCTCAATAAAAAAGGTCGTGACTCGTGCTCGTTGCAGTTGTAGACTATGGCTAAAAACCCAGAACACCAAGGAAATGAGGAAACTTAGGCACTAAGATATAAAGCACGTTTGTGTTTTTTTGTTTTGCGTTTGGCATATTATGTAGAGATTATTTTCTCTCAACTGCTTTATATTTACACGTAATAATAATAAAATTGTCACGTTTAGTTAAACTATAAATCTTGTGAAAAAAATTATGTAATCAAAACCGCCTACACGGCTGCATAACATGCACAATATAGTAACCTCGGGTTCGATTACTTAGATTGGCAATTATATAGTTTTATACGCCGAGAAATAGAAAAATATATTCCTTATTTTTTATTTATGAATTATGTATAAAAGTTGGAAGAACGTCAAGGTCCCAAATCGTGGGCATGGAGATTCAAGACTGGATCATGGGCGGCTTTTCTTGTCCTGAACTTTTAATGCGAAAAGTAAAATTATTATTGCTTTATAAACAAGTTTGGTAGTTGCTTTCAGTTTATAAAAAAACACAAGACAAAAAAAAACATTTGGACCTTGGGGACGTGTTACAGGCCGTATCCCCCAATAATAAAGAGGTTCAAAGGCTCGTGGAAGAAATTGGTGATGGTTGGCTTTAAATTAACGAGTCGTCGTTCTCCTTTGTAGTTTAGACTATTATTTATAATAAATAAATAAAAAAGTCGCCGTTCCTTACTTATTTATGGGGTTATCCAATTGTAAAAGGAGTTGAAAGTGGGAGTTCCCAATTCCATGACTGTGATTGGACCGTGGAAGCGCGTTGCCTAGAAATGTTCATATCGGTGGAGGTGAGGTGGAAAGGAATAAAATATCCATAATATTCTCGATATTTCCACGAAATTTTTCGTATTTTTGGACTACCGATATTTCCGATACCATCGATATTTTAGATATCCATGAACCAAAATATCGATAATATTGACGACATAGACCGAAATATCGATAATATCCCGATATTTCCATCGAAATTTCCGTATTTTTAGACTACCGATATTTCCGATATCATCGATATTTTATTCCTTTGGTGGAACCAATGGGTTTCTACCAGTCCATTACGGAGGACAATATTTGTCCTCCACTTTTACCCTTTTTTGTATTATGAAAATTTTAATTTCATAATGTTGGATTCGAGGGATATGGACCAACGGTATGCTACTAGGAGTCACTAGGGAAGGGGCACAAATATTGTCTTTCTTTTTTCGGTAATTAAATGAATTTATTAACCAACAGGAGGGAACATACCACCACAAGGTCAACAGACCAACCAAAGACAGAGTACACAAAAGAGACAAACACCCCAAGCTAACAATACAAACCAACCCCAATAGCAATTAGCTAGGGGGGAGATTCCATTCCTCAACAAGGAAGCCAGATTTGCCTTTCCAAGAATATGAGGCCCACGGTGTTGAAGGAAAATGTGAACCTCCAAACATAATTTCACCACCACTATTTAAATAATGCGTGCTTTATTATTTAGGTTCACCCATTCAAGACGCTACGCGTTTCTTAATTACAATCCTCGCTTCAAGGGAACACCCTTGATTCCACCATAAAGAAACAGAACGTGTGTTTGATTTTGCAAGCTCCCAAGTCGAACCTCAAAAGTATGCTTCACGTATCCTCATGAGAATCAAGCCACTCGTAGCTGCAAAGTTAATCTGAATGAATAAATGACTCATTGCAAAGGGGGAATTTCAATGAATTTGATTGAAAAGTGTTTGGGTGAATTTAGTTGAATAAACCAGGATTCGATATGGAATATGTGTTTGGGGAAGAATTTGATTAAGAATAAACCAGGGATTCAAATTTGGTTAAGGCTATGCATTTGGTATGTTAGGATCGCCTACGCACTGGATGGGATCAAACCAACGTGAATCAAAATTTGGAAATTAATGGGTAAGTATGGCCCACTAATTAAGAATTTGTGTTTGAGAAATTATGGGTATTAATGGGTAAGTGTGGCCACACTAATTAAGAATTTGAATTTGGGGGCTTCGTCTATTGCAGATGTTAGACCGCTACGTACTTTTTGAAGGATCAAACCAGTAGTTCCAAAATTGGAAATTAATTGGGTAAGTGTGGCCCATTAATTAAGAATTTGTATTTGAGAGGAAATTAATTGGTAAGTCGCTACCACTAATTAAGAATCATGTGTCTTTATACAGTTTGAGATTTTCATAGTGACGACTCCATGAGGAAATTCTGATGGTTTTGTACCATTTTTCTTATTGTCAATGTCCAAGAAAATTAATGAGCAATTTTGATTAACTCCACTAATTTTCTAAAATTGACATTTGCATTTGGGAATTGAGGCAAATAGGCCCTGAATGCCATAAGCATTTTATTGAGCCTTCCTGACCGTGAATTTGATTTTGTTGAACCTTCGTTGATACTCTTGTGCACTTGCTTAGCTTGGTGCTGCAGCTATGAACTCACATCTTTGTCTCTGGGAATGCCAAGGAGGCACAAATGCCTGAACACTTTATTTTCTTTCGTCGTTTCTGGCACTAAGAGTGATGTGAGGGGCTTGAAAAACTTCATAATCTTGGTCCAAATAGGACTTGCACAGTGACAGTTGAGGATGAATCTTGGAGCACGCCATTAGTCCCTTTTAATTGGACTTGCAAGCAAAGCGTGAGGCGCTTTTGTTTTGCCTTGAGCTTTTGTGCTTTTGACGTCACCGACTGATTCTTGTTTCCTTGGTTATTAAATTTGACTTTCATGTCGCTTGAGCCTTTCTGGCTAAGTGCCCACTTTTGCATTGTAGGCAAAACAATACCATGAGACTGATTTTCTGCTGTGAACAATTTCTTCTGCAAACTTGGATACAATGGAAACCATCCATAAGATTCTGGTCTTGAAACCATTTGAGCACCTATGTTGTTGCTGAAGGAAGACAAACTATTTTCTGTTTCTCTGAGTAGAGAGGGATTGAACCAATTTGATATTGAGTATGCTGCTTTAAGGATTATTTATCACAACTTGGACTCCTGGTTTGCCCTTGTCGTTGTTGATTCACAACATCTTGCCTTGAGTTGGGGGCGAGGCTTCATTTACGCCTTTCAACAAGTAATGATCCTGAGCAAGGGTTTTGACCCTAAACTCAAATATGGGATTGATAATACTGGAACATCAACCAGGTTTCAAAACCATTTGAGTGTGATTCTCAGCAACGAAAAGCTCAAACTCAATATTATTGCTTTTCCACCTGCATACACAGCAATTGGTGAAGCTTTATTTTTAGAAAGTTCACTTGCTCGATTATCAATGAAAAAAACAATTTGCTCAACCCCCTTTCTTATTGTCACTGAGTTGAATTGGCATATTAACTTTGCCTTGATAGAAATCTCATAGCTTTGTGCTGTTGGTTTGAGATTTTTATGCTTGCTCCTAATGTGCTGGCAGCAAGAATATGTGAATGCTCAAAAGTATTCATAGCTGTTGGTGAGTTTGACACCCAAGCCTTCATTTTCGATGGGCTAATAAGCATGGGAATTCTCTTTGCAGGACTTGAATTTGAAGTCCTTGTTTTGAATTTTGTCTGGCACTCCAAAGCTTGGAAATCTCATCCTTGCTGGCAACGTGAAGGTGGGTTTGCAATTTGCATTTGTCTTGTCAATTGGGTCTTATATAAGAGTTTGATTCTTATACTCCAAGAAGCTTTTAGGCACACACCACCTTTGATTTCCGTTGCTCAAGAAAAACAGATGGGTTGCTGCTTTCTCCACATCTCACGTGGTGGTTTATCCACCACATTTTTGCTTTGGATTTCCTTCTTATGCATGGCTAGCCATTATGCTGGTCAAGTATGTAGTGGCTTTAGGAACCTAGCTGTCATCATACTTGATGCACACCATTCATGGTGGCCCTAACGTCATTCAGGAACTTATAAGTTATATCTCATCCAGAAAATTTGGTTTACGGGTTTTGTACCCAAAGATGGATATATCATTCAAAGTATTTGATTGAGGGTTACACACCCATGATGGATTTTGTATCCAAGATTTTTTGAGTGTAAAATCCGGAAGCCTTGATTGGAAGGTGAGACACCCTGCGCTTTATTTTCTGCAGATAAACCCATATCTGTTTTCAGGCGCAAACCTGCTCGATTTCGCGCCGCAGTCTCATATTTCGCTTTCTGCGCAAACCCATATTTATTTTCTGCAAACCTGCTCGATTTCGCGCCGCAGTTTCGTGATTGCTTTTTCGCGCGCAGTTCAGATTGCTTTTTTCGCGTATGCAGCCTCGTGATTGGCTTTTTCGCGCAAACCCGTGATTTCGCTTTCGCGCCGCAGTTCAGATTGGCTTTTCGCGCAGCAGTTCCTGGATTCGCTTTTTCGCGCTGGCAGTTCTCAGATTATTCTCGCGTGCCGTGAATGAATTCATAATCCATAGAATTTGGTTGAGGTATTTCCTGCAACAGCATCTCAACCAAAGCAAAATCCCTCTGGACATGTATTTCCTCCTGGCCACGTGCCGGTCTCAGCAGCCATTGTACCAGCTGCTGGACCCAATCTTCAGCTAGCCCAAATACTGTTGGTTCTCAGCAGGCCCAGTCGTTTGTAGAAGCCAAACCAACAGGTCCCTTCTCAAACTAGCCCATCTGGAGTTTCACTTGGAGCCGAGAACTCTGCTTCTAGTCACTCCCATATACAGTGGCCTAGGATGACTCAATTGATGCTCAGAGTGCTCCAATATATTTGTGAAAGTAGACAAAGACTATTTTTGGGGGTGTGGGACAAAGAGGCCATCAACAAGCTGTGCATTGGGTTTCCAAAGTTGATTGATTTTGTGGTGAGTTTCGTGAGGTTTGGTACCAGACCCACCTCCATGTTTGGCTGCTGATGAAAGAGTCGGCAACTTTGGGTCTCATGAGAGACCAATCACTGCTTTGATTTCTGGCATCTGGCGGTGCCTGAATCCGAGAGGGCAGGAGCTAGCAGCGTTGCTTCATCTACAATGACCTCGGAGTGAGAGAGTTTTTGAATGCAGGAGCTATGGTGGTGAGCCACGGCCTCTCCCCTTTTTTTTAGTTTCTCCTCTTTATAGCCCAGAGACCTTGTTAGTGTAGGATGCTTTATTGAATAATCAGATCCACAAAATCAGGAGCCACTAACCCACGTTTATCTCTGCCCTCCATTTGAGGCTTGGCAGATAATGGGTATCAAAGTTGTGAGACTTATCCAATCCCACATTTGAAATTTTTTTTTTGTGAATTTTTTTGGTTCAACACACGGAATTAACATACGTGTTGGTAGTCTCTGGGATTGCATTTAAAAGACTGCTAACGTGTGTGTTGGTTGTCTTATATATTGGTGTCACATATTTACATTATAAGCAATGCTAGGTATATCGCATTTGTATATCACATTATGTACTGAAACCCACAAATACAATATGTCACATTCCTATTAAAGAGGTGGTACCAACTAACTCTTTATATCGTACTCCTTTTTTTTTTTGTTACGGGGAGGCAAATCGATGCGTCGTTTCAGCATGGGCTGAGAATTATATGTTGTATTTGGCGAGGCTTTTGCGTTTTCTGGTTTGGCGGATTTGTCCATCCTTTGCCATTTGCTTATGAGTTCATCTTGTCTTTATATATATATATATCTCTCTCTCTCTCACAATCCTTATAATTAGACTAGCTCGATTTCACATAAGCATATCCTAATCTGAGTTTAATTTGTGGGGAAAACTAATTTACACCCGCTTCTATCACCATCTTCTTCTCACTCACTCACATGTATACAAACTGAATTATATACGAAAGAGCAAGAGCTAGTTGGTGGTGTCACGAATCACTATAGGTAATAATTTGCTCATGTTAGTTTACTAAAATTATACAATACAAACAAACCAAGTATCTCAAAGTGCACGAAGCCAACCCCATGCCAATTGCCATGCTTAAGGCTATTTTAAAGGTTTGCAACACGACGCCTGCAACAGCCCAGAACAAATGGACCATCATGATTCATGATGATGGCATCTGTGTTTTCCAAACAGCCAGATGATGCATCCTAAACCTAGTTAGCTGAATTAGCATATGCTTGCTTATAAAGGAAAGGCTCATGCTATGCCAAACAAGTTTTCATCACTTCAGGCCAACCTTGGCATGGCATGCTTCAATTCAATGAGATTGGCTTCAAAGTCAGTGATATATTATACATTCAGGCCAAACAAGTCAAAATTCAGAGGAATCATATTGAAAAACCAAAAACCATTGGCTTGCTTGCTCGCCTTAAACCAAAGTAAAACCAATCCAGTTTGCATCATCACTCTCCACCGTTATAATTTGAACTAGAACAATCATTTGAAAACCAATGTAAACTTGTTCATACCTACTACCAAAAGAAAATTAAAATTTCCTAGTTTCAAGAGCTGACCAACAGTCAGTCTCCAAGGGGACCGCACTCCATCTTTGGTTTCTCTTATTTAACGTCCTCTTGGTGCAATCCTTTCATCTTACATTTAATTACAGAGTTAACAAATTGTAGCACACAAGCAGCTATCAAAATTTTAATATATTTTTCTTTACTCCATTTATTTTGATCTCTGCCTCTCTCATATCTAAGTCAACTTGCGCCTCACTGCACACAAAATTAGTGTGTGCTGTAAATTCTGCTTATAAATAATTTCATTATCATTCCTCCTAAATATAATTCAAATTAAAACTCCAAGGTGTAATTATACCTGTGTAACCATGAAGACAGTCCCACTCAGACTGCTATATCTTGTATTCATGTAAATGAGTAAATCAAAGATATGATCAAATATTCTCAAATTAAATTGAAATCACAAAGTTGAAAGGACAAACGAGTCATGGGTCATACTAAAATTGCACAAACAACAAACTTAACTTAATGGACAAGGTCATCATCTCTACCAATTGAGACAGTTAGTTACACTAACCTCCTATTCGCTTTACAGACCCTTTACCTCTTATGTGCTCCTCATCCTCTCGAACAGGTACATGAGCAGGGATTTCTCAACTTTGGAGCACAGGCGGCTGCGGAGCTTCAAAAGTAAATGGGGCACTAATGTCCATGGCTGCAAGCCCTTCTAATTCTTGGAAAGCGGCAATGGCACTAACTTCGCCTTCATTATTTAAGTAAGGTTTTAGTGCACCAACAGCTTGCCCCACTTTAAATTGCTGCAAATGACATAGGAACAGAATAAAGACACTAGCAAAGTCAAAAGCGGGAAATGCAGTCATATTCAATGAAAAACAAATTTGAAAATTATTCAACTTACAAAGTATTCAAGTTTCCTCTTAAACTCTCCATTGGCAACCGCTTGTGAGTCAGGTGCTTCAGTTGTTGTCACTAATGAATTCTTTTTACCGAAATAGAAAATAAAAAGGCAACAAATTCCAAGTAAGTAAAGCAGCGGGAGGATAATAATATTACTACACATAAGACATGAACGAAGAAAAGTCTCGTAATTTTGTCTTTCCTAAAAACAATACAAATAATTAGTTATTTTTGGACTGAAAAAGAATACAGACTTGATTAAGGGAAATTTCACTAAAACAATTAAGTTCAAAATCAGATTAAACTTTTACATAAGCATATTGATAATTCTTATGGATCGTCTTCCTTGCCAATTTTCAATTCTTTCTATTTTACCCTTTAACTCTCTCTGCATTTTGTTAATATGTTTATTTTCATCCAATTCATACGTTCATTTCAGAAACTAAATACTGCCTTAATATCTTTCGAATTAAGAAATTCTGCAATTCTTTTTCTTACTAAATTACAAAGTATAAATCCACTAGCCAGTAGCACCTAACCCCTAGAAAACAAATCATTCTATGATTATCCTTTCGCTGTTGTCATACATCAGTAGGTTTACTCAGTTGTAATGCAAGCTTATATCTAGTTGGTTAGTTTCTCAAAACAATATTTTCCTCCACTAGAGAATACAAGTGCCAGACAATAGGTTTGTTTACAAGGAGATTCAGAGAACAGAATTACCTTCTTGGGCCTGCCCACTGGCCTTCCAGTGCTTCTCTTCGGCCGTTCCATTCCAGGCAGCCCAGGCGGTCGGCCCCGCTTCCCGGGCACTAAGCCACCAACACGAACAGCAGCAGCCGCATCCTTCTTCTTGGGCCGGCCTCTGCGCCTTGGTAGCGACTGTTGTGGCCCGACCACATTGGGCACGTTGTTCTGCTCAAATGCTCCCATTATAGGGACATTGGTAGCGTACGGGAAGAAGACGCTCTTGGGCTCAGCTTTGGAGGGGCGTCCCCGGCCCCTCTTCACGAGGCCGTTGGGGCCCACAACAGCGGATACTGACTTTGGCTTCGGAGGACGCCCTGGCCTCTTCTTCGGCAACCTCGGCCCTGGAGGGCGACCCCGGCCCCTCTTGGCGGACACAGGGCCACCACCAGCTTGTCCGACCCCAGCACCCACAACCTTACGTGGACGACCTGGGCGCCTTTTCACCGACGCTGCTGGATCGTCAACCAGTCCAAGAGCAACAAGCATGGGCTGCGAATTTTGTTGTATGGTGGGCTCGGGGAAGGCCTGAAAATGGGGGTGTTGCTGTAAAGTGGGCTGCTGGGGAACGGGAACGGGTTCTTGTAAGGTGGGCTGCTGGGGAATGGGAATGGATTGTTGTAAATTGGGCTGCTGGAAAATGTGAATGGGTTGTTGTAAATTGGGCTGCTGGAGAATGGGTATGGTTTGTTGGAAAGTAGGCTGCTGAGGAATGGGTTCTTGTAAACTGGGCTGGTCAGGGATGGGCTTGGTTTTGGGAGGGCGGCCACGGCCTCTTGAGGGCCCAGCAGACAGAAGAGCTGTGGTGGCAGCGGCAGCAGCAGCTGACGCATTAGGAGGCGGAAGGGAAGCATCAGATCTAGGAAGCTTGTAAGACTTCTTGACCATAACGAGGAGCCCATTGCTCTTCAAGCGCTTGAGGTGGTGGGTCAACAAGGCTGAGTGAGTGGTTGGGAGGCCCGAGTAGGCTCGCTCTATGTACTTAGCTATAGCCCTCTTGCTAGACCCGTCCTTCTCCTTAAGCGCTGCTATGGCTGCATATATCATCTGCACCCAAAAAAGTAAAAGGAAAAAGAAAATCAAAACAAAAAGAATATAAAGGTTAGAGCTTTGCTGAAATGGTAGATGAGTTGTGTATTTAGTAAATTACCTCAGCATAAGGAGGGTGATTGGAAGTAGGGTTTGGAGGAGGAGTGGGGTTAGCAGCTACATGGGTGGTGGCGATATTATTTTGATCTTCAGTGGCGAGGGGAGTGATGGCTGGGGCGGCGGAGACGATGGCGGTTGTAGTGGTGGCGATGGGCGGTGGATAAGGATGTGGAGTTGGATATGAAGGTGGGGGTGGGTCCATAGATTTAGAGAGAGAGAGATTAAATTTTTAAAGGTAGGTTGGGGGTTGAACTTGGGTCGCTTGGCTCTTGAGTCTTGAGAAGGGTAAAGGGATAATAAGTGAATTTTGTTTTGGACAGGGGAGGAGAGGAGGGGAGAGAAGATGATGATGATGATGGTTGACGGGATCGGGAGCGTGTGAGAGGGTGGGTAGTTTAATCGGACCGTCGAGAATGATTCATGTATTCGTGCTCCGTTATGTGACGCGGACCTTCTCTGTCTTTTTCCCTTTTTATATTATTTCTTCTTTATTCATAAATATCTACATAAGTCATTGCTTTTGCAGCTGAGTCCTTATCATTTAAGTACATTTCTATAAAGGGCTCTTATGATCTTATCCTTAACCCCCCCTGTGTTTTGTAAGTTGTATCTTTCATTCAAGCATAAAGCTTTACTTTTTTGTGTTTCCTATGTGTGCTCATAGCCTCATTGGGAAGGAAATGTAATTAGCCAGTGACAGGTATTTTAATTATATAAGTTGACAAACAAAACTAGTATATAATTTCAGAACATTTCATAAAGTCTTTGTTTAAAATAGGTTTAGATCTCATTTAGATCATAATTGGAGAAGTTAAGATGATAGATTGAGCAAACGGAAAATGAAGTATGTCTTGTTGAATAAGGAGCAACCTCTATTTGGTGTCTGTCGTTGTATTATATTTGGACTAAATTGTGGCGTTGGCGTTGGCATTCTACATTTCTTAATTTAAGAAGTCTGATATGATTCTAGCGAAGCTAAAGTCTCATACTAAAGTCTATGTATAACGCATGCTAGCAACCTACATTTACTACTATCAGCAAATTAACAATTGCGCCAATCCTATCTAGGCTATTGACTTATTGCCCACTGGATTGGCATCTCCTTTTTTAAAAAAACACACAAGCTCTTACTACTTCTTCAAGGTGCATAAAGGGTAATTAATGGGTAAATTTATACTAGACACAGTTTTTATATCAACTGCACGATACTGGCTGGTGTTTTTATTACACATACGATATTAAGAAATGTTAATTAGGTCTTCTCCAAGTCAAGCGAAACCCATTAATGAAAACAGTAAAGAATGAATTTCTTGCAATCATTAGCTTTTAATCCAAAACTTTAGCACTTAATGAAAGTTTTGGCAAGTGCTGCAGCATTATAAAAAGCTCACAAACTGTCAAGCGAGGGTTAGAGCATCTCCAGTGGTAGCAAAAAAACTCTTCAAATCGAAGTTTGTTGACTGCGTGGCAATTTGAAGAAGCGCTTATTTCTACTTTAATATTTTGTCTTTCATGTCTCTTGATTCAATTAATACAATATTTGACTTTAAACAATAATAATTAATAAAATTCTTTTTTAAAAAAGATAATATTCTAGAAAATAAATAATATTTATGGAATGTACATCAAACTCATTAAGCAAATAAATGTTTTTAGCCTTTCGATATGATTTTGATTCTCTCAAAACAAAATAAATGTTTTGAAGAAGCAGTCAAGCTCACAGGTTTTGAAGAGAGAGAATGAGGTTGCAGATTTGATGGCGAGGTTGAAGAGGCATTGGAATGAATTTTTCGATGTGGCTCACCTCTTTGAAGCATCCCAAAGTGGTTGAAGAGAGCTGTTGGAGATCTTTCTTACTATAGTGGTTGTGGCCCTCCCACTTAAAAGAAACTCTATAATTTATTTCCTCTCAATGTAATAAAAAATAAAAAGCTCACAAAATAATGAAATGGGAAATTGGCACTACTTAAGGAGAGAAACTTGGTTGAAACAGGATAGCACTGTTTTGCTATCCCCCTCCAATCATAGTCCGTCACGTGGAAAAATTTGTATCCATGACAAGCTGTGATTAAAGAGAGATAGCAAAACGGTGTTACTCTGTTCCGTCCAAGTTTTTTTGCTAAGTAAGTTATAAGCCAAAACGCATTAAAGAAGGGTCAATCACACTGTGGCCTCTAGTTTGTTCAATGTAATTTACGTTGGTTTGCTTCTGTTCAAGCACAGCCTCCCAACAAGTGGTTCATTCATTTACAAATTGTGCTACTTAAAATATTTGACTTAAAAAATTATGCAGCAGAGTCAGTCAGCAGACATTTTGAGAATACTTTTTCTGTGGGGTGGGAATTCAGAACTTATGAAGTCCTTTCAAGTGGGCCCCTACATATTAACATTCCAGATAGAAGGGAACCCTCGCCATAAATTGCACATTTATCTTCCGAATGCATGATTCTATTCTATATATATATAGATAGAGAGCTACCTCAAGGGAACTTCAAAATATATATATATACATATGCATGAAAAAAGAGGAGAGAGGGAAAGGGAGGGATGCAACAGCAACACCCCTCAAATCAAGAAGATTGTTGAACTAGCTTCATCCAAACAAACGCACCCACTACTGTCCATGTCCATGGACGAAAACGAAATTAACAAGATCCACGCCTGCCTTCAAAATACATGCACAGTGCACTTGCACACCCCAGATCACCCACCTTACTCACAGGTAAGATAAAGATACCCACATTTATTAATATGTTCAAAAACCTCTATGTTAATGTATAAATAATAGTCCCTCTCTTTTTGTTTCATTTCATCTATATATACACACACTCTGTAATAAATTGCAGATGATATTTGAAGCCATTAACTCACTGAGTTATGAGGAAGGTGGTGCAAATAAAGCTGCTATATCCGCCTATATTAAGTCAGAGTTCCATGATCTGGCTTGGGCTCATGAGAGCCTTCTCTCTCACCATCTTGGCAAGCTCCTTGAGAGAGGCGAGTTGGTTACTTCTCCTAGCACTGGTGATTATCTGCTTCCAAAACCATTGTTATTGGCACATGAAGATTTAAATCCATCAAAGCATGCTCGGGGTCGGGGGCGGCGAGGAAGGCCACCAAAACCGAAACAAGGAAACAAGGAAAACATGACTAAGAGAGAATCATTGTCTTTGTGTGAGCGAAGGAAAAAGCAAGGAATTAACAAGGTAAGTGTGGAGGAGAATGGAAAACCCAAGAAGAGGAGAGGAAGGCTTCCCAATAAATTAATAAGCGACAATCATCCATTGGGCAGTTTTTGAGAATTGGAAGGACCTAATGCAAAGGAAAAGTAGGCATGTGACATTTGACATGCACCCAAATAGAAAAGGCATGATTAGTTAACTTACCATTACTCCAAAATAAATACTTAGAAGACCTATAACGATTATTACTCTTCTTTTTGAAAAATTATTGCCCTTTACCTTAACCTTTACCTATAATGTTGACACATCTTGTCATCTTGGCAATTTGGCAACTACTCTTTACCGATAATTTTGACAAGGCATCGGTCCCAACGTGGATATACACGTTGTTGGAGCGAAAAAAACCCTAAAAGTAAGTGGAAAATGGAAAGACAAGGCAGAGTTAGAATAGAAGGATTCTCCCTTTTCCCCATCTGCTTATTGACAATTCCAAATCAGGGAAATTTGGTTGGCAACAGTCAAACATCTTTTCTCAATACACAGCGTATAAACTGCTGGCAATCCAGTTGTCCCACTTGATCAATAATAATACCTTTGAATTTGTTGAATGGATCATGTATTGTATTGTAAGAGTCTTTAAGCCATTATAGAAACGTTTGACCATTGGTTTCAATCAATCACACCCTTTACATTTGTCTTGAAATTATACACTCAATAATAAGTTATTTTTTAGTACAAGCAATCGATAGTCTAAACTAAATTACAAGAGAGATGGATTTCTCACATACACACAACTATGATGTCGTGGGAATTCGAACATGAAACCTCTAATCTACAAGTCAATGTAATTTTTCACTGAGTTAGACCCCGTTGGCACACTCAATAATGAAGATTGATTAATGATTTACCAAGAATAAAAATAAAAATTAAGCTTAATATGTTGAGTACGACCCAGGATTTGTTGTAATGAATTAAAAATATACATAAATTTGTAGTGATTTGGAGTAATTGTTCCTTCATGCAAGGTTATGGGTTTGAATCTTAACATCAGTATAGTATGTGTAAGTTTAATATATTATCACCCATCTAAAAAAGAAATTTCCCAAAAAAAAAAGAAAAAAAGACATAGAACATGTCGTGAGATGGTACGACTTGCATTATTGCATTTATATGATATCCACAACGAAAGCCCATCTCCCAAAACGCAAACTTGTTAAACTCCCCTTCCCTTACAAAGTCCACAAATCTGCCCATCTGATCAAACTCACCCTCTCTCTCTCTCTCTCTCTCTGTGCACAGGAGCGACCATTGAACCCGAAAGAAAACCCGTGAAAAAGAGAGTGGCAGATGGCAAACCCAGAGAGAAAATAGCGAGTGAGAGAAAACGAGAGCGGGCAATGCTGCAATTGTGTGGCTGTGAATCATCAAAGGCTAAAAGGGGCAGAGTATATGGGGAGTGGAGCTACTCTGGTGGAGGGTGTTCGTCGCTGGTTCCAACGTCGCTCTTCTTCCACTTCTACAACTATTAATACTAATCCAAATAATAATTCAAAGCAACCCAGTAATAGTAATTATAGCAGAAACAACTTTGTCAATGATCATAATGATGCCCACGTCTCTGTCTCCGATTTAAGCGCCCAATCGTCCACTTCTCACCAACGGGAACAAAAGCAAGGCCAAGAGTACCAGCTTCAGTTTGAGGTTGAGGACGACTTTGACATATCTGGATTGAAGCTCATCTCAGTTCCCAAGCGGGCCAACTTCAGAGCTCCCCCCATGGATTCACAAAAGAAGGTCCTTTCTCGTTTCTTTTGTATTTCAGGATCTGGGTTTCTTCTGTTTTACAGTTCTGAGTTTTCTTTTTCGATTTCATTATATGGGCATTGATCCGATTTGTTTTTCCTTGCTGCTCCGTTTGTTTTTCCTTGGTCGAATGTGGTTTGTTTTCCTAGGCGTCGGTTGGTTAGGGAAAATGCACCAATCAAAACTGAATTCCAACTGTTAATGGCGTGGGAGAAGTTATTGGTCCTTCAAAGTTTATAAATTCATGATGTAGGAGCTGACAATACTTGGATTTTTCCCAATTAAACCTATTTTTACCTTGCTCCTGTAAGGTTCATTGCTGAAGATAATTTTTTTGTTAACCAAAAATGCACTGGTGTTCTTTAAACCATCTTCTGGATCTAATTATTGAAGGACATTCAATCATATTATTTGCTTTTATTGTTCAATAATGAATCAAAAAAATAAAAAAGTTGCTCCCCTATGATTGTTGGTAAATATTCTCCTACATTTGTTTACAACTAATGGTTGTTGATCCTTATGCAGGGCAATCTAGAAACAGAGTTTTTCACAGAATATGGAGAAGCAAGTCGCTACCAAGTTCAGGAAGTCATTGGGAAAGGAAGTTATGGTGTCGTGGGTTCTGCAATTGACACCCACACTGGAGAAAGGGTTGCAATCAAGAAAATTAATGATGTTTTTGAGCATGTTTCCGATGCTACAAGGATCCTGAGAGAAATAAAGCTCCTTCGCTTGCTTCGTCATCCCGACATTGTTGAAATAAAGCACATCATGCTTCCTCCTTCACGACGAGAGTTCAGAGATATCTATGTTGTTTTTGAGTTGATGGAATCTGACCTTCACCAAGTTATTAAGGCAAATGATGATCTTACTCCTGAGCATTATCAGTTTTTTTTGTACCAGCTGCTTCGTGGCCTAAAGTATATTCATACAGGTTAGTCTTTTTCAGTAATTCTTTTGGCCTTTACAGTTGTAATGATAATTAATTTTTTCTCTGCACTTCTTGCAGCAAATGTATTTCATCGAGATTTAAAGCCAAAAAACATTCTTGCTAATGCTGACTGCAAATTAAAGATATGTGACTTTGGGCTTGCTCGCGTGTCTTTCAATGATGCCCCATCAGCTATTTTTTGGACAGTAAGTTGTTCTGTCATGCAAATCATTGCATGCCACCGCACAACTCCTGAAATCTTTACTTTGTATGGTTGTTAATCAAAAGTCGCTAATTTGCTTTATTTTTTGGACTAAAGTTATTTTAAGTTGCAAATACTGGGGCTATAAACAACACTACTTGTGCACTAAGATTTTTTTCTTTTATGAAGGACTATGTTGCAACTCGATGGTATCGTGCTCCTGAGCTATGCGGTTCGTTTTTCTCAAAAGTAAGCTACACTTACATTTTAAAGATCTTATATTGTATATATGCTTTTTTTGTTTTGTTTTTCATTTTACTGAGATAGCTAATGGTATATGCATAATAATAGATGATTTTATTTTGACCTGTGGTCTTGAAAAGCCACATATTCTGGCACTGCTAATTCAGCCTAATGTTTTGGTTTGTGCTAAAAGAGTTACATTGAGCAGGTTAGCAGCCATGTGATCAGATAAAGAATTATGTGGATTCTAAACCCTTTAGAGAAATTGTTGTTAATTCTTCATTACGGGCTTTCACTGTCTCTATCTGAATGTTATGAGTTGTTATGGTTGTTTATTGCTACTCTATTGGAGGTTTTCTAATTTCTATGACCAATATTTTGGCAGTACACTCCTGCAATCGATATTTGGAGCATAGGATGCATATTTTCTGAAATACTCACTGGAAAACCGCTGTTTCCTGGGAAAAATGTGGTGCACCAATTGGATCTCATGACTGATTTGCTTGGCACACCTTCTACAGAATCCATTGCAAGGGTTAGTTATTTTATTCTAATAACTGCAGTTCTGTCATAAAAATGCTCTTAGCAGGCTGCCACAAAACTTCCCAATTTTCTTCGCTCTTACAATTCTTGTAGTAAACCATTTTCTATATTGCTACGTTTAACCGCCAAATGCTTAGTTTTATGTTAAGATTGCTTACAGGCACCATTCTAGTACTCTTTATCCCTTCAAATGATTTATTTTCTCATGAACGTGGTAGATTCGGAATGAAAAAGCAAGAAGGTACTTGAGTAGCATGCGGAAAAAGCAACCAGTTCCTTTCACACATAAGTTCCCTAATGCAGATCCCTTGGCTCTTCGCCTAGTAGAGCAACTGCTTGCATTTGACCCGAAAGATCGTCCGACAGCTGAAGAGGTAAGGCTAAGTAATTTTAATACATACCACCAACATAGTTGGATACCATACTGCATCCTTCAAAATTGCTTGGGACCACTGTACTTCCTAAATCCCTAATACTTAGGCTTGCAGGCCTTAGCTGATCCATACTTTCATGGTTTGGCAAATGTTGACCGTGAGCCATCCACTCAACCCATTTCAAAACTTGAATTTGAGTTTGAGCGAAGGAAATTGACAAAAGATGATGTTAGAGAGTTAATCTATAGGGAGGTATGAGTTTGATTTTCAAAACTTGTTACTTTCTAGCATTGTGGTTTTTTCCTCTTCACTAATGCTATAACAAATCTTGGGTTCAAACAGATTTTAGAGTATCATCCGCAGATGCTGCAGGAGTATCTCCGAGGTGGAGATCAAACTAGCTTTATGTATCCTAGGTGAGGAGGCTATTGGTTTTCTGAAATAATTAATGATTCTGCTGATTATTCAATCAGTTGAACCTCAATGCATGTGGAGGGGTTTATTGGAAAGGGGACGGCCACTCCCTGTTATGTGTTCCAGCCATTGGACTGAAACCAAAAACAAAAACAAAAACCATCTTGAGTTTATTTAGCGTACAGATAAGTCTTGAGTTTGAAATTTTTGGTGCTTGGAGTTGTTAACCTAGTTTCATCTCTTTATGTCATTTTAGTGGGGTTGATCGATTCAAGCGGCAGTTTGCACATCTTGAGGAGAACTATGGTAAAGGTGAAAGGGGCACTCCACCACTCCAAAGGCAGCATGCCTCATTGCCCAGGTGTGTTTTGGATAAGCATCTAGGAATGTAGTTTAATTCAGCTATGTCTGAAGGAGCAGATCAAATCGCTTCTAACTTGTACCTTACACACAACAGTCCATCCATCCATCCACCCACACACCCCTTCCATCCTCTTTAGCATACCAGATCTTTTTGTCTCATTTTCTTTATTCATGTAACGAGCTGGTCTAGATTGTGGGCTGCTAGCAAAGCCTAAGTTGACCTTGTGATGTTTATTAGTTCATCTTAATCACCGTCTCATCTTATTCCTCAGAGAGCGGGTTTGTGCACCCAAGGATGAGAATTCTGGCCAAAACAATGATGTGGAAAGGACTGCTGCTTCTGTTGCCTCAACTCTTGAGAGTCCTCCAGGGTCTGATGGCTCTGTAAATGCAGATGGACAAAATGGACCTAGCAAGACAAACCACAACGCTCGTAGCCTGTTGAAGAGTGCCAGCATTAGTGCTTCCAAGTGTATAGGTGTAAGACCGAAAAAAGATTTGGAGGTAATTAGCATCATTTGTACCTCATTTCCTCTTGTTTGATCATGACAAGCAATCTTGCACATAATTTGGTCATAGATCTCCATCACACTTAGAAAAAGGACACTAATTCTCTCAAAAATAAAATGTCACAAATGAAGTGGCATGCTATCTGATCCTTGTGCCTCTTGGTCATTGCAGGATTAGTTGTTGGATATCCCCTTTTTCCTTTGGAAATAATCTGATTTCTTTTTCTTTTACTTTATGTGTTTCCACAGGAGGAAGCTATTGCTGAGGTCAACGACGAGGCAGTCGACGGTTTGTCCCAAAAGGTTGAAGCTCTCCGTGCCTGATTCTTCGATCTGTAGTAAAAAAAAACAGGTGTAACTTTGTGTTCTGCCTCCTTTCCCACTATTTAGAAGAAAGGGTGCTCTGTAACAGTCCATATTCGAAGATATATAAGTTATTTCAGTTAGAAGCTAACATAATAGGACTCGTTCATTCATTTTTCCTTCATTGTGTCACCACCACAACGCAGAGGAAATTTCTCTGCTGTAAGTTGTAACTATTTCTGTTTGAAGAAGACGACATGTATTTTGTTCAATTGTTTAGTGATTGTGTGATACAATAGAAACAAGTTTTAGTTTGAAGAAAAATATGCATAATATTTTTTTATTATTGCCACAATGACAATACCTATTTTGATATCTGAATATCAATCTTTACTCGAGTACATGTACGTGTGAGCGTGGCAGCCCCTGAAAATAGGTAATGTCGTTTCTATCCTACTAGAGTATGATAGCTAGTAAGGACATTATTGACTTTTATGGTTTAGGGTGGAGGAAGAAATGGCCAAACAGCTTTTGGGTTGGGCCTTAAGGGCTTTATCGAATTCCACTTCCGGTCTTCCGACCGAGGACAATAAAACGACGACGTCCCTTGCACCGAAAAGAGAGAGAGTGAATAAAAAGGAACGACGTCGTGCGAACCGAAATTTACAAGATATCAGGACAACCAAAAAACAAAACACAAAAAGGATAAAAATTACAGAAAAACCTCTGGACAAACTGGCTGAAGCAAAGTCAGCTCAATAGCCTCTGAAACTCAGATTTGTACGAAGGAACACAATTACTGGTCATCCCAGAGTTTGCATTTTTACACACAGAATGCCATGATTTCATGAGCTACCAAAAATATCTAGCCATCCTTCATACTTATTCTTTTTGTTTTGCCCTCTACCTCTGCTTCACTTGTGGTTTTCAAAGGCAAAAATAGCCAGCTCCTTCCTACTAATCACTTCATCTGTTCATCACCACAACGTATCTTTCCTCAAACTTTCTCGTAGCACTCTGGTTCCTGATCACTGTGGTGAAGACCAGCAAGTTTTTTTGCACACACTGATATGCACGAATTCATCTACACTCACCAATAATCCCCGCATGAACAATTACCGCCGCTGAAGTGGTGAAAACGGTGAGAATCCCTTAGGATTATTGTCCTTCCCACAATCTTGGATATGTATTTAATGGCATTGTGGCAGTCTCCACAAACTCGCAAGTTTTTTATTACACGGATTGGCCTCCCAGCTGGGATTGAAAGAATTCCAAATGCCACAGCTAATTTCTCACTGTGATACTTCAGCATATGCTCTTTCTCTTCCTCTTCGACATCATGTAAAACCAACTTTGTGGAGGAAATGTATCCCTCCCGCTTCATTTTCAAATCCAACTCTTCTAAGAAGGCATATATCTTGTCCTTATCTGGGTGTATAGAGTCCCCAACTGAAAATGTATGAATCTTGTTTTGTACTTCAACCCAGCTATATCCAGGAACTTTCCTGACACCTTTATCCTTCATCTTCAATCTCATCTTACCAACTTCACCCCATCTGCCAGAAGCTGCATATAAATTTGACAAAAGAACATACATTCCTGCATTTTCAGGCTCCATCTCGAAAATTATCTGAGCAGCCTTTTCACCTAATTCGGTATTGCCGTGAATCCGGCTTGCACCAAGTAGAGCTCCCCATGTTGCAGCATCTGGTTCAAAAGGCATATCTCTCATTAAATTCTGTGCTTCCTCCAGGCGCCCAGCTCTACCCAAAAGATCAATCATGCAGGTATAGTGTTTTGAATTTGCTGTTATGCCGTAATCCTGATTCATTGAATAGAAATATTCCGTGCCCCTGTCTACAAGGCCAGTATGACTACAAGCAGATAATACACCAACCTGAAATGAAATGAAAACCAAATTAACCATTAGACATAGAGAAGAAATGCACATGAAAAGAGATTATTTACTTTGAACAGAAAATATAATTCTTTCCAGTTGCAAAACAATAAAGCCAAGAGTTTTTTTTCCTTCCAGTTTTATTATGTGTTGATCAATTGCAGCAATGCTAAACGGCTTTGAGAACCAGGGTTCTGTTAGGTTAAGCTTGTGAGAGTAATTTAAGAAGAAATAAATGCATTAATTTGCTATAGAAAAGATAAATGCGTTGAAAGTTTTGCTCCTAAATATGACCAAAAAAACTTTAATTGAATCAATAATTACCATTGTTACATCATCTGGTTTGATACCCGCTGCCTTCATTGACTCAAAAACCATCAGAGCCTTTGAGCCAAATCCATGCCTTGCATAGCCATAGATCATCGTGTTCCATGAGACAACATCCTTTTCAGCTATTCCTTGGAACACATCATATGCTTCCTCAATGCTTCCACACTTACAGTACATTACAAGGAGTGCATTCCCCACATAGCACCCAGATTCATATCCTGCTTTTGTCATTCGCCCATGCAACTGCTTCCCCAATTCCAACGCAGCGATTTCAGCACATGTGCTCAAAACACAGGTAAACGAAGACCTAGTCAACCTTTCCCCATCTCTTTTCATCTCAACAAATAGACACAAAGCCTCTTCACTATAACCATTTTGAGCATAACCAGCAATAATAGCTGCCCAAGAGATGGAATCACGCCGAGGCATGCTATCAAAGATTTTCCTGGCACTATCAATATCACCGCTCTGAGCATAGCCAGTTAAAATGGTATTCCAAGAACTGGCATTCCGAAAAGGCATTGCCTCAAATAATTTCATTGCCATGTCCATTCTCTTGCATTGTACATATCCTGCAATCATTGCATTCCATGAAACCGAATTCTTTTCTGGCATTTCATCAAACATTCTCCTCCCTTCATCCAACATTCCATTCTGCACATAACCCGAAAGCATTGATGTCCATGCAAACACATCACGAATTGGGGACTCCCCAAACAATCTCCTTGCTTCTGACATTTCCCCATGCTGCGCATAGCCTGTGATCATGGTATTCCACGAAACTTCATCCCTCACAGGCATCCGGTCAAAAAGCTGCCTAGCATGAACTAATCTCTTTTGTTTTACAAATCCACCCATCAAACAATTCCAAGAAACTGCTTCCCAATTGGCTTTCGACTCAAACAGCCTACGACCATCTTCTATCCTTCCATTCTGTACATACGCCGCAAGCAACCCATTCCATGATATCTCATTCTTATCCGGCATCCTTTCGAAAACCTTCCTCGCCTCATCAACATAGCCATTTTGGGCATAACCCGATAACATAGCGTTCCACGAAACAACATCCTTTTCAGGCATACGTTCAAATAAGGCATGAGCGGCACCAAGGTCCCTATTCCTCACATACCCACTAAGCATCACATTCCAAGAAACTAGGTCTCTCTCTGGCATTTTCTCAAACATATCCTTTGCAAGATCAAACTTGCCATTTGCCAGGTAGCCAGATATCATAGCATTATAAGATACTGGGCTCCGCCGAGGCATGACATTAAAGACGCGCAGAGCCGCTTCGCATCGGCCATTGCGCATTTGGGTGGTAATGTCCTTGTTCAATTTGACAATTTCAGAGTCAGAGGCGTTTGATAACTTATTCATGGATCTGCGTTTCTGGGTTAGTGTTTTCTTTGATGGGATTGGGTTTGGGCAAGTCGGATTTCCAGTTTGGTGCTTGATGTTGCTGGGTTGCTGGGTTTCGAGTGAGCGTAAGCAGAAGCTGCTGCTGTGTAACTGTCTGAAACGGTAACTCCCGCGCATTGTTTTCCCTCAAATTTTGCTTCTCCTCCTCAGCAGAATGCAACACGCCAAAGCTCAATTTGATTGGATTTGCCCACAAATTATGGGTCCTTGGTGATTTGGGCTTCCTCTTTAATTGTGTTGTTAGTTGGTTTGCCTTCCCTTCTAAGATTCTATTTGGTCCACTAATAATAACTTGTAAGTTGTAAGCCTACGTGCTGTGCTACGGTGCTACAACAAAACCATGAATCACCAACCTTGATGAAAATGGCATTCAATTTAAAACATAAATAATAATAAATATAATTAAATAAGGTTAAGATATTACTTAATTACAAATATTAAACTGAACAAACTAAAATATAAAGTCCACAAAATATTTTTAATTAATTAATTATAATTTATTAAGTAATTTATGAAATTAGTAAAATATTTAAATACTAATTATTCACTAAATAAATAATCATTCAAATATAATTAATAATTAAAGTAATTAAAAAAGGCTAAGATATTACTTAATTACAAAAAAGAAAACCATGTTGTGCAGTATAGCCGCCCGGCTATACTCTTTAAATATTAATATTTTAGAAGTATAGCCGCGCGGCTATACTAGTTTAATATTAATATATTTTAACAGTATAGCCTCTCGGCTATACCTTTAAAATATTCGTGTATATATTTAAAGAGTACAGCCGCGCAGCTATACTCTTTAAATATTAATATATTTTAAAAGTATAACAGCTATATTTTTAAAATATTCGAATAGTATAGCCGCGCGGCTATACTATTTAAATATTAATATATATTCAAATGATCTAACAAAAGATTCTATAGAAGTTATAACCTTGATGGATGCATTTACTACAATGCTACAAATTCCACCAAATATGTTATTCCGCTTCACTCCCGCAACAAAAGGTGCCATTTCCTCATCTTTGCGTGCAATCTATGGGTAGAGAAACACAAATAAAATGTAAGGTTCATTTTCAAGAAAATATGGCACTCAGAAAAAGTGGTTCTTAAGGAATTAATTCCTTTTTAAAAACAGTAGGGTATATTCATTTCTGTGTTTAGTATCTCCCTCCAAATCAAGAGAGAAAAGTTACAAAAAAGCAGTAGTGTATAGTGTTTCCAATCAGCTAAAGCAGTAGTGTGGTTTAAATAATGAAATCATCTGGTTCTTCCGCATCCTGGTCTTCCATGTATTCCCTATTTGTCATTTCTTGTTTAAACCACAATTTTCAGTCCTATGATGTTATTCTTGTCGCAAGACAATTCTAACAGGTATCGTTCTCAAACTAGATTGTATTTGTGAACATCTCACATACCTGCATATGGAAAATTGTCTCCAATTGCATCTCAACGCGTAAAACCTTGAGGCAGTCAATTGCCAATTTTCTATACTCATCTGCAAATGATGCTAGATCCCTGGATGCAGCACTAGTTGTTCGTTGATGACGATTCTTGCCACTCTCTTCTACTTGATTTGGAGCTTTGAAGCTTGTCTGCCCAAGCCTATGTAATGCATAAAATTGTGCTCCATTTAAGCAATCATAAATAAATTGCTACTGAAAAGATTTAAAAGCCAACTCTTCAATGAAATATGAAACAAATGTAGGATGCCAAACTGAATAAAAATATCAAAATGATCTTGTGTTGAGGTTGAGACTTGTGCAAATTGAAAACGAATGGGATCAATAAGCAAATAAGGGGTAGTATTTAATGAATAATTAGTATTTAAGCTATAACACTCATCCTTGATCGAAAAAAAAAAATCTAGCACTCGTCACTTCATAAGTTGATAATCGTTGCAACGGCCTTATAGTTCAAGTAGTTAAGAGTATTTATCATTGTTCTAATATCACTTATGTAAAATAAATAAATTAAAAATAAAATAAAAAACTTGTTGGTCGGTTGGCATGTTGCCAAGAATAAAATTCTTTGGGAGTGGGACCTACTGCTACACATCACATAGTGGATTGAAACTTTGAGTGGTGTGGGTAGTTTTATCATGGCAAGCGTGTTCGTTTTGGGGCTGCCATCAAATATAAATATATATAAATATATATATATATATATATATATATATATTTATATGTATAATTGATTTGAAAAGCAGTTTGCTTATCCTGACTACAAAAATTTGATGCATAAATATTCCTAGTGTTGAGTAATACACGTACGATGGCATTGATAATTCAATTCCCTCGAAGTCAAAGTCTGTCAACCACTTTATAGATTTAATAACTCGAGATGTGTATCATTTTGAGAGAGCCAAATCATATTTCTTTCTAGTATAAAGTTAATTGGAAGCTGACTTCATACCGAGACCATGATCCACTTACAGAAAGAAATTGCATCTAAACGCAGTTTGCCAATGTTGACCAAGAAAACTTATGCATCCCAGCCCAGTGTGGCAGCATGCAGCATGCAGCAGAGAATTAGAAATAAACATGACGCCTAATAGGTAATTAATTAATGATCATTTCTCTCTCCAAGAAATGCAAACTGATTTGGATTTACAGAAAATGCGAAACGGTTTAGGTTTTAGGAGCATCTTATAGTAGGGACGGTCCAAAATCATTATGTTAATTTAGAAATTCAAGTTTATTTTCATTATTCAAACGCACTCGTACTGTAATGGAAAAACTATTATCTACTACAAAATACCATGACAAAGCTCATAAGTAGCCGCAATGAGGGAGAATTATTATTTTGTTCAAAACTGGTAGCTTAAATAATTAATAAATTAATTTAGAAAACTCAACCAACCCCACCACCACACATACAGATTCCTTTAGCACTTTGCCCTGATGGCCTATCCCAATCAAATGGTTATCAAATATCAATTTGCATATGTAATGAGTTGGTTTTGGTCCTCCTTGTCTTCATTCTTGCCATTTTTATTGGAGAAAAAGAAGTTTATGTTAGCTAGCTCACCTTTAGTTGGTGAAAGGGGGCTGGCTGACTGAGCAAGTAATTAATTTATACATTTTCCTAAAGATTTCTTACTCTTGCCATCTCTCGATCTTCGCCACATGTTTGCAGTGGTCTAAACAAGTCCAATCATATTGATCTCATGGAAACTACAACGAATTGTGCTGTTCCTGATATGCAAAGATACTACTGAGTTAGTCCAAGTTTGTCTTCAATAAAAAGCTCACACCAACCCACCCATACTTTGAGACCCCAGCAGTTTGCATATATTAAGAATCAAATATTGGTGAAGGAAGTGACAACATGGTTGATTAGAAGATGACAAATCCCACAATTAATATTTAAGACTAGACTCATGGTATAATGAGAGAGAGAGAGAGAGATACCATATTAGTCGGCTCCTCTTCTTGATAGATAAAGGTTTTCGACACATAATTATGAACTATAGCAGCCAAGCTTTCAAACAAATTTCTACCTTTTGAAAACTCATTTTGACATGTTCATTGTCTGCTGCCTCTCCTCACCTACCCATCTAGCGTCACAAAATCTGTCTCTACATAAATTTATTAGTATATGTCAATGTTAATCAATAAAAAATTAAGTACCCCAATAGAAGTTAGGCAAGTATATAAAAGGGGGGGCTTGCATGAAAGTTTGGTAAACTCAATTGGGGCATGCAATATACAGAGTGACTGCCAAGGCTGCTCTTGAGGTTCTAGTTATGGAGGGTTTAATCCAGCATTATGGGTTATTTGTGGTAATGCTAATGATACTTTCTGGGGCTTTACCATCTGGTTTTTCGCAAACAACTCGACGCTTTCAATTTAATGTAAGCTGGAGTAAGGAGTGTCAAAGTTTGTCTCTCTTGCATTCTGTGATCACCAAAAGAAATCAAAGTATGAAATTGAAAGCTTGAATTGTGGTTTGGTTTTCAGGTTGAGTGGAAGAATGTAACCCGTTTGTGCAGCACAAAGCCACTTCTAACAGTGAATGGAGAGTATCCTGGGCCAACCATTACTGTCCATGAAGGTGATCATGTTGAAATTAAGGTGACTAATCACATTGCAGACAACACCACCATCCACTGGTGAGTTTGATTACAATAAATACTAATTGTGAATCTGTGATTGTATTGGTATTGGACACTAATTTTGTTAATTAAGAAACAACTGATTTGTTGCTAATTATGACAGGCATGGTATAAGGCAACTAAGAACAGGATGGGCAGACGGTCCAGCTTATATCACACAATGTCCCATAAGAGGTGGCAAGTCCTACACCTACAAGTTCACTGTACAATACCAAAGAGGCACTCTTTGGTGGCATGCGCATTATGCTTGGCAACGAGCTTCTGTTTATGGCGCCTTTATCATCCATCCGCGGATGCCGTTTCCATTTTCAGCTCCAATTCAAGATGAATTCCCCATTATATTTGGTAATAACATCAAAACGCTTCATTGTTTGAACCATACATCTTTGTTTTCTGATTTTCTATTGGTAATTCTGATCATGAAAGCTCTGTTCTCACTCTCACCTCTGTATCTTGAATTGTTCACATGTTTGATTGCAGGTGAATGGTGGAATGGAGATGTAGATGAAGTGGAAAATGAAATGGTGAAGTATGGAGGTGGGCCTAATAGTTCAGATGCTTATACCATAAACGGTTTGCCAGGACCATTCTATCCTTGCTCCAACAAAGGTATCCAAGAATTAATCCTCCGCCACTTTTTTTTCTCTTTTCTACATAATTGCACTTTACAATTATGCAGCACATTCCATAGTTCTAACTAAATTTCCAACTATAAGAGACAAAAATCTTCAATATTGTCTGTAATTCATCAAAACTAATTGTTCTAATTAGTACATGATTGATTTTGCAGATACCTTCATCAAAACTGTGGAACATGGGAAAACTTACCTGCTTAGAATCATCAATGCAGCACTCAATGATGAGCTTTTCTTCGCTGTGGCTAACCACACATTAACGGTTGTGGAGATTGATGCAGTGTACACCAAACCATTCGCAACCACAGCCATTATGGTAGCTCCTGGTCAAACTACCAATGTTCTGCTCACTGCAAATCAAGTTCCCGACTCCTCCGGCACGTTTCTAATGGCAGCCTGGCCTTATCTCACTTCCGTTTTTCCTTTCGATAATTCTACCACAGCAGGCTTCTTGCGTTACAAAAACACAGTGACTGAAAACATTAAGCATCCGCAGAAGATGCCTAGTACTTTTGAACCAAACAAATACAACCTTCCTAAAATGGAAGACACCAAGTTTGTGACTAAATTTTCTGACAAGCTCAGAAGCCTGGCATCCCCTCAGTATCCATGCACTGTGCCTAAAACTATCGACAAGCGAGTTGTGACAGTTGTAAGCCTTAACCTTCAAGACTGTCCGGCTAACAAAACCTGCAAGGGGTATGAAGGCAAGAGATTCTTTGCTTCAATGAACAACCAGTCCTTTGTCCGTCCCTCCTTGTCAATATTGGAATCTTATTACAACAAACTCCGAAACAATGAGTACTCCACTGATTTCCCTGAAAAGCCTTTAAAGCCATTTGATTATACAGGGGTGGATCCAGTATCAGAGAACATGAACACTCAATTCGGTACAAAAATTTTGGAAGTCCCGTATGGCACAAATTTAGAAATTGTGCTGCAGGGTACAAGTTTTCTTAATGTGGAGAACCATCCAATTCATGTCCATGGCCACAACTTCTTCATAGTTGGAAGGGGGTTTGGGAACTTCAATGTTGCCAAGGATCCAGCAAAATACAATATAGTTGACCCTCCAGAAAGAAACACAGTGGCAGTTCCAACTGGAGGATGGGCTGCAATTCGATTCAAGGCCGACAACCCGGGAGTATGGTTCATTCATTGTCATCTTGAAGAGCATACTTCCTGGGGTCTTGCCTCAGGCTTCATTGTCCAAAATGGTCCAAGAGCATCTCAGTGTGTGCTTCCTCCCCCTAAAGATCTTCCCTCATGTTGAGGTGTTTGCAGAGACAACTCAAAGTGTTAACAAAACTTTGTCACACCAGTCTGTAGGCTGGAGCCATACTTTTCCTAGTGTTTGCAAAGCTTTAGGTGAGCATATGCTTTGTACTTTTTTTTTTCTTTTTTGGTGAATATAAATATAAATATATAGGTTTTGTACTCTCTTTTTTTCCGTATAATATACAGTTTTTGTACTCTTGGGTGTTATGGATCAGAAACATGTACTGAAATGAATTGCAAAAATCTGGATATTGCTCTAGTAGAATTTCTGTTGAGACTTGAGAATGGCTCTCAAGCTCTTAAGCACTACATGCTTTTGGGGGGTTACAGTCTAGCTAGAGCTTATTAATGGAGCCTTTCTATCTCTGCCTCTGTGTGTGTGGTGTGGGTGGGTGAAGGTAAGGTAATCAAAGGAAATGTATGGAACATGTTCAACAAAGTAATCAATCACGATCAAAGAATGATGTCCTGCTCATGATTATGCAATTGAAAAACCGGATGTATGTATACATACATATACATATACATATATGCTTTTTAGGATCTCAAAGTAAAGCAGCCAAGGAAAAAGGACAGTCCCCCAGTCCCCTCCCCTGGATGGTCTTGAATCCTTGATTAACAAAAGAGGGTGATGTGCTTGCCCATACAAACAGAACAGGAATCAGGATCGACTTTTTTTGGTCTTTTTGTTTCAATAAGAAAGAATACCAAATGGTTGCATAACTTAGAATAATTATAAGATGATAAAGTGATCTTTAACATATTTCTTAAAGGAAGTCCGTTGTGGTATAAAATAAATCTTTAATTCCTCTCTTTTCAAAGCCCTTTCCCTTCAATAATTACAATAACAATAGAAATAGTAATTTCATTTATAAACGACAAGTAAGATATCACAAAAAAGAAAGAAGCAGCAGCTTTCAAAATATAAAAGACAGAGAGAAAGAGAAGCTTTTACATACTCGTGCAACTCGTATTGCGCGTTGCGCCTGCGATACATGTTCAAGCAATGGCGGATTCAGGATTCTTACGCCATAGGTTCATTGTGTAAAAATTTGAAAATTGTTTTTTAGACGAAATTACATTGTAACATTAAAGCAATAGCACTTTCATTCCTAATCAACTAATCAAAACACAACCCTAATCAATTAATCAAAACACAAAACCCTAATCAAATATTTAAAAAAAAACAACCTAAACAGGTTTTAGTCACAATGCTTTTAGTCATCAGTGACTGAGTGAGAGATGAAGATTTCTTTCTAAACAGATTTTCCTTGTTCTTTGGTGGTCTTCCCTTATTACTCTGCAAATTATTTGTAAATAAAAGAGTCAAATACTCAGTTTGCCAGCAAAACCGTAAACATATCTTAGAGATAGAAAGAAAGAGTGGACCTTGGATGTTGGTGGGCAAGCGCTGTTTCTGGTCTTGAAGAACAGCCATTTGGCTCTCTGACTTTGTGGTTATGGAGGAGAGGGAATGTGAAAGTAAATTGCTAGGTTCTGGGGATGGTGAGGCTGCTGGAGTAGGGTAAAGGAGAGGCGACAGCGTGAGAGTTTTCTTTAAAGTCAGAAAAAAAAAATCTATAAAAAAATAAAAAAACCGCCCAGACCCGCCTAGACCGCCTAGGCGGAAATTTTTTTTATTTTTTTCCCGATGATTCAATCGCGTATAATTTGTGGTGATACACTTGAATTGGCGTAATTGTTTATAGTTGGTGCCAGGGACGGACCCACAGTGGGGTCAATGGGGTCAAACGACCCTATGGACTCTATGAACACAAGGTAGAAGGTCCCCTTCACCCCCTTGTGTGACCCCATGAATGGATTGAAGGAGGAGGTCCAGGTCTGTGAGGAAGAAGAAGCTGAACAGCGCTTCTGTTTTTATCAAAATCGTGCTGGCCAAAACGGCATCGTTTTGGCCCAGCTTAAATGTTTTTTTTAAGCTCTTCTAAACGAGTAAATTTAGGCCGACTGATTTGACATTCTTCACCCTTCTCAATAATAGGCCTCTCTCAAAATCTAATTCCGATTCTCCTTCTTTTTTTATATTACTTTTCGTGGGAGGATTATATTATATTATTTATTTCCTGTCTTTCCTTCTATTTGGAGCTCCAAAAAAAGAAAGAGTTACAGTCCATTGCCGACGACATAGCCCGTTACTCATCCTTTCTTTAAAAATAAAAAAAAAAACACTTGCCTCAATCACAATTTACAACGAAGAATAAAAAGGAAAAATCAAGGATATAAGCCATTGATAATAAATAAAAAGGAGAACCTATTTAAGCACTTCTCACGCATGATATTGGGAATTACATCTGACCAGTTATATATTTGTACCCTTTTCCAATTTTAGTAATACGAGGATGGTATTTCTTTTATTTATTTGATGAAGTATGTAATTGGTTGTTGTCAATTATAACGATATGGACATCACCTTGTTTATCAATTTATTAACGCAAACATATATGACACATGATATGAATTAACCAACAACAACAGCAACAATAATAATAAAAAACCGGAATCATCATTCAACAAAAGCTGAAAGAAGTTTTTGAGTTGGGCCAAAACGGAGTCGTTTTGACATGAATTACCCTATGAGATAAGATTCCTGGGTCCGTCCCTGGTTGGTGCTCTTCCTTTTGAAATATGAAGCGGACAAGTATGGGACAATTGTTAGAGTTGGCCTCCGTCTTCCCCAACATAGATTCTACAGGGACTACGTTTCCTGCTAGAGGAAATACCCCATTCTCAGTGTGCAATACCGCCAACAGTTTTTACCAGAGAAATTATTCCAGTAGTTTCGCGGTCATTCCGGCAAGAAGTGCAGTGAGACATCATGCCCAACTTGCTTGGAAAAGGCTCTCCGATAGATTTTCTTTTAATGGTGGTGGATTTTCAGGTATAAGTTAACTAATATTGCTCAAGCTTTCAGCTTGGCTGTAACCGGCTCTAATCTCATACTTGCTGGTATTTTTGCCATCAGCTAGCATGGGAGCAGAGGTCTTTTTCAGAAACAGACTACCACCCATTCCAAGAGCCTTACTGTTTTTACGGCATACCCTTTTCCTTTGAGTCTCTGAACTGATCCGGTATTTTAATAAGTATGAGGTTTAGTATCAGCTATCAAGACTTGGACATACGCAGAAGAAGATAAACAGTTAGCTAATTACACAACAATTTGGCAAATGAATTGCAAAGTGGATACGTAGAAGTTAGAACCAACCAACCTGGAAATGAACCAACTAATGAAAGCACAGCAAAGAAAGATAACTTGAAAAGTTCCAAGTGTGAGAAGTCTTTTGTTCACTTTCTGCAGGGCAACAATGACTCTTGTGCTTTATGTCTAAAGTCGATTCCACTGCGTTAAAATAAATACCTAGGCTTCGAACTTCTCGCTTTCCTAAGGCTTGGAGAACAGTCAAAGATAATGGAATCGTTACTTTCGTCTTTCCAAGCAGTGGCGGAAGCCAGGATTTCACATTAAGTGAATTCATAAACCTCTTTCTCTTCATAATTATCATGAATTTCGTATTTTAAATTGGTTAAATACTAATATCATCATCTACATTATTAAAGACTTCAAAAGCTTTAAACAAAAGAAGAAGAGAAAGAAAGGTTAAAACTTTAGGAGTTTTTAGTGCAAATATCATAACCTAACCTAGAAGATTTAAGGAGATGAGTAAAAGAGAGACCAAGAAATTTTATAGTTAATTTGTAGACAAAAAAAAACCTAATATATTATTTTATTATAAGATAAATATCCTAAAACTAATATAATATATTATAATATTATATATCATATATAATGTACATATAAAAATAAAAAAATTGGAGTGGGGGCCTGGGACCACACTGGTCCCATGCTGGCTCCACCACTGTTTCCAAGGTTCTCAATGTCGTCTAGGTAATAACAAATTATTAGTGGGTGGCACCGTGGCAACCAGTTGATGAATTACATTAGTGAAAGGGGCAAGGGAATGAAAGAAAAAAGTTACACACAAATAAACAAAACCGATGAATTTTCTATTAGCCTATGAGTTATTTAAGCATGTTTGATTTGTTTGCTAGACTTGGGAACCCAAATGCTTTCTTGACTTTAGGGTTGTGAACGTTATTTACACGTGAGACACATAGACGTCTAAGCCTCGTAAAGCAATTTTATTTTATTTTATATACACACATCCGGTAGCGTAAATAAAGGTGGATTCACTTTGATACAAGCGAAGAGATTCACTATTATATGGACAACTGAACTAACTCATGTTTGCAAATTGCAATCTCGTAAAGCAAAATTAATTTCCCTATGAATGATTTGTTCATGATACTATTTTGCTAATCGTCACCAACTTTATCCACATTGTATAGATACTGGCACAAATAGCACAGTGCTAAAGTTGGATCTGCAATTATAAACAGCATTCGACCAAACAAAATTTAAAAAAAAACTAGCAAACAGCCAAACCAGTCCCAACCCCACCCTTCCTTTTTTTATCACTTTCATCCGCTCCTACACACACCCACCAGTACATTTATTACTTTTCTTTCATTTATATCACCCTCCTCCTCAAGTGCCTCCAACTCCCCTTCCCCCACACACACCATTATTGTTTGTACAGAAAAAGAAAACCCAAAAACCAATTAGTACAAACCCACAAGGCTGAAGGCCTGTCCTCTCTTCCAATGTCCCCAGCAAACCCACCACTATTCACCATCTTCTGCTTCATCTTCACTCTCTTCCCTGCCTTCCCGGGTTCACCCATACCCGACCCGGCCCCAGTCCAGTCGTCATTCCTCCCAACCCGAACTCCATATCCCCCTGCTGCTACAATCCCTGCATTCCCAGAACAATCTGACATAGCCGGGTGCCCGCTCCACCTCCCAAATGAGCTCTTTCACGGCATAAAGTCCGCATGCTCCGCCACAAAAGGCGACTCCTCAGGGAAGCTGCAGCACAGCAGGTGCTGCCCTGTGCTTGCGGCGTGGCTTTATGATGCCTACTCTGCCACCGCCCTCGGCAGAGGCGGCAGAGTGGGCCCAGCAGCGGCGGGTCACAGCAACACCACTTATGACCCGCCACTGCTGCCAGATGACTCAGAAACTTGCGTTCAGGACTTGGGTGAGGCGCTGAAAACCAGAGGAATAGAACTGATCAAGCCAAATGAGACGTGTGATGTGGTGTATTGTTATTGTGGGATAAGATTGCACCCTTTGAGTTGTCCTGAGGCATTTTCAGTGAACCAAAGGGGGAAACTTGTTGGGGATGCGAGCGTGAAGCGGTTGGAGAGAAATTGCTTGAGCAGCAGTGGATTTCCGGGTCTTGGTGGCTGCTCCAAATGCTTAAAAAGCCTCTACCTTGTAAGTAAATCCTTTCTTCTTTCTAATTGCAAAGTTTCTATCTTTGTTTGAATTTTTTTTATAATTATAGTTGTAATGTAAGTAAATCCATCACTTTTTATTTATTTATTTTGATTTCCACAAATTGAAGAAGAAGAAGAAGAATCTGATAAGGGTTTCTTCTAGGTCTTCTTCCAAAGTTCCATGCTTGCTAATTAGGAAAGTGCTTATGCTTATTTTACTTTCTTTGCTAAAACTTGTACTATAACCCTAGACGCGCCATGAGAGCAAGTGTATTACATTTACATGCTAGATATATATAACAAATATAGAGTGTCAGTACTATTACTATTAAATTAGCACAACAAGAAAGAAATGACTGGTGAAGTGAGCGAGTATATTTATTACTTTCTGACATGTTGTTGGTTGGAATGGAGATTAGTTAGGTTCTTTTATTCATTTGGAATATTGATCAGTCTTCAAGGCTCTATGACTCTTCTTCAAGGCTCTAGTATATGTTTGCTAGCATGAATTTGATTTGATATTGCACCTACTAGTTAGTGCATTAAACTCCATGCACCAAACCCTTGTTTGCCCAATCAATGAGATGACCATCTCTTTCATTTGCTTCTTCTAAAATTCTAATTGGGACATTGATGTTATGCAGCTTAACAAGAAGAAGACTTTCAATTCAAGCAAAATAGAGGACAGGACCACCAAAATGCACAACAAAGATTGTCAGCTGATGGGTCTCACATGGCTACTTGCTAAGAATCGAACGGCTTACATCCACACAGTTACATCTGTGTTCCGGGCCATCATGGTAAGCACCGATGGCTCCGATCCTCAATCGTGCACCCTCAACAGTGATGGAATGCCTTTAGCCGTCGATTCTTCTGAAATTTCTGATAATTCCTCATCCAGTATCCTTGCAGCTTCCATCTCTCTCTGCGTCATGTCACTTTCTTTGTTGTTTGTGCAGCTTACACTACGCTCCATCCAAAGTTAGTTCAGGGCTAAGCAGGTTGCTGTTCAAAAATTTATGAACCGTGGTCCATGAGATTTGTGTATTCTTTTGTACTCTGTAACTGTTCTACGTTTTATGACATGACCAATTGCTTGCCCCATGCATTGGATACTTGATGTGCTCTGCTAAAATTTGAAGTTTTTTACTGTCATTCTCCAAAAATAGAGGATTGGATTTTTGCCCAAAAACATCTCACGTGGGCTCTGCTAACATGTCTCAAAGGACTGCTGTTTTGTTTTGAAGAGACAAATTATGAGTGCTGCATATAACTTGTTTGGTGGCATTATTTTGTGACAGTTGTGTTCTTCACGGGAAATTTATGAAATGTCAACATCTCCCAACAAGGGGCCTTTTATCTTCTATGGTTTGTCTATGCAGCAGCACAAGGGTAAGGATTTGAGCCAGCCAGCAGTGTGGAGCTTGAGACATTATATTATTGCATACAAAACGCCAAAATTCCATTCTCTCCCCTATCACTCTAATTCCCAAAATGAGTTTGGTCGTATATAATATATGTATGTATACATACATATATACTATATGTATATATACATACATATATAATATATGTATATATAACATATATGTGTATATACATGTATATATGTATATTATAATAATATACGTGTGTATATGTATATGTATATTACATATATTATATATATATATATGTGTATGTATATATACATATATACGTATATTATATATATGTGTATATACATGTATATATGTACATTATAGTATATGTGTATGTAAGTATAATATAATATAATAATAATAGTAATATATGTTATTAGTATTACAATATAATATATGCATCTTATACATTGGTGAGCATGAAACTAGTTAATTCTCCCTTTTCAGATGGTTTAGTAGTCCCCTCCTAAGGAGGTGTTTTTGGTGGGCCCCGTATTAGCAATCTCATCTAAGACTAGGATTAGATGAAACAAATATAGTACTAAATTTAGTCAAAGTTAGGCCATGCCAAGTCTGTGTAACAAACGACCATTCGGTAAATAAACTTGGCCAAACTATTTCACTTGGTTTTGTTATTTTCAAACGATCCATTTACATGGTGGGTTGGGCTTGGCTGGAGGTAAGGTCCTATGCTTTGAATTCTCACACACGCCTAGCACAACCAAGGACCATTTTAGCCTTCGACATGGGCCAATAAGTGTTATGTCAAGCCTTATATCTTGCGACCTTGTCTAGTTCCAATGACAATCAAAACCTTGAATTGTTATTCATTTCCAAACCTTAAAAATGAAAATCGATCGTGCATCGCACTACCTCCCTTCTGTTATAGTGGTTTATAAGATAAGTGTAAAATTCCCACTGGCCAAGTATATTACACTACGTGCCTGACTATTTTGTCAATTAATATTTTATTCTTTTGTAATAAAAAAAATATTGTATCACATTTATTTGATCGGTGTCTAGCGATACTAGAAGAAATTGAATTTGAGACTTTCGTGCATGAAATGCTCATAACTACTTAAATTAAATTGAATTTGAGACTTCGGTGCATGAAATGCTTGTAACTACTTAAATTAAAGCTTATAAAATTGACAGTGCAAATTAGCGGTCCTACAAAATCTAGAATTTAGGCCATCTTCAGTCATGGGCTTTATCCCAAATATAGTCCTAAAATAATGCAAAACTCATCTCCAGTCATGGGCTAAACAAAACTTTGGCCAAATTGGCCCTTTAGCCCTTCAACCGGGCCACATTTAGCATAGCTTTGGCCTAGGACAAATTTTTTGTGGGCCCCATGTATGTGCTTTTCATGTTGCACATTGAAATCCATCCATTTTTTTGTGAGCCACATGTTTATCAAAATAATAAAATATGACTGACCTAAAATATAGCCCTGCATGGCTGGAGATAGAAAATTTTAGCCCTACACTATTCTTTAAAAAATTAATATTTTGGATAACTAAATTTTTAGTCATGGACTACATTTAGCCCTATAACTAGAGATGGCCTTAAGGGTTTACTATAAAAAAAGTTCGTAGTCCAAGGCATATTTTCACCTTGGCTGATTTGGCCTGCCTGCCTGCCTAAATTAGACCGACGCCCTTGTATATGTCAATATGCCACTGTCTGACATGCTCCTATTGGTATGTCAGAATCTGTTGGGCCCTGTTGGCAGAAGAACTGGGGGCCCATTTTCTACTTTTCCAGTATTAAACTCACGCCATTGTATTTCAAACTGCCCCATCATCTTCTAAAACATTGTCTAAAACATTTTTGTAGAAAATCTTTCTGGTCATTGCTGACGGGAAATTTTCATTACCTATTTCAGCAACCCTCCAGAATTTACAAAAGACAAAAATACACCCAGTTGGAGAGACAAAGAAGGCTGTGCTGTGGTGCAGCACGGCTCATATTTACAATCTGTACCCTTCTCAAAAACCCACTGATTTTTCCCGTGGGCTCCATAAGAGCTGTTTGTCCTGACCTGAGTTCATGTTTATCTTGAGGTTGCATGAGGGGTGTCTGAAACTCCCTACTCTAATACATGTGTATGGTGGTGGGTTGTAACGGACGGTGATGGTTCGGCCATCTGGATGGTCTGAAACAAGGAAATGGTGGTTTCACATCTTGAGTGTCTGAACACGTGTTGCTTTCTGCTTCACGATGCTTTTTGATGGCCTATGCATGTGCCATAGATTACACATACTCCAAGATGGCCCATTTCACTTTTACCATCCTATATAAACCCTACCCCTCCTCGGCCCTCTGCGCACCACAGCAAGTCTTGCTTAGCGCTTTTTCGCTTCTTCTTCCACTTTACTCTCTCTTCCTTCCTTCCTTCCTCATGGCTGCCTCCGTTGATCCTCTCGTTGTTGGGCGAGTGATCGGAGATGTGGTGGACATGTTTGTCCCAACTGTGAACATGTCTGTCTACTTTGGGTCCAAGCATGTCACCAATGGCTGCGATATCAAACCTTCCATGGCCATCAACCCCCCCAAGATCACAGTCTCTGGTCAGCCCGGCGAGCTCTACACTCTGGTCTCTCATCTCTTTAACCCTTTGTGTTTTTGTTCGTATTTGATTAATTGTATATATGTATGTGGCTGCGAGAGCCGTTAGATCAACTTGATCCTTTTGCATGCATGACATGAGAGAGAGAGAGTTTTTAAATGTTCAATTTCTATATGTCTTAAACACCTTTGTTGTTTGTTCATGCAGGTGATGACTGACCCCGATGCTCCGAGCCCGAGTGAGCCGAGCATGAGGGAGTGGGTCCATTGGTCAGCTTTCTTCTTCTCTTTGCATGGATTATGTTTTGCTTAATTTTCATTGATCTCACTACTTTCCTTCCATCTCTTTAATGGCGTTGTCAAAAACTTCATGCACATTATTGTTCGTGGTTTCAGGATCGTGGCTGATATCCCTGGAGGAACAAGCCCTGTTAGAGGTAAAATCTTTACTTTGTTGTTACAGCTTTGCATGCATGCCGTAACAAGGGTTCTTCATATAATGCCCATAACAAATTTACATAAATCTAAACAAAATTTATGTTTTTAACGATAATATTATATCAAACAAGTTTTTAGTCATGATTAAACCCGTTTGTGCTGAAAAGTCGTGCAGAGGTATTATTCCATTCTTCACAGTCTACACAGGCGTCAAAGAAAGAATCTCTGGCGAAAGGCTCATTTCCAGGCAAAATAAGAAACATGCATGTCTTTGGCTTCGAACGTTTTCAGATTGTTACACAAAATCCATCAAAATCTTCAGGCTTACATCACATCATTGATGTCCCCTCCATATTCTCGAAAAACATGCATCTACTCCTATACCTCTTAAGCATCTGTCACTAATAGCCGCAAAATTGTCCAAATTTGGAGTAATTTTTGGGTGTTCCCGGTACACCACGTGGCTGGTGTACCATCCACTAGGTGTAGGACATGTGGAATGTTTCCAATGCAGCCCGCCCATGTGTCATAAAAAATAATGCAATAAATTAGAAAGTAATTCCAAATGTCCTAGGTCTATTGGATGGTACACCAGCCACGTGGTGTACCCGGTACATTTAAAAATTTCTCCCAAATTTGGTACTACAATTTTGCGTAACCACGTGTCCAGCAGCAGCATGCCTCCTTTCCAATTTCTCTACCTTATTTGTATTTACTTCAAAATTAGTATTTTTATTTTAATTAAAATCGTTTTCTTTCATTCAAAAATAAATATCGAATAAATTAGTTTAAAATTTCTTCCTACATGGTGTTGTCGTCCTTGCATAGCAAAGACGACACGTGCTTAATCCCAGGAACACCTTCCCACTTACTGACACGTATGTGCCACTTGTCAAGGTTACCTTGTCGAAGTGGTAGTAACCGCTTACCACGTCGGTTACACGTGGCACGATGTCTGTGTTTCTGGGCAGTGCAAGTATAAGCACACGAATAAGGACTTCAACGCCAAATTCTTTAAGTTTGAGCTATTTTGGGTGAATAATGAATATATAGCAACAATAATAAATAATATTAATTGGAGCTAGATACTAATTATTAATTAATTGTTGCAGGGAAAGAGATACTGGCGTACGTGGGTCCGAGGCCACCAGTGGGAATTCACCGCTACATTCTGGTGCTGTTTCAGCAGAAGGGTCCGATGGGGCTGGTGGAGCAGCCATCCTCTCGTGCCCACTTCAACACTAGGTTTTTCGCTGCGCAGCTCGACCTTGGACTGCCTGTTTCCACCGTCTACTTCAACTCCCAGAAGGAGCCAGCAAACAGGAGGCGCTGATCAGCTAGCTCAGCGTTAATTCCCATATAATCAATCATATCATACAACTGGAGATATCAAGTGGTGATGATGTCTGAAGTGATCAGAATCAAGGAATAAGAAGTTCATGAGATATCATTAGTGCAAGAGTTTAATGAATAAATAAGGATGAGAGTCTACCCTGTTAATGTGTCTTTAATTAAGTTTTTATTATAGATTATGAATGTTAATTGTGTGTAGCCAGCTAGGGTGGGTGTTTCTCACTCTTAATTATAAGTCTCTCTCTCCTATTTTAATTTGCCTTTAATTTCAATAGAAATAAATAAAGCCCTTCTCTTTTTAGTTTCAAAATGTCGAATATGGTTGATATGGATGCTTGCTTAAACTATAATTTTGCTTCTAACTAGCGACCAACATGAACAAAATCAACATATATAGTTAACAGATAGACATGTACCATAAACCAAAAAGATAAAAGGAAAAAGGAATTACAAATTGGCAACAGTGGAAGTACTTAGCTATGAAACTATCTATATCAGACCGCACTACACACGGACAAGTCCTTCAGCATACCAGTAAGTGAAAGAAAGGTAAAGCCTGGCGATGTTTACATGGAAAATTGAATTTATAATGTTTAGGAATACTTAGCTAGGTGTGTAATTGTCTTCTCAAGTGAAAGAGAGCTTACTAAAGGTCAAGAGACAGGTCATAAGACATAATGACTTGATACGAATTTGATGGTAAAGATTAGCGCAACGCCTATTTGAGATTCGAATTTAATGGTAAAGATAAACGCGACGTCTATTTGAGACAGATGGAAGATTTAGTGCATGCATAGACGCTTGTCAAAAATGAAGGGATGTTGCTAAATGTCTATTTGAGACGTAACGTCTATTTGAGTCAGATAGAAGCTTTAGTGCATGATGGACGCTTGTCAAAAACTAAGTGATGTTGCTAAATATTTTTATTTTCAAGTGTACTTTTTATGTTCACAAGACTAACGGAACTTAGTTTATCATAGTATTTTAGATTTCGTATGAGTCCAGTGCATGTGGTTAACATGTTCTCAAGTGTAAGAGATTACTATGTAGGTCAAGAAACATTTCATAGTTGATAATGGTTTGATTTAAATTTGATAATAAAGATAGGCGTAACGTCAGTTTAAGTCATAACCAATTGTCCATGCATAGCAAACACATATTGACTTGATTTGAATTTGATATTAAAGATGGGCATAAGGTCTACTTCATCTTTATGTTTACAAATTACAAGGAATCTATGTTAACTAGTATTCATTAAGAAAAACAAAAATAATCAATCGGTTTTTCTTGTGTCCTTCCTCGCCCAATTGCTCTCAACTCAATCAATCGGTTTGATGTCTGCTGCCTGGGGTGGGGCCACCACTTATCAGGCCTGGGCCATTCTGGGCCTGTTCGTTATCTGTATCGTATTGTTCAATGATTTGCATCAAATACTTTGGGTTGGCCGAATCGTTCCAAGCCCTGGGTTTAAGGTTAACAAAGAGACAGAGACTGGAAATTTTTGTGTATTTTTCTTTTCAAAAGTATATAAGTAGTGCAACCATATATCATATATCACTAGCTAGCTGTTTCATGAGTGAGAGAGAGAGAGAGAGAGAGAGAGAGAGAGAGAGAGAGAGAGAGAGAGAGAGAGAGAGAGAGAGAGAGAGAGAGAGATGACATACCAGATGGGGTTAACGTTGGAGAAAACGAAGGAATGAGGAGGTTGATGTCCATACAAAGCCACCGTCAAGCAAACAGTTCTTACTAATACCTCAACTTTGTTGCCTGGTTGACCTTGATCTCAGCTTATTATTAGTTTATTACCACTAAATAATTACTTTCCGATTTATGACCTAAACTTGAGATCTCTACTTACTCAATCAATGTTATAAAATGCAGAGGATTAAACTTGATTTCGATTGATCGGACCGGCGGCTATATGTATATACATGTATATATGTTTGTTTTCGTGAGTGTGCGTGGACAGGGAAAGGGTGCAGTGCAGATTCAGAATGAAGAAGCATATAAATAATAAAAATGAAGTTGAAGTTCAAGGTCGAACAGACAACGAGATAAAGATATAACCTGAAAGAAAACTGTTCACTTGACGAGGTTTAGCATGGAAATCAGTCACCGATTGATATCGGCATATGATGATATGATATATAGCTAGAAAGCTGTCAGACTTATTATGGAAACTAATTGAAGAAGAAGATTATGGTGTGGGATCGAGGAGGAAGACTCTTGTACGGTGGGATTCAATTGCTTTATATACAGCAATTGCTACTCAAAGAGATTACACCATGCGCGCATGATAGATGTAGCTAGCAAATGAAGTTACCTTACCTATCTATCAGGCATTGACCTTCAGATGCATGTGTATATGTTTGTGTCTATGCGTGAGAGTGAGAGTGAGAGAGATGAAGCAAGCAAATTAAGCTAAAAGCTAGGGATTGAGGGTAGATGGGATTCCATTCCATGCAGCATGTATATTGAACGTATGGTTAGTTAGTTATGGACACATTAATTCCTAACACATAACACACTGAGAGAGAGAGAGAGAGAGAGAGAGAGAGAGAGAGAGAGAGAGAGAGAGAGAGAGAGAGAGAGAGAGAGAGAGACTATATTAATTTGTTATGGTTAGTTAGATGGCGAAAGTTTTATATCATCTCCTACTCCTTCTCCTACCTACCTACCCTCCTTCACCACCATCATCACCAATATTAACTAATGTTAATTAATTCAAGTTTCAACCCTCCCACCCCCACACCTTTTTATTCAAATGTTGCTCTTCAATCATCATAAAAGATATATCTATATACAGTGTACTTAATTCATGGTCATGGTCTCAAGTCAAGATTGAAAATGATGGATGGTTCACGATCACGAGTCATGACAAAAAAATCATGATGAAATGCGCATAGACTCAACGACTGAATTCTGTAACAATACAAACCAGGAAGATCGTTTCCAAGCAGCAGGAAGAAGATAAAGATTTCACTTAATTTCTTCTGCAAGCTTCAATATCTCTGTTCGGTTCAGCTACAATGTTGCTTATTATTACATTATTAATTGCCTAGCTACTAGCTAGCAAGGAGGGCTAATTAATGCTGATGCAGCAGAGTGAGCTTCTGGTGTGAAGATCGAAATTCTTTCCAAGATTAGTGTACAATAAATATTGTCCATTTGATGAAATTTAAGTAATCAAGTTAATTAATGAGTAAAAAAGGCTATGAATCTTCCCATTAATGTCTGCCCTATGATTATTTTCTATCAAGCCCATCGTTTTGTAGGTCGGTCCTACTCGCATGATTAGGCTTTCCATTAACCTGGCTAGTCCGTGCTAACACTACCCTTTTCGTTTCGTTAAGAAATTGAATTTAATCTTTGTTAATACTTGATATATTTAATTACTTGTTAAGAAATTTAATTACGCTACGTACCGTGCATCTTCAGTACTGGAATTACTTGTTTATTACTTGCTTAGTTGTCATATTTCAATTGGGGTCAGATTATAACTCAAATATATATGTTGCGTCAAACTTCAAATAACCTAAAAACTAAGATCCAACTTTGGTCAATTGTTCTTCGAGGGCAACAATTTGGATAAGATGCATTTTTTATTTAATACAGATTGGCTTTTACTAGTTTCACTGTTGATCAAATATGGACCATTTTTTAAATCAAGGCCTACGGCTAAAGCTTAGCCTGAAATGCGATTGGTTGGCCCATATAATTGGGTTTCTTCTTCTTCTTCTTCTTTAGAAATAATAATAAAGTAACCAAATGTATTAAGAAACTAGAAGGCTGATGAAGCCTCAGAGACAACCAGAAGGAACAAGTTAACAGCAAAAGAAAAAAAAACAAAACATGGGGAGAAGAATAATATTGTATCATATGAAACAGAATCAAATGAAGTAATAAGAAATTAGATTGAGAGTTCGTATTCCATACATTCTTAAGAAGAAAATATATCTATTGATGAGCAAAATGAAAATATTACTAAGTTTAAATGTTGACCCAACTTGTGTGGCTATTAATTTATAGGCTTCTAGATAGCTAGTAATTCATGTTGAATGGTAGATAGAACTACTACGAACTCACACACCTCTCTATCTCTGCTTACGTACACATATAAACGGCAAACTCAGTCTGAATCACATGCATGCAAGTCGCAACAACCACCAATGCGTGATTTATATTAATTATTAAATATGAACTGATTTCTCGGCTTAATTATAATTCCCTTCCCTTGCTTGAATGCTTGGTGTTGGTGTCACTTTTCTCAGTGTGTTGAGTACTTAAGTAATTATAATATTAATGTGTTGCAGGGCTTGCAGGTAATATTGGAAAATGAAATCAGCTATAGTCATTGTCGAAATGAGTGCAGTTGATCAGACTCAAAACTTTGATGTGTCCCTTAATCCCTTAAAGCATCTTTCATTAATTTAATTAGCAAATTAAATTGTTGGCTTTTCCCACCATCACCATGCTTTTGCGTACAATCTCTTTGTCTTGTTCTCCATTGTCAACCAACATCACCGACCCTTTGACAGAAATCACACCAATTTACTCCAAATTAACCTCTGTGACTGTGATATCTTATTCAAAATTGGGTATTTTCTTTCTATGTAGGAAGGAAACTTCTCCCCTTGTCATTTTCCATTTTCCTTTTTATAATAGCACATAACTTCCGATGCATGAATAAATACTTTAGTAATTTTTCTCATTTAAGGTCAGAACAACATGTATAGCAATGGAATTGAGGTCAGAAAAAGAAAAACATAGCATCATCCATGTATGTAGTCAGATTATTAAATTTGACTTGGAATGGTGGTTTATAATTGGGTTGGTCTATACATGTGGGTGTGGGCGAAACAAGACTTGTACGCACAGGCAAAATGAAATTCGAGTCGTCCGATAAAAATACCCAATATGTGTAAGATATATCAATTTAGTTCGTTGCATGATGCATATGCTTGGGTTCGCTAAGCATCCATTCAACATATCCACCTTATCCATACATATTTTGTACTTTAACCATCAGTCCAGAAAACCTCAACCGCTTCTAATCTACATACACATTTTGTATTTTTCTTACTATATATATGGCTAGATAAGATTATTGGGAGAGTAAGAATTATATATATAGTGAAATTCCCTAATGTCTAGAGGGGGTGAATAGGCCAATTTAAAATTATAATCAATAAATAAAAATAAACTTCAGTAGCAGGATTGATATGGCTTATCAATCATGGAAACGTGCAGAGCATAAAATAAAAGAACACACAGGGAATTATTTTACGTGGTAAAACCCCACATCTGGGGAAAATCCACGGGACTTCTCGGTCTAAAACAAATCTACTATAGAACGATGATTACAATAAGTACTCACACACTTATCCTAGACACCTTCTAGATAATGTTTACCGACTTCTTCATAACTCAACTTCACACCTGATGATCTTCGACACTCCTTATATTGAACACAATACTAGTCACGATTGCTTTAAGCTCGCAGAGGAAAACCACCACCCTAGCCCCCAAAATTTTTTTAACATCTCTCCTATATTTTATAATGTAATATATACAACTTACTAATAGACCATTTGTAATTTAAATTAATGGCCCCTTTAAAAACAATTAGACATGACTAATTTTGAAAATTTTAGTTCTAACATGTGTTTTGAACACTTATATATATTTGATATACTTGTGTTTTCTATCTCGACCCCCCAGTCTTACAATTCTAGCTCCGCCCCTGTATGAATGCAATATGAATGATGAAAGGATTGGATAAATCACCAAGTAAACATGGAACACTTGATGACTTATCACAAATATATGCACAACAACTTTCTCTTGAAAATTCTATATCCTCAAAACAAAATATGTCGAAAGCTGTATCAGTCAAAAGAGAGGCACACTTCTTTTATTCAAGACTTACTCTCCCTAGTCAGACGAAAGCACAAGAGTCCACAAACACTCTTCAATTATGACTATCAAATTTTATCCAATATGGACTATAGTGAAAGACGCCAAAACAGCATACCACCAATTAATTTCTTGCCATTCGTTGAATTTTATACTCTTAGAATCCTATTATGATTTTGTCAGCTTTTGCAATCTTTAAGATAACTTCCAAACTCTTCAATTGTTATTCGTCAGCTTTTGCAATATTTAAGATAACTTCCAATCTCTTCAATTGTTATACAAGGAAACCATATATACTAAGATGAAACAATGAAACCAAATAGAATGTGATCTCCAGTCAAAGATGACAAAAATATAATTTAACTTAAATCAAAATAAGGTCCAACTAGGAATATAAACTCAAGAGATGAAATCTAATCCTATTAAAAGTAGGACTAATATAAAAGCACTTGAGTGAAAATAACTCCAACTAGGAATCCTATAATGAATGCATGATTACGTCATGATTTACCTGAAATCAAGTTCCTCATTTCAATCAAGTCTTTCTTCAAAAATCCGGGATTGAATGTGTTGCGCCAAAACTTCCAGTAAAAGATATTCACACCCTAATTCCCGACCTATGCTAGAGTCTAGGAAATGGCAATACAATTTTCATACTAACATATAGAATTTGTATTTTTCTTCAGATATATAGAATCTTAACTTAGTTTCCATCAGTCTCTCTCTCTCTCTCTCTCTCTCTCTCTAACAGTTTCGCATCATAAATTAACTCCAAAGGAGGAACATTATGGTCCATATATTGCAGTTTCTTCCTATCTACTTGCTACCAGAAGTGTATAAAAAAAGAAAGACTTGGTTTTTCTCTCATGAATAAATTGTATAAGAGTGGCATTACTGATATAAAATTATCTTATCCCTTTCATATATGATGAATAAATTAATATACCTTACCTTCAATACACTCTTTTATCAAAATGCACATTAATTTTATACGATTAGAAGATTAAAATTCAAAGCTTTTACTGCACAAGCTCAACTTATTTGGAAATATCTCTAGATAATTAGTGAAAAATTAAGAAGAAAAACATTAGCATAAACGCACCCAACTAATCATCACATTCTTTTTCTCCAGTCTCCATTTACATAAACTAACTAATTGAAACCCAAAATTCTAGTTTAGGGTTCATACTAGCATGACGAAGCTATCTATTTGAACTATTAATTTCAGCTTATCTCTAGCTCTCAGCTATGACAATATTGTTTCCCAGCAATACGTGGCAAAATAATAAAACCATAACCAAGCCTTGTACAAAATGTTTGAAGGACTAATATCAATATCCCAATGAAATTGGAAGGCCTATTGTGGGATCAAGATTGAGGTCAGGCAAAGCACTGCAGCTTGTGTTGCTTTCGGGTTCACTTGTAGAATCTAACAAGGGATCATCAGAGTGGTTATCTCCTTGAGAATTTACACTTGGCTGATAATTTGTATTAATCCTGGAGCCAAATGATTTAGTAGGGCTAAAATTGTGCCCTATCCGATGGTTATTTGGGTCAACTCCCATCTGTATTAGTTTTCTCCTTAGATGAGTGTTCCAGTAATTCTTCACTTCATTGTCAGTCCGTCCGGGCAATCTTCCAGCAATTAATGACCACCTATAATTAGTCTTATTAATTAGTCATAAATTAAGCAAGTTAATTAGGTATTAATTATGCAAACAGAAACAGGGGCGCATGCATTATGAATTTGGTTCCGTACATGCCATGCCATGGTGCAATTAATATTTCATTCAGATTCTTGCAAATGCATAAGTTCCAAATTAAAGAGAGAAAAAAATAAAAAATTTATCCTCTGATTTTCATCATATAAAAATATTCTCCTTCTATGTTTGCTCCCGGAATTTTCAGAAAAGCTACTATATCTGGTATATATACAAAAGATGCCCTGCGCACAGTACCTGTTTCCAAGAAGTGCATGGAGCTTGATGATGAGGTCCTCTTCATCCTCACCAAAGTTGCCACGTTTCAAGTCTGGCCTTAGATAATTTAGCCATCTGAGTCTGCAACTCTTTCCACACCGATGCAAGCCTGCACCATTAATTAATTTAAAAACAAGTTTTATTAAGAGCTTATAATAATTAATGTAATGTAAATACAAGTGCAAAATTAGAGAGTGTAATTATAAATATATATACCTGCAGCCAGTGGTAGGGAGCGCCAGCTACCTTCGCCGTGTTTTTGAATATATTGAGTGAGCTTCTCATCTTCTTGCTTGGACCATGCTCCTTTGTTCATCTTTTTCTTCTCACAGCAAGGTTTCCTCATTCTTCTTTCTGATATTCAACTTCTTCTTCAAACAGCAAGAGAGAGAAGAGAGAGAGAGAGAGCAGTTCAAGGTGCCCAAAGTGAGGGGTCGAGCAATATAACAGAAATTTTCCAACTGCGCTTGACTTACGGTTGTGAAATTACTGCATATCATCTGTCGACGGTTTGGTTTGGTTTGATTTGATTTGTCCGGTACTATGCCAACCTTAATTTCTACTATTTTATTTTATTTTTTGGCCTTTTCCTTTCTATTATACAATGGTTAAGTAAGATTCTGTGGACAGCCAGCTACTTCAAAATGTAAAAACCTTTATGCTTTCCCCATGCAATACCCCCAGTTTTGAGTAGCCATTAATGGTATATGGGAGACCGAATCAAGAAAATGTGTTGGACACACACTTCCAAACGTCAAAAAGGGCCTTCATGTCAATTTACAAAACATTGAGGGCTTAAATGTAGTTGCATTGACCTAAAATAAAATAAAAATGCAGTTGCATTATTAATTAGTTCAACTGAAAAATAAAACCAAATATGACTCTTCTCTAATTTTCTTTAAAATTTAGTTATTCAGTTTCTGATTTGATGCATATTCCATGAATATAAAGTAGGGTGGATTCAGTTCAAATATAGAATCTTGACAAGTCTCACGCTCACTGAGTCACTGGTAGGCGTTAGTTGAATGGTAGATTCGCAGGTGAGTATTTGAGGAATTTTTGACAGGACACATGTCTTTTTTTTTTGGGTGAAAGGACACATGTCTTCCTTTCCTTGTGTGAGTACTATTTCATTTATACCATTTATAGCAACAAGGAAGGAATTGGACCACCATTTCGAAAAGGTCAACGTAAATATCCTATACATGTACTCAAGATTTTCATCACTGAGATTCAAAAGAGTTTTCGATTTCGAATGCCAATGAAAATTGAATACCTACCTCATTGTCATTATTCAATACTCAAGAGAGAGAATGATAAAATTTCTAGCAATTAGCATTAGAGGCTGCCAAACTCTATATATTAATCATATTCATTGATTCTCACTGTCATGATTACTTATATACTATTATCGCATGCTCAGGTCTTTAATTACAGTAAAAGCATCTTCAATAGTAATGACAAATTAAACTCTTCAAATTAATTATGTAAAACTTATAATTCCTTTTCCAAAGAGAAAAGTTTATCTATATTTTTGTATGCGTGGTGTCTCAGCCCACAGCTGCAAAATATATAAGCTAGATAGAGTTGGTAGAGATGAATAGAGTTGACCGTTTGACTGTTAGATTTTAAGGGGTCGATCTTCTCCTTTTGTTTTGAGATGTTCAGTAAGTCCTCACTCACATTCATGTATGGTTCCTTTTTCTTTTCTTTTCACGATGATGCAGTGCAAGGTATTGTATAAATTATGCAATTAATCCTTTTTTCGCGGTAACAATTCGTAACTTTGAAGACAATAGCACAAAGCAGTCAAACATCTTTTTTTTTTTTTTTTTTTTTGTAAATACCACGAGATGTTCCCACACTCAAAGTGTGGGATTAATCCCCTCTCTACCTCTCTAATTGGTAGAGAGGTTCAAAATCTTTTCAATATGTGCAAAATCTTTCGATGTAAGATACTCTCAACCACTAATGTGCAAGTTATCCCTGAAATAAAAGTATTCTATATATTGAAAGATCTTCATAATTTATGTTTGAATTGGAGGGGTGTACATGTTGAAAAAAATCTTCCACTATATATAGCTAACGTTTGATATTAATAGAAATGTAAAAACGCAGCATGAAGAAAAGGAAATTGAAGATACCGAGGTCTTTTTTACATTCTTTGAGCATTAGGTTACAATTCGATCTTTACGTTCATATAACCCTCTTCAGTAGTCATTGCTTTTGGAGGATTTAGTAATGAATCAGAGCTTCGACTTCTCACTCAAAAAGAAGCTGGATTTTTCATCATTCATGCATGTTTGCAGCTTTTAGCCATGCATCGGTCATTTAATACAGAGATAACTATATGCAAATTGAAGATACAGAAGATACATTATATGAAAAACCAGAACGTTGTATACGATTAACATTTTTCATCTCACTGGATAATTAATGGCAGAGATACAGCTAGCTAACAGAGATATAGCTAGTAACCCTCTGCCTCCTCTTGCAAGAGTTTGAAATATATTTGGTCAATACGAATTAATAACTCAGCTATGTACATATATATACGTAACAACAACTATATAGTATTTGGCAGATATATCATGTGCATGCCAAAAGTAGTCGGTAACTCTTTTCTTCTCCACACACTGACTGACTGACTAGTACTACTACTATAGCTTCAAACCGAAAGTAAGCTATTATAACACTAGTCACTCACTATAGTATAAATCCACGCGTCCAATCCAAGCAAAGCACCAATGTTGTCTAAAAGAAGAGGAGCCCTGGAGGTCATCGTGGTGGGTGGGAGGGACGTATACTTTTTACTTTCAGATATCAGATTGCTGCCTCTCTCCCACAGCCAACTGGAGACTTAGAGTGATGTCAAGATTTAAGTCAGGCAAACAGCAGCTTTTGTTGCTCATTATAACACCGGTTTGAATTTGATTACCACCTTTAATACTCATGGAATCCGAGACGTCCACCTCATCATCATCATGATTAGCTGCACGCTTCTGATCTGACATCGTCGCAGGCGGCCCAAATAATATTGGATTTCTTGCATCAGGCTGCATTAGTAGTGGCACCTTGTTGTCACGGTGATGGGGTTTTTTCGGATCAAGAGCCGTACTAGTAGTAGTAGTACCCATCTTTACTAGCTTTTTCCTTATATGGGAGTTCCAGTAATTCTTCACCTCGTTGTCTGTCCTTCCTGGCAGTCTTCCTGCTATCAATGACCACCTAAATTCATCCAATATCATAATCATATACATCCATGTTAGTAAAGTTTCTTTTTTTAGATTCAGTTTCCATAATCACTTAAAGCCAATCGATTTTTCATGGTATTACCTAAATTAACTTGTAATCAACTATTTATAACAATAAATAGTTATATGTAAAGAATGTTAGTTATTTTCACTTTTTGTCTTTCTCATTCAGTTTGTGCCACGTGTATTCCCCTCACACATAAAATCTATATATTTAATGCAAAGTACCGATATTTTGCTTGTAAAGATAATACAGTGTTTTTGAACACGAGTGTTGCTATTTAGACGATATTTACTGAAAACATTGATGACCACCTCTCTAATATAGGTGGGTTCTACATACACTGATGGAGTGGAATACACGTGGCTAATATTTCTCAACCATCAAAGTATGTTACATTTTCCCATATATGATTAGTGTATTTCAAATGTTATTACCATGTGGACGTCATGTATTTTCTACTACCCTCCCTGCTTTCCTCTATATTTACAATGACATATGCACAATAATAATGTCCGGATAGGAGAAGAATTGTATATATATGATAGTAGGCATGTATTTATACGCATGTATTTGTAATCTTGTGTTACTGTAGCTGGCTAGGTATATTGAAAAGCAAATTAAGTATGATTGTTTCGTAATTCGATTAAATTACACCATAAAACTCTCTCTATAGCTAGGTTGCTTAGGCAATCGTGTTATTGAGTAGTTAAATTTGGGGAAGGGGTTATGGATTGAGATTAGAGTAGTTTCATGTATATATACCGGTTCCCGAGGAGTGCATGAAGCCTGATGATGAGGTCCTCTTCATCTTCTCCAAAGCTTCCGCGTTTAAGATCTGGTCTCAGATAGTTTATCCATCTCAGTCGACAACTTTTACCGCAGCGTCGCAACCCTAACCGTAATCGACAATATTATTCAATATATATATGTATGTACATATTACAACTGTAGACAGAAGAAAAGAGAATCTACGACCTATATGTATCACCTCTTTTTCCTCGATTGAATTCATTCATCCAACAATAATGATCAATTGTCAATTTCATACAGATATCAGTAATTGTTGATATCTTATACTTTTGCATATGTAATTATACATACAGTTTCAAAGATAATATAACCTAAACTCTGATGGAGTAGTAGTAATCAAAGAAATTGATGATTAAGAAGATATATATATGTAGTAGTAGTAGTGAATTACCTGCAGCCTTAGGAAGGGAATTCCAACAACCTTCCCCATGTTTTTGGATGTAATCAATGAGTTTCTGATCTTCTTGCTTAGACCATGCTCCTTTAGTTATCTCTGTCTTCTCACAGCAAGGCTTCCTCATTGAGTAAAAACCCTTGCTGAGCTTGTTACAGAACAATAGTAATCGGATGATGCAAATTGCATGCAGCAATAGAGTTAATTAGGATCGATTTATGAAAATTAGTTATGGATGATATTCACAGAGAGAGAGAGAGAGAGGGAGGGAGAGAGATTGTCTAAGCAAGGCCCCATGAATCCCGGATATTGGTAGAGCAACAGGAAATATATAATGATATTTTATAAAGGAATTTGTCTGTGGATGAAGAAGGTCAGGGGGAAGGGGGGGTGGTGTTGGATTATATTATAATCTGGGGTGTTGAAGAAGGTCAAGTTGTCTCCAAATTGACATGGACTGGTTGTTTTTGAATTTTAGCCATGCTTTTGATGTGTTTCCTGTGAATAGCAAGAATGTGCATGGTTTGGTGAGGTGAGAAATTGAGAATGTGCACCACTTACCTTTGACCTTTGTTTCCACCAGCTAACCCAATTGAGTGGGTAAGCCCCAACATTTTAAGTTTCTCCCACGTCAGCATTAAAATCACACCTGTTTGGCTTCTTTAATTTAACATGTCTTTTCACTATTTCTGGTGCTTTCTGGTTTGTCATTGTACTAGTACTGGACGAGAGACAGACAATGACCAAATTTCAAGGATTTCTAGTAATTTATTTCCCTTGTCAGGAAAGTGGAACCATATGTAGAGCTCAGTCTACTAGTCGGGACAAAACTTTATGACTTCACCACCAAATAATTCATTTCATTTTACAATTACAATTAGCCACGCACCAGTTTCAGTCAATTAACACACAATGCAATGCAAGTCATGTTTACGAATCACTTCATGTCTGCCTTATAATTAGCTCTTAATTAAATGGAAAAGTGGCTAATTTTAGGTTTTTTTTTTTCAAATAGACTTTATATGAGTATTTGTATAATATGTCATGCTAAAATGAACTTATTTGTAAAAACAGGGTTACGGTGATCGACTCATCTGCTGCAGTTTTTACAATAAATTCAATTTGGTAACTCAAAAATAAATCTCAATCCTTCTAATTACAGTTTTATTATTTTTGTGCAAAAAACAAAACAAAGAAAAAGATTTAAAAAAATAAAGGAAGTTCGGGCTTGAGTGGGCAAAGCATGGTTTCACCTCGTCTCATACCAAACAAGACTTAGACTTGACAATCAGGCCCCTGTAACCGGGTTGGGCCAGGTCTGGACAGTTTTATTGGGTCTGGCTTGGCTTGATCATGCAACTTGCAAGCACGCACGCATAAAGGATTAAAAAAATAAAAGTAAAAAGGAGGAGACAGAGACAATCCTTCGTCTCGGATCTTACGTCTCACACACTGACACGCGTCCTTGTGTACTTTACCTTTTGAACATTTCCAAAACTCGCACAGCGCACTGGCGTTGATCATGAGTTGCTGACCACGATCAGTCTCTTGACACACAACACAACACAAACCGCACCACCTATAAAAGCCGCGAGCTTTCAAATCTCATCTTCTCGCTTTTCCCAAAATCCCCAAAATGACCCAACTCACCGAGGCCTACGCCTGCGTACCGTCAACGGAGCGAGGCCGTGGGATTCTGATCTCCGGAGACCCCAAATCCGACAGGCTTCTCTATACCAATGGCAGATCCGTAATTATCATGAATCTTCATAATCCTCTCGACGTCGCCGTTTACGCCGAGCACGCCTACCCCGCCACCGTCGCCAGGTTCTCGCCCAACGGCGAGTGGATCGCGTCCGCCGATGTCTCCGGCACTGTCAGGATTTGGGGGACCCACAACGACTTCGTTCTGAAGAACGAGTTCAAGGTCCTCTCGGGTCGGATCGACGATCTCCAGTGGTCCCCAGACGGAATGAGGATCGTTGCTTCTGGTGAAGGAAAAGGAAAATCCTTAGTTCGCGCTTTCATGTAAGCGTCGTCCCTCTCATTTTTCGTATTTTAAACTATAAATCGGGTTTCTCTTTTTGGTGGATTTTCTGGCCTTTTGTGTTTGGTTAGTGAGAAGTTGCTGGAATTTGAATGATTGAATAGGTGGGATTCGGGCTCGACTGTGGGGGATTTTGATGGGCACTCGAAGCGAGTTTTAAGCTGTGCGTTTAAGCCAACAAGACCCTTTCGCATTGTCACTTGTGGAGAGGATTTCTTGGTCAATTTCTACGAAGGACCGCCCTTTAAATTCAAGCTGTCTCACAGGTTTCTTCGTTATTTATCTTAGCCACTACTTGAGGCCTCGATGTTTGTGTTACCGTACTGACTCAAAGTTTTTCCCTTTTGTTGTTGTTGTTTGTATGTTAGGGATCATTCAAACTTTGTGAATTGTGTGAGGTTCTCTCCAGATGGAAGTAAGTTTATCACTGTAAGCTCAGATAAAAGTGGTATTATTTATGATGCAAAGACCGCGGAGAAGATTGGAGGGTTGTCCTCTGAAGATGGCCATAAAGGCAGTATTTATGCTCTTAGCTGGAGTCCTGATGGTAAACAGGTAAAGTTGAGATTGCTATTTTCTACCCAAGAGATTTTGTTAATTTAATTGCTTATTGGACATTATTTGGATACAGGGGATTTCATGTACTTAGGCCAAACCAAGTGTTATCTGCTGAACTGAACCCTATTATAAGGATCGCTGCTTTGCATATTTTATTTTCTCTGTATTGTAACATCTTTCATCCCTGCTTGAACGTGCTGATCAGTTCCAATTAAAATATTAGGTTCTGACTGTGTCTGCTGACAAATCAGCAAAAGTATGGGAGATATCCGAGGATAATAATGGGAAGGTGAAAAGAACATTGCCTCCTCCTGGATCAGGTGGAATGGATGACATGCTCGTTGGGTGTCTATGGCAGAATGATCATCTTGTTACTGTTTCACTTGGAGGCACCATTAGTATATTCTCAGCAAGTGACCTTGATAAAGCCCCGCTGTTGATATCTGGACACATGAAGAATGTTACGTCGTTAGCTGTTCTAAATAGTGACCCAAAAGTTATATTGTCTAGCAGCTATGATGGTCTAATTGTTAAATGGATTCAAGGCGTTGGATATGGTGGAAAATTACGAAGGAAGGAAAATTCTCAAATAAAATTTTTAGCAGCTGTTGAAGAAGAAATAGTTTCATGTGGATTTGACAATAAGGTGACTAGAATTTTATATTCTTTAAGTCTCATGCAATTTGATGGTTTCTACTTTACATTTTTATACCGTAGGAAATTTTTTTTGCCTCATTTGGATTTCACTTTATCGCAGTTTCTTTCCTCATGCATATTTCTCATAACTACCCAGGTTTGGAGAGTTCCTGTCCACAGTGATCAATGTGGAGATGCAGAGCCTATTGATATTGGCAGTCAGGCAAAGGACATAAGCCTTGCCCTTCAATCTCCTGAACTTGCTTTGGTTTCAACTGACACAGGAGTTGTCATGCTCCGTGGCACAAAAGTAGTGTCAACTATTAACCTTGGGTTTACTGTGACTGCATGTACTATTGCACCAGATGGAAGTGAAGCCATCGTTGGTGGGCAGGACGGTAAACTGCATATGTATTCTATAACGGGTGATACACTTAAAGAAGAGGCTGTCTTAGAGAAACATCGGGGGTCTATTTCTGTCATACGCTACTCTCCTGATGTTTCAATGTTTGCATCAGGAGATTTGAACCGAGAAGCTGTCATCTGGGATTGTGTCTCCCGAGAGGTAGTGTGCTCATTGTCCTCAGCTACTGTTTATCATTTCATCTTTCTAACACCATTGTTCTGGTATTATTGTCATTTGCGGTATGAAAAGGATAGAAAAAAAAATTGTATTTTTCTCGGAGTCACGTGTTTATGTGTGTCCATGCATGTGTGTAGAATTTGTATATGCGTGCATCAGTCCATTATCAGCTGCTGTTCTTTGTTTAACCAAATTTAGTCAAACACATGAATAGAAAATAATGAGGCAGTAAGTTGTTGGTTCTTTATATGGAATGTCAAGTGTGCCTCAGTTTGATTCGACTGATTACAAAATCTCTCATGTAAATGGAGAGCTTCAGTAACATGTTTCTAGAGGCCTGGTTGTGATTGTTGCCTTATTAATGTTGAACACCTTGCATTTTGACACATTCTATCCCAGGTCAAGCTTAAGAACATGTTGTACCATACTGCCCGAATAAACTGCCTTGCTTGGTCTCCTGATAGCAGCATGGTTGCAACTGGGTCTCTTGACACGTGTGTCATCATATATGAAGTTGACAAGCCTGCATCAAGCCGTATAACCATTAAGAATGCTCACTTGGGTGGGGTTTACGGCTTAGCTTTCACTGATGAGCACACTGTGGTAAGCTCTGGCGAGGATGCATTTGTTCGTGCTTGGAGGTTGACTCCGCAATGAAGGGATATGGAGGCCTTCACGGGCATATGAAGGCAACAATAAGAAAGTTGGAGTTCTTGCTCGGTTTTATGGATTTATACTTTTGTGAGCTTGCCATCTGATAGAAGGATGAGAAGGCTATTTTCCATGAATTGAAAAGTATCAAGAAGGTAAACCAACCGTTTCTTTTGTCTGGTGTGTTACAAACGGCAACTCATAAGCAATTGTCTTATTCCCTGACTCATGACCTTGCAGCTTGGAGTAGGTGGTGATTACGTGTGATGTTTTTCTTATATGTCTTGTTTGGCCATTTGAATTTTGCAAAAGTTGAACCAAATATCTTTGCTTTGTAAACTTCCAGAGTTTTGAACCATAGAAATCATGGCGTGGCAACCGCAGGCACAACAGTCTTGATCGTGGACATGACTATCAATGCAGAACCAGAAGATCAATCTGAATTTCAGCTGTATTTTTTTTATGAAACCTTTCTTTACTAGCTTTTTATGTGAGGAAAGTCTAAAGTATTTCACTTTGTTTTGTAATTACTTTTATATATGGTATTTATATTTTAGGGTTTATATCACAAAACATCCCTAAGGTTTACGAAATTATCAGATTGCATCCTTAATGTTTTTTTGTGTCATTCTTGGTCCTCGAGGTTAGTATGTGTGATCACGAATGGTCCCTGCCGTTAGGTTCCGTCAAAAACTCCGTTAGTTTTTGACGTGGCATATACAAAACATCCCTAAGGTTCACGCACCTATCACAAATGGTCCTTGCGAAATTTTTTTTTCATTTAAAATTCATAAATTTTTGGCTTTCTTTTTTAAATTATTTAAAAATATATTTTGTATTTTAAATACACATGACACTATATTTTTGAAGATGTGGGCTCCACATATATGTCACATCAACAAACTAATGAAGTTTTTAAAAAATAATTTAAAATTAAAAAAAACATTTATATAAGGATTTTAACCTTGAGGAACATTTATGAACCCTAAACCCTTGATTTTTTCATTTTTAAATTTTATGAATTTTAAATTATTTTTAAAAAACGCTATTAGTTTGTTGATGTGGCATATATGTGGAGCCCAAATCTCCAATAATATAGTGTCACGTGTATTTAAAATACAATATATATTTTTAAATAATTTAAAATTCATAAAATTTAAAAATGAAAAAAATAAAAAAAATTCGTAAGGACCATTTGTGATAGGTGCGTGAACCTCAGGGATGTTTTGTGATATATATATATATATGCCACGTCAGCAAACTAACGGAGTTTTTAACGGAACCTAACGGCAGGGACCATTCGTGATCATACATACTAACCTCGAGGACCATGAATGACACAAAAAAACATTAAGGATGCAATCTGATAGTTTCGTAAACCTTAGGGACGTTTTGTGATATAAAGCCTATATTTTATTATTTCTTCTCGTTGCCAATTTGTTACCAATGGTGAAATTTGGTTTTTTTGTTGTCATTTGTAAACAACGGGTTTGGACAGTTGGTGTTAAGGTATGTTGTAAGCTGAAGAACAAAGGTGTGTTGTACGATATTCTTCGTCTCCAATATGAAAACAAGTTGAACATAATTAACAATGCTGGCTCCTGTAAACCAACATGGAAATGTGACGACCAAAAAATTTGAGATAACAATAGCAAACAGCCCTCTGTGCTAATGAATTGTGAAGCACAACCCATGGGAAAAGCAAGGAAACAAACAATTAAACGAAGCTACAGTTTCAGAGTTCATCGTGCATTAATCTTTCTAGAGGTTCCTCCACTTTATGAACTGCATTGTCATAGACCTGTGCATGATTTACGACATCTTCAACAGCTCCAGGTCTGAGTTCTGCTCGCCCACCCATACCAGCCTTAATGGCAGCTGTGACCTGCCTCTGCAACGTCAGTAGACCAATACGCTTCGAACCCACATAAAGAACCGCACAAGAAAACAGGAAAATTCCTAATACAAGTATCACCCTGTCCAGATACAACTCAACATGAGAGACTGCATATATACATAATAGTTATACTACAATGGAAATCTTCTCCTCTAAACCTGTCAATGACATCTTGTCGTTGCATCGTGGAGAGTAGGTTTCTGGTTCGCATCAACAATGAACGGTGTCCCTTATATTCACTTTCAGCCTTCCGTAGTACTCCAGTGGAGTCCTCTGCATAATCCAACACATATAGAGTTAGTCTAGCTCAGGAAAATAACCTTTTCAAATCAAACGTAAGACGAACATTCATGTTTCAAATATTGCATACAAGTTACAAGCATACTCCGCAAGTAAAGTGTCAGAAAGATCATCCTAAAACGGAGCTAGATCAATGTCATATACTCGATGTGTCTTCATTGACAACTTCTAAGACACATTGTGAAAAGCTAAACCAGAATAAAGTAACATGAGAACGCTCAGAGAACTTTGTAACATGGGTAGTACACTAGATCAGATGAGGTACGGTGCCTTGAGTACATTGATGTTCTCTCTCAAGATCAGTGGGCAAGGCTATGAACTATTAGTAAGAGACATAAGGTGCTGAGAGCTAATCATAAGCAGCTCAACATATTACATCATTCTCATAGAACAAAATGTCTGTCAGATTCCAACGTTGAAACAATTTCATAGAGCAGAGGAAGTTAGAGCTGAGCTGTTATCCATGATTCTAATTTATCTAAAACCTCAGATTTCCATGGTCAATCTGTATAACTATTAACTAGAGGGCCCCCAAAAAAACAAATGAATCGAATTCTGATGGTTGGAGTAGGTCGAATTCTCCATAAATATCTCAATTTAATTTTTTTCTCCTTTTATTTGTATGACGTACCGCGTTTAAACACAATCCAGTATGAAAGTCAAACTCAGTGTCACAAGATAAGATGTTCAGAAAAATCATAAAAATTGCAGTGACAGTCTCAGCAAGGTAAAGATTCATTTGAAGTGTAACGAAAGGAACTCACCAAAAGTCATGAGTGTGCCTGCAGTTCTTTCCACCTCCTACACAAATAAACAAGAAAACCAAACATTGCATCCCACCAAAAAAAATTCATGCTACCATCGCATACAGATGTATTAATTAGAATAAATGGAAAATACAAAGTAGAGCAACTAACCTGAACCATCAGCTGACGAGTACGGCGAAGGCTCTCTGTGATGCTTTCTGCGGCAGATGTCATTCCAGCCTTTGTTCTAGAACCAAATGATAAATTAAATTCTCTAAATAAAAAATTCATGTAAAAGTAAGAGAATACTGTATTCATGCTCATAAAGATTTTTCCCCAAGTTAAAGACGATGAATATGTAAACCAAGCATACATAAACATGAATATTATTTTACTGAAACCTGTTTAGAATAATTGATACATACTGTAAGTTGCGTCGACGAACTGTGGACTCTTCTCCACCTCCCAAAAGAAGTTCTCTCTGCAACAAACACAGCCAAATCAATCACAATTTGCTCCAAATATTTTTTTTTCTCAATAACACTTAAAATAAATAAATTACTCTACGGAACTTCTTAAGCTTATTATCATTAAGAAGGAAATTACAGCAACTATCTTATTTTGCCTCATAAAAATAGTTTAGCATGAAGATAATATGAATTAGTGAACAACCCTGATTTCACAATGCTAATGTGAAAGACAATAAACTAACCCAAAGTAGTCCAAAAAGGAATTAATTACCTCTTTCTGAGCAGCTTTCCTCATGTTAGCCTTTGCTTGCAAATTGGCATTCCTCATACTCAACCGCAAACTGATCAGGAAGACCACAAAACCCGGCGTTACCAAAAAATTTAAATATTAAATTCAGGAGAGCTTTAATTGGTCGCAATATATTGCAAAATATAACTAAATTAAGAGCATTCAAAATTAGAATATATTGCTCTTTAATTCGTGATGAAGTTTCACGATTTCAACCATTTCCTTATTTCTGCCGAAACAGAAGTGATAATTCTTCTATGTTTTCAAAAAATTTATCGGCAACCAAACAGACAGGGCTGGGAGCATAAAATTGAAATACCTTTGGGATCGGTTCTTCCAGGACTCAAGCAAGTTCTTTGCCGACTGGACCTGATCGTCGGTGGGCAACTGAGGGGCAAACAGATCGAGCTTGAACTGCAATGAATTAAGCAACGCCAAGCCGTCTTGGGCGAGCCCGTTCATTCTAGGCAGCGAGTCTCTCTGCGTCTCCGCAATAGTAACTCTAGGTGATTTACCATACTCCTCTATTGCCTTTATTTGCTCTACCACCTTACTGTACGTTTCGTCCCACTCCTTCTTCACCTTCTCCACTTCCTCCTCTACCTTGTCCATCTACACTTTACAATCTGTTTCACCGGAATCCTTCAGGGAGGGCGATGACTGTTTGGTTTCTGAGAAAATGTGGGAGAAAAATGAAATATGAGATTTTTTTTGTGTTGTTTTTTATTTTAGTCTTGAAACGCACAGTTCCAGTAATGTCCTCACGCTGAGCGCTCCGTATTATTAGGGCCCGCCTCTTTTTTTTTTTTGGGTCTGATTTGGGCCTAACGTTGAGATCAACAGAAGTCAGGTGACCCACGAATTATCCTTCATGTACTCACGCGCCCAATACATTACGAATCTAACTATTGGGCCTTTCTACTCACACACAGAGTACGGTAGAGATGTCTTCTACACTAATTTTGAACAGTGTAATGTCACTTTTAGTTTTGCAATTTTCCGGTTTTATTATTTTGGTCTTAGGTTTTTTTTATTACAAATGGTCCTTTAGGTTTACAAAATTATCACGAATCGTCCTGCAGGCTTTTTGTGACACTAATAGTCCTTTAGGTTATCATCTACCCATCAAAATAGTCCTTCTTGTTAATTTCTGTCAAAACTGACGTTAAAAAAATCACGTGCAGTTGACAAAATTAGAATTTTTTGGGTATTTGATTGATAAAACTGATCTGCAAAAGGAATATCTGGGTTCATAAAGTCAAATACGCATTATTCTTCTTACAAAAGTGACTAGATGGAACCACATTTGCAGACAATGTGTAGTTTAGACTTTAACAAAGATTAAAAAACTAACCTGTATCCAGACACACAAAAAAAAAAAAAAAACAACAACAAAACTAACTGTATACTTTGGCTGTTTGAACTCCCCCCTTTTCAAAAAATCCTAATTTCGCGATAATTTTGTAAACCTGAAGGATAAAAAGCCTTTGGTCTTATTCATGTAGTTTTAAATCCAACCAATTCAATAACATGTTATCAATTTTATCAAATTCCTTCGAATGAGCGTGACGTTTGACAGAATTTGTAACATATATAATTGGGAGTAATCTGACAGAATTTGTGACGTGTTGTTTGAATTTAAAACTACATTGATAAAATTGAAAATTTTGAAATTAGGAGAAGCAAAGAAATAAAAACGGCAAACTAGGGGAATAAAAATGAGTTTTTAGTATTTGGAACCCCACCATAAGCAAATAATTGAGCACTTGTGCTCAATCTCCAAAGCATCTTTTTCTTATTCTGTTACTATTTATTATGTTATTGTGATTTCGTCGGACTTCTCGGGTCGCGAAGACTTGGGAATTTGATAGTGAATTATTGAAGTATCAAGCAGCAGGCTTGATTGCAATCCAAAATTCAAGTTCGCGTGCTAAAGACTTTTCAACAACAATTGGGTCTGCCTGCGTGCGTTCAAAATGGACCACCGATTTAAGAACCTGTGTGGCCCAAATCCTAGACCATGTCATTGACTTGGCAACACCAACACCAAGTTCATAAATTCAATTTATCTACATGATGCCTTGTTGGATAAAATCAACGGAAACCATAAAAATCTAGAAAATTAAAATAATGTGAAATTCTAAGGAGAGAATGAAAGACCGGAAAATATTGCATACAATACAAGAGACACAGACACAGAGGGCACAGAGGGACCATAACTTTATGTAGCTTTCAAGAATAAAATAAGAAAGAAGAGAGAAGGGATAGAAAGTCCATTGGTCCAACGACACTGAGATCTTGTCATACAATGGATGGAGCATGGATCAACCCTAATTAGTGGTTGTGAAAACCAATGAAATTATTATTTTTCCCAAATCCAAGGCAACCAAATGCATTATTATTTGTTGTGAATAAATAACATCTGAAATGACCAAAAAAATATAATAAAGGAAGTATTTGTCACGTCAATGAGGTTCCCAAAGATTATGTAATAATTAAATTGAGATCTCTAAAGGGATTCACGATATGTACTTTTGACTAAATCATCACGGATCACTGTCTATTTGTTTAGCAGAAAATCTTGAGCAAAATGATTATTTGGGGTTGCCTATTTTGAAGCTACTCTTCTCTAATATCCTACTATGAGATTTCATGAGTTCAAAACGTTATAGAATGACAAGAACACATAGGTCCAGTCTAAATTGTGCGCTTGCTTCCGACGCATGCGAAAAAGACATTCCAACCAACTTGTCTAATTTACCCTGCCTTTTTTATTAGTAAATGAAATCACAATTCGTGTGCATAATATTTTATTGTGGTCCTTAATCAATCACTGTCATTATATTTAGAGTGGTCAAACTCGGAGCCATCCAATCTCTTTCTATCAGTGCCAAATAGGTCGTAGAAGAAAGACAGGTCTCAGTTTGGTATCAGAGCCGGTTACAATGGTGGACAATCTAAGGGCAGAAGGCGGAGACAATCCGAAAGACTCCATAAGCTGACGACGACTGTGAAGTGCTCGGATTATGTTCTAATTAAACCAAATATATTACGCATGAATTTGTCTGTGATACACAAAGATAAAAACTTATCTGTATACTGTATAGATAAAATTCACACGTGGAACTTACATGTACGGATAAGTTTTACGTGAATTATTTTCCATCCTTTAAATTACCACATATGGAACCTACCATGTATATTTTACAGTAGCCCCAGCCCCAGGTAAGGACCAAGTGTGACTTGTGATGTGGTACCACTCCATTTCCATTTCCAATTTTTGTACGTTTCTTTTAGGAAACTCGTAAAAAATAATATTATTATTCTGCTCACTGCCCACTCTTCTTTATCTATAAAAAACCACTCTACTCTCCACTTTTCATATCCACACTTCACTGTGCTCTTTCTGTCTCTCAGTTTCCTTTTACCTTGTGCTGCTTTGTGTTTAAGATGAGAGCCCCATTGTTGTTGCTTAGTCTTCTTCTTGTTATCCAGTGCATCGCGCATGCAACTGAGCACAATGAAGCTTCAGTCCTTGACCCAGAGAGTCTCAATTTGGACACGGGTGGGCTGAGCAGAGCCAGCTTCCCCAAGGGCTTTGTCTTCGGAACGGCGACGTCCGCTTATCAAGTCGAAGGCATGGCCCACAAGGAGGGTCGTGGCCCCAGCATTTGGGATGAGTTTGTTAAAATTCCCGGTACTCAATTTTAATTCATTCCATTTCTTTCATTTTTCCCAGTTAATTATAATTCAATTTATTTATATTTGTATCTGCGATTTTATTTTATTTTATTTCTTCTGGATACAGGAATTGTTGCCAATAATGGTACAGGAGAAGTCGCTGTGGACCAGTATCACCGGTACAAAGTAAGTTTTTTTTTTTTTTTTTCCATTCTCATAAAAAGAAAAGTTTGGTTTTTTCAAAGAACGAAGATAAAGGACCATGAGCCAAGTGCCTCACATGCACTGACATAGACAAGACAATCTACAAACACTACATTATTGTGCCAAAAGACTTTTTAAGGTCCCCACTTGACATAGGATTACAAACAAAACGAGGCTCTAATCTAAATGTAAATCACTTGATATAGGATTACAAACAAAATTAAGTTGTAGAAAGATAACAGGGCTCGATTCAAAGTAGTGATTTGGTGTGGTTGATTTTATTTCTGGTTGAAAATATGCAAATGAAAAACTTTTTTGTTGTTACAGCAAGATGTTGATCTCATGGCAAACTTAAATTTCGATGCCTATCGATTCTCAATATCATGGTCCAGAATTTTCCCAAGTAAATCATCCACTCTCTTTTTAATTATGTCACATTTATTTTTAATTTGTTGATTTAATTCTTAATCTATGTATGTATAATGTAGATGGTACTGGGAAAGTCAACTGGAAAGGAGTTGCATACTACAACCGGTTAATTAACTACTTGATCAAAAGAGGTAATTAAATTATGTAAATCAGAACTTATGCAACTATAATTAAGGGTTGTGATTTCCGCACTCCTCTTTTATTAAAAAAGGGAGTGTAAGTGGATAAAAGGAGATTGGGGAAATCACTACCCATAATTAATTCATAGCATTGTGTGATTTGATTCTTATATGTGTTTTGTTTTTGCAGGCATTACTCCCTATGCAAACTTATACCATTATGATCTTCCCCTTGCACTTGAGAAGAAATACTTGGGATTGTTAAATGACAAAGTAGTGTAAGGGCCATGACACTATCTAACTTAGAAAATCTATATCATATTTTCTGTTGTCCTCAGAGAATTAAAATCTTTCAAGATTTTGTAATAAATAGTCTGAGATGTGCTTCAAAACTTGGCAGGAAAGATTTTGCTGACTATGCAGAGTTTTGTTTCAAGACATTTGGAGACAGAGTGAAGAACTGGATGACCTTTAATGAGCCTCGAGTGGTGGCTGCTCTTGGCTATGATAATGGTTTCCATGCTCCGGGACGGTGTTCCAAAGCATATGGAAACTGCACAGCTGGAAATTCATCCACCGAGCCTTATATCGCTGCTCATCATTTGATTTTATCACATGGAGCTGCAGTTCAGAGATACCGTGAGAAGTATCAGGTTAGAGAAACATTGACCTCAACTTGATTCTTGAAATTAGTTTTGTTCTTAAATTTGCTGCTTTATGTTTTCAGAAAGTACAAAAAGGAAGGATTGGTATTCTCTTGGATTTTGTTTGGTATGAGCCTCTTACCAGATCAAAGGCTGACAACTATGCGGCTCAGAGGGCCAAAGACTTTCATGTTGGATGGTAAGAATCCTTAATTAACATGGCAAGCACATGCTTACGCGTTCGTTTTATGTTAACGAATTCGATCCATTCTTCTCCTATTAACGAATTTTATCAGATAAAATTCACAACTGACATTGTGAGATTGGCTTTTAACTAACAGGTTCATCCATCCCATTGTATATGGAGAGTATCCAAGAACAATCCAAGAAATAGTTGGTGATAGGCTACCTAAGTTCACCAAAGAGGAGGTTAAGATGGTGAAGGGCTCAATGGATTTTGTTGGCATCAATCAATATACTGCTTACTACATGTACGACCCACATCAATCAAAACCAAAGGTCTTGGGGTACCAGCAGGACTGGAATGCAGGATTTTCTTGTAAGATAAAGATACATACATAAGAGTCTTTACCTATAGATATGCTGTGATACAAATAATACATAAAAATGCTCATCTTATTTTCTTAACCATTTTTGTATCTCTCATGCAATTTGCAGTTAAGAAGAATGGAGTGCCTATTGGTCCTAGGGTAATTTACCATCCAATCCAAACACACATTACTTCCGTTCACTTAAAAAGCATTATCGTGAAATCACTGGTTTAATTTGACATGAGATGAACTGAACATCTGCAGGCATATTCTATTTGGCTCTACCAAGTACCGTGGGGTTTGTACAAAGCTATAACGTACATAAAAGAACATTATGGAAACCCACCAGTGATTTTATCTGAAAATGGTAGAGGATCTTCTCATTTCTTTTCTTTTTTGTTTTGTTTTGTTTTGTTAGAAGATGATCAATTGTGTTGTGATTTTGCAGGCATGGATAATCCTGGCAATTGGACACGTGCAAAGGGAGTGCACGACACCACAAGAATCAATTTCTACAAGAGCTATATGATTCAGCTGAAGAAGGCAGTTGATGAAGGAGCCAATGTGCTGGGCTACTTCGCGTGGTCATTGCTCGACAACTTTGAATGGAGATTGGGATACACTTCAAGATTTGGCATAGTCTATGTTGATTTCAAAACCCTCGAGAGATACCCGAAAATGTCCGCCTACTGGTTCAAGAAGCTACTCACCAAAACCAAGCACTAGCTTCTAGTCTAGTATTGTTGGTGGGGAATAAATAACAAATAGAAACCCCTCCCCTTATGCTTCTCAATTTCTTCCTTGATGAACAAAATGTAATCTTTTTCTGTCAATGGAATGAACTAAGAACCTCTTGTTTCGCTAAAAATATAGGCCTCGTTTGGGTGAGTAGGATTGGATTAAAAGATAATCCTACTTTGAGATGGTGGGATTCCTTTAATTTTTAAATAAAAGAAACAAGGCCTGAGATTTTAAAATTAAAGATGGTTACACAAGGTTGAACTAGAGAATTGAAAGGGGCCGCGCGAACGCAGGCCCCCACTAACACAAATTATGACGTTGGCTCTCCCACTTGGGGAGACCATAGGAGAGCACCCCTCCAAAGTGCAATGGAGGTCACCAACCTAGGCTATGGGCCTTCTTGATCGCCCAATGACCCCGTCCAGGTAAGTGAGAAATCATGTTGCTTTCCTTGGCTTTTATATCTTCTACTTCCTGCTTCCCTCGCGCGCTTCTTCGATGTGGGATTTAAAAAACACATCCAAAGACAGCGCGCTCATGATTTACTCGTAGATTAGCTTTTCAAATATAACAACAGCTCAACAAAAGTAGCCAAAAGTGTCCAAAATTAAAACAAGAGAATAGAAACAATAATTTATAGAGATATAAAGTAATCATACACGAGAAAAGAAATTCAAGATACTGCTATTTTTATTCCCTGAACTCTTGAAGCTGCTTCTCTTCAACTTCTCATTTTTCACCATCCTTTTTCCCTTGGGAAGCTTAGAGTTTACACTTTCCTGGGACTCTGGAGTTACACACAATATGTCTGAAGACTCTATCTCTGTCACCACTGAAACCTCTTCGCCAATGCTTTCTACATGCTCTAAGATAATATCATTTTTCCTTTTTCTGGAAGGAACATTGTTAACAACTTTAGGTTTGATGTTATTGGGAGAGACATTCGAGGTGTCCGAAATTTCCACCTCAGCTGCATTTGAAACTTGTTTAGTTTTGCTCCCTATTTGATCTGAGTGAACATCATCTTTCCGTTTCTTGAAAGGATTGTTGTGGCGAACCTTCAACGGGATGGTGTTGGGTGCTATTGTGCTCTCCACTGTTTCATTATTTGTCGATGGCACAATTAGCTTTGCAAGTGCTGCAGATTCATTCAAATACTTCTTTTCATTTGAAACAGGATTCTGCCTTTCTGTAGAACAAAAGTTTGGAATTTGAGTCAAAAACAGCAGATTTCATTGTGTTAAACAACCTATAAGAAAGCGCAGGTGTGTAAAGTGGGGAAGAATTAAAGAAACTTGCCTGTAGGCCCTGTACTATCTTTCCCTCGGCTTTTAAGGGAGGGAAAGCTTACAAAACAGCTATCTTCTGCAGATACCACAGCAGTCTCAGGTCTCTGCATTTTACCAATATTTTGGCTCTTAATAGGTTCTTGATGATGTCTAGAAGCTGGGAAATGATCAAAGGCCTTCATATTTATGGGGTCCAAGTTTCCTTCAGCAATTGCAGTAGCTACTGATGGAGGCATTTCTCTAGTCCAATTTGTAATTGGTCAAGGAAAATAAATGCAGATATGGCAAGAACTATTTAACATCGAAATAAAAAGAGATTAGGAACAAAAAGATACGGTCCAAGGAAATTGAGTTCTCCATCTAGAGACTGCACAAGCTTTTCTGGAATGGCTTTCATATGTTTGACCTTTTTCTTTTCGGCATCAAATCTACATGGAAGTATAAAAAGGCCAGCAGGAGTCACTACTGTAAACAAATAGAAAAGGCCAGTATATTTATTACTCAGTATGCTACTTTCATATTACTCACATTTGAGCATGCTGAAAAACTGCAACTGCTTCTTTGAAACATTTGGGGTAATCTTCAGGCATTTGATTGCCCTTCTGCAATTTCAAAACTGATAGAGCCTGCAAGCATGCCACCAAGAAATGAAGAATGAGGCATCATAAACAGTTCTAAAATAATAGGAAAATAAATTATAAACATAAGATATTGAGAAAACATGTATGTATACATTCAATAATTATGTTGACATTTTAAGAAGCTGTACTGCACACTTACACGATCTAAGTTACGATACTTAGAAACCAAGGCATAAGCTTTTGCAATCCCAATTCCATGAACAGATGGAAGGAAATCACAGCCGGCCAAGACACACATACCTGTAAAAATGCCAGATTATAAGCTGGTTCATGCTGTGGAAATGCTTATTAGAGCCATTGAGATATGTTCTATCCTCATGACAATAGAAACATGTTTTCAAAACTGAAAGCAAGCCTAAAAGAAAATTTTGGTTGGAAAAAAGGGGTGGCCCTGTATCAAGGGAACAATACTCAATATCAGTGTGAGGTGCAGAAGTTGCTTATACAAAAGTAATTTATGTTGTGCACATTTTGTTAATGTTTCAGATGATGGATTATGGATGACGCAGCTACATAGATGTTTTCATTTAAAACATACGCATATAAAATAGCTCCAGTGTCAGATTGAACTAACCTGTGAATAATTCCTGATCAAAATTTTGGAAGGAAGGTGTACGGCCCACTGGATTAAAAACGTTCTCCAGCACCATCTCTTCACCGTTACCATATTGGTCCATCTTAAAGACAACCTGTTTGCAACCAATGCAAATCAAAACAAACAAAACAGCAGCAAGTTCAATGATACATTATCAAAATGAAGTCATCATGAGAGGATTTGACCTCTATCTGCATCATATCAAAATTTCATGGAGATTCTTACAGCTTGGCAACCATATGCCACTAGATCACTATCCTCTGTAATCACTGCAGCAATTCCACCCTTCTCTGCTTCGAGATTGGACAGGAATGCTAGCTGTGCATCAGCCTCATATGGAGCCACTACAAATTCAATATTCTCTGATCTCAGAATCTGAAAGGCCAATAGTGCACAAAATTACTCAGGACTCAGGGTTGGGTTTGAATCCAACAATAAAAAAAGAAATGAAAAGGCCCTGGTATCATAATTGAATTAGAACTTTGCAGGGAAACAGAATATGCATCAAGCAAAGTACCTGTATTAGTTGATGTGCCATATATGGAGTTACACTCACTGCCCTCTACAAGTGAAGAAACAAACACAGTAGATAATTCAAATATATACAACATTTAAGAACAAGAAAAACTGATGTCAAAGATGAATTAGTACTCAACATAATGCGGAGAAATTATGATCTCGTAATAGAACCCCAATTGAACTTTGAACACTTTCTATGCCTACCATGTTTTCTGAACTTCCCATAGAATCTTGAGTTAATAGTTTGGAGGAATGATAAATCACGTTAGCTAGTCACGATAATTGTAAGTTTCAAAACTAAGCAATGAGTAAAAGAAGACAAAGTAATACATAACTCCTAGTGATGTCTTGAGCTCAAAGTTTATGCAGCTCACTATATCCAAGATTCTAAAAAACACAAACCCAATTCATTTCTGAAAGAAGAGCACAAACAACAGTAAATGATTTACGATATAGGATCTAGATATGCAACACGCTTGGTGAACAAAATTAAATAAATACCTGGAAGAGCTCAGTGGCAGCTCTAATATCCCCTTCCTTAAATTTTGCCATTGCCAAATCATGATTAGTCTTTCGTCTCCTGAATCAGTAACAAGTTTGTGCATTAATAACATGAACACGGTTTAAAAAGAAAAATAATAATAAGATGGAGAAAAACAAACGGGTATTGTGGAAACGTGCCTGTGGCGCTCTTCTGCAGTGGCAGCCTTACATGGTACATTGCCACCATCAAAGACGACTACTGGGGTTATCTTATGGTGACGAAGCAGATTTATTCGGTGCATAAAATAATCTATGTATTTCAATTTCCTTTCGCTATTTGAATTCATACAAAGCTCCAAACTACATGAATATGCTGCAGAAAAAAATAGAAACATTAATAAATAGATAAACCAATGAAATCTCATCACCCAACTGACCCAAAAAGGAAATCGAAGCAGCAAGTTTACCTCCTTTGTGAAGCCATGAATAGGCGTCGATACCCACCTGCAAATAAATTTACAAAACACTCACATTTCAGTTTGAGAAATAAAATGGAATGATTATAAGAGAGACCAAATTCAAAATCAAACTGAGAAAATCGACAACTAAAACATGGGATTGCTACTTACGCGCTTGCCGGCATATTTCTTGATATGAATGGGTGCAATATAAGGTTTCATGAATCTGAGAAGATCTTTGATACCCATTTGGTTGTTGCTCCTTCACCTCTGGGTTTTGGGTTTTTCCTTTTTCTATTTTTAGGTTTTCTGGATCCTCTGATATATTTTTTGTATTATAAATTTTTGCTTTGTAAGAAATGAAGAAACGAAGTGCTTAATGTTAAGAGAAAACGGCGGGAAGAGGAGCAAATGGCAAAGTGAGGAGGCAACGACACAAAATTGCAAATTTGATACTGAGAGCAAAACCCAACAGGTCTGTTGGTAAATGCTTCACACAAGCGAATGAGAGATGGCCACGTTGGCATGAGGATCAAGAAAAGTTTCTTGAAGTTGAAGTGGCGGAATACGATTGGTTCGGTGATTTTGGACGGCCTTCGGCTATTCTTCTTTTACCGCTAAATTTGGTTGAAAACTCCCGCGCTTTCTTTTGAAAAAATGTTTCGTGTATGAGTTATGCTGAAGCCCAACAATGGAATGACGCAAAAGCCCAATAAGCTCCAGACCCCAAACCTCCTGTGTGGGGTACTGGGTCACGTACGAGCTACACAACAACACACCAAAAGTTTTGACCAATAACAGAAGCCCAAATTTACTTTGTTCTTTAAGATTTTCACCCAAATTTACTTGCTCACTGCCTAGCCAACTCGCCTAACCATCATCTGCCCTAATCCACTTTAATTTTTGAAGTTGTATTTTTTATAAATTTACTTTTATAATTAATTCAAGTTTCGAACGCGATTCAAATTTACAAGAATTTTCAACAGTTGGGAACATGTGATGTGATTAGATAGATTCATCAAAACACACAAGTTGAATTCAGATTGGTTGAGGACATAAACGCCACATGCTTCCTATCCTTCCTATATAATATATACAGATTGGTTTGAGCTCCCATATATTACACAAAACTATCTTGCTTCTTATATATCACAAGATTTCCGAACTCCAGGAACTTTCATGACAAACATAATTATGGAGCTGGTCTCAAATATAAAGGCATATAGCTTTCTGGGTTTGGCTCTCAATCCCATACTGAAAAAGCACTTGAACACTTCATCCATCTTCTTGTCATATCAGGGAAATGCCTATCAATCACATCCTTCAAAGTCTCTGTCTTGTTAACCCATTCAAGGCCTTTCTCTGTGTATGTTTTGGAGTTGAAATTGGTTGTGAAGAAACGATCAGCTTCTAGCCTCCTAAAAGTACATCACCAAATATTCAGACAGAAAAACAAAAGAAATGCAGGCATTTTGTTTAATTTGTAAGGTGGTGTATTATATACCTTGATGCAATAAGTAGAAAGATGAAGAAAGCTGTCTCACTAATGGCAAAGCCCTTTATCTTCTTCTCTGCATGTAGACCCACTTGCAAATCAAGCTTCTCAACATCATCTCCATACACCTCCTTCAGAGCCTCAACAACTTCTTTATCATCTGTCAAATCTTCCCACTTGTTAATAGGAATCATCATCAAGTTCCTTCTGAACTCGTTGTACCGGGCAACTCCTCTCTCTCTGTCTCTATAAACTAGTAACCATTCATGATTATAAACTGAGTTCTGTTAAAGTTGTTAGGATCTCCTAGCTGATAGAGTTCGGGTTTCCTTGTTTTTAGGTTTGTAGTGGTTTGAAGTCATGCATAATAATCCCTACTCTTAAGGGACGAGTTATTTTCTGTTTGGTTTTAGTCATGAACCACGATTCTAGGGCTGTAAAATCGTGGGTAGTTATTTCCCTTTCTGTTCTGATGTAAGGCTATTTAATAGCCATGTTGGTTCTTTAATTGATAAGAAGTTCTCCCTGCATCTGAGAGTTATCGTGCTTTTTGTTTCTGCAAAGTTCTTTGTCATTGTACTTGGTTCTAACATTTGGTATCAGAGCCCCATCACGGGGCCTGACCAACAGCTTGTACCACAGACATCAGCGTGAAGGAACATCATGACAAGCGAGAGCAACTTTGTGCAGCCTGCTATCCCACGGTTCGATGGACACTACGATCACTGGAGCATGCTTATGGAGAATTTTCTGCGTTCAAAGGAGTATTGGAGTTTGGTGGAAACTGGGATCTCTACAGCAGCGGAAGGGACAGATCTCACTGAGGGACAGAAGAAGGTGATTGAAGATCAAAAGTTAAAGGACCTGAAGGCTAAGAACTATCTGTTCCAAGCCATTGATCGTTCCATTTTGGAGACGATATTGAAAAAGGACACAGCAAAGGATATCTGGGATTCTTTAAAGCAGAAGTACCAAGGGACAGCACGGGTTAAACGTGCTCAACTCCAAGCTCTTCGCAAGGAGTTTGAAGTATTGCACATGAAAGCTGGGGAATCGGTAAATGACTATTTTGGAAGAACTCTTGTTACAGCCAATAAGATGAGAATTCACGGCGAAAGGATGGAGGATGTGATAATCATCGAGAAGATCTTGAGATCCATGACTCCAAAGTACGACTATGTTGTATGCTCGATCGAGGAATCAAATGACTTGGATACTTTATCCATAGATGAGCTTCAAAGCAGTCTTTTGGTGCATGAACAACGGATCAGCCGTCACACTGTGGATGAACAAGCTCTTCAGATCACTCACGGGCATCAACTAGGAGGAAGAGGTGGTGGTAGAGGTTCTTACCGAGGAAGAGGAAGAGGTAGGGGTAGGTTTGATAAATCTACTTTAGAGTGTTATAATTGTCATGAGTTGGGTCATTTTCAGTGGGAATGTCCTTAAAGAGCAAAAGAGACAAAGGTCAACTTTGTTGAGACCAGTGAAGAGATGCTTTTAATGGCGTATGTGGATGGCAACGAGGCTGGAAGAGATCACTTATGGTTTCTTGACTCTGGGTGTAGTAATCACATGTGTGGGAAAAGAGAGTTATTCTCACAACTTGATAACAATTTCAGAGAAAAAGTGAAGCTGGGCAATGATATGAGTCTCACTGTGCAAGGGAAGGGCAGCATTCGAATGGAGATAAATGGGATCATGCAGGTGATTACTGAAGTCTTCTTTGTGCCGGAGTTGAAGAACAATTTACTGAGCCTTGGTCAATTGCAAGAGAATGGTCTTGCAGTGATCATGCAACACAGAAAGTGCAAGATTTATCATCCTGAAAGAGGTTTAATCATGGAAACCGAGATGGCATGCAACAGAATGTTTGTTGTGCTTGGTCGTTGTCCACCAAAAGAAGAAAACTGCTTCTCCTCTATGACCACAGATCAAACTCAACTATGGCATTGTCGTTATGGTCATCTTAGTTGGAGTGGTCTCAAGGTGATCCAACAAAAGAATATGGTGGATGGATTGCCTCAGTTGAAGGCTCCTTTGAAGATCTGCGAAGACTGCTTGATAGGAAAACAACATCGCGATCCTTTTCCAAAGGAAAGCACATGGAGGGCATCTGGAGTTCTTCAATTAGTGCATGCAGACATATGTGGGCCAATAAACCCAATCTCGAACAGCAAAAAAAGGTATCTCATTACCTTTATTGATGACTTTAGCAGAAAAACTTGGGTTTATTTCTTGGTTGAAAAATCAGAAGCGTTTGCTACCTTTAAATCCTACAAAGCTAGAGTTGAGAAAGAAACCGGTGCATTCATAAAGAGTCTTCGAACTGATCGTGGGGGAGAGTTTACATCACAAGAGTTTACTCACTTATGTGATGAGAATGGCATTCAAAGGCAATTAACAGCTGCATACACACCTCATCAGAACGGGGTCGCAGAGAGAAAGAATCGCACTATCATGAATATGGTGCGCAACATGCTGTCAGAGAAGCAAATTCCAAAGAATTTTTGGCCTGAAGCAGTGAATTGGACAGTGCATGTCTTAAACAGAAGCCCGACACTTGCCGTGAGAAGCAAGACACCAGAAGAAGCCTGGAGTGGGTTCAAGCCTTCAGTAAGTCACTTTAGGATTTTTGGATGCATTTCCCATGTCCATATACCTGATAGCAAGAGAGTAAAGCTCGATGCCAAAAGTCTGAAATGCATATTACTTGGGGTAAGTGAAGAATCTAAGGCTTACAGATTATTTGATCCTATTTCTCAAAAAATAATTGTTAGTCGAGATGTGGTTTTTGAAGAAGACCAAAGATGGAATTGGGATGATAGTCACAAAGAAACTATTTTGGCTGATTTGGAATGGAAGGAAGATGAAAATGCAGGGACAAATGAAAGCCTCGGGGAAGAAACTGAAGCAAACATCACACCAGAAAATGAACTTGAAAACATAGGGTCTGTTCAAAGTGACTCACTCGCAGGGGGAGAGTCTTCAAGTGATGGCAGTCCTCTGCATGCAGGACGAGTTCGAAGACCACCAGGGTGGATGCAAGATTATGTAAGTGGGCAGGACCTCTCCGATGAAGAAAATGTCGAAATGGCTCATCTAGCTTTATTCTCTGACCGTGACCCTTTGACTTACGAGGATGCAGTGAAGAGTAGCAAATGGAGACAGGTCATGGACGTTGAAATCAAAGCTATTGTGAAGAATGATACATGGGAACTCACTGAGTTGCCATCTGGTGTGAAGACAATTGGAGTAAAATGGGTTTTTAAAACGAAACTCAATGAACGTGGGGAAGTAGACAAATACAAGGCTCGGCTCGTTGCGAAAGGTTACAGTCAACAGTATGGAGTGGATTATGCTGAGGTGTTTGCACCAGTAGCTCGTTTGGATACCATTCGAACAGTCATCTCACTTGCTGCCCAGAAAAGCTGGATGATCTACCAATTGGACGTCAAATCTGCGTTTCTGCATGGAGAGATAGATGAAGAAGTGTTCGTGGATCAACCACCAGGTTATGAACAAAAGGGACAGGAATATAAAGTATATCGACTGAAGAAGGCTTTGTATGGACTCAAACAAGCTCCCCGCGCTTGGTACAATCGAATAGAGACCTATTTTGTTCAAGAAGGTTTTGAAAAGTGCCCTTATGAGCACACTTTGTTCTTAAAAACCGCAGCTGGAGGTAAAATTTTGATTGTGTGCCTTTATGTTGATGATCTTATATTCACTGGTAATGATGAGTTTATGTTTGAACACTTTAAGAAGTCCATGATGGTTGAATTTGACATGACTGATCTTGGTAAGATGAGATATTTTCTTGGAATTGAAGTTTTGCAAAGGGTAGATGGTATATTCATCAGTCAACGGAAGTATGCTCAGGAGGTTTTGGAGAGATTCAATATGAATCAGTGCAATCCAGTGCACAATCCAATGGTTCCTGGCTTTAAACTTACTAGGGATGAAAATGGAGTAAGGATCGATGGGACATTTTACAAACAGATCGTGGGAAGCCTTATGTACTTGACTGCCACTCGTCCCGATTTGATGTTTGTAGTAAGTTTAATTAGCAGATACATGGAACGACCCACTGAGACTCATTTGCAAGCAGCGAAAAGAGTGTTAAGATATGTGAAGGGTACAGTCAGTTTTGGATTGTTCTACAAGAAGGGAGGAACTAAGGAACTTGTTGGCTACACAGATAGCGACTTCGCTGGTGATCAGAACGACAGGAAGAGCACCTCTGGTTATGTTTTTATTCTGAGTTCAAGTGCAGTGTCTTGGTCTTCAAAGAAACAGCCAGTAGTCACTCTTTCAACTACTGAAGCAGAGTTCATCGCTGCTGCATCTAGTGCCTGCCAAGCTGTGTGGCTAAGGAGGATTTTGGAGCAGCTTAATCATAGTCAATACAAACCAACGGTGGTTCACTGCGATAACATCTCAGCCATTAAACTGTCAAAGAATCCAGTCATGCATGGTCGTAGCAAACATATCGATGTGCGTTTTCATTTTCTTCGAAATCTCATCAAAGATGAAGTTGTTGAATTGGTGCAGTGTTCTACTCAGGAGCAAATTGCAGATATTCTGACAAAGCCACTAAAGCTTGAGGTGTTCGTGAAGATGCGTGGTCTCATGGGTGTCTGCGAATATCCAGGGATAAACTGAATGTTGATAATATTCAGTTTAAGGGAGGATGTTAAAGTTGTTAGGATCTCCTAGCTGATAGAGTTCGGGTTTCCTTGTTTTTAGGTTTGTAGTGGTTTGAAGTCATGCATAATAATCCCTACTCTTAAGGGACGAGTTATTTTCTGTTTCATTTTAGTCATGCACCACGATTCTAGGGCTGTAAAATCGTGGGTAGTTATTTCCCTTTCTGTTCTGATGTAAGGCTATTTAATAGCCATGTTGGTTCTTTAATTGATAAGAAGTTCTCCCTGCATCTGAGAGTTATCGTGCTTTTTGTTTCTGCAAAGTTCTTTGTCATTGTACTTGGTTCTAACACTAAAACTGTTATGAGACAAATATTCAAACCTCTTAATAAACTGTGTTCTAAAATTAAGGCAAAAGGAGAATTCAAAGCAAGAAATATAGTTTACTTTCTAATGCAGCCATATCAACTGGATCGGCTCTATCTTCTCCATTAACATCATGTGCAATGAGGTTCCTCATCCATGATGGATAATTCCATAATGTGACAGCTCCACATGCCTGGTGACCCATCGATATGAGCATCTGCTCCATTCCAATTGTCGACAGTCTTCGTTCTCCCTCCTTACCCGCCATATCTCTCATAAGCACCCTGTAACATATCAGCAGCCAGTCATGCATATGCTTTCATTGTGGCCTTGCAACATTTAATGAGTACTCTACAAAGCAGCACCAAGGAACAAAGTATTAACAGGACATATCAATTCTAAATGCTTATTTTGATCTTTTCTTTGCATGAAATGCTAAAGCTAGGTCTTTAAACAGAAACACAAAAGAAAAAGACTTTGAAAACTTCACCCTCATGCTGCCTTAAGGAAATACAGAGTGAATTAAGATGGGGAAGAGAGATATGTACTCTTCTAGTATTGGAGGACATTTGTCTTCTGAATCTGTAGACTCAATGTCCCTAAGGATGAGTTTATCTGGTAGCAGGGCATGCATTCTGTACACACTTACAAACTCTTCGGTCAGCGAATAGGGAACTCCATGATCTCTGGGCTTCTTTAAGCCAACCAATCCACTAAGTATTGGTCCTAAAATATGTCCATGTAAATCTTTAAATCTCTTCCCCAAAAATCCATACCTGCAACAGAAACAATCAATCAAAATCTGATTTTCAATGAATGCTGGGCTGGAAAGAAATAAACATAAAAATTTGCTGCCCTGCACATCATCCTTGTTGTAACTTAAGCTCTTTCAACAAGAGAAGGCAAGGCAGCCTACTTTAACATTGTTGATTCCAAATATGATTCATTAAATGGGTTAGATTATATATCTTAATCAATTTCATTAATTACCAGTTGATCCTCATCCCTGCCAGAAGAGTATCAGTCTTTAAGAGCTCTACAGTCCAATCAATTGTGTGGATTTTAGCAATGACAGCTGAAGTGACCAGTCTTGCATGCCTGTACAGCTTCTCATCATCCAAATCTGGGTAATTTACCTAAACAATTTTACAACACATACGATTTACATTGATCAAATCCTGCTTGCAAATGTGTTATGCAAAGCCAACAGATAAACAAAATTTTGGGATTGACTCTTTTAGTTATACATATTCACATAAAAGTGTGGAAAAAATAAAAAGAGAATAATTAAATTAAGATGAACTTACTTTTAGCATATCACATACAGCATTATGTTCTTTGGCAAATAATGCTTGCAGGAGGGAGAAGCCAGCCCAGCAATTTCGAACATCGCCGGAGATAGGAATACCATTCTCATCATGCTCTAGAAGGCCATCTCCTGATATCTTCAACTTTCCATCTTTGAATGTCCTTACTCTTTGCATGCCCTCTGTTGACACAATGCTGACCTCACCTCATTCTTAAGCAGATCCCACAAATAAACAGATGTGTGCTCGGCTCGGCATCACCATCTCCCGAGATATGTGCTCGGCTCGGCATCACCACCTCCAACAGATATGTGCTCGGCTCGGCATCACCACCTCCAACAGATATGTGCTCGGCTCGGCATCACCACCTCCAACAGATATGTGCTCGGCTCGGCATCACCACCTCCAACAGATATGTGCTCGGCTCGGCCTCACACTGATCCTATTTGGAGTTTCTGTCGACACCATGCTGACCTAGGCAAAACCCCTAGATCAATGACAGCCAAGTAAAGCACGATCAAATGATAGCCAAGTAAAGTCTGATCAAATGATAGCCAAGTAAAGACCCCAAATCAAGGATGGCCATACATTCTCTACCACTACTTAGGCTATAAAAGGAGCTCTCCACCTCCAAGCAAAGGGACCAGCTGCAGCCACTTCTCCAAGAGCTCTCCCAAGCTCTCTATTTTCTTACAAAGGCTCTCAAGCCTCTCTTCCATACACAATGTAAACCATATTCAATACAAATACAAAGCTATAAGCTATAGTGGATGTAGCCCCATTATGGGTGAACCACTCAAACACTTGTGTTATGTGTGTGATTATGTCTTAATCCGTTATGTACAAATTCACCCGTTAACATTTGGCGCCGTCTGTGGGAAACGTAGCAAAGATCCATGTCGTTCTCACCATTTTTTACTGATCATGAGGCACCTTCAGCAACCAAGGTAACAAAACCTGGTTCTCCCTTATTTCTCTTTGGTGGCGGAGGTGGAGGTACCGACCCGACCCCTTTGCATGGTCTACGACGTGGAGGTACCAACCACCTTGCATGGTCATCGACTACGTGGAGGTACCGACCCGACCACTTTGTATGGTCTACAACGTCGAGGTACCAACCACCTTGCATGGTCATCTACTATGTGGAGGTACCGACCCGACCACTTTGCATGGTCTACAACGTGGAGGTACCAACCACCTTGCATGGTCATCTACTACGTGGAGGTACCGACCCGACCACTTTGTATGGTCTACAACGTCGAGGTACCAACCACCTTGCATGGTCATCTACTATGTGGAGGTACCGACCCGACTCCTTTACATGGTTTACGACGTGGAGGTACCAACCACCTTGCATGGTCATCGACTACGTGGAGGTACCGACCCGATCACTTTGTATGGTCTACAACGTCGAGGTACCAACCACCTTGCATGGTCATCTACTACGTGGAGGTACCGACCCGACCACTTTGCATGGTCTACAACGTGGAGGTACCAACCACCTTGCATGGTCATCTACTACGTGGAGGTACCGACCCGACCACTTTGTATGGTCTACAACGTCGAGGTACCAACCACTTTGCATGGTCATCTACTACGTGGAGGTACCGACCCGACCACTTTGCATGGTCTACAACGTGGAGGTACCAACCACCTTGCATGGTCATCTACTACGTGGAGGTACCGACCCGACCACTTTGTATGGTCTACAACGTCGAGGTACCAACCACCTTGCATGGTCATCTACTATGTGGAGGTACCGACCCGACCACTTTGCATGGTCTACAACGTGGAGGTACCAACCACCTTGCATGGTCATCTACTACGTGGAGGTACCGACCCGACCACTTTGTATGGTCTACAACGTCGAGGTACCAACCACCTTGCATGGTCATCGACTACGTGGAGGTACCGACCCGATCACTTTGTATGGTCTACAACGTCGAGGTACCAACCACCTTGCATGGTCATCTACTACGTGGAGGTACCGACCCGACCACTTTGCATGGTCTACAACGTGGAGGTACCAACCACCTTGCATGGTCATCTACTACGTGGAGGTACCGACCCGACCACTTTGCATGGTCTACAACGTGGAGGTACCAACCACCTTGCATGGTTATCTACTACGTGGAGGTACCGACCCGACCACTTTGCATGGTCTACAACGTGGAGTTACCAACCACCTTGCATGGTCTACCATGTCGAACTACCGACCCGACCACCGTGGATGAGCGCCGACCACTTCGCATAGTCGCCCGCCACCTTGTATGGTCTACCACGTCGAACTATCGACCACCTTACATGGTCACCTACCACATGGAATGACCGACCCGACCACAATATCTCCAATATGTCCCAAAGAGAAGGAAAACTCTCCATATATGTGCTCGGCTCGGCTTGGGCGATGACTATCTCAACACAAGTAAGGAATAAAACATACCCATTATTGTCTGATTACCAAGTATTATGTGCATTATTAGCGCCACCATGACACGTCATATACATTGTCGTCATTGCATGGCATACATCGCCACCATGACACGTCATATACATTGTCGTCATTGCATGGCATACATCGCCACCATGACACATCATATACATCGCCGTCATTGCATGGCATACATCGCCACCATGACACATCATGTACATCGCCGTCATTGCATGGCATACATCGCCCTCATGAAAAATGATATGCATCGCCATTGTGACATGACATACATCGTCATCAAGTCATCACAAATACAAACATCATCGTTACGAAATATGTGATCGGCTCGACATTATTATCTCCATATGTGATCGACTAGGCCTTACTATTCTCTCCATATGTGATCGGCTCGGCCTTATTCTCTCCATATGTGATCGGCTCCTCCTTATTCTTTCAATATGTGATCGGCTCGACATTATTATCTCCATATGTGATCGACTAGGCCCTACTATTCTCTCCATATGTGATTTATAATCGGCTCGGCCATATTTTCTCCATATTGTGCTCGGCTCGGTCAGACACTGGTCTTATTTGAAAGTCCCCAGCCAAGAACCTATTCTCGACTGTGAACTTGGGGGCTTCTGTTGACACCATGCTGACCTCACCTCATTCTTAAGCAGATCCCACAAATAAACAGATGTGTGCTCGGCTCGGCATCACCATCTCCAGCAGATATGTGCTCGGCTCGGCATCACCACCTCCAACAGATATGTGCTCGGCTCGGCCTCACACTGGTCCTATTTGGAGTTTCTGCCGACACCATGCCGACCTAGGCAAAACCCCTAGATCAATGACAACCAAGTAAAGCCTGATCAAATGATAGCCAAGTAAAGTCGATCAAATGATAGCCAAGTAAAGACCCCAAATCAAGGATGGCCATACATTCTCTACCACTACTTAGGCTATAAAAGGAGCTCTCCACCTCCAAGCAAAGGGACCAGCTGCAGCCACTTCTCCAAGAGCTCTCCCAAGCTCTCTATTTTCTTACAAAGGCTCTCAAGCCTCTCTTCCATACACAATGTAAACCATATTCAATACAAATACAAAGCTATAAGTTATAGTGGATGTAGCCCCATTATGGGTGAACCACTCAAACACTTGTGTTATGTGTGTGATTATGTCTTAATCCGTTATGTACAAATTCACCCGTTAACACCCTCCATGTTATTCCCATAAATTACACTCCCATCCCTGTTCACCACAGAAATCAAATGCAGAAATTGAATGTTGGACTTAATTAGAGTTACAAAACAAAAAACAAACATATCAATACTTACCACCAGGGAGTCCTTGCATTCAAGCAATCCGATTCTGAAGAAGTTGAAGCCGTGGGAACTTTCTTGGTCTTATAAAACTTGAATGATTTCAGAGGGCACCCTGGTGCAATTTCTTCAGGAGCTTTAATTTCCACCTGTACTTCCATAACCAACCATAAAATTAGAATATTCTCTAGCAAGAAATTAATCAATCAATCAAAAAATTGTTCACATATATAATATACCTGCTCAGTGTCCTCCAAATGATCAACCCAATCATGAATCATGAATTGTATCCATGAACAGGCTATCATGTTGAACTGCTTCCCATTGTCTACGAATTTCTTCCTGGCCAAAAGCTTGGAGGCTACAATTGCAGGGTGAGGCTCCAGCAACTGGGCAAAATTAGGACAATTATTTACCACTTAAAATAGAAAAAAGGGACACAAGGCCAAACTAACAGAAGAAGCATGCATTAATTCAAAATATGAAGAGTAGATGTAGTGAAGAGTTAGCCTTTACCCCATAGGGTGAGGTTGAGGGCGGCATGTTGCGACCGAAACAGGTTCCTTGGCTCCCGACCAGATGATCATGAGGGTGATTGCATGTCCCATCAGCCGTTCGATAGGACAGTCTTTCGGTATCGTATTTCTGACCGTTGATTCTCCATATATGCAAAAGATTGTAACGCTGGTGCAAGTGCCTTCTGATACCCAAGTAAGCAAGTCCTATGAAAACTGGTAGTCTGTGCCATATTCCCAGCTTGTCCACAAAATGAATAACCTGATTCAAATATATTCATCATTAATTCATTCATATATATCACATGATACACACACATGTACATATATATTGAACACAGAGAGAGAGAGAGAGAGAGAGAGAGAGAGAGAGAGAATAGATTACATAGAACAACAAGGTGTCAAGGAGAGTCATTTTGGCTACAATAGGCTGGAGTTGGGGATGAACGAAGGTAGAAGTAGAAGAGAGAAAGAAGGCCATATTTGCTGTTTCTATATATGGAAATGGAATTAATAATATGGTTCTTATTATATCTTTCTTCTTCTTTTCTTTCTCTGAAAAAAAAAAAAAAAAAGATGCAGAGATCGAGTACTATTATTACTATATGGTGAAAGGGATGTATCAATGAATTTAAGAGGCGGGTTCTTGATTGCTGCAAGCGCCAACCAACCAGTTACAGCTTACAGGTTACATCCCATCCATGATCCATCCCCTGTCTTGTGAAATGTCCTCAATGTTCAGAATCTACTATTCTCTATCTAGTCACTATATGTATCTTTATATGGAAATGGAAATGAAAATGAGAAAAGTTGAGAAGTTGAAGCTCTATCTCTCTCTCTCTCCCTCTTAATCTGATCACCGACTAGTCTACGCCATATCAGAAAGAAATGAAAATAAAATGATTTAAGTTTATGGAATTTCTTGCTCAACTTATCTTTGAGGTTAGATCATGTGTTCCGACTCTTTTATCTAGTATCATGCTATCCATGCCTTATTGTGGTGATATTGATGATTGTGCCGTTTCTATTGATCTCATCCGCTTACATAATAATAAATCGGGGCATTCCGAGATCGCATCTCATCATCATGCCTGTAAACTATGTAAATTGTAATTCAATAAATCCCACATGATCTTCTTGGCAATAATAAAATTCAATTCTACATAATCGAAGTCAAATGTACAAAATAAATAAACATGCCCCTCGTAACGTATGTAACGTTTCATAAATGCTCTTACCTAACTGTATCTGTATGTTTGGTGCATTGCACACGGCTTTTGTCATCTCTCTCTCTGTGTCACCGGGGAATAAATATAAAGAAAATCAGTTTCAGTTGAACTTGAGCATCAGCTTACAATCTTATTACGTGTGTATATTGTTGACGGTGCCAAATCTCATAACTGATTGACTTCACTTCATCACTACACTACGTACCCTAATAATAAGTAGGAGTGGCAAAATATTATTATTATTTTTCTTTTACCAAAGGGTAAATGTGTTCATCTTCCCAACCGACTAGCTAGCGTGTTTGTTCTTTCCGAAATTTGAATCCTCTTTATCGTGAATTAGAATAATTTCAAATATCTCCAAATATCTCTACATTAGAATAATTTAAACTTTATTTTCAATTGTCACAACTAAATTTAATTTTCCATTGCATAAAAGCGAAACAGTTGGTTGGTACCGTAATAGTATATATCTGCTTCCGCGCTGTTTGATGTTATATTCATGTCCCAATCCCATTAATCTTTAATTGGGTTCTTTTTGTTGTTGTTGTTTTTATTTTTAAGGACTTTTCCTATTGAAATGGACGATAATATATTAAACTCACACACAAAACACGGCATGTAACTCGAACCAGAATCTTGTATGGGGAAGCAATTACTCCAAACTACTACACTAATGCCATTTGCTTTTTTTTTTAATGACATTAAAACTGTAAAAGAGGGTAAAAGACCTGATAATATCCATGTATAATATTAAGAAATTACATGAAAATATGACTTATGTTCCTATTTTTAAAATTGTTTAATATGAAAAAATGTTAATTTATTGTATCACCCTCATATAATAAATGGTTCTATTTCTTAATATTTTCATTAACATAAAAAACGATATATATTTTTGGATGATAGAAAAGTTTTTGTCTTTGGTTTGGTTTGGGCAGACGCAGAATCCAGGATGAGGTTCGATTGCGTCCTACTCCTACAAACACAAAGCCCCAAATTAACAAAAAAATAAACAGAAACTCAAAAGCCCATATTTAAACCCAAGCATTTGTGGGCCACAAACTCCAACTTGGAAAGCGGTCGCGTCTTTATAAAACCCACAATTTAACTCGCAAAATAATCATTTCGTTAGTCGTTAGTTATTACGCGGAACGCCCCCGCCTCTCAGACTCGCAATGTCTCCTCTCACCGATAGCGAAGAGGACCAGTTTTCCGGCAGCGATAGAGAAGAAGAAGAAGAAGATGACGACGACGATTTCGACGAGGACATGGAAGCCATAAGGCGTGCCTGTATGCTCACCGGCACGAACCCCGACGACCTCAACCCCAACAACAACAACAACCACGGCGGCGACGACCCCCGCCACTCCTCCGGTTCAGAGTCCGAATCCGACTCCGACGAAGTCGACGATGACATTGAGTTGCTCCGGAAAATAAGGAGTCGATTCTCGAATTTTTCCGATTTTTGCGAGCCTCTGTCTCTGAAGCCTTTGAGTTCATTGCCGCCTGCTGTCTCCGACGACGAGGAGGACGATTACCAAACGCTTCTTTCCGTTCAGAAACGTTTCGCAGCCTACCAAAACGGTACTTGAAATTCAATGTATACACATTTGTTTTGTTGTCTTTGTGTGCATCAATTTTGCTGTTGTCATATTTTTGCCAGTTTTCATCTGCTCGTCGTCCACAATTTTATTGCACCTCACAAAACTTGATTGTTTTTGGATTTTCAGATACTTGCAAACCAGTGAAGGAAACTTGCAATGAAATTGCTCATGAAAGTTCTCAGGGTACTGAAGATGCATGTATGGCCATCCATCCACTGAGTGACAATGCTGAGGGACAGCCTTCCGCTTCGGTTGAGTTGCAACAATCTGATTCTTGCAGGCCATCTACGTTGCCAGCCAAATACTCAACCTTCCCAAAGTCTGCTCAGGTGTTTATGGATGCCATTAAGAAGAATAGGTCCAGTCAGAAGTTTCTCCGGAGTAAGTTGGTCCAAATTGAAGCAAAAATTGAGGAGAACAGAAAACTGAAGGAACGTGTCAAAATCCTTAAAGACTTTCAAGTTTCTTGCAAAAAACGAACAGGGGAGGCATTGTCCCAAAAGAAGGATCCTCGGGTCCAGTTAATTTTGGTGAGCAGGCCAAGGAAGTTTAGGGATTCAAAGGTTAGTTGCTTATTTGTTTACTAGCTTTACCAAGCAGTTATTAAGTTGTTTTTTTTCTTTTTTGGTATATATGAACTAGTTATCTACTTTAGATTGAGGGGTAGCTGTTAGGTAAGTATTCTAAAGCTGCACATAATTCCTTCGGGATGAACAGAGGGAAAGGAAATACCTGCATTGGCTAGATTACTAGCTTTTCTCTATAGGATTTACTTCTTCGAGATGACTTTTATAGGATTGCATGGGCATTTGCAATAGTGTTCTGATTGGTTTCTGCAAAACTTTTGCCTTGTACTATTGATATTTTTGGGCTTCCTTCTAATGCCCAGGACACCTATTTTTTCTGCAGGCTCATGACAAAAAGATCTCAGCTATGTTTTATGGCCCAGAAGAGAATTCAAATGTTGCTAACTACAGAATGACATTGACGAAATTTCTGCATTCATTAGATCGAAAAAAATGGTCAAAGTTAGAAAAGAAGGCCCTTGAAAAGGGAATAAGACAACAATTTCAAGAAATGGTGCTTCAGTTTTCTTTACATGAATCGAGGTTTGTTCTGTCTTATTTCATCATTTTTTTATGGCATGTTTCATTAATTTTTTAAGTCCTCTGTCAAACTTATGTGATTGATTATGGTTTATAGGAGAGTGGAAATGTAGAATACTTTTGTTTGACTTGCTCGTTCTTGGCTGAATAAGAAAGGAGATTTCTTTTTTTCTTTTGGGAAAAGAAAACATGACCATCTTGACTGCATTGTTGTATTTTTTATTTAATGAAACTTCACATTGTTTCCTAAACCTGCCTTCCCTAACTACATATAATCCTTGACAGTTGTTCTGAGAGACCTTATGGAGACTCTAATCATATCGATGACATTTTGGCTTCAATCAAAGATCTTGAAATTACCCCAGAAAAAATTAGAGAATTCCTGCCTAAGGTTAACTGGGAGCAGTTGGCTTCCATGTATATCGTTGGTCGTTCTGGTGGAGAATGTGAAGCAAGGTATGAGCTTTTGTAATGGTACATTTTTTTAATGCCATTAAACTTTCCAATTAATCTATTCAGTTCAGTTTTTTAAGTCACGCAAGAGAATGTAAAATTAGTTTATTTGTGTCATCATGTTGACATACATAAATACATAAATAGATAATATGTTTCTGAATCTCTTGTATGTTTCAAAGTTCAGATCAATATCGACACCTTATTGGCCAACACTTCTTTTGCCCTTTTTTTATTTTTTAGAATAGTTATGATTTCAATTTTTTTTTCAACCTTGGGAAGAGACCTTATGTCTAGGGGCTGCGCTGAGTATACGTGAATCAAAATAATAATGTTCGTTTGATGAACGACTAAGATTGAATGAGCAACTGAGTTCAAGGGGTTTGTCACTCCTGTGCGGTTCATTTTCATTTTGTTTCACGTCTCAACCTGTGCGGTTCTTGACTAGCGTTTTTGTCTGTATTGATTTTCCTGAAGCATTCGTATACTTCAATGACGCGAGTTTTGGCAGACGTCTATGGGGTCACCATCACAGACGCGTTTAGCATTGTTGGATTTGTTAAAAAATGCAAGGTCAGCATAGGTCATAAAAGGTGGGACCCATACATGACATGGGCTTTACTCAAAACAGTGGTGTTGATTGCGTCTGTGACGCTATCAGTAACTTGTATTTATCTGACCACAATAACGATTATCACATGGTCATCTTTTCTTCAGTTTCTTTTAGCTTGATTTATCTGATTAATCCTTGCAGGTGGTTGAACTGGGAGGATCCTTTAATCAATCACAACTCATGGACTGCGAAGGAGGACAAGAATCTTCTGCATCTTGTCCAGGAGAAGGGGATCGATAATTGGTTTAATATTGCAGTATTGTTGGGGACAAACAGGACTCCGTTTCAGTGCTTGGCACGCTATCAAAGGAGCCTAAATGCTTCCATACTGAAACGGGAGCGGACCAAAGATGAGGATGCAAGACTTCGCTCAGCTGTAGAAGCTTTGGGTGAAGGTGATTGGCAGTCTGTAGCTTCTGCTTTGGAAGGACGAACTGGTTCCCAATGCTCTAATAGGTTAGTTTTCTATGAATGTTTCTTATTCAAATTTTGAAGCTGTCTATTGCTGACTCGGGAAGTTCATTACATATTATTCTTCTGATATTAAGGAACGAGCAGGGTAATTCCCGTTGAGGAGATATGCAAGTTGAGTTACTTTCTGAATAGACATTAAATATTTTGTAATATAGATGGCTAAATGTTTTGAGGTTAGGTTGAAGTTTTATTGTTGCACCACCAAGTATTATATACTTCACTTGATAGTTCATGCTCTATTCTTTTTTCTGACACAAGTTTTCTGAGATGGAAAAGTTTATGTTTGGTAGATTTTAAAAAATTACTTTCTAGAACTTTATTTTCTATATTATATTTTTCTTATGGCTTCAACTCAACACAAACACTGGAAAAGTCTTCTTGTCTTTCCACCTGGAAAATCTTATAAAATTAATCCATTCTTTGCATTCATAGTTTCCCTCTATCAGAATCTGGTTTTATTCTGGCAGCATTTTCTGAGCCTCATTAATGGTAATGATAATTTTTTGTACTGTACAGATGGAAGAAATCTCTCCATCCAACCAGGAAAAGAGAAGGTAGGTGGACTCCAGAGGAAGACAGACGTCTGAAAGTGGCTCAAATGCTCTTTGGCCCCAAAAATTGGAATAAAACAGCTCAATTTGTGCCTGGTCGAACTCAGGCACAGTGTAGAGATAGGTACAGCACCACATTCTGAAGTTAAGCGTAGAAGCTACCAATTTAAGAAAATTGTTAATTTTCAATTTATGTTGCAGATATGTCAACTCTTTAGAACCTTCTTTGAAGTGGGGTGAATGGACTGAAGAAGAGGACTCAAGATTGAGAGAAGCCATTGCAGAATATGGATATTGCTGGTCCAAAGTTGCTGCATGTCTGCCTAGACGTACTGATAATATGTGCTGGAGGTACAAGGTCCTGATTATGTCAAATTGTTTTATTCATTTATTTTGTTGCCTGCACTTATTTATTTTTTTACTTTCATTCTAAGCAGGAGATGGAAGGTGTTATTTCCAGATGAAGTGTCCTTACTCAAAGAAGAGAAAAGAATAAGAAAGGCGGCTCTTATGTGCAACTTTGTTGATCGGGAGACAGAACGTCCAGCCCTTGGCCCTAATGATTTTCGTCCGCCAATTGTTACTTCAACCAAAACTTTAACTTATTCTAGGAAGCAGAAAGGAAAATTAAGGTATAATGTTCAAATACCCAGAAAATTACGTTTACCCAGTAAATTTTTACAATTTTCCCCTACCTATTTTATGGTGAAGCAAACACAACATATTTCCACGAGTTTCCTTAGAATTTTATATTTCTTGTATTAACAAATGGAGAATGCATACAATATTGCCCCATTTCACTCCTGCTTTATTCATGCTTACCATATATACCTTTTGGGCAATGCAGCAAAGTTTCGAAGAAGATTAGATCCAGGAGGCAAAGAAACAATAGTCAAAGTTGTTCCAAGGTATCTGAGATAGATAGTTTTGATAAGGTTGAGACATGTGATGGACATGATGCCTCAAATAAGAAGAATAAAGTTCGTAAACAGCGACGCATAAGGCACAAAGGTACTGAACCAACAGGAGAGTGTCAGGTTGTTGTAACTCTTCCTTGTGAGCAGGATACACACAAAGAACCTAGGGAAATGTCTTGTTCAGATCAGATTGTAGGAACATCCGATGGAGATGATACTACACTTGCTTGCTTTCTACGCAATAAATCAAAGAAGAGAAAGCTTGGGCCTGTCCCCTCAATCAATGGAAAAAAGAAGAGAAAGCTTGTAGCTTCTGATTCTGCTGTTCAGGAGTGCCCCGCAAACAGTATACGGAAGGGATTTGAAGTGCATCCTGAAATGGATAAAGTTTGCGATGGAAATCAAATAGTCTCTTTCCGGAAAGATGACGAGTTTATGGTCCATTGTGATGATAGGATTTCAGAAAGAATGCCACCTTGCAGTGTGCAGTCTAGTCATTTGAATGGTAACATCATGGCTAGTGACAATGAGCCTGATGGACTAAAGTTAGTCAGTGGGCGGAAGGCTGGCTTACAAGAACCTGTGAGGAAAGTGGTGGGCATTGATCCAGAAAGTGATGGTGATACTGATGATGTTGTTCTTGCTTCCTTGAGGAAAAAGAAATTGAAGAAGAGGCACCCTCAAACTGCCAAAAGCGGTCCTCACGCTTGCCCTGCCTCAGGTGTAACGACAAGATCAGAGCCGCTTCCAAAAAGAGTAGATCAGTCTAATGATCGAAGCCAAGTGGCCTTTGTGGCTGTTGATAATGAGCCTGGTGCAGTAAATATAGGAAAACAACATGGGGTTGATCATTGTGAAACTGTGAGGGAAATAGTGAACATTGGCGCAGAAGGTGATAATGAGGCTGGTGATACAACACTCGCTTGCTTTCTGCGAAATAAATCAAAGAACAGGCAGTGTCAGTCTCGCAGAGGTGACAATCAGAAGCCAAGGTGATATTTGAAGTTTTCATCTATGCACATGAAAAAAGGGCCTTGATAGTAGCCATATAAAAGGTAGTACAACTGTAGAATACGGAAGTCAAAAAACTGGTTACGCAATGTTTGGGACCATTTTATTGCAGGCTGGCAAATCATTGAAAAGGATTTCTAATCATCTTTGCTGGTGACAATGAGCCAGCTAAGTCAGTTTTGTTGAAGTTATCACCAGCTCGTGAGGACATGGAAAAAAAGGTAAAGCGTACTATGGCATATACAGAGGATTTGGAACTGGGATTCTTGTGTTAGTGATGCTGCTACTACGGCGCTTGTGTTAAACTCGATTGCTCTTTCGTCACATTAGCCAAAAATAAAAAAAATTTGGAGCATTTGTAGGATTCTTTTTATCTGAGAAGTTTGATCTGAGAAGCCTTGTAAGATGTACGTATAATACGGTTGCCTTAAGCGACCAGTTTTGATGAGTTACAGCTGTATAGCCACTATTCATTGAAAATATAAATTTTCTTACAATTTGAAGAATGCGTAGCAGTTGTAACGGTGTGAATTTCGTTTGTTTGTCCCTTTTATTTTTTATTACTTTTTACCAAAAAAGGAATGTAAGTGGACAAAAAATAAGTGTGAACATATAATTTCTAACAAAGAAATTGTTAAGTGCACAAAGGAGTGCAAGTTGACAAAAGAGGAGTGGATAAATCAGCTCTCTTTCTTATTTAAGAGTTTTACCTCAGTGCTGTAACGTTTACTTTACATAAGCAGTGTGGGGTTATTTTGGTTCAATTTCATTTTAAGTATCTCACAATACGATCAGCAGCATATCATATCAGATCAGATCAGGTTAGCGCGTATCGTAGTGATGTTAAAATCGTGAATTCGCATCAACTCAATCTCAAAAAGAAGACAATACTACGTTGGCAGGCAGGGCATCGAAATATGTTACAGTGAATGAACTCTAAAAATAACTGACAATATACATGCGCTAAAATGCAACAATTATTATGTACTCGATCAGTTTAGCAAATAAGCTCAAAATTAAGCTTCACTACAGATCAACTCGATCAAGCCACTTGCAAGCAGCACTCAAATGCCATCGATAGCTAAAAACTTGACCCCGTTGGGTAAATGTTTCGTGACATCTCGCCATGGCAGCAATCACATAATCAATGTTAACTAATATGGAATCTGATTATCAAATCCAATGCTTAACTGAGGATGAAATGCCAATATAATATCTTAATTTGAAAGCTCAAAATAACGAGGCCTCAAAGCCATATAGTCAACATAATGATAAAATCCAACATGTCCAACATTTCCAACAAAAACCTAAATAAACTTTAAAGCAACTACAAGAACAAAAAAAAAGTAACGGACTGTTCTCGATAACACAAGTCCTCGAGGAGAATATTACTCCCAAGCTTTTCTAGTAACGGCCAATGCCCCAAACTCTGATTACCCCATCGGAGTAGCCGCTAAACAAGGTGCTCCCATCGGCACTCCAGTTCAAACTTGTACAGTAAATAACCTGCAATTTGGAACAAAACTTAAACCGACAGAATCACAAGTTCTATAATTGTCTACTAGTAGAAAGAACAAAATCACATGACAAACCCAAAAAAAGGAGCCCTAATAGTAACTAGATGCACATTGCAGATGACATGGCCACTCTAGGATCCGCCTAGATTAGAGACATGGTAATAAAAAGAATGTACACCGCGTCCTCCAGCAAGAGCCTAGAAGAACCTCACTCCAAAACAGCAGATCCCTTTCATATAGGGAAACAACCAACCAAATTAACCTTCACTTGTTGATCCATTTTCAATAGAAAAAAACAAACAGTCAATTTAGCCTTCCCTAGTAGCTGGCTTGTCAATTTCAAAATTTGCAATACATTTTCCATAAATATGTATACAATAAAAATTACACAAACTCATCGCCTACAAGACCAACTTGCATTAGAACCCTATTTCTATAACCCCTCATCCCTCCCACTTCTCTCAAATCTAAACCCTTTTAAATTCCAAACCATTTGTTTCTGTTTCACAAGAAACAAATCATCAAACAATGCACTGCAAAACAACGTACGATCAAACAACCAACAACCAACATATTTTCTAAAACAATGCACTGCAAAACATGACGAAAGGCAGAATACCAAATGGAAAAAATTATCTATAAGCAACATAATCATAACAAATTAAAAAAGCATAATAGCATATCACAAGGCAGAATTTGATCAATTAACAAAATTGAAAAATCAGAAATACAACCAGTAGATATTAAAAAACAACAAAAAAGGAACACGTATACCTTCTTCTTGTAAGCAGTAGCAGCATGGGTATCCTCTGTCTTCTCAGCCTCAGTTTTGAGATCAACCTTCAAATCCTCAACGATTTGCTTGCTCTCCAAATCCCAGATCTTAATGCTTTGTTCAGTTGCCGCGCACAACCAGTACCTGTTGGGACTGAAGCAGAGAGCGTGAATAATAGCACCAGCACCAAGTGAGTAAAGCATCTTGCCTTCTGCCAAATCCCACAGCAAAATCACTCCATCTTTCCCTCCGCTGGCGCACAATGAACCATCAGGAGAAACCGCCACTGTGTTCACATACCCATTGTGCCCTTCAAGGGTGCACCTCAGCTTACAGTTGGTCAAGTTCCACACTTTGACGGTCTTGTCCCACGAGGCTGATACTATGGTGGGCTGCAGTGTATTGGGGCTGAAGCGGACGCAGCTGACCCAATCACCATGCCCGTCTTGGTCCTGGATAGTGAATTTGCACTCACCAAGAGTGTTCCACAGTTTGATCGTACGGTCGCGGGAGGCCGAGACGATCTGGCGGTTGTCAATCGAGAAGGCCACGGAGAGAACGTCCTTGGTATGGCCCACAAAGCGGCGAGCAGAGACACCGAGAGCCAAGTCCCAGAGGCGAAGCTCGCCGTCCCAGGATCCAGAGAGCGCGAACTGGCCGTCGGATGAGAGGACGACGTCCTGGACGAAGTGAGAGTGGCCAGTTAGCCTGCGGCGGGGAACACCGTAAGTCTTCTCATCCTTGGTAAGGTGCCAGAGGATGATAGACTTGTCGCGCGATGCCGAGACGATCATCTCAGAGTTGTCGATCGGAATGGCGATGGCCGTGACCATGTCGGTGTGAGCCCTCATGGTTCCGCGGAGAACGAGAGTTTCTGCCATGGCTTCGGCTTTGCTCGGCGGCTGAGTGAGTTTTCTAGGGTTTCGAGAGGCGAAGGCGCAGAGTGAGAGTGAAAGCGTGAGAGAAAAATGAGAATAAAAGAAGTATATATAGCTGAATGAAATAGGGTTTTTGGGGAGAGTCTTAGAGAGAGAGAGAGAGCCAAACCCAAACCCAAACTAGGCCCTGGGGTAGGGTAGGGTGTGTGTGTGTGTGTTTGGGTACCTTAAGTTTGGTAACCCAGCTCAGAATAAGCGAGGCCCGGGAATAAATTTTGGGTCTAATTTGGACGGGAATAAATTTTGGGTCTAATTTGGAAGCCCAATTAGAATCTGAAGTCTGACCTTGGATTCAGACAACTCCACAGCAATGGTTAGATGATGACTATACCCTACCTAAATATCAAATATCCTTTTTTTTTTAATAGATGATGCATAACTTTTTTGAAGTACTAATAACAGTTCCTTTTGATTGATTAATATTTAATTTTACTCTTCATAATAATTTGTTATCATAATGTGTATTTTTGCTCTTACTTTCATCATGTTGTGGGTATGTGTCTTTAGAGATAAATCGTCAAATATCCAATCGAACATCTTAATATAAGTAAAGTTATATAAAAATTGAATGGTAAAGTGCTTTGATTTTTCACAAGTTAATCCACTCCAATCATATTGGGTTTTGAATTTGGAGTTTCAATTTAATCTACCGAAACAAATTATTTAGATCATTAATTTAAACGAATTGAATTAGATCACATCTCGAACTGTACTAATTTTGACAATAACATGATTTGAACAATTGTTTGCATTATAATTATATATTGTATGCAAAATTTTACTTCAATATAATTCAGATTTACAGAATTTACAGAATTAGCAACATACGGGATTTTGGTAAGGAAGAGAGCATTAATCATTACTATTAGTAGAAAGAAAAGTTCATGTAAAGCTAGAGTTTAAGTTAATTACCAAAACTCAGGGCCTAAATATACCACGCCCAATTGATCTCATCTCACCAGCCTTCTCTACAAATCCTTCAGGGCCTCCTCGTTTTAGGCTTTTACAGTCTCTTTGAATCCTCAAACTGATTTCCATTACGTGAAGAACCACCGTTACACTTGATTGCGGCGCGGGTACCGCTTGCGGCTCTGCCCGATAAACAACCTTTTTCCATTTTATTTTATTGCCCTTTTCCACTCGAAACTATCTTCTTTCAACCATCTTCACAGAAAGGACTTCAGTATATTAAGGCTCAGTGATGGATGCTTGGCTCTCATAGCACCAACAATGCTTTCTTTAAGGTCAGTTCATCAAATTTACTGCGTTCTATCATCTGGGTCTTTGTTGTGCGTCTCTGTTACTGATTTAATTGTCTATTTCTTCTTCTGGGTATTGTTCTACGTTCTCTATTATGGTAATTTATTTGAGATATTCGTTGTTTTTATTTTCTTGTTATAATTGGTTGCTTACTCTTGCGGGCTCTTACATTTTGTTGATAAAATTTGTTAGTAATAACTGGTCCTTTGGTTTAATGGCTTTCCTGTTATTGTGGTTTATGTGTATACATCTGGTTTACTTTTGAGTTTTGTAACAATTGACTCGATTCTATTCACCAACTGTTTACTTTCGATTTTGGTACGCCATTGTTATTTTAGGGGATTTTGGAGAAGGCATAGGAGGAAGTTGTATGTTACAGCTGGTGTTTTAGGAAGTGGATATCTTCTGTATAAACTGTATAATGCTCACAGACAAAGGCTTGCTGACCTGGATACCGAACTCGAGCATGAACGAGATAGAAACGAAGAGCTTATCAAGGCCCAGTTAAGAGAGATCCCCACTTCAATTTCTGTATCCAGATATTTTGTTGTTGAGTCCCTAACTACTTACTATCTGGGTTCTAACATTATGTCTTTTTGTTCCCAATAATAGAATGCAAGCCCATTTTGAGAACATACAAAGAATTGCTGATACAACTACGTTGCCTCATGCAATGCACCATTTAAATAGTCGGATAGCTGAAGAGTTAGACCTTTCTCACCTTACCGAGAGGTTAATGCAAGCGAAGGGCCAATCAGCATCTGCAGAGAAACTTGAATTATGGGATAGACTGAAAATTCTAAGTAGGAATCTGACTTGACTGAATTTCTAAGTACAAACTTGAATTTATTTATATATTTGTCATCTATCAGTACCATAGTTTATGAATTCTGATATTTATAATCAGCTCACCTTGTATAGGTCTTGTATTTCTCCAGGTTTCACGAGAATGGTGTTGTCGTTGTGGACAATGACGATCCTTAGCTTATATATTAGAGTTCAAGTCAATATATTAGGGAGACATTTATATATTGATACTGCCCGTGGTCTTGGAAGCTCTATTTTAATTGTAAGAGCTATAAACTTTCCCACTTTCTGTGCTTGCAAATTTTTGATAACTCCATTTTGCATGTATTTCATGGTCCTATTTTATTACTAGGATGAATTATCATTGCATATCAAGAAACCGTTTAGGGTACAATTAGTTAGTAAGATGTGTGAACTTCCACTTTCTAAAAATGGATTGTTGGGAAACGTAGCCTCAAAAGTGAAACATCTTCTTCTAGATGTTCATTTGTAGGTTAGCCTGTCACCAAAATTTGGGATTGAAGGAATGTATGTGATCTAAACTTAATCAAAGTAAATAAGTTTCATTGAGTTATAAAATATGGCTGCAAGTTATGTCACTTGTAAATAGGTTCCATTCTTAAATAAAATTTCCCAGGAGTTAGGGATATTCTAGCGTGTTGCAATTATACCTAGGGTAGTGGTTGAGTGGCATCACATTCATTGTTGTTAAGGAGATTCTAAAATAAAATGTTTCAGTTTTGGAGAATAACTTAGTAGAATAAGTATGGTGAAGCCTAGACACGCAATTCTGTTTGAGAGTGTAGAAAAGGATTGGGATGCATTTCTGGTGAGGCTGGATATCCATAGAGGAGGTGAGGTATAAGTGGCAGGGGGGTATATGGTTTCCAGGTTGTCTCAATCTGGAAATAATATATTTCAGAATACTATCCCTGATTACTGCTTGGTGACAGTCTGATTGATGCTTACTCCCTAAAGTATCGTTACATCTGTTCATTTTCCCCCAGTAATTTAATAGACATTAAGGCTGATTTGCAACACCACTCGCATGTTACTTTTACTACTGGTTCTGAAGTGAACTTTAGACAATATTACTGGTTCTGACATGTTACTTTTACTTCTCTGAATGTATATATTTGTTATTATTATGTTTACAGGAGGATGCTGATCTCATTCATAGGGATGACCAGCAGAAGTTTCTAGCAAGTTCTGATTATCTCTCCAGTTATGGCTTGCCTGCTTTAATTTCAAACATCCAGGCAGCAGCAACAGAAGTTCTTAAGGGGTAAGCTTTGTCTTACCATCTATTATCATGTTGTATGCTATTCTGAAAATCAAAGGCAGGTTTATCTGTCAATTCAGTCTTTTTCTTGATTTTTTGTTTGTTAACTCCGTTAATGCTTATGAGTATACATGCTTGTCCTTTGTGACTATGTCATCCTTAAAAATGTCTTATATACGATGGTCAATGTCCAGGCTTTCAATCTGTTCTCAATAAGTGTTTAATACACGAAACTACCAAACTTTCTCACTGCCCCAACCTCCTCATAGAACGTATTGATTATCAGAGATCGTATTAAATAGTTTGGATGCTTTTCATGTGCAGAAAGCAGCTAAGGGATTCCTTCAATGCCACAGTTCTTCATGCAACTATCATGCAAATACTTGACAAGTTCATGAGCACAGGAGATCCCCATCACTGGGTGAACTACTTGATGCCTGAGGATGCTCGTGCACTTGAACTAGCCACTGCCTTCAGCAATGATAACACACTTCTTCCAGATGTCACCAAATTTGAACAACTTATGGTGGAGACACGGGCAGTAATATCAAGGTATGCCTGTGATGTTAGGGACACAGCATTATCAGCCGTAGTATACTGATTTTGTCTTTACTAAATTCTGACTTCTTTCATAAGCTTGCTAGAGTAGATCCATACGTATAATCCCTGTTATACAAGTTTATTTTGTCATTGTTATCCCTCAAAATGCCGCCTTTTCTTTTAGTAACTTTTTGTTCCACTAATTGGAAGTCGGTCAAATCCTTTTCATCTTCTATTGCAGTGCTGAATTTGGGAGTGTTGCTGACATAGCATTGAGAGCAGTGGTGGATACTGTGATAGAGGACATGGGTGCTCAACCTGGAGGAGTTCAACTTGCCAAAGTTTTGGCACGGGTTGCACAGATGGGTCCGACAGTCCTTGAAGATTCAAGCAAATTCATTCAAATCATTCTAAATGTACCAGAAGTTGAGCCCTTTTTCACTCTCGTCTATTCAAGTATGCAAATCTCATAGACTAGATGCGGACCACAGTTTCTGTTTTCATTAAATTTTTGTTTGGTGTACAAGCAAGCCAGCAGTGGAAAACATGATCTAATGGTATTGGGTTCCAATCCAAGTTCTCAAAATTCAAAAGTTTGAAAGGAATAATAGAGAAATATTGCAGTGTATTTTACTGTTTGTAGTACTACTTCCACATTTCAAATATTTTGTTGTGCTGTATTATCTATCATATCATGTGAGGCTTCTTCATTCTAACATGCCCAGTACTATTTGCTTGCTTTTTATTACTGAAAGTGATCATCATCAAAGATGTGATATTGAACCCCAGGTAGTATTATATATTTGAGTTTGTGGTAAATGCAAATTTTGAATTACATAAAAGATTATAATTTTTTCCCTTTTAGCCCTTAATTCACAATTAACTTTAGTAACCGGAAAAAAAATGAAATGAAATGTTTTAATTTTTGGTCAGTAAAATGAAATTCACTCTTCAAATAAACGGGGCGCTTTGCCCACAAAAAAGAAAGGGTCGGGGTCGGGCTCAAACGGCGCGCATTAAGTCACAATTTCACAAACTACCCCAATTTTATTCTCACTCACGCACAGTTCAGTCTCTGAATCGCACTCAGTGACTCTCGGTGTACAACAATGGCGAACAACAGCAACAGTGACATTTTAATGCTAGAAGCTCCGCCACCGCAAGGTCCAGCATGGCCAGGACCTTTAACCAACGCCGAAACCATCGACGCCTTGCCGTACATCGACGACGACTACGCCAACCCCGACGTCAAACGAGAGGTCGACCGCATGGTGGAGGAGGAGTTGCGACGCAGCGCAAAAAAGCCCTCCGATTTCCTCCAAGACTTGCCTCCACTTCCCAAGCCCAATTTCCAGGTCAGTGCCCAAATTCCTAGGTTTTTCTCTCTTTTGGCTGCGGAGATTAGGGTTTCTATCTCTCTGATTATGAAATTTTATACCTCAGGATCATCCTATGCTAGCTAGAGAGTACGACCGCGTGAGAGCTTCCAGGCCTCCGGCGGTTATTGATTTTTCCAGAGACAAAGTAGAGACGCCGCCTTTGAATAAAATGAATGATGAAACTGCTTGGAGACTTGCTCTTCAGAAGGCTCAGTGCTCTTTGCAGCACCAAGTCGTCAGGTAATCTCTACATACATACGTATGTGTATATAATGTATGCCATGTATCTGTATTTATGCGTATATATTTGCTTGTGATGAATTGAGTGGCTGGTTTGCAGGTTAGAGAATTTGGAGCTGATTGACAAATATGGTCCTGACGCCTGGATTCAGAACAACAATCGATTGCAATTGGTTTTTTCAAGGTTCGTTTTTCAGATCTCATGTAAAAAATGCAACATTTATGATTGTGAAACAACTGATTGAATTCCTTGATTCCCGCACTAGTTGTGCCCCTTTGGGGATTGCGCAGCAGTAACCTGTAACTATATGAAAAAATGGATTTGATAATAATTGGTTTTTCTTTTTCAGAATGCAGAAATTAGCTCAGGAACAATTTCAAAAGATTGAAACAGTGAATCGTGAAAGGAAATATCACCAGGTGATTTAACTTTCTTGCGACCTTGTTCTGTTTTGATGCTCAGTTGTACTCTGATCTGATAAATTTACTTCTTCATTGATGGAAGCAAAACACTGCATATGAGCTTAATGCTCTGTCTGCCCAATGGAAGGAGCTGTGTCAGAAGAATATAGAAATTCATGCTGCATGTGTTAAGCTTGAAAGTCATCTGGATGAATTGAGGAGGGAAGCGGCCGAGAAGTAATCTACCTTTTCCTATCTGGTGTGTTTTCTCTGGCACGCATTTTACTAGTTTGACCACTAATTAGTTGTTACTCATTTCAGGGGCTGGAACTTGGAAGCCAGTGCAGAAAAGGGTTCTCTGTTGAATTCTGAATGAGATGGTATGCTTTTGCACCTATTGGCATTTGGTTTAGATTTGATGCTACAACTCTGTTATCTTGTTATACTATGCTATGTAATATTCTTTTGCTTCACAGGATTCAGAAATGATGTATTCCTTCAATCCCTATTTTGGGTTTCAAATGTAACGTTGAAGAATTAGTCACAGATGTTGGGGTTTCAACGCTTTTGTGTGTTGTGAAAGGAGTTTGATCTTTCTTTTCCTTTCTTTCCTCAGTTGAGCTATTTAGGATTTGGCGCCTCGAATTCAAAATGTATGATGCATTACCTTTCCTGTGATAAAGACTAATGAGTATATAAGCTAGAGAGAGACAAGAAAAGTTACCTCATGACTAACATCAGGTTTCTCCATCTGAATGGAAACTTTAGATCCCTGCCTTTGCAAACTAGGCCTCCTTAGAGATGCAAGTTTCTTCTTCCTAATCCTTTGCAAGAGAAATAAAGGACTTTTTCCACTTCCAGATACTACAACTTGGTCACTGCAATATGCAACAAAAAGCACCACAAACCACTCAATAACCATGATAATGAAGACCTCTTTCATCCCATTCTGGTTATCATTCAAATCGCCCCATTGCATCCCAGCCCTTTTTTCTTGCAAGGGGTATTGTGCTAGCTCGTATAATCCACGATACAGAGAGAAGCCAGGATACAACTGTAAAAGAATGATCCTGCGTCCTACGTACAAGAACACCAATACAGAGTTGAGTTTCTGAAAAGTATAAACAAAAAGCAAATGAAGTTCCAAATGCTTCATTTTCATAAAAATTTCCACTTACTAGAGACTGATGCATCTTCGATGAAGCTTCGAAAAAGATTTTCTGCCAAAATCTCAGTTCCAAAGACCAGAATGTAACCTATAGCTGTTACCATAAAATCAACCATGTCAGTTAAATCATCTCATGAGATAAAACTTAAAATGTAAATCCCTGATCAATAATTTCAAACCAAAACAAATTGAACCTGTACAAGCCTTAACGTTTGAAAACATTGAAGCTACTAGAAAAGCTGCCGCTATTTGCAAGTTCATATATATGAAGTAAAAAACAAACTGGATGCTGTAGTCATTGATTGTGAAGAATTTTAACCCTGCAAGGATGGAAGTAAACACACTTGAATTCATTAAAGCAACTCAGAGTGAAGCCAGTCTGAAACAGTTGGCAAGTAGTTAGATAGATACAAATATACCTATGATGGAGCCAACTGCCATAAACAACAGCATGTAGATCAAAGAAACTGCAAGAAAATAGGCATAGGAGATCATCAAATACGGTCCATCACCAAGGCCATGCATTTTCATCATGATTCTCAGTTTTTGATGTTTCTCGTAAACCAGTGACTTCAACACAACCTGCATACACCATTAAAAAGTTGGGAAATTAAGAAAGCTAAGTTAATTAGTAAAAATCCATGTAATGAATATGGATGAACATAATCAATCTTACTTACCGGGAACAGCAGTAAAATGATCCATGTAAAGAAGAGTGGACCAATTAGAGAGGAAAGATCCGGTATGCTTACTACGTTGGTTACAGGCTTAGGCATTTCTTTGACGAACTCAAACAGCATTTTGGTACCAGGGCCTTGCAAAAACTGAAGGTAGGCATTGGATGCCTGGCAGCAAATAAAACAAATGAATTTATTAAAACTCATCCCCGCCTGATCAATTAGCAACATTCACTTTTCTTGTTTTAAGATATCACCAAGTAAATTAACAAGTTAATTCTGTGTATGTTTGTCTACCAGATTCACTGAGCGCCCAATCCGCTGCGGATCAGAAACAACACTCCTCCTCAAGCTTGAATTGTACCATAGGATTGCATTAAAACTGTTCTCATTTGAGTTTAAGAAATCATAGGCTGCAAGAAAATGCACCGTCAATAGCTAGTACATGATGATACTGTATGTATTCATCGTATCAAAGTCAAGTAGTGGGCATAACCTGCAAGTATTTCATTAACTTTCCTCTCTGGGTTCCCCTTTGGGTAACCTTTATATAGCTCATTGTTTATATCAGAAGAATTGTTGAGCCACAAAGTCAAAGCTTCAACACATCTAACCTCTGGATTCAAGACAAAGTTTGGCAAGCAAAAAGGTTATGTTGCGTGCAACATAAATTGAAGTGCATGTATGTGCACAAGTGATGAGTATACTTTTTGTGCGAGAACATTGTAGTGTTAGTTTTGTGAAACTTTTCTTTCTAATGTTTGAAGAGATTTCAAGTTCGAATTTCTTGCCCGTTAAATTAACAAAAATAAAATAAAGGAAATCTATAACATACAAGCACAAAGATTATATTTTGTTTTTTTTTTTAAATACCTTGTTCATATTCTTTGGGTTGGGCCTTGGGAGTGAGGCCTGGATTGGGGGCTTGTGGTGGAGGTAGGGGAGGGGCGGGGGCCGTTTGCGATCAGAGGGTGGGGGTGGATAGCGGGCTGGAGGCGGTTTAGGAACAGGCTGGATACGAGCTGGAGGCGGGTTGGGAGTGGGCTGGAAGGGGACTGGAGGTGGATTGGAAGTGGGCTGGGCGGGTTGAGGTGGGCGGGGCGTGGGCCTGAAGCGAGGTGGAGATTTAGAAATTGGGAGTTTTTTTGTTGTTATGAGCATGTGAGGTGAGGCTGAGGCCAGCCTAACCACAGCACGAGGAGACCCTCCCTGTTCATGATCGAGTCTGGATGATATACGAAGAGTCGGAATGGAGAATGTAGAGTTGGGGGAGCATTGGCGCTGCACGTTATAGATGGTTTGTGTGAAGCAAGCTGTCTAAAAGTTGGGCGCTCTAGGTAAGGAGTGAGATCCCAGCACATTTAGCTCAAGTGGTTAAAAATATTTACTCATGCATCTCAAGTTCCTATGTTAGATTGCCTCATCTTCAATATCTCTGATGTTGATTCATCATTCTCTTAGAAAAATGCCAATGAATTCGGTTGTTTTGGATTGAAGTTACTCATGCATCTCAAGTTACTTATGTTTTGTTTCTCATGATCTATTCTTTGAAGAAAGCTTTATTTGCATGGTTGCTTGCCACCTTGACCTTAACACTTTGTCTAATGATTTTTTACAGTTCCAAATTTTAGCTGGGTTCTTTCACTCAAGGAATTTGCACACCCTGCACGGGAGGCTTTCGCTGAGTTGACTGATGTAGTTCCAGTCATCTTTTTTGCGGCTTCCATGTTTGGTTTTGTGTTTCAAATGAGTTCTTTGATCACAGAGAAAGAATTGAAGCTTAGACAGGCAATGACAATGATGGGCCTTTATGATACTGCATACTGGTTCTCATGGCTCTCATGGGAAGGAATTATGACCCTTCTATCATCACTTTTCACAGTTCTATTGGGAATGATGTTTCGGTTCGATTTTTTCCTAAACAACAGTTTTGCAATCTTATTCCTCATCTTCTTTCTCTTCCAACTCAATATGGTAAGTCGGTTTGGTGTAATTAATTTTTTACTTTATGTTTGTTCTTGCTGATTTCATGTTAAGCCTCTGCTTAGCATATAATTATGTCTGATCCATCCACTGGCTTTCGTTGCCAGATTGGTTTTGCCTTTATGCTGTCAACCTTCATAAGAAAGTCATCTACATCCTCAACTGTGGGTTTCTTCATATTTATTGTTGGCTTTATAACCCAGGCAAGATTCCCCAGTTCAAGAATCAAGATTTGTAGATTATGGTTATTGGTTCAATAGTACTAATAACAGATTCCATTTTTTCATTGCAGATTGTTACAGTAACCAATTTTCCCTACAGTACAAACTACAAATCCAAAACGACTGTTCGAATCGTCTGGTCATTATTCCCACCTAATCTTCTTGCCAAAGCTTTACAGATGCTCGCGGAAGCAACATCCACTCCAAAGGATATTGGGATTAGCTGGAGTACAAGGACGAAGTGTGGGCCAAATGATGATCATGATTGTATGACAATTGTATGTGAACACATTGATCCTCAAATTTAAAATATTAACAAGAAGTTTATAAGGTCTTTTGAATTTCATTATTTATATTTTCATTCGAATTTTTTCAGAACGACATCTATTTGTGGCTGGTGGCTACATTCTTCCTCTGGTTTATATTGGCTATCTACTTGGACAATATCATCCCAAATGTATCTGGTGTGAGAAAATCAGTGTTTTACTTTTTAAATCCAGGATACTGGACAGGGAAAGGTGCAAACAAGTTGGAAGGTATATAAAACTGAAATTCAGTTGGTGGTTGAGTTTCCCTTGTTGAATGGTACTTATGACATAATGCTTTTTTTTCCTCTCTTTCCAGAGAGGGTGGCATTTGTAGTTGCATGGGTTCAGTTCCACCGCAGGAGCATTTTACGCCAGATGATGAAGATGTCCTTGCAGAGGAGAACATTGTAAAACAAGAAGCTAAGGAAGGCACAGTTGATCCAAACATTGCAGTTCAGATACGCGGCCTTGTAAAGACATATCCCGGGACTACCACAATTGATTGCTGTAAGTGCAGGAGGACTTCACCGTACCATGCTCTCAAGGTAACCAACCTTACCTAGTTATATATGTCTTCATGGTCAAGTTTTTCTCTAGGTTCATTGTTATACTTTTTAGACCAAAAATCTAGTGCAGATGCAGGGTAGATGTTTCAGCCTTTCAGGTTTTGCACAATGAAATAATATAGTAGCAAGCAACTGAAGTATTTTGAATAACTTTCAGGGTTTGTGGGTCAACTTTGCAAAGGATCAGTTATTTTGTCTACTTGGTCCCAACGGAGCTGGGAAAACCACTGCAATCAATTGTTTACCTGGCAACACACCGGTGACCGGAGGAGATGGTAATACTATCAATCTTTTCTTTTTCTTTTTCTTTTTTAGTTCATTGATTGGAAAATTCCTGAGATTATTATGATGCCAATTGGGAAATGATAAATTTGCAAACTGCCTTGTCACAGCATTGATTTATGGAAATTCTGCTCGGAGCTCTGTTGGCATGGCAAATATTCGAAAAATCATAGGATTTTGTCCGCAGGTGCTCTTCTCTCACTATCTCTCCCTCATGTTGCAACAACTCTTTCGAAAAATTTGACTGAACTTGTATATATATTGTCTTCATTCATTCATAGTTTGATATTATTTGGGACGCATTGACTGGGCAAGAGCACCTTCACCTCTTCGCTAGTATTAAAGGCCTCCCCTCAGCTTCAGTAAAATCGGTATGTGCTACACCAACTTGAATAGGATGTTTTCACATGCTTTCTTCCTTGCAAAATGTTTTAACTCTTCATATCACAATCAAATGTAGGTTGCTAAGAAGTCATTGGCAGAGGTGAGACTCACTGAGGCAGCCATAATGAGAGCTGAGAGTTACAGTGGAGGAATGAAACGTCGCCTGAGTTTCACCATAGCCCTTATCGGAGATCCAAAGTTACTCATCTTAGATGAACCGGTACGGAAATGCGGACCAAACTCTTTACTATGTCTACTTCCTCTGGTTTTCTAATTTAATTTATGATCTGCAGACAACTGGTATGGATCCCATAACAAGGAGGCATGCATGGGACGTCATAGAGGATGCAAAGAAAGGGCGTGCAATCATCCTGACCACTCACTCAATGGAAGAAGCTGATATTTTAGGTGACAGGATAGGAATAATGGCAAAGGGTAGGCTCCGTTGCATTGGAACTTCAATCAGGCTCAAGTCAAGGTTTGGGGTTTGGGACTGGTTTTATTGCCAATGTGAGCTTAGGCGGAGGCACGAATGGGCAAAATCCTCACCATGGCGCTGTGAAGCAGTTCTTTAAATACGTATGCTGGTTTTGAATGATTTGAACTTACTTTTATGCATATGAAAAATTAATTTCTAACGTGGGGAAATTTTTTGCAGCATTTGGATATTTTACCAAAAGAAGAGAACAGAGCATTTCTGACTTTTATTATTTCTCATGATAAAGAGGGGCTTTTGACGGTAATTTGCTTAGTATCTTTTTCTGGTTCCTATATAACTGCAAAATAAGAAGCATATCTGACTTATGAGGTTTGCGACCTAAATACAGAATTTTTTTTGCGGAGCTTCAAGATAAAGAAAGAGAATATGGCATATTAGACATCCAACTTGGACTTGCCACTCTTGAAGAAGTCTTCTTGAATATCTCAAGGCAGGCAGAGCTAGAAGCTGCCACAGCTGAGGGTAGGTTGGTTACTCTCACTTTAACATCTGGAGCCTCAATTAAGGTAAAAACACAATCAGTTTTCTGCTTCTCCTTTTTACATTGATAAGGAATTACGCTTCCAGTTACTTTACGTATAATGGTTTTGCAGATCCCTGCAGGAGCTAGGTTTGTGGGGATTCCAGGAATTGAATGTGCAGAATATCCAAGTGGGGTTATGGTACAAGTTTTCTGGGAGCAAGATGAATATGGTGCTGCTCTATGCATATCCGGCCACTCCTTAAACCCCAATACCTCCAAATGTTGAAGTAACCCCATCAGGCAAGGACTCATTTGGCTGATCCGGCCGTTCCCAACTGGTTTATGGAATTCTGATTCATCCTGGCTAACTCAGTAAAACAAAATCTCGTTCATACCTCTAGTTATAAGTTAACAGAGACATTATACACAAATTTTCTTTCATTTGTAATTTCCGGAAGTACATAGCTTTTCGCCGTATCCATTTGATAATTATTCATTGTCTATTCCAAATTGTTGGCGATCTCTAATTTCACTATTTTGGACAATAAAATTTGAACCTAATAGAACGTTTAAACGTGCAAAGGAGACGGGATTTGCATGTTGCTGGCTCCTCTCCCTCGGCGTGAAAAAAACATTGAGATATCATAGAACTGTAGATTGTTCTTGGTCAACGATCTTTACTGCCCAAGATGACCTGCGACTATCAAGCTTCTACACACTGCACTGCACAAGGACTCGGTTTAAGCAGGCGCGTCTGATTCTTGTTAGGCACATAATATTTTACTTGACATCACCTGAAAAAATGGAACCTAGAATCGCAACCAAATGAACAGCGAAATGCGACTTGAGAGTTGGAAAAACAACATGCAATTTTTAAAACTACATAAAGCAATACAAAGTCATTGATCTACATATTTATAATCATGTTACAGCGGTTTGAAATGTCAGTTAATACAACAATCAAAAAATAAAGTAAAAAACAAATAGATCAGAAAGTATTTTGAATCCAAAACTCTAAAAACCATGTAATTAAAGAATCAGTAAAGCAGCAAGGACTTGTTGAAAGAGCTATCAGCTGTAATTAATTAAGGAGCCAAAAGAGGGTATAATAATTAATTAAGGAGCAGTGAAAGTACAAATCAAAGTAAAACACGTAAAAAGAAACATGTGTAAAACCTAGCTACTAAGTATTAGAGATGATGGATGAGAGAAAGGTGTAGAGCTCCCTTCAATCCAAACAAAGATCTAACACAGGTAATGCAGCTCCTGAGATATGCAAGCCACAAGCCTATTCCTCTGATGACCTGAGATAGGGCTGTGGGATCCATAGCTCAGCAGCTCAATCCACCCAGCCAGACCTTCTATTGGACTTCAAGGAGCTCTGCTCCGTAACCCTAGCTACCCATACCAACCTACTACTTGAAACCCTAGCACCTGTATACATATATATATATGAACTTGGAAGGGAAAATCAAGATGATAAAAAACGAGATCAGTAAACCCATCACAGACTAAGAGAGATCCAGCCCTCTAACCTGCAGATGAACACTGATCGAATAACAGGTTTTGTTATCGTGAAAATAGTTCCCATGAATCATCTTATTACAACAGCAAGGATGTTATTAGTTCATACCACATAAATCTAGATCCGTGCATCCTTCATCGAAATCCATATATCTCAAAGATCCATGACTTTCCACCAAGCTTCGATCAAAAGAGTCATAAAGTCATCGCAAGATAGCTAAGCTAACTAAAACCATTTCTCTCTCTCTCTCTTCTGGGAATGGGAACTACCTCTACCTAACTAATTAACCCTACCCATTAAGCCAGTATATATATAAGGCGTGTAAAAGATTAATTAGATACCCCTCTCTAGCAACCAGAGTAGCGTACAGCGCCAACCATTCAACCATTTTCTCCCCCTAAATAATGACCCTTCAAAGTTGAAACCCACTATGATGACCTTTGGTTATAAGATTGAAACTTGAGGTGCAACTTTTTATAATGTTTTTGGATAAAAAACAAAATAATGGTGGGATAGGTCGGCAAAGCCTGTTTCTATCAACCATTTCTAGGGAACCCGCTTCTAAGATTCCCCCGCTGCGCGATATTAAAACTCATCACGTGCCTGCCTGCCTTGTTTCCCTCGCTCTACAATCTGCAAGCCCTAACCCCAATTTATCGTTTCCTCATTTGCTTGCACCAGCTAGCGCCACAGTTCATATGCTTGGCTCCTTTCTGTTAAAACATCTCGTGAGGTGAGAAGTTGAGAGAGAGACCAATCCTAACAAATTCGACTTACCGTTAAAAGCAATCCAAGTTTTGATTTTGAATGTAGAGTTCGGCGAGTGCTACCGACACGTGGCAGCGACGTAGGGGGAAAGACAAAAAAGTCTGAGGTGAAATGAGTGGTAGTTGTTGAATTAAGATTTTCTTTTTGATTAGACAAAAGGGACGTCGATGTGACAATACAGCTCAGCCTGGTGGGACCAGCTACAGCTTGCGCACGTTATCTCTGACGCGTGTTCCTCGCTCCTGTCCGCGCCCCTGCCTTGCTAACGCGCACTTTCGACTGATTTTTGTAATAAGACGCTCTTTCCACCATTCGATTCTGCCATGTTGGCTAATATCTGAGCTTGTTAATTGGATAGAGGGTGGTTGATAGGCTGATGGTGATGCGCAAATAAGGCAGGCTGGGTGCGAATGTAGAATAGCATAACCACGAAATCCAGGGCTAGATCTCACTGTCCTGGAACATGTTTACCCTGCCTGTCTTTAGCTTTTGTTGCTTTCTTCTTGTCTTCTTTCGCCTTTTTTAATTTCTTTTTTATTCTACTTTTGTTCAAAATTATTTTGTATATTAATACTGGGCTAGGTGCGGTGAAGTTAGGAATGGACAAACCAGAGTCCAATCTATTATATTAAAGGACTGGGCTAGTCAAGCTACAGAAAAACAAGCCAGGCCAGGGCCATATTTTATAGAGATTGAAAAATGTTCTCATTCATATTTCTGGGCTTCAGCTCCCATCCGATATCAGACCACTAATAAAAAGATATTGGATCAAGGCCTAGCCATCCATCTTCCATCTCGGATTCTAACGGACCACGGTGTGCTTGAGAGATGAAGAGGTTTCCAGTCCCAATAGCAAAATATTTTGTCACTACACTACACCCACCGTAAAATTCTTTCCTTCCCTGAATAGAAACAATTCTGTATAATTTTTTTTGGTGATGGTGGGAGTTCTAATTTTGATAGCATGAAATTATGGAAGATCTTTTATTTGTCTCGCTTATCATAAGATCATCAAGATCTAGAGAGATTTCTCTCCAAAAAAAAAAAAGATATAGAGAGATGATTTGTAATTTGTTTTTTTATACAAGTGATAATTTACTTTAATTTAATCCAAACTACGGGAAGGAGGATTCGAACTCGTTGCAGAGTTGGGAGCAAATTCACTCTAACTAACTTGGCTAAACTAATATATGCTGATTTGTAATTTTGGACAAGTAGGGAGTTTTAGTTTAAAATCAATAGGGAGTTTCATATTTTGATAGATAGGAAACTAATTTCACATAATTTGCTTGAGATCAAAGACTAATAAATGTACTGATTAAAACTAAAACAGAACTAGTCTTTTGACTATATCCTTATTATTTTCCATTATATTGAGTGTTATCAAATTTATCTTAACATCAAAGCCCTAGTATTACGCAAATGGTAATTTGTACAAGTAAATAATGAACCGGGTTGATAGAGCGCCGAACCGGAGCCCAACCTTAAGGCCTGGACGGTGGAATAGAAAGATGGTGAAATCAAAAACTATCACATATAAAATAGCACACACCATCTGTACGCAAACAAGTGTTCATTTTCTCACTCCATTCTTTCTCGCTCTCATAAAAACCCTAGCGGGCGGTACAGAATCTCAGAGAACTCTAGCCATGGGTACGTCACCTTCAGTCTCATATACATATTTGTTTATTTCTTTATCTAATCACTTGTGCATAACAATCTTGCTTTCCTTGTTCTTTTAAATTTGTCTCCACCTCTCTAATTTTTAATTTTCGGAGATTTTATTTTCCCTTGATCAAACTCCGGTAGATCCACTGGGTCATAGGCGATTATTAGATGATTTTATGAGTTATGGTCTGAATCTTCCTTGCGTTTATTCTATTTTGTCAGGGTTTTGCCATTTTTTTTGTTTCAGTTATTTTTTGTTCAAATTGATATTTTTGTTGTGGTATTTGATTAAATTTTAAGATTGATTGGCCTCCCGCAGTTCAACGCCGATATCAAGAAATAAATTTTTTTAATGCAATTTTTTAAATCTTTTTGAATTCTCGTTGTTTCTGGGAAACTGAGCAATAGAGTTCAGAATAAAGTTTAGCGCATAACTATAATAATTTCGCTTGTAAATTATATAATAGTTTTCCCTATTTGCTCTGGTTAGTAGGCGTTTAATTGTTAGGCGTTTACTTGAGGTTGTGGTGAAGATTGAGATATAGTTCTAATTACTTATTCAATTTTCTGTAAATGGTAGATATTGAGGAGGAAATCCGATCGTTACAGCTTGATTCGGCAGGTATTTCTGAAAGGACATGTGAATTTAGTTGTTATGGTTCAGACAGATAATTGTTCTATGGTAAAATTTAAATTTTGTATTAATGCTTTGTGTATATATTAGCAGAAGATAATGGAGTTGTTAATCCAGAAGCTGCACAGCCGGAAGTTGAGAATTCCAATAAGATGGAGGAAGGTTGGTAGTATCATCGAATACTTTATTATGTCATTGTTTTGTTAAGGAGAAGTTGTTTGAGAGGGCACAGTGTGCTTGTGCTTTATTAACCTGTTATATGCTTAGTATTAACTGCTAACGGTTACTGTTTGTGATGGGTGATACCTTGAAATCTAGTGATGGTTACTAGATTAGGATACTTGTATGAAGAGAAAAAAGAATTATGGTGCTAATCTAGAACCAAATGATTGTAATAAATTTCTTATCTTCATATTACATGGAATTGGCCAATCATAAATCAATGACTACCTACCTTACTGTTTATTTATGAATGGCAACTTGTTTGGTGAAATTAACTATTTATGCAGACCTAAGTTTCCAGGGATAGAATTGCTAAACATTATTCCAATATTTTTTAGGAGAAATAGGATATTAAAGCTTAATGGGAGAGTTTCACTAATCTTGTGTTTGATGGGAGATATACATTGAAGATTAATTCTTTTTTTTTTTTTTGTTTTTTCAAATATTGGAACAATTTCAGATTCCAAGGAAGAGGTTCATACACATTCTGTTCAGCCAGAGGTGGTTGAGCAAAAAGGTAGCTTGGAAACTTCTTTCAGTCTGTATTAATTTTTTTCTGTAATTATGCGCGTATTTATTTTGTTTTGTAGTGCATCACCCATCAGCTTTCTTATCAAATTCAAATATATTTTCTTCTTGGATGTCAATTTTTGGCTTGAATATGCAGGGAAGGAGAAGATAAACGTGGATCCAGAAGAAGAATATGATGAGATGGAACTAGATAAGAAGAGGCACTTGAATGTTGTTTTCATTGGTCACGTGGGTAAGTTTATTTTTCTCACACAGTTGCTTAATTTAGTATTTCTGGCTTTAGATTGTTGTCCTAGTTGCTTGTCTTAGAACTATATGCATACCATTAGCCACTAATGTTCTGATTGGTGGCGTAAATTGGTGTTTTGTGATCTATTTAACCGTGTGATTATGTTGAAGCTCTCTCTCTCTCTCTCTCTCTCTCTCTCACACACACACACACACACACACACACACACACACACACACACACACACACACACACACACACTATGCAAGTCTCCTATAGGGTCCTAAATGATCATGCATATCCCGGTAATGTGGACACTGTGACTTCATTCATTTTTCATTACTTTTATGTCTTCAATAGTTGCTGCCTGCTGCATCTCCCATCTGTCAGTTTCCCAGAAATTACAAGGTAGTAACACATGAAGGCCACAAGACTAACAAGTACCTTACACCTGAACTGGGCTCTGTACTTTCTAAAGGGCTTCTCTTTTCTTGAAGCAGCAAAATAAAGCAAGCAATGAAACTTCCACTAACATTTGGCTCTTGTCTTGAATGACCTGGCTTTCTTATCACGCCAATAATTGACGTATAACCTATGACATGTTGTAATTCTATTACATTGTACTTGTCTCATTTGGTGTTGTGAAAGGCTGCAGGTCTTGAATGCATTTGTTTTCAAATAGAGTAATTCGTATGCCATTGTTTTGGCCCTATTGTTTACTTGGTATGTCGATGTATAGTAATAACGTGTCTTGTATTGGTTTCAGATGCTGGAAAGTCCACAACTGGAGGCCAAATACTTTTCCTTAGTGGTCAGGTTGATGACCGTACAATCCAAAAATATGAAAAAGAAGCAAAGGAAAAAAGTAGGGAAAGCTGGTGAGCATCCTAGTGCTATCTTGTTGTGAAGTCATTCTGTAAGAACATGCATGGGGAAAATTGGCTTTCTATTTTCTTGTAAGCTTTTCAAAGTATTCATGAATGAAGATAATAGAATTTTATGAGGGGCACTGCTTAAAAGGTGTAATTTAAGAGTGGAATTGGGAATGAGTGTTGAAGCAGACTTCGACAAGGAAGTAGGATGACGGCTTTTAACTTTTGAAGTCATATGTTAAATAGTCTGGGCTTCAGCTTTCTTGATTAGCAGTACAAAATAGCAATTATGCCTCAGCACCTTGTGACCAAGATCCTTATCCCCTTGAAAGACCAGTATCTTTTGATATTTTTATCTTGCACATGCAAATAACTAGTAAACAATTTCACATGTCTAGTGAGGTCTGATAGCTATTCTCAATATTAGTACATATATTTGGTGGCATCTGATATTGCTCTCTCCTGTTCCTTTCTCTTTGTTTTCTTACTGTGATGTCAAGTGACAAATTTTTTTAATTCAAAACTGCATTAACATATATCATCTGAAGCATTAATGGACCATTATATGTGCAGCTTGCAATTTCGTTTTCTGTTCACACTTCATTGACTATGGTTGTGTCATATCTGCTAGGTATATGGCCTATATTATGGATACCAATGAAGAAGAGAGGGTTAAGGTATGATTTGAATGATTCAGTTACAAAGTTGCTGCAATGTAATTGTCATCTTCTTTAGTCATTGTTAAATGCTAACTGATGATGCTTACAACACCTAGTTTTGTCAAAGGAACAGCTTGTTTTCGCTGTAATTATTTATTGTTGGAAATCTCATTGCAGGGTAAAACAGTTGAAGTTGGACGAGCACATTTTGAAACAGAGTCATCAAGATTTACGATTTTGGATGCACCTGTGAGTGAATTTTGTTTTCAAAACAAGACTTTGTATCTGTTTTTTTGTTGGTCAAATTTACATCACACAACAGAATGGGAAAGTATGAAAGAGGATAAATGTCTGGTTGCATACTAAGCCGGCATAGGAACAGAGTGGTTACATTTAATATGGTTGACTGACCCCAGGATAAGGTGAATGGTTCAGTATCCAGAAACGAGATTGTTTCCAAAAACTGTGTGACATGTAGAGGACTGAGTATGCATCTGAGTTATGCAAGTGGTTTTGCTCGATCTTTTAGTATTTTGATAAGTGGGGATACTGTACTAATGAAGAATGATTACAGTCTATCTAGCTATCTGCCCCGGTTGTTAGTTTTTGATATCTGTTTTGCTTGGTTTAATTATATTTGTCATCATTAATATGGTTTGGCTTACTTTGTTGGAGGAATGATCCTGAGTAGTGCATGTTTGTTATCAGGGCCACAAAAGTTATGTTCCAAATATGATCAGTGGTGCATCTCAAGCTGATGTAGGAGTACTGGTGAGTTATATCTGTGATGTATAATTACTGCATCAATCCTACATGTGTAAACTTTTGTGTATTTAAATTTCTTTCTCCTCTCTCTATATTTAGGTTATATCTGCTCGGAAAGGAGAATTTGAAACTGGGTATGAGAGGGGTGGACAGACCCGTGAGCACGTTCAGCTTGCTAAAACTTTGGGTGTGTCCAAACTGCTTGTTGTTGTAAATAAAATGGATGAACCTACCGTGAATTGGGCAAAAGAAAGGTACTCTACCATACCTCTCTTGTTTGTGCCCCTGCCCCTATGTGATTAGTGATATCTTATGCTGTTAGTTTCACCAGATACGATGAAATCGAGTCAAAGATGGTGCCATTCCTTAAAGCATCAGGCTACAACGTGAAAAAAGGTATGCAATGATTTTTTTTTTTTTTGTGCAAACTTTTGTGGTTTTGGGATTTAGGAAGTGATGTCTTATTTCTGTATTTTCTTTTAGGCTGGGTCTATTCCACCGACTTGCTAATTATGCTGGATTTCTAATTTAAGTTCTAATGTTATTACAAGCGGAATAGGTTTAGGCAATTTACTTTTCTGAACCTTAGTTACCCTATGTTTGATCTTGATTGAAAAGGGGAGGACTGGAAGGCATGGTTTCCCATGTTTGATAGGAGTGATGAGGGAGAATTGAACAATAGTGGAGGGATTGGCAACTTGTTGGGCCTGCAAAAGGTCCCTCCAAATTGAAGGGATTAGATAAGAAAATAAGCGAAACCTTACTTTTTCAATGCAAATATTTGTCATCTGTCAGGACATAAATTGGGGTTTAGTAGATCATGATTTTATATGCTTTCGTTTCTCCACTTGTTTGTGCTTATTATGTCCTTTCTACCGAAGAAGAAAAGAGAAACATTATTTGTATTCCTTTCCTTATCATCTCCACCTCTTATACTTTTTTCTCCTTTCCCTTTTCCTTCGTACTTTCTAACCATCTCGTGTGCCTGATAGCTAGCATTCTTACTTCCTTTGGAGTTTTGGCAATTCCATGTGATAATTGAATACACAATTATACCCTATTTATCTAAATAAGAGATGGAATTTACATGCCTTGTAATGGTATACCCCTGATCATCAATGGGTTAGGCGATGTTGAAGCCACCCACAGTCTGCAGCTAAGTGTGGCTGTATCTTTTGTTGACTGCTGAATCTTTTTCTGCTTTTCCAGACAAAGTCCCCACCCCTCTCCTCTCCCTCCCTCCTTCCCTTTAATTGTTTTGAGTGTGTGGTTAACCATTTACTTGATAGTAATTGAATGTTACATCAGTGTATTTCTTCTTAGTACCATTTTGATTGCTTTTGTTTTTTTCTCCTCTATCTAAACCGATAGTAATGGTAGTTTCGAAGACATTGCTTTGTATTATCATGGTGTATTGACTTCTGATGTCATTATTTTGTGCTTTGCCTAGATGTCCATTTCCTACCTATATCTGGTCTGGTTGGTACAAACATAAAAACCAGAGTGGATAAAACAGTATGTTCGTGGTGGGATGGTCCTTGTCTGTTTGAAGCCCTTGATGCCATTGAGATTCCTCTACGGGATCCCAAAGGTCCATTCAGGTACATGGTTAATTAATATTGCCTTTTTATTGTTCCTCCCTTTTTTTCTTTGTTTTTCTCAGCATAGAGGAAGTGTCCAATGACAAGTGTTTACGTTTTTGTTAGCTTATTTAAGAATCTTTAATCTACTGACTTTCAGAACCCTCCTTATAACCTTTGAATACCTGAAGTAAGCATCTGTATTTGTGTATATATATATATATTTGGTTTGATTCACTGTCTGATTTATGTACATATGAATGTTTTACTTATTGAGGAGGTATTTGCTATTTGAAATTTACTCTCCCCTTAAAATACCGTGATAAAGCTGCTTTTATATTGTTTGTTTTTACTGTGATGAGTGGCGTTTAGTCTAGTTGCTTAACATTGTCAAAGTAATTGTTTGGCAATGGAATTTGGATCACTGGCACTGTTATAAAAATATAGGGAGGGTGGAGTATGATGTGGGATCAGTAGCTCCATGGGTGCATTAGTAAATTGACAGAGAAGAACGAAATTGCTGATTTATGGTTAATGTTTTTTCTTTGATCTTTCAAATTCCATCTGTAGGATGCCTATCATAGACAAATTCAAGGACATGGGAACTACTGTTATGGGCAAAGTGGAATCTGGTTCCGTGCGAGAGGGGGATTCGTTGTTTGTCATGCCAAATAAGGTTCTGCCCTGTTCCTTTTAATATTTTTTTTCTTTTTCTTTTCCTCTTTATAATTTCCCTTATATAATAATGTGTATTAAAAATTACAATTGACAACATTGGTTTGCAGGTTCCAGTGAAAGTTGTTGCTATATTCATTGATGAAGATAGGGTCAAACGTGCGGGACCTGGTGAAAATCTACGGGTTAGATTATCGGGCATCGAGGAAGAGGATATATTGTCAGGTTTTGTCTTAGCCAGTGTTGGTAAGTTCCCTTTGATGACATTTGTCCATTCTTAAAGACTTGCTATCCTTGTACATTAGTAGTATTGTACTTTATTTCTTGAAATAAAAAAATGCATTATTGTTGCATGTTCGTTGTTTTCCCTTGAAGATAAGGTTTGAAGCATAAGATTAGTTGTTTTTATATGTTTATTTAAGTGAAGAGAAGTAATAAAATGGAGATGGGCAAGAGACGATAAATGATAGAAGTGAGGATAAATAGAATTATTGAAACTGTTTTTGGTTAGCTTTTATTTCTTAAAATCAGTTTTTATTATTTCTTTTCCTTCTCTATTTTGTGATTGAGAAAACAGAAAACAAAAAGAAAAAAGCATTATCAAACTGGCCCTGGTTAATATTACCATTATAAACTTATAGTTAATTGAAACTCTCCCTCTCTTCTTTCCCTCCCTCCATTTTAACTCCCTTTTATTTCATTTAGTTTTGGACTGCAATATATCTGTTGATATGCCAATTTTTTGTTACCTTTATACTGTACTTCTAAGTTTTTACTATATTTGTTTAATAATTTATCTTTTGCTCTAAGTTTTATTCTTCTTATTTTAATGCAGCAAATCCAATACCAGCGGTTACAGATTTTTTTGCCCAGTTGCAGATCCTTGAGTTGCTGGACAATGTATGAAGATTCTCTATCTCTCTCTCTCATAGAGCTGACCAGCATCTTATTTTCCTTTTTTATTTTTGAATTTTTTTATGATCTTGATCGGTGAACATGTGTATGTGTATCTAAAGCCCTCAATATACTTCTGTTTAGGCAATCTTGACGGCTGGCTACAAAGCTATCCTGCATATTCACTCAGTTGTTGAAGAATGTGAGATTATTGAGCTCATAAGTCAAATGGATCCAAAGACGAAGAAACCTATGAAAAAGCATATTCGTTTTGTCAAGAATGGTGCTGTTGTTGTATGCAAGATTCAGGTTTGTATCATAATAGTTTCAATTATGCCAAATAGAAGGTTGTGTCCTTTTAAATATTTTAAACCTGCATTTTACTAGTCATTATTTCTTTGTAAAGTAGTGTTTATCCCCAAATTGCAACTAGTTTCTTCTGGGGTTTGGCAGATGGGCGGTTGACTTTCTTCATTGTTCTCCTATATGTATTCCACCAGATAAATTGCCCTTCATCAGACTCCTTCACAACCTGAGCAAGGCTCATGGTTTCTGTCTTCCTGGCCCTTAAGACTGTTCTCTCTCTTCCTTACCCCCCCCAAATAGTAAATTTTAAACATAATAAAGTAGAGCAAATCAGTTTTTAAATCTTTGTTACACTTTGTTTACTTTGATACAATTGTGCACTGGTGCTGCCACAGGTGAATAATTTGATATGCGTTGAGAAGTTCTCAGATTTTCCACAACTTGGAAGGTTTACTCTTCGTACTGAAGGTGCTAAATCCTTACCTTCTTGATCCATCGAGCATGTTTTTGGTGTGTGGTAGTAAATTTTATTTCTATGTATGTTCTGCAGGAAAAACTATTGCAGTGGGAAAAGTAATTGACCCTCCATCAACCCGCAAATTAAGTTCTTAAACAATTTTGATCTTGAGGGTAAGGCCTTTTAAATGGACATCATTTAAATACTAGATGGCTTCAAAGCATTCTAAGAAGTTTTACTACGTGTTGGAAAAAGATGTTCTTGTTCTCTGTTCTGAATTTTGTGATCCCACCATAACCTATTGTTTCTTGACGGGCAGAGCTGGGTCGGTAGGACTGGCGGCATGATGGTTCCAAGTCAGCTCAGGATCTTTCCTACTTACTCAAAGTGTATCGATTCTGGTATCGGGTTAATATAGTTGGTAGGTTTATGATGGAATATACTGTTGCTGGTGGTCACGTACTCTGGAGTGAGCTTTTGCCGGGTACGATGGGCATTTTTCATTTGTATGGGTGTAAAGTAGTCTTGATTTGATTCACCCATTGTTGGGTTATTACATGATTCAAAGTCTTACCAGTCGATCAGTCGATTTCATTAATGGTTGTTATGATGGGCTTAACATATATTTTTTTTTTGAGAAACTTTTGTACCAACTCACGAAAGATTTTATATCGTACGATTGAAATGAATTCGGTGTGCAGACATTAGGAAAATGCAGCCTAGACAATTTACGCAATTACCATTTGCTATAGGTGTATTTAAGCTGTGTTTGTTAATTTGGAGTAAAAAGTGAGAATGTGCGGTCCCTTATAATTTCAAGCACATTCCATGAAGCATGGGTGCAGTCGGTTCGGTGCAGTGCAGGGAATGGTGGATGAATTTGACTCTTTCAATTTGCATGTCCATTTAATTCTCAGGCCATCTCCTGTCAGGTGACAGGGCTAAATGTAGTTCATGGCTAAACTTTTAGCCCTCTAAAATATTAATTTTTTAAAGAATAGTTTAGGGTTAAATTTTTTTATCTCCAGCTATGGCTATATTTTAAGGCCCTTAATTTTTAATTATTTTGAGAAAAACTATGGTACAAAACATATATTCCATTACTATGTTCTGCAAGAGTTCACAACATATATATATATATATTATAAAATGAATTTAAATATATTTAAAAGGTTAAATGGAAAAAAGAAAAAGAAAGTGAAAGCTAGTTGACATCCGCGGGCCTTTAATATCAACATTTGAATATGCAGTTGCACAAGATGTTACGTGCTCATGCCCATGAGTGATGCATGTTGGGCCCACATAAAATTTTGGCATGCGCTATAGCTGGGCTACAAGTGGCCTGATTGGGGGGCTAAAGGACTAAATGTGGCATTCCAAATTTAGCCAAATTTTTTTTAGTCCATGACTGGAGATGGATTTTGTATTATTTTAGATCTATATTTGGCCTATGGTCCATAATTGGAGATGGCCTCATATGGAGGAGCTGCGGAGAATAACAAAACTAAAAACGGAAATGGGTAGTTTTATTGATGATGAGGTAGGAGGAGATCCAATTCCAACCAGAACCAGTGGATCAGAAAGGGCCAACCAGCCAGCCTTCCCCAAAATCATTCACGACTGACGCAAGCATGCACCCCAAGTTAAGTTGCCAACACACAAATCAATAACAATTGTGCACCACAAAAGAGACCCATTTTCTCCCTTTGCACTTGCAGAGGAGAAAAAGGCAATGTCACTAGGGCTGTGCGGTTGGACTGCAAATACCGAAAATCGCCGGTTTTCGAACGATATTTTTTGGTAGACAAACCGTTGACTTTTTCGGTCAACGACCGATTGCGGTTGGACGACCGAGCCGAAATACTGCGATTGCGGATGCGGTTGCAGGATACCAAAGTCGTCGGCAACCGCAATTGACTCGGAGAGAGACAGAGATATGATGAGAGAGAGATAGAGAGATAAGAGACGGAGGAAGAGAGCGAAAGATACAGAGAGATGAGAGACGGAGGAGGAGACAGAGAGATGAGAGATGAGACATAAAAGCTGGGCTTTTTTTTATAAAAAAAATACCCAATGCAAAACGAAGTCGTTTTAGCCAAGGGAAATTTTTTAAATGACCTGGCCAAAACGACGCCGTTTTGGTCAAGGTCTTTTTAAAAATAAAAAATAAAAAATCCCAACTTCTTCCTCGTGTAGGCGTCGTACCAACTTCTCTGCCGCTACCAGAGAGATGAGAGACGGACACAAACTCGTCTCTCTTTCTCTCTCTCTCTCTCTCTCTCTCTCTCTCTCTCTCTCTCTCTCTCTCTCTCTCTCTCTCTCTCCTTTGTTTGTGCTTAACCGACAACCGACCATCACCGAATAGAACGACAGCAACCGAAATAGCCGGTAACTGGCTGACGGCAGTGCGGTGGTGGTTCCCATTTTCGCCATTCCGCAGCCTCTCGGACGGTTGCCGGTTCCATCGTTTCGGTGCGGTTACCGGACCGAAAACAACCCTAAATGTCACCACACTTTTTGTTATCACAATTCATTAATATGACAACTTGATAACAAATAAAAACCCCTCACCATATTTTTTGTTATCACAATTCATTAATTAGGATTCTTTAGCATTGTCGTTGTATGATCTATTCTATTCTCATTATGGAGAAACACTTGTGTGTAATGGGGATAATATTATTTTGCTATTCCCGGTCAATCACGCTATGCCAAGTGAAAACATAGCAAGATTGGCCGGAGATAGCAAAATAATATTATCCCCGTTTCATATAAGTTTTTTGCTCATGATGCCTTAATTTGCTCGAAAGAAAAAGAAAAAAAAAGAATAATGAATATAATGAATCAGAGCAAAATGACCAAAGAGGAAGAGATACCCCTCTTAATTACTCGAGCAGACAAAAAAGAGATGTCACGTGCGGATTTGGCCTTCCATTTAAAGCTAGATATCTATCAACACACACATGGATGGGATGTTGTTCATGGCGTTAATGGCTTGAATCCACTAGGACACATAGAGGAGATGGAGAAAATCAAGTAGCCCTGCTCCTGTGATGGATTTTCATGCTCGCCTCACCTACATTATTAACATTAATTAATTCATGCTTCACTTACGTACCCTATTGTCTCTACAAATTTACACATATTCCTTGACTTGCGTTGCTTTTCAAGAGAAAGCGAGACACACAGTACAGAGATATAGATGGTGGAGATGGCCTAAACAGCTACGCCAAAAATTCCAATTCACAGGTATCTTTATTTATTTATTAACAATTCATCCATTCCATTCCCTTCCTTTTCAAGTTTGAGTACTTGAAATCTCTTTTTCTCGACAGTGTTCCCACTTTTCTTAATTCCATTTGCCATGATCCTAATAATATAACCAATTTTTATTTGTTCATCATCTAAAGATACATACAGAGTATAGTGCTAAGGACGTCAACAAATGATACTTAAAAATATATATATATATATATATATATATTTAGTTAAACATGCCGTTATTATTTTGTTAATCATCATCAATTTCCTGTAGAGATTATCAGCAGATGGTGCAAGGGGAATGTTGGTTGCATCAATATTCGAAAACCTTGACATTCAAACTCTGCCGTCTCGGCCTACTACTGCTTCAAGCACAATATTGCGGATTGCTGATTTAGGTTGCTCTGCTGGACCTAACACATTCATTCAAGTCAACAACATAATTGATGCCGTATCTCAAAAATACCACCAGTCTGCTGTTGAACTTCCAGAACTCCAAGTATACTTCAGTGACCTTGTTTCAAATGACTTCAATTATCTCTTTGACTCCAAGTATACCACAAAGGACGTTTTCTATTGTCTTATGCTTTTCTTAATTAATTTCCTGTCTTAGGGTTTAGCGTCAAGTAGCAGTGGTAGATACAATAACAATGATCCCTGCAATACAATATCCCATACGTTCATATGTTAATTAGGTTGTCTATTAATCAATTAATGTGGCTAGTGGCTACTAGAATGTTTGGCACCTACCTTAGTTGGTAGTCTACCATATTTTGGGGGCTTGACTTTAGGATAGTTGCATTCTTTCCACTTGTGTTTTATACCTTGTATACATATATCTTCTTGTATGTAATCAAATCAATCAATATGAATTTGTATTGAAACCAGAAAATCTTTCCTCTTGCACTCTATTTGGCATCATACTCCCAACAGAGAGAGAGAGAGAGAGAGGGAGATGGCTCCAGCAGAGGAAACCAGTAAATTCTGTGAAGCATATCCAATGAAAGGTGGAGATGGACCCAACAGCTATGCCAACAACTCCACTTACCAGGTTTCTTCTATAATACCTTCACCTGTTGTTTTTTTAAAACAGCATAGTTTAGTTTTAGTTGAAATAAACTGTTTATGTATGGCATTCCTTCAACCATAACCAAATAGCTCAGGTATTAGGTAAATTACATAGTTCTTGTTGGAAGAAAAGAAAATTAAAAATTATGGAACCCCTCAACTAACTGTATCCTGCACATTTCTGCTTTTACAGAGAGGAGTTGTGGATGCTGCCAAAGAACTTCTGAGTAAGGCAATTGCAGAAAAGCTTGATATAGACATCTTGTTATCTTCCAACAGCTTTCAAATTGCAGATTTGGGTTGCTCTGTTGGGCCAAATACATTTTTTGCGGTTGAAAACATAGTTGAAGCTGCGAAATTCAAGTTTCAAAGCCAAGGGCAGGATTCTCAAGTTCCTGAATTTCAAGTCTTCTTTAATGATCATACCCCAAATGATTTTAACATGCTCTTCAAATCCCTCCCTCAGAATAGGCGATACTTTGCAGTTGGTGTGCCTGGTTCTTTCTATGGTCGCATATTTCCTAATGCTTCCATTCACTTTGTTCACTCGTCTTATGCAATTCAATGGCTTTCAAGCGTACCAAAAGTAGTAGTGGACAAAACCTCACCTGCTTGGCATAAAGGACGAATCCATTACCTAAATTCCCCAGAAGAAGTAGCAAGGGCTTATGAAGCTCAATATACAGAGGACATGGAGTGCTTCCTGCATGCCAGGGCTCAAGAGATTGTGTATGGAGGATTGATGGTACTTACCGTTCCGGGCCGCCCCAATGGTAGTTCTCATTCTCATTCTTCAATGAATATGGGCTTTCAGCTTTTAGGATCTGCCCTCGTGGACTTGGCTAGGAAGGTAAAACTGGTCTAAGTTTGATACTGTACTACTATGTATAGCTAGTTCTTTTTTATCCTATTATGTTTTTGCTGCACAATCCTCAGGTGTGGGGTTTTATCACAAAAGGCCTCTGTATTAGTTAGAGAGGGGTATTTCTATTTAATCTACTTTCTCTTTAGCCCTCTGGCCGATGTGGGACAACAATGAGTTCCAACAGTTTTGTCATGTAAATATCTCAGAGATGAAAGAAGAGACTTGTTTAATTTTAACATCATTATAACCCTACGATGAAATGATATTTCGACATAGTGCAGATGACAATGCTAATTGTGGGAGCGATTTTTCGTCCCACGAGAATATTCGTCTACGATTCCGTCTTCCGCTTCACTCCTCTTTCTCCCCGCAAAACAAGTAGGAACAAGAGGACCACACCCGGGGGGTGTTGGCCAAAGGCCCTCCGATGCCTAAGTTAGTTCGTGTGTTTGTAGGAAAACAATGGCTAACAATAGGGTACAGAGTTGTATGTATGGTGTGAACCTGGTGGCCGGAGCCGTGTGTGGTGGCCGGAGCCTTATGTGAGAGAGAGAGAAAGTGTATGGCGGCTAGAGTTTGTGAGAGAGGGTTTTTGCAGAGTTTCATACAGGAATTTAGACGTAGGTTTAGAATTACCTCAACACTTGGTGTATCCGTGTATTTATAGAGCTCTCAAGATCTAAGGTTTCAGGAGGAATAATTCCCTACATGGAAGAGAATTATTATTCCCCCAAATTGACATGATCTAATCAATTAGGGATTTGATTTGGTAATCCCCAATTAAATAGAATAATTCCCTAATTTAGGAGATTTAAATCAATTAGGGATTTAATGAGGATCAAATCCCTAATTCAAGGCAAGAATCCCCAAATTAAATAATCTCCAAATGGAAGGAAATATTTGACCTAGGGTTTTGCTGAAATTCGGTTCCCACACTAATCTCTTACGAAGCCAAATAATGCAACAAGATAGAGAACCATGTAAAACAAATTTCATTTTAGAATTAGTGCTGCTTTATATTGGACAGTACAAGACATCCTTATGGCTGCTATGTTTTTTCTTTATGCAGGGTGATGTTAGCGAAGAGAAAGTAGATTCATTTAACATAACAATGTATTGCATGTCCCCCCAAGAACTGGAAGCTGCTGTAGAACGAAATGGAAGTTTTTGCATAGAGAGTATGGAAAACTTACCTCATGTCTCGGTAGATGACACTGTCTCAAAATCTCAACTATTTGCAGCTCACATGAGAGCTGGCATGGAGGGGCTCGTCAAGCAGAAATTTAGAGAAGAAATCTTAGATGAGCTCTTTGACTTGCTTCGTAAGAAACTTGAAGAGCCACCCTCCATCTTTGAGACAGGGAAGACAATTAACTTTCTCTGTGTGCTTAGGCGCAAGGGAAATGGATTTGAACATGCTGTTTAGAATTTCCTTTATCCTGTTTTTATGTTTGTTTCCATAAGTGATATATAAGTTGCTGCAATATAAGTTTGTAAGGCACTTATAATAAGCAAGAGAGAGATACACTCTTTGCTTGAGAGACAGTGCTTGTAATGTGTACAAAACCGATGGCCTAATAATTAATCTTGGCATGTAGTTCATGACAACTTGAAGTGCTTTGCATGCGCAGTTGATGTGTCACATGCTTGAAGCTCTTTCCTTGCGTGAATTAATATCTCAGTAGTCAGTAGTAGATATAAATTAACAATCACCCTCAGACGAGAAAGAGCAGAGGAAACAAGAGATTGTGTATGGAGGACTGATGGTACTTATCATTCCAGGGCGCCCTGACGGTACCTCTGATTCTGATGCTCCGGCAAATATGAACTTTGAACTTTTAGGATCTTACCTCATGGATTTGGCTAGGGAGCTAAGCAATGATCAGCTGCTCAAAGTGTGATATTTTATTATTTGTATTTAACAAGAAAAAATAAACATAGAAAAAGATGACTAATCTGTCTTACCCTGCATCACCACCATGGACTTTTTCAATTGTCTTCTACTTTTCTTAATTGATTTATTTAGTCTTTGATTGATGTCAAGTAGCAGAATAGTCATACTGATCCCTGCAATACAAATATGCCATAACTCCCCCCTCAAAGAAAACAGAGGAGAGAGAGAGAGAGAGAGAGAGATGGCAGAACTGGAAACCAGTAAACTCTCAGAAGCATTTTCAATCAATGGTGGAGATGGGCCCAACAGCTATGCCAAAAACTCTACTTTACAGGTTAGTATCCTTTACAAGGAATAGAGTAGGTGCAATTTAGTAATTTAAAGAGGTCTTCATGGGCATGTTCTGATTCTGATTGAAACAGCTCAGTTTTCAGTTCAAATACAATGCAAAAGCAAACATTTCTTCTTCTTCTGCAAAACTCATTTAATTACTGTTAGGAAATTCCAAGAATGTCATATATATACAATAGCTGATCTAATTATTTACAATAGCTGATCTAATTATATGACCCCTCAACTAAAGTAACTTGCATACTTTGTGCTGTTGCAGAGAGGAGTTGTGGATGCTACCAAAGAACTTCTAAGTAAGGCAATTGCAGAAAACCTTGACATAGAAACCTTGTTATCGTCCAAAACCTTTCACATTGCAGATCTCGGTTGCTCTGTTGGTCCTAATACATTTTTTTCAGTTGAAAACATACTTGAAGCTGTGGAATTCAAGTATCAAAGCCAAGGGCTGAATTCTCAAATCCTTGAATTTCAAGTTTTCGTTAATGACCATACCCCAAATGATTTTAACATGCTATTCAAATCCCTCCCGCAGAACAGACGATACTATGCTGCGGGTGTACCTGGTTCTTTCTATGGTCGCCTATTTCCAAATGCTTCTATTCAAATGGTTCACTCTTCTTATGCCACTCACTGGCTTTCTAGAGTACCAAAAGAGGTAGCAAACAGAAACACTCCGGCGTGGAACAAAGGAAGAATCTATTACTCAAATTCCACAGATGAAGTAGTAAGGGCTTATGAAGCCCAATATGCTGAGGACATGGAGTCTTCCTGCATGTCAGGGCACAAGAGATTGTGCATGGAGGACTGATGCTACTTATCATTATAGGGCGCCCCAATGGTACCCCTCATTCCGATTCTCGGGCCAATATTACCTTTCAAATTTTAGGATCTTGCCTCATGGACTTGGCTAGGAAGGTAAGCAATGATTAACTGCTGTATGGTTTACAGTTATTTTTGCTTATTTAGAATTGCACAAGACATTTCCATGTGGCAACTGTGTGTATTTCTTTTATGCAGGGAAAAGTTAGTGAAGAGAAAGTGGATTCTTTTAACGTACCTATGTATTGCATGTCTCCCCAAGAAGTGGAAGCTGCTGTAGAACGAAATGGATGTTTTAGCATAGAGAGCATAGAAAACTTACCTGCTGTCAAGCCTCCTGACAATGTCTCTAAGACCCAACTATTTGCATCTCACATGAGAGCTGCTGGGGAAGGGCTCGTCAAACATCATTTTGGAGAAGAAATCTTAGACGAGCTCTTCGAATTGTATCAAAAGAAACTTGAAGAGCAACCCTCAGCCGTTGAGTCAGGGAAGTCGATTAGCTTCCTCGTTGTGCTTAAACGCAAGGCTTAGTTGGCATGTAAAATTGTTGCAATATATAAATTGGTGAGCCTCCTAGCTATAATAAGAAGGGTAGAGATATAATCCCAACCTGAGAGGCAGATGTCATTTAAATCATGTTTGGAATCATAATATAGTACTCTTCCCATTTGCTTCTTATATCATGGAACTTGGGTTTACCTATCAGCCTTAAGTCTGATTTCTATAAACTTGATGTTTGGTCACTGGAGAAGATTTACCCATATTCGGAACATAGTTGCTTTGTACATTTGTTTGTTCATCAATAATATACTATCGCTTATTTAAAAATAAAACTTGGTTACATGTGATGTTTACTTGTGCAAATGAAGCAGAAATAAGAAACTCCATGCAAAACAGAGCAGCATCCTGTTCTGTTGTTCAGTTCGTTATTTCTGCAACGATGTTTCCTATGCAGCTTCCATTTAGGAATGATGTATCCGGAATTTGCACAATAAAAAAACCCACGGAAACGTAAGGGTATAATAGGAATTAGAAAATTTGGTAAAGAGTAACTTTCGCCTGAAGTAGCGATTGAGGAGGCCCATCAGATTACATTTGAACGTCTCAGATGAAGAGAAGAGGAGAGAATAGGAGGAAAGGAGAAAAGGAGAGGATCTTGTGAAATGGATCTGTCGCTGTCTTTTAAAAGACAAAAGAACATGAAAACACCAAAGGACAAAAGAAACAGGAAAACACGACCAGTCAATTCCTCTTTTCGTTTCCTACCAAATTTTGAACTTTGAAGCACAGAGATGGCAGCAGCACAGGAAAGCAGTAAATTCTGTGAAGCATTTCCAATGAAAAGTGGAGATGGGCCCAAGAGCTATGCCAAGAACTCCACTTTCCAGGTTCTTTTCTAGTAATTTTTTACTGTGAGATGTAGTCTGATCTGATGAATCTAATAGTTAAATAGTTCATAGTAATAATTATAGAAATTACATGTTGCATGTATATTGATAATGTAGCTCATTTAAGCTGTGTTGTCTGTACATTTTGTAGATTGTGTAAATTCTAGTCCAAATCTGAACTATCAATTTGTATTCAAATTACCCCTTAGGCATTTGTAATTAGTGACTGACTGCTATATTCATAAAGTTATTGTTTTGAGTTGGGAAAACATTGTACTTACTAAGAGATAATCATCTTATGTATTGTTCACTTAACCAAAATCCAGTGAATCAGGTGAATTGGATTGTTCTGGGGACAGAACAAACTAATATCATGGATCTCACCTCAACTAAAAGTAGCATGCTCAATCTCTGCTTTTGCAGAGAAAAGCTGTGGATGCTGCCAAGCAACTTATAGTCAAGGAAATTGCAGAAAAGCTTGACATAGACATATTGTTATCTTCCAAGTCCAACACCTTTCACATTGCAGATTTGGGTTGCTCTACTGGGCCTAATACATTTTCTGCGGTTGAAGGCATACTCGAGGCGGTGCAGCTCAAGTATCAGTCCCAAATGATGAATTCCAAAGTCCCTGAATTTCAAGTTTACTTCAATGATCATACCACAAATGATTTTAACATGCTCTTCAAATCCCTCCCTCAGAACAGGCCATACTATGCCGTGGGTGTGCCAGGTTCTTTCTATGGTCGCATATTTCCTAATGCTTCCATTCACTTTGTTCACTCTTCTTTTTCCCTTCATTGGCTTTCTAGAGTACCAAAACAAGTAGTGGACAGAAACAGTCCAGCTTGGAACAAGGGACGAATCCAGTACTCAAATTCCACAGATGAAGTAGTGAGGGCTTATGAAGCTCAATTTGCTGAGGACATGGAGTGCTTCCTGCATGCCAGGGCACAAGAGATTGTGCATGGAGGACTGATGGTAATTATCATTCCAGGCCGCCCCAATGGTTCCTCTCATTCTGATTCTGTGGCAAATGCGACCTTACTACTTGTAGGATCTTGCCTAATGGACATGGCTAAAGAGGTAAGCAACGATCCACTGCTTCAAAATTTATGTTCTACTGCAGCATTCTGACTGACCCCTATGTGTTTTTCCTTGATGCAGGGTGTTCTTCTCGAAGAGAGAGTAGATTCTTTCAATCTGCCTATGTATTACATGTCTCCCCAAGAACTGGAAGCTGCCGTTGAACAAAATGGATTTTTTAGCATAGAGAGACTGGAATACTTACCTCGCATGCCGGTAGATGACACTGTCTCGGAACAATTGGCATCTCATCTGAGAGCTGCCTTGGAGGAACTCATCAAGCAGCAATTTGGAGAAGAAATCTTAGATGAGCTCTTTGACCGGTACGTTAAGAAAGTTGAAGAGCAACTCTCTATCCTTGAGATTGAGTCAGGGAAGCCAACTGAGTTTCTTGCCGTACTTAAACGCAAGGCGAATTGATTAAACATGCGGTGTTTTGGTATTTGTGAACATCTATAGCTGGATTTCCTTTAGCTCGTAGTTCTTTTTGGGGGCTTTTTATTATGACTAGAGGACATCTTGGACATCTTTGTGATTGCTGATTTGATTTGCAAAAAATAAACATCTTCATCAGTTTGGAGAAAGTGGACACTTTAAACTTTAATCTACCAATAACTAGAGGCAGCTCTTAGAACGGAGTAGTCACCACACAGGACAGGGCGATCTCTCAAGAGGGGAGTTTTTTGGTTATCAGATTATAGAAGCTTCTTATTATGTAACTCACGTCAGGTGGCAGCATCTTAATGGTCCATGCAAATTTGACAACTTGAGTAACATCTTAATGCATGATGCATAGGATGACGACATATAAACCCATCTAGATAATTTCCTTTTGGCCAAATATGACCACGTAATGACTCCATGATGAGTCGATGACAACATTCTATTCCGTCCAAGATCCAACGTTGACCCAAAAGCATGTTGATGTTCAGACCCAGATATATTAGTCCTATGAATCTGCAGTTTAGGGGTGTATTGTTTTTCAAATTTCCTGCATATTTTAAAGAACAAATGTCACAAGTCTCTTGCTGGCTGGTGGCCATTTTACTCCATCAATGGCTTCATTTCCGATGAAAAAATAATAATTAACTTACAGCCACCACGCGAATATCTGAAGAATTTTCCTTCTGTTTCTTTTTACTGGTCAAGATTTCCGAATGGAATAAATAAGGCCCTTCTCCTCAAAGGGAGAGGATCTATTCATCCAAAAGATACAATCATAGAGGAGAAACAACAATAGAGATGGCAGATTTGGTGGCATATCCTATGAACGGTGGAGATGGCCTCTACAGCTACAGCAAGAACTCTAATTTTCAGGTGCAACATGTCACCCTCAATTGTCACAATGTTGTCTCAAAGATTTCATTTTTTGGTGTCCTTTTTTTTTTCTTTCCAGAATTTTTGCTGTGCTTAAATTCATACAAAGTAACCCAAGCTTGTCCTTTTTTGCAGAGAAAAGCTATAGATGCTGGCAAGGAACTGATCAAAGAAGCAATTTCTGAAAAGCTTGATATCAAAAGCTTATCTTCTTCAAACACCTTTCGAGTTACAGATTTAGGCTGCTCTGTTGGGCCTAACACATTCCATGCAGTGCAAAACATAGTGGATGCTGTGGAGCAAAAGTATCAAAGCCAAGGACACAATTCTCAGCTCCCTGAGTTCCAAGTGTTTTTCAGTGATCACACCTCCAATGATTTCAATGCGCTCTTCCAATCTCTGCCTCCAGACAGGCATTACTACGCCACGGGTGTTCCGGGCTCTTTTTATTCTCGTTTATTTCCCAAGGCCTTTCTTCACTTTGCTTACTCTTCATATGCTCTCCAATGTCTCTCTAAAGTGCCAGAAGAAGTGGTGGACCTGAACTCTCCTGCTTGGAACAAAGGGAGGATTCATTACTCGAAGTCTGCAGACCAAGTTGTCAAGGCATACACAACTCAGTATGCCAAGGACATGGAGTGTTTTCTAAACGCTAGAGCCCAAGAGATTGTGTGTGGAGGGTTGATGGCCTTTGTTGTCCCAGGCCGCCCCAATGGAATCCCTCATACAGAAGTTTTCGTCAATACAGCGAAATAACTCTTTGGATCCTGCCTGGACATGGCCAAGAAGGTAAGAAATTAATCAGCTTCAATTTTAAGATCATATATATGGTATAAAAAAGACAAAGATATGCTGCTTAGCTTAAGCTGGTAACTGACCTTTTTATTTTGCTGAGTAGGGTATCATCTCTGAAGAAAAAGTGGACTGTTTTAATATACCACAATATATCGCTTCTCTGGAAGAAGTAGAAGCGATTGTGAAAGCGAATGGATATTTCAGCGTAGAAATGATGGAAAACTTGACACAGGAAAAACCATCTCCCAAGGTGTTTGCCATTGGTGTGAGATCCGGAATGGAGGGAATGATTCGGAAGCATTTCGGAGATGAGATTATGGATGAGCTTTTTGATTCATTTGGCAAGAAACCTGAAGAATCCTCCTCCGTCCTCGAATCAAAGAAATCAGTTAGTTTGTTTGTTTTACTCAAACGCAGAGCAACTGAGTAACAAAACAATGCAGCTTTCTCTAGTTCATCAGCCATTTGAAGATTTGAAGCTCCTCAACAATCATTGTAGCTCTTTTTTTATTTTAGAAAGATAATAAATGAAGAATTAATGTTCTTCAATTGTCAATGTAAAAGATTAAATGAGTGAAAAATAAAATAAGAATAATGATATTTTTTTCTTCTGCTTGACAATGGTAACTGGCATGGGTCTTTGCTTTCCAATATTCGGGTTAGAGAGAAAGTTGCTAGCATTCCCCTTTAATTATTCGGGTTAATCCGTTTTCCTTTATTTGGGTCACATATTTCCATTTCCCATTTTTCCTTCTTAAAATGGTTAAAGGCCAATTAGCCACTAGGCGTCCTTACAAGTTACAACCAACTTCAAGTCTCACCTAATGGTGTATAAGATTCAATTCAATCCGTCCAAACTAATCGATACAATTCAATTTTAATTGATTTTGATAATTTGACAGATTTGATCGGATCTATAATTTTCAAAATCGATATAATTGGATCAGATGACGATTTGTTTATAAGAATCCAATCCAATCTAATATGGTTAGTTTTATGCTTATTTTACTCTTGTAGGTATTTGTAGTTGAAAAGAATATGAATATTTTAAGTCATTTAATGGAGTTATGTTTAATATATTATATAATCAAAACAATTTTTTCTAGTATTTCATTTATATTTACATTTACGTCTATTAATATGTTTAATTAGATTAAACCTAAGTATAAATATTTAATATTTCATTATTGTCTTTTTCTAATATCAAAACCAATCATCCAATTCAATTCAATCTAATATCAATTGGATTGGATTTAAACATCTAATATGATTGGATCGAATTAAAAAAATCACAATATTATTTATATTAGATCGAATGCGGATTGACTAAATTGTATTGGTTTCAAACCGAACTCTCACCTCACTTACATTAAATTAATTAAAAATAATTTAGGATTAAGAGCATTTATTCCACATTTATCCTTGCACCCTCTCCTTTCTTCAATATCATTTGTAATAATAATAATAATAATAATAATAATAATAATAATAATAATAATAATATTATTATTATTATTATTATTATTATTATTATTATTATTATTATTATTATTATTACTACTTTCATTATTTTTTGGTTAAATATAAAAATCTAATCCCCTTGGAAACAGAAGTGAATGAATGGATCAACAGATTCAAGACTCAAAAGGAGGAGAGAGTTGCATGCCAGCCTTATAGAGAGTGACAGCAATGGGCTCACACACAGCAGTCTCCTACTTGATGGCTCTGAATTCTTCTCAAGCATCCCTCAGACTCAGACCCTCAAGTTTTCCTCTCCAAATCCCACCTCATGCCAAGGCCACAAGCCGCAATCTGATTCTCAAATTTCCCAGAGCTAGAACCAGAGCAACCCTTGATGGCAAGGAACAAAGTGCCACCACCACACCTCTGCTTGTCCAGGAACCACAGCCCAACAGAGTATGCTTTTCCTTTATTTTATCTTCAGATACATAATTAGTAACCCTGACTCATGCTAAAGAAACTGTGATTTCCAATTACAAGCGGGACACAACATCAGTAGGACAATCTTGTTTAAATTTCTCGAGAATGACTGACTTGAATTTAAGTGTGTTGTTCTAGTTTGAGACCATTTTTTGATTAAGTTGTTCTGTTATTGTTGGGTTAAGGAAGTTGAGGAGAGTGTGAAAGTGCTCAAGAATGCTGCAAAAACAAGACGGGTGGCTGCAGAGGAGGTTCTGTCTGCTCTATCTGTCATTGAGAAGGCAAAATTTGACCCCTCCGGGTTTCTCGATATGCTTGGTGGATCAAAATCCCCTGGCAGAACCTGGATGCTCATATTTACTGCTGAGGTTAGTGTAATTCTTTCACATATGGCATAACCATGTTCATCTTTTGCCATTTTTCTTAGAAATGAACTTTTTTTTTTTGTGGTATTTGCAGAAGGAATTGAAGGGTGGTCGCTACTTCCCTATTACAGCTGTTCAGAGGTTCGATGCTGCTGTAAGCCTTTCCATCTCTATTTCAACTACTCATGCCTACATTTTATAGAGAGCAAAATCTCTGATAAAAAGTAGAAAATGTGGAAAAGGGGACAAAAAACTCAGGCTGAGTAATATTGATGCTCTTTTTTTCAATCTTCAATGGCCCTTTACAAATTCTTCTGAGAGTATGTGATGCTTGATGCTTTTACAAGCAGCATAGTCAAGTTTCTCTGCGATTTTCAATTGGGGTGTGTTCTTAGAGCCTGCATGTGATGCTTGATGCTTTTGTTATTGCCTTCCTCTTTCCTATGGTGATTTTCCATATGTCAAACATCACTTGTGTGGATATTGTTGTTTATTACTAAATAAGAGCTCCTAGAAGCTTTCATCATCAATAATAAGCCAAGGAAAATATAGGCATGAGTAGCATTTTCCTTGTTGCTTGTCAACTTTTGAGATTAACAAATATCTGCCTGGATTATCAGGGAAAGAGAATTGAGAATGGAGTGTATTTTGGGCCAATTGGGTGCTTAACATTTGAAGGAAGATTTTCTTGGAAGAAGAGAATACTGGCCTTCATCTTCGAGTGTATCCGGATAAAAGTTGGACCTTTGAAAGCTTTAGAGATCAGTCTAGGCCAAAAGGATGACAGAGAGCCTAGCACGAAGGATCCCTTCTTTATATGGTTTTACATTGATGAAGAATTAGCAGTTGGTCGAGGCAAAAGTGGAGGAACAGCTTTCTGGTGCCGCTGTCGACGTGTAATATCTTGATTTTCTTGTTTAATTTAACACAAACATAGATGTCAAATATCCTTTTATGGATCATATTATACGTATATATCAGGACTACAATCAATTGGAAAGGTAACATATGCTATCAAGGCTGTGTCATGCCTCTTTTACATTATTTTAAGCCGAAAATTTATCTGTAACAACTTTATTTTATGTTTTTCCTCTTTGACATTATTGGGCTTTGTGCTGAGCCCTGCTGTAATTGAGGAGATCTTCTATCTTTGGTATACTTTCTTTGATGATTGGAATTTCAGTGAATCTCTGTGCCCATTCGTGAAGAAATGGCAACTCCCTTGTATCAAATAGCTTTATGCCTTGAAATTCTTCTAAGAATTTCAGCCAGTTAGGTAAAGAGCCCACTACAAAGTCTAGGAAGCCCATGGTTTCTCCTCCAAAAAATTTCTTGCCTTCAATGAGCTTATTCAGAAGTTGGAGTGATTCTTGTGCTGACTCCAATGCTTTCTCTTGTTCATGCCCCTTTGTACGGCTAGCAGTCCATGCACTGATCACACACTGCATTTCATAATCATTGAAAAACTTATTAGCTTCTCTTTTCAATACATGTATGTATAATATAAATGTATAAATACATATACATGCATTCATATATGTTTGTGTTTGCGCGCATGTATCTGAGTCTTGTAATAATAGCAAACTCTCTCAAATTGTGAGAGCTATTAAAATCTATCACAAATTGTTTACCTTCTCATCAACATACTTTGCCCAAAATCGCGCCGTTGCTTTTTCAAAAGGATCTTCTGGCAACATAGGGTTCTCTCTCCATGTTTCATCTATGTACTCAAGGATGATGAGGGACTCCGCAATCGGTTTTTCACCGTGCACAAGCACTGGGACTTTCTTATGGACAGGATTATACTGAAGGAGCAGGGGACTCTTGTTTCTCAAATCTTCTTCAATGTACTCATATGCTATCCCCTTGTGCTTCAGAGCCCATTCAATTCTGCAGCAAAAAAGACTTAAAGAGGCTCCAATCACCTTAACATCTCCCATTGTGAAGCCTGCAAGTTCTGAAATTGAACCAAGCTTTCAATCTTTTGAAGCCTTGGTTTGAACTTTATACAGGTGGGATTTGGAAAAGTCTGTCATTTCATTTCTTGAAGAGAAAGTTGTAATTAAGTCAATCAACTCTCATGTTTATGACTCTTAAGTCCATAAATAATTCATTTTATTTAGTAATTTTAATTACCAAGATGACCATATTGAGTGGCCCCAGCTTCCCATATGATATCTCATCTCTTACGTAGGGAAGCCATGAATGAAAATATCCAAGGGTGGTTTGTTGAACTTTCAAACTAAGGATAAAATTTGTTTCTGGCATCATGATCCATGGGTGGCCAATTGGACCCTATTCTAGAAATTTGATGATGGATGTGGGGCTCATGTCAAAGAAAACTAAGTGCACGCACACGACTATGGCCATAGTTTTAACTTTTTTTAGGTCAATCTGCCTTACTTTGAACTGCTTTATTTGTTTGACAAGTCTCTAAATATATGTCTTCAGCTGGTCTGGTTGAATCCCATCCAAATGCAATGCCAAGAAGGTAGCACAAAAGTTGGATTTTCAATTAGAAAGATAATGCATCAGTAATTCTAGTTTAGACAAATACATAAGCAAGACACAAGCCCAAACGGGAAGTAAAAACAATACATAATAGCAACAGTAGTAAGACTCAAAACAGTAATCAGATTCAGATGTAAATAAAAATGTTTCTTTATTTTCTCTTCTGTTGGCAGCCAAGCCAACTAATTGAGATCAGGGTTTGTTGGCGGATAATGAACGCAAGTAAGTGAGGCTAGCGTTCAAATAGTTGACAAGCTTTTCTCTGGGTGGAAGACATTCTTTGATGAGTGGAATTTGGATGAAGTTGTGACCCCATTCATGCAGAGATGGGAACCTCTCTGCTTCAAGTAGCTTCATGCCTCCAGCTTCTTCCATAGCATTCAGCCAGTGAGGTATCCATCCCAATGCTAAATCTAGATACCCTATTTCTTCTCCACCAAAAAACTTCTTCCCTTCAATCTGCTTCTCAAGATATGCTAGTGATTCTAGTGCAGACTCTATTGCCTTCTCCTTCTCTTCGCCTTCCGCCGCCGTGCAAGCTCTCCATGCTCCAAACACAACCTGGTTATAAGCAAGCACAAGATTAAAATAGTTTGGGAGAAAGCTTTTATTGGTTAGGTTAGAGGAAAATGGTACTACTACTACCTTCTCATCAGCAAAATTAGCCCAAAAGCGAGCTATGGCTCTGTTATATGAGTCTTGAGGTAGCAAGGGGTGCTCCTTCCATGTCTCATCAATGTACTCAAGGATCACAAGCGACTCGGCAATGGCTCTGTCGTCGTGCACGAGCACAGGCACCTTCTTGTGGACAGGGTTGTACTTGAGAAGGATGGGACTCTTGTTTCTCAAGTCTTCTTCTATGTACTCATATTCCACACCCTTGAGCTTTAGAGCCCACTCAATCCTTGTGCAGAACAGGCTTTGAGTTGTGGCAACCAGCTTCACACCTCCCATTTTCAGTTAACACCTTGTAGCAATTTTGTTGATAATATTTATAGGGGTGGGTTTTTGGATCTTGTAATTTAGAATGTTCAACAACAGCTTCATTTCATTTCATGGATGGATTCAATCAATAGTCAACAAACATACATTAATGTTTTGTATGTTTTGAATATTCAAAAAATTAAAATAGGTCAATTTCTAGCATTCAATCTGCCCAAACGAATACTATATTATTATATAATAGCCTCCAACATTGAATTTACCTCAAATGAAAATTCCCAAAAAGAAAATCACAGAAGAAGACTCTTCTTGTTTGTTCAGTTGAGGACATCATTGCTTGCGGAATATGACGCAGACTGAAAAATCCAAGCAAATAAATACGGGCAGGCCTATGAATAAGAATATGGGTTGGGCAGGACTACGTTAATTAATCTTGGGCTGAGCCCTTCCTCAGCCCAAGTCCAAACTGTAAGATATGAGAGGCTGAAAAGTCTAAAACACCCCCGGACAAACGTTACTATTAAAAAGAGACCCTCCGAGGAAACAACAGAATAAACAAAACTAAAAGAAAAAGAAAAAAAAGTTAAATTGGCAAGCACTCTAGTCTATACACAGTCCTAAGGACGTTGCTTCAACACGATCTCTCTCTCTCGCTGGCCTTCAACGGCTTTCTCGTCTGCACCAATGTTAAAACCCTAAAGTTTTTTCTCTGGAAAATGATTTGCCCAGAAAATTCTCAATTGTGAATAACAGATTCACCCAAAAATCTCACTTGTAAAACGGTAAATAAAGAAAATCTTTAGTGAAGTGATAACTCGGAGACCGCAATGGTAGAGGTCGATCTATCGAAGAAAGTGGCCGATAGATATCTGAAGCGCGAGGTCCTCGGTGAAGGTACCTACGGAGTCGTCTACAAAGCCATTGATACTCAGGTAAGCCCCAACACTTCGCTTTCGTCGGAGGGGTTTTTTAAAGAAAAATTGTGGATAAGTGTTTTATTTTTATTTTTTTGCTGTATTTGACTCTTTGAGTTTAAAAGGTTTGAGAATTTGTTATGTTTATGTATGCGTGCGTGGAATTTGGTTTAGCACTTGCTTCGCTGCTCAGAAATTTGAGTTGTGACAGGGAAAACAATTTCACTTTTTCTTATATATTGGCGGTCTTTGGGTTTGGATGCTGAAGAAGCAGGGGGGAAGTGAAATATTAAATGTGATTGTATAATTGTATTTATTTGTACATGTAAAGCTATTCTTTTCTTCTTGCTGTTTGGGTTAAATTATGAAATTGAGACTCCGGAGACGTAAAGCTAAACAGCTTTGTGTTGAGGGTCTTGTTTTCCTGGGTCTCGAAGTCCTGGAAAATTATAGGTTCGAAAATGCCACTAATGAATTGTTATTCTTTTCGAAGTGGTGGCTGGCTGTTTAAAGTTTCCTTTTCGCTTTCTTATACATCTTCATTGTTTTTTTTATATATTTAATTTGCAAACTAAATGCAGGATTATGACTTTGATAAGTAATCTCGTCTGTTTATGATTTTGGTTTCAATACATTTCTTTTGCAGACAGGACAGACAGTTGCTATTAAAAAAATTCGGCTTGGGAAGCAAAAGGAAGGGGTGAATTTTACAGCACTTAGAGAAATTAAACTGCTAAAAGAGCTGAAAGATCCAAATATAATTGAGTTGATTGATGCATTCCCCCATAAAGGAAACTTGCATCTTGTATTTGAGTTCATGGAGACAGACCTTGAAGCTGTTATACGTGACCGAAATATATTCCTATCTGTTGGGTTCATTTTTACACATGATTTATCATGTTATTCACCCAATATTTTGAGTTAGTTCTTGACTTTTTATAGCTTTTTACTTACTTTTTGTGTTTTCTTAGACTTTACCTTGGTTAGATTGAAAATGAGCTAAAAATGCATTATTGGTTATAATTTCTGTTTTTGTTCATTTTCGTAGGTCAACTTCTTGGCCATGGATCATTACCTTCCAGTGCTTGGATGCGGTGAAGATCTTCATGAAACTTGTTCCAATGGATGTTGACTACAACATATCCGAATTTGAGCTCCATTGAGCAAGTATAGCCCTGCCAACCAATCCAACAATTGATCCTAGCTCTGAAAATCTGATTTGGACCACATTTACCTCCATTGGATGCCACCCTCCATTTTCTACTTGTTACCACTCCACTTGGTGACAATATTTTACCTAGGTAAGCAGGGATCTCAAGTTGGATCCATCTTTATATATTAAAACTAAAGGAAATGATGAAAGTGGAAAGAAGTGGAGCATGTGCAAAAGGCTTTTGGCAAAAGGTGGAGGGAATATTGGAAAGGGTTTGGGGAAAAGTAACGGGAAGGAGATGAAAGAGGGGAAGGAGGTCAGACATCCATTATTCCATATTCCACTTTTGAAAAAGAAAATTCTGACTTGGGAGAGAAGGAGAGAAGGAGGCTACGGAGGAAGAAGAGACTTCCACCATTGAAGACCTAGAGCTTCCATCACTCTCACAATATTTGTAAACTCTTTCTAATTATATTTGAAGTTGTGTTTATTATGAACATGAGGAGCTAAGCTCCATAGCTAGGGCTTAGGTTGAAGCCCTAAACATGACTACTCTATTGTTTTGATGCTTGAGTGTATGAATTTCTAGATGTTGTTGATGAATTCCCATTCACTAAAATAATCTATCCTTGATGTATGTTTTTCTTTGATTGATCACCTTTGAAAGCATGCTTCTTGAGATTGTTGGGATTGTATGTACCCTCATGTTTTCCCAAGCAACAAATGGATGAAGTAAGAATCATCCATGTGAATTGGTTTCTTGAATGCCTAATGTAAACATCATACTATTAGGGTTCTTGTGATGTTCATATTCTCTTTGAACTTAATGGGTTTTTCTTGTAATTCAATCAAGTACTAAGCACACATAGATTGATTATAGGGAAGGCACGAGTATTGTAGCGCTAACCCCGCACTCTACTTATTTTAGAGAGAATCATGCGTCTTGAGCCACTAAACCCGGTCTTGATTGCGAACATCGTCTTCAACACATTTAGAGTTCATTACTTGAGTATCCATGAGCATAAGTAGGATTGTTTAGGGTGGATTCCGAAAACCCTAGTGTTTGTCACATTTTAAGTCACACTTTGAGTCACATCTTGTTAAACACTCTTGTTGAACTTGTCATTTTAGCATTAGGTTACATTTAAGCATTAGAATTAGTTCACAAAAATCAAACCCCCCCCCCCCATTGTGTGTGTGTGTGTTTATGTTTGAAAACGTGAGTTTTATTTGGATTGAATTCTGTTCAATTCTGTTGTTGTTTTGGACATTTGGTCCGCGTTGAGTTCTTCCTTTTTCTGTGCTGAATCCAACCATATAAAGAACGTGAAATTTGGATGAACCGTTGGAAAGTTATAGGCTAAAAACTGGACAGAGGTCGGAGCCGAAACAGAGCACACCGCTTCAAAACGACCGTCGTCACTTCACGCGACCGGTCGCACTTCATTTCAGTTTTCAAATTACAATCTGTTTAAAAACGACCGGTCGTCACTGTTCATGCGACCGGTCGCGCCTGTTCACAGCATCGTTCACGACACTATTTGAAATCGCTTGTGATCGTTTCACAGGTGATAAACAAAGCGATAAAAGGGTGATAGAAAGTCTTGTTTGTGTTTTGTTTTGGTTTTCTTGTTTTATTTCAATTCCTTTGGTTTTCCTTATTCATTCTTAGCTTCCAATTTGCATTTTTACTTGTGTGTTGTGTTGATTAAGTATTGTTTACATACTCAAACTAGAACTTTTAAGTAGCAAGCCGAGTTCCTCGTGGGATCGACCGTACTTACATAATCTATACTCCAATAGATTCGTGCACTTGCGGGTATTTTTAATTGGATGTTTAGCACATTATTTTTGTGCCAATTAAGAACACAACAATTTATGGCGCCGTTCGTGGAACCTGCACGATTTGCTTATATGTTTTGTTTGAGTATGTTTGACGTACTTAGTTTCATTTTTGTTTATTAATTGTTATTTCCTTTTAGCTTAATTTGTTCTTGTTTCTTTTTCTTGCAGGAAAAATTTATATATGTCCCTTACAAATTTGGATATCTCACTTGATTGCACATTAGAAGATATTCGAGCTCAAATTGTGAGAGAAAAGAACATCCGACTAGTCGTGTCTACTCCATTGCCTATATCATTCTCACCATTTTCATCATCACCAAGCTCACCAAAGGACGAGTCACCTCCATTGCCACCAATGGCGGCCGCAGCTGGAAATGCGGAACGTACTATGCAAGAATACTCATCACCTCAAGCTGCTGGACAACCATCATGCATTGTATATCCCGTGACTACCTTGAATAACTTCGAGTTGAGATCGGGCATGATACACCTATTGCCTAAATTCTTTGGGAATCCCGGAGATAATCCCAACATGCATGTCAAGGAATTCGAGGAAGTATGTTCCACAATAAAGATCGATGGTATGAATGATGAAGAAATAAGAATGAGACTTTTCTCATTCAGTTTGAAGGACACAGAAAAGAATGGCTTCATTCTCCGCCACCGATTCCATCACTACTTGGACGGATCTTGCTGCACAATTCTTACAAAATTTCTTCTCACCACAAAGGACAAATGAAATCCGGCCGACACAGAATTCTGCAAAGAGAGGGAGAAAGCTTCCACGACTATTGGAACCGTTACAAGAGACTTCTAATCTCTTGTCCGCATCATAACATACAAGCATGGCTCCTAATGCAAAATTTCTATGAAGGACTTTTTGAATCGGATCGAATGAATGTGAATGCAACTGCAGGAGGAACTATAATGAACAAGACTCCAACACAAGTGCGAGCAATCTTTGATCTTGTTGCTGCAAATGCTCGCCAATATAACTCCAGGCAAAAGCCATCTAGAAGAGGTGGATCTTATGAGATAAGTGCTCTTTCTAATATGGAAGCTCAAATAGCAAGCCTAACCGATTTGGTAAAGAAATTGACACCGAACCATCCAAGGCTTGTACCTATTGCACCACAACAGATCATGCAATCAAGCTTGCCCCTTGGTGATGGAGGAAGCGAATGCATTGGGCTCATTTCAGAAAAATCAATGGCCTAAGAATGATCCTTTCTCACGGACATACAATCCGGTGGAGAAATCATCCGAATTTCAGGTGGAGCGACAATACAAATGTTCAACAAGGGCCATCTCAACCATATCAAGGCCAATATAATACTCGTCCACCTCATGGTCAAACCCAAAATTACAATCCACCATTTAGCCAGCCAATCTCAAACCAATCTCACCAACAAACTCCGGAAATCTCTGGAAGAGCTTGTGGCTTCAATGGCTCAAACCACGATACTTTCATGAAAAGGACAGAAAGCTTCATGCAAAGGAATGACATCCACATGCAGAAGACAGATAAAGCCATAGCCAATCTAGAAAATCAGGTAGGGCAAATTGCTACAGTTTTGAGTCAAAGGGAACCCGGATGATGCCTAGCCAAACAGTGATTAATCCAACCGGAATGAGCATGCAAAAGCAATTACCCCGAACTGGTAAGGTAATTGGTGATGTAAATGATTCTAAAAATTTGATTCAAAGTGAAGATGAGTTGCAGGTTGAGCAAGCTACGAACCTAAAGGAAAGGATGAAATCAATAAGGATAAAGATAAACAAGCAAACTTCTACATCCGAGTGGATCCCAAAGCATGAAATTGCGAGAAGGGCAAGAAAGGAAAAGGTAAATCGTGAACCTACTGATGAAGATATCTCACGTGCTCCTTTTCCTCACAAAGTTGATGAGTTCCAAGAAAGATCGACATGCCAAGGACATATTGGAAACTTTTAGGAAGGTGCAAGTCAACATTCCCCTCTTGGACGCAATCAAGCAAATTCCAAGCTATGCAAAGTTCTTGAAGGACCTTTGTACCAACAAGAGGAAATTTAAAGATTATGAGGACGGTTGCACTAACGGAAGAGGTTTCTCATTGTTCTACAAAGGAAGTTGCCTCCCAAGTTACAAGATCCGAGGAAGTTTTACAATTCCTTGTATTATTGGTGATGAATTGTTTGAAAAAGCCTTACTTGATTTAGGTGCTTCAATTAATCTAATGCCTTATTCTGTTTGTGAAGCTCTTAAACTAGGTGATCTTAAACCAACTTCATTCAATTGGCGGATCGATCAGTGAGATATCCAAGAGGAATCTTGGAAGATGTACTTGTGAAAGTAAATGATCTCATTTTACCAGCTGACTTTTTGGTGTTAGAAATGGAAGAAGCTCCTATTCCGGTGCAGATCTTCCTTTGATTCTTGGCCGCCCTTTCATGGCCACTGCAGTACCAAGATTGATGTTCAAGCAGAACATTGACAATGATCAAGGGGAAACAATAACTTTCAAGGTATTTGATGCTTTGAAACTTCCTAATGATGAACATGAGTGCTTTCGCATTGATACCTGGAGCAAATTGTACAAACTACTTTCAATAGAACTCATGGCATGATTCATTAGAAAAGGTTCGACACAAAATCCTCAAGTTCTTGAACTTGATGATAACGAGTTACATGAAAGGTCAGTGCAATTCCTTAATGCATGTCCAGTCGTGCCACGTAAGTATACTCCTAACTTTATACCCTTGCCGATCAATCTTTGAAAAGCTTGTTCCTTCTCTTGACAGTGGCACCTGATTTAGAACTCAAACCATTGCCATCCCACCAAGTATGCTTACTTAGGTGAAACAGAGACATTGCCCGTGATTATAGCTAGCAATCTCAATGTGCAAGATGAAGAGAAGTTGATGCGGGTGTTAAGAGAACACAAGAGAGCAATTGGTTGGAGTATTGCGGACATCAAGGGAATAAGCCCAACAAAATGCATGCACAGAATTTTATTGGAAGATGACTCCAAACCCACCAAAGATGCTCAACGCAGTTGAACCTAATCATGACCGAGGTAGTTCGTGAAGAAGTTCTCAAACTATTGGACGTGGGTATCATTTATCCTATTTCCGATAGCAAGTGGGTAAGCCCGGTCCAAGTGGTTCCAAAAAAATCAGGCATAATCGTTGTGAGAAATGAGGAAAATGAACTTGTTCCTTCTCGTATTAAAACGGGATGGCGTGTTTGCATTGATTACAGAAAGTTAAATACCGCTACCCGTAAGGATCATTTTCCATTGCCATTTATTGATCAAATGCTTGAGCGACTTGCAGGTCATTACTACCGTCTCTTGGATGGCTATTCAGATACAATCAAGTGGCCATAGCCCCGAAGACCAACACAAGACAACATTCACATGTCCTTATGGCACCTTCGCTTACAAAGCGTATGCCATTTGGATTATGCAATGCACCCGCCACGTTCCAACGATGCATGATGAGTATTTTCTCCGATATGGTGGAAAAATTCATTGAAGTATTCATGGATGATTTTAGTGTGTTTGGTTCTTCATTTGACTCATGCCTTAACAATTTGTCTTTAGTTTTGCAAAGATGCCAGAATGCAACTTAATTCTTAATTGGGAGAAGTGTCATTTCATGGTACAACAGTGGAATTGTTTTAGGACATGTGATTTCAAGTAAGGGCATTGAGGTTGACAAAGCCAAAGTGGATGTGATCAGCAGCTTGCCACCTCCCACATCAAGTAAAAGAGATCCGATCCTTCCTAGGACATGCCGGCTTACTGAAGATTCATCAAAGATTTCTCTAAAATCTCACGACCATTGTGCAGCTTGCTTGCTAAAGATTCAACCTTTGATTTTAATGATGAATGCTTGGCAGCTTTTCAAACCCTCAAAACTCTTCTCACAACTGCACCTATCATTTTGCCTCCTAATTGGAACTTACCTTTTGAGTTAATGTGTGATGCTTCGATTTTGCATGGAGCTGTCTTGGGACAAAGAGTTGAGAAGAGATTACATGCCATTTATTATGCAAGCCGTACCTTTAATGATGCTCAGTTGAATTATTCAACTACTGAGAAAGAGCTTCTAGCGTTATTTTTGCTTTAGAGAAATTTCGTTCATATTTGATAGGCTCTAAGGTAATTGTTTTTACCGATCATGCAATGAAATATCTCTTGGCAAAGAAGGATGCAAAACCGAGACCGATACGATGGGTTTTGTTGCTCCAAGAGTTTGATATAGAAATCGTAGATAAGAAGGGATCGTAGAATGTGGTAGCCGACCACCTTAGCATTGATCACTAACTCCAATGCCGAAGAAGACACTCTCCTCTTCGTGAATCTTTTCCGATGAGCAACTTTTTGCATTACAAGTTTCTCGACCCATGGTATGCTGATATTATCAATTTTCTTGCTACAGAAATATACCTAAGGGCTTATCGAGAGGGCAAAAGGACAAATTATTGAAAACTCGCCAAGTCCTATGTATGGGATGATCCATATCTGTGGAAATATTGCTCGACTCGTGATTAGACGATGTGTACCCGAAACTGAATTTCACTCTATACTCACATTTTGTCACTCGGATGCATGCGGTGGCCACTTTGGAGCCAAGAAGACGGCATTCAAAGTTTTGCAAAGTGGATTCTATTGGCCAAGCCTGCTCAATGATGCCTCAAAATTCTGTCTATCTTGTGATAGGTGTCAACGGATGGGTAATATATCATCTCGAAATCAAATGCCTTTAAATCCAATCTTGATTGTTGAAATGTTTGATGTTTGGGGAATAGATTTCATGGGACCATTTCCTTCATCTTTCGGAAATCTATATATTCTCCTTGCGGTTGATTATGTTTCAAAGTGGGTGGAAGCAATTCCAACCAAAACTAATGACTCTAAAGTTGTTCTTAGCTTTCTTCGAGCCAATATCTTTTCTAGGTTTGGAACACCGAGGGCTATCATCGGCGATGGAGGATCCCATTTTTGCAACCGAGCATTTGAGACCCTACTCAAGAAGTATGGCATAACTCACAGGTGTCCACCCCGTATCATCCTCAAACCAGTGGACAAGTGGAAATTTCCAACAGGAGGTGAAGCATATATTAGAGAAGACTGTTGGTCCTACTCGCAAGGATTGGTCTATGCGCCTCAATGATGCTTTGTGGGCGTGCGACAGCCTACAAGACTCAGATAGGTATGTCTCCATTTCGTTTAGTTTTTGGTAAACCCCTGTCATCTTCTGTTGAACTTGAACATAGGGCTCTTTGGGCAATCAAGAAGTACAACTTCGACATGAAGGAGGCAGGAGATCATAGAAGGCTACAACTTAGCGAATTGGATGAACTTGAAATGATGCATATGAGAGTGCCAAAATCTACAAAGAGAAAACAAAGGCATATCATGATAAGCACATCCTTAGGAAGTCGTTTGAAGTGGGGCAAAGAGTATTACTCTTTAACTCTCGATTCAAGCTCTTTCCAGGTAAGCTTGATCCGTTGGACTGGCCCATATGTTATCACTCATGTCTATCCCCATGGTGCGAGTTGATATCCGACACATTGGCACGGGAAATGAGTTCAAAGTTAACGGGCATAGATTGAAAATCTACCATGACTATGTTGTGCCTCAAGAAGATGAAGTTTTGCACTTCACTGAGGTACCTACTGTGGTGCACAACTAAGTTTGGGAAGGTAAGTAAATAAATTTTCTATACTTAAAAAAAAAAAAAAAAAAAAAAAAAAAAAAAAAAAAAACCTGCGGCCGCGCTCACTTTGTCGCACAAGGACATTCAAATCGGTATAAAAACGACCGGTCGCGTGAATTTTGCGACCGGTCGCATCTCAACAAGATTAGTTGTACATTCGGTTTAAAAACGACCGGTCGTGTGTCAAAAGCGACGGCCGTCGCATTTCGTAAAAATCGCTTTTGAATCGGTGTAAAACGACCGGTCGCGTGAAACTTGCGACCGGTCGCGTGTCGCTGGGTCCGATTTTCCTTTTCTTTTTCTTCTTTCTCTTCTCTCTCTCCTCACTTTCTTCTTCCTCCAAAGAAAACAGACTCTCTTTCTCCCCTTCGTTTTTTTTTCTCTTCTCCCTCCCTCTCAACCCACCCAAATCCTCACCTAAATCATCCTTTTCCCACTTGTTTTTTCGAATAGAATCCATTTTTGGCATCTATTCCTTGAGATTTCAAGTGTTTGGATCAATCTCTAGAAATTTTTGGGTTAGGGTTTCAATTTCCACCTAAGGTAATTTCTATTTTCTTACTTGTTTCTCTTTTATTTTGTTGCTCTATTTCACTCCTATGTTTGTTTTTGTAACTAATTTGTGTATTGTGTTTCTCTTTTCATATCTTTTGAATTTGGGATTGTTGTTTCTCCTTGGTGTGGGTTTTGCTCATTTGGGTATGTTTTCTCACTCCCTATCTCTTTTAATTTGATCAATGTGGTTGTGAATTCTATTTTGCATTCTGAATGTTTGGTTGCATTGGCATTGTGTGTATGGTTGCATTCTGAACGTTTGGGATTTGTGTTTGTTTTTTTAAAAATTTTTTTGTTGTTTATTTTTGATTTGTGTATTGTTCTTTAGATGTCTAGGGCTAAAAAGGTTTCAAATAAGGGTGCATCTTCCTCACGAAGTGCACCTCAATTGGATGATTCTATTTTGATCGCATCTGTAGTTACCGAGCGCAACCTAGACCTCAGTCCATCCACTCACCAGTAGGACTTATTCTCATCCAAAGACCTCCTTAGGGACAGTAACTCTTGCCTTTAGCCTCTGTCTATAGAAAATACAATGAAACTATCGTCAGAGAATTCTATGCCTTGCTTCCCTAGAGTAGAGACTTTTGAAGACCAGAGTGAGCCCATTAAGGTTCGGGAAAAATGTTGTGCTCTCCCCTTCCCTCATTTGTGATATTCTAAATTTGCCCGAGGGAGATACCGATGCTTGGAACCAATATGTGGCTAGTAATTTCAATTTGCAAGACGCAAAGGGCTTTTCTATGCCAACCCCTATCGCTTTGCGTCTCAACGCAAAAAGACAGTCCTCATTCAGGTAGGTTGACACCCTACTTTGCCATCTTGTGGAGTTTTGTGCGCCACAACATTTATCCATCCGCCAACGGTCGAAATTACCACTTTAGGGGTCAAAATCATGAACATTTTGCATGCGGGAACTTTTTCCCTACCGTTGAGGATATCATTTTTCATCGCTTAATGGCTTGTGCACGAAAGAAAAACATCATATATTTTCCTTGCCTTGTAAGCATGATTTGTGAGCATTTTGGAGTTCGGGCTCGTGCTAGTGATGTAATTGTTGAACCTATGAGTCCTATCTCGAGATACCTCGGTATCTAAGAGTGTTTCTCGGGCGTGATGCTCCTCCCCGCAGCCACATATGTCTTCATCCTCTGTGCCGTTTCCACCTGCTCCTAATGTTGACACCTCCTCTTGGGACCCCAGTCTCCAAGCTATTTGGGACATGCGATGCTGCAATATCATCGATGCAGCGGATGAGCTCATCCATTGATGCTATATGGACTCACCTCCGCATGCCGGCCAGTGAGAGTGCTCCAAGGGAGGACAATGATGATGAGGAAGATGACGATGATGAAGAGTAAACCTTGAGAATGTCGTTCCATTGGAGTTTGAAGTTGATGTGGTTTTATCTTCTAATTGTTTGATTATGCTTTTGCCGACTCTTAATCCTTGTATAACTTGGTTGCATTTTCAATTTTAAGCAAAGTGTTGCTACCATCCTAAGTCTTCCACAAAGGCTGCCATTATTTTTCTTGATTAATTCATGCTTGTCTCTCGAGTTTTCGGAAAAAATGCAGTGGTTCTCCTCGACTTAGCCGAGCCGAGATGTGGTTTAAATGGAATTCCATCAATGAAAGGGAGTCTCTATACACTTTCACTTTACTTTTACCCTCCCCTGTTTTCTTGTGCACCGTGTTTTCTCATTGTCTTTTCTATTTGTCGTCTTTCTTTTATTTAAGTTTGGGAAGAGTGTTTAGGATTTTGCATAAAACAACCTAGGGTGGTGCTTTCATTTCTTAAAAAAAAAAAAAAAAAAACAAAAACAAAAAAAAAAAACAAAAACAAAAAAAAAAAAAAAAAAAAAAAAACAAAAAAATCACTAAAATTTCAAATAATTTTTCTTCTTCTTCTTCTTCTTCTTCATCGTCAAATCGGCCATCAGCATCATCATGGCACGCTTCACGATTCCAAAATTGGAACCTTGAGTTTAGCGCTCGGGCGTCATCTTTTGGGTCCTCACGCCACGACCTCTTGGGGCCCATCACTAGAGCTCCCAAAGATCGCACTTATGGCTGCAATCTTGGCTTGAGCACCACTTGTCTCGTGCTCACTGGTTGCTTGCGCTTGCCAGTCGCCCAATAGTCTCGGCCGTGCGCATGTCCTTGGCGTCTGGATCTACCATTGATGATATATTCTGCTGCAATCCCTCTAGTCGATTGAACTCCACCATCCTTGTCCTCTCCTTTTTCAAATCCCTTATGATGCTTTGACAATCCTCAACCACATTCTGCGATGCCGCCAACTCGAGCCTTTACTAGCTCCAACTCACGGGCTTTCGCGATTAGGCGATAACCCACGATTGCGATAGTGGTCGTGTTTTGTGCGGCCGGTGCCATGGCATCACTCACGATCCGATTGTCACACTTCGCCCGAGCACTCGTGCATCTCGGGAGTCACTAAACTCCTTGCGACTCCAAGGGCAACTTCGTTGTCCATGAGTATTGTGTCATTTATCACGGGCCCTCGTGCGGAGCCAAAGTAGGGCATCCACCGTGTCGTTCCTTGACTCGACGCCTGGATTGGTTGAGCGAGGTTGAGATCGGCGAAAATGGGAAAGCGACGACATTTTCTTTTTTTTTTTCTTTCTTTCTCTCTTCTCTTTTCTTTTTTTTTCCCTCTTTTCTCTTTCTTTTCTCTCTTCTCCGTGGTTGTAATTCTTTTTCTCCCTTGCTTCCTTTTATAGATGACAAACCCTAGCCACTATAGTTTTCTACGCGCCACGACCATCTAGCTTTCCACCCTTCCCCAAATAATTCGTAGCGACGTGCCATTTCGAGAGACGCGTTCAACAAAGTCTTCGTCTTTCCATGGCGCCCGTAATTTCCGCAGGGAAGCGCAAAGCTCTGCGGCGCTTCTACGTGTCGACACGTGGCTTTTGCTTCGTTTACTGGTCCCGTTTGAATTCAATTCGCATTTCAAAACAAAAACAAAAAAAAAAAAACAAAAAAAAAAAACGTGTGGGTTTTGGATTTCATTTTGGGTCGGGTTTTACGATGGTGTGGGTTTCGAACTTGTGGGCTGTGAGTTTCAAAGTTTTGTGGGTTCCAACTTGCGTCGAATTGTTTGTTAGGGCTTGCTTTTTTTGTTTGGTTTTTGTTTTGTTTTGTATTTTTATCTTTACACCCGTGTTGTAGTTTTAATTCTTGTTGTTCTTTTATTTATTTGCTTTCATCCCTTTCATTTATTGATTATAACATTGTTGATGCCTAAATTTTCAACATTGAGGACAATGTTTATTTCTAAGTTTGGGAAGGGGTAACAATTCATTTTCGCTTCACTTAATTTCTTGTTTTGTTTTAGTTTGTTTTCTTTTCAGTCTTGAGTTGTTTTGTTTTAAGTCACTTTCCGAACACATCTGTTGAGATTGTGATGAATGTTTGAATGACTTGTTTGAAGTAATAATAGTAATAATGCATTCACTAAATGGCATCGTTCTAGCATGATATGTTTGAAACCTTCTATGCACTTGACATTTGTTTCATAATTCTCCAATTGAAGGATTTACATGATCCAAAGAATTGTATCAAGCATGAATTAGACTTGTATAACCGTATAATGTGAGCTTTTGAGCCTTGTGCTTCAATTCATGAGTGTTATACGCATATTCTTATTTTCTTGTCATCCAAGTTGTTGTTTGATCTCATTATTCATTGACTTGGTTGAGCACTTAGAAGTCATTCATTCTTATGCAATTTGACCACTTGACATTTAAGAAATGATATTAAGGCCCTCTTTGAACCGGTTGTGCCTTTCAAGCTAACCTTATGCATGCTTAAGCATGATTTTTCCATTGTCAACCACTTTGAGCCTACATGTAAGCCTTTTCTTTCATTTAACCAATTATATCTCCTAGCCTTAGCCTGAAAAACAAGAATCTACCTTTCTAGGGAACTCACGAGCTTTAAATTGGATGTGTTTTTCATTCTAAGTTTGGGAAGGGGTATACCAAAAAAAAAAAAAAGAGAAATTCACTCAATTGGTGAAAGAAAAGAGAAAAGTTGTGGTTAAGTGGCTTGGAGTGAAATTTCAATTCCATGTTTCTTGTGGCCTCGAAATAAATTGATGGTTGTTCAAATAGAAGAAAGGATAGTGAATCATATAAATGGAGGTATAAGGCTTTATGGTCTAGTTGATCATGAAAAATAAAATAAAATTTGGGGAGTATTTATCTAAGCATGGTGATTCAAAGTCTTGTAATCAATTGTTGTATGCTCTTACATTATGAGTTCCTTGGACTTTGTTTTATCCTTACCCTTCATTTCTCACTCACCTTACACCTTTAGCCCCATTACAACCTATAGTAAAGACCTAAATTGATCATAAATGTCATGTGGTTGAATTGCACCCAATTTTCGGCTTTTAAGTGCTTGGCATCATTCTTGAGATCATAGTCATGCATGTTTTTTTTCATCTTGCTAATTGTGAGTTAAGTCCCTTATGGTTTAACTCTATTCTCATGTTTATTATTGAGTGATGCATTGTAACCCTCTTCCGAGTGATTCATTTGTGAGAGGACAACTTTGGTGAGATTTGAAGTTACATTTGTGCTTGGTATGATTCTTGAAATCGCGTGAAAACTAAAATTGGAGAATGAGTTGCTTTTGGACATCACACTACTACACTTCGAGCATGTTGTGTTTTGGACTTTGCCGCCTTGTGAATGATCTTTAAAATTGAGCTTGTCTTGTGAAAACTTTTGAGTCATGTGCATGAGTCATTTTCTCTTCGGAAAGTGTTCGGAAAGTTGTTTTTGAGTCTTGTTTTAGTTTTAGTTTTGCTCGAGGACTAGCAAAAGATAAGTTTGGGAAGTTTGTTGGGTTCATTTTTACACATGATTTATCATGTTATTCACCCAATATTTTGAGTTAGTTCTTGACTTTTTATAGCTTTTTACTTACTTTTTGTGTTTTCTTAGACTTTACCTTGGTTAGATTGAAAATGAGCTAAAAATGCATTATTGGTTATAATTTCTGTTTTTGTTCATTTTCGTAGGTCAACTTCTTGGCCATGGATCATTACCTTCCAGTGCTTGGATGCGGTGAAGATCTTCATGAAACTTGTTCCAATGGATGTTGACTACAACATATCCGAATTTGAGCTCCATTGAGCAAGTATAGCCCTGCCAACCAATCCAACAATTGATCCTAGCTCTGAAAATCTGATTTGGACCACATTTACCTCCATTGGATGCCACCCTCCATTTTCTACTTGTTACCACTCCACTTGGTGACAATATTTTACCTAGGTAAGCAGGGATCTCAAGTTGGATCCATCTTTATATATTAAAACTAAAGGAAATGATGAAAGTGGAAAGAAGTGGAGCATGTGCAAAAGGCTTTTGGCAAAAGGTGGAGGGAATATTGGAAAGGGTTTGGGGAAAAGTAACGGGAAGGAGATGAAAGAGGGGAAGGAGGTCAGACATCCATTATTCCATATTCCACTTTTGAAAAAGAAAATTCTGACTTGGGAGAGAAGGAGAGAAGGAGGCTACGGAGGAAGAAGAGACTTCCACCATTGAAGACCTAGAGCTTCCATCACTCTCACAATATTTGTAAACTCTTTCTAATTATATTTGAAGTTGTGTTTATTATGAACATGAGGAGCTAAGCTCCATAGCTAGGGCTTAGGTTGAAGCCCTAAACATGACTACTCTATTGTTTTGATGCTTGAGTGTATGAATTTCTAGATGTTGTTGATGAATTCCCATTCACTAAAATAATCTATCCTTGATGTATGTTTTTCTTTGATTGATCACCTTTGAAAGCATGCTTCTTGAGATTGTTGGGATTGTATGTACCCTCATGTTTTCCCAAGCAACAAATGGATGAAGTAAGAATCATCCATGTGAATTGGTTTCTTGAATGCCTAATGTAAACATCATACTATTAGGGTTCTTGTGATGTTCATATTCTCTTTGAACTTAATGGGTTTTTCTTGTAATTCAATCGAAGTACTAAGCACACATAGATTGATTATAGGAAGGCACGAGTATTGTAGCGCTAACCCCGCACTCTACTTATTTTAGAGAGAATCATGCGTCTTGAGCCACTAAACCCGGTCTTGATTGCGAACATCGTCTTCAACACATTTAGAGTTCATTACTTGAGTATCCATGAGCATAAGTAGGATTGTTTAGGGTGGATTCCGAAACCCTAGTGTTTGTCACATTTTAAGTCACACTTTGAGTCACATCTTGTTAAACACTCTTGTTGAACTTGTCATTTTAGCATTAGGTTACATTTAAGCATTAGAATTAGTTCACAAAATCAAACCCCCCCCCCCATTGTGTGTGTGTGTGTTTATGTTTGAAAACGTGAGTTTTATTTGGATTGAATTCTGTTCAATTCTGTTGTTGTTTTGGACATTTGGTCCGCGTTGAGTTCTTCCTTTTTCTGTGCTGAATCCAACCATATAAAGAACGTGAAATTTGGATGAACCGTTGGAAAGTTATAGGCTAAAAACTGGACAGAGGTCGGAGCCAAAACAGAGCACACCTGCTTCAAAACGACCGTCGTCATCGCTCACGCGACCGGTCGCACTTCATTTCAGTTTTCAAATTACAATCTGTTTAAAAACGACCGGTCGCCACTGTTCATGCGCGACTCGTCACAGATCGCTTCACAAGACTGCTCACGACACTATTTGAAATCGTCACTTGATCGTTCACGCGATAAAAGCGCGATAAAGGGTGATAGAAAGTCTTGTTTGTGTTTTGTTTTGGTTTTCTTGTTTTATTTCAATTCCTTTGGTTTTCCTTATTCATTCTTAGCTTCCAATTTGCATTTTTACTTGTGTGTTGTGTTGATTAAGTATTGTTTACATACTCAAACTAGAACTTTTAAGTAAATTTTCGCTCATGATCGACCCCGTCTTACATAATCTATACTCCAATAGATTCGTGCACTTGCAGGTATTTTTAATTGGATGTTTAGCACATTATTTTGTGCCAATTAAGAACACAACACTATCACCAGCTGACATAAAGTCATATCTTCAGATGACATTAAAGGGACTTGCTTTTTGCCACAAGAAATGGGTTTTACACAGGTAGCCCTTTTGTGTCTAGAAGCGATCTTTGTAGGTCATTATTTGCTTGTTATCATTTGTCTCAGATGTTTGCTAATTGTGCTTTACAGGGATATGAAGCCTAACAACTTGTTGATAGGACCTAACGGACAGCTTAAACTTGCAGATTTTGGTTTAGCACGAGTATTTGGGAGCCCAGATCGCAGGTTCACTCATCAGGTATGCTTTCTCCTTATATTGATGGTATTCTGAGTTAGATATCTTTAGGTATAGTTTGCAAACTTTGTTTGTCCTTTACGCTGTGAGTTTGGTTTAATGTCGATCTTCACCTGTCCCAGAAACGTACTCTCCATGCTGGTGAATGTATCCTGTTTCTGCTATTAAATGTTTTATCATCCACTTATGGTAGCAAATGTATCCGTGGATCATGTGGGTTTGGGAGGATGGAAAATTTTGAATTTAGGTCTTCTTTTACTGATTTCATGTAACCAAAGCAAAATTTTAATATTTCACTTAGTTTCATCTGCTAGTGAAAATAGCACTCGAGAAAGTGGGAGTCATGCTAAGGTTTTAATGGCAGTGTACTGTGTAGCTTTTTGCTGTTACAAAAAAATTTCTTTTATTATCTTGTTGAAACTGTTTTTTGTTGATACTGGTATTAGTTGTTATAATATATATGCCGAATATATAAAACAAATCTGGAGGTATTGCTTCAAGAATGAAATGTTTTTTGAATGGCTTTAAGATAGAAAGACTTTCCTATAGATGGTACAACAACTAGTCTTCTAAAACTGGACGGTTTTCTCATTTTGTTTTCTTACATTATGAATAGAGTGCGTATCTGGTGTGGAAATTATTTTGAAACATTTGATTCTTTGGCGGATTCCTTCAAAGCTTAGTTTGAGAACAAAGATGATGTTTATTTTATGTACCATTAGAAGTACATTTTCTTTAAATCATTTGCATACTTTTAGGTGCAAGCTCTTTATAACCCCTTAACACATCTGAATAGGTCTTTGCTCGATGGTATAGAGCACCTGAGCTGTTGTTTGGCACCAAGCAATATGGGTCTGGGGTGGATGTTTGGGCTGCAGCGTGTATATTCGCTGAACTTCTCCTACGCAGACCATTTTTGCAGGTAAAGCAATATTTCATAATAGTAATGAAACTCTGTTTTTATGGTTACTGTTTTCCATTGTCCAATATGTGGCTTTAAGTTTTACAAATTGCTTGTTTCTAGTAATGGATAAAAACCAGGCGGAACTTTGTTAGATATTATATTATGGCAAGAAAAATTCCTGTATTGGGTTATATCTTTCTGAGTTCATTATACGAGGCACCTCTCAGTTTTGGGATCATTTTACTTTTGAACAGATTTCTCTCATTTCTTCTGAATGTTTATCCAGTTGAAATGAATTATGGTTCTTCCAGTAATAGATCTTTTAGCCTTTCTTCTGTTGTTTGTTTGGTTTTAGAATTACTGCAGGTTTCACGGGCCAATATTTTTTACTGACTACTGTAATGAATCAATTTTTTTTAATTGGCTTTGTTGAATAGCATGAATCTGCCTTACTTTTTATTTTTATATTAAGTTCTTACTGGTCAGGTTGTGTCTTGCAATGGTTGATCATGTGTAATTCTTTTATTGCTCTCCGTAGGCTGTATATAAATAAAGTTTATACTGGGTGCAGCTGTTTCTGATTATATGTTGGTTTGGCTTGCAATATTTGATAGGGATCAAGTGATATTGATCAACTAGGTAAAATTTTTGCGGCTTTTGGGACTCCAACGCCTTCTCAATGGCCTGATATGGTATTTCTTCCTGATTATGTGGAATACCAATACGTTCCAGCACCCTCTTTGCGGTCATTGTTTCCAGTGGCTAGTGATGATGCCCTGGATTTGTTAGCGAAGATGTTTACTTATGACCCAAAAGTTAGGATATCCGTGCAGCAGGCATTAGAGCACAGGTATCTGACTCTAGCTATTGAATTGGGATCTAGAGTTTTTTGCCTTCTCTTTTCGTTCTGCCTGTGATCTCTGTGGTCCTGTTTAGGTACTTTACATCTGCGCCTCTGCCTACTTATCCAGCTAAACTTCCTAGACCTGCTCCAAAGCGAGAATCTGTCAATTCTAAGGTTTCAGATTTTAATCCAAATGATGGTCCAACTGTGTTGTCACCTCCACGAAAGTCAAGGAGAGTGATGCCAGATCGTGAGGGTTTTGAAGGAAATGCATACCAAGGTGATAGGATTGATGATCGTGTTGGTGAAACCAGACAGGCTGCTGGTGAAACTACAAGCAGGAATGAACCGGTGCCGATGTCAGTAGATTTTTCTATCTTTGGAGCAAAACCTCCAAATAGACCTACAATTACTAGGTAAATCACTTTTTACATGGTCTTTTCTAATTCTTTTAAACCTTTATACTCGCACAAATCTGCATGACAGTTGACACTTTAGCTTGAAGTGAAATCTAAACCTCGCATCTATACGTTGGAGATATAAAATTCTTTGTTTTCTTTCTCTTCTGCAGTGCTGACAGAACGCATCTAAAGAGGAAACTAGATCTTGAATTCCAACAGCCTGAATAAGCACATTTGATATACAGAATCATATATATTATTTGTTTGAGAGGTGTAAGATTGATGTTCCCACACTAATGAGGTATGTGGCTCATGTTTGAAGTATGTTGTGATATGCAGTTGTCTCCATTTTATTTTATATATCTGCTTGCAAGGTTTTCATTGGCTATTCTGTCGAGATTATAGGGAGGAGACAGTATTCAGTGAAGTCGAAGATAAACACGATGCAGAATTATGTTTGGGGGCTTAAAAATAATTGTGATGAACAAGAAACAGAGAATTTGTACCATGGCCCATGTAAGGCTAAATTTTGAGGGCTCTTCGTGTTGTGTCTTTTTTTTTTGCTTCTTCTTTCGTTCTTTCACTTTTTCTTGTATGATTTTATTGTTTAGCTGATGGCTGAGAGTAGTCTAATTGTTCAGGGTAATTACTAATTAGCTCACCAACATTTATTCTGTTATTGAACTATATACCTTGTATTTCTTAAGACGAGAGACTCAAATGTACTGGAACCAGGTTGTCTTTTTTATTGTTCCTTGTGACCTGTGTTTACGTGGAGATTATTCTCTAATCCAAATTGCTCCATTTGATTGATAATTAATTATGTGATATTTGTGGTCAAGAAAACTTTCAAAAAAAAAAATTTGCATCGAGACAAAAATGGACAATGGCACTTTATGAATTGGTTTGTCATCTGTAAAAGTTGCACGAACATGTAAAACGGCAGCAGTATTCTCTTGCCGACTTAACAATACATCCACCGAGAAAAAAGAAATAAAAGATAAAATTAAAAAAACACATGAAAATGAAAAGGAGATCAATGAATGATTGTTACCTAATCATCGTTTGAGGCGATAATTTCTCCGTCAAGTGTAATCTTACTGACATGAGCAATCTTGGGCCAATCTGCACCTTCCGTGCTTTTGCATCTTTCGCTCAGTTTAGAACACCCGTCGATCTTCAATAATCTCAATGCACCCAGGTGATGCATCCCTTGTGGTAAGGCCAACAACTGAGGGCAATATTCAATCACCAGTTGCTGGAGCAACTTGAAGTTTTGCAGCCACTCTGGAAGTTCCTTGAGATCCTCACAGTTCTTAACACGCAAGCTCTGCAGAGTGTTTGCAGAGTCTTGAAGCCAATGGGGAAGAGTCTCCAAGTGCGAAGCTTTGGAGATGGAGACTGATCGAAGACCTCGAATGCCTGCCCCCGACGACATCAAGTCGAGCTTCTCGCAATCGGAGATACCCAAAGTCTTTAATGCGGTTAAGCATTTCATGTCGGGTGGCAACGACTTCAGATTCTCACAGTTGCTAATAACCAGCATTCGGAGGTTAGTGAGGCATTGGATGCCTTGGCCCAAAGAATCAAGATGGCTACAATTGTGGACCTGTAAAAATCGAAGAGAGATGAGGCGTTCAATGCCTCCTGCCAAAACCATCTGATTTGTGGTTAACACCAATGTTCTGAGGTTGATCAAGTTCCCGATGTCTCTGGGCAACTCCCCGAGCTTCTCACAGTTTGAAAGCAGCAAGGTCTGCAAATTCTGCAGGTTACAAATGGAACCTGGAAGCTTCTTTATGAATGGATTTCTCGACAAGTTGAGATATCTCAAGCGACTCAATTTACAAATGGAACTCGGCAACACCTCAAAAGTTGAGCCACTCAAATCCAGCACCCGTAGGTACTTGAATCTCAAGATGCATGCTTTCAACACAGATTTGCTGGAGATACCTACATGCCCTGGAATTGGAAACAGAATGGTCCACACTTTCTTCAACTGACGTAAGAATTCAGGAACTCGTTCCCCCTTCATGGGCAAGTCATCCTCCGACATGGACACGTGTCGAACCCTTTTACAGGTATCAGAGGTAGGACGGAAGTTTACAGATGAGCACTCTAGTTCTGACACAAATATGGCTAAATCATGCACAAGAGCATGCATTTTGAATACTATAAAATCAATTGAATCTTCATCAATTTGAAATAAAGATCTAGAGCATAATTGCCTTATGTAGTCTAGGCCGATCTCTTCCAACTCCTGGTTTCCATTAGAGGATTGAATGAAGCCTTGTGCCATCCACAACGACACCAAATCTGTGCTTCGGAAAACATAATCCTTAGGGAAAAGTGAACAAATGGCAAAACAAGGTTTCAAGTAAGATGGCAATGCATCGTAGCTTAATTTCAGTGCAGGTAGAATGTCATCGTTTCCTTGCTGCAATCTCCATATGTCATTGTCTCTCACTTCTGACCAAACATGTTTCTCCCTTTTCAAATACAGCAGGCTCGCCAGGGTGGTTACGGCTAGAGGAACCCCTTGGCACTTCTCTACAATACCATGTGCAATTTCCATCAAGTGTGGATAGCTTTGCTCCTCTCCTTTTTGACCAAATGCCCTTTTTATGAACAAAGACATGCAACTCTTGGGGGGAAGACCTCTCAGTTGATGCATGTGGACAGAGTCCATAATCGAAGCAACCAATTCGCTACGCGTTGTGACAATGACTTTACTCCCGTTTGCTCCAAAATTTAACAAAGCTTTTAAATCAATCCATTTTGCAGTTGTTACTCCAATTTGACCCTTATCCCAAACATCTTCCAACACTAATAAAAATTGTTTATCTTTCAAAGCACTTTGCAACTTTTTCTGCACACAATCAAAACTTTCTCGATCGTCACACTTTTGGTTAGTTGCAGAAGCAACGATTTCACACACCAGTCTTTTATTATCAAAGTGGTCTGAAACACATACCCACATTCTCATGTTGAAGTGTTTAACTACCCTATGATCATTATACACCAATTTAGCTAGGGTAGTCTTTCCTATACCTCCTAATCCAGTAATCGATATAACAGAAACATTTTCCTGGACATCACCACTCTTTTCCTTCAAGGTCAAGTTCAAGAGATAGATGATAATCTGTTTCTTATCGTCCTCTCTCCCGATAACATCATAGGCTTGCACAAAAGAGTGAGTCTCCCTCTTGTGCACACTCTGACTCTGCCAATCTTCAACTCTCTCCACTAGAGGAAACTGAGATTTTTCAGTTGCTATTACGTCTAACCTTTCTCTAATCTCTTTGATTCTATGACCCATTTTGAAGTTAAACACGACCGGATTCCAACACGAAAAGAATATGCGTACCTGTCCTTTGATGCTCCCACACCCACGGGGGATCAGCATTTGCATCTGCAGTTCTTTGAATGCAAAGTCATTAAGCACGTCATCCACATCGTAGCAAACATCTTTGAGCTTTCCTAGCCATTGGCTCAGATGGAGTTCCTTCCGTTGCTTTTCCTCTGCATCCAGGATCACTAACTTGATGCTTGAGAAGGTGTCCTTAAGCTTGTTTAGTTCATCAGTGACACCCCATGCCAAGCAGATTTCTTGGTAAGCATAGGAAGCTAGCCCATTCATGACATTTTCTGCAATGGTATAGACAAATTCCCCCATGCTGAATCCGAAGGAGAGGAAAGGGAGTTTTTGTATGTATCGACAAATGGCTACTTTGATGAATGCAATAGAACTACAGCATGCTGTTCTATACAAATCTCCTGCGGAATATGGAATTTTATAGAACTTGGCTTTGCATCCGATCCGAAGGTGTCTTACTCTAAGTATAGAAACTTGTTAAATAATACCAAAATGCAAAACATTGAGTGAGAATAGTGCTATTAATGTTCATTCCTTTTCTTTGCTAATACAATCATTCTTTGGTAGAACCGCAAGCAAAGAATAAAACACATATTTAGAACTATTTGAGCTCTCTATCTTTATGCCAACTTTAGTCCTCTCCTAAATATAAGTTGAATTTCTTGATAAATAATAAACCACATAAAAAGGGCGGAAAAGAAGAAGGATGATACATTTTTCATTGAATGGTCCATCTCCATCCATAGGATTTATTCTTCCTAGTTAAAGTTTACATGTTTCCAGCATTTGTAAAATTGTAATAGCATCCAAAGGGAAAAGACATCTCTGCTAGATTTTCAGAAGAATTTCCCAAATAACACCAAAACTGGGATAGGCTAACTTATTATTGAGTTGCATCTTCAAGCCTCAACATCCACTACCAATGGTAATGCTCAAGATATAGCTTGAGTATTGTGCTGAGCATATGTAGTTGCACCAGTGCTGCTGCTGACACTGTCAAGATTTTCTGTGGTGTGTTCGTGACTCGTTATCGTCAAGTGTAAGTGAAGCCTGCTGTAGATAATATATAATCCAGCTTCATGACACTATGTCCACGGGAACAGTTGTGTCATATACTCTTTCTGTAGCTTTTTTAGCCTAACCAAAACAGCCATAAGATTAGATATAAAGAGAAAGAATTTGTGTCTGTGTTGAGATAGAGAGAGAATTTAGGAACCTCTTTCTCCCAGTTGGTGCGTATGGTTACAGTAAGAAGTGATAACACTTGCACAATCAATGCACATATGATCCCCAGCCAGAGCCCCTGTTCAAAACATTTTAACAGATAAAGTTATAAATGGGCAAGAAAAGAAGAAAAAGGATAATTCTCTTTTTTTCTCTCTCTTTTTCTTTTTACCTTCCCACCGATGTGAATGACAAAAGAAAATACAATAGCCAGTGGAATTCCAACTAAATAATACGACCCAAGATTAATATATGCTCCAATCTTCTGCCAGCCACATCCTCTAGCAGTGCCTGAAAATGTAAAACACATAAATATACTAACTGCATTAATCCCTAGCTACCTATAAATATACTGATGGAATTGTATATTGTGTTTATGTTGATATTGATTATAAGGGTACGAAAATAGTAGGAAGACCTGAAAGAACACACTGGAGACCGTCTAAGAAGTTGGATGTTGCAAGTATTGGCATCATGGTTGCTAGATATTTGACCACTTGTGTTTCATTGCTATAAGCATAGCCCCAGAAGTTGCGTATCAGTATCAAGACTGATCCCACCAATAAACCCTCAGTAATGGCCATGACTAAGACAACACACACTGCTAAACGTGCGGTTTCTGGACGCCCTGCTCCTAATTCATTTGAGACGCGAGTGCTGGAAATCATAGAAACCGAGACATCATAAGATAAGGAAACACAAAGAAGATTGACTTTAAAAGTTTAAATGTACCACAGCGTAGCTCACCTGACAGCAGAACTGAGTCCAAATGGGATCATCCAAACCATTGCCGCTGTATTTAGGCTGGCAATACACAAATTTGATAAGTAACAACATTAAAAGTGCAGAATATTTCCTAAACCAGACTGCAGAAACTGTCGAAGAAATCCGAGAGTAAATTATCACAGTTAGGAACCAACCTGATAGAAAGCACTGAGGTTTCCAACTTTGGGTTTGGAAGAAGACCAGATAGAAGAACAATCATTTCAAATGACCACATTTCCAAGCTGTTTAAATTCATGGTCAACTGCATTAGGATCTTTTAGACACTAAAATAACGGATCTTAGAAGTAGACAACCTTGTGAAATATTAATTAAGAAACCGAAATTACCAGACCATCACAGCGGAAGGAATAGCGAGTCTAACAAATGGAATAATGTTGTGAAATGCCTCCTTCGAGAAGCCTGTCCAAGTTTTGGAACATAATGAAGAGAACCTGACATAAAGTGCCAATAATAGCACATTGATCCAAAAAGAGATTGAAACTGCCAAGGCAGCTCCCCTGCTTCCAAGTCCAGATTTAAACACAAGAATCCAACAGAGAGGGATGTGCAGCAAAGCTGTAATGGCAGAGCTCAGCATCATTGGGAACACAACGTTTTGAGTTTGTAAGAACCTCACAAGGCACTGAAGAAGTCCATATGCAAAAAGGGAAGGGATCAGGAAACGGGCAAATTGTCCGGCTTCGGCTGCTATGGCAGCATCTTGGCCTAGAGCTGTTAGAATGATTCTTGTGTTTGCGGAAATGATAGCAAGGGGTATGCAAACAATTGAAAGAACAAGCATGGCTCTCTGCATGTGTATGCCCATCATATGATACTGCTTTGCACCATAGCACTGTCCAGATAATGTATCCAGTGCACTTGACATTCCCATCTGTTTAAGTTGAAAAAATCAAAATCAGAATGATTATTAGAAACTTAGAAACGGTTCGCCGGGTTGCAACTTGGAAGAGTTATGTTATTATATGAAATCAGACTCATCATCTTCGTTTTGGCAAAATAAGTTGAAGCAAGCATTAAGAGGACAAAGTCAGACCAGAACTTGTAGAGACAAATCAATGGAAAAACATATCCAAAGGTGTTAACTAAAATGTACATAAAAAGACCAAGTAATATGTCCAATATTTAGCCATGGAGATCCAAAAAGAGCTTAGCCGTCAAGATCCAAAAGGTGTTTCATGATGGACTAATCTTTAGTGTACAATATTTCCACACAAGAATCAAAGTTCAAAATATCAACATGTCTTCTCTGCTAATATAATGGTTTGGGGTATTATATACATGTTATGCCAACAAATTTAGTTATGTTTCCCACAAATGAATCAATTTCTGTAATTAACATAAAGTGATTCTTCATTTCAGAGATTCTTAGAGGCATCCAAAAGCTGTATGTTTAACACAAATGGAACGGGATAATTTTGAGATTTCTTGGAAAATTTGGAAAGATAAGGCAAGCAAAGTCCCCAGAATGCGACTGAATTTAGAAAATCTACTATTATCTAAAAATAATCAAGTTATTAATGACGGGACGAAACCAAGAAATAACCTCTCACGTGCAAAATTATAGAAGATTCCCTTTAAGATGAAAGAATACCATCAAATTGAGTATGATTGCATGCGTGATAGCGTCTACTAACTAAGCAAGTAGATGTGCCATAAAGGTAAAAGGGGTGCAACATAATATAATATAAGGAATCCAACCAAAGTTTGGAACTCAAAAACCAATATGTATTGTATTATATAATTCTAAAATTAATTCAATAGTCCTTATTAATGAGAGAGGAGAGCAAACTTACCAGCAAGCTGAAACCGGTGACGGATGAGAAGGAAAGGGCCATGGAAGCACCAGAGAGAGACAATTCACCAAGATGACCTACGAACATAACAGCTATTATCTGTACAGAGTACTGTAACAGACTCACACATATAAGAGGCCCTGCTAGCCATAACTGCTTCTCTACTTCTTCAACAATTTCCTTTCTCTTAAAACCCCTTCCATGGCTTCCCTCATCTTTTTCAATCTCCTTAACTGCATCATCCTCTTCACAGACTTGAATCAATGGTGAGCTCAGAGATGGTGGTGTGTGGTCTTCTGTCCCCATTTTCTGCTTAGCTACAAAGAGAGAGAGAGAGTGTGTGTGAGAGAGATAGAGGGAGAGACAGACATATAGTAGTGTGTGTGTTTTATATAGGACTTGAAGTTCTTAATTTTTATTTTTATTTTTCAAATGCCGTACCCAATGAGATAGCTGCTCCATGACGCTTCTGTTTTAAGTCGTGAAAAGGATTCTATATAAAATTGGGTCCGTCAAGGGCCTCCGTGATCGCCATAATAATATTAGTTTATACGATAATTGAGGGGTGGATTTGTAGTAGCACACGACGTATTTAGTGAGATGAAGACAAAAGTCACAAACAAAAACATTTTTTGGCGGCTCATTCATATATGACATTTATGCTCAACAGGATCATTTTTCATATTTTCATTGGTTTTCATTTAAATCAACCTTTCTTTTCTTCTTTTTTTTTTTGTTGCTGGGTGGAATGGAAGTAGTGGTTGTCAAAATTGATACGTCTTGTGTTCTTGAAGAAAATATTTTCAAATCCGAAACTAGTAAAATAATAATAATAATTGAATGTCTGAGTTTGTCACTGCCCAGAAGAAAAGATTCTCTCTTATGACCGTAGACAGAAGCACCAACACCAAAGAACAAAAAACAGACCAAACTCAACAAGAGCCACACATATATTGTAGGTAGGGGGTGGACAAAAATCCGGGTCAATCCGACCCGCCCATTTGACCCAATTAAATTAGAGTGGTTTGGTCTGATTTTATAATGACTTAATATCACAAAACGTCCTTAAGGTTTATGAAACTATCATATCGCATCCTTAATGTTTTTGTGTCATTTGTAGTCTTTCGAGGTTAGTATGTGTCTTTCATGAAATGGTCCATGGCGTTTGGGTTAAATTAAACTCGTTAGTTCTTTGTCGTGACATATATATATATATATATATCACAAAACATGGTTCACACACCTATCACAAATGGTCTTTGTGAAATTTTTTCATTTAAAATTCATAAAATTTTGGTTTTCATTTTTAAATTTTATGAATTTTAAATTATTTTAAAATTATTTAAATTCAGAAAAATTGGAACCGCGAAAAATTGTAGGCAACCTTTTGACGGTTTCATAATTGTACATCACGGAAAAGAAAGGCTATTAGTACCCTTTTTTTTTCTTTTCAGAAAACGATAATAGAGCTTTTGGTCAAACTCAAAGTGAGTGTAGTACCCGCGGTCAAAGTATGACAACTAAGAGCAGCTCCAATCGATATGCCAATTCTAATGTGGCAAGTTTTGACAGAAAAAAAAAAGACAGTTTTAAGCCTCCAACCATAATGCCAAATCCTAGTTGGATTGACATGCTTTACTTTTGCTGTCAAAATTAACAGCCCACAAATTGAGATGTCTTTTATTATTTTATTATTATTTTAATATTTGGCCCACTCCTTCTCTCCTCATCAATGTATAATTTTTACCCGATTTAATATTTTACTCTTAAATACTGAGCCCACTTGCCTTTAAAAATAATAAAATAATATGTATATTTGACATATTAGTTGGATAAAGAGTTTCACAATATGTCAAATTGCCACATAAGCCATCAAATTTAAATTTGATGTTTGGTATTTGACATCTCCCTTGGAGATGCTCTAAAATAGTGATATACTTAAAATAAAATAATAATAAAAAATTGACTGCAAGAGTTTAAATCGTAACCTGTAGTTGGTGGTGTCATACTTGGGATGCACGCTCCGATATTGTATGAATTTAGGCTCATGTAACTCCAAAGCTCTTTGGAACATTTTCCACCTTAACTTCTTTAATAATTAACTTATTAATCAAAGAGTTGTGATGTCCAAGTTCAACCACATCGGATGACTGGACACCACCAGCAAAAAGACAATCATTTATCATATAAATCAACAATCCCGCTCATCTAAAGACCTAAAATTTTATGAAGAACAATTTCGCTCAATAATATAAATCAAATTACATCATAAATAAAGTCTCTGTATAAAGTCCTTCGTTGCCAGAAAAATACCTTTAAAGCCTGAAATATTTCACCAGGATTCTAAATGGGACTCTAACTTAAGTCTGCAACTCTCTGGCTCTCAGTTCAGTTCAGCTATGCCCCTGCAATTGGATCCCCAAATGGTTTGGGACAGGTGTTCCTTTGCAATTTGACTGGGTCTCAAAGCTTGACCTTCATTACCCAAATAGTATGGGCTATTATAGCTGGGTTTTGACTTGGGCTTATTATATAATTGGGCTATTTTAGTGCTTTGCTTCACATTCTAAATTGGACCCGATCTATTTTCTTTCCTCCTCCTTCGTCTTATTCTAAAGGACATCTCTTTGGACAACTTGGGCTAGTTCTAAAAGATATTACGCTTTTGGGCTCGAGAACCATACCCTCATGGCTTGGTTCGAAGGTTGTTTAGGCCTCAAGAAACAAACAAAAATAGTACTGCCCAAACCACCAAAAATTTACAGGAGTTGGAATAAAATTCAAAAATACAAACTTGATTAATGAGTCTTTATATTCCTATTATTTGATTTTTTTTTTTAAACCAACATCTACAATCTAAATGTACAGGTAAAAAAAAGAAGGAAACTCCAAATCAAGACATATGGTAAGAAAAGCCAAATGGAACCTTTATATTATTGCACGGACATCAACATCAAGTCACAAGTGCAATTGTAGATATATAAATGATGCGCCGATAAAATTACTTAAGAAGAAATTTGTTTCATTGCAACTTGCAAGAGGGGGGATTTTACGTATATGCTTTCATTTTTATGAATGATGCGCCTAGAAAATTACGTAATTACTACTATATTATTTTATCACGATATTGAAATTAAATAATATTTTTTGTAGTACACAAATAATTAAAGTCAATGTTCACAACAAACAACCACAGATGAGAATTGCACCAGATTACCACACCGCATTTCATTGTTTCAATCATAATCAAACCCCCCACCGTTTTTATTTTTATTTTTGCTTTTGGGTCAGGAGGATGATTAAATTTAAGCATTCTTATAAATATTGTTTTGGTAAAGAAAATGACATGGTAAGGTAAGGGCAACTTGGTAATGGCAATGAGGCAACTTTGGCCCCCCCACCTATTGTCATTATCGGTAATACGGTGCAAAATATTATTCTTAATTATAGGCATCAATTTTCCATCTACAGTTTCATAATAAGCTTGAATTTGTGAAAGTCTCTAATGAAAATTGCTTGAAGGTGATCTTTGACCAGTACCAATAAACAGACATCATTCATAATAATAATATAAACAATATGTATTAATAAGATTACAAAGATGACTTGAATCGATGCATAACAATTAATTAATATCAATTAAATGATTTTGAGGGGAAGAATAGGTTTGGTTACAACAACCACGTTTCATTTTTCAGGAAAATAAATAAAAATTATCACAATTCATACAGAATTCATGTTATAAAATAATAATAATAATAATAATAATAATAATTAGGCGAGATTCATTTTCTTTTTTCCTTTTTAATTGAAGGCGAAGCTCCATTTTAACAATGTATATGTGGGTTACATTGGAGAAAAGAAACTCCATTGGAGTTCGATCCTAAGTGTCATTTAGGGGAAAAAGGGAAATCTACCACAATTGTGGTGGGAATCCATTGGCATACGTGGTTTTCTTTCATTATAATTTGAGATGAGACAATATTTCCACCTCTTCTTTGGCCTGCTATATGTCATACTTGCCACACATTGCTAGTGTTTGTTTCACAATTCGAAGCATATCATGAAATTCTTATAATTATAATCGAAGTTAAAAACATTTGAAATAATTGAGCTCATGCAAAATACCCACATTATCCCTGTGGTTGGTACATGCTACCAAATATTGACTTGGGCAAACAGGGTCAAACGGTTGTTGTAGGGTGCTGAATTTCGTCGAGGGTGTACATAGCTTAATCTACACGCATGCACAATATGTAATAATATATATCACTAATAATATTATGTTAAATCATAAGCAATGCCTAATCCATGGAATTCGAGGCCCAGAGTGGTTGCATATAATTGTGGTGATAACACTCTATTAACAACTCCTATTACTTTTCTGGAACTATATATGAAATGCTCATATTATTTTAAGTCACACACGTATTCCTTTGAGAAAACAAGCAATTTAAAAATACAAAGCCCTCCAACTTCGGTTTCATCATGCTGCCCACCAGAATAGAGAGACAAATGTATTGTTAGAATGTCCTTCTCCAATCTCCCATACTAGCTTCTATGCATGCCTCAGCATTTTCCACGGCTCTAGACTTCTTCAATCTGACCGACACTTTTTTGCACTATGTTGGCTTGTTTCTTGGTAGAATATGTTTGTTGAGTTGTTGATATCACATGATGATATTGGAGTGGTCTATTGACAATCCTCCTAAACTTGGTTTAACTAAAACTAATAATTTGTAGACAATGTACATCAAAACAAGCCAATTGTAAGTCATTGGGGTCACTCAAATGGTGAGGGAAGGCTGAATATTGTGTTAGGATTAGAATCAGTCGAAGGTTCAATTTCGTGATATTGGTTCTACAAGGACCGTTTCACAAACTAACAATATTGAAAGAGATTTTAAATTCGAATCATCTTCTTTGTAGATTAATATAAAACAAAGAAGGTCCGATTCACTGAAATCATTTTTATCAGATTACTTTTATCTTTGCATTGATCGGATGATTTTTATCTCTGCCATTGTAGTTGAATTTAGGACTGGTAGTGATACCCAATATCCAATTTTCTACAATCGTAGTTAGTTCATAGCTTTCAATTGAAGCTGGAATCTACAGCCGGCGGATTTTACAAATATAAACAAGAAATTGAACTCTAGCTCATAATCATATATGCAGAAAAGATGTTTGTCTCAAATACAGTCAACCAAAATGTCCCTTTCATACCTATTTTTTTAGTTTTGGAGAATCTGCTAGACTAGAGAGAAAGAAAGCTAAAAAATCGTGGGGTGCAACAAGTCATTGAAAATGCACCTCAACTTCCCTTCAATTAACATACAAAATGGCAACCAATTAAGACTTGCTTCCCCATCTACTCAAGTAAGCAAGCCTCTTATGACAAACTAGCACTAAAGAGGTCACCTGCTTAGCCTTGGACTCTTTGTAATATTTTGATCATCATCTTCTCCATTCCATCTGCCAAAAGCGAAATGCCTTTGTATGTCTTTTTTAGTACGTAGAGTGTTTGTATTCTATTAGTCGAAGATCGCAAAAATGGTGATGTATGATTCCATACTTGCCAGAAGTTTCAGTCGGCATGAGCAGAAGAAATTGAGATATGGAGCATTTGTTTGCTGCTTGCTCATAGCATTGTGCTTCTGCACAGTGCTCATGCCTAATTTGAATCCTCTACCAGCTTGTATGTCCATTTATGTATTCTCAGAATTTTCTCTATGTTAACTTTTTTTTTTGGTAACCTTCTTCTGTTTCATGCAAGAGTTTCAAAGTGACCATGCTTAGCATATTGATTTCTAACTTTGATATGCACTCAATCATGTGACAGTGAAATTGCAGCGGTCAATGGGGGTCAAACACAAGATACTGGCACTCTGGGAAACAAACAGCACTCAGCAAGTAATTAAAAACATGCTTGAATATCCGGAGATAAACACAAACACGACGGAGGAGTTTGAAAATGTGACTTCTCAAGTAGCAGCAGATTCTGATGATCTGCAGCAAAACGCAAGCACTCTCACTAATCCCATTGCAAGCAGCAGTCGGGCTGAAGAGGCAAAGAGTAAGGACCCCTCTGATTTTCTTCATTTCCTGTGTATTTACTTTAATAATGAGAAAATGTTCATTCTGATTTAAGGCCGTTTAAATACTCATCCTGCAGTTGAAGAAGTGGTGACAAAGAATTTAGAGCCACTTTGCAATACCATGGAAGCAAAAACTGAATTTTGCGAGCTCAACAAGGATGTTCGTGTCGATGCGAAATCTTCGTCAGCTTTTGTTGTTTCATCTCAAATTGGGAATAGGTCCTGGAGTATAAGACCTTATGCTCGAAAAGAAGACAAAACGGCGATGAGCCATACTCGAGCATGGTCAGTGAAACCAGTCATTGGTGATCTGGAAATCCCTCAATGTAACCGAAATCATAGAGTTCCGGCCATCTTGTTTTCAAATGGTGGATATACAGGAAACCATTTCCATGAGTTCACTGATGTGGTGATCCCTCTCTTTATCACTTCTAGAAAATATGATGGAGAAGTTCAATTTCTTATTTCGGATATAAAACCTTTTTGGGTAAAAAAGTACCAAGCAGTACTAAAAGGACTGTCCAAGTATGACATTATTGACATTGACAAAGAAGATGTTGTGCATTGCTTCCCAAGCCTAACGCTTGGCCTTAAAAGACATGAAAAGGAGCTGAGCATTGACCCTTCAAAACATTCATATTCTATGAAAGACTTCAGAGAGTTTCTAAGAAACAGTTTCTCATTGAAGAAAGCCAATGCAATCAGAATCAAAGATGGTCATCAACGAAAAAGGCCCCGGCTTCTGATCATACCAAGAAAGAGAACAAGGTCTTTCACAAATACAGGGGAGATTTCTAAAATGGCTAGACACTTGGGATTCAAGGTGATTGTTGCAGAGGCTGACATTAACTTGTCAAAATTTGCAGAACTTGTCAACTCTTGTGATGTGTTAATGGGAGTTCATGGAGCTGGCCTTACAAACATTCTTTTCCTTCCTGAGAATGCAGTTTTCATTCAAATTCTTCCCGTTGGAGGGTTCGAATGGCTGGCAACGAACTACTTTGGCGAGCCTTCACAGGATATGAATCTCAAGTATTTGGAATATAAGATAAGCAATGAGGAGAGCACGTTGATACAGCAATACCCACTGGATCATGCAGTTTTCACTGACCCTTACTCAATTGGAAAACAGGGGTGGGAAGCATTCAGGTCAATATTTTTGGAGAAACAAAATGTAAAGCTTAATGTCAATAGGTTTAGACCTACACTGTTGAAAGCCCTTGAGCTTCTGCATCAGAATTAGGCCATTGTTTAATTTCTAGATGTTATTTCCTTGTTCTGTTTTCATTTTCATTTTGTGTCTGTCTTCTGGCCAAGTATTCAATATATTGTATAGATACTATAGAACTTGAGGGAGATGCATTCAGAAATTGAGTTTAAATCAAGAGTAATGCTAAGCAACCTTCTCTCTAACCTTCTCTTTGACCTTCTTCATTCTCCTCATACACGTGCCATTTTTTACACTTAAAAAAAATGGAGATTTTGACATAAAGGTTTAATGTAATAACGATATCGCTTTTAAGTAGAAATTAACACGTGTCATGCAGAAGGAGAAGATCCAAAAAGAAGTTAGAGATAAGGCCACAAGATTCCCCATTAATTAGTTGTTGTTATTGATCTTTCCAAAACTCCAATGGGTCACAAGTCACATGAAAAGTTATCACCGGACAGAAAGCCAAACCCAAGGAGATGGAATAAAATACAGACCAGGCTAGGGGTACCCACAACTTAAATTTGACTCAAATGCTGAGGCCCAGATAGAAGACAGAAAACAAAAGGTTGTGGCCTGATGCTTACATAACAATACGCAAGCAATGGGCTTCTTACACAAGAATACAAATATGACCCGACCCGAATAACTCACAACATAGCTATTATTATTAGGGTACTGTTAAACGAACCCTAAAATTAACTGAGTACACCCTACTACTAAACTATTTATTGAATTACTAATTTATCCTAATATAAAATGACAAAAAAGGATATATTGAATATTGAAATAAAAGTCATTTTAATAAGTACACCCTACTCAATATGTTGAATCCTAATCGAATTAACATGTTAATTTTTAGATCTTCATTCGATGACAATACTTGCACAAATCAGAAATCAGAATGCGTTCAAGTAAGTTAATATACTTTCTCTCTCGTTAATCATCGTTCATTCAAAACAGTTATAATTGTATAATCAATAGAAATTTCATGCCTCAAATCAATAACTACCGAGTAAAAAAATTATATCATCTAAATGACTTCATATAACTTTATGGTACACAGGTTGGAGATGGCGCATTGCTACCAAAGAAATAAAAGGAGAACAGAACCTCTCCATTGCTACCTGTTGACCTACCAACGAAATAAGAGGAGGAGAGTGAACCCCGTAAAAGCATCAGAGCTTCCCTTTGATGTCATCACTGAGATTTTAAGCTGCTTGCATGTGGACTCTTTGCTAAGGTTCAGGTGCATCTGCAAGCAATGGTTTTCGTTGATTCAAGACCTCCAGTTCATTGCAAAACACAGGGATCGAGCCCGTCCTCTGCAATACTCCTGTGCATTAATCAAACAATAAACTAAAAAATTAGACGCTATGGTTGATGAAAAGTTCAAGTTCCTTGAGGGTTGTTCTTGCTTAGTTAATTTTATATAGGGTGTTCTTAGTTAAAATATGGTGTACTTAGTTAATTTTACATGGGTGTATCAGGGGTATTTTTGGTAGTTAAATAGGGTGTACTTAGTTAATTTTACATTTTGATTTAATTATTAGGGTGTACTTATATCATAGTGTATACTCAGTTAATTTTAGGATTCGTTTAACAGCACCCTATTATTATCATTAGAAGAACATTATTCATCTTGATATGATATTTTGATCTGAGAGACTTCTCTGCACTATCTCGATCTAGAGACTACATCGGATCATCTACGTCGGAGATTATGAGATTTCGCTGCAAAATTGACGACATGGGAGGCCAAGATGGACCAAAGCTTCGAAGATTGGGATTTCTGGCGAGGCGAGCATACGAACCGTCGTCGTCGCCCTTGATGTTCACATCACGAGGGATCTGCATGAAATTTGCATGAAATTTTCGAAAGCGTAGCGTAAATCTCTACTTTATTCTTTGAATTTGTCAATCTCTAGCACATCTTAAATCCTAAACCCTGACCTAGCCCTAACCCTAATTTACCATTTCATTTTACCTTGTTTTAGATCGAAGAAATTTGTGCATTCGAACCGTCATCGTCGGCCTTAGTGTTCGCATCACGAGGAGGGATCTGCGAGAAATTTGCGTGAAATCTTCGAAAGCATCGCGTAAATCTCTCACTCTCTTCTTTAAATTCGTCAATCTCTAGCATGTCTCAAATCTTAATCCCTGACCCAACCCTAACCCTAATTTATCATTTCATTCTACCTTGTTTTAGATGGAAGAAGCTTGTGAGATCGAAGAAGCTTGTGATCGGCCTCGATCTCCGAGACCTTGGCTGGGCCGTGTAAAGAGAAGCATCTTCAGGCCCATTCATTGCATAGCTTCCACTTCCAGCAAGATCTGCAGGTGAGTGTTTGAATTTGTGGTTTTTTAATTGATTGGTTTCTTGTTCGGACTTGAAAGTTTTTGTTTGAACTGTGCTGAATTTCTCAATGATAACGCTTAAGAGTGTTGGGGAACATGACAATTCATAAGGTGCAATGTACTATTTATTGACCTTTATCGTTTGCGTATAAATAAATTATGTGTGGCCAAAACTTTGCGATGGCTTTCTTCAATGGCCAAGGTTGGCATGGTCCTTTTAATCTTGTTTTATTATGGAAAGGCATCTTTCATGCATTATTACTAATGTGGTTTCTCACTCTGAAGCCAAACGAACATGGAATTGTACTTCTGTTTGAATTGTGTAAGTTGTTTGTTGCATGGTATGTCTTAGCTGCAGCAATTCTATGTTTTGTATGTTTACTTTGTTAGAGTAAGGGAGAGAGCTTTAGAATATTAGAAGCAATGTGTGAAGTAACTTTCTCCAACCTTAAATTAAATCCCGATATCTAGGAAGTAAAGTTATAAAGTTTTGATGAATACTGAGGCAAATAAGTGGGTTTGCAGTACAGTATAGCAGCCTGAAGATGGTAATGGACATAGTTTAGCATAGCAGCCTGTAGATGATAATGGACATAGTTTTTTATGCTATGTCAAATTGATGCAGCAGGAGTAGAATGGCGCGCAAAATCATAATGGATTTTGTTGATATTAGGGATTAATCACTTCACGGGAGAGAACACGAGGGATGAGCGATGATTGACCTACCTAAGTTTTTATTAGTCATCATCGGCTTACCTGCTTGCTTAAACCTTCCTCCGTAGCCGATTGAATGCTTGGATAGCCACTTAACTGTCCACTATACTTCCTGTAACTGTGTTAGTTATGACTCAAGGCTGCTACAAGTGTCCTAAAAGGCTTGTGCCCTAATATTAACGTCTTGTTTATGGGGTGAAATATATAGCTATAATAATATATGTATAGTATGAAAATGCCATTGAGGGATCATATTTTTCAGTCTTAGTATTATTAGGAGTCTTATATTTTACATTGTATAGACCTTCCTCTGGAAAGGTTTCTGATCATATGTTATGTTTGCTGCGGGCCTCATTTTAGCTAGTTGGCCGTGTTTAGTACTTATTGGGTTTCGTGTGTCTAGGCCCAAACAAATCAGTTACACCACCAGTAAAGAGTCATTCTATAGTGAGAGGCTGTATATACGCAGGTGCGCTCTATCTTTAACCGTTGGATCAGGCTAACCAATTTGATCCAACGGCTAACTAATTTGATCTAACGGCTAACTAATTTGATCCAACAACAATAGAGAGCCACTTAGCGCCATATATAGCGCCTCACTATAAAATGCAATTTGGGCCTAATATTTCTGATATCAATTTTTGGGTCCAATAACTATCGATTTTGGGGCTCAGTAGTTCCGCAATTTTGGCACAAAAGCTGCTAACTCGTTCCTAGAATTTACACCTGTGTGTATATTTTATCAGTTTTTCATCTTTATTTTTTTTTTGCCAATACTTGATATTCTTTTCTGCAGCTATGCTTCTGTTCATATGAATTAATTTGGTTGTTATCTATCTTTTTGGAACAGAGACCTTTTGTAAAGCTTGAAAATGCAAAAAGGGCATTGACTACAGGGATGGTCGCAACTGAGAAGGCTTGGTATCTTGAGATGATAATGATGTTGAAGAAAGCGACTTGGCTGAATGATGATGACCTTTTTTGTTTGTTTGGTTTTTGGTGTGTGTGCGCCTGTTTTTTTTCTTCTTTTATCAAGCTTCAGGTAATATAATGAATGAGGACGTTGGTTTACTGAGAAAACATGATTTGAAACATGACACTAACACGACTGTAGTTGGCCCAATTGGCCCAATATATTGACCATATTTCTAGCTTTTTGCCTGTATTAGGCTGAAGTTGTGAGCTTTAAGCTAACGTTTGACATATTGGGCCAAACTCGAAACTAAAGTTCCGTTCAATAGGCCCACCTTTTTGTTATTGGGTCAAACCTTGTTCAAAACTTGAAATTATTGGTCGGCTTATTGGACCTTTTAAGTTATTGGGTCAGCATCAGACCCAACTTCTGACCCCTTTTTGCACCTTATTGGGCTAACATCTTGGCCCATTTGAGCGTTATTGGGCTATTTTGGGCCTTGTTAGGTGTTTGGTCCGACATTTGGGCCTGTATTCAACGTAATTGGGCTTGATGTCTGGGCCCTTTAATACGTTCTTGGGACATCTGGGCCTACTTTTTGGGCCTTTTGTCAGGTTAAGGGGCCTACATCTGGGCCTGTTCTCACAGGTTATTGGGCCGAATTCCGGACCTTCGTTTTATTTTATGTTATTGGGCCGACATGTGGGCCTCTTTTTTCAGGTAATTAGGCCCAAATCTGGGCCTTTTAAGATTATTGGGCCGACATGTGGGCCTGTTTTCATGTTATTGGGCCGTTAAATGGGGCTGTTTTTACTTTATTGGGCCGATATCTGGGCCTCTTTCCACGTTATTGGTCCGACATCTTAGCCCATTTAGGCGTCTTTGGGCCATTTTTGGGCCTTCACTCACGGTATTGGGCCGACATCTGGGCCTTTTTACTCACGGTATTGGGCCGACATCTGGGCCAGTTTTCACATTATTGAGCCGACATCTGGGCCTGTTTTCAGGTTATTGCGCCTATATATGGGCCTGTTTTCACGTTATTAGGCCGCCAACTGGGCCCATTTGAGCGTTATTGGCCCCCCTTTTGGGCCTTTACTCACGGTATTGGGCCGTGATCTGGGCCCATTTTAGCATCTTTGGACTGCCTTTTCCGAATTTACTCACGGTATTGGGCCCTTATGTGGGCCCATTTGAGCTCCATTGGGCCGACTTCAGGGCCTATTTTCAGGCGACTTCTGGGCCTCATTTCAGGCTATCAAACGGACCTGTCGACCACCTCGTGGGTCCTTATTCAAGTTATTGGGCCCCAAGTCTGTTCCCGTTTTCTTAATATTGGACCGATTTCTGGGCCACATATTATTATACAAATTTCACTTGTGAGCACACTTAATGCAACTTTTTGGCTCAAGTAGTTAAATAAGGGGGCTGTTATATCAAATTTGGACTTAATAACTTGAAATTGTCTTAATCGTACTATTGATTCAGTGCCCATAAATCTGAGATTGACGCCAAATTACGTTTGTAGCCATGAAATTGCCATTAACAATACTAACAAGTTTGATGATATTGAAACACTTAATCAGTCTTACTGGGACTTACCGAACCTCAAATTTTGTAATGCGCCTATAATCTAAAGGTCAAAGTAATGCCATTTGCCTATGGGGTCGATTTAAGAGCAAGCTGGACCGTTCGCTCAGGCTTTTGATCTATGTACGCAGTCGATTTTTATGCCTGATTGGGCCGACCATTCAGTTAAACAGGGTTCGACTCCGAACATGTAATCCGGCCATTTTAAAAGAAATTAAAATATCGACTGCAAATGAAAAAAAAAATATATACTTCGAGAGATTAAAATAGAGATTAGAAAAAAAAACTTGGCAAAATCCATGCCGGCCCGTTTGGTCCAACCCTCTTTCCCATTTGACTCATCTTTTGCCTTCATTTTCCCAGCGCCCAATGGAGAATGGATGAGAGATGAAAGCGACACCCAGAAACCACGCAATGCAGAAGAAAAAAAAATTGCAAACAATGATGGAAATTTGAAAAACGCCTTCAAGAGCCCAAAAAAGCAAGGCAATGTAGAACAAAGTAACACACAATTGGATACCTAACCCAAAGAAAAATCAAGGCATGTAAAACCAAATGATATCACTTTCATGCTTCACAATTAAAAAAAAGGTTTTTTTTTTTAATAAATAAAAGAAAATTTTAGTTGGAGCAAGAAAAAAAGGAAGAATGAATGCATTATAAAGGCAGGAAAGAAACCTGTGAAACAAGGTTAAAGCCTGCCAAGAACAAAGGGTCTTTTCTCTATACCCACTAATATACACACACGCATGTACTAGACGCATCAAACAGAGACCAAGCATGTAGATTATGATGAAAGTCACGATACGAATAAAGTAGGGTGTGTGTGTGTGTCGGGGAGGAGGGGGAACATCAAGGTTTTTTAAAAGCATTAAACCAAGAATCACCTCTGGCTTTACTGTGATGACTAAATGGCTAATCACCTCTAGATTCACTAACTCCTGGTCACCTGAAAAAGTAATCATTGCCAAATCAATTTTGTGCATAAGAATGTAAAAATGACACCCACTCATGATTTGTATTAATATAAAAGATTTACAAAAAGGAATACAAAATTTACTCGCAGAATCCTCAAACCATATTGTTATACACATATATATATAGAGACACACTCATGTACTAGAAACATCAAACACAAACCAAGCATGTAGATTACGATGAAAGTCACCGTACGAAGAGATAAAGTAGGGTGTGGGAAAGAGAATGGGTACGCAAAAAGTGGATGCGTAACTGTCAGGTAAGATAACCTGCTTGGATGCATAAATGGACATCAAAATGTGAGGCTTTCTGCACTATAAGCATCACTGCCCATAAGGCCAGCAAACCACAACATGAGGCGTGCAGCATAATAGATTCTACAGAGATTTAAAAATTAAGCCAGATACTCTCAAGCCCTAAACTGAATAGAACAAAAAAACTGTCCAAATTATAAAACGAAAACCTAAAGGGCATAATACCCTAGAGCTGTTAACTCATGCATGTTCCATCAACAAATTGAAAACTGAATGTTCGTTTTCAATCAACTTAACAAAGGTTAAAAACTCTGACAGCAGCTTATTTAAATATAAAGTACAGAGGCTAAGGTAAAAACGAAGTCAGATATATGAAAAAAAATTCATGTATCCTATTTCATATCAGCAGATTAAATAGGTAAAATTAATCAAAATATTCCCATAAAAAATAGTCAAAAACTGCTACACAGGGGAAATTGAACCTTCTCTTTCTCTACAAACAGGCAATGACATGAAATTCTTGCTACTAAATGAACGGAGATCCTTTCTTTATTCCAAAACGAACAAAATAAGCATCGTGTAAACCTAGCACTCAATTAGGGTTTAAATCATCGATTTAGACTCTTACCGTAATCTGACACAGATCCTAATCCGCGCGAAATAGCTACGTTGTGGATTGTTGTGATCTTCATCGTCGACGCAGAGACCAACGATCTCACCACTCTCTCTGCACCATCCGAGACCCTAAATCATTGCCTTGTTCGGATCCGGCTCCGGACAAGGAAATGGCAACGATTTACGGTTCGTATTTTCCCATAGGGCTCCATTCTCGAATCTCGTCCACCCAGAGACGCGAGCGACCGGACCTAGGTTTCTCTTTCATCTGGACTCTCTCTCGCTCTCTCGCGCTCTCGCGCTCTCGCTTAGAAGTTAGATCTGAATCAGATTGTAGAAATTAGAGCAGTCGGTCACAGCCGGTTTTCGTGTTATAGTTTGGGCCTCTTTGTTACTTGTCCTCGTTTTGGGCTTTCTTATATGAATTTCACCGACCCAACAAAATAAGAGTAATTTTTTTTAGAGACAAAATAAGAGTAAATATTAAATAAAAAACAATATTCTTCCTTTTATTTTCTCAAGATATATGCATTTTGTTCACCTTGTATTATTAAATCCATCTATAATTTGTAAGTTTATTTTTAATTTTTTTCGCATTACGTGGGCTAAATCATTTTGTAAGTTTATTTTTTATTCTTTAAACTTCAAATATTGGTTTTTACTATTTTATCCCTTGTTATTAATAATGTTGTCTTTTAAGATTTTGGTTAATACAGAAACAATGCCACAAGGAAAGATGAATGCAGCCAAGCCAAAGACAAGAAACTCACTAGTGAGTGTAGAAGTAATAGTTCATCTTGCATTTTTCCTGCCATGTACGAAAATGAGAAATATATTCTGCCCAAAAACAAAAGAGAGAACAGACGCAAACAACATCAATTGACCTGCCAGTCTGCAGCACTCAACTGATTCTGAAGAGTCAAGACACCTTAAGGAACTTGATCACTCTTTTTGTTCACTTGAAATTTTAACTCTCCCGAGTCGAGTGTTTCGAACCAGGGGGAATGCTGGAGATCCTAAGAAGATTTATGATTTAATTATTGCTATTTTTACTGAAATGGAGATGTGTGGATACTTTCCGTTTCTTGTGTGGCTTGATTTGGTTTCTGTCATACTAGGTAATTTAGTTATGCTGTTATCTGAACTTATTTAGCTCCCTTTTTTAGTTTGGATTAGCCTTTATGATTTTATGAATATGCCTATATATTCAGGGTATCAACAAACTGCTTATATTGGAATTGACTACAACTAATACAGATCAAAACATTCAGGTTAGCCTCCATATATATACCTCCTTGCCCTACATCAGATTATCTTATTGATCAAACATTAAGGCTTCCCTATGTCATCTTGAACAGAATTATATTAGTTGAGCAAAAATGAAGCATGATTCTATACTTGCCAGATGCTTTGCTCACCATCAGCAGAAGAGGTTACGATACGGAGCATTTGCTTGCTGCTTGCTCATACCATTATACTTTTGCACGGTGCTCAGGCCTAGTTTGAATCTATTAGTTTGTATGGCAAATGTTCTTCTTCTTCAGCCTTTAGCCTATTTAAACCTACACTTTTTACCTTCTTCTGTACAAAAGTTACAAATGACCAGATTAACATGATATGTTTGAGCAGCTATAGTGATGTCTAAACTATCATTTACTCGCAGGGAAATTGCAGCTGTCTGTTGGTGTTGGTTTGGAGATGCTGCAAGTCGAGCAAACAAACAGCTCTCAGCAGGTAATCAAAGGCAAGCATCTCGATCAGGAGATCCGCACTCCCACTGGTCTCATTGCAGAAAATGGTCCAGAAGCGGAGACAAAGAGTAAGGACCCTTGTGCTCTACCACTTTTCCAAGTGGCTGATATCATTATTTCCTACTTACTTTCCATGGGGTTAAGGTTTATATAGCTCTAAACTTCTTGAAAATTACATCATTCGGAAGTTGTGATTAAACCATTTAAATTCATTCTGCAGTTTCAGAAGTCGTGAAAAAGAATTTGGAGCCAATTTGCAATGTTTTGGAACCAAGAACCAATTTTTGCGAGATCAACAGGGATGTTCAGGTTGATGGAAAATCGTCGACAGTTTCTATTGTTTCATCTCAAATGGATGTGTTAGCAGGGAATAGCCCCTGGACTATAAGACCTTATGCTCGAAAAGAAGACAAAAAGCCAATGAATCACACTCGAGCATGGTTAGTAAAACCAGTCATTGGTGACCAGGAAATCCCTCGATGCTCCCGAAATCATAGTGTTCCAGCCATCTTGTTTTCAAATGGAGGATATACAGGAAACCATTTCCATGAATTTACTGATATAGTGGTTCCACTCTATATTACTTCTCGAAAATATGATGGAGAAGTTCAGTTTCTTATTTCGGATTTACGAACTTGGTGGGTTGCAAAGTTCCAAGCAATACTAAAAGGACTGTCTAATTATGAGTTTCTTGACATTGACAAAGAAGCAGTCCACTGCTTTCCAAGCATAACCGTTGGCCTCAAAAGACATCCAAAGGATCTGACCATTGATCCTTCAAAACATTCATATTCTATGAAAGACTTCAGAGAGTTCTTAAGAAACACTTATTCATTGAAGAGAGCTAATGCAATCAGAATCAGAGATGGTCAACGTAAAAAGCCCCGGCTTCTGATTATATCGAGACGGAGGACAAGGTGTTTCACGAATTTAAGGCAAATTACTAAGATGGCTAGAACCTTGGGGTACAAGGTAACTGTTGAAGAAGCAGACAGGAATATGTCAAGAATTGCAGAAGTTGTGAATTCTTGTGATGTGTTAATGGGAGTTCATGGAGCTGGCCTCACAAACATTCTTTTCCTTCCTGAAAATTCAATTTGTATCCAAATACTACCAATTGGAGGGTTCGAATGGATTGCAACAAACTACTTCGGAGTGCCTTCAAAGGGTATGAATCTAAACTACTTGGAATATAAAATAAGCAAAGAGGAAAGCACACTGAAAAATGACCCTCACACAACTCCAGTACGAGGATGGGAAGGATTCAAGTCAACTTTTCTGAATGCGCAAAATATAAAGCTTAACGTCAATAGGTTTAGACCCACTCTGTTAAAAGCTCTTGAACTTCTGCATTATTAAGCCATTGGTTAGTTTCAAGAGGAAGATGGGGCCTCTGCATACTTTTTCCGTGCCCTTCTTTTTTCCGGGTTCTTTATGTCATTCTAGCCTAGTATTATTTACCAAAAGGGAGTTCATACGCGTTCCCATGTTCTGATGATCAACCACACACCACCTATCATGATTCACAAACAGACATGAATTTAAAATAGAAAAAAGAAAAGAAACTGGACAATAATGAAAATAATGGAAATATAGATATAAATAAACAAAATTTCTATATTGTTTATCCAGTACGGTGTACCAAAAAAAATCGACAGTGTTTCTTTACAAATACAGCCCCAATTCTTGCGTGAAAATGGAGGAGTTTTTTTTCACTTTACTAAGACTGCGCCCTACTCAAACGAATATATACAAAATGCAGCTCCTTGACACAGCAGTAGGCATGGATCAATGTGATCTGTCAGCTGCGGCTAAAAACCTGTTTACAATAACCTGCAACTTCTACAGAACAAGGTCCATTATCCATACACAATGAAGAATGTGCTCAATCACCCCTTTCCAAAACATGGGTGGTTCTGCCAATAAAGAATGTTAGATATTACCTCTTTCCAAATATGGGTTTGCACAGGCCGGCATCGATAATAGATTCTACATACTGTAGCTTCTATTCTGGAGGAATTTCAACTGCCTAGAAGATTGACGTTTGCTTTTGATCATATGCTGAACTCCGCTATATGACAAGCAATGCTTAACCCCACTTAGCACTATCAAATGAAGTCCTTTTCTGGCTTGTCTTTTTACTCTTCTTTAGAAGCATTGACATATGGTCAATATCTGTGGAAGAAGAATGCCTCTCACCCTTTAACCAAAGCACAGCCTCAGCAGCTGCATCCTTCTCTGCTTGTTTCTTACTATTGCAAGGCTGCCCTACAAAGTTCAACCCATTGAAGATCACTGTAGAACAGAACTGGTTGTTTTTCAATTGTTTTGTCTTGTAGGTGGGTGCATCATGTCCGGCTCTGACAAGCAAAGTTTGCAGCTGATTTTTGGAATTATTATTAGGCCCACCTTTATCACCAACCGTCAAGGTGCCAGGTTTAATCTCTTTTGTTGCCTTCTTTGAGGGTACTGGCACCTTGCGGCCAAAGACAAATCTACCCTCACATTGGTCCTCTGAGACCAGTAATCTTAGCGCTGATAGGAGGTGAGTATGAGACTGCATATCCAATTTGGGATTGAGGAGCTGCTTGCAAAGACATCACCATGTTAGAGAGAGAGAGAGATATATATATATATAATGGGTATAGATTCCAAGTGTTAAATTCAAGAGCTATGACAAATGGTTAAACCAAATACAAACCTTATTATGAATCAGTTCGCCAAGCTCCCTCTTTAAGAAAATATATGTATTTGCCAATGCAGGATTCATGAAAAACTCCAAATATCCTCCCAACATCTTCAGGTGCCCATCCTGCCAAAAGCAAGTAGGAGTATTTACTATTTTTTCTTCAAGAACACAAATGCAAAGTAACAAGCACAGCCAAAGTCAATGAACCTACCAGCCCGCCCCTGGAGATGTTGCCTCCAAACAAAAGGAGCACAGAATCAGATACACCAGTTGAATCCCGGAGAAATACCGAATTCACTTTGACCTTTTCGTTGAAAACTAGCCATGGGTATGGAATTTTGGGTACCCCCGCATTGACAGAATTCTAATTGATGCAATCAACAATCATAAACAATAGATCAGAAATAATGATGTCTCATTATATGCAATTAAATAGAAAATTTAAAGTAATGCCACAAGGAAACACGAATGCAGCCAAAGACAAGGAACTAACCGAGTATAGCATTACTTGTCCATCTTCCATTGTTTTCAGTGCAATCGACTTCTCTTTGTTCTGTGCAACATAATTGTAACAATGCAACATACACGATATATTAGAGAAAGATACACCATTCACAAGCAAAACAGATGCAAGCAACATCTCATGACCGTTCAGAAATTCAACTTAATCTGAAGAATCATGACCCTGTTTATCACAGTTTTTGTACACTTGAACATATCATTTGTGGTATTGTTTTAACTAAATGTGAAGATTACAACACCTTCTATCACACTCTTGCTCGGTTGAACATGTCACTCTTTTTCTCTGTATAATGTACACAGAGAAAAATAGGCTATTACGACAAACTAAATAATTTCTTTTCATGCGAATAAAACATTTACAAAATAAAAAATATAAGAACATTATAAGGTATGCATAATGACTTACCACAACAGAGCATATTCCAGGAAATAATCCGGCACAGATGACCGCTCGGACAAGGTGTTCATCATGGCTCCATGTATTACAAGTTTCTGTATGATGATCAACCAGACCAGTATCCTTGAGCAAAAAGAAGAACTGCTTCCGAAGAGAGTCAATGGATTTTAGAGTTTGTGCAGAAAGAAAATTCCTCCAGCAGTACTCATAACCAGACTGCACTCTTTCAGCATTTTTCCAACCATCATAAGCTCTGACAAGAGCAAGATGATCACTGTTATCACGGGCAGAGAACTGTGCTTTTGCTGATTCTGCAAGCTACAAAATTTGAAAACGATACGGTTAGTCCTCAGCCTATGCTTGTGCAGAATATGCTGGCATGCCAGGGGAGGGGAGACATCATAAAAATACGCAACAGCGCAAATTAAAACATCAAACTGTAACAAGGAACACTATATCATACTTACATCCTTTTTGTCAAATGGCATCAGGAATGGATCTCTCGTACTAAGGCCTGCAACAACAGTCATTACTGGATCCAGACAGTTGAAGATAGCCCCTAATATGAGCATTTTTCCAAGTTTAGGCTCAACGGGAAGCATTGACATGTGGCGTCCTGCACATCATACAATCGTCAGTTAAGCTGTCTGACTTGCAGACAAAGCAAAACACATCTTAAAAAGCTTTGATAATCAGTCATCACCTAACACTGTCAGATCTTCATTATCATCTAAGGCCCCAATAATCTTCAAATACTCAACAGCATTTTGAACCTACAAAAGAAACAAAATGCAGAATACTAATATGAAGATCTTCTGCATAGATAAGACTGAAAACATAAGAGAAATTATATCTTAATTCACATGTTAATTTTAGGTAAAGTTCAAAAGCAATACAATACTATCAACAGTCTCTCATGCAAGTATTATGAAAAGGCATAAACTGGGAGTAGTCAGATAGAATTTGTACCGATAGAGGTTCTGGCGCCTGCAAGGCCTTAGATAGGAACTCTGAAATACTTCCAAGTTGCAGACTTTTGATTTGTAAACATAAAGACTGCAATGGCGTCCTCAAAAGTTCAGGTAACTGATAATCAGCAAAGGCATCATATACACATCTGGGGTAGAGATGGTAACACTCGCCAGATTGAACACGACCTGCTCTGCCTCTTCTCTATAGATTAAAGGCATTAATTAATACTGACAACCCATGTATTTAATTTCCATGTAATAGATCAATTGTGTCACATGTGGTTACCATACAATCAACAAAATTGCACAGTTTAACTAAGAAGCAGAAACCTTTGGCAATCAGTACAAAGTGATGCCTTGCATTATATCAAAAGATCCCGCATGAAGTAGATAAAATAATCAAATTGATATTGAAACTAGCAAAACTGTCTTACTTGCCGAGAAGCAGCCTTTGAAATCCAGGATGGAAGCAAACAGGGAGTGTTATTTAGCGCATCATATGATGTCTCTTTCGCCTTTCCACAATCAACCACAAAAACAACATCATTGATAGTGATACTAGTCTCAGCCATGTTTGTTGCTAGAACTATTTTCCGAACTTCATCTTCTGGCTTATCAAATATTAACCTCTGTTTACAAAAACAAAATAAAAATAAATTACTATATACAAAGCCTTGCATGTTGTAACATTCAAAACTCTCAAACTACGAAGGGGAAGAAATAACAACTCAAAAGTAATTGGTTCCACACCAAATTGTCAAAATGATAACATCAAAAGATTTCATTGGAAAAATATGAAGCTGTAATGATTTATTAATTAACACGATCTTTAGCAAAATTAACAACATCAATTAGTATGTATTATAGGATAATGTTAAGATAACTTAATGGATTAAATTTCCAAATTATAGAAAAGAAGGCAGAAAGATGGCCCCAATATAGTAAAAGGAATCCTCAATAAAAGAATATTTAGGATTGATACAGTCAAAAGACACGATATGCCTTCACATCACATTCCATGGGAAACTAAAGCCTCCCAGTCTTAGATAAAGGCTTTATAAACCCCAACAATCATGCATGATTAGCATATTGTTTAGACAAAAACATTCAACATATTTTGATGAATGGATAATTCCAACATATATGGAGAAGTTTGAAGTCCTTAAAGTGTTTCTCATCACTAGCCCATGATAATTTAACAATATGCATTGAGAACAAAATAAAGGAGAACAGTTACACCACCTGCTCAGAGCTAGGCATAGAACCATGACATGCAAGCAGTAGGACCCTGCTAGGATCTCCTAATAGGGGATGAGATTGGAGTTGATCCTTCAAGGCGTTAATGTCATCCCAACCAGTCATAAAAACCAAAATAGCACCAGGCCGTTCTTTCCTGACTATGTGGCAAAGCAGATGCTCAATGAGGTTGAAACCAATGGAATCAGGATTCCAACAGGAGAGAGACTCTCGAGTCCTTGGACTGTACTCCCTAAAATCAGCAGCTTCAAGTACCTCCTGTTGAAAAAGGGGCAAAAGAAATTAAAATATAATTGAGGGACTGCAACAAAAACTAAGACAAATTTTATATACCTCAACTGTAGAAGCAATTTGGCTCTTCCTCTTTTTGAAACCAGGAGTTTGTTTCTCCATTTTCCATGCCTTTTCTTGACCATAATCATCAATTTGATTGTACTCATTCAACTGATACCTAGTCATTTCTAGAATATTCTCCAGAAAATGTGCTCGGACTGGATATGTAAAACCCTGAAAATAGAGCAAAGCCCAACCCCCAAATAAAAGGTGAGTCCAGTATACCTTATGCTGAGAAAACGACATCATTATGGACCAATTGAACTAAAAGTGCAATCACTGAAGGAATCATGGAATACACTGTAATGGCAGTATCTTATTCTATAGTGCATTGTATAAATTTCATTATTGACCAATAAAATAATAAATAGGAGACACTAGAGGTCATAGATGGCATGAAATCAAATACAGCAAAAGATCAAGTGGAAATAAGTGGAGTAAATGATTGGTTCAGACTTGAAAGGGATGATAAACAAGAATCCAGCAGTTCAAAGAATCTAAGCAAGAAGCACTCAATTTTATGTGATGTCCTAGCTAAACTTTCTCATTCTTCCACCACATTTTGAGGCAACAAAAGAAAAGATGCTCTAGAAAAATGCTTTTACTGTTGGATTGGATTTCTGCCCCAAAATTTTATACAGACCACGAAACAGTGGCTAACTGTAACTGTTAAAGATCACCCATTCTGACAAGAATTAACAATATAAAATATAACTGGCTCCTGGAATCACCTAAGCAGATCTTGCTATATGAATCCACAATGATGATGATCATAGATTAGCTACTAGTAAATTTTACTTTAGTTACATGGGACAGATAATAAAAATAATAATAATAAATAAATAAACGAAAATAAGAACTAGTGCCCTGAACTTACAGGAATATGAATCATTGGAGCACCACCAAAGTAGGAAGAGAAAAGCTCAGCATTTAAGGTTGCACTCATCAAAATCAACCTCAACTCTGGTCGACGAGGGAGAAGTTCTTTCAGGACGATAAGAAGAAAATCTGAAAAAAAAATGCAAGAATATGATTAGGTCACATTTGATATACCAATCAACAAATACATTCCAAAATTAAAAATCACCTTCATTCATTCCACGTTCATGAATCTCGTCAACAATAACATGTGTAACACCTCTCAACTTTCTGTCGACAAGTAATCGCCTCAATAATATGCCAGTGGTGCAAAAAAGAAGGCGGGTGTCCCTCCCCTTCACCCCTTCCAGCCTAACCTTGTAACCAACCTTTTACAGAAGGGAGAAGATTTAGGTTCAAGTTGGCTAGATTAGATGTTTCAATAATCTACTAAAACAAAACAAGTAATATGGCAAGTTTAAGATTTCGAAGAAAAAGCTATGACATCAGATACAAGAACTTACAGATTCCCCCAGTTTCTCCCCTCGCTCTGCAGCAACTCTTTCAGAAACAGCCATGGCAGATATTCGTCTAGGCTGAGTACAAATAATACTGCAGGCAGTTCCTCGAGCAGCTTCAATCTCAGATTCTAAAATGTACTGAGGAAGCTGAGTAGTTTTACCACAACCTGTTTCACCTGAGACAACTATGACCTGCTCACAATCATAACCATTTATTCAGTCTACAGCCAAGACACACAGAAACCAACCAATCAATAGAATTCACTAAATACACTAAGGCCCTGTTTGGTTCACGGAATAGATTTGATGGGAAATCACTTCCCATGTCATTTCCCACGGGATGGGAAATGGGGATTCCTTTCCCATGTTTGGTAATCATGGGAAAGTAATCAAGAAATACCACTTTATTTCCTTTCACATGTTTGGTTTTTATAGGAATCTAAAACAAAGTTTGTTTAATTTTCCAATTATACCCATATGAAATCAAATAAATAAAAGAATGCATTTAATGCTATATTGTAATTCTAAATTGTTTATGGGGACAATATGGTCATGAAAAATGTGTATTTAATGTTGGCTCATTTTCCCAAACTTTCCCATGAGGAGGAAAACAAAACCCAAGGGTGGAGGAGGGCTTCACTTTCCCCCCTACTTTCTCATGTGCAAGGCAACGATTTCCCACGCCTGGACTTACCAAACATGGGAAAGCAATTGATTTCCCATCCCAAAGCCTCCTTTCCCATGAACCAAACGGGGCCTAAGGGTATCAACACATTTCCTCAGTAGTTGGCAGAAATAATTATTATAACAGCAGCAATAATGACGGTCATAATAATTATAATCATAATCATAATGATGATGATGATGGTGATGATGACAATGATAATGGAAATGCGCCTGTAAGTGCTAATAACTTATTTATTAGCAATAGAGATGGTCCTAATATAATATACATTGACAAAACATTGTTCTTTTGAAGAGTCTAAATACAGGAGGAAAACATGAATACGGAAACTCGGGCCATGTGATATCAATGCACTATGATGGTTATAAAACTGAAACAAGAGATAGTTGTGATGCAGGAGCATCTATGAAGCTCTCTAAGATTACTTAGGCCCGTCAGTCAATTGGGCTAGGGTTCTATTTACTTTAAATTATTAGTTACTTCTTTTGTTTTCCTATTCTTACTAGGATTTGGTTTAATTTCCTGTTTAGGTTTTTAATTTGCTATGTCAATTAGGTTTTCTGTATTATAGTATAAATAGGCTATTTAGAGACTCTTGTATTGAGTTTTTGTTGATGAATATAATTTCAGACGTTAGTCTATAGAGTTTCTGTTGGGATTTTGCCCTAGAACTCAATTATCTTCGTTCCAACTTCAATTCTATTGCTTTATCCTTCTATTCTCTGTATTTTGGGTATGTTTGGGTCACTGGACAGCAGCTTATAGCCGCTGCCCTGCATCAAGTTGTCTAAGTGCTCAAGCCTCCATAAAACTAGTCTTCCACTTGAAGCTATAAATTAAGTGCCTAAGAAAATGCGCCTGCTTTGTTTAGGCAGATATTCACAACTCTTACACTTATAAAAGAATAAGATGTTTGTTAAATGTTAAAAGGAGCTCCAACATTAAACCCTGAGACCTTTATTGAGACTGTCTGAAGGACTGGTAAAAGGAAAACTCAACTATATTAGTGAGCAAAAGCAGTCATCCATAACCAGTTAAAAAATCATAAATAGCAACAGCACCTGATTTTCTGATATGGCTTTTAACAGTGCATCTTTCTCCTTATATGCAGGCAGGCTTCTACGAAGTTCAAGCATCTTTTGACCTTCAGGAGATTCCTGTAGAAGACTAGATATTTTCAACATGGATGTATTTAAAAATCGACAAAGCTACTGTAAAGCTAGATGGAAATGAACAAGAACTCAATTCAAAGTCAAACTATACCAAAGACACAGAAAAACAAAATCTTCACTTATGCAATGCATTGTCTCTACATATAAATAAAATAAATAATAAAATGCAAAAGGGCTGAACGTCCAGCTAGTATAACTGTGACAAGAGGAAGGAAAAGAATAACCTGCCAATGTTGTTGCCTATTACGCAGTTGCAAGCTTTTCCGCAGAAGAATTTTCTCCATGGCATCACTATTCTGTATTGAGGGCTCCTCCTGCTCATAAGGTCCTCCATCATTAACCATACTTCCACTACTGCTTGATCTTGAAAAGGAAAATTCTGATAAATTTCCTGTCTTCATTGGCTTTTGAGATGCATAGGCTTTGAGATGAGCATCTACTTCTCTATGCAGTCCAAAAGGTAAGACAACCTATACATGCTTCAAATAGTTTAGAACAATATATATTGGGTAGTAGATTATCTTCAACAAAAGTCAATTTGGCTGAGAAATAGATGAAAGTACCTCTCTTTGTGGTCGCTTATCATCCAGATCAGGTCTGTAATTTGGCTGAGGGACTTTACTAAAGACTACAACTTTTGAATACTGACGGCTGCTTGAGAAAATTAAGAATCACAAAACACACAAACATGGGCATAGAATAAAGAAAATGTGAATAACTGGTGCACATACTAAACTGACGTACCTATATAAACCCATCCTATTTGCCAGTTCTGAAAGATGCTCAAAATCACGTCTGTCCTTTCTTTCCCTGGACACCACTTCTTGCCCATCTTTGTTGCGAAGAAGCATGGTTAACTTCCATCTCCATTCATCAATGTTTTCAAGGGTCGAACCACCCTACAAACCATCAGCCAGAATCAAATAACCACCATATATATCTATGAAAGTTAGAGTTGGCTGTTATTTCAAAGTCCTAAAACGAGTAAGATACTTCAAACACATATACTGATACCAAAGTTCTAGCCTTTGTGCTTTTTGGCCAGCATCTTAGGAATACAATTTCACTTTCGTTTTTTTGGGTAAAAGAATACAATTTCACTTTCATTAGCAGCTGCAGTGGATTTAGAATTAACAATCCCCCAAGAATTACTAACTCAATCAAAGTCGCCAATGGCCATTCTAGCTTCAAAAATTGGAAGACGATAAGATTAAAGAATTTTTCTTGCTCCTATAAACTTACGTAGATGAAATTTTCATTTCCAAGAGTAATCAAAAGTAGCTTAAAAAATTACTAAACCAAAACAGAGGCTAACTCAATCAAAGTGCTCAATTCAAGCAATCAAGTTTCTAAGAAAATGGGCACGGCAAAACAAACCGATTGGCGCTGAGAAGAACCCCTTTCGTAGTCGGAATCCTCACTAGCGGAGGCGTCTTGGTATGCAAACCGTCCATAACCAAAGTTCTGCTGGTACAAAAAGGGCACCGCCGTACTCCTCAGCTGCCTCTGCTTCCAATCAGCCTCCACCGCCCGCGACGAGGCCAGGCACGTGACTTCCCCCACTGGCCTCACGTGGCGCGGCAGATAATAACACGCATTCCAATTCTGCGACCGGGCAAGGCAGTGGGTGTGGTAACGGCTGTTCCTCATGCTGCAACCGAAAAAAGACGGCCTTACTGAAGCTATGTGGTGGTGGCGGTGGTTGTGGGTCCTTCGCAAAGAGGCCAAAATGGGGGATGAGGTGGTGGTCGGTTTGAGAGACATGGCGGTTGTTCTTATTATATAGCCCTCAAAGAGGGCTGAGTAGGGCATGGCTCTCTCTGGGCGTGGTGTATGTGTCTGTTGCGGTTGTGGGTTTTTTCAGTTGCAGCAGTTATGGAGCCATTTGCTGATATTAGGGTTTTTGACAGGTGCAATGGGTGTCTTTGTGTTGTTTTGGTTTGGGTTAAGTTGGTTGGAGAGAAGTGGCGCTGAGTGCATTTACGTCATGACTCTGGAGCTGGACTCTGTTTTCTCTTTTATCTATTAAAAGAAAATAAAGATAAAATTACAGTCTAGCCCAAAGATTAATAAAAATAAAAAGAATCCCACTTATCCTTACTAGGGACACATAGCTCGTCATGCCCAAACACTCCCTCCCAAGAAGGCCATTTTCGTCTAATTTCTCGAACCATCTCTCTCCTTGTTTAACCTAAAACCCCACTCTCTGCCTCTCACTCACTCTAGGGTTTCCATATCATTACAAAATTGGAACTTGAAGCCTTTTGCCTTGCAAGATAGTGCCTTTTATTCTGGTACCCTCCACCAAGCTTTGAATTTTCAGTTAACGTTAGGGTTTCGTCGATCCCTGCATCCATGGCTTCACCAGCAATGATCTCCCAACCCCGCTCGTCCTCCAAGACTGAGTCTTATGTCGACAACAAGCGCAAGGAAGACATCCGCCAAGCCAACATCCTGGCCGCTCGAGCCGTGGCCGATGCCGTCCGGACCAGCCTGGGACCCAAGGGCATGGACAAGATGATCTCCACTGCCAACGGCGAGGTCATCATCACCAACGACGGCGCCACCATCCTCAACAAGATGGAGGTCCTCCAACCCGCCGCCAAGATGCTCGTCGAGCTCTCCAAGTCTCAAGACGCTGCCGCTGGCGACGGCACCACCACCGTCGTCGTCATTGCGGGCGCTCTCCTGAAACAGTGCCACATCCTTCTGTCCCACGGCGTCCACCCGACGGTCATCTCCGACTCTCTCCACAAGGCTGCCATTAGAGCCGTCGATGTCTTGACCGCCATGGCCGTCCCCGTCGAGCTCACAGACCGCGATTCGCTGGTCAAGTCCGCAAGCACATCGCTCAACAGCAAGGTAGTGAGCCAGTACTCGACTCTGCTCGCGCCGCTCGCCGTCGACGCCGTGCTCTCAGTGGTGGACCCCGCGCAGCCAGAGGTGGTGGACCTGAGGGATATCAGGATCGTGAAGAAGCTCGGAGGCACCGTCGACGATACTGAGACGGTGAAGGGACTTGTTTTCGATAAGAAGGCGAGTCACGCAGCTGGTGGGCCTACAAGGATGGAGAACGCGAAGATCGCTGTGATTCAATTCCAGATTTCGCCTCCCAAGACCGATATTGAACAGAGCATTGTCGTCTCGGACTATACACAGATGGATAGGATTTTGAAGGAAGAAAGGAATTACATTCTGGGTATGATTAAGAAGATCAAGGCGACTGGGTGTAACGTCTTGCTGATTCAGAAGAGTATTCTGAGAGACGCAGTTACTGATTTGTCCTTGCATTATTTGGCGAAAGCTAAGATCTTGGTGATTAAGGATGTGGAGAGAGATGAGATCGAGTTCATCACCAAGACTCTGAATTGCTTGCCCATTGCTAACATTGAGCATTTCCGTGCAGAGAAATTGGGATACGCTGATTTGGTTGAGGAGGTTTCGCTTGGTGATGGAAAGATTGTGAAGATTACAGGGATTCAGAACATGGGTCGGACCACCACCGTGCTGGTTCGTGGGTCGAACCAGTTGGTGCTGGATGAGGCGGAGCGGAGCCTGCACGATGCTTTGTGTGTGGTGAGGTGTTTGGTGAGCAAGAGATTTTTGATTGCGGGCGGCGGTGCGCCGGAGATTGAGCTGTCGAGGCAGTTGGGTGCATGGGCTAAGGTGCTGCAGGGGATGGAGGGTTATTGTGTGAAGTCGTTTGCAGAGGCGCTCGAGGTTGTTCCCTATACACTGGCGGAGAATGCGGGTTTGAATCCGATTGCGATTGTGACTGAGCTGAGGAACCGCCACGCACAGGGAGAAATCAACACTGGAATTAATGTGAGGAAGGGGCAGATTACCAACATCTTAGAGGAGAATGTGGTGCAGCCGCTGCTTGTGAGCACAAGTGCCATCACTCTGGCCACCGAGTGTGTGCGGATGATTTTGAAGATTGATGACATAGTTACAGTAAGATAGATTGGATGTTTGTTATTTCATCTGTACTCTATTTCTTTTGAGGTGGATTTCTGTTCCGAATTTTGGTAATGGTACTGGATGTTTACTTTTGATTTGATCTTTGGGTGTTTCTTAAGGGATGTTATAGAACTTACCTTTGTCCATGCATCTAATTAGTCATTATGTATTTCTTTTAACTCCGCTGTCTTAAGTTTGCATGCTAATAGAGAAGATGGTTATTTTGTATATGTTGGCTTCCATCACAAAATTTAAGACTCTTGATAAGCCTCTTCATTGAGCAATGCTGATCCTTTTTCCTGAAGTTCGCTTTCATAATGCTGAAACGGGGTCTCTGTTTAGTTTTAGGAGGATCTATGTTTTCGTGATTTACCTCCATTGGATTTTATTCATTCATTTCTTGTTAGGCTCAAAGGAAATTTGTGACAAGTTGCATTTGATATAATCTTTAAGTTCGAGTTTGCTTAGATATAATTCAAATGTTTTGAAGATATGGAGTTTGAGTTTCTCTGAATGAGTTGGGGAGTTGAGTTGATATAGGCTAAAGATGAAGAAGAAGATACCATTCATGTAGGCTCCTCAAAATCATAATGTTTCAGGCACATGTTTTACGATTTTGGGTAAGGGATACTAGCTTCTAAACCGTAATTTACTAGCTTGATTGTGTGATCTTTCTTCTTCCACCTCTGTCAATTGCCCATGGGTGCGGAGTCCGTTATGATGCTTTGGTTGCCTTTCTATGCATTTGCATGAAACCATAGTATTTGCGTAAATAATTTTAGAGAAAAAGTCTCATTGAATTTACGTGTTGAGATGCTCAGGTTATCTGAAACCTGTGCTTACTGCATTTCATCCTCGCACTTTTACCCATGTGTGGTTAACTGTTTCGGGTTCTTTTGTTTTTGGTTAATAACATCTCTCGGGTTCTAAGCATAAGCGTGCCTATGACGATATATCCAACACAACTCCATAATCTTCCTTTTTATCAGCTTCAAGAAGGGGCTTCTTCAATACTAACCCTTGGTTAACCACTCTGTTTTCTTCATTTTTACCCCCACAAAACTGAGTAGAGACCTAACATGATGAGAAGTGCGCCAATAATCCTGTAATGGAAGAAGGAAATGTTAGGAAGAAAACCAAGCAGGAATATTATGTTGTTAATAGTTAAACACCTTGTGTCGCTTGTGATATTTTATTAGATTGGGACTTTTGTCGTACCTTCCAGAGTATAACTGATCGCCAAGAACTAGAGTTGTCATGACAACAACTAAGAAGGTCTGCAAGGGCTGGAAGACAGCAACAAACACAGGGCCACTTTTCTGGATGCACCATGTTTGGAGAGCAACAACAATCCCCTAAGCCACATTTCCCTAAAACAAGTCTGATAGTCGTAAGTTGAGGTTCAAGAGAAATTCAATATATGTAGTCATCTAACAAATGCTAGGAAAATTACAGCATATAGGATTTTAAACAATTCTTCTCCGGATTGGATTTTCCAGTTCTCAAATTCAGTCTCTACGAAGACTGCGGTCTCCAGGAACTGAATCAATCCGTAGAAGCATGTGAATGAAGTGAGTGTGAGCTTCACCGTATATTTTTTCAACACGGGAGCCTGCAAAGTTTTGAACATCACATTCCAGGTCATGAAAATGGTGATTGAAATGGCTGAGTTAGGCATTCATAAGTTTAGTGAGAATAATCATGGGGTGAATATGATTTTCGACTGACCTGAAAGACCATCCAACCAGCCCATGCTAAGCAGTGTCCAAGCAGGTAGATGCAACCCCATTTCCAGTTCTGCATGTCAGTGTTACTTGACATTTCTTCTGTCAGCGTTCTTCCCTGAATTGGCTCTGTCTGGTTCAGAAGAGGGAGGCCTTTGTAAAGAGTAATAATAGTTGCACCCCCTACACTTACAATGGTTCCCATAACTTTGGCCAGCCCATCTTTCCTTGTGATGTTAATATGCTCAAGTCTAAGATTGAGAGAGAAAACTCAGAGTAAAACTCTTTCCTCAACAAGAAACAAAAACAGAGGAAGAAGTGTGCAGAAGATGAAAAACAGAGCCCTAAATATATACCTTAGAGCCAAAGCCATTAGAAAAGTAATTGCAGTAACTGAGTTTGCATTGCAGATGCAAAAGTTGGAGATACATAATACAGCCCCAGGAGGAAAAATCCTTGGTTTGCAGTGATCCGGATACCACAAATGAAGATTATAAAGACCATATCATTTTTTATTAAAAGCAAGTAAATACGCAAAGAAATTTATTCTGTCAAAGAAATAAGCATAGGGACCCAACGAAAGCAGTGCAATGAGGTTCCTATAAACTGGGTAAACAACTTTGCTTACGCCAATGTTCAATGCAACTCTAGAGACTATATGAAACCCTGCAAAGCAGAACTGCAGAACACGCAATGCAACAAGAAGCTTCATTTTCTCCGACAATAATACACTATTTTAATGGCTTTTTATCACCAATAGTCCATGAGATTTAAGAAATTATCACCTTTCATCCCTAACGTTTTTTTGTGACACTAATTGTCTTTAAAGTTACCCTCCACACATCAAAATGATCCCTGCCGTTGGCTTCCGTCAAATTTTCTGTTAAATTGCTGATGTGGCACATGTGTAGAGCCCACACATCCAATAGTATAGAGCCACGTGGTTTTAAATATAATATAATATTTTTTAAATATTTTTAAAACTTAACATTCATAAATAAATAAAAATTCACAGATAGAGAGAGAGGAGGGAGTGGGTAGGAGGGAGGGAAAGATAACACAGGGAGAGGGAGAGAGAGACACAAAGACGAGGGAGGAAGATGAGGGAGTGAGGAGTGGGTCTGTAAGGGGGAAAGAGAGAGAACACAGGGAGAGGGAGAGAGAGAGAAAGATATTTAAAAATATATATATAAAAAGATTTAAGTTGCTTTTAATTTTTTTTAATTATGGATTTTAAGTTTTAAAAATATTTAAAATATATTTAAAGTCATATGGCTCTATACCATTGGATGTGTGGACTCCACACATGTGCCACATCATCAATTTAACAGAAAATTTTGGCGGAAGCTAACGGCATGGATCATTTTGATGTGTGGAGAATAACCTTAAGGACCATTAGTGTCACACAAAAAAAAATTAAGGACGAAATATAATAATTTTGCAAACACTACTAAAAAATGGCCAAAGAGCACGGACATAAGAACACAAATATAGTATTGTGCCCTCCTCTCTAATATTAGGCACCAATATGTCTTATTTGTGCTCTTTTCATATAAAACACCAATAATTATGCCAATTTAGTGTATATACAAGCACAATTTTACATTGGACACAAAGAATCATGCTCAGTTAGATGTATATATTGATGAGAGTGCTACCTGACAAATTTCTAAAAATATTTGATTTTCTAATTTTTCATAGACACAAATAATTGTGTCTTTATCTAACAAATGTGACAATATAAAAGACACAAAAAGCTATATTTATGCCTATTAATTTACATTTTGTAACTTTTTTTTAAAACATAACTTTTTAGTTAGGATTAGCTGACAGATTTGTCAATAAGTAACACAAAAATTGTATTTGTGCCCAATAATCTACATAAATTGTAACTGAGAATGTGACAATAAGACACAAAAACTATATTTGTGCCCAATAATTACATGGAGTGTAACTTTTATATTTTTTATTTGGACTAGAACTCTTTATTTTATTTTGAACTCTGTCTTGTATTTTGCTAAGTTTAAAAAACCCGCGCTTTCCCTCATCTTTACGACCCTATCTCACCCCACCCCTTCTATTCTCCCCTGAAAAACTTCTCACCCGCTCTCTCTCTTGCTGCTACAGCCGCAAACTGAAATCCGCACCAACTCCATGGCTCAGCATAGATCAGATCTACCGCCTCTGAACTAAGACAAAAAATTTGGTAAAGAAAATGATTTTCTTAGTTTTATTTTTTATTTCGGTTGTGATGTTTTGTTTTTTGAATTTGTTGGTTCATTACTTTTTGCAGCGTCTGTTTCAGATGCAGATTCCATAGCCGTGAAGGTTTTTCCTCTTTCTTCACTTCACATGGCATTGATTTAGAAGTTCCCATACCTTCCAAAGATCTAAAGGCTTTGTTTGTGCCGATGCTCCTCAACTGAACCTCCACTAGCATCAATATCGTCCGCGGGAAATAACTATGCTCCTCGTATACTATTTACCTTCAGGAAAATATGCAGATATTTCTTCTAAGAAAATCGCAAACAATGGCACAGAGAACAAAGACCACAAGCATATAAATTTTTTTAAAAAAAGAAAGTATACTCTTTGAGCACGATTTCTGTATTGTGCCAAAAGGATCTGTACAAAAGTCAAATCAATTGAAAAGTGTGTCAGAATAGATGCACAAATCCCTTATTCGTGCTCTAAACTTTTGCAACATATCGCAAATTTGTGCTCTATGAGGAAAGGAAACTCCTATAGAGAAAACCGACCCATTTATCATGGCTGCACTGTGGCTATTGATATTAAGCACAAATATGCTATTGATATTAAGCACAAATATTTGTGCTTTTAAACTCAAAAGAGCACAAAAAGGGCCTGTGTCTTTTGAGCGATATTGTAGTAGTAGTGAAACCTCAGGGACCATTTGTGATAAAAAGTCTTTTTTAATTAATGTAATGTCTTTCCCTTAGGCTCTTGGCTTGGATCATGAGAGATATATTTAGGTCCAAGAAGAAACAAATCATTAACTTCAAATATTATATTTTCTTTTGCTTCATGAAGGTAGCAAATTAAATACCTATAAAACAAAAGAAAACAAAACAAAAGGCATCTGCAATTTGTTTATATCTCATTTGTATGAACTTCAAATATATTTTGTTTTGCTCCATGAGAGGTGATGAGGTTTGGGAGCCAAGCTGAAGGTAAAACATGTTCCCTCCATTGGTCTCAGTCAGGTCTCGGCTTAAACCCATCATCTCCGAATACGGTTTGATATTCTCTATCAATCATAAGGCTATTTTTTATTTACTTCCTCTAAAATTAAATTTAATATTAAATATTAATGGCACTATAAAATAAAATATTGTCTTTTTGGAAAATGGAATATGCTGCTAAATAATGATAATGAGGTGAGGACAAATTCATAATTGGGTTAGGTTAGGTCGTTTGTCCAAAATCATAGTCTCTCGAGTCAGTTTTTCGTTAATAGGTTGGGTTGGGTTGTTGGACAAGAAGATGGAAGAACGTGATACAAAGAATCAGAGATGGCATGTGGTGTCCTCTTCATTATTAAGGACAAGTTGCAAAACCTGAACATTCAAAAGCAAGGAGAGGAGCTGAAGGGGCAGTATTGTCTTTTCGCATTCGTATTTCGTTCGTGCTTTCAATCGCTCAAATCCAGACAAGCTTGTAAATGTTGAACTTGGGCTGTGTTGGTTTTTCTAAGGTCACATTTTTAATGATGAACTTGAAACATGATATTGGAGCTGGTTCCGTTTGCAATTTGCAAGCATACAACATAAACTGGTCAGGTCCAGATTCAAATTTCTTGCATTGGACAAAGTTCCAGAATACTTGGTTGTTTTAGAGCAATACAATTTTAAAACATCTAGCAATATCTTCTGCACCAAGAATCCAAGGCTGCATATATCAAGTTTTCAACAATTCAATGGTTACTTCATGACTGAGCAACTAACCAATGGTGGACAACATTTCGTTCAGCTTACACAATTAAAGAAACAAACCCTCACGGTGCTTCATAGCCAGTAGCCAGGTATTCCCTTTAAAGTGGAATTGGCGCCTAGAACCACTTGTGCCTGAACATGATTATGATTACAGTGCAGTTATCTTTACAGCGCCGTTCACGCACAGCTTCTTTTACAAGACGGCGGCTAATAGTTGAAACAGGTAGTCCCTCCTGCAAAAATAAAATCCAATCCTTCTAAGTAATTATGTGTCTTAAACAACAGATTAAGTTCAAGATACCTATGAGGATATCTTGAAACAACACACAACAACCAGAATTCACCTCTTGATTTACATTTGAATGTGAAGGGGTTTTTGTATTATGCATCAAATCCCACAAATTTTCAGCAACTAAAAAGAAACCTAACAGAAACAGATATCTTCCCCATTTGACACGTTCATATAAGTAATTGAGGATCTGGTCATTTTGCCAAATAATGTTGTAGTTGATTGTTGAATACAAACCATTTTACAAGGAGATAACAAAATCAGACCAAAAGGAAAAAAAGAAACTTAACATGCTTGTTAGTTCAAAGAAACGTGACAAATATAAATGAAACCTATAAGACAATGGACCTATTCAAATTCCATGGGATGTTGAAATGATCATTAAGAAAGAGACTATTTGCTCTAACCTTCAAAAGCTTTTGAACAAAAGCAACAGCATCACTTGGTCCAATTACCTGTAACAAATTTAGAAACATTGTACTGTTAGACAGACAATAGAATATTAGGAATAAGATCCAAAAGAAAAATGTAAATTAATATGAGGTCTGAATCAGACAAAAATATTGTATTCTAGGCATATCCCAAGTTCAGGAGAAGTAAAGAAGGAAAACATACCCCCCAGAGGCCGTCACAACCAAGAATTATGAAGTGCTCTCTCTCTGTAAGGTCAAATGAATGAATATCTGGGTTTGCTACAACACCCACCTGCAATTTACAGACACAAAACTATCAATTCAATAATCTCTTTGTAAAGTAGAGCAATATGGTGTTTTGTCCCCAAAGCAGTAGATTGATGGAAACATGTAACTACAGGGAAAAGCGTCTAAGAGAAGAGAAAATAAAACCTTTTTGAAATGGCGATCTCCGAAGGCCCTAGAAACTTCAAGGCGCCCCTGTAGTCGTCCATTTGAACTCACATTACCACCAGCCTGAAGCACATTTCAAGCAGAAAGGAGCTCATAAGGTTTCAAGTAGATTCAGATAGAAGTAAATATACTAAAAGGTTACAAATGAAATACAATGCAGCAGACACAAAAGCAATATACAAAGAATATCGCCTTATTTCTTTTCTTCAGCTCTTGTTAATCACAGTTTAGCAAGTCCACATTAAAGGTAAACAAAGCATAATCCCCTAACAATTCAACTCAACAAAGTCTTAATCCCGAGTTTACTTATACACAGCACTTACCTTCTGAATACGAGCACGCTCTTGTGCATAGATAGCTTTGTGTTCCCTTGTTAAAACAATGGCCTTCAGATGACATGCTTCATCAGATCCAGTCTTCAATCCCTCAGCAGGAGAAGATCTTGCTACCACTGCTTTTGCATCCCCAATGTTTGCAACAAAAACCTAAAAACATCCAGTACCATTAGAACAGTATTTGTAAATTGCCATTAGCTTGTCTTAGGAACACCATAGTCATTCCACTTGGAAAGAAAATTGAATCATCATCTAGTATTCTTCATGAGCAAGCCTTAAGTTGCTCCTTTTTAATTTCAAAAAGACAAGCAGTATCCTATCAAATAATCATGTAATTTGATAGGGTAATCCACCACATATTTGCAAATTGTATCCTTAAATGATTTCAGATTACAGAACCAAGATCAAAGAACGCAACTCAGTGATGTTTAAAGCATCATACTACATACAGAAAACAACTTGCTAAAGGCCTTAATTTTTCACTTTTAGAAACTCAATAACATACTTAGTACTTACAGTTTTTCCTAATATCCAAACACATACAGCTGTAGCACCGTCCTGCCATCCCCCTGATGACAATTTAAAACCAACACATGAATCCTCAAGTAGATATTAGGAAAACATTAGTCCATAAAATGGTTCTCTACAATCTGTACTTGCGAAAAAAATGGTAGACAGATAGATAGATAGATAAAAGATATGAGAAATAACAATTTGAGATGCAATATTCTAGTTCAATTAATCTAGGCGAAAGAAAGTTCAAATCAGAAATGGAGGATGAAAGATTCACTCTGTACCTGCAGTACTTTCTTGAAGAAGAGACTCGTCAGTTTTCCGAAAACCTAAATTAGGAAAACAAAATTCAAATAAATACACCTAATAACAAAAAAATCCACACTTGGATGAAATCACTGTATGATAAAATAAACAAACAAACAGACTTGCAAAGTAATTTATACCATCAAGTATGGCTTTCTTGGCTGCTTTTACATCCAACTGCAATGCAACGCAATAGAATACAATTAGACTTCAAGGACAACAGTTTCCACGAAAGAAAAATGCCTTAATTTTCTTTTTCAACATATGTACTAATGCATATGGCGCAGATAGTTACATCATTCAATGATAGAGCCTTAATTTTCTTTTTCAAGCATCAGAAAAATTATTTTCTACAAACTTTCATAATTGAAATCCAACTACCAACGCATTGACAAAACAATCCAACACGTACGGAAACTAACAAAGATGATTATGTCAATCTGCCATTAAGTCTAAACATATATGCATAAAATCAGACCAAGCAAACACACCAACTCACGTGGTAATCCGGCTGAAAGCACATTTGTATGTAAATGCTTCTGAGCATACTCTGCAGCTAATCGACCTCCATGCCCATCATAAATTGCAAAATGCGCACATCTGACCCAAAAAGAAGGCACCAAGAAGTAACTAAATTGAACTTTTTAAGTTTGCCATATATAAGAGCAACAAAGCATTAGCACCTCAATTTTCCCGGAAAATCCAAGCTGGCGTCCAAGAGCACAACCCAAGCGTCCTCCATGGCGTGCCGTAACCCCTTATCCTCGGCTGCATCAGCTTCAATCTTAAAACCTATTTCCCTCCCACCTGAATTTGGCTCATTGACCTCACTATCCTTGTTCCCTTCACCTAAATCAACTTCTGGGTCTTGCTCTTGTTCGGGTTTCGACTTTTTTGCAGCTGAAACAGAGTCCTCGGAATCGCTTTCACGCTTTTGCTTTTGCTTTGGCGCTGGTTCTACCTCTTTTGGGGTCTCGTTCTTGGGGGCTGAATTGGAGGTTTCAGTTTCACTCATTGTGGACTCAAAACAACTGGTCACTATTTTCAAGAATCAAGAACACTAAAAGATATCTTGATAAGAAAAACGAGAAGGAAGAAGACTGTTTGGTTGCTGAGAAATTATTCCAATTAAGGGCTGCAACCTTTTTCACCAATTCACGATTCAAATGCTAGAGCTTCAAGAGTAATGGATGAAGCAAATTCGAGCTTCGAGCCTCCAATCAATTTACTCATAAAGAATTTTAACGCTTTTCATTGTTTTTTAATGCAAGTTGGGTTGGGCTCAGTCCCAAAAACAAGTGCAAGTTGTGTTGGGCCGGATATGCTTTCTATTTCACGCGCAGGGCATAGCGTCCAATCCACTCCATCTATTTTTCTCTTTTCAATTCAAAAAAATAAAAAATACAGCTTGAGTGAGTTGGAGTGTAAGACTGAACTCAGGAAACCCTAACTGCAACAGAACTAACCCACACCAAAATTTTACGTCCACTACAAGAAAACCCATTTCGAAATCCATCTAAGACTAGATTCCCATTTTACCCTCCGACCCTCACCACCAATGCTCTGTAGTACACTAATCGCCGGCTGATATTCCGACTCCACCTTCCACTCCGGCCATGTCGCTTGACGGCCGCCCCGGCGACTGCCGTGAAGGGCCCTCGCCGGTGACCGGGAACGGTGTCGTATTGGAGGACTCGAACCGGCCGGCGCTCGCACCCATGTCGAGCCAGAGGCTGAGGTTGATCCCAAACAAGGATCACAATCCGGATAACTACGATGACATGGAATTGGATTTCAGTCCCTCGATTTTCACCTCGCTCGAGCGGTTCCTGCCTCCGAGCATGCTCGGGATGCCTCGATACGATAAGGTTAAGTTCATGACGGAGATTCTGCTCAAGTACTTGCCTCACGGAGAGCGTAACAGAGTAAGTTTTATCCATTTTTTCGTGTTAAAGTGTGTTTCTTTTTTTCTTCATTCGGTGGTGGTCCGTTTGGTTGCTGAGAATTTCGTGGAAAAGCAAGCAACTTGAAGATGCTCGCAATTTTTAATCTTATTGATCGAATTATTATGGTTATTTTTGCCTCTTGTGATTTGGGCATTTAATTAGGGTTTCGCTGAGGAACTGTGTTCTAACGGGCAAGTGATGTGGCATAAAATTACGAAAATGCCCTTAAGCCCTGCTTTTTGTGTGTAGGAAGGGGTTGTGGCAATCATCATCATTTTCTTTCCTTGCTTCTTTTCCTTTTACTTCTTTTTCCCTTATACAAAAAAAAATGATTTTAAGTCAAAGAAAACAACGCAGAGAAAGTTCAGTGAACAGGTTGACATAATTTTTCGACCAAAAAAAAGAACAGGTTGACATGATTTACTACATAGTACACTATTCTAATTCGTAAAAAATCAAATAACTGATGTCGTTTGTGCATTCTATGTATCAGGTTCAGAAACATAGAGACTACAGGCAGAAGATTATATCAAATTATCAGGTACAGTATGACGCGTGGTTACTCTTGATTCAATCCTTTCAATTTGTGGGTAAAATGGTAACTCTCAGTTGGTTTATTTTACGTTCAGAGCTCATGGGTAGGTGAATTGGTTTCTTTAGTTTTTATGTTTTTTTATCAGGCATAGTAACCCCGCAGTGTGCACACACTCCAGATCTGTGCATATATATGTTGCATGATTCATGTGCTGCTTTTAATATAATTCAAGCTTTGGCCTTGCAATTGGGTTTTCCCACCAAATAAAAATTGTCCTTTTGAAGGAATAGGGACTTATAGAAGCTGAATGACATGTGTGCAGCCTTTACATAGAGAGTTATACAGTATGCACCCAGCAACCACCTTTGTGACGCCATTTCTGAAAGCAGTTAGTGATAATACTGAGGAAAGCTTCAGAAGGATAATGTCTGAACCCTCGCCAGGAGTCTATACATTTCAGATGTTTCAGCCACAGTTCTGTGAATTATTGTTGTCTGAGGTATACTGTCATTGTATATTACTTATCTGCCATTCTATATTTGGCTTGGCTTACCATTGTTCGTTTCTTTTTATTTCTTTTATGTTTCTTTGGCTGCCTAGGTGGAGAATTTTGAAAAATGGGTCAATGAAGCCAAATTTAGAATCATGCGTCCAAATACAATGAATAAATACGGTGCCGTTCTTGATGATTTCGGCCTTGAAACCATGCTTGACAAGGTTATGGAGAATTTTATTCGTCCTATATCTAAAGGTGATGCATTGTTGTCCTCTTTAAATACTTTAATTTTTTTGAATTCACAAGAAGGTATTTTCAGTGAGGTTGGCATGTATTTTGATTTAATCTGTTAGCTTAATCTTTGTTGCAGTGTTCTTTGCTGAAGTTGGTGGATCAACTCTGGATTCTCATCATGGTTTTGTTGTTGAATATGGTGAAGATAGGGATGCTGACTTGGGTTGGTATTTTGTTTAATTGATTTTAACTTTAAAATGTTATCCTTTTGTAGTTATATATGATGTTGTCAGTCCACATAGCCTCTGCTCATGTGATAACTTATAGGTACCCTCTAAAACTATAACACTTGGCTCTAATCCACTGCACTATTGTGGTTGTAGCAGTGATACTGGACACCTTTCCATAGCTCGAATGTGTATTTGATTAATATGCTGTTTTCAAAATGATTGTATGGTGCCAGTTACACATTTATTGTACGTACACGCCTTACCTTTGACAGTACATTGAAAGTTTATGATGGTAGAATACCCTCAAATCATGTGCTATAAGTACTCTACCTTCCCTCTATTTCCCCTTTTGTCAAATGTAGATGCATAAAATTAATTTCATATGTGTAGGTTTTCATGTGGACGACTCTGAAGTAACTTTGAATGTGTGCTTGGGTAAGCAATTTTCTGGAGGAGAATTGTTTTTTCGAGGCACGCGATGTGATAAACATGTAAATAGTGGAAGCCATTCAGAGGTATGTTAGTCATTAAGATGGAGAGAAAATTAATTTATACCTTGCGCAGGGCAGTGCAAACACTTTTTCAGTGTTTATTCAGTAGCACATGTGTCCATTTTCGAATATAAGATCACTAATGTTCTCTTTCATTCAAAGTTTTGAATATTATAATTTTCTATTGATTTGATGTACTGGAACCCGTGGGTGGTTGTAAGCATATTGATGGAGTATGTTATTTAAAAGCAGGAGATCTTTGATTATTCACATGTCCCAGGATGTGCTGTGCTTCATCGTGGCCGTCACCGGCATGGTGCTAGAGCAACGACATCAGGTCATCGCATCAATTTACTTCTATGGTGCAGAAGGTATTCTTTGGATTCTAATTTTTCACAATCAGTTATATATTTTGAAACTTCCTGTATCTTACTTTATGGAATCTGTCTAGTAATCTGGGGGACTTCTTCCCATGTGTGTACAAGTACTCCTTCTGACCATTTTAATTGAATGTTTAAGTTGTACTATGAACATTCATGTATGAGTTTTCTGTTTTTCGCATTCACTGTTCCCACCTTTAATGAAATCAGGAATATGACTTGGGAGATCTTTTCTCCCTGTTCTTTCCTTCCTAGATTATGCCTTATATTGGAACAAAATTTTTGAAGAAGGCATTCTCAGGTTACAAATTTTGAAGTGTGAGATGTTAATGGCAACAACAACACTAGTTACAAAATAAATGAGGTGAAATTTAATTGTTAGCAGATAAGAAACCCAACGTGGCGGACTTGCATAGAAGTTAAGAACAAAGAAGGATTTAAATGAACACATCTTTGAAACTAGAGGAGGTTCCCATTTCTTTTTCTTAATAGCAGTTGCAGGCATTTTGGAAGTTTGAATATGTCCTTTCTTACAACAGTTTCGTTTAAATTGGATATCATTACCACCAAATCGATCAGATAAATGAAATTTCTTTGAAATCCTTCATTTTCCAATGGTTTTATGTAGCATTAGCATTGTGGTAGGATCCTATTTGTAATGTTGAACTCAAGTGTAGGATTTGAAATACTTACGTCTGCCATTACTCAAACTAAATTATCTCCTTACAGTTCTGTATTTAGAGAGATGAAGAAGTATCAGAAAGATTTCTCCAGCTGGTGTGGGGAATGCTTGCGTGAGAAGAAAGAGAGGCAACGCATGTCAATCAGAGCTACCAAAAGGGTAATGTATTACATAGATGCACGTACACAGTCACTGTATATGGGAAGTGAAGGATTGGATTTAACTAGCCAAGTCACTGTGAATCACACACACAACACAAGCACATGCACAGACGGTGACAGAATATGATGCCTACCTAAGTCTTGCATAAATCAGTTAACATGTAAAGCATTTATATATAAGGAAAGCTGCCTTCCTGTTATTGCAGCACACACATTCTCTATTTCTATATCAAAATGGACTTAGGTGAGTTGTTCCCCTGCAGGAGTTGCTCAGGAGGGAAGGTGAATCCACGGCATGATCTTTCTTCAGTGCTTATATTCGCCCTTGTGTTGTAAAATTATGTATTTTTAACCTTAGTCGTCCAATGACCAGAAGACTGGTCTACTCTTGATGAAACTGGAGGAAAGTTGTGCTTCTGTGAATCATTGTAAGTCAGGACGTGCCTGCGTCTGTACATCAATTGTGTCAAGAAATGATAACTTCTCATCTTGAAGCATGCTTCATGCACGAAACTTATGTAAAAATAAGTATCTGGGTCCATTATAATTTCTATTTATGGACATCTGAAAGTTTGTATCTAGTCTTAGGTAAATTGTATTTTCATGATTGACAAATGTGTTGTTTTGGATGCGATTCATGATTGACAATTGTTATCTCTGTTTACCGGCTTATATATGCTCTTCTGCTATCTTCTTGTTTTGTGTGTGGAAAATATGCTTTATTCAAAACAAAAGAATACCACCATAAGAGCGTACAACACATAACACTAAACCATCCAATACTGTCTAATACCAAATCATGAGTGTACAACAGCAATGAAACAACACTGTTGTCCATGAACTTTTCTTTTTTACCTGTCCATATTGAAAAGGGTAGAAACACGATCCAAAAATTTAACTTACGGGGGAAGCACTATCCTCATTTGAGAAAAAATTTCAAAATGCAACTACTCCATTTTGAGCACTATCCTCATTTAACAAACAAAAACGTTTCTTTTTGGAAATGAGAACGGAAAAAAAAATAAAATAAAATAGGTCGAATGAGGATAAAAAAAAATTGTTAAATAAAAGGAAAAAGCCTGCAAACCAAAATCATTGGCTTAAAGTAAAAAGTAAAAAAGGTATTATTATGTGTCTGTAATTCTGTACTGTATGCAACTCTTTCTCTTTTTTGGCCAGTTGTAACTTGTATGCAACTATTTCTATATTTATATTCAATTTAGTTTGTGCCGACAGAAAAGATAAATCAATTTAATTATTTACCGTTGGCGTCACTTCTCCGAGTGGAAATAGGAATTGTTTTTTAATATAAACGCGAAACAATATCGTCTCGCCTCACCTGTATCAGGAAAAAAAATATTAGTGAAAACAGAAACCAACACAATATATAAGATCATATATGATCTCTGAAAAGCCAATGTAACCCGCCCTTTCTCTATAACGCTATCTATCCACCTACAGCGATAGTTCCAGGGTTGGGTCTTATTGAAGATTCTCAGGCTCAGATAGTGACCATGGCCGAAGACCAACAGCGGCGATTCTGAAAGCCGGAGACTTTGGGATTCCACTGAATTTTTGGCGTCCATTTGGTGCTGTTTCTTCTTCGCCTAGGGTTAGGGTTGGAATGGTGTTGTACTTTGTATTAGGAAATCAAAAAGCTAGGGTTAGCTTTTCTTTCAATTTTGTTTCTCCGTTTTCTTTGTAGCTTTGGGGTTCTGTTCTACCCAATACTCTGTAACTGAAAATTACTTCATTATTATCTTTTTTTTAACTGTTTGTTTCTGATTTCATTATTTTTGAAAGGAAAAAAAAAAAAAAAGTGCAAAATATCATCAATAAGAATTTGTTCTTGACGGCCCCATCCCAGTTCCCATATTGTTAAAAAAGTTATATTCAAAATAATTTAATTTTCATTCGTATATAAATGGCGAGTCCCGGATTAAGCAACCGAAATAACGGGAAGCGGTTAGGCATTACGGAGCCCATCTCGTTAGGTGGACCGACGGAGTACGATGTTATCAAGACTCGTGAACTTGAAAAGGTTTTGGTTGGGTTGATATTCAATTTGACCCATATCTAAATTTTGGGTATTTACATGTGATTATGCTGAATTTCGGTTTCTGCTTCTTCTGGGTTTTCAGTATTTGCAAGATGCTAGATTGTATGAGAGTCAGGAAGAGGCTGTGAGTAGGGAGGAGGTTCTTGGCAGGCTAGACCAGGTTGAACTTTCTTTTTCTGTCCCTGTTGTTATTGCTATGTTTGTTTTCTCAGAAAAGTGAGGAGAATAAAGAAAATAGGTTTTAAGTTCTATCTTCTGTTTTGTTTCAGGTTTTATTATTTTATTTTCCCACAATTTCTGAGACATTTGATTTGATATATACTTAAGACTGTATTCTCTGATTGTAATATATCATTTTGGTGCTGAAATCCAAGCCAGATTGTGAAGATATGGGTTAAAACAATTAGCCGAGCAAAGGGCTTGAATGAGCAACTAGTTCATGAAGCAAATGCTAAGATTTTCACCTCCGGCTCATATCGGCTAGGGGTATGAAGCTCCCTTACTCTTTTCCATCCCAGAGGGTTTTTTTGTTTGCAGTTGTCATGTTAATGTTGTCTAACTGTTGGATGGTTATATCTTAAAGACCTTTAGCAAAGCTTGTCGATTGTGGATGCATTATAAACTTCTCTTGCTGGCTTATCTATTTCTTAAACTACTTACTTTTGGGTTGCATTTCAGTATTTTTATTATAGCACATGAAGTGAATAAAATAGTTCCCTCTCTGTTGGTCATGTGTCTCAGTATCTTTATTTTTGACGTCTATGTGATAAGGTTTCTGAAGGCTAGATATGAAAAGACCCTATTTTACCTTTGATTAGAGGAATGACCCCATATGGCAACACAATATGGCACCATGTATAGGGAGGGTTTCACAATTGGTAGACTTGAATTTGTTTATCTTTAACAATTAACAATATCATAGAGAAAAAATGCATATGGATTTCTTTCTCTCCAAACTCTTTGTTAACCTAAAGTGTCTATGTGATGATAGTAAGCAGGATACTTGAAAGAATTGTCACAGTTCACCATTCATGCCTCGTGTTCTCTTTATGTGCCTTGCTTTGTTACTACTTTGTAGGAAAATATGGTAACTTGTTGATTGAATTATTATTATCAGTAGGGCTCACCTTTTTTTGATAAATTTTGAGTCTTGTTATGAGTAATTCTATTTGGATGTGGAATCTGTAATGTTATTACAAGTTTGTTTTTTTCCCATTCAAAGCTTCACATATTCTATTTTTCCTCATTTGCCCCTTATTGTTAGGTTCATGGCCCTGGAGCAGATATAGACACACTCTGCGTTGGACCTAGACATGCAACTCGAGAAGTGCGATCAGCCTTACCTTTTATTGTGCAATAGTTTTTACTTCATTTTTGCGGTATTAATCAACTTTAAATTTATTTTATAACTTGTGTGTAGGAAGATTTCTTTGGCGAGCTACAGAGGATGCTGTCTGAGATGCCTGAAGTTACAGAGTTGCATCCTGTGCCTGATGCTTATGTCCCAGTTATGAAATTCAAGTTCAGTGGGGTTTCAATAGATCTTCTTTATGCAAAACTATCACTTTGGGTTATTCCTGAAGTAAGTGTTGGTTATATGCTGGAATTTCCTTATTCACAATTGAACACATTGTCATCCTTTAATTTTGCATGCCTTATTAACTTCTTTTATGCATCGCTAGAAAGATAATAGATGGCTTACTGATTCTTAATTTTTCATTCATTATTTCATAAAAACCATTTGAAAAAGCGTAGGCAGTTTGCACTCATTCTTATTTTCCTCTCATCTAATAGTCACTTAACTAAGATCATTTGACTGAATGTAAATTATGAATTTCTAAAGGTCGCTTTAAATGGTTAGCCCAGACCAGGTTAGCTTTAGATCAGAAAGTGTCTGTGCTGGACTAAAATTTGCTCAAATAGCTAAATCTTATACTCAATATACTACTATACTTCTTTTTCTAAAAGATGTTATATAAGGAAAAAAAATCTCTTTCGAAAATTTTATAGTATTTTCTGTTTCCAATGTTTTTTATTTGGAGCAGGACTTAGACATATCACAAGACTCAATACTACAGAATGCAGATGAACAGACAGTTCGTAGTCTCAATGGTTGTAGAGTTACAGATCAAATTCTGTGTTTAGTGCCAAGCATTCAGGTTCTGGCCATTATTGTCTAGCTGATTTACGTACAGTTTTTTGTTTTAAATCTTTTTGTTTCGAATCATGTTACTGGCTTTTTTATTGCAGAATTTCCGCACAACATTGAGATGCATGAGGTTATGGGCAAAGCGTCGTGGTGTTTATTCAAATGTATGGTGGGGGATTTCTGATGCACTAGATTATTCCATAATGCTAGACAATATTCTTTGTACTTATGATGTGTGCTGCTTTCTATCATGAGCAGGTTGCAGGATTTCTTGGTGGTATAAACTGGGCATTGCTTGTTGCTCGCATATGCCAACTTTACCCAAATGCACTACCTAATATGCTAGTGTCTCGGTTCTTCAGGGTGTATACTCAGTGGCGTTGGCCAAATCCAGTCATGCTCTGTGCTATTGAAGAAGGTTCTCTTGGACTTCAGGTTTGGGATCCTAGAAGAAATCCAAAGGACAAGTATCATTTGATGCCTATAATTACTCCGGCTTATCCCAGCATGAACTCCAGCTACAATGTGTCCTCAAGTACGCTGCGTATCATGTTAGAGGAGTTTCAGAGGGGAAATGAAATTTGTGAGGTACGATTCTGTGGTGCAAGTTGTGATGACTTCATTCCACAACACAGAGAACATATAGGTTATAGGATAAGATTTCTCATTGACTCATATTATGTAATGATTTGAGTGGTGGTATTCTTGTTCTTGTTAACTAGGCCATGGTTGTAAAGTTTAGTGTTTATTTCAAATGTTCCATTGATGGAGTTGTATTCCTTTAAAAAAATCTGCAAAATGTGAATACTGTGCCTCTGTCCTGAGTTTGATGTTTGGTAGTGCTTGCAGGCTATGGAAGCAAATAAGGCTGATTGGGACACCCTTTTTGAGTCTTATGATTTCTTTGAAGCATATAAGAATTATTTGCAGATAGACATCAGTGCAGAAAATGCTGATGACTTTAGAAAATGGAAAGGCTGGGTTGAGTCCCGTCTTCGCCAACTAACACTGAAGGTGAAACTATTCCTTCTGTGTTATTCTTTTGCTCTCTCTCTCTCTCTCATAATAATTTTTGAATAGAATCAGTGATGCTTATTCATCTGTTACATGTTAATCCAGATTGAGAGGCACACTTATGACATGCTACAGTGTCACCCACACCCAGGTGATTTTTCAGACAAATCCAGACCTTTTCATAGCTCTTACTTCATGGGCCTACAACGAAAACAAGGAGTTCCCGTCACTGAAGGTGAGCAATTTGACATAAGGGTAACAGTAGAGGAATTTAAGCAGTCTGTCAACCGGTACAAATTATTGGAGCGTGGAATGGAGATCTGTGTATCCCATGTAAAACGCAGGAACATTCCTAATTTTGTATTTCCTGGTGAGGTTCGACTTTTGCGCCCATCTAAAGTAACTTGGGGGAGCAGGCGCAGTTCAGAACTGAAGGTTTCTGGCGATGCTCAACCAGATAAATTGTGTGAAGGTAAAACTGATTTAGATGGATCAGATGGTGGACAGAAGAGAAAGCGGGTGGATGATACTGTAGAGACCGACTCAAGGTATGCCAAGTCTTTACATCTCTGCAGTGGGGAAGTTCATGCGGCTAGCCCTCCTATCAGAAATATCAGTTCATGTTCCACAAATTTTGAAAGTATGGATGCAAACAAAAAAGTTGATGATAGCATAGCAGTTAGCTTAGAAAAGATAGAAACCCCAGCAGATATTCCTTATCAGAATGGTCAGATTGAAGTATCGTCAAGGTGCAATCCCCCAAACGATAGTCTACCTGCTGCTGCGAATATGTCAAGTTCTAAAGAAGCAGAGAAGATGGCATTAGAGAAGAATATGGCTGGCCCATATGTTTCACACCAAGCTTTGCCAGAACTGGATGAGCTTGAAGATGATTCTGAATATAGACATCAAGTTAAAGATTTTTCCGGGAACATGAAAAGCAGTCAAATGGAGCCTTCAGAGGAGAGTGTATCAGTTTCAGTGCCAGTAAACTCAAGCAATGGAGCTGGTCCTTCCACTGATTCATATAATGGGGGCTTAGAGGAACTTGAGGTCAAACACATAACTTTTGTTTGTGCTCGTATTTTTTGACTTTCAAAGTTTTCATCTCATTATTCAATTATGTTCCGCATCCCTTGTGGATTTTTATATTTGGTTGCATGTGCAGTATTTGTTCTTAAGATTTTTTGTTTGTTTTTCTTTTTCGGGAATACTATTTTGTGAGTGCATACTTAGGGTAAAGCCGTTCAGAACATCTAAGATAGATTTGCAGGAAATTGAACTCTGTATAAATACTTTAAAAACAAAATAAGTTTCTTCTTAATATGTATGGGAGGTGAAGGGGAATCATTTCGTATTTTTTGATCTTTTCTATGTTATTCTGTGTCTGTCTGCTTTAGCACTGTTGGTTGCTTGTTCATTGAAGCTTTTAACTGTTAATTCTTCTTTTATTGCATGTTTTAATTTTAAAGCCGGTGGAACTTATGGTGCCATCTTCAAATGGAACCCCTCCTGAACCTGTGGCACAGAAAAAGTCGATCATCAGGTATTCATTGGTTCAATCAATTCTGAAACTATTTCAATTTAAATGTGTGTGATTGATCGTCACACCAGAATATTTCTATTAAATCCTGAAATACTTTGAAAAACAGGTGCATTACTATTCCTTCCAGCAACTTTTATGTCTTGAACCTCTTTTTTTTTTCCTTGTTATTTGCAGGTTGAATTTCACTTCGTTGGCCAAAGCTGCTGGTAAAAGCTCATAAAGGGATGTTGAATCTTGAAATCTCTCATGTATTATAAGAATGGTACTATTTTTTTTCATTTTTTGTATCAACTGTTATAATCAATAAAATTTGAATTTTACTTCTATGAACATGAGAATGCTGTTGCTAGTTTCTGATTTTCACATTTCACCAAAGATTGATGGAACCCTTGCTCACATTCAATCGACCAAGCTTACAACCAGAAGTGAGCCGTGGCTGCTGGCATAAGGATCACACACTTACTATAATATAGAACTAGAGCAAAATCTGACAATCAACTTAGTCAATACAAGATTTTTTTTTTATGTTTTGAGTACAAGCCCTAGGGGAGAGGGGTTTTGAACATCTACCCACATGGGTGGAGATGAAAAAACTCAACCAATTGAGATCTTACCCATTATAGTCAATGCTACTGGGGAGAGAAGTTTCGAACTTCTGTCCACATGGGTGGAGGTGGAAGAACTCAACCAACTAAGATCTACCCATTGTAGTCAATAAAAGATCTTTAGCTTGTGCAATAAGTAATAAATAAATCAATAAAAGCCTTAACAGGTACACCAATACAGTGCATGGATGATGATGTGATGTTAATGAATAATCTATAATAAAATTAACCCCTATAATAATCGAATGAAATTTGTTTTTATGAAAAACAAACAATTTTTTTTTCTTTTAACAAAAAAAACAAGATTATTGAAACCAAACCCTCCGTTTGTAGTGAGGAAAATAACTCGGGAATTGAATAGTAGAAATTGATATTTCAATTGTTTGGCAACTTAAGCATGGAACTTATTAAATGATGTGCGGAAAAAATCATGAATATTAAGGATCAAGATTCCCGAACTTAATTTCCGCCAATATATACGTCATTTCTCAATTTTTATTAAGCATGAATTTGTTTTTCATTGTAATTTTTATCGTTCACAAAATTTGACATACATAAACCAAAACACTGAAATTATTAATTGCTAGAAATTTAAATCATAGATATCTAAATTTCTTCATTTAAAAATTCTATACAATTTTCAATCCCTTCGCCTATACATTAAACTCCCCCCAAAAAAAAAACTCCAAAAGTAAAAAGATTGCTGCAAAATGAACCCTAAAATTAACTAAGTACACCCTATCATCTAAGTACACCCTAATATTTTAATCAAAATATAAAATTAACTTAGTACACCCTATTTAACTACCAAAAATACCTCTAGTATACTCTAATACACTCTATCACACAACTCTGTATAATAATTTAACATATAATAAATAGCTTATGTGTGGCACCTATATCATTGGTTCTGTATCCCAGGTTGTTTTAAACCCCCTTCCTTTGGATTTTGATAATCAAATCAACAAGGTAGCGCAGAAGAAACCATTCAATTTCTCTCTCAAAGTTCTTCAATCAATCGTTTGCAGATTTCTTTGAACCCAGGAATATTTTTTATTGTTTATTATTTTATTGAATTTTGGTGTCCATAATTTGCTTTATCCATATATCCTTTATTAAGAGGAGCACATGGGCTTTGTTTTTTCATCTAGGTTATTTTGATCTAGGGTTTTAAGGGCCTCTTGCAGCCTCCGGTGGATTATATTGGGTTTTGGGCATCTGGGTTTTCTTTTAGAACTTCGACCCCTTAGTGGGATTCAAGAGGATCAATATTAGAGTAGCTTTGTTTGGGATTTTGAATTGAATGGCTCGGTTGGTTTTGCCATGCAAGAGTTCTACTGTTGTGAGGACGAGTCTGTTTGGTTTGATCTCACTGCTCCTGTGATTGCCTATATCCCATTTCTTTAATCGATGGATAGTGATTAGTGTGTGTATGTCAGTCGTCTGTGTGTTAAAATCTATTAAAAGGTTGTAACTTGCAAGTCGTCTCACTAGTGCTCGCTGCCCCTCCACCAGTTCTATATAATATTACATAATGCAATGATTTTAGTTTCACAATTCAATATATCTTTTTTGGTCATTTTATATTAGAATAAATTAGTAATTTAATAAATAGTTTAGAAGTAAGATCTTACTCGAGTTAATTTTAGTACCATTTAAGCAGCACTCGTAAAAAATTGGCACGTATTGCGCTCTGACTCTGTTCACACTCTCTCTCGCTGTGAAACATCTAACCTTTCCTTTTCTGCATTTCATTTCATATACAACAATTATAATACATATTACCCTTTTCAGTGTCGGTGTCTTAACGCCTTTGTCTTCCAAATTCTCATTCACTTCTCTCTCTGAGAGAGAGAGAGAGAGAGAGAGAGAGAGATGGAAGAGGAGCAGCTGGACTATGGGCTGGTACCACTGGGTCTGTTGGTGTTTGGAACATATCACGTGTGGCTGCTCATCACCATTCTGCGTTATCGAATTCGAACTGTCGTTGGCCTCAATGCTCAGTCTCGTCGCCAATGGGCCTTATCCATGATGACTGTCAGTTCCCATCTCTCTCTCTCTCTCTCTAGACACATCCTGTTCTGTTCAATTGGTGTTTGAATTCTTTAGCTAGCTAGCTAGTGGGTAGTTGAATTTTTACTTTTCGATGGTTAGTGAGTGTGGTCATGAAACTAGAATTACATCCAACCATTTGACCAAAAAAGAAAACAAAAAGAATTGGCTAAGTAAATCCCTTTACAATTTGGTACCCTTTACAATTACGAATAGGATTGTGGCATGTAATTGGCGTAGGGTTCATTGTGAGCTATTAAGGTTCTAATACTGATCCTTTCTCTGTAAAGAGTTTTGCTTTAGGTTTAAGAGTAAGGTTGCTGGAAACTGGGAAATAGTTCATGTTGGATCATGTAAGATGAGTCTTTTGGGGGTATGGAAAGCTGTTGTCTTTAAGACTTTTCAGCATCGTTTAAAGGTTTTGGAAACTTAAACTTAAGTTGGCTTATGCTATAGCCTATAATACAAGGAAGCAAGCTTCATCTCACATTTCTTTCTTCTTCTAGAATTTTCAAGATCCAAAATTTAATTAGGAGGCTTAAAGTTTAACATTACTAATTGGCCTCTTTTGGCTACCTGTCCCATGAATTGGAGATTAACTAGTAGGATTCATTCATGTACCTTGGTTAGGCTGATCTCTGGACAAGACCATTTGGTGGAGTCATGATAGTATATCTAAGGTGTATTTCTTGCTTGACTTCTTCTGTTGCTTTCCATCACCAACAACAAGCTAAGATGATCTTTTATGATTCTTAGAAGTTAATCCTGTTTTCTGGGATTAGTCATTGGTATCTTTCAAAGTTTCAATCCCCTAATTTTATTGAAACCTCAAACTATTATCTAACTTTTCAAGAAGAAACAATAGAATTTGAGGGTTGGTCCATCATATATATGATTAAAGAGTCAACTCCTTTCCTTTAATTATATTGATAAGGACCCCTTGAAGAATGGTGTTTTGGCTGTTCAAACCATACGCAACAACATAATGGCATCTACACTGTTGGCAACAACAGCTATCACTTTGAGTTCTCTGATCGGTGTATTTGTGAGCACATCATCAAACTCTGGCAACACAGCATCGAGATTAGTTTATGGCAATAAGACTGCATTTCTCTCTTCGATCAAGTACTTCGCTATCTTGCTTTGCTTTCTGGTTGCCTTTCTCTTGAATGTGCAGTCAATTAGATACTATGCCCATGTTAGCTTCTTAGCCACTGTGCCCACATGGAAGGGTCAAAAGGATAATAACGAGTACGTTGCAAGAAACTTGAACCAAGGAAGCTACTTCTGGTCCCTTGGATTAAGAGCTTTCTACCTCTCATTCCCTCTCTTCCTCTGGATATTTGGACCCATACCCATGTTTGTGTGTTGCTGCATTATGTCCTGTGTTCTTTATTTCTTGGACACAAGCACCAGTTTTACAAGACATCTTCGCACTAACTCTCTCAAAGGGGTTGCATACGATGATGTGGAATCAGTTGGACAACCGTCATGATAATAAGGTCTTGGAAATTACCTTCTTTTTTTTTCTTAATCCTGTTCAGATTTATTAGAATATTAGTTGGTTTATTATATCTTAAGTAGATAGATCTTCTGTATATTTTTCATAACTGTGTACGTATTTTGGTTCCTGCTTTTGGATTTTGGAAAGCATGTAGTTAAGACTTGAGACCTTGGAGGCTATGGAATGCATTTGCTATATGAAAATTTTCAGCCTCCATTTCTAAGTATTAAAATATGCTGGGTGTAAGATGAATGTTGGATTTAAATAGAACTCCTCGAATGAATATCATGTGTTATTTTGTGTAAATTAAGATATTTGTCATGCATGCTGAACTGAATGGCAGGATGCATGACAAATTCTGTATATTGTTGAATTGCAATGTATTAGGGTTTGGAAGTCCAAGAATGAATGGCAGTATGCTCAATTCCTAAACAACATGGAAGAACTGAGAGGTAGTAGAAATTCTGTCCAAAACATTTGTCCCAACAAAACCTCAGCTGCCTGCAGGGGATTAATTAACCAGCTAAAGATAGATTACGTGTCTTTTGTTTTAGGGAGATTCTCCAATAAGTATTTTATGTTAAGGATTAGTTACATGCTTCTAATATTGGCCATTGGATTGCATTTATTAAATGTGTTGGTAGTCTCTTAGATGTAATCTAACAGCCGAGATTAGAATTATGTAACCAATTCATTACAACTCACTCAGTATTTTATCTTCTTTTCTTTATTTATTTGTTCACTAACCAAATAAAACAAGTGTAGAAATACTGCGTGAACGTGTCCTTGATATCAGGGTTCAAAAACTTTCAACTCAACATTTCTTTATCAACTGGTTTCCAACAGTGCCACTTGTCTTTTTTATTTTGGTCCCATTTGGCTATATTTTTTGGTTTGTCAGAAGCCAATTAATCAACCAACACATTGGCAATTGAGGGTCAGATCCAATCCAATCATGACCGAATACAATATTAACAGTTACAAGGTTGATCTGTCTTTGCCTTAAGCAGCTAAAACCCTGTTCTGTAACTTCAGACAAACTCACTCACTCTCAAGGAGAGAGAGAGAGAGAGAGAGAGAGAGAGAGAGAGAGAGAGTAATTAAGTGGTAAAGAGACTAAAAGAGTAGAAGAGAAGAGAGATGGAAGGGGATAGCTTAAGCTGGGACTATCTGCTGGTACCAGTGGGTCTGTGTGTGTTGGGAATATACCACATTTGGCTACTCATCACAGTTCTGCGCCATCCCACAAAAACTGTCATTGGCCTCAATTCTGCGGTTCGCAAACAATGGGTCTTCTCCATGATGGCTGTTAGTCCCCCTTTCTCTTTCCTTTTATGTTTTCCTTTTGCAATTTACAGGCTTTCTTTTTTAGAACCCAAAAACAAAAAAAAGGTTCAGACTTTGGTAAGTAACACTTTTGAGAAGGATAACGGTCAATGGATGAGAAAAACCAATTGCGTTTCCTTCATATATACAATGATACATAGGGCATGCCTAATTAACACGTGCTATGCTAATTAGCATTAAGTTGCAAAGTTTAAGTTCTCTTCTCTGCATCAATTTCAGGACCCCATGAAGATTGGTGTTTTGATTATACAAACATTGCGCAACAACATAATGGCACCTTCCCTTTTGGCAACAACAGCAATTACTCTTTCTTCTGTGATCAGTGTGTTTGTGAGCACCAGCTCCAGCTCTAGCTCTGACAGCACTGTATCACAACAATTAGTTTATACCATCCCTCTTTCTTCAATCAAGTACTTCAGCATTTTGCTCTGCTTTCTTGTTGGATTTCTCTGCAATGTGCAGTCTACTAGATACTTTGCCCATGCTAGCTTCTTGGCTACTCTGCCAACAGGGAAAGACAAAACAGATTACATTGAATATGTTTCGACAACTGTGAATCGAGGAAGTTACTTTTGGTCCCTTGGATTGCGAGCATTCTACCTCTCAATTCCTCTCTTTCTCAGGATCTTTGGGGCAATTCCCATGTTTGTTTGTTGCTGCATAATGACAAATGCTCTCTATTTCTTGGACACAACCACCAGTTTTACACAACTTAATCACAGCCAATCCCTCAAAGAGGAAGGGAGAACCAATGATGTCGAATCAATTGGTCAATCATCCTAAGTTCTGTTCGATAATACATAATATTGTTACAATTGGTAATTCTTAAGTCTATTTTAATATGAATATTATTGTTTGTGTGTGTCGCCTCTTCATGTGTTTTGAATGTCCATGTTCATGTGTGTCCTTTCTTTTTTGGCTATAGATTGACATATGTCTTTGATTATTATACTGGTGAGAGAAAACTTTAGTCTAAGATCTTGGAGGAAATCTTTGATAAGTCTGACATGCTTTAGTATTATCTTGGACTGAAGAGCAGAGTTCGAAGCAATGTTTTATTCTCTTTGTTTTTCTAAAAGACAAGTATTTAGAATTTTCAACTGGACAAAACACTTTACATGTAATATTCTAAAAGCTGAGAGAATTCTCTGCAACTAGCCTTTGGAAATATGTGGTTGTCAGTGTTCTTATAAAAGAAAAAGCCAAGTCTAAGACTATGAGGATTAATTCTTTACGATTGTGGCAGGCATGAAAAGCTTTTACCTGATCGAACAACTTGGCCAATAGGCAATCTAATATCAAGAAAACTAATTCCACTATGCTAACAGAACAATGGATGATGGATTTTGTATTATATTCTTAGGCAATAGTCTTGATTTACCTCATTTTAATGCCAAAAAGTTGAAAAATCTTGATATTGGATTAAGCATTCTGCAGCAAAGAATATAGTTTCAAATGGAATTTATAAATACCTTATTTAGTGTCAATATCCAACGAAATACAATGAATTTAAATTAAGCAAATGGATTCTTCAAATTTCTTGCTGGGGGAAATTGTTGCCACTCGCCAAATGTTTGACTTGTTCCTTACCTAATTTGAGGTCATGCATCTAGGGTGGAATGTGGTATTCTAATTCCTGAAGAACTAACCTATTATGAATTCATCTTTTTTACCCATTATATCCTCACACAATTTTTAAAATTCCAAATTTGTCATCTACTTTAACCCAACAACGATGACATTTTAGTAATTAACACCACTCCTACTCCAATTCCATATGGTTTAGTAAACAATTTCAATAGAAATCTGGAATCTAACTCTCCTCAATCCATATGGTTTAGTAAATAACTTCAATAGGAATATGAAATCTAATTTTTATCAATTCAATTCATTCTCAATTTGATTCCTCATAATTCAATTACGGATTAGTAAACATGCCAAGTAAAAAATGTAGAGTAATTGTTTTGGCATCTTATGCTTGTAGAGGATGCTATCTGTATGATATGACTTGATTCTGACATACAAGATAGTCTTTCCGGGTGTTGATGACAGTGGAAATATACATGGCTTAGTTTGAAGCAGAACAATTTGGGACAATTTTGGAATGTGGTAGCTGCAGCAGCTAGAAGATGAAAGCGAACAATGACAGGCACAAATTCAATACAAAGCTTATTTTGGAATGTATAAATCCCATGAGCATGAGCCGACATGCGTGGGCTTGTTCTTGACTTATTCTATTCATCACTTGTTCACCTTATCATGATTGCGGAGCTAGATAGCACTCAAATACAAATAAATATACGCTAATGCTAATTGTGCTAATGCTATAGCTCGCCTCACCATGATTGACGGGCAATACAAGAGAAATCTGCATGCGTCTACACAGTTTATGATCGAAATTCTCTTTCTCTTTCATTTTCATGTATTATATATATGTTAAAGCAGTCCAAAATCATAAAAGTAATCAAATTTATTAGTTTCCGGTGGTACTGATTAATACTGAATAAATATAAGAGCTGTAAATATTTCAATTAATTCCAAAAGTAGTCTATCTAGTCTTTGGCTGGGTTGTCTATCTATGGCCTTTGCAATTTGCATTGCCCATTATAATAATGAATCAATCTGACATAAGGGACCAGTACTAGTAGCCACTACACTCTGAACATGCAGTCAGACAAAGACAATATATAAGGTACAGGACCAGATTTTTTTTATTTTAAACATATATATGTGTGCGCGCGCGCTAGCTAGGCAAGCAGGCAATCAGGCACATTGGCCAGAAAGAGCTAATCTCCATGACATGTATATTTATCTTTTCAGAAACATCCACTTCCTAAACCTACCAAACAAAGGCTCCGTTTGGTTCATGGGAAATGAGGCTTGGGAATGGGAAATTAATTACTTTCCCATGTTTGGTAAATCCAGACATGAAATGGTTGCCTAACACATTTAAAAATAGGAGGAAAGTGAAGCCTTCCTCTCAACCTGGGTTTTGATTTCCTTCCTCATGGGAAAGTTTGGGAAAATGAGCCAACATTCAACGACATTTTTCATGACCATTTTGTCCTCATGAACAATTTAGAATTACAATGTATCATTAAATGCTTTTTTATTTTATTTTATTTAATATGGGTATAATTGGAAAATTATTCAAACTTTGTTTTCCATTCCTACTCAAAACAAACATGGAAATGAAACAAAGTGAAATCTTCGGATTATTTTCCGACATTACCAAACGTGGGAAAGGAATCTTTCATTCCTATCCCTAAATGACGAGAAATGATTTCCTCAAATCCGTTCGAACCAAACGGGGCCAAAAGGTTTTGGAAGATGGCCTAGATTAGCTACTTTCCAAATGCATATATATATATATATATATATATATATATATATATATACACATACATAATTTGATTGCGTACTCTCTCTCTCTCTGATGATGATGATTAGATTAGATTAGACATGATGAATTCAACACAATTTCCTAATTTATCATCACACCATTATCACAGATACTCAAGAGACGGTTCGTCTTTGTTTTAGGATCAGTTCCCAACTCTATTCTCAAGTATACTTCAACCCTTTGTATATTATATATCCAATCAAAGGAGGCGCATGATTAATTAATACAGAGACATATGGGGGTCTATCAAACTGCAGCCACTTTCAAATTCTTGATGACTGTACATAACTTTCTCTTTCTGACTTTCTCTCTCTCTCTCTCTCTCTCTCTCTCTCTCTCTCTCTCATGTAAGAGTCTAAGCTGCATAGTTGGAAGACGTACAGTTTTATCATAACAGCACTTGAATAATATATGAGAGAGATGATAAATAGAATAGCTAAGGCGTAGTGGAAGGAAGGAATTCTTCGTTCTTCTTTTTCCTTGTTTCATTTCAAAGACAAGTTCATGATGATCAAGCCATAGCCTAGTAAGAATTGGATCCCACTACCCACTAGCGCGCTCCCTCCCATATATGATCCCATCTCATGCTGCGTCTCTCTCTCTCTCTCTCTCTCTCTCTCTCTCTCTCTCTCTCTCTCTCTCTCTCTCTCTCTCTCTCTCTCTCTCTCTCTCTCTCTCTCTCCACTTAATTAATTCACTCTAGGAAGGAAGCTCTAGTAGGGTTGTTTGCCTTTTGACTATACTACTATATATAGAGGTGGAGCCCACCAATACAATGGAGCCCACATCTATTAGAGATGAGTGACACAATGTGGTATGAAAAATGTGGTTCTAGCATTACCCTATATATATATGTCCCATTCTATTGAGATATCCTTTAAATAATTTTATTTAAGGGACACCCTTTAGGGTCCTCTACAAATATTTTTTCAACGATCTAAACCATCTATTTTCTAAGTCTACATTTATTGATCATCCTTACAAAAAATTAGACAAATCGGAAACCATTTCGAATCGATATCCAATTGTGTCTCTACAAAATCAATGAATACAAATAAGCAAGAAAGATTAAATTTTCAATAATTCAATTGAGTGGTCAAATGATATCGGATTCAAGTGATTTTTGTAGAGATGATCTTTGAATGAGTATCTACAAAATAGGCCGTTTGGATTAGTGAAATACAATATAGAATGGACCCTACAAGAGTGTCCCTCAAATAAGCATATTTGAAGGATCCCTCAATGAAAGCTCCTTATATATATATGCAATGCACATTACAAACTTTACTACATTTAACAACATTAATTATTCCAATAAGGGTGGATAAGATCAATTATGAATTTCTCATTCATTTAATCAATGCATGCAATATACTATATCATATCACATCAACTATATACTAGCTAGCTAGTATAATCACTCAAACAATGTTATTAGTTTGGCTTGGGCATCATGATCTTGCAGACATTACAGTTAAACTATAACTACGGCGAGTCTAAGATATTCAATCATAAATAAACAATTTGTTATTTGAATTAATTAATTATATATATATTAAATTAAATTTGTTCATCGCATCTCACACATGCATGAAGGTTTTGGATATGTCTCCATGATATCTTCTATTGTATATATACATTCAATAAGGTAACCAGATAGATTCCATAAAATGTTAAGTAAGAATTGAACATCCAAGTAACTAGCTAGCACAATATCTATTTTTTGCTACGTACCCACCTCTTGTGGATGGGGGACCCTACTAACCCCAAGGGTAGGGAATGTGTGCTTTGGGCAACTTCACCCACCAATGCTAAGGTGAACAACCCAAGACCACTATGCCTCAAGGTGAAGAACCCAAGACCAATATATCTCACTTGAGAATGTTTCAATCAAGCAATCAATCACTTTAATGCCCTGCTTAGTTACAAGCCCACGCTACTAGGCTCGGCATCACAATATTTGTTTTTCATTAGAGCCAGAAACATATAAATTCAAGAAAGTCTAGGCGCATAGACCAATCTCTGTACTATTTAGTTAAAATTAATTATAATCATTAGGAATATGGACACCTGGGTTATCTATTCTATTTCCCTGCATGCTAGTGATCTCAATACTTGATTAATGGTTGTTTACAACAATATTAGTGAGAGGGGTCGTAACATATAGACTATGGATACAATACAATCACATGGAAAAAACTACTAATTAATAAACATATATAATTAACTCCAAGAATTAACTACAGTTGCTATCATACATAAATATGGAATATTATTGGAATGCCTGACCACAAGGCTGGGAAAATGCATATGAATCTGCGAACTTTTGTCTCCATATATCTTTTTTTCCAGCAAGCTCTCTGTAAAATTAGATCTACCAGGAATGCAAGTGGAAGAAAATAACTAAGAAAAAAATGAATCTCTTGTATAAAAACAACATGTAGCCATTCACATTGAGTTCAACAATTTCAGCCCCCCTTTCAAACAACTCGATCAAGTTATTAGTTCTTTTGCAAAGGAAGGAATTTATCTTTTGTTCAGCTTATTACAAGTACCACCTGTCCTCAGTTTGTGCACAAATATATCAATATGCAGACAGATTGCAGCCCTTCTCCTACAAAGCAAGTGATACCTTCTCCCCAGCCTTCTCTTTTAGGAGTTACAGCTAAATATTAAAATATTTATATATATTTATATTTATATAGCATCAGAATGTTTTCAGACATCATCTTAATTACTGGAGAAAACAAAAATAGTTGTAAAGCTAAGAGATGAAAGATTAAATATATATCCCTTTGAGGGGTTCTGAGATATCTGACACCAATTAATCACTGGATCTCAGGTATCTTTCAGAGACCTAGCTAGCTAGTGAAGATTTTCAACCAAGATCATATATCTAGGGATTGAGACTACACATTAACAATTGAGAAATAAATAAATTTCACATGAACAGACGCCATCAATATTCATTTCTCCATGTCAGTTGCACATAATATGTATACTCAGCTGAGGAAGGGACTTGATTAATTACCCTAACCTCACCAGACGGATTTTGATGCCATCGCTCACAAACAAGACGAGTCTGATCTGCAAACTGCTGCCTCGCCTTCTCTGATCTGCTCGCCTCACTACTTCAAACCTGTAAAACATAAGAGCAACCGCAGTTGTTCACCTATATATATATATATATATATATGTGTGTGTGTGTGTATGTGTGAATATCAATCTGTGTAGTTTTATGGAGAGTACTAAAATAACAAAATTAAAACTATATATATATATGCAATTGCAAGGAAGCAATGAAATAATCTTGGATTTTCATGAGTTAAAAGGAAGGAAATATGGGAGGTGCAGTGCAGCCTGAAGGGGGGAAGAGAGGTAGCTAGATGGATGGATGGATAGCCAGAAGGTGATGACAGAAGCATAGAGAGCACAAAGGAGTGAGATGCATATTTGATTGCAAATCATCCATCTGTGCTCTCTATCTTCTGTCAACAACATATCACCACACCACTGCTTCCTCTCTCCCTCCCTACCCTAACTTTAATAATTTAATAATATAAATGATTATTAAATGGAAAGTTGTTGTAGTTGCAGATACTTTAAAAGACTCTCACCAATGGTCCCTATTTATAGGAGAAAAAAAGGAGCACCCAGCCCACTGCAAAAATAAAAGAAAGAAAAACTTTCACAAAGAGAAGGGTACTATAGTACATATCATATATATTTGCAACCGCTTCTCACGAGATAAAATTTTGTCAAAAGGACAGATATATAGTACTCTTCTTCTTCATCATTTTCTAACTTCCTAACAAACCCCACACAGTTTCCAAGGTAAATCATTGGTAGCTAGCTAGGGTATATTACCATTTTAGCCACTGACAGTGAAGAAAGATATATCTTTTTTTGAAAAGAGTGAAGAAAGATATATCTTAAGCTTAACACACTCCTCATAATTAATAATTTAATATTATTGAAACGAATGAGGAATATACTCCCTCTCCCTTCCATCTTCCTCCCATTTTGGGAAGGGTTGAATGAGTCAGAAATCTCACTCACAGTGCCTGCCTGCTAAGCTAACTATAATTATTTCATTCCAGTACTGTACTGTACTGTACTGATATATCCTAACAGCATATATCCATGCAGCTTTATTTGATATGCCCCCATGTGCATTAAGGATCTCCATAATCCTGTGCAGATTATGTGTGTGGTCATGCAATCCTTATGCCTCATGCATGCATGCCCATGCATAATGCTTCACATGCATCTTGGGCCTGGTGGTGGAGTGACTAATTAGTCAATATCTTTTATTTATTTATGTGTCTTGAGATGAGACCCACAAAGAAAGCACAAATCAATTGAAATTTGGATCGATCCCATCCACAAGATACCATCTAGAGATGCGTAGATGCATGATCAATCCATTGTTACTAGTCAACATCTCCTCGATGCAATGGCGGACTTATAAATTTTTTTAGGATTAGGTTAAATTTATTTCTTTTACTAGACATATATTATAAAAAAATTTCTCTTAAAACAAAAATGTAAATAAATTTTTTTTAATCAAACAATGCCACATTACGAACAAATATAACACAAAGAAGTACAAAATATAAATTAATACAAAATCAAACATATTGTCCAACTTCAAAAAAATATGGTCGATTGCAAAAAAATTTAAAGAGCTTACCTAGTGAAGTGGAACCCTTCTCTCTTTGAATGTATCAAAATCTGAATCAATATTCACAGAAAGCTCTTTCTCAATGTAGACAATGATGGAATCTGATAGATACTCATCCTCTATCTGCATTTGCCTAGACGACAGATGATGGATGAGTAAGGGCATTTGTGCCAAGCCAATAAGGGCATGCTAATAATTGTTTCAACTTCTATGGAATTTACTTTTGAATTAGTAAAAGACCCCAAATGCTGAATGGTCATGTAGACGCAGGACCACTGTGGTCCAACCAATATTTGACTGCTGAATCATGACTATACTGTACATATATTTTTGGATGTTCATAATGCAAAAATTAATGTCCTTCAATTTGTGAAAGAAGCATATCAATAAAAAATTAACCGACTATTATCTGGTTTTTGCTAGCTACTACTTACACATCAACAAAAGTTTGAAAAAGTTAGCTTCTTTTTTTCTTTCTTTCTTTGTTTGCATACAAAAGGGAGAATCAAATCTAAAATATCTGCCCTCAACCAACCCCATGTCACTTGATCGCTAATATTCATGATCATGACCAAGCATATATATCTTTTTTGTATATATACCTCTAACATCATATATATAAATCAATTGCCTAAAATAGCAGCCCTCCGTATTTTGATAAAAGGAGAGGAGGAGAAAGCAGTGTTCAGTATTTCATTTAATCAAAGATATTCAAGTTTTGTGTGGGAATGAGGAGAGGAGGGTTTGGTCTGGCTTGGGGGGTCAGTCAGTCAGTCAGGGATAATGGCATTATTATTGCAACTTGCCAAGAAGCATGGAGAGGAAGGTATTTCAAAGCATCCCTCAACACACATTCCTTATCCACCTATATTAAAGTTACACACCCATATGGGGCGGTGGGCTACTATTATGCTTAGCATCTCATAAACAATATCCTCCACCATAACACGTGTCGACACCCCACCATCATCTACGTACCCTACTCTTTCTGGCCCTAGGATGATAGTAACCCTGGAAAACTCTTGACAATTGGCCAATGCCTTTGTGAAACTTGTCTTTTCAGTTCAGTGTAACTGTGTAACTGTGTAAATAAAAATTAGGTATACATGAGAAAAATAATAATAAAAGTTGGGCCCACCACTGCCATTTTTGGAGGATTGAATTATTCTTGGAATTCTTTAGCTTTCCCCTTTAGGGTTGGAGGGGGTTATGGGGGTGATGATGCATGGCAGATTTACCACGCAATTTTTTGACAAGATTTCAACGAGAGGATTAATATCAAGTGACCAAAAGAATTACGAGGAAGAAAAACAAAAATGGGCACTATCATTTCATTAATTTGAAGATTTAACAAAAAATAATCACCAGTGGCATTAATTTAGAAGAAAAAGAGACCAAGGAGAGAGGTCATGATGCAGAAGATAATAGTTGTAGAAGAAATGGCAGCAAGTGCACCAGTGGCATTATTGTTATTATTCTTGTGTTGTGGTAATGAGTCAGATGAATTCTGGTTTGCAGATTGATCAGCATCAGCAGGTGGGGTTTCAACCCCAGCTGGTTCCAAGACTTTGACGACCATCTTCTGCCCTTTCTCGCAGTGTTCAGCAACCCCACTCATGAAATAGAACAGACCGGGTCGGTCCAATGTCACCACACTGTGACCATCGTTTGAGTAGTAAATGGGGCGATCCGAATGGCATTTTTCGTAATCTTCCTTGCTCACCACCAACACTGAGTCTGCAAATGTCTCGTAACTGAAATCTGGGTCGATCCATCCACGCGAAAATTACAAACCAGATTTTATTTTATACAATAGTGATATATGAACAAAGTATATATACATATATATGTGTTTATGCATAATATATATATTGTTACTCACAGAGAGTGTCGTCAACATTGAACCTTTTCTTTGAGGCCCATTCGTTGTACACTAATTGTTGGTAGTATTTTGTTTTGGGGACCTCCCATCCATAGGTCTTGTCTCCAACTTCAAATTGAGTACAAGTTACCAAAACGACTTGGATGCTAGAAACAAGAAAAAGTAAGACAAATACTTTGGAGGAATATTCCATGAAGTATGTATATATATATATATAGCTAGTTTGAATTGTTCTTATAGAGAGGTCTTAATTTGCTTGGTTGATCTCCAACTAGCTAGGAAGAATCAAATGGAAGTGTTTGAGGAAGTGGGGGGCAAGCAAGTTGGAGTTAAAAAGAGTGATCAAGTTGAAGTTTGTTACTGAGGAAGAAAAGGGGTGGGAGGATTCTTAGGAGTCAAAGGTGGAGATGGTGAGATTGTTTATTCTTTATTGTTGGAGGATATATCCTTTGACTTGGTCGGTGTACAACAGTTTTTCAAATGGTAGTTCACTGTGTAATTTTTCGTTTCCCTTTTTCTTAGTTTATTATTTTTATTCATAATTTCTGAATTTTACGTTGTGTCAAGTCAAGGTGAAGTTGGTTTCATAAAGAACTAATTACTAAGTCTAAGTCACGAATTTCTGTTCACTACTTTGCACAAGTAAAATATATAGTTTTTAAAGAGTGAGAGGACTCTGCTTAGGTATGTTTTTTTATCCGTAGAGGCTGATGGGCTAGGGTACAAGGACTTTTTATTTATTTATTTATTTATTATTAATACAAGGATATTGAGGAGGGATATTTGATTTGAATACATAATTTCATGGAGATATTGGGAGATGGGGGATTCGAACATGAGATCTTACGTGTATGGATAAATACTTTTAATCATTTGAGTTACAAGTCCGTGTCGGAGCACATGTACTTTGTTACGTTTTGGGCTCTAAACTCCAATTAAATATAAATATCCCTATTTTTATCGAATGATATGAACTCAAGAATATTAAAAAGAGGTGTATATGGGGTGGCACCACAATGGAAAAGTAGGCCAAACTCTCCTCATTCCCCCCTCAAGTGCATCCTAGTTTGATTCACGTATGAGATAATCTTGAGGCAACCCAATATAATACTCTCCTTCCCTCTTTAGTGAGTGAATGACAAAAAAAAAATTATAAAAGGAGGCAAAAAATGGTTTAATTTGTTTGTTTTGATCAAATAAATCAGAGGGTAAAGTTGGCAAAGTCGGACCCAATAATTGAATGGTGGGTGTTCAGAAATCACCTTGGGTGTCAATAGAATTTCTTCAATACTAGCTAGAGAAAGCCTATAATGATGATGAGGGGCAGGAAGCTAAAGGTTACATATTGTAAAGCCCAACGTCATGACTCAGGCTTGAATTGAAGGTAGCCCAAAACCACTCCACACGTATCTGCTTGGTGCGTCAAGTTAGACGCTGCATACGCCAAGGCCGAAGAGGGGCACATGCCCACTTCTTTCTTTTTATTTTTTAATTTTTTTGGGTGTATAGTTTTTTTTTTAAATTTTAAAACAAATGATATTGAGAAATGAGAAATCAAACCTAGAATTTGGGTGCATAATTAATCACTTTTGTTTGTAATAGACTAACTGCCCACTTCTCTGACTTTCTACTCCTTGACCACGTCTTCTTCTTCTTTTATGAATTGAAACGGCTAGAACATGATTTGTGCTTGCAGAATTTACTAATTAAATTAAAGTGTTTGGTAATCAAAATCCTTAAATTGTATAAGAACAATATTTTTAATGGCTAAACTGTGAAGTTGTTATTTAAGATATGTTAAAACTGTTTTGTTCTATTGAAATAACCCTATGTTTTAAGGAAGTGGTTAAAGTTTGAACGTTTCTTTAGGAGGATCCCTTGATTTTAGGAGTTGTTAGTCATGGAATCATGTTAGTCTTTCTGTTTTGTAAGGCTATTTAAGCCACTTTTCTCATTCAATAAAGTATAGCATTCTCTCAGTTAAAACCCTAGAAACTAACAATTGGTATCAGAGCTCCAACTGGGGCCTAAAGATCAAAGAAAGCATAAGCAGCAAGTCTTGCAATAGCAAGTCTCAATGTTGACTGAGGGAAGCAGTTTTGTTCAATCATCCATTCCACGTTTCGATGGTCACTACGATCATTGAAGCATGTTGATGGAACACTTCTTGCGATAAAAAGAATATTGCAATCTTGTGGAAAATGGAATCACAGTCTATGCAGAAGGGATAGTGTTGACAGAAGTTCAACTCAAGGCCTTAAAGGAACAGAAGCTCAAAGACTTAAAGGCCAAGAATTACTTGTTTCAAGTAATTGATCGAGCTATCTTGGAGACAATTCTGAAGAAGGATACAACAAATGATATTTGGGATTCCTTGAAGAAAAAGTATCAAGGGATATCGAAAAAAGTTCGAGATGTTGCAAATGAAGAATGGAGAAATGGTCGCTGACTACTTTGCTCGAACGCTAACTGTAGCAAACAAGATGAGGATACATGGAGAGAAAATGAAAGATGTAGCAGTGATTGAGAAGATTCTCATATCTATGACACCTAAATACAACTATGTTGTATGTTTAATTGAAGAATGCTCTTTCAATTGATGAATTGCAAAGTAGTATGCTAGTACATGAACAAAGGATGGTTTGTCATGAGATGGACGAACAAGCCCTCAAGGTTAGTCAAGAAAATTACACACCAAGAATAAGAAGAGGTCGTGGAAGAGGGAGAGGCCAACAAGGTTCGTTTGACAAATCAGTTGTGGATTGCTACCACTGTTATGAACTTGGACATTTTCAATATGAATGTCCCCAGAAGGAGAAGGAGAACAAGGCTAATGTGGCTGAGACTGAGGAGGAGATGTTGTTGATGGCATATGTTAAAAAGGAAGGTGATCAGATGAGCAATACTTGGTACTTGGTACTTGGAGATCAAATGGGCAATACTTGGTACTTGGACTCTGGATGCAGCAATCACATGAGTGGGAACAAAAAACTATTTTCGAAAATGGATGAATCCTTCAGAGATAATGTGAAACTTGGAAACAACTCCAACCTTCGTGTCATGGGAAAAGGCAACATAAGGATTGAAGTCAATGAAGTGATGCACTAGTATATAGCTGAGGTATTTTATGTTCCTGAGTTGAAAAGCAATCTGATTAGTCTTGGTTAGTTGTAGGAAAAAGGAATTGTCATCATGATTCAAAAGAACTTTGGTCAGATTCATCATCCTTACAGAGGTTTGATCATTCAAGTTGATATGACTTCCAACCGCATGTTTCTACTCAAAATTGGAGCATCAACTAAGAAACAAATGTGTTTCAAATCCACAACTGAAGAGGAGACATGGATGTGGCCTTACAGATTTGGACATCTAAACTTCAATGGTCTCAAAGCACTTCAACAGAAAAATATGGTGAAAGGTCTTCCTCTACTGCAAGTCCTTTCGAAAATTTGTGAAGAATGTATGGTAGAAAAGCAACATCGTGAGACATTTCCTAAATAGAACAATTGGAAAGCCACACAGGTACTTCAATTGGTGCATTTTGACATATGTGGACCTATCAACCCAATCTCCAGTAGCAGCAAAAGGTATTTCATAACCTTTACTGATGATTTTATTAGGAAAACATGGATATATTTCCTTGCTAAGAAGTCTGAAGCTCTAATATGTAGTTTTTAAGAAATTTAAGGTCTATATTGAAAAATAAACTAATGTTTCTCAAACTGATAGAGGTGGAGAATTTACTTCCAATGAGTTTGTTAATTTCTGTGAGATGAATGGTATATACAGGCAATTAACTGCAGCTTACTCACCACAACAAAACGGTATGGCCGAAAGAAAAAACCGTACCATTATGAACATGGTAAGGAGCATGCTTGCAAGAATGAAGGTGCTAAAGAGATTCTTGCCGGAAGCTGTGAACTAGAGCTCACACATCCTTAACAGACGTCTTACTCATGCTATGAATGATGTTACACCAGAGGAGGCATGAAGTGGCAAGAAACCTGAAGTGAACTATTTTAGGGTGTTTGGGTGTTTGGGTGTTTGGCTTTTGTTCATACTCTAGACAGTCTAAGAACCAAGCTTGATGAGAAGAGAAAAAGTGTGTGATGCTCGAAGTTAGCAAAGAGTCAAAAGCCTACAGACTATACAATCCAGAGACTCAGAAGATCATAATCAGTAGAGATGTGGTATTTGATGAAGCTAGTGTTTAGGACTAGAGTAATAAACAAGAAAAGAGAGTTGTCATTGATCTTGAAGAGACTGAAACTAAGGAAGTTGTTAAAGAAGTCACATCCAGAGAAGTCGAAAATGAACATGTTAAACACAACTCACAAAGAATTAATGAAGCTTCACCAAATGTACCAAGGCAAAGAAGACCTCCTGGTTGGATGACAGACTATGTGAGTGGTGATGAGTTTTCGGATGATGATAACATTGCTCAATTTGCTTTGTTTGCTGGCAATGATCCGATTACCTTTGATGATGCTGTGAAGAATTTGAAGTGGAGAAAAACCATGGACTTGGAGATACAAGCAATTGAAAGAAACGATACATGGAAGTTGATTGACTTGTCTAAGGGAGAAAAAATAGTAGGAGTGAAGTGGAAATTCAAGACCAAGTTCAAAGAAAATGGGAAGATCGACAAGTACAAAGCCAGGTTAGTAGCTAAATTTTATACTCAAGAATATGGTATTGATTATTCAGAAGTATTTGCTCATGTAGTTCTCCATGATACCATACGCTTGGTTATATCCTTAGCTGCATAGAATGATTGGTCAATCTATCATCAATCTATCAACTCCATGTGAAGTCTGCACTTTTATATGGAGAGCTCAATGAATAAGTGTACATCAATCAACCTCCTGGATATGTGCAAAGAGGGAAAGAACAGAAAGCTTATAATTTAAAGAAGGCCCTATACGGAGTAAAGCAGGCTCCAAGAGCTTGGTATAGTCGTATAGAGTCACACTTCTTGAAGAACAATTTCACCAAGTACCCATATGAGCACACTTTATTTGTCAAGCATGGAAAAGAAGGAAAGATTCTCATTGTATGCCTCTATGTGGATGATCTTATTTTCACAGGAAATAATGAAAATATGTTCAAAGAATTCAAGAAGTCCATGATGGAAGAATTTGAGATGACAGACTTGGGAAAGATGGACTATTTCCTTGCAAGTGAAGTGAAGCAATCAAGCAATGAGATCTTTATTGGACAAAAGAAACATGCTAAGGAGATTATCAAAAGATTTCACATGGAAGATTGCAATTCTGTTCAAAGTCATATAGTTCCAGCAACAAAACTCAGTAAGGATGTGGGAGGAGAGAAAGTGGACATCACTTACTACAAGCAAATAGTGGGAAGCCAAATGTATCTAACTACTACCAGACCTGATATGATGTTTGATGTGAGCCTTATTACCAGGTACATGGAATCACCTATTGAACTTCATTATCAAGCAGCCAAGAGAGTGTTGCGTTATTTGAAAGGAACAAATCTTGGTTTATTCTACAAAAAAAGAGCTGGGGGTAAGCTAATGGGATTCAGCGACAGTGACTATGTTGGGGATCTTGATGACAGAAAAAGTATATGTGTTCATGCTAAGTTCAGCAGATGTTGCTTGGTCATCGAGAAAACAGTCGATTGTCTCCCTTTTTAAAACGGAAGCTGAATTCATAGAAGCAGCGTCATGTGCATGTCAAACTGTTTGGCTGAGAAGGTTGCTCAAAGAATTGTGTTTTAAATAGGATAAGCCTACTGTGATCTTCTGTAATAATAGCTCTGCCATTAAACTAACCAAAAATCCAGTAATGCATGGGATGAGTAAGCATATTGATGTCAGATGTCATTTTCTTCAAGATCTTGTCAAAGATGAAGTTATTGAGTTAGAGCATTGTTCAAGCAATATGCAGGTTGCTGATATCGTAACTAAGCCATTAAAGTTGAAAGCTTTCATAAAGATGCGAGAATCACTTGGGATATGTTCGAGTTTGTGTTTAAACTGAAAGCTTAATCGCTTTTTAGTTTAAGGAATGATGTGAAGTTGTTATTTAAGATTTGTTAAACCTGTTTTGTTTAATTGACCTAAAAACTAACATAAACTAATTATTAACACTTTTCTTTAGTATAATAAATTGGGGGAGAAGGGGTTTACATAAATATTCATTATGTGTTTCGGAATTTCGAACCTCTGCCCACATAGGTGAAAATGGAAAAGCTCAACCAACTAAGTTATATCCTACTGACAACTAATTATTAACGCACTTAAGTACAAATAATAAACAAAATGAGTAGGGTGACAATATAAAGTAATTTAACAAAAGTAAACAATTGTATTCCAAGTAATTACTTTATGTAATTTTTTCTTTTTAATCTGAGGAGAAACTTTATTATGTAATCATTAATTAAATCAGACTAGTGAGATGGATGTCCCAAACTAGGCACGATGATGAGGTCCTGGTGCTGAAATCGGAGGAGGGGGTGGGCTTGGCATGCTCCTTAATTTTCTCGGGTTTGGATCTGCAGCAATCAATAAACTCAACTCAATAACATCAATCAAATCAAATGTTCCTGTATGACAAAGTAAATTATACGATGCATAAACATATGAAGAGACAATTAGGTCACAAGACCGTCATGATTGAAAACTTATAATTAGTGAGCTGCTCTGAGAAATGAAAATGGATGGGGTGTCACTGTGTCATTGCCAATAAATAATAAACTCACATGTTACATGCACAAGCTAGCATTATTCTAAATCATGTTAATTAGAAGGAAAAAATAATAGTAAGCTACCTGCATGAACGTAATAAGGTGATTGCATGATTAAGAATGAAGAGACGATCAATATAAGCAGCGTCAGAAGACGGATGAAAAAACATGAGATCAGACCCATCTCTCAACTACTCGTTCAACTTCAAAGATGGACCGATGCGGCAACTTTCTAGTTTCTAAATTAATATTGCCCTACATCTACCTCTCCCGTGGCTACATATATAGAGTAATACTAATAGTAGTCATCCATAAACGTAAACTGCAAGTCATGGTCTCTCGAGCTCTAGTGAGACCCGCGCTTTGAAAAAAGAAACATGAATGAAGTAAAAAAAGGGCATTGGCTGTGACTTTGAATCCAACGTTGGGGAAAGATGGGCGAGGAATAAGTAACTTTGACTTTGAATCCAACATTGGTATTATTCTTCTTTTTGGGTAAAGAATTCTTGCCGTAAGGATGTTGGTATGGCATGCTGGAAATAAAGTAAATAAGTAGCAGTAGATTAAAGGAAATCGGCGCCATCGGCTTTGAGTTGTTGACCTTTGACTTCCAACTTTGAAAGGTCTTCAGGTCGGGTGAGACCGTGAGAGAATGGATCCCAATCCCGACTGGGTCCGAATTGGCAGAATTTTTTGTGAACTCATTGTATATCGACGGAAAAGTCAGATGAGATGCTGAAGACGAAGAAGAACGAAGAAGATTTTTCATAAATTAATCAAAACAAGAGTAAGAGTGGCAAACGTGGCATGGAGCGTCTAAAGTTTAATTAAGCCAAAATTCGACCTCAATTGCAAAAGCACCAGTTTGCAAATATTTTCGACTTCAATTCGTGAATAGTGGAAAATATATAATGTCGTCTCTACCCTACTGGATTCCGAAGACTGCAAGGTCAGAATTGGCTTTTCTTATTTCTTTGTTTTGTGACGATTTTCAAATTTATTAGTTTAGGCTGTGTTTGTCTCAGCTATGTTTTTATTCTTTTTGTGTCTTCAAGTGATGAGGAGCGCGCCAAACACAACCTCATTATTTCACAACTCGCGTGTAATTTCTTTGGGCTTTCGCAAACACCTAAAACAAAATATGGACGTAATCCACCAAACCGATGTGGGCTTATGCCTTAGCCTTCTTTTTTCTTCTCCCATGATGTGATCAACCCATTTCAATTACTCTCTTTCTTATTAATATTTTTATTCAATTCCTACTTAATATTTACGAAATTACTTTTAGTTAAGTCCCCACCGAAATATATAACAGAACCTATACATATATATATGAAAAAAAGGGTAAGTTGGTTCAGTCCAGAAAAGGGGAAAAAAGGGAAGGGGAAGTTGGTGTTAAGTCATAGGTTTCGTATTTGTATGGTTATGGTCACAAACTTTTTGTTCCCTACCTTATGCAAATAACGCATACTTTTTGTGTATAAATTCATTTCTTGAGTCGTTTCCTTGTTGTCTTTGAAATTAATCTCTCTCTTTTCTTTTTTTTCTCGCTGGAGTGCAAATTAGTCTTTGAAATATATCAACCTATATGCAGGCATTTGAGATATGTCTTTTTTCTATTTTTAATCAACTTATGAGATGTTTGAGGAAACTAAAAATACATATTCAAATAGTCGTGCATTGACCAATGGGCTTTTACATTCTCATTTGTTATTACTCTCATTGCATCAAAGTTTTATTTTGTCTAGCGGAATTTTATCTTTAGGCCTATCTAAAGTTATGATCATCAGGATAATTTTATGCTCATGTGGTGTAAACAAAAGGACTTTTTGAGGAGCTTTCTGTTAAACAAAATGATATTGGGAGTTCAAGATGATTTAGAATATAGGGTTATTGATTCAACTATTGCTCCAGTATCATTTTGGTCCACCAACTAAATTTTCGACTTCAATGGTCCTTCAACTCTTTATTTGGTATCAAAACAGTCCTACTGTCAAAGTCTGTCAATTGTTCCGTGAAATCCAGGGGCAAAACCGTCTTTTTGGACAATTGTCACTCAGTAAAATTGCAATCTACTTTCACACCAGCTCAATGACAACTGTCCTTCAACTCTTTCAGACAAGCTATCAACATTTCTTCTTGTTTCAGTGGCTTTCTGAAGGTCATATCACAGTTCGTGCCATGGTTCCGAAAACAAGTTATGAAAATGAAATTATCGCCTCTAATCATAATCGTGTGTTCAAGTGTTTGTCATTGTTGTTTTACAAGGGGAAAGGAGCTTTCAGTGATTTGGATGCCATTCATACAGCACTAAAGGATCCCAACAATACAAATTTTTGTCATTGAGGTGGATGATACAGGCGAGGGAATTCCTAAAGACAAGCGAGAATTTGTTTTCGAAAACTTTGTTCAGGTGACAAACAAGGCTACTGGAAAAGAAGGCTATGGTTTGGGACTTGTTGTTGTTGAATCTTTGGTAAGTAATTCAGAATGAGTTTAACATACTATTACATTATACATATATATAAATTTAGTTATTGATCACAATTCAATTTTTGGTCTAGGTACTCCTCATGGGTGGAGAGATAAAAATTCTTGATAAAGAGCTGGGTCAGAGAGGTACTTGCTTCAGCTTTGATGTTTCTCTTCTCACATGTAAACCTGATTCTGGTCACATTGAGGAAGAATGCCCCGTAATGTACAACGATCGCTCTGCCAATGGATTTCAACCTTTCGGCATACCACTTCTGGCGCATTCACCAAAACCAAAGGGATCTCATGTGGTGCTCTTTATAGAAGGCAAAGAACGGAGAAAGATTTTGGTGAAGTATATCAGTAGCTTTAACATAAGAGTTTCATATGTAAAGCATGCAAAAAATCTTCTTCCACAACTTGAGATGATAAAGTGCAAGGTAGAAATTTCCTATTTCAATTATTCGGAAAAGTCCCAGCTGGGTTTTCTTCTTGACCAACTAAGCCCCTCCGCATCCAACAACTCTGCGTCACGAGCAAGTGACGGATCTCAAAGAGTGAGATTCAATTTTTTAAAATTTTCTAAGTTATAATAGTTTCCTTTAATTTTTAATTATATATTACTATTTTAATTCATAGAGACATTTTTACCCCTTAATTTAATAATAAAATTGACAGATTTTGACAGTAGGGCCGTTTTGATATCAAATAAAGAGTTGAAGAACCATTAAAGTCGAAAATTTAATTAGTTGACCAAAATGATATTGGATCAATAGTTGGGAAACCATTTAAGTTAATAACCCTAGAATATAATATGTAATGATCAATAACTTTACGAGTTGCAGTATAAATTTAGTTCACATTGTAGTAAGCTTACATAAATTTGCAAATTAACTAGAAATTTTACTGCAACTTTGATAAATATTCCTACAAATAATATTGCTTCAAGGTCCAAATTACATGAGTTGATAGAACCGAACTATATATACATTGTATAGGAATTAAAGATTAAAAAAATATCAATGAACGCGGTTGATCATTTTGTAGGGTCTTGCTATCAATCTTTATTTGTAAAAGATGTGGGATAGTGCACCTGTAAATTAAAAAGGTAAATGAAAAGATTGCAAAAACAAATTATATAACCAAAACTGAAAAAGCGAATTTTGAACAATTACCAAGCGTACGTTTGCAAACGGAAATCTTGTATTCCACAATTACTTTATGTAATATTTTCTTTTTAATATGAAGAGAAACTTTACGTAATCATTAATTAAATCAGACTAGTAAGATGAATTTCCCAAATTAGCCATGTTGATGTGGTCCTGCGGCTGAAATCGGAGGAGGGGGTGGGCTTGGAATGCTCCTTAATTTTCTCGGGTTGGGATCTGCAGCAACCAATAAAATCAAACTCAATAACATCAATCAAATCATGTTCCTGTATGACAAAGTAAATTATATGATGCATAAACATACGAAGAGACAATTAATTCACAACTCTTAATTAGTAAGCTGCTTTGAGAAATGAAAATGGATGGGCAACTCACATGTTACTTGTAGAAGCTAGTATTATTCTAAATCATGTTAATTAGAAGGAAGAAATAATAGTAACTACCTGCGTAAACGAAATGAGATGATTGCATGACCAAGAATGAAGAGACGATCAATATGAACAACGTCAAAAGACGGATGAAAAAGCATGAGATCAATCCCATCTCTCAACTACTCCTTCAACTTCAAAGATGGACCGAAGCGGCAACTTTCTAGTTTCTATATTAATATTTCCCTACATTACCTCTCTCCCGTGGCTACATATATATAGTAATACTAATAGTAGTCATCCATAAACGTAAACTCCAAGTCATGATCCCTCGAGCTCTAGTGAGAACCCGCGCTTTGAAAAAAGAAGAATGAATTATGAAATTTCTTCAATGAAGTGTTTGTGGGGAAAGACGGGCGACGAAATAAAAAAAAGGCATTGACTTTGATTTTGATATCCAACATTACTATTCTAGATAATTTGCACAAACAGCTGAGTCATAATGTGTGTATATATATATATATATATAGGGGATTCTTCAAATAATTTTATTTGAGGGACATCCTTTAGGGTCTCCTATGATTTTTTTTCAACGATTCAAACCATTTATTTTTTAAGTCTATATTCATATATCATCATTGCAAAAAATTAGACAAATCGGAAATCGTTTAGAAATCTAATTATGTCCTACAAAATCAATGAATACGGTTCTTCAAGAAAGTATAAAAATTTCAATAACTCAATTGAGTGGTCAAATGATATCGGATTTAAGTGATTTTTTGTAAAGATGATCTTTGAATGATTATCTAAAAAATAAATAGTTTGGATTAGCGAAATACAATGCGGAATAAGCCCTACAAGAGTGTGCTTCAAATAAATTTATTTGAGGGATCCCTCAATAAGATATATATCCTTTTTTTAGTACAACTGGAGAAGAATATCGTGATCAGTTTATTTTCTTTGCTTGAACTAATGTATTTTCCAGGAAAACGAAAGACTAATTAATCAGGACATATAATAAAGAAACGTATGTATATAGTTAGCCTGATGTCTTTGACATTGAATTAATCAAAGTTAAGAAAATAATGTAATTGACCTCTTCTGTCAAAGATGAGTCTGACCACTTATCAATGAAAATTTAACCAACAGCATGTAACTTGAGATGGATCGGAAGTGCAAGATCGTGTTAACTTGATATTTTTATTCAATTCCTACTTAATTTTTTTTTTGGCAAAGATACTTTATTAAAAAATAATAAGCACCATAAAAGTGTACTAAAGATAGAACTGAAATAACTAATATTATCCAAAATCCAAACATGAAAGACATGAACAAATGCGTGATCTTAAAAAAGACTCGCGCTGAACAATTCAAGGGAAAACAACAAGAAAAGAGAAAGAAAGAAGAGAAAGCCTAAACATCTCTTCAATTTGCACATCAACAAAACATTGATAGCACCAGAAACTTGCAGCCTACAACAAAACACAAAATAATAAAAAATAACAAAAAACAAAAAATGAGATAACAAATAAAACAATATTAAAAAGAAAAATCACAAGCAAACTAAAAATATATATATAAATAACTTTTAGTTAAGTCCCCTACCGAAATTTTTTTTTTAAAAAACTTTAAGTTAGTCTCACATCACAATGGACCTTTGTGAGTCCAAAACCTACGCGGACCTTTGGAAATCAAGAAAACGCAAAGTTGGTTCAGTCTAGAAAAGGGGAAACAAGGAAGGGGAAGTAGGTGTTAACTCATAGGTTTCGTATTTGTATGGTTATGGTCACGACACTACCTTATGCAAATAACGCATACTTTTTGTGTATAAATTCATTTCTGAGTAGTTTCCTTGTTGTCTTTGAAATTAATCTCTCTCTCTTTTTTCTCGCTGGAGTGCAAATTAGTCTTTCGAAATATATCAACCCATATGCAGGCATTTGAGATATGTCTTTTTCTATTTTTAATCAACTTATGAGATGTTTGAGGAAACTAAAAATACATAGCAACAAAGTTTCTTTACGCATATCTAAAGTTATGATCATCACGAGAATTTTATGCTCATGTGGTGTAAACAAAAGGATTTTATGTGGAGCTTTCTGCTTACGTGTTGTAATCAAAATGATACTGGGAGTCCAAGATTATTTAGAATATAATATATAATGATCAATAACTTTACGAGTTGCAGTATAAATTTAGTTCACATTGTAGTAACTTACATCAATTTGCAATTCAAGTAGAAATTTTACTGTAACTTTGATAAATATTCCTACAAATAATATTGCTTCAAGGTCCAAATTACATGAGTTGATAGAACCGAACTGTATATACATTGTACACAAATTAAAGATGGTAAAAACATCAATGACGCGGTTGATCATTTTGTAGAGTATTGCTATCAATCTTTATTTGTAAAAGATGTGGGATAGTGCACCTGTAAATTCAAAAGGTGAATATATAACCCATTCAACGATTAAATGAAAAGATTGCAAAAACAAATTATATACCAAAACTGAAAAGGCGAATTTTGAACAATTATCAAGCATACGTTTGCAAACGGAAATCTTGTCGGCTGAGCCGTATGAAAGAGGCTTGAATTTGAGATAACCCAAAACTAAAGGTTACAAATTGTAAAGCCCACCGTCATGACTTATGAGAATTTGAGGTAACCCAAAACTATTCCACACGTATTTGCTTGGTGGGTCAAGTTAGACGAGTCATTCTATAGTTAGGACTTTATATATGACTTTAAGTAAGACTCCATATTTTAATTATTTGATTAAATTAATTAGTCGTTGGATCAAATTTCTTGCAAGTTAGACACTGTATATGCAATTGCAGAGAGCCAAGGCCCATGAAGGGGCACATGCCCGCTTCTTTTCTTTTTTACTTTTGTACAACAGAACTAATTGTCCACCTCTTATGTGTTTCTCCTCCTTTGATGAGGTTTTTTTTTTTTTTTTTTTTTTATAATTGAAACGGCTATAGCATGATATGTGCTTGCAGAATTACTAATTTAATTAACGTATTTGGTAATCACAATCCTTAAGAATGTATAAGAACAGGGCTTAATTACTAATTCTAGAAACTATATGAGTTTTATGTGTTTTCTTATCTCAAAATTCCAGAAACTTAGTTGAGTTTGCTTATTGTTTTTAGTATCTCTTGGAGAGTCATGCCGTTAGCGGCCAATTTTGTCATTGATGTCATTGGATTAAATTCAGAGAAATTATGGCGGTTGAAAGGGGTTAGAGAAAATATATATATTTAGAGTGATTCTCTCCATATCGTTTCGATTTTTCTACTGGCTCAGGTCATTGAGGAAGTTATACACATATTTGCCATATTGTTATTGTGATGGCTTTACAGTCTGTCTTTTATACTCTTTATTCCTATTGGTCTAATAAAATTCTATCGCATTCTTATAAAAAAAAGGCTTAAATACTAATTATTAACACTTAAGCACAACACAAATGGTAAACAAAATGAGTAGGGTGACAATACAAAGTAATGTAACACGAGTAAAAATTTGTATTCCCAGCAATTACTTTATGTAATATTTTCTTTTGAATCTGAAGAGAAACTTAACATAATCATGAAATATCCCAAATTAGTGAACCATTCCTGGTGCTGTGGCTGAACTCGGAGGAGGGGGTGGGCTTCGCATGCTCCCTAATTTTCTCGGTTTTAGATCTGCATCAATTAGTAAACTCAACTCAATAACATCAATCAAATCATTTTCATGTGTAACTTACTTTTTTTTGAATAATTTTTTTTAAAAAAAATAAAATCCACGGCCTGTATGACAAAGTAACTATTATATGATGCATAAACATATGAAGAGACAATTAGGTCACAAGACCGGTCATGATTGAAAACTCTTAATTATAGTTAGCTGCTCTCAAAAATGAAAATTGATGGATGTCAATTAATTATCAAGACACATTACATTACACGTGTACAAGCATTAGAATGAAGAAATAAAGCTACCTGCGTGAACGTAATGAGGTGATTGCATGACCAAAAATGAAGAGACGATCAATACAAGCAGCGTCAGAAGACGGATCAAAAAGCATGAGATCAGTCCCATCTCTTTCAACGATCTAGCGATGCGGCCACTTTCTAGTTTCTATTATATTGCCTCTACCTCTCGCCCGTTGCCAGATATATAGCAATAGTAGTCATCCATCAGCTTAAACTGCAAGTCATGGTCCCTATTGCCATTAATTAAGCTTTAGTGATTGCCCGCGGCGCACGCTTTAAAGAAAAGAAATATGAATGAATTAAGAAATTTCTTCTGAAAATGACAGAATGAGAAACAAAAAGTGAAATATCCCAAGCAGGATTCATACATTTGTTTTTCGATGGCCTGCTTCCAAGTAGCATTCATATATGTTTTCAAAGCGGTGTTAGTGGGGGAAAGATCCGCGTTGGCTTTGACTTTGACTTTGAATTCAACATTATTATTCTAGATTATTTACACAAACATCAGAGTCACATCATATATATGAAGAATAATTTATTTCTTTGCTTGAACTAATGTATTTTCCGGGAAACGAAAGACTAATTAATCAGGATATAGTTAGCCTAATTTATTTGACATTGAATTATTCGAAGAGTAGAAAATAATGTAATTGTACCTCTATGTCAAACACTAAAGATGAGTCTGACGACTTATCAATCTGCATACGACCAACTTCCTGCTGACAAAAATTAACCAACAGCATGTAACTTGAGATGGATCGGAAGTGCAAGATCGTGTTAACTTATTTTTTTGGGTGCAATATCAGAGGGGGGCGCGTGAGTTCCAATTAACTAGGCAGCTAAGAACCAGAGCCTTGTATATATACTAGGAGGAGGCCTGAATTGGGAAAACCACTATTTCAAAATCTAAGTGAAGGTTATTGAAGAATACAAGTCCCACATTGGAAATTTGACTAAATAAAATAAAATATATAATGAATGGTTTTACTATTAATAGCATTGAGACCTTTTGTGATAAAACCCCACACCTATTGGGCTTTGTAGGTGGTTAAGTTTGGGACAATTTCGGTGTTGCTAGTAGTGGGTATCTCTCGGTCTTCAGGTCGAAGTTCGGATTAGAGAATGGATCCCAATCCTCGACTCGGACCGAATTAGCAAGATTTCTTTTGAACTCATTGTATATCGACGGAAAAGTCAAAGGACGTGCTGAAGATCGAAGAACGAAGACGATTCTTCATTAATTAATTAGAACAAAGGTAAGAGTGGCACACTGGGCTTTGTAGGTGGTTAAGTTGAGGACAATTTCGATGTTGTTAGTAGTGGGCCATTGACCCGTCTCTTGGTCTTTAGGTCGAAGTTCAGATTAGAGAATGGATCCCAATCCTAACTCAGACCGAATAGCAGGATTTCTTAGATTTTTCATTAATTAATCAGAACAAGGGTAAGAGTGGCACACGTGGCATGGAGCATCCAAAGTTTCATTAAGCCAAATATTGGCCTCAATTGCAAAAGCACCGATTGGCAATTATTTTCCAATAAGACAATGGACATTGGGGCTTATGCATTAGGCCTTCTTTTTTCTTCTCTCATTAGTTGATCAACCCATTTCAATTTCTCTTTTTCTAATTGATATTTTTATTCAATTCCTACTTAATATATATATATTTTTTTGGCAGAGATATTTTATTACAAAATAATAAGCACCATAAAAGTGTACAAAAGATAGCACTGAAACAACCAATATTATCCAAAATCCAAACATGGGAGACATGAACAAATGTGTGATCTTAAAAAAGACTCGCGCCTGAATAACTCAAGGGAAAACAACAAGAAAAGAGAAAGAAAGAAGAGGAAGCCTCAACATCTCTTCAATCTGCACATCAACAAATTCTTGACAGCACCAGAAACTTACAACCTACAACAAAACACAAAATAAAATATAAAATTAAAAAAAAAGCAAAAAATGAGATAACAAATAAAACAATATTAAAAAAGAAAAATCACAAGCAAACTAAAAAAAATAATAGAAATAACTTTTAGTTAAGTGCCCCACCGAAATTTTTTTTTTAAAAATTTAAGATAAAAACTTTAAGTTAGTCTCACGCCACAAAGGACCTTTGTGATTCCAAAACCTACGCGGACCTTTGGAAATCAAGCAAACGCAAAGTTGGTTCAGTCTAGAAAAGGGGAAAAAAGGAAGGGGAAGCAGGTGTTAAGTCATACGTTTCGTATTTGTCACGAACTTTTTGTTCCCTACCTTATGCAATTAACGCGTACTTTTTGTGTATAAATTCATTTCTTAGTAGTTTCCTTGTTGTCTTTGAAATCAATCTCTGTCTCTTTTTTCTCGCTGGAGTGCAAATTAGTCTTTTGAAATATATCAACCCATAAAGTCATTTGAGATGTCTTTTTCTATTTTTAATCAACTTATCAGATGTTTGAGGAAACTAAAAATACATATTCAAACAGTTCGTGGGTTTTTACATTCTCATTTGTTATTACTCTCATTGCATCAAAGTTTCAACAAAAGGAGTTTTTGAGGAGCTTTCTGCTGGCATGGTGTAAACAAAATGATATTGGGAGTCCAAGATGATTTAGAATATAATATATAATGATCAATAACTTTACGAGTTGCAGTATAAATTTAGTTCACATTGTAGTAAGCTTACATCGATTTGCAAATTAACTGGAAATTTTACTGTAACTTTGATAAATATTCCTACAAATATTGAGTTGATAGAACCGAACTATATATACATTGTATAGAAATTAAAGATCATAAAAAGCATCAATAGACGCGGTTGATCATTTTGTAGAGTCTTGCTATCAATCTTTATTTGTAAAAGATGTGCGATAGTGCACCTGTATATTAAAAAGGTGAATATATAAATCATTCAACGATTAAATGAAAAGATTGCAAAAACAAATTATATACCAAAACTGAAAAAGCAAATTTTGAACAATTACCAAGCGTATGTTTACAAACGGAAATCTTGTCGGTCGAACTTATCAAGTATATAGCATAACCAGGGAAAGAGTTGTTTATACACCTGCTGCACAAGTTGAATAGGAGCAGCATGCGCAAAGGTGAAATCACATGCTCACGGTACATGCAAGCATGCACTACTTTATTTACCCAATACAATACAAGCTCTGAATTAAATGGAAACAATTATACTCAACCAAAAAGAAATTATAATCCATCAAAGAAAGAAAACAAAATTTGCAATCCGTCCACAAAGACTGCTTATTCAGTTGCGTTACATGGTATCCAATAAAAAACAATGAATACCATGCACGTATTAGCTTAGCTAGTGTATATATAATTAGGAAGGTCGGTCGACTCCTAATCAACCCTGACACAAAATTGTTTCCTCAAATACAAGGGGTGAACTAATTAATTATTGGATCATCCAAATTAATTAATTATTGGATGATCAATAATAGGTGTATGGTGGCGCCTGGGGATAGTAATGGCCGTATGGGTAATATGATGATCTTTGTCCATAAGGACCATTATACCCATCCATATAAGGGTCAACTGCTCCAGCCCTATAATATGAATGATGGTCATAATACCCATTGGCATTGACAATGTTGCCCTCGCCATAGCCGTCGTAGTTGGTACATTGATCTCCAGTCCTGACCCAGCAGATTTCTGCCTCTTTCCCAGCCTGCACTAGCCTTCTCAGTAACTTTGTCGGGTTTACTTTACCAGAAATATATGCCATACCTGCTTCTGCATCTACATTGTACGATGCTCCTAAACCATTCAAACACAAACTCAACACTTCAATTTCTGTCTGATTAAGTATATTATGCTCCGTAACGTAACGTTGGAGTTTAGGATTTAGGGTTCAGGGAAAGAAGAAATAGATTAAGAGTACCTCGGATCTTTTTCAGCATTTTCGTTAGGCACTTATGCCATCCGCCGGACTTGGTGTCCACTTTCAGTCCACACGTCTGTAAATTTTAAAGACAAGTCCAAAATGAATTTACAGAACCAGTCAAAGATGAGAAAATGGAAACAGCAAGAAATAAACTAGTGAAAGAGAATGTAATATCTAATCAAATATGTTGAGAGATTATATAATATTCTGATCGATCATACCATGTAAGATCGAGACTCCATTGTAGACAACTTTTCCAACTCCTCCTCCCCTCACGATCAAAGACAGATCTCGGAAACTAGGGTTTTCTTTAGGAGGAGGAGATAGGCTATAGGGTCTGTAATGGGTGGATTTGAGACAAGACGAGAGTGCGGTATTTATATATAGACTTGGTTGGTTATGTTTTTTTCTTTTGGGTCATTTGATTAAAGATGGAAATATTTGTGTTTGTGTTGTGTCGGTAAGGTACGTAAGTATTTTGTAAGTAGAAAGAAATCTCGAAATTGAGGTAGAGCATTTAAATTACAATATTCTCATTTTTATTTCCCACGTAAATCTTGCAAGAATCTCATGATATTCAGGAGTAAACACATATAAGAGAATATTTTTGTAATTTATATTGGGCCGATTGGTTATCATGAATTCCTAATTTAAGTGACGCTGATTGCTAATGCCTGCATGAATTAAATTCTTCAAGTAACTAAATCAAATCGAATTAAATCAAACCAAATCAAAAGAGGGAGGATTCGTGTTTGTATTCGATTTGCCCAACATTGATGTTGTATGTATCAAATCAAAGACTCGAATAAAAACGGCATTCACAATTCTCGGAAAGGGGCGTTTTGCTGTCGTAAGAATTTTAGGAAAACCCAGCAACATTTGTAATAATTAATTAGTAATTAGGCGGTGGTAAATGGAAATGGCCTAAACTTTAGGCCCTAATTATTTTCTCCTCCCTCAACTGCGCAGTGAGTGGCTTTGTAGCTTCCTAATTATTCATTTATTACTTGACGCAAACGTACTGATATTAAGAGAGAAATTCTGGATCGTTTGGAAATGGAGATATAAATAATGGATATGGAGTTACTCAAGTATCAAAAACAAAAAGTTGTGATAAAGTTTTACTATTATATTCTGACATTCATGTTGCAGCCGGTGATGGAGAAATTGGGGCCACAGCCCCACCGGAAACACGTGGTCTAAAATAACGGGTGATCCTATTTGGATGGGGAGGAGGTGGTGGACTTGGCAATATGCGTCTTCTTTCTACTTTCCGCAGCCTCATATCTGCAAACATGGCTATATATAAACTCAGTCAGTCCAAATGGATCTAGAAAAGTAATTACGATTGGGAATTGAAACAGAAACATGTGTTTAATTAATTTATGCATATACATTATTAAGAGGTGTATATATAATATATATAATTTATAAACCAACCTGCATTAGCCTGTAGACTGAATTGCTGCACCAAGTTAGTAGCTAGCAAAACAAAAGCAACCAAAATGAATGAAGAGACTCGCATATCTCTTATCATTTCTTGCCTCTTCTTCTCAATCCACTTCTTTAATATATATATATATGCAAAGTCATCCATCTCCAGGCTCCAGCCATTTTATGCAAAACTAATTTATTCAATTATTGATGACATTTTTGCCTGGCCAGGGCAGCTGTCTTACCTTATGTATAATGTTCAATAAAATAAAGTATGCGTGTCGACTATTTAAGTATATCGAATATATATATGTTAATGTTTAAGAAGAATAAAATAAGATTAGAGAAATGTTAGTGGATGCTGAAGAATACATGATCATATAATTGGAATTCCGAACATTATAACACGTGTACAAGATGTATAACCTGGTCATACTATTGTAGTATTCTATAATTTCTCCAATTTTACATATATGCTAGCTGAATGCTAAAATTTCTTTTATTTCATAACTAATTTTTAACTGCGGAAAACTAGCAAAAACATATATTTCTTACTTTCTTTTGCGCAGTGAATTTCAGTTTCACAAAAAAGTCGATACCACCAGTGATATAAAACGTAAATGTTTAATTAAGCGATTATTTATTTCATTTCAATTGGAAATCCAAAAACATATTTTATGAATCGATCTACCTTGCACAGAAACGAAACTAAAGACAGCTCTAATTGGTTAAGTTAACTGGCACATCACATCAGTGTGACAAGAAAGTCAACAAGGAAAAGATAGTGAATTGTAGCAAGAGATGCATGCAAATCAGAATCTTGCAAACAAAGCCTTCATCTGCCCAAGAGAATCCTATTCACAACATCAACTGGCAAAGCATATGCTGGATCTATGGCTTTCACCCCAGGATATTCCAGAAGGGAAAGACCTGCATCAACAAGCATCAACCTTAATGTAATGTAATGTAATGAATACTGAGGAGAGAGCAAGCAACCAAGAACAAAAAAAGAAATTACATGAAGAACATAAATCATCTTATATATCATTTTGGCACTTTATCCCCTTCATAAGCAGATCCTTGCAAGTTGCAACCCTTCCGGATGAAGTAGGAAACTCAAAAGCTCCAACCATGCACTGATCATGATCATCCAGACTGGTTACAACTTACGACATGCCATAGGTAAAGAAATGTGGAAACAAACAAAACTTATTTACTAGCTACACCAAAGCATGTGTGGTAGACACCAGCAGCATCATTTGGTCTGTCAGAAATTCCACCATTTTCAGTGTCCTGCAATTTTCAGTAATTACGTGCAACATTCAGATAAACCCATAGTCACATATTTTCATTCTGGGAATAAGTTACCAGAGAGAATGCCCATTCCTAAAGCATAATCCAAATCTACAGACAGAGCTTATTAGGTAAATGTAACCTGGCAATCCAAAATGAACTTGACAAGCTTTTCCTTAATGATCCAATGAACTCTGTCCATCATGACCAAACTAGAAAGAACCCACAATGAGTAGCATATCTGAAAAAGGGCACAAATGCAGTAAGGAAGAGTCTCCAAGAATGTTAAAACAAAAAAAATATAGTTTCAATTTTCAAAAGGAAAAAAACCCACATCAGGAAGTTTCTCTGGACAACCGTTCAGGCCACCAGGTTTAACTTTTGCTTTGATAAGAATGTCTCCAGAATTAACTTGCCACTCACATAACCACCACCCAAGAAGGCCCTTGTCAATATGGTGTAGAGAGCCCGTAATAGCAAGAACACCCACACAACAGAAAACTGCTGTCACCACCATGGGCAGATCCCAATATGTTACTTTGAGTCTACACTTGGTAGTTGGACTGATTAACAAATTAAGTCTCAGGACCTGGTATGTTAAAGCAATCAGTTCTATTCAACATGTCATTCTAATTTAGGTTGTCAATCCCAATATGTTACTTTGCAATGCAGTTTACACTCAGGATTAACAAATTCAGCACAGCATTCATCTTTAAAGCAATCATTCTTGTCAACATGTCATTGACTAAGTTTTTAATTGAAAAGGGCAAAATAACATATCAAAACCTTAGTTGGAGAGATGCAATGCAATGCAAGAATGACTGCTAATTTACATTGAACGGACAAAAAGGAAACAGCTCCAAGGATATGTGGAGTTTTCGCATACAAATAATACAATTGATTGAATTATGAACTCAGAATGGCTCGTATAGGGTAGCATACATCCAATTTATGAAGTACTAATCAAAAACTAAAATTTCATACAGATAGTATAGGGGTAAATGACATACTTTGACCTGCATGAGACTCCTCACCAGGCGTGCATCCAATCCGCCATCATGATTTTTACAACTTACAATGTAGTTCACTGCCTTCTCCACATTGATTTTATCCAAACGATGTAGTAATGAGAGACAGCATATAGCAATATAAGAAAACCTAAAAGAAAAAACAAAAATGTTTATATACTTTTTTCTTTTGAAGAAACGGAAAACAATTGTTACTAAATCATGTTTTGCATAAAGAGCGGGTGACTACAACAAATATAAGATGCAAAAACACAAAGGAAATTGAAAAATACTACCTTGTATCAACTTCACCCCACATGTCCCCGTTAAAAGATCCATCGTCATTTTGCAGCATAGCGACATCTGAGTTGAATATTAAGTTAAACAAAATTTGCTAACTTCTCTCTGCTTTATTTTGATTGTCCAATTAATGAATGCCAAACTACTATAATTGAGCTACAAACAGCCGCTCCACACAAGAAGTACCAATTATTTTTGTACACCATTCATCAATTGAAAATGCAAACATTAAGGGAATGAGGATTTATTTCAAATTTTACAAATAGATGTGGTAAAGGATACAATTTGCAACCCTGTCAACATCCAGAACTTCAATCTTGTCAAATAAGGCCAAAACCTGCACAGCACTTAAGGTATATAGTATGTGTGGATCATGCCCAAGGTTACCGCCAAACCCACCTGCATATACAAAGCTGTATCGTGTCATCAGCTTCTGTAGAACTCTAAACCAAGAAACAAACAATAAAGAACGAAATACTAGTTAGTGTTGTAAAAACCTGAGTCATGCTGGCACTGGAGGACCAAGGAAACAACCTCATCGGCATCCACAGTGTGAAGCTTTCCAAGAAGATAAAGAGTGGTCAAACCCCAGTATGCCCCATTCATTCTTAGATGCTCCATCGCCAGAGACTCCAAAGAGTCCTTCTTCTGAATACAGTATCACCATTATTACTAGGTAGATTATATATAAGGCAAAATAAAACTATATGCATTCAATTTGCATAAAAATCAAACCTTTTCGACTGAAAGAACGAATTGAACATGTTTCTGAGTCGCCAGCTCCGCCATCTGTTACAAATATCTCAGAATTAGGAAAAACCTCGGATACGGAAGCGGCTATACTATTTTTTTAAAATTAAAAACTCGCGTATAGCCGGGCGGCTATACTACTTACGAAAAAAATCAAAAGAAGACCCGCCCACGTGTCAAAATAAGTATAGCCGCCCGGCTATACTACTTTGATGAAAAATTAATAAAACGGAGTCTAGCCGATCGGCTATACTTTAAAAAAAGACGTATAGCCGAGAGGCTATACTATTTATATATACTAAACAAGGGCCCGGCTAGAGCCGAGGCGACATGTGTAAAAACAGTACAGCCGATCGGCTATACTATTCTTAAATTTTTTTGGGAAAACAGAGTATAGCCGCACGGCTATACTATTTTAAAAAAAAAACTTAGTATAGCCGAACGGCTATACTATTTTATGATAAATTAATAACAAAAACCAAGTAAAGCCGTTCGGCTATACTATTTTATGATAAATTAATAACAAAACTCTAGTATAGCCGTTCGGCTATACTATTTTTAAAAAAATTAAAAAACTGAGGGCTATACTATTTTAAAAAAGAATTAAAAACTGGGTATAGCCGCCCGGCTATACGTTTTTTGAAGACATAACAACAAAAAACCCAGTAAAGCCACTCGGCTATACTATTTTTAAAAAATTTAAAATATTGGGTATAGCCGCCCGGCTATACTATTTTTAAAAAACGAAAGAGGACGCGCCAAAGCTTAGATGTCCACGTGTCAAAATAAGTATAGCCGCGCGGCTATACGATTTTATGGAAAATTAATAAACCGAGTATAGCCGCGCGGCTATACTATTTTGAAAAAAATTTAAAACCGGGTATAGCCGGGCGGCTATACTCTATATATTAAAAAAAGGACCCGCCTAGCTGATCCCGTGACAAGAAAAAAACCCTCAGCAATAAGCTTATCCATTTATGGGCCAAATTACAGAAGGAAGAAAACAAGGAAACACCATTTGCTAGAAATAAAAGAAACGCATATATCGTGAAAATAGCATCTAGCTGCAACATGTTTTTTCTTTGGGACGAAGTAGCAGCAACATGTTAGATGATGAGTTATTGTCATCATCAGTCACGGTTATTGTTGAAGTTGTTTGGAAGCGAGGGCGGGGGACGAGGAGGAGGAGGTGGAGGTTCGGGAGCAGGAATGCCTGGTTGTTGGTTTGCAAGTGGTGATTTTGGACGAAATGGAGGTGGCCGCCGTTCTCTCAGTTCCCTATTAATTATAATAACATTCTTATCATCTGCAACTGCAAGCAATGCAATACAACACTAATGAGTTAATATATAGAATCAGATATATGCACCAAATTAAATTAAATGAGAAATATTGATAGATACCTGCTGCTGCTGCTGCTGCTGCTGTGACCAGACCTAGCTGCACGGTGAACATGGCAGCTGCAACTAGAAGAAGAACCACCAGCGCAACAGAATTAGAGAGACCCATTTTTTCTCCTAGCTAGCTACACCAAATGATATTCTCTACTCTCTCACCCTTCCCATGCTTTTACTAATTAGGTAGGCTAGGCTGGTATTATATATATACAAATACAGATGTAGAGTGCAGTCAATTTTATCGGGGTGCGGTGTTGATTGATAAAAATAAAACAAAACCAAGTTGATCCTTATTGAATTGATTTTCACACTTAATGACAGAAGTTTTAATTCAGGAAACGTGGACTGATGAGTCTTGAGGAATCTGAAACATGTGTCTTTCTGTTGCAGCATCAATTTCTGTTCACAAGGTTCTCATATACATCATACATGATACATGTGACAAAATATATATAGCTCACCAGATTTCTTATTGCTAACTTATAAGAGCGTCCACAATGGGCTCACTAAACCGCATCTTTAGACAAATTTTAGGGAGGAATTGAAAAAAACACAACTACAACCATGCTCCTATTCACCTCCTAAAATAGGGAGACCTCTAGGCTCCTAAATCTGAGGAGAGAAAAGAACTCACTAGTGACTCACTATAATTTAATCTTTGCCTTATTGAATGAGTATTTCAAACATTTAATTAATGCTAACTATTTTTATATTATTTTTTAATAGAAATGAACCAATTAAAAAGAGTTATAGTATTTATGACTCCCTAAACTAGAGAGCATGATTGGAGTTTAAATTTTATAGAGAGCTCCTAAAATAACTTTTATATGTTTTTAGCTAAAATTTAACTGAAAAATAGAGAGCATGATTGTGGATGCTCTAAGTTGTTAACAATATACATACACCAAAGGGAAAGATGAAAGATGGGTGAATGGAGCTGTCTGTGTAGCTCATACCATGTAAAAACTGGGTGAAGAAACCAAAGTGACAATTGTGAATATGCAATGCAGGATGTTCAAAAGGCAGAGGTAGGCAGGTAGGCAGGCAGGCAGGAACTAATAATTATAGCCACCTGACCTGCATGCCAATGCCGTGCACAACATGTGAAGTGTCTTGGCTTTATATGTTGTCACCTCACCAACACCATTCAAAATATGATAGAGTCCGATACTCATAAATGCTTAGACAATATTGCTTGCTATATATCCTTCCTTTTTACAGCAAAATACAATAGAAAACTGCACATAATGTAAACCCGTTTACAGGAAATGCAGACTTAACTCTGTTTTCAACTTTATCAGACAAGAACCTCATACATAGTACATACACACACACCCTTAAATTAACTGCAGTAGAAATTGACTATATGATCATTTGTACCAGTCCAACTGTTCTTACTTAAACTCCCAAATCCATCCCTCAATTTTTCAAGGACGCTAAAAATTACCATGAAAGATTTTATTTTATTTTTTCTGCAATTTACAACTAGAGAAAGAAGGCACAATGTTCCAAATTCGTCTAATTATATTTGAAAAGCTGCAAATCTTATCAGCTGCCACTTCACATCATTCAATCATGTATCATGATGAAAGAGCTTTTGTGCTATATATTGAGTACGGACCATTCTCTTTTCTAATGTAGGCTCAAGTTGAGGTACATAACATTTTACATACATTATTGCTTTCTGAAGAGATTTCATGTTTTCACCTACAAAAAGCATGTCCTGTACACATCTTGCTATATTGTCCTATCCCGATTTCCAGAATAATAAAAATCACAACAAGAACTTGATAACATTTGAACTTCTTTCCAAATTACACAAGCACATGAATAAAACTCAAATTGTTGTTCAACTTATTGTTAGAGCTTTATAAGTCAACCTTAGTTGCTGTCTGTCAAGCGAACCACTGTGAAACCTTAGTCTTCTGATATACGTGAACATCAAACCAAAGCATCATCCCAACATAAGTATTTCTCAACCTTTTCAACAGCACTACCGATGATGTAACCTTCATTCGCAGTTTTGGGGTCACTCTGAGTTTCCAAAACTTGGGACGTTTCCCTTCTGCCATTGAAACCCTCGCATTTTCCTCATTGCTAACCACACTTCTTAGCATTCGATATCGTCTTCTCCTCCTGTACATCTTCATGCTTCCACAGAATCTGGTAAATGTCTGAATATTTTTCTGAGAGATGGAATCATGGAGAGAGCTACATGCCAAGGCGATATATATATAGTATGTCAATGAAGATGCAGATGAAGGTGCAGCTATTTATTCAAAGGCAAATAAGGTAAGAGGCTTAAATTGAAGGAATTTATGAGCGCAGGCAGTGCAGCAACTGTAATTATGTAAATGGGATAGCTTTTCTTGTTGCCACCAATCACCAATTAACAGCCAACGGTTCCTGAAAGTTGGGTTGGGGTTCAGACATTAACTAAGACGGGCCCGGCCATTTAATGTTTCATATTTGTTTTCTTTGACTTGAGATTTCTCCTTTTAATGTCTCTCCTAATAGTCAATAACCTCAGCTGTTAAAAGACCAACGGGTTTAGAAAGAGTACATCGATCTCAAAGTTATATTGCCACAGCAGCCTGAAAATGAAACTTGGAAAGCAAGACATTGAAATTTTTCATTGAATAAAGAATGAAGTTGGGAGCTACAGTCATCAAATGAAGTTCTGCATCGCGTATGCAAAGTATCTTCCTTAAGTAGGTTATGATTTCTATTTGACATATACAACTGCAAAATCAGTATCTTCTCCCAGTTTCCATTTCTTCCAGTAATTGGTGGGGTGGTGGACTGGTATCTTGTGGAGTGAAATCTGGACTGTCCATATCTGTTCTCCGCATACGAAGAGAATTAGCCCTTGTGGCAGGGGACATGGACTGGCCACCATTCCTCTCTGCAGCCAGCATGGAAAAATATGCATGAGGTGCCCACCCTGCAAGTTCAAGATTAAGAATCCAAAGGTTATATATATATATAGTAGATAAGGGATAAATGACAGATTAGTTCTTAAAGACTTGAAGCATTCTTCTGTCTAAAAATTTACTGCTTGAATGAAAATTCAACAAAATGAGAGAGACAGACAGCAGATTAATTTGTACAATGCCATGTTCTTGATTTCAAACTGATTTTATCTTAATAACCCTGTGCATTTCTACATCCCAAGGTCCTCACTCAAGTTTCTATTCTTAATTTTGGGTATCAAAGTTAAAAGGCCAACAAAGGTCTAAGCTGCTGCGGAAAGTTTCAATAATTTCAATTCTTTATGAAGTCCTTAGAGCATCCACAGTGGGGGGTGCATTTTTGGGGGTGTAAAGCCACTTTTGCATCGCCTTTACACCTCCGGGGGTTGTAAATGTGGTTTTGGCTCCAATGGGAAAGATGTAAATCTAATGTAAATGTGGTTTTTCTCAGCTTTTTTCATGTAGGCCCCACCTGCAAGGGATGTAAAAAAGGATGTACATGTGCATCTAAATTTGCATCTCACAGTTGTGATGCAAATTTACATCCCCTTTACACCTCCCCATTGCAGGTGATTCTGATCACAATAGGTGTATATTTAACATACACCTCATTATACAACCCCCCATTGGAGATGCTCTTATACAATATTTGCCACACAACTATATCAACAACAACCATAAGGTCTATCTTCTAAGGAAGAAAACATAAAAGTACAGGCATACACACTAGATTAGCATTTGCTATCCATGAATGAATGAAACATGAACTAATTAAGAAATCCGACAGGAGAGAAAAGAGGAAATAATTAAGACAGCAGACGCACCATCGTGCTGGTTTGGGAGTGGGAAGGACTGCAAGTAACAAATTGAAGCTATGGTAATTCCTGCACTTAAACAAATTCAAGGCCCCAATATATGGATTACTATCTGTTTTCTAAACCAAGTTTTATAGTGGAAGGAAATGGAAATTTTATCATGCATTTAGTAGCAAACCTATAAGACCTCCAGCAAAGACGTCTTGCCAATGATGCCAGTAGTCATCCACACGAGAGATTCCCACAAGAGCAGCGCAGAGTAACGGAAGAAGTGCAATGCAGAGCTTTGCAGAATGGCCCCTACGATCAAACACTTTAATTTTCCCTGACAAATACCATGCAAGGAAACCAAGACCTGCAAATGAAACTGCATAATGACAAGTACAAACCCAATTATGTACAGTCTTTTTCAACAGCATAACCTTAGAAATACCAACAAACAGAACAAGGATGATTTGATACAAACGACCAACATTATGCTTCCACATTATACATGTTCCAGTACAAAATAAACTGAAAATACTCAAATAGCAGTTTTCTGTAAGGTTGAGAAAACAGGAATATGAATGCAAAATGTGCCTACATAATATTCTGGGAGGCCTCATAAAATGGTTACTCATAGCAGCAATAGACCTCAAAAAACTATGCGTTTAACCATCAAGATAAGAGCATGGATGTCTTTCTATTCTGAATTAGCAAGGCAACAAGAGCAATAATCTGAATCAGCTTTCTCACTTACTTGAAGTATGCCCGCTAGGAAAGCTTTTATGTCCTTCCTTGATAACTTTCTTATCTCCATTACACATAGCATTGCCACTGACAGGATCAAATTCCTTTAGATTCCATTGACAAGTTAGTGATCAGCATAATGCAAGAACAAGCCCTTAATGGATAGAAAAAAGAAAGTTGTCACCTACACCTATTCCATCAGGGAAACACCGCCAGAAGAAGTTTGGACGGGGGCGACCAACAGCATCTTTGATTGAATCGGTTATAACAAGAGTTATAAGAACAGAATAGAAAAGACCTAAGTTGCAAATGTAACCATTAGCCCACAAAGCGAAAAAACTGGTATAGTGGAAGCCTAAAAGGACACAGAAAATACCCAATATGGCATGGTGCAAATCATAAACATCCTTTCTGCAAAAATAGTACAGGAGAAAGATGACAAGAGGCAAGATTACTGCATAAATCTGACACAGGAATTCAAAATATAGTCAAGTATTATCTTTTCTTTTTCTCCTGGAAGATAGATACAAATGTAAAACTAGAAAACTTAAAGTGTTCACTGATATTCTCTGTAAGGTACTAGGATAAGAGATTGTGAGAATTTTTTTTGGTCAACAGATTGTGAGAATCAGATACATACTGGAACAGCCCAAAAAGGTATGGTGTCCTTATGAAAAGGGTATTTCAGATCAGTCATCATTTCCTCGCCAACAAAACGGTGAAAAGGCTCTATAACATTCAAAGTTATATCAACCGCCGCAAGAAGCAGAAGAATTAACCAATCATATTTGTGCACTTTAGCCACTTTGACTCCATGAGATTTTAATGTGTGAGATCCCAACTGAAAGTCTGGCATCTTCTTTCGAACTGAAGTGCAAAACCAATTTGAAATGATCTTTTAAAAAGGAGAATATAACTGCCAATTTGAACCGAAGAACAGGTACAATATTATTGAAGAATGAAATGTCATTAGCTTAACCGTTTTCTTTCTCCCAGATGTAAGTGCCCTTTTCTCTTTTTTTGTTGGATCCGGAAGTAAGTGCCCTGAAAACTGAAACTTTGAAAAATACTAAATAAAATGCAATGAGATGTGCATCGGCAAAAATATTCACATCAGAAAACACTGCATTTGCATCATGATATTCCCATAAGATAAACATTAGTGCCAATAGAATTTGACACATTAAGCATGATAACAACAGGAAATAATTTCCAAGCTTATTATCAGGACAATGATCATTGACATGATGCCAGTCTCTTTTTTGGCAGAAATATGATGCTTGAGGTAGTTTCATTGATACCGGTATCACGAAAAAATCTGATTAAAGTTTTACAATAACAACTTGTGGTTCAATTGAAAATGCCAGTTACCATTCTTAATCGTCAATAAACATGAACCTACATTGTTACAAACCCAAGTATATGTTACATAGTGAAGAGCTGTCTGGCACAAACATCAATGGGAAACAACACAATTCTTGAAGACATGCACGGACCATAAAAGGTAATTCTATGATATAGCCTAAGATATAGAATGATGGTCATACCTATTCATGCTGAAAAAGATATAACATATTTTCCTAAGAACATTGTCCTATATACATTGGAGAGAGAGAGAGAGAGAGAGAGAGAGAGAGAGAGAGAGAGAGAGAGAGAGGTTACCGTTGATGGAGAACTCTGAAGAACAAAAGCTCCCCGAGCCTCAGGCCCCGCATCAATGGCGGAATCAAACAGAAAGAGAAAGAGGGACCCCGTGGTGTGCTTGTGAACCTCTGAAATTAAAAGGGTATGTTACCTGCGATTAATTGTCCAACACAACAACTAAAGGAACGTTAGGCCCAATTGTGAGGCAAGACATGCACCCACACACGCAATTTTGCAGAAATAGATGGGGAATGTAACTAACTATGTTATTCTCTGCCCTAAAAAAACTATGTTATACTAATTACATTTTGGTATATCAATAACGTTATTATTTTTAGAAAGAGGAAAAGTACATAGGCAGAGTATCTCCTCACTCACTCCTCAGACTTCAGTCCCCATCCTTCTCCTTCTTTTTAATTTCATTTGCTACAAGATATTGTTGAATATGCATTAAGAAAATGGCAAATGTATTGTTTATGTATGTTAGATTTTGCATGGAAGATTTCTTTTAATTATTTGTTTTTCTTGGGAGATGCCTGAGATTAATCAAATTCCAAAACCATCAAGTTGATCAGGTCCTCCATATGTCTCACCCTTGCTTGTAAACCAACTCATGTCCAGCTTGTATACAGTAATCTATTCTTTCAAGTACCATGAAGAGGCATTATATATATATATATATATATAGAGAGAGAGAGAGAGAGAGAGAGAGAGAGAGAGAGAGAGAGAGAGAGAGAGAGAGAGAGAGAATGAGATTGAGGCTGGAGCAACATAAAATCCTTAGGCAAACTCAACCAAGGAATAAAATATCCATAATATCCTCGATATTTCCACGAAATTTCTGTATTTTTGACTATCGATATTTTATACCATCGATATTTTAGATATTCATGAACCAAAATATCGATAATATTGACGATATAGACCGAAATATCGATAATATCCCGATATTTCCATCGAAATTTCCGTATTTTTGAACTACCGATATTTCCGATATCATCGATATTTTATTCCTTGAACTCAACTCACATTCTTGTACTAGATTTGCTTAAAACATTATAATATAAAGTTTTGACAGTAAATGTACACTGGAAAGGGCCTCTGGTTCAGTAACCCAACACATGGATGCATAATAAAGACATTGGACAATGGACACTGCTGAAAGCAATTTTTCATATTAGCAGAGGGGATGGATGTGTAAAGGACAAAATGACCAATTCAAGAATATTATTACTACTCAAAGTGAATCTAGCTAGTGATCTATAAACAGAGAGATCTATCAAATTTTGTTTCATATTTTCTGTTGTTATAAATCATTCAGATTTAATATTGTCCACACCACACAACAGACCACACCACATTGTTCTCCTATATTTGCTCTCTTGTGTTCTGTTATTGCGTTACAGCCCCCTCGTAACTGAAGGAGAAGCAAAAGGGCAAATCATTTTAAAGTGAGAGGGCTTGCTTTCATCATCATGCATGCACCATCAAAACCAAAAAAAGAATTATAGATCCATTTTTACAGCGTTATAACTTAGAAGAACACGCACAAGTTCCTATGGATGTCCATGTGAGATTGGTCCAATTCTCTGTAAAGTTCATGTGCATCAGTGCATGAGCGACGCGTCAAGAATCCTACTCTCACCACGTATGCATATAGCAGCAACATATATAGGTGGTTTTTCTTTTTCTCTTGTTTTTTGTTTTGGAATTGGACCTCATCTAATTTAAATTTGACTTCTCTTACACCGATAAAAACCTATTTGCATAGATTAATCCATAATCCAATGATGCATCCACCCTAATCAAACTTAAAATTGGAAGCAATTCTCTTCTCATTGAATCAAATACTCAAAAGTGTGAAAATAAAATAGACAGAGAAGCAGTCATAGGCATAGAATAGAAGCACAAACTTTCTCTGCCTTTTCAATCTCAAGTCAAAATACTTTCAAAGCAGAACAAAAGCCCCCAAAACTTCCATTTGCATATTTTACCCAAAATCTCTCTCTCTCTCTCTCTCTCTCTCTCTCTCCAAAACTTCCATTTAGCATTGCCATAGAAGACCACAGGCAGCAAGCAGCAATGGATCCACCACCTCTCCCACCTCTTCCCACCACAATCACCACCACAGCCATGGCAACCACCAGCATGCAACTCAACTACCCTGACTCAGTTGACTCGTCCCCAAGGTCTCGAAATGTCGACGCATGGGATGAGCCTCTCCCCCAAATCCCAGGCGCCAAGCTTCGCCTCATGTGCAGCTATGGCGGCCACATCATCCCCCGCCCGCACGACAAGTCGCTCTGCTACGTCGGCGGCGAAACCCGCATTGTCGTAGCCGAACGCAGCTCCTCACTCTCCGACCTCTGCTCCCGCCTCTCCCGGACCCTCCTCCATGGCCGGCCCTTCTCTCTCAAGTACCAGCTACCAAGCGAAGACCTTGACTCTCTCATCTCAGTCACCACCGACGAAGATCTCGACAACATGATCGAAGAATACGACCGCACAGCTTCCACCTCTCCTTTGAAGCCTTCGCGGCTCCGATTGTTTCTCTTCCTTGCCAAGCCTGAAACTGCTGCGTCCATGGGGGCTTTGCTTGATGATGCAAAGTCCGAGTCTTGGTTCGTCGATGCGCTTAATGGGTCGGGTCTTCTTCCCAGAAATCTCTCGGACTCGGCCACCATGGATTGCTTGTTGACTGGGAGTGAGAATTCTTGTAACGATTTGGAGGCTCAAGGTGACTTCTTTGGTGACAATAACAACAACAACAACAAACAGGGTATTAATGGTGTGATGAAGTATCTTAATAATGTAGTACATGATGTGCATTCGATCAATCAACTGTCACCCTTTGTGGAGAATAGTAGTTCGTCTTTTGGGTCGTCTACTTCATCGCCTTGCTTGTCTAATTTGCCTCCGATTCGAGTTCGTATGGATGACAATGGGGCTAGAGTGATGCAGAATGGTCACAAGGCTATTGGGATAGAGGAACAGTTTGCTCAAATGAGTACTGGTTTTGCTGCTGCTGCGCCATCATTGGCTGCTAATTCTGGGGCTTTGCCGCCATCTGGTGCTCAGATGATGAATGCTATTCCTGTTTCTGGAGAAAATGTGAACAGGGTCATCTCATCAGATGATGAGAGATCATCGGATCAGAGTGTGCCGGTTGGGTTTCGTAAGCCTCCTCTGCCATTACCTTTGCAGCCTTTGCAAGTTAATAAGGCTGGTGGTGGTGGTGGAGGAGGTTATAGTTTGCCTTCACCCGATTCAGTTGCAAGGTATGTACTTCTCTCTTTGTATCAGATATTTGTTTTAGCTAAAGATAATAGCTTCTATTTCAAAGTAAATGCCATGGCACCCACACAGATGGATTCTATGTACTCTTAAGTTGAAATAGGCGAATTTAATCTTGCTACTTTTGTTCAATGAATATGAAGAGATGTGCTTCTCTACTTTTAGGTGTAGGGGTTGATGAGAGATTTTACTTTAACAGAGAAAAGTTAGGAGCCAACCAGTTTTCTAAGTTTTGTTTTTAGAGTTTGGAAATAATAGTTGGGTAAATGGTTATATGGTTTGTCCCAATTGTCCAGTGATAGTAGTATTGCATCTGCAAACTCGCTCTCCAAACCAATGTACTACCAAGAGCAGATCCAAGTTGCATCTATGGAAAATACCAGAGGTCCTATTAGTCCAAATACAAACAGCGATGCTTCCAATCTGGGTTCCCGAAGCCAAGTTCAACAAGTTCAGGATTCAGGGTATACTATGCCTCCACAATCTGATCAACAACAGCAGCAGCAGCAACAACAACAACAACAGCAACAGCAACAGCAGCAGCAACAACAACAACAATTTGTCCATGCCAACACTCATTATATGCACCACCCTGCCACAGGTCAAGTGCCAATGCAATCTTACTACACGATGTATGCTCCACCACCACAGCAACAGCTTCATCACCAGATTGATCATCAGCAGTATCCAGTCTATTTGATGCCTGTTGCCCAGTCACAACCATACAACATGCCTTTGCAACCTAACATGGCTGATACGACTGCTGTGGCCTCAAGCCGCCTAACATCCCAAAATCCTGCCTCTGCTGTTTACAAGGATAGTATTCCACCCATTTATCCCACAAAGACAACTTCACCTACTATGCCTGAAATGTCTGCAAGTGTTTATAAAACGGTTGTTCCACAAACTCCGTCATTAGTCCAAGTTCCTTCTAACCAATATCAGCAGCAATATGTGGGTTTCTCCCAAACGCATCATCATCCTTCTCAGTCCATTGCTGTACCGTCATCTGCAACCGCTAGTTATGCTTATGAATTTGCAAATCCTTCACTTGAACAAGTGTTCTACACCCAGCATCCACCTGCCCCATTGCCTCCTCAATATCAAAGTATGACTCCGGCAGCGGCAGCAGCAGCTGTAGCATTATCAGATGATTCGAAACAGCAGCTACCTACATACTCAGCAGCAGATCAAAACCACACAACCATAAGTCACTAGGCAAGACAAAAAACATTTTGGTGGTATAAAGTTGGAAGTTTTTAATTTCATATTAGTTTTCTCTTCTTTAATTGATGGTTATATTATAGACATTGATTCGATGCATACGATTTTATAATAAGGGAATATATTTTCTTCTTCTGTCTTCGTTATGGTTCATAGATTAGAAGTTCTGCCTTATTTTGTATGAATCTGTGTCAGTCATATTGAATAAAGATATATATAGCTGTGGGAAAATGAGATTCATGTTAGTGACTACTTGTAGAAAGTACTTCTCTCTACTGATTTCACTAGGTATTTTCTAAAACGTGCCATGTTAACTGCCCTTGCAATTGGCAATTGGCAAAAAAGATGGTCACTTTTGGGGCTTTGTTTGTAATTGAAAGAAATAGAAACTAAACAGCTGCTATTGGATGCAGAACAGAACAGGTAGATATATAGAACTGGTGGATCGAGTCACGTGGTCTCCGGCATGGACGCCAGATATCTACAAATCTTTGGCATATATATGATACATCTGGGTCTGGCCATGCAATTTTATATATTAGCAAAACGTTTCTTGATCTTGCCCTTCTCTGGCTGCAGGACTGACGCAAGCAGGTTGTAATGCTGGGGCTGGCATCGGAAAGAACATAAACCTTCAGATATTTTATAAGCATCTTGTGGAATCTATTAACATGCATGATGCATGTCCAGTCCAATATTGAGATTCTTAACCTTTTCTCCTTTACTAAAAAACCAGATGCAGACAGAGCTAGCTCAATGTCCGTAAGTCAGTACCAACCAATATTACTGAAGTTTAAATTGATCATGTAAGGTCACTATTTGATAATATAAAGTATACGACATGGATACCAAAAGACAAAAAAAAAAACAATATTGTAAAGTAATAATATGCATGCTACTAGTACTATGCTTGCTCAGGTAGGTACATGATAATGTGGAAAGGTCACAAACCTCCATTATTTTTATTTGCACGTTCTATGTATGGTATGGTATGGGAGAAGGGAGGGATAGTTTTCCGTTTTCTGGCACTGAATTTCTTATTTATTAATAATTAATAACCATGAATAGTCACCCAAAAAAAAAAGAAGAACAAATTCAAGCAACAAATTTGATTTATTTTTAAGTCTTTCTCCCTATTGACTCTTTTTCCATGACCGGACAAGCTACCACATCGCTGCATTGTAAAAATGACAATGAGATAAAATATCTATTTCCTGGAAACAAAAAAGAAAAAGAAATAGTTGCCAGTAAAAAACCAAAACAAAAATGAAAAGGGGTGGGTGTGTGTTTCCCAAAAGGACCAAAATATCTATAATATCCCAATATTTCCATCGAAATTTTCGTGTTTTTAAACTACCGATATTTTCGATATCATCGATATTTTAGACTTCTATTAACCAAATATCGATAATATTGATGACATGGATTGAAATATCAATAATATCCCGATATTTCTATTGAAATTTCTATATTTTTAAATTACCGATATTTCTAATATCATCCATATTTTAGACCTCGCTCCCAATCAGCAAGCTCTAAACCAATAAAAGTCGCCATTGGTGTGTTGTTGTTTTACTCGAGTCGAGTACATAACGTGCAGTGCAGCTCAAACTCACTCAGTCAGCACCATTTGCATTTGCCTTAAACCCACACAAATCAAACTCAATGCCTTTCAATATCGGTCTCAGAGGACCCAGACCACTCTCAACTCTCTGCAACCCGCACCACCATTCTTGATAAATTCTTTGCCAATGCACTCCCCAAACCTTCAAAGACCTCACCTTTAATGGCCGCCACCACCACCACCTTCTCTCACCTCTCTCTCTCCCACAAGCTCCCAACTTTTCCACTCCCCACCACGCCCTCAACAAAACCCAGGTAACTCAAGTCCCTTCACTTCTCTCTCTCTCTCCCTCTCTCCCTCTCTCACTTACACAAACTAACTCTGTTTTTCCATTGCAGGACCTTGAAGTTGAAGATCACCTTCTGTCTGTCCCTAAAGCAATCCAATGACCAAACTCTCACAACCCAAATCGCCGCCGTCGACAACCTCCGCGTGGTCTTCGGCGCAGGAGGCACCGGCGGCCACATATACCCTGCTGTTGCCATAGCCGATGAGCTCAAGAACACCAAACCCACCACCCAAATCCTCTTTTTAGGCTCACCTAATAGCATGGAAAGTACCGCAATACCCTCCGCCGGCTACGACTTCGACACCGTACCCACCACCAAATTACACCGCCCACTCCTATCTCCTAAGAACATTTTCCTCCCGTATAATTTGATCAGGTCCATCATCCACAGTTACTCAAAATTGCGTGATTTTGAGCCCCATATCGTTTTTGGTACTGGTGGGTACGTGTCCTTCGCTATAGGCTTGGCGGCCAAGCTGAAAGGCGCCAAGCTTGTAATCCAAGAACAGAACGCTGTTCCAGGGATAGCCAATTGGGTTCTCTCATTTTTAGCTGATGCTGTGTTTGTGGCTTTCAATTCTACCATTGATTGCTTCCCAAGTGGTAAGACCAAGTGCGTGGTTTGTGGCAATCCGGTGAGGTTGTCTCTGAAAAAGCAAGTGTCGAAGGCGGTGGCAAGGGGGCGGTTTTTTCCAAGGTCAAGTGAGATTGGGGAGTTGGAGAAGGCTAAGGTTCTTTTGGTTCTTGGAGGATCTTTGGGTGCTAATGCTATTAACATTGCTGTACTGAATTTATATTATCAGATGCTGTTGGAGAATGAGAACTTGTTTATCATATGGCAAACTGGGGTGGAGGCCCATAATGAGATGGAAAGTCTTGTTAAGAATCATCCACATTTGCTTTTGACACCGTAAGTGCTCTGCTATTCTGTTCTAATCTTCTAAGTAAAAGTTAAAAACTTGTAATGGCTAACTTTTGTATCCATTTTCGGTGTAATTCAAAGGGGATTACCATGAAAGGCTTAGAATATTGTACATATTTCAGAAGAAAAAAAAAAGACTTTGAAGTTTGGAAGGAGTGGGAAAGAATTTCCTACAGAAGGGTTTCATAGTGAACTTAAGAAAATGTTATAGCTAATGATGCTTAGTTTATGTGACATTCATATTCAAGAATCCAAGGTAATAACTTTCTCATCATCCTGATAGGGTTCAACTCCAATAGTGGACTCAGTTTATATATCTTCCATTTTTGGTCATAGTGTATTTGTCCATATCTTCCTTGAAGCTGATATAACTCTGTATATTGATATTGAAGGTTCATGCATTCAATGGATTCGGCATATGCAGCTGCAGATCTTGTTGTATCTAGAGCTGGTGCAATGACTTGCTATGAGATTTTGGCAACTGGGAAGCCTTCAATTCTGGTACTTTCTGATTTTTAAGTTCTATCGTAAAACATATGGCATATTATTTGATTGGCTTGATTTCTGACCTAAGTGACCAAATTAACGGTCATTATTTCTTCCTTTTTTCATGTTATATGAGATTGCCCTGCATTTGAAACCAATATTCATCTGACCAAATTTGATCATGTTCCTAATATCCATAATAATGTTGATTGTATTGCTTAAGGGGAGAAAAATTCGTAATCACCTTTTGACTTTGTAGATACCATCACCTAATGTTGCCGAAGGTCATCAATTCAAAAATGCTACTTTAATGGCAGACTTAGCAGGTACAAGGGTTATAACTGAAGATGAACTTGATTCAACAACCCTTGGAAGTGCAATTGAAGAGATTTTAGGTATGTTTATTCTCTTGCCTACCGTGGGTTCTTTTTGGTGTGGTTTCTTTTGGTGTGGAAATCAGGGATCTTATGGTTTTCATTGTCATCCTGATAGTAAAAACAACATAGAATCCTGAAAACGCCAGCCTTTGGAGATCTATTTGGATCCATTTCATACAGATTTCTTTTTAACCTAACTTGTGGATGAGTTCTTCATGATTATTACGATAGCAGACCTGCTCGTGTTGTAATCATTTTCTTTTTTCTTTTTTGTTTGTTGCAAATAATATTGTGCAAACATCATATAAGCTATGTATAATAACTGATAAGAGACTGCTTGCTTGACCTTGAGTGATTCAATGAACCATGTAAACTTAAAGTTTTTCCTATTGAGGATTAGAAACACTTCCTACTGTAAAATTGTAAAGACATTCTGGGGAAGTATCATCAGTACTATGGATCATATAGATATTCTGACAATTTGCATATGTCTCTAATACTCTTGCTCTATTTGATGTCACTCTTGATTGAAATATAACATCTGCATTCAAAATCAAAGAAATGAGACATAGGAGGAAAGAAGAAAATAGGTAAGTCAACTGAATGGGTTGCCCCTCTAGTCACTTGAAATCTTGGTATAAACATACTGTCTGTATTTTATTTGATGCAATGGAACTTGAAGCAATTTGAACTGTTTTAACTAGGTTGTATATGTCTTAGCTAAGATGCATGAATTTTACCAATGGTAGCGAAAATCTACAAGAAATTATGGATTTAATTTGTTATTGATGAGTAATGTCATTTTATTATGGAGAGTAAGGATTCAATTTGACTTCAAAAGTTCAATATTCTTAATCAATTTTATTTTTTAGGGGATGAGAGTAAAATGGCAGAGTTGTCTGAAAGGGCTCTGAAAACTGCAAATTCCAATGCCTCTGTAGAGATTGCACAACACTTACTTTCTCTAGTCAACTTATCAACATCAAAGGAGAAGTAGAATTATAGTTGGTTTATATTGTATGCTTGCCGGTAGACCTGGCTCGAAATGTGGTTCCTCCAATTTCAGATTGCAGTCCACCAAGATTAGTTTATTTGTTATGAACGGAAGCTTGAGTGTTTCATAGAAGTTGAGTGTCCATGAATGTAGGTAGGCTAGGTTCATAAAGTTTTCACTTTCAACTTTACATAAATGTTTTGCCAGGTTTTCCTTGCGTTGTTAGGCACTCCATTTTATTGTCATAATTTATGTTTGCTTGTGGGGAAGATAAAAGAAAGGCAACGTGTTTGTATTATTGCCCTCTTTTTGACACATTTTTTTTGTCCGAGTTCTTCCTTCATTTGGACGAATCTTTGCAAAACTAGTTTAAAAACAATACCGAAGTAGTTGAAGTTGCTTCACAAGACTTCCTTGGTTGGTTTAGTGGTTCGTATCAAATAAAGTCAACATTAAACACCCCACCCACATCATGAATGATGGACCCAACCCGACCTGGCATCCCTTGTGCTGCTATCTTTGTTGTCCTTTTTGAACTCTTGCATGATAACCATACGAACAACTAAATACTACTTAAATTACATATTTAATATATTTAAACTTGCTAAGAAAAATTATTACTTTATGTTTATGCAACTTTGTTATATTTAATTATTTTCTGAACTGTATTTTTATACAAGCAATTCTCAAAATTATTCTAAATTAATCAAATTTACAGAGAGAAACTCTAACTTGAGTGCAAGAGAACGAACTCACTGTCATAATCAACTGATCTAATCTACTTATGCCTACGGACTCACTCTTATGCTTATTCTTAACTTGGTTGAATTAAATAACTCATACTATTATTCCAAGATCCAGACACCAATTCATAGGCACTTTTATTCCTTGCGAGCCATGCCCCAGCCCTACCAAATGAAGCAAACATATTTACACATTCTCCCATCTCTCCCGCTAAAGTGGCTTGAGCGTCTCCAAAACCAAAACCCAGCCCAAAAGAAACAGAAATTCCAAAAAGAAAAGAAAAGACAGTCAAATGCCGTTTCTCACTCCGCATTCGGATCTTCGTTCCCTGACCGCGCTTGGTAGTGGCCGTTGGTGTTTTAGCCCAATTACATGTTTCGACCCGAAACCCGAACTATCTCGGGTCTGTGCTCGTCAGAGCCCGACTGCCTCAAACCGCGTTGCTTTGGATTTGAAGAAGAGAAAGGACCCGCGATTGTCCGTTTGTACGGCCGATGAGCTTCACTACGCCTCTGTTCCCAAGTCCGATTGGAGCCTCGCTCTCTGGCGCTACCTTCCCTCTTCGAAGGTCCTCCTCTCTCTCTCTCTCTCTCTCTCTCTCTCTCTCTCTCTCTCTCTCTCTCTCTCCTGCATATATGTATATATGTATGTAGGTGATGTAAGTTCGTGAATTTTTGGGTAAAAATAGTGATTGATTGATTGATGGATATACAGGCGGAGCCTAGGAATCACCCGCTGTTGCTGTTGTCAGGACTTGCCACAAATGCTATTGGATACGATCTCTCTCCTGAGGTGTGATATTAAAAGATTCATTTTTCATCATTATTTTGCTCTGCAACATATGTATATACAAGCAATTTGACGTATTGAAAATTGAAAACCCAAAGGTTAGGACTTTTGCGGGGAAATCTAAGCCTCTGTTTCGTCATTGCCATACATAGCAAACTTCATTTATGTAAAGTAGCATTTCTCAGTAGGTACCGTATATGATATATAAGACTACTGATGGTAATGCATGTGACTGTTTGTCATTTAGTCCTCATTTGCACGCTACATGTCTGCCCAAGGATATGATACATGGATTTTGGAAGTCAGAGGTTCTGGGTTGAGCACATATGGTATGGACTTAGGGGAGGTGAAGCAGCCTCTCAATGCCATGTCCAAGCAGACAAGGGCTTCAGTTAAGCATGAAAGAAAGAGTGGTACGTTTGCTAATTCTGAAATGTCTCTGAATGGGACATATAATATGATGTCTAAATCTGATGAATTGCAATTAGTGACAAACTCAATGGAGACTTTTACGCATTTACCTGAGAGGTTATCAGGCTTTCTAAATGAAGGTTGGTCAAGGAAGTGATGATTTTGATCAAACAACTAAATTTAAGTCTCTGCTCATTTATCTTGTATGCTTTAATTCAAATTGGGGACTTTGCAGGTTTGTTAGAAGCAGGTCAAAACTCTTCCGTTGCTACCCAAATTAGGGATTTAAATATCATTGGAGAGGGTCCACGAGCAGTTCCCACAAGGTTTGTGGACTTCCAAGAGCGCTTTTCTACTACGTTAGAAGATTTCCAGAAACAACTTGACCTAATTGTAAAGTTTGACTGGGACTTTGATCACCACTTGGAAGAGGATCTGCCTGTTGCGGTGAGGTGACATCCCTTTGGGCCATGTTTGGTGACTAGTATTTGATTGGATTGGATTGGATACTCCCTATAGTTAAAGCATATTTAAGAAAGAAATGATTTTTTTTTTACCAAGTTGAAGGTAAAAGATGGATTACTCATGAAGAAAACTTATCCCATTTAATCCCCACAAAATGGTAGGATAACAACACCTTATAACTAAACCCTCTTAATCCCCCCAACATGGAAAGTCATTCACCCATTCCTTCATTTCCTCCTTCAATATACCTTAGATTTAGTGACTTATCCAATCCAGTCCAATACTACTGACAAAACATGGCCTTAATGTACTTGACTTCATCCTTGACATTTTATCATGTATTATTTAGAAAAAATTTAGTGTTCTCAATAGGAATCACATTTTGCACCACTGATGGCATGTGCGTGCTTGCATGTGTGGGTGTGTGTGATTGCAAGAGATTTCAATACTTTGATAGAGTGGTTATCTCAAACTTCAGTTATGTCATCTTAGATGGAGTATATAAGAACTCAATGCAAACCAAAGGATGGCAAGCTCCTTGCTGTTGGTCACTCGATGGGGGGTATCTTGCTATATGCAATGCTCTCAAAGTGCTGTAAGTTGCCAAGCCAAACTTTCTCCAACTTGAGGCCAAAAACATGTCTTCAACTTTTTAACTTCATTTGCATGTTTCTCACATAGAACAATCAATGAACTTTCCTTTTCATTATTGTTTAAAAGATTATTACAATGCCCCTTCTTGTACACTAAAATTACTACTTTTCTCCCTAGCTTTTCAAGGACGAGATTCTGGGTTGGCATCAGTTGCTACTTTGGGATCATCACTTGACTACACGCGGTCAAGATCATCACTTAAGTTATTTTTACCTCTGGCAAGTTATATGAAAGACAAATCTCTTACCGTTCACTATGATAGCTGCATGCTTGTGGAACAAAAATATGATGAGGATACTTTATCTTACTGTTGTATTCAGGCAGACCCTGCACAGGTTCTAAATGTTCCTGTTCCGTTTGGCGCATTAGTTGCTGCTGTGCATCATCTTGCAACTCGAACTCATGTTTTGTCTTGGTTGAAGCCTCAAGTTTCTGCTCAAGACATGCAACCAGAGTTGTACGAAAAGCTTGTTTTAAACAACTTTTGTAAGTCAACATACACTGACATATTGCTGAGTATATGCTTCCGAGCATTCAGAACTGCATTGGTAAAAAATGCTTATAATTGATTAGTCATTCATATTAATGCTTGGATGTTCAGAAACAAACTTCAGGAGCTCTGCTAAACATGGCAGTATACAATTTGATGGCAAAATAGGTAGGCTTATATTGGCTCAAATTGCCATATACCCAATAACTGGGTGAGCTAGCTGTGCAGCTGCAATTTGTGGATCCTATCAGAAAACCCCTTGGGTTTCTTGTACTTATGTTCACTTGTTCAATGGTCTTTCCTTTCTGCCCAATCTATGAGCTGTTTAGGATTTTTCTTTTTAGCTAATGTCAACAATACTAATCAATCTCTCTTTCGACTTGTTTCGCCATGATGTTGTACCGTCAGCATTCCTATAATTTTGGACCAGCATGTAATTGTCAATGTGATCATATTCTGCAGGTACCGTGCCTACTAAGCTTCTCTTGCAGCTAGCAACAGCCTTCCAGGAGGGTGGTTTATGTGACAGGAGTCGAACTTTCTTTTACAAGGATCACCTATGCAACAGCAATGTCCCTATATTAGCCCTTGGAGGAGATCAAGACCTAATATGTCCTCTTGAAGCTATTTACGGTAGAATGTTAATTCATTTGATCCTGCTGTCTTTAATAGACTCAGTCCTGTAAACTAATTTCCTCTTTTCTTCCCCCTCCATTTCATCGATGGGCATGATAGAAACAGTGAAGGTCATTCCTGAAGAATTGGTTACTTTCAAAGTTCTTGGAGAAGCCAGTGGTCCTCATTATGCTCACTACGATTTAGTAGGAGGTCGCTTGGTACGAGTGATATGCCCCTTTATTCATTGGAAGATAGATTTCTAATCTAATTACACCATTTTGATTAATTAATTTTGTATTATCGATGTGTTGCTTGACGGTTGTTCCTTTTTCTTTTTTTCACTTGCCATATATAATGCAGGCAGTAGAGACAGTATATCCACACATTATTGAATTTCTCAATCGCCATGACAGGACCTGATTTCTTCATCATATATTCTGTATGTGACCTGAAGGTCCTGAAGCTTTAAGCGCTTTGTTTTGTTCCAAAAGAGAAGGCATCCAGATGAAGATACCGCCAAAAGGAAATTAAAATCATGGCCGATGTGCATGGCATGCGAGGGGTAGCGTTTAAAGAAGCCTTCGCTTGTGCAAGTATGTTGTATATCATGTTTCGTTATGTACATAGTTGTAAAGGAAATGCCGTATATGAACAGGGCCAAAATTGAAACTTTAAAAGTCGGTGTTGAAAGATGCAAGTTACGAGTAGATGTTAGTTCTTAGAATGCTTGCAGTTTTACCATTATAATATGCTTCCCTATGGCAAAGAGAACTCTTTTTTGAGAAAAAAAAAAAAAGCGATATTAATTATTCGAAGCAAAACGAGTACAGAACAGGGCAAAGAGAACTTATAAGCAAAGCTTTCTTGAGGCTGCTTTTCATCGATGGAAACTTTTGCAGATAACTTGGGAATTTTCCGAAGAAACCCAAAAAAACAAACTGATATTGTCTGTATTGAAAAAAACAATGATTTGTGTCGAGAGAAACTTCTTTCCAAACCACAGTTGGAAGGAAACATAGCATCCCATTCCAACAGAAAACTAATTATTTTATGTGCATAACATATTCTGGATAATTTGTGCTGCTAAAACAAGTTTAGTTCTACTGCATGCCAAAACCTTAATCGTAATACGCAGTAGTGAATTCTTCGACACAGCAAGTAAACCCAATGAATTTTTTAAAATCATGAGCCATACTTCCGTTTGAAACCAGCAGAACCATTTCCAATTTCCTTTTTTGGGTATATGGCTTACTGCATTGATATTTCACCCACAAATCGTATAAACAAACAAAGCGTTCACTGTATGGTAACACCATTATATTGCAGTTCAAGCAATCTATAAATTCATAGGCAGGAAAAACCACATAACAGGTATAATTATAAGAAACATTTATGAGATTGTAGTGATCACTATTCAATTCCATAACACTGAAACACCAAAATACAAAGAGGCTCAAGATTTCAAAATAAGCAAATAAAGTTGAACCTTCAAACCAAAGAATGAATACTTGCTCATGTATTGAAGCAGATGAAATCTATACACCAAGGGAGAAAGGCAATGAAAGGATACTAAGAGTTCACAGGTCTTAGCATCTAGATATTGCTTCAACCTTACAAAAAGGGCAAGTATTCTTTTGTGCAAGCCACTGTTTTATACATTGAAAGTGGAAGTTATGTCCACAATGCAGGCTGCCCAGATCATCTGCTACTTCATACTCCTCCTATCAGCATTGAGAAATTCAAAATAAGAAAAATAAAGATCTGAAAAGGGATGAAGAATTCAAAGTAATAAGTTACAAACTCACTTGACAAATGATGCATTTCCTATCGACTTGCCCCGATGAATGTGGTGACAGATCACTCAACATTGAAAGCTTAATCTTTCGAAGGCAGCAGCTTATTTCATGTTCTTTTAATCCAGTACTCACATGACCAATTCTATCACCTAACTCGAGCAGCTCCTGTTATCCGCAAAAGAGAAAACAAAAACTATGAAAGCATGTAGATAAGAAATGCTGGCATTACCAACTTTAGGTAGCCAAAAACATAATCAAATTTCAAGAAAAAATAATCGAATTGGTTTGCAAACAATTACCTCGTATGACATGTTATCAACATCAAGTCTCCAGTCCCTAAATCGATCAAGTCTTCCACCCATTAGAAGACTACTTTGAAACAGCATAATCTGCAACCAACAGAGCGTCAAGCATACTGAATGTAAATCTGATATTTAACAAAATTTCTAAAATTCATTTATGTAATGAAATATCCCTCAGACATCAATGCTGCAAGTTGAATATATTGCTTGCCACACCAAAGCTAGGAAAGCGGAGAGTTTATATTGAACAGTGGCGTAGTGTTTACTAAAACAATTTCTAGTACCAAACCAAATCAAGTGAGAGACAGAGTGTGCAAGAGCAAGAGTAACAAGCACCTCTGCAAGGCCTTCAGGGGATGGATGCCGAACATGCCGATAACACCTACCTCCAAAGACCTCTGATTCAGGGCGGCTCGTGACAAAATCAGGTTCAGAATCCAGAAAGGAGACAGTTTCTGGGCTCACAGTTCGCCTTGCTAAACAAGGACGCTGCAAACAAAATTGATCAACAAAGTAAGTTAATTAAAACAAACCCAATGTGGAGGACATTATACAAGCGGATAAAATATGTTGATATCTTATTTCAGTGTCATATATTGAATAGGAAATTTTTTTTTGTTTTTTTAAAAAAAGACTAATACATTTAACTGAGAAAAGAATAGAATTTCCATATATCCTGTTTCGTGTGGGGTCGTAAACTTGGAGATATCGAGTCGTATCTACGCAAATTAATATGTGCACTTATTAGTGCGAAAATCAAAAACTACAATTCAAGGCAACTTTTGAGTACCCAATAAAAATCATAAAACCAAACAGAGAAATCAAAAGCTAAGTAGCCAATAATACCAAACACTCATAAACTGAAACCCACTATGGAACGAATGAAGTGAAAACTAAAAAGGCCCACAAAAGAGAAAATTCAAGATATAATAATCCTGTGAAACACAAAACAAAACAGAAAATGTAAGATTTTCGGCTTAAACACAATCCTAGTATTGAACTGATGCATCAAAGTTCACAGATACAAACATAAACTTCAGCCAACAATCAAAACAAGCGTAAATGATCACCATCCATGCAGCATATCCTCCTCAAGCACCAAATAGCCATAAAACCCTCAACCATGTTCCACACAAACAAAGAAACTGCCAAAAACCTAGTAATCCCACTGATAAAATTAAAAAATTCGAGTAAAAGCGCAACATAGAAATGGCACAGATTCTAAGCATTCCAAGCCATAGAACAAATATATTAATAGCAAAATCAAAACTACCTCCCTGTGGCTGCTCAGTTTATCCCCATCAATCTTGCCTCTACCAGAGACATTCCTCCTAGCCACAACACAATCCACAGAACCAGCAGTTTCTGCTGAGAACCCAATTCCAGGACCGCACCAAACATCTTGAAAATCCATACAAGTTGCAGAATTTAAACCAAAGCTAGGCCCATCAACCGCTCCTTGGTGCTGGGTCTTATCCTTGTATTCATTCTTGTCATTGCTTGTATTGTTCTTGGTGTTGATATTCTTCTTTTGCTTTTTCTTCTTTACCTTCTTTCCTTGCCAATCAGCGGAGTTCCGAATCACTGCTGGAACTGAGACTTGTTGTGAGGCAGAGGCTGCACAACCCAATCCTCTGAATGTTGATGAGGAAAAGTTTGTCTTTTTCTTGTTGTTGAGGCTTGTGGGTAAGGTTTCGTTGGTGTTGGTGGTGAAGCTGGAGAGGAGGAGAGAAGAGATGGTGGATTTGCATCGAGTAGATTGGATAATGGAGGGAGTTGGATCTGTATCTGAAATGGGTTGGCTGAATTGGCTTCTGGGTCTTCTCCATTTGATGTGCTCTGCCACTGTTGTTGAGCTCTCCGTGACAACAGGCATGGTGCCTAGAGAGAGAAACGAAGTAACTTTGGTTTGGTTTTGGTTTTGAGAGAGAGAATAATGAAATGCCAAGGGAATTGAGTGAAGTTTAGAGACGGGGATAGAGGGGGAGACTTAATTTTAGGGGAGAGAGAGAATATAGAATAGATATTTGATTTTACTTTTTCATTAGTTTTTTATATATATAATTTGGATTTGTTTAGAGAGAGATGAGTTTTTTTTAATCTTGGAAGTGCTTCTTTTTATGGGTTGATTAGGTGGGTTATGCTTTTGTCTTCTTGTTGGATTGAGCTGGGTATATGCCAATGCCATCAAACACTGCAGACAAAGAGGCTCTAGGAATCTCAGTAAATTGCAACTTTTGCTTTCTTTTCTTTTGCTTTTTGAACCAGCTGCGGATGCTTACTTATCAGAACCCAAAAATAAAACGGGTCAGTTTGTGCATAGAACCCAAAACGAAAGACGAAATGGTATTTGAATTTTAATGGATCTGTGTCTCCTTGTGCAGTGGTTTGAGCCTTGGAGACAGACACAGCAGAAAATGTAGTCTACACATATGTCAGTCACATCCGTGGTTACTGTGGCCAGCATTTGAAAGGGTCCCACTGAGAAATCACAAGGTCAAAATTCATCCCTTCACTTCACTTTACACCAAGGGCTCGTTTGGTTTACAGACTATCTTGGTATGGTATCTTACGAATTTATCTTGGCTGACAGTAATTAAGTTGGATAAATCTTATCCTGCGTTTGGTGTATCTTGGATTATGACTAAATTTTTTTATTTTTCAAAATATCTATATATATATATGTAAATATGTATAAATACATATATTATGTACGTGTATATATGTATTTTATAATATGTATATATAATATATATATGTATATATAAATATATAAAATATAACATATATGTGTATGTACATGAATACATGTATATTATAAATAATATAAACATATATATATGTATACATATATACATATATGTATATATATATATGTATATATGTATATTATAATATATACATGGGTATAATACATATACATATATAATATAAGGGTATGTTGTAATAATATACATATATATATGTGTATATATGTATTTTATAATATATACATGGGTATAATACATATACACACATATATATACGTGTAAATGTAATATATATATATTATACATGTATAATATATATGTGTATATACGTTTGTATATATGTATATTATAATACATACATGGGTATAATATATATACACATATATGTATATATACATATATATGTATTATAATATATAATATTTATTACATATATACACGTATACTATTATTATAATATTAATATGTATATGTGTATATGGGTATATTATAATAATAATATACATGTATATATGTATATGTATATTATATGTATTATACATGTATAATATATATGTGTATATATATACGTATATATATGTATTATAATATATAATATATGTTACATATATACACGTATACTATTATTATAATATTAAATGTATTTCCCTGCCCCATGTTGGGGGACTAGTTTGTTGGGGAACCCATGTTGGGGTTCGAAACTCTGGAGGTACCTATCTAGCATTAATTTGCTAGTGTTTCCCTGCCCCCAAAGATTATAGGGTTCGGCAGGTGGGCCCCAGTTTGGAAGCTGAGTCAGCAAAGCTGACAAAGTGGAGTTCTGGGATTTCAAAAAAAAATAAAAAATGTATAAGTGTATATGGGTATATTATAATAAAATATACATGTGTATATGTATATGTATATTATATATATTATACATGTATAATGTATATGTGTATGTATATATATGTATATATATGTATTATAATATATAATATATGTTACATATATACACGTATACTATTATTATAATATTAATATGTATATGTGTATATGGGTATATTATAATACATGTATATATGTATATGTATATTATATATATTATATATGTATATATGTGTATGTAAGTATAATATAATATATAAATATGTGTATATAATAATAATAGTAATATATGTTATTATTATTACAATATAATTTATTCATCTTATACATTGGTGAGCATGAGATTAGTTAAACCTCCTTTTTCATATGGGTTTAGTTAAGCATTTATAAGGAGGTGTTTTTGGTGGGCCGTATTAACAATCCCATCTAAGATTAGGATTAGATGAAACAAATATGATCCAAATTTAGTCAATCCAGGAATGATCGAAGCTTGTGTACCAAATGACCCCTAAGAGTTAAATATTTTCTTAATAATATCCAGGCTTGGCACGTAGCACAGAGTTTAGTCTTTAAGGCCAAAATAGTTGCAATCATGTGAGAGAAGGCCCAGCTTTGACTGAAAGCTTAAGCTTGAAGGGATGTTTTCAATTTTCAGTGTCAAGCATACAGTTCATCATCATAATCATGGTGACTAATAATCATATGTTAATATCACCCTCTCCTCAGTCCTCACTTGTTTATTATATGTGCTATAAATGAGGATATTTAGTCATCATCTTCGTCTGGAAATGAGAAATGCTAGCAATCTTCTCTTTAATCTTTTTTTTTGGACTTTCTTCATTATTTTCATGACATGTGTCAATTTCTACACTAAAAATAATGCAATTAATACATTAGACATTATTTTTAGTATAGAAATTGACACATGTCATGAAGATAATGGATAAAGTCCAAAAAAGAAGATTGGAGAGAAGGGTGCTAGCACTCATCTGGAAATTGACTCAAATGTCTATTCAACTACGTATCACATGAAAAACGCAACACTGCATTTACCAAACTCACCCCTGCAATCTACTGAATTTTCTGTTTAGTTTTCTTTTTTCTTTTTAGTTTCTTTTTGTTGCTTTCTATTACATTTACATCTTGTATAGTGCTGTTTTATGAACTGTTTGGGGTTATAAATAAATAAAGCCCTTTAAAATGACTCTTCCATGAAAAAAGAAAATGATTCAAACTTCCAGACTAGGACTGGCTAATGAAATGTGTCACTGAAGAGGTAGAGAGGTCATCCATGGTATGGTTGGTTGACAGCTTCTTCAAGGCTCAAAAGATAAGAGACACCGATAACAACATAACATGTGTATTATTGTATCAACATTGAAAATAAGTGTGTACAAGTAGAACATTCTGACAGTAGGGACTGAGGAAGCAAGCAAAGCAAAGCAAAGCAACCAATGAGAATGAGAATGAGATACAATTATGAGTCGTCAAAACTTCCCTTCCCAACTGGATTTACTTTAACTTCACTTATCACTTATCACAGTTTTCATCGCTGCCCAGGAGCCATGTTGTTGTATTATTTATTAGAAAGAATGTTGAGTAGACTGTGGAGGGATTCCTAAGCAATATTTAAGGCCATTCTCTTTTTTCTTTTTGATAATTTCTAAGGCATCTTAGAATTAGAAGTCCACACCGTGACTCCACCAGTTATAATTATAAATAAAGTGATTTAGGGAGTCCATTGCGATGCTCTAGTGTCTTTAATTTTTCATCATCTGTCGCTGCAATATCTTAATTAAATTCATTAATTAGTCAATATGGTCATTGATTTTTATTGGCATTGTCTGGCTGGCATTCTAAAACAATTCAAGGTGTCTGTCTGTCTGATTTTCCTGGTCTATTTTTTTTGTTTGCATTCATCAACTCAACAGCTGATTATACAATTGCAAATGAAAAAGCAATGAAATGAGGCTTACCATTTGTCAAGCATTTCGCCACAAATTACGGGTTAAAGGTTTTGCTTTCATTATTTTGCCTTTGGGTTGGGACAGACAATATTAAGCTTTTCACAATCATTCCTTGCAATTTGCAAAGGAGATTAAAAAATAAAAATCATTCTTCTGTCTTTATTTAATCATGATTATACATAAAATTGTGACAATCTTATCTTCTTTCACGATCTGTCTTAAGAAAAGTACAATATTTTAAGCAAAAAACTTCTACTTATTTGTGTAATTGCTTGCAAACCATTCCCACTCAGAAAAAGTTAAATATCTTGCGTTATATTATTTTTCCTGATTGAAAAACGGTGGGGTTTTGCTTGCTGAGCAAAGTAAATAATACTAAAACAAAAGCACAAGACAAGAGTAGAAGCAACGACAAGTCAATTGTCAAAGTAGTTATCGGCTTTTGAGGAAAAAGCACAGTGCTCACTCATCGCATCTCATCACATCACATCACAGCTTGCTTTTCTTTTTTGATTGGTGATTACGCGCATATCTATATTAATTATTTATTTATTTATTTATTTATTATAAACCATTTTCATTGTGTTAACTATCTAAATCACTTCTAAGAGAATGATTAACATAAACAATTGCTTATTAAGCATGGAGATTGAACATGCATTGTCCTATACATTTTGTTCCTAATTCCCGAAGAATTGGCAATTTGCATGTCACATATCATTCATTAAACAATGCATGCTTAATGTCCCTCACCACCTTTTAATATTAAGATGATGTCATTGTCATGTGAATTAAAATAGATGATAGTGAGCTCATGCCACATTGATTACAAGATATTAAACTAGAAAAATTGCATAGACTTTTTATTTATTTATAATTAATCGTGATAAACGAGAGTTGATAATTTTTTTTGGGGAACAGAGAGGGCGCATGCATTTTGGGGACATAAGATCTGGACTCGGAAAATATACGTGCTACAAATGAGGTGTTTGTGTTGAGAAAAATATAATATATGCCCAATTTTACACAAAAAAGAAGAAGGCATAAGCGTAAATGCAACGAAGAAGAAACATAAGCCCAATATTATGGGCCAACTCTCCTCTCCCACTCCCACTTAATTTGGGCCTGGGTTCAATCCTCCGATAAAATCAGCATTTGCCCGTTTAAACCCTACGCACGCAGAGCCAAAAGAAGCAAAAACCCTAAGAAGAAAAACGATGGAACGAGTTCTGCTTAGAAATCTCCGTCTCTACGCTCGTACTCGTCTTCTCTCTCCTCCCTGCTACAATCCGGGCCCTAGATCCCAACTCGTTCCACTCGCTGCTTCGACTCAGCCCAGACTTCGCTTCTACTCGACTGAGTCTCCATCGCACAACCAAGAGGAGGATGTCAGTAACGAAGGTATGAAAATGTTGTAAGAAATATAAATTTGGGGTTTCAGTCGGTTGCAGGCTCTTCTTGGTTGCTCAGAACTTGTTATCTGCATTTTTCTATGAAAATTGGTTTGGAAAAAATGACAATTGCATCCTGTTTGATTCAGTTCAGCTGCTATTTTTTTTTGCTTTGTGTTTTAATCACTTATGCATCATTCATGGCATGGCTTACAAAACAGTTGGAATTTGTTGAGTTGTGGGATTGTTAGGGTTGAGGGTTTGATTATGATCATTTGGGGGGTTTATGATTTTGAATCTGCAATGTGATGTTTGTATGTTTTGGTTTCAGAGCTGAAAATGCAAATTGACAAGTATTTTCGAGGGGATGAGGAGGCCATACCATCAATCTTTGAAGCAATTTTGAAGAGGAAGTTGACGGGGAAGCATGAAGAGGATGATAAAAAGCTCATGGAAGAAATTCCCGGGAAGAGGCAGGAGGAGCCACTGAGTGACATAGATGACGAACAAGAGACTAAATCTGATTTTGATGAAGGCTCTGACAGTGATGGGTGATGAAAGCCAAATCCAGGCTATTTCGCCAAAACAACAAAGGCAGACATTTACCCTTTATAAGGATTTGAGTAAATTGGAGGAGTCTTTCTTTTCTGAGAAGAAATGAAGAGCTCACAGTCATAGGCCTTGTAACAAACAAGCTCTCTAGTTTTCAAATAGGAGCAGTTAATTTCTATCTTGATAGTCGGTCAGTCCTACACCCCTTAACGCTGTTAGAAACAAACGGTATAAATAGAAGCAAAACATATTCAGTTGCACGAATCAAAAGTTATTCACTTCATGATTTGTTTTGTCTGTCTGTTGTGTTTGCGGATGTGGATGTGGATGTTTCCTTCATGTGGTGTGGGTGGGTGGAAGAAGTTCAAGGGCTTTACTAATGCAGAAGAAAGTGACCGTAAACCCATTGACGTTAAGCTTAACATTTTGTTGTGTGTGCTGTGCATTCAGAAAAGCCGACTTGAATGCTTCCCATACTCTGTTCTTGATTTAGTGTGAAGACTGAAGAGGGTCAATTATTAGCGTGCTCCTCCTCTTTGCTTATTGTATATTCCAAAATTACTTTATTCTGAAGTAGTAGTGTGCGAATGATCGATTCGAACCCTCCAGTTGGGAGTATTTGGATTAAAATTGCATTTTCAGGAAGGAAAAGAATGAATGTTTGCGAGGCCAACATCTCCCTGAACTCCCATGAACAGACGAGTAGAATTCACAACTTGTGCAATTTTTGACATGTTCTTGTCAGCCTCTACAACAGTTGCCTTGTAGCCATTTTAACGAGGCTTTTTCTCCTGGATTCGGGAGAGCGATCATCTCTGGTTCTGATTGCATTAGCTCTGTTTTAGTGAATCAGTGTTTCTTAACAACTCTCTCAAGATGAAAGAATAAAAACCGAGTGAGGGACTTGTAAAACTGCTGAGAGAGAGCTTTTTGTTCGCTCTGCTGTTGCAGCATCTCACTTCAAACCAACACCTACTCACAGCTGCTGCAACTTCACTTCAATGTTTCTTAACACTGGAAGATGATGATCAAAACCCAATCCAAAAAAGTCATTATATGAAATACTTTTGGATCATTTGGATGAATACAAGACTGTAATGCTCCCGTTTCTGGAATGGTAATTATTTGCACTTACCAACTTATCATGGAAAGAAAGATAGATTGATAAATATTCAAAAAACAAATAAATAGAAAATAACTATATAACTATATATTATAAATAAATAAAGGGAATCTTTGACTTTCTCTCTAACCTTCTCTTTTGGATCTTCTCTTATCTTACACGTGTATTTTCTACACTTAAAACAACGATTATTACATTAGACAACCTTTATGTCAAAATCTCTATTTTTTTGGGTGCATTTTTGCTCACCACTTTAACTAGGTGTCTCACCACCATCCTCAACGCCGACACGTGTCTATATGTATAATCATGATTCCATAAATACAAAGTAAAAGTTAACTAGTTAGCGCATGGACACGCGTCAAGCGTTGGAAATTGTGGTGAGGGTACACCATGGTTAAAGTAGTGAGCAAAAATGCTCCCATTTTTTTTTAAGTGTAGAAAATGGCCATTACATGAGGAAGAGAAGGTTAAGAAGATTGCTAGCATTCCTCATAAATAAATAACCCGCACCTTTGCAGTTCGACCAAAACAAGAAAAAAGACAACAACATTTTGAAGCACCCGAAATGACAGCAAGCAAGCAAGGCATAAAACCGAGGGGTTTACCTCAGTGGTGAGGTCCCTCCCTCTTCCCCCCCTTGGTCACCCGTTCGAATCCCAGTGGAACTGGGATACTCTAAAAAATAAAAAAAATAAAAAGAAAAGCAAAGCATAAAACCCCTTCTGAAATCCAAAAACTGAACCTTTAATAAACCCTAGAGTGAATTAGAGAACCATGAGACGTACTCTACTGAATAATGTCTCTCTCTACGCTCGCAATCGCCTTCTCTCCCCTCCAACCTGCAACCCTATTCCTAGATCCTCACTCGTCCCACTCGCCGCTTCGACTCGTTCCCTACTCAGGCTTTTCTCGTCCGAAGACGACTCTTCCGCTGAAAGCTCCAATCCGTCTGCTGATTCGAGCGTGATCCCAACCAACAAGAAAGATGCCTCCGTTGAAGTCCAGGACATCAATAACAAAGGTGACCCACCAATATATATTTATTATTTTTCAAGTTTTGAATTACCTTCAAGCTTGACCCTCTGTCTGTTTGAGTACTGAGAGAATGACCTCTGTTTGAGTGCTGGGAGAATGAAAGGAAATATAAAATAAACTTGAAATTTTTAATATTTTCGAATTTTGGGTTTCCGGTACGTAATGTTCATAAAGGAAATGAGACTATTTGAATGTTTTGGCTAATAAGATTTCAGGTTTGGTGTGAGGGGGGGACAAAGTTGTTAAATTTCAAGTGATATTTGGGATTTTTTCTTCTTCTTCTTCTTCTTCATCTACTGCGCCCTAATTATGTTCAGTTTATTATTTCCCTTTTAAATTTGTAGAGATAACAACGATTTCAGTTTGCTATTTTCTTTCTAATTTTCCTTCTGGTTTAATAGAGCTGAAAGTGCGGATAGAGAAATACTTTAAGGGTGATGAGGAGGCGCTTCCGGCAATCCTAGAAGCGATTCTGCAGAGGAAATTGGCTGAGAAGCATGAGGAAACAGATGATGAGCTGATAGATGAACTGCAAATGAAGCCGCTGGATAATGTTAAGGACCAAGAGTTTGAATCAGATTTTGAGGAAATGCATGACACGGATGAAGAGATTGAAAACTTGTATAACGCAAGGGATATAGTCATGAACAAGATGGTAAAAGATGAGTACTACAACATGGATGAGAATAAGTGGAATGATATTGTTGAGGATGCAATTCAGCATGGGATTATGAAGGATACGAAAGAGTGTGAGGCAATTCTTGAAGATATGCTTAGCTGGGATAAGCTACTGCCAGGTATGCATTTCTAGTTACTCCATTTTGTACGATGCTCTGTTTTCTACCAAGAACACTTCCCTATTTGAAATGCTGTGTTTGTGTGTTAACCTTTCTGTATGTTTCGGCGTCTCTGCCCACACACTGTTAAAATAAATCATTTTTATATATTTTGACATTATTGAAATAGTTGTCTTTTTTAGTATCATTACATGGCTAGATGTTTCCCAAAGTCTAATTTTCTGAGCGCCCAATCTTTAGTTGTCAAGTATTTTCTTTGTTTCTCACACAGACAGATATAGTACCAAACTGGTTCAATGTCATGGAAGTTGCATGTTTTGATTCAAACTGGTATTTTTCGAATAATCTGTAATGCAATTGTCTTCTCCAGATGACATGAAAAGGAAGGTTGAAGAGAAGTTCAATGACCTAGGGGATATGTGTGAAAGAGGGGAACTTGAGCCTGAAGAAGCTTACAAGTTGTTTAAGGAGTTTGAGGATGAGATTGTTATGGAATATGTGCAGAAGATGGAAGCTGATGGCCCCCCAAAATTTGACGAGACTGCTGTACCGGATGAGAAAAAGGATCTAGATGACCCTCCAGGCGAAGGCCCAATCCTTAGGTGGCAAACACGGGTAGTCTTTGCTCCTGGCGGTGATGCATGGCATCCCAAGAATAGAAAAGTGAAACTGTCTGTCACAGTGAAAGAACTTGGGCTTTCAAAGCATCAATTCCGTCGGCTCAGAGAATTGGTTGGAAAGCGGTACAATCCAGGGAAAGATGAGCTTACAATTACTAGTGAGAGGTAGGTCAACTGCATGCCCTCTTTCTCTATTATTAATTTTATTATTATTTGAAGTACTTAGGCTGGTTAGTAGTTCTTTAAATTTCAGAGTTTTTATTCTTATATGCCCTACTTGATATTGATGATTTTGCATTTTATTACTAAAACTGAACTAGTGTTTCCAGAATTTCTTTTGAGTTGGAGACATCTAGTCCACAGCCTTGAATGTTGCACTATTTTCTCTTCTCTCCTTCCCATACTCCTGTAGCACAAAAAGAAAATATTAGTTATAGTCCCTGCAGAATGTATGAGAAGATCCTTTTGTTATGTCTTGCTCGGACCTTGAATATTTCACTTGTTTTGGAAGTGCTTGAAAATTGTTATGTGCAGTAACTTAGTCGACATCAGTTTATACATGCTAGATGTCTTATTTAAAAAAGGAAAAAAGTTTATCCACCCAAGTTGATGTAATTAGAGTGAAAGAAGTAATTGATTTATCAACATAGAGTAGTACTGCACATTCTTCCTTTCATTACAACAACATCTTATAGCAATTGAAACGTTTGTTTTTTGTTATTTATGTTTGTTTTTCTTTGCGAAGGAAAATAATCTCTCTCTCTCTTGTGAAGGTTTGAACACCGAGAAGAAAATAGAAAGGATTGCCTTAGGACTCTTCTTTCCCTCATCGAGGAAGCTGGGAAAGCTAACAAACTGGCTGAGGATGCTCGAGTTTCATATGTCAAGGAGAGATTAAGAGCAAATCCTGCATTCATGGAGAGGCTGCGTAACAAGACCATGGGCTTGCAAGGAAACAGCACAGTGTCTGCTTAAGATTTTGATTTCCAGCAGCTTGTTGAAAAATAAGTTTCCAGGTCTGGCATAACATTTTCAGGACATTCGGCTGTTTAAATTGGTTAACCCTCACTGCAAGATAATTATTTGCAATAGGAAATATACTCCCAATGCATATTTCATGTATGCATTGGTAGCTTTTTCTAGTTGCTAATGTCGGCCGTCAATTGTCTTTACCTTATACCCCTTGAAAATTTCACTTGGAGCCTTGTTGTTCTGAAGTTCATGTGCTATGCCTTTGAAGATCTTTTTTGTTGAGTGAGATCTTTCGATGTATTAGTTAAAGTTATCCTTGATGAGGTGTTATAACTAACAAGATCATTAACGCTATAATGATGTTATTTAATCGATGCAATTACTTGTTAGAGACTCAAATTTGCTCTCAGTCTGCTATAAACATTTGTTTAGCCAATATTCTCGCTGCCTTTTCAACTTATTTCATCCAGAGGTGAAGAATTCTTCCAAGTTTATTCTCCGTGTGTTGGTTTCCAGGTTTTACTGGTTTACAAAAAGCTCTGTCCAAGCGAAACCGACTATAGTGGGCTGCATGCACAACTCTGAAATGCAGTCCACTGATCACCTTAAGATTTTGAATTATGCTTTGCTTACTTACACCAAGCAAACTGATATTTCAATTTTTTTTTTGGTCAAGCATCAAGCAAACTGATTATTCAATGCTTTGAATCTGATTCTTTCAAGTGAATAGGGGCGGTGGACTTATAAATACTTGAAAAAGTTAAAGGGTGATTGCTTTGATAGTCGGGTGAACCATCATAGTCTTGTGAAGGGTTTTGCCTTTTCTTTTTCCTGCTAAGGCAGTTGCCCTTTATTTTTCCCCATTATTTTTAGGATAATCTGAGGCATAGTTGGTCCTTGACGAATCTAGCATTGTGAAAGGTGTCTCGGGCATAAGTGGTCTAGGAAGATGATAAAAAGTGAAAAACGAGTACAGAAAGTAGAAGAGAAAAAAAATGCCAAACAGAAAGTTGATAACCTTACAAAGAATAGCTGCAAGCTTTCCAAGGAAGATAGCTCACCAATGTTTATAGCCACATATACAGCATCAAGGGTCGCAATATGTGGATCGACCTCAAAAAGATTGAACTATCTAACACGCACTGCAGCAGCATAAAGAGAACGGTGGACAGAAAACTGGTCCTTCATTTGAGAGATAAACAAATCAGATGAAGCAATATGGATATTGCAAGACCTTCTAATTCTTGTTCTGTTTCTAGTTACATTTCTTCTCAGGGGAGAAAATCTAAACGGTGTGAGAAAGCCACAGAGTTTCTCTGCAGTGCCTGCTTGCTGTGCATTTCGTGCCCGTTAGCCGTTGTCTGGTGTTGCATCAAGGTTCCGTGCAAGGTCGGATGGCATGCCGCGCAGCATGCAAGGCACTGTGCTTGTGGATCAGGGAAGAGAGTTTATGCATCCTATTCTTCATTTTCTGACATTGACTTGGATATTCTGCCTGGTAAGGCTTATAGCACATGCTCCACAACTTTGAAAGCTCCTTGGCAACGTAAGAAGTCTGCAGCAAACAAAACCTTAAACTAAAACCTGGTTTTAATATATTCCTCAGTTTCAGTTATCGGAAAAATTATATACAGGTTCCATTATTGCTTGTCATCTGATTTTGAATGTGATGTAAAACATTTTGTACTCATATCTAGCTTCCGCACTATGTGGAGGAAAACTTCCTCACCACTTTGCTTCATCAACCCCCTTTCCCTGTCATGGTTTGCATCATGGTGTAGGGAGATTTTAACAGGCATTAAAAGTTTGGGTAGCATAAAAACAGACCTTTTGAGTGGTTTGGTCACATTGACAGTGATGACAGTAAAAGAAAATTGGATCAGAAACCTTTGTGTTCCACCAGTAATTTCAATTTCAACTTGCAATAGGAGAGAGATTTGACACAGCTGTCACACTACAAGAACTTAAAACAATGATAACGAGTAAGTTCATGTGTTCGATTAACCCCAAAAAATAAAATAAAAACTTACGAAATATTGTCAAGAATGGGATTCGAACCCATGCCCTTTCGGACCAGTACCTGAAACTGGCGCCTTAGACCAACTCGGCCATCTTGACGATGTTGAACCTTCTCTTGCACATTTTGGTTTTAAACTTAAAAATGACTGCTTAACCGGGAGTTCCATTTTCATTTTGGGCCATGAACAAACACATAATGAAAAATCTTGTTGGATAGCACATGTCCTGTAGCCATCGATGCATAATTTTAGTCTTTCTTACTTAATTTAATTATAAAAAAAATATGCCTTATTGTTGCAATAATGTGCATATTCATATTCTTCATCATTCATTGCTGTGCTGGCTTAGTGTTAGCAGCGAAGGCGCACCTCCTCAGTGTGTGGTTATGAAGGGCACACGCACATCAAATATGAAAATGGAAAGAAGAAAAAAAAGGAAGAAGAAAAAGAGGGAGAGCATGTAGCTTTGAAATTCTTAGATAGATGAATCAAAGCGCTCCTCCACTTTTACAATTCTTGGAGGAAATGTGTTACAATGACATAATCAACCACGGCATATAATTAGTCAAATTATTGATACAAATAATAGTTGAATGGGAAGTGAAATCTAATGTTTGTCTATTTAGTTTTGGAATTTGCAATAAACCTCATCACATTCATTTTGAGGATTTGTGTAATTAAGTAAGCGTTTCTCTCTCCTTACTCTTAGAGCTTGCTTCATGCACCACATGCTGCACCACACCCGGCAGCGCAACCGCCGCCATAAAGCTCTGTGTCGCCTGCTGTGTTCTTCTCTTTGGAAGACACACCATCTGCACAGGAGAAAACTATGGCTGAGACAAGACACAGGCTGACCAAAGCTGCCCAAAACACTAACCAATTGGCAGTGGCGACACCACCATCCACACTACCAATCTCTCTCCATACTCTCACCATCTAATCACTTTCACTTACCTCTCTCTCTCTCTCTGTGTAGATTTAATTAAGTCCCTGAATGAAAATGGTAGCACCCTATTGGCATTATATATAGGCTTCTTTGTCAATTATATTGTTGCTCTAAAGTCAATAATATTCCAACTAGAATGATTTTTGTTAGTGGGATCTTTGTGTGTGTCTACTTTTGGGCTTTACGTGATTCTCCTAATTGCTGTTGCAGTACTAAAACTGGCAGGCAAAGCAGAGTTTGACATGAAGATGAGTGGGAGGTCAACACAGCCACTACAAATTGTGATGGGTTGTTGGGGTTGCATTCACATCCCACTCTTCCTTGTCATCAATCATGATATATATTAATATATATTTTATATATATGTGGAGGAGGGGAGGAGGAGGAGGAAGGAAGCTAATATGACAGTTAAATTGCCACTAGGAAGAGTGACAGCCAAATCGTTGTTTGTTGTTGTGCACTGTCTGTGCTCTCACCACTTCCAGGGGAAAGGCAGGGGAAGGGAATCATCAAATATGGGCATCATCTTGCAATAATGTAGAATAATAATTTTTAAGAGTAGTAGGTAGATTGATAAATATACCCTTTCTGAGATTTTGACCTGGGACGGTTACAACTAGTCCAACCAAACGCATGCAGTAATCTCATTTGGCTTTATGTTGTGTTTCTTTCTAGCTATATTATTATATATGCAATGCAGTGCAATGCAATGCAAGCTTGATGCTCGTTTTGGGAATGAATCGGGAAATATATGAACGTTGATCAACCAAGATAATGGGATTGTGAACGTTGATCAACCAAGATAATGGGATTGAATTGGAACCAACCATTTCACATATGCTAAAGCGATCAAGTAATTAATGAAGAACCAAGGTTGAGTTTGTTGTACAATTAATACAATACATATATATATATATATATATATTATATTATATATAGGTAGGTAGTCTTTTATTTACACAAATCTTCACATAATGATTTCAACATGTGCGCAAGGCAAACTACGATTGTTTCTCTAGGGCAATTTTGACAGCAAGGCGAGTAACGTCCTCCTCAAATCGATGAAACAGAAATGGCAGTATTCCCAAGCAGATGAACCCTTAATTTGGAAAAGAGAGCCATAAATATCATACACATTAATAATACGATGAATGATGATGATGATGATATATATATATACATAGCAAACAACACAGGCAACATATAGAGAAAAATAATTGCCTGAAAATAAATCAGTGGAGGGAGATGGATCTTTAGCACTGTATACATACTTCAAATGACTTAATTTTCAAAGGAAATTAATTAGTTGAAAATTTTAACTTCAACAAGGGCATACCAACAAGAAGAATGGTAGGTCTCTTCCAAATGCACTGTCAAGGTAGTTGAATAATTTACGGACATCAGAAGCAAACTCTTTGAATGTAAGATCATGATCAGGACGTACGTCCCTTCGAAAAGGTGGAATAAATGCCGATATGAAAGCAACCCCCACTAAAACTTGGACAAATATTTGTCCAGCCAAGATGAATATGAAGATTATGAGCAGTGTAGTAATGGAGAGGTGGCAGAGGAGGATCACCCAATTGTACTCGACTACCCCGAAAAGAAACCATATCACCGTCATCCCAATCAAAAGCGCAGCGGATACACTTTTGTTCCTCCACAGTAACACATCCGCAACTGCATGCAAATGTAATTACTCACCTTACAAGGTCATTCAAATTAAGGACAATTCATTCCTAGCAGCACATCATAATTAAACACTTGTCCACTTTGGACAAATTTTCCTGCTTTTGACATTTCTTATATGAACAACAGGGAAACTCTGGTTGAAACTGGACAAAATCCAAAACCCATTTTCTTCGCGCTGATTGGTTGGTTGGTGTGTGTGTGAGAAAAGAGAGAGATATATATATATATATATATATATATATATATAATTATATATAATATAGCACAAGACTTGAGGAAACAAGGACTAATATAAACGCCAATTAATGAGATTAATTATGAATTAGGAGTTTTCACATTGATGCAAGTATATATAAATTTATGAAGATCGTAAGCTCCCTATATTATAACGTTACCTTTTCCACCTCCAAGAACCTGATGAATTATTATTGGCCTTTCAGGTACGATTGATACAATAGTTGTCAGAATCGGAAGGCGTGGTGGATACGTTCAAAAATATTATTAAACTTGATTATTTGTATGAATTAATGCCGTAATTGACTCGTTGATATTATATTATCATCACCTACTTAGTACTTAAATATATGATTCATATGAAGGAGAGGGAGGGAGGGGTTCTAACTTCTAAGCTTGGTGGCAAAGTATGCTTCTATAAAGTAAGGAATGACTTGGGGGCCTTGGCTTAATTAATCTCAGAGTTGCTTTGCATGCCCGCTTGGTACAATTGGTAAGTAGTACCTGATCTTGTCTTGAACGACTAATACTCTTTAATATTCCCCCAGTTGTGGTTATTATATGCCTCTGCAAGACTGCAACTGCAAACCTACCTTTTCTTTCCTTTCCTACCAATATCAAGGGTTCTTAATTAAGATCTTCGGCCATAAACTTGTAACTCATGTGGTTAAAAGCAGTTTTCCTAGACTATGAGGTCATGTGTTCGTATCCTCCTTCCCTCAATATTTCTCCTCCATCGGAATGCGGAGTAGGCTATAGTAAAAAATTCCAACTAGAGCATCGATAAGGAAAGAGACAATAGAAAGGCGATCAGTTGGATTCTTGTTGTTCCAATTGGAGAAAAAAAATATCAATGCGACCATCATCATCCATCCTCCTCAATGACTACTTGTTTGATCTACATTCACATAAGCATCAAACTGCCCAATCCCAGTTTAATTAGGCTCAAACTCATATATCCTCCAACAACGCTTCATTTCATCAGTCAATAACATTATCAACATGATTAGCTAGATTGATATAAATATAAAAAAATCTATATAAAAAAATCTCACAATGCTTTTGATAGGTGCTACTTACTGTAACCGCTCCAACCTATAAAAAATCTCATTCCAAATACAAAGCACTTGCTACCATGATTAGTCAGATTGATAAATATACCCTTTTTGAGATTTTGACCTGGGACGGCTACTAGTCCAAACGTATAGTAATCTATACATAATGATTTCCCATTAAGAATTTGAACTGAAACGATTTGCCTTTATGAGAACCCACTTACTAGTACATTACAGAATATTAAAAGAATACTTGTGTTGTGGTTTTGGCTTCTGTAAGTTGAAGTTGAAGTTGAAGTTGAACCCAAAGAAGGTATATATGGATTATTATTCTACAAATCAACAAGTTATATAGTTGTTGTGTTTTTCTGTTTAATTATCTTCGCATCGCATCGCAGCTGGCTGGCTCCAGGACCATGATCGTGCTAGATAAGAGAGGCTGAGGCTTCTGTAACGTTTCAAAAATATATTCATGGAAATCTGCAAAGGGCTTCTTCCTTAGTGTCATATATCTAGTCACACACACTCTTGTTTTAGAATGAATGCAATACCCAATATTGGACTTGTTGTGCTAGCTATGAGCTCCTTCACACCTAATTAACTTAATGTGTCAATCATATTATACAAGACTACTTTGTGTTGTGTTTCTTTCTAGCTATATATGCAATGCAAGCTTGATAAATATTTTATCTGCTCGATTTGGGACTAGTCATGGCAAGTTTGACCTTTTTCGTACGGTACTCGATTTGGAAACATGTGTTGATCAACCAAGAGAATGGGAATGGGAACCAACCATTTCAGATATGCTAAAGCCATCAAGTAATTAATTATGTTGAACCAATGTTGATGATATTGTACAGTTATATATATATATATATATACAATTATAATACAACATAGGTAGTGTTATTTACACAAATATATATTTTCACATAATGATTTGAATATGCGTGCAACTCTGGCACACAAACTATGATTCCAAGTCCAGACTCCAGGCCATGCCAATGCCATTCAAAGTTTCATCTGATTTTCTCTTTCACTGGGCCTCTTGGAATTTTGTTGAGAAACTGAGAATCAAACTTTCTGTACGATCTCTTTATCTCTCTGCTAACTTTTCCAGCTAGGCGATCAACGTCCTCCTCAAATCGCTCATACAGAAATGGCAGTGTTTCCAGGCCGAGGAGCCCTTAATTTGCATGCAAATTGCAATCAAACAAAAGAGATAGAGCCATAAATCTCATACGTACACTTTAATAATATTGTAATGGAATACATACTATGGATGATAACAAACAAATATAACAACTTCTTACCCAAGTAAACAAGATTCAGAAAGCTGAAATAGGTTCCAATCACAGACAAAATATAGAGAGAAATAATTGCCTGAAAATCAGAAGAGAAAGGGAGATCAAACTTAATTGAAAAAGTTGAGTTGAGAGTGAATGTAGTGAATGGTTAGATCAAATTTGAAATACCAAGAAGAAGAATGGTAGGTCTCTTCCACATGCACTGTCAAGAAGCTTTGACAAGAAATGGTTGCATCTTTTGTGGACTGTGGAAGCCAACTCTTTGAATGTAGATTCATGTAATATTATACCAGGTATGGTAGGAGGTGTCCTGTACATTAATTAATTCAAATATTACTCAATAAATAAATATAGAAAAATAAAATTAGTGAAAGAGAAGGACATACAATCTGAACAATTCTGCAGCCGTGCGCCATATGAAGATTACGAGCAATGTGGTGATGGAGAGGTGGCAGACGAGGGTCACAAAATTGTACTCAACTACCTCGAAAAGAAACCATATTACCGTCATCCCAATCAAAAGCGCAGCTGATACATTTCTGTTCCTCCACAATAACACATCCGCAACTGCAAGTTTAAGTAATCACTAACAAGGTCAAGGTCATTCAATGCCCCTAATTAGGCCATTTCTTAGCACATCATATATCATAGCTAAAGAGACATGTTCTCAATTTGGACAAATCCAAAACAGGGCAACTGGATTCAGCACCAAAACTGGTGCGCGCTCTGGACAAAATCCAAAACACATTTTCTTCGCTGAGGAAACACAAATGAGATTGATGCAAGTTTATTATATAAATGAAGATCGATCGTATGGTATATAACATCAAACGTTACCTTTTCCACCTCCAAGAACATGATGAATTGGCCTTTCACGTCCAAAGAGCTTTGCCCCGCGGCTTGTGCCAATATTGTCATCAGAATCGGATGAATATACCAACCCCGGCATGGTGGATTCTAAGTTGTAAATTAAACTTGATTATTTGTATGAATTAATGCCGTAATTGAATCGTTGATATTATAGTATCATCACCCACTTAGTACTTATATATGATCACATCAATCATATATGACAAAGGGTGGGAGGGAGGGAGGGGTTCTAAGCTTGGTGGTAAAGTAAGCTTCTATAAAGTAAGGAATGGCTTTGTTTCAAGGTTGCTTTGCATGCCCGCTTGCTACAACTGGAAAAAAGCACTACTTGATCTTGTCTTGAACGCATGGTTATGCCTCCTGCAAACCTTTTTTACCCAATTAATCTATATATAATAGCCTAGCTGCCTAGATGACAGCAAAAACCAATGTCACGGGTTCTCTTCTCTTTCGACCAAAAAAAAGGGTTCTCTTCTCTTAATTAAGGTCTCCTTTCATTACCTTAAACTATTCTCACCACAGAGACTTGTTAATGGCTCAACAATGATTCAGACCACCTATTCACTTGTCTCCATATTTTTCATTGAAATCGTGATAATTTACGTTTGTTTATTGATTAAATGAAACGTTTTCTGAATGTAGTTTATACTGTTTTTAGTGAGATACAAAGCATTATGCAAAACAAGAAAGCAGCCAAAGTTCTACCACTTTGTCGATCAGACTCATAATCATCCATTCATATTTGTCCTTTTGCCAACTTTAACCTACTCACTACTGTTTTTACTTTTCTAGAATATGGTGTGTGTGTATATAACACGTCAACTTCAAACATAAACATTAATTAGTTGATTAATTAACCCTTGGGCACATCGAAGGGACACCCACCTGAGGATAGAATGATCCATGTTCTTATTATTTGCCAAAAATAGAAAAAGAATGAAGAATCCGAAGACAAGAAAATATGTTCTAATCCATCATCCTCCCATGCGTTCTGAATCGATCTTTTACGTAGAAAAGAAAAAAACAAACATTGATTCTGCTGTAACTGTAAGCAATATGACAACACAACACAACCCAAGAAATTAAGAATGGCATGCAAAAAACGTTGTCAAAGTCAAAACTAACTCATCTTCTACCTGGGTTCGCCATTGGGTTATGTACAATGGCAGATTCATGAATTTTCATTCCGGAATCAATGTGTAAAAGGTTAAAAAAATTTATACAAAATAGACCCATCGAAATGAAATGATAATATTTTAATTCATAATTAATAGATAAAACCATACAAAATACTCATGTTCATTATAAAAGAAAACTGCATTAACTTCAAAAAATAGATACACACTGCAATAAACCAGAAATATCTATAAGAATGTAATAGTAAACTAAAAAAATTAGCGCAATTCTCTTCGCCTCCCAAGGCGTCTCGTCCTATTCAACGTAAGAGCTGGCATACATTAGTGCAATCTTGCTCATTTTAGGGCATTTATGTCATTTTTGAGGTCTATCGTCATTTTGATTTTGGGTTTTATCTGCATTTCTTTTAGGCTCTAGCTCTCAAACTTTGAACCCTTTTGAGTACTATCTTAGGGGGAGCTTATTCAAGAAAATATTTCTTCAGTATGTAAGAGTTAGGTTATTCTTGTAAAACTCTTTGTGGATTGAACATCTAAGGCTTTCTACCTAGATTGACCTTAAGTCCCTTCATGCATTCATATCATACATGAAATTTTTTTTATGTTAAAATATTGGCTAAGTATGAAAAATAGTTTTTCAAAATAATCATTTTCTGAATATAATTTTTGGTGGCTTTTATTCCTTACATATCAAATAAGAAAATTTGATTTTATGGGATTTTAATATGAAATATATATTGACTTAATGAGCCATCATTTTTAGCCTAAATCGTATTTTACACTAAAATCGATTTTTCATATTTTGATTTGATGGGAATTTGATTTTCTAGTATTTTTATTTGAATCCAAATAGGGAATACTTCCTTATTTACATTGTAAACTTAAGTAAATGGAGTAATATAAAAATAAATGAAAGTAAAACAACAAAGACATTTACTTAAATGTTCCGAGCTTCCAAGAGTCAATTGACCCTTCTTGCCCCTATGTGAATCCACCCCTGATTATGTACATCACCAGGTTATCGTGACAAATAAATAAATAAATATGCATCCACCAGTTAACGTTAACAGGCCAGCACAGCATACGAAGAAATAAGGACAAACAGTTGTTGAAGAAATAGTTAATAATTGAAGTAATAATTTAAAAAATGGCACCAGTCGTACACTGCTCTGCTAAGCTCTATGCGACAGGAAGAACAACATTGGCGGGTCTGCAAATCTTGCTCACAACCCAATCAGAGCTACCAAAACCTGTAACCCAAAAATCTAAATCACCAGCCAAAGAGTAAAGACCACTCTCAGTGCCACCAAATGGGATCAATTGGGATTTCTCTGCACTCACTACCTCACTCTCTGCTTCTCTACTCTGCTGCTGGTTCCATTCAGAGCCCCAAAAGGGCAAGACCCATTTCAAGGATCAGCCCAATAATGGCTCTGGCCACACCCATCACCTTTGGGTTCAATAATTTGTTGGAAACTTTCACAGTAAATGTGCAGAGAGCGGAGAATAGGCCTCTGAATGTGCCTCTGATAGCGCCTTTCACGATTGCCACTTCAAGGCTTGACAAGGTGGAGAATGTGGCTATCAGGGTTGAATTGAGTAACGGGTGTATGGGGTGGGGTGAAACTCCAATCTTGCCTTTTGTCACTGCAGAGGATCAGCATACAGCCATGGTCAAGGCCAGGGAAGCTTGTGACTTCTTGCTCCGCAGTCCGGCGAAGACCTTGGGTTCGCTTTTGGGAGAGATTGATGGGCTTCTTCCTGGATATGAGTTTGCTTCTGTGAGTATGATTGGGAAAGTTTACTCTTTTATTCATATGTTTATTTGCTAGTTTTTGTGTTTGAGTATTATACTTTGATTGGGTTTTTACTATTGAAAATGGAACAGCTTGGCTGTTAAATTTAGTTGGTATTGAGAACAAATTTAGTTGGTTTGCTCAAGTCAGCATTTTACTTAAAAAGTAAGAGAAAGGACGAAAAAAGTTACATCTTTTATTCATTTCTTTGGTTCGATAAACAGGCAATTCTAGGGATTATTGATCTCTTCTGCATACTTTCTTTAATTCCATCTCCTAGATTTATTTGGAGATTGGATCAATTTGGAGGATATTGTTCCAATAACAAGTACTGCTCCCATGAGTAGAAAGCTTTAAAGGTTCTTATTACTTTAGTGGCATGTATGGGATCAGTGCCTCTAATGGTGCTGATACAAACTTTACAACTCACAAGAAAATAATGGGTTTCTTCAATTAAAACAGTCCTGATAATAAGAATCATAATACAATTCTTTTATATAAAAAAATTGAAAGCAGCAGCTCTTGTTTATAGCAGTTTGATGATGTCTTCATTTTATAACATTACAAGGGTTTGAGAGGTCTTATTACTCTGTACTTGCAATTGAAGGTTAGGGCAGGAGTTGAAATGGCACTAATTGATGCAGTTTCTAGGAGTATTGGTGTCCCTTTATGGAGACTGTTTGGTGGAGCTTCAAATACCATAACCACTGATATAACAGTTAAGCTCTTCTTCGAGTAGTTCTGACAGTTGAAAACAGTTTATCTATTTGAATACCCAAAATAAGCTTTACTCAGTGGAAAGTGGACTGAATTATATATGCGCAGATTCCAATTGTTTCTGCTGGTGAAGCTGCTACATTGGCTTCAAAGTATCGTGAACAAGGATTTAGGACTTTAAAGCTTAAGGTGGGAAAGAATCTGATTTCAGACATAGAAGTCCTTCTAGCTATACGTGCAGTTCACCCCGATTGCGATTTTATCTTGGATGCTAATGAAGGATATACCTCCGAGGAAGCTATCCAAGTTCTTGATAAATTATATGGTAAATTCTGCAAACAGAAACTGAAGTTGCAATTTTGCGGATGTGCTCTGAATAAGTAACATGAAGAATTTAACTAATGTGTGTTTGGAAACAGCATGATAAAGTAACATCTTTAACCTCCCACCCCCTCCCAGCACCCAAGAAGTAGAAAAATGAAAAAGCTCATGCACACACTCACCATCATTCAACCTACAAATTCTGTAAATGAGTTTCTGTACTCCCATTACAGTATTCTGACTACTATGTCTAGCTAGCGACTGAAATATTTTCTTGTTCTTTTTTGCTTTCAGAGGTGGGAGTTAGTCCTGTTCTCTTTGAACAACCAGTTCATAGAGATGATTGGGAAGGCCTTGGATATGTTAGTCGCATTGCGAGAGACAAATATGGAGTATCAGTTGCAGCTGATGAGAGCTGTCGAAGTTTAGTTGATGTTAAGAAAATAGTTGCAGAAAATCTTGCTGATGTCATTAACATTAAACTTGCTAAAGTTGGGGTTGTTGGGGCCCTGGAAATCATTGAGGTGGCAAAAGCATCGGGATTAACTTTGATGATTGGTGGTATGGTTGAGACTAGACTGGCCATGGGCTTTGCTGGCCACCTTGCTGCTGGCCTTGGGTGCTTTAAGTAAGTATTACCATCCTTTTTATAAAAGAAGAACTGTCTGCACATCCTGCTGGTTTTGTTACTTCTCTTTATTTTATTTATTTTCACTTTCTACTTCTTAATCCATCATTAAGTATTAATATCTTGTGCAGGTTTGTTGACCTAGATACTCCCCTGCTGCTTTCGGAAGATCCAGTTCGGGAGGGTTATGAAGGTATTCTGATCTGTCTGTAACTTTTGAACTCTATTTGAATGAGTTGTTTATTTTTATATGTTGAAACATCAAAGCATTTTTCCTTTCCATTCATTTATGATTACCATTGGGCAATGTGGTTATGTTTTTTATCTTGTGGCTAGTTTCGGGTGCCGTTTATAAGTTCAAAAATGCTAGAGGCCATGGTGGATTTCTTCATTGGGAAAATATTGCTTGGTAAGTCTTAAGCTTATGGTACCATCTGATTCTGTTTCCCATTCTTATGCAACTAAGGAATTATTCATTGTTATCATCTCCTTTGTTACTCAAACCATGCAGAAATATCTGCAGATATGAAGGCTCAAACTGTCTGGTCAACATTTGAACTCTGAGCAGTCTTTTTGGTTGGGGGAAAAAGAAACTTAGAGCAGTGGAGGTTTTGAAATCCTGTTGTTTGTTGACCATGTTTCCTGTTCAATAAGACAGAAAGGGCCAAAAATTTGATATGATAGATGTGTTTTCAGGCGAAACATTTGAAATTTGTAGATGATGAGAATAGCATTCAGCATTGCAAAGGATAGCTTAGCTGATCAGCTCATTCATTTGTGTAAGTAGTAAGGCAACCTATATGCCTGTTTTTGAGAAACTTTCATGTGTCATGTCCTGTTGTACCTTGCGCAACCTATATGCCTCTAATATTTGAATAATTTGATCCTGGGCACAAGGATGTTCAATTGCATATAAGTTAATAACTAGTTCCTTTTGACAGTTGGAAAGTAAATTCTTGAAGAAAACGAATCATTCAAAGAGCACTTGAGAGTTTTGACTCTGGATAAACTTAAAATGCATCATTGAGTTTTGACTTACAGTACCACCACCACCACCACCACCATTTCTCCCACAGACAAAAACCCAACAGTGCTCTCAATGTCCCATGAACTTCAATTCAATGGCCAATGATGCTTCCCAAATGCATGCCTGATCAACCTCTTTTCGGAAAATAATATTTCATCTGCATTATCATGCATTTGTGCTTACGTTGGTATAATGACGCATGTTTCAACCGACAGAAATTGGTACACTTTCTTTCTTTGATTCATTTCAAGTCTAAACAACAAGAGTTTAGAAGATTAAACCAAACCACATCTCAGAATATATTAATTTAAGTTTAATGTTATGTACTAGATTTATATTCATTGAAGAAAAACAAATTTACTTGTTTATATGGTCGGAATGCAATATTATATTATTTCTAAAATAAAATTTTATAAGGAGCTTATTTGTGATTGCGAGCTTATCATTGTGAGACTATCAAATATCAAGGACAGATCGTGATGCTTCAATGCTTGACTAAAGTAGGCAATCATAGAAAGGTGAGCATGAGGATTTGCATTAAACAAGTGAATGACTTTAGCATGATTTCATTTTCAATGGCCCACACCACATAATGATATCAAGCACTCAGAATTTGACCTTGAATGGGGCCATTAAACCCCCTCACTCATAATTATTCATGTTTCACGCCGATTTGGTAAAGCCTTTTTCATGAAGACATTGATAATTACCTATCACTCTGCTGCATTCTACAAACAACCAAACCAATGCACTCAAAAGTGATGGGATTGGCATGCATGCCTAAATAATAACAACCCTAGTACAAGGTAAAAAGTTGGGGTAACTTTGCAGTAGCATGAACAATTTACATATTAACAACATCAAAATCATTTGTAAATTAACAACATCAAAATCATTTGTACCACGTTTACAGATCACGCAACATTAGTTATAGAGATTACATTGAATGTGGTACTGTAGAGTAGGAAAGTATAAGATGCATGTCATGTGCAAGGGAAGATTGAGATCTTTCCTTTTACAAATTGGACAGATTTGCTTTGTCTGCTACCAAGAGATAAGAAGTTGGAGATAATTTGTCGCAAATGTCAGCTGAAAATGAAAGTTGAAGAGAGTCAGAGACAAGAAGCGCCTGCAAAGGAAAAAGATTTTACACGTGTCTGCATTTTGGGTACTATTAATCCGTTTATCCAAAATTCAATCGCATCCAAAAATATGCTAGTCCAGTCCGGTCTAGTCTCAGTCATCTAATCATATATATTTCATCTTTGTCACAACCTCTAAATGAAATTTGCAATTGGATTCATGACCTGTTTTGTTAGAAGAATTTAAAAAGCAAATCAAACATGTTCAAGTAAGTAACTCAATTGAACTAGTTTGATTGAGTCATGTTTCTTATGAATATGATTATCATACTGAGGACAGAGGTATTCATATTCATATTGAAGCTCCCAAATTCCAAGTACAGGCATTATTGATGACAAAGAATAATACATTTGAAAGAAACTCAAAAAAGAATTGCATATTTTGTTGCATTATGGATAACAATTAACAAGGATGGATGATAATGATTAGTGATTATAACCATGATTACACAAAATTCCAAGTGCAGGCAGCAGGTCAAATTAATGATGAAAACATGTGGCTGGCTGCAGTTCATAAATAAATAAAAAAGTTGTCAAAAATTTCACAAATCAACATCACCGAAAGGCGCACACACACATACACATAGTAGTTTAAACTTTCGGGAATGCTAGTAATCTTCTCTCTAACCTTCTCTTTTGGACATTCTTCATTCTCCTTATGACACGTGTCAATTTTCTTACATTTAAAACAATATAGTGGGTCCTTTGCATTAATGACATGATTTTAAGTGTAAAGAAATTAACACGTGTCATAAAGAGAATGTAGAAAGTCCAAAAGAGAAGGTTAGAGAGAAGATTGCTAGCATTCCTCTTAAACTTTAAAGTGGGAGAGCATGCACCATATGCTTTCATAACTAGCAATCAAAAAAAGATGAAATTTTTTAGTTTTCTTAATTAACCTAACCAGTGTGGACAGGATAGGGATGGGTCTGGTCTACTTTCTGCACAAGACTTTGTTATTAATTTATGAGAAGGATATTGGATATTCCCATGCCCATCAAATTAATTAAATTAATGATGCACATTAAGTAACCATGATTAACTTTAATTTGTAGCTAATATAGCCACCAATGTTAATTATGATTTTAACTATGAGGTAGCAAACAAATAGCATCCATTGGGTGGAATCATAATATGGCATACAGATACAGCCAATTTCTTTGTTTTTTTTTTTCTAATAGCTTAAGCTTTTACTAATTTGAGTGCTTGATTGTCTTGGGTTAAAAGGTCAACTTGAGAAATATGTGTTCCACTTCCACTAAGAAAGCAAGCAGCTGGCCTTTGAGGTTTTTTTATTTGGAAATAACTGTCTCTCATATCATTGAATCATGCAGCAGCAGCAATTTATTCACGTTTGATTTGAGTGTTCTCCTTTTGGAAATGGGCCAAACCCAAGGCTTTTCTTTCTCTGATTTATTTATCTTTAACTAATTTCTCTTAGGTGGTGACTTGTTACCAACAAATAAAAATAAAAAACTCTTGGGTAACTTGAAAAAAGAAAAAAGAAAATCAATTGGGCGGTTATTTTTCTATTATATTTTGTCTTCTATAAATAGAGGAGGAAAGCCAAGCCAAATGCATCACCACTCAGCCAAGCCAAGCATAGTTAATAGTTGCAAGTCTCTCTGTTTCTCTGTGGCTTTGAGAGAGTTGAGTGAAAATGAAGGCATCATATTCATACATTGCAATTGCATTGTGCCTTGTGGTTGTGGTGTTGTTGGGCAAAGCAGATGTTTCAATGGCAGTAACATGCAACCCGACACAACTAAGTCCCTGTGCAGGAGCAATAACTTCTTCAACTCCTCCATCCACAATATGCTGCACCAAGATCAAGCAACAGAAGCCCTGCCTCTGCCAGTATCTCAACAACCCCAACCTCAAGAAGTTTGTCAACACCCCAAATGCCAGGAAGGTTGCTAGGACTTGTGGCACTCCCTTCCCCAAGTGCTAGCTACATACATCCATGGATGATGCATCATGTCTCACAAACACCTTCAGCAATACAATCCAATACAATCAAGGGGAGGAGGGACTTATATATATTATATATGTGTGTGTGTGTGCGCATGCGCACGTATCTTTATCTTGCTCATTAATTAGTTCCATGATTTGCCTAATAGAGATTAGAGAGAGTTAACGCATATGTGCTTAATTTGGTGTGTTTTATTTTATGGCATATTAATATCCATCTGTATTCTATAAGCTATGTATTTTAGTAAAAGGCACTAGTTGTTGTTACATGCCAGCATTTTCAGTGTCTTCTCAGTCTCTTGGTTTGGTGTGTGGTGTGTGGTGTGTGGTGTATCAACGTATCAGTGTATCAGTAGTAGTGGTGGTAAAGTGGTCTATATATATAATGAGAATTTGAATCGTGTCTAAATGCCCCAACCCAAGCTTTATTAATCTTCTTTCTCTCCAATATTGCACTCCATCATTACTCCTCACTCAGTTTATTTACACTTTCATCTTTCCTAATCTTCTTTCCTAATAGCTTAAGAAGAAATGCATATCTGCATGCAACTCAACTGCTTTGAGGTGTTGAATTGCTAAATGCTAACGAGTAATGAGAACTTCCAGACTTTGAGTAAATGATTTTAAGCTAAGACCGGCAAGCACAACTAAGAACAATCAATGGTTTTCAAATATTTGCTTATATGCATGCAGCTGCTTGGCCCCAAGAACATAACCTAATAGCTTGTCTCTCTGGTGCAATTGGTAAAGGGATTTTTTTAAATAAATTTCAACATCACCCTTCTTCAAAATGAGAATCCAATTGCTGGAAAAAGAAAAAGAAGATGGTGAAGTGATGTGATGTGCGGTGCTGTGCTGTGCTGTGCGGTGCAGAGAAGCCTAATGAGATAATCCATAACCCCCCCTCCCCCTCCATGGTTGGTGTACACAGATTTGTAACTTAACCAATGGAAATGAATCAATTCTTTATTGAGATCTGAAAATTACAGAAACTAGTGTTCCAAATCAACACCATGCATAGGGTGCATTGTGCTCACTAGTGTTCCAAGTCACACTCACACCACTTGAAAATTCATTTACATGTACAGAATATAAAGAATGGAAGTACTTACAACAAAATGTACTTTCTCACAAGTTAAGAAGGTTTGAAATTGGGTTCCAGCCTATCCATGGCCTCTTATCAGATGGAAGCACAAAATTGAGTTCAAACATCTCTTTTGACATGTTTCCGCTTTCACAGAAACCAACAAGCTTTGCAACTATTTCAGCGCTCTCCTGAATATGCTTGGCATCATGGGGATCAGTCCAGAGCTTATTCACAAACTGCATCTTCCTCTGCTTCCCTTCAAGTGGGACATCCCATTTCATGTACAATGCATCTCTCTCCTCCGCAGTCAAACGTGAAGTCAGCCTCTTAGCAAGGAACTCCCTTTCGCGCTTTAGTGCTCTGATACTGCATGTCAGAAGAGGGTACAACGTTATTAAAACACTAGAAGGAATAATTTCACCCAGTTTCCTGGCAACAGCCACATACAAAATCAAACGAAAGAGAGAAAAAGAACCTTGATGACAAAGAGACTGTGGGTTCATCTCCCACATGGGCAGGACTAGCATTCCCAAGTTCTGCCAGATGATGTTGCAACCATGTCAACCGCCTCAGCTCCACTTCCACATAGATTTGGTCAGCTGGATCCCCCTTAAATAACAAATAAAACTGTGTCCTATGAATGATGGAGACAAAACACAAATCCCACAACTCAATGATCTGCTGTCTTTGTTCCTTAAAAGTTATTTGCCATGAGACCATGGGCTCCTCTGGCTCACATGTGTTCTCGTCATTCTCTATATCGTACCCAGCTGCTTCATTTGCTTCTAGCTCTAGAACCTAGAGGCATAAACCAATTGAAATGAAGTGAGATTTCTTCATAAGGTTAACACTGAAAGAATGTATGTCTATGTGCGTATGTACGTGGAAAAAACAACTCGGTCACTGAAATATGTAAAGGCATATTACAAAGCACAAAGAATGCATTTCCATACCTGGCAAACTAGTAGCTGCTTTTGGTACTGCAATTTGGCCACCCGTTCTTTCAGTTCTGTTACATAAGTTCTTATGTTTCTAACATTCTCTTCTGCTGCATTTTGGAACATCTTCTGCATTTTCTTCATGTTTACTGAACTAGAACGCCGATACCCTCCTGGAGTGTTTTCCTTTGATGAGACATCTCCACATTCTTCGTTCTTTGTGGGTGTCCCCTTCTCAGACTCCGGTTGATTCTCACCAGACAAAATATCATCATTCTCAGGAGCCCTGTTTTCAATTTCAGACTCCGCAATTTGCCGAGAAGTTGATAGAGGCGAGCAAGGTGATCTGATAAAATTTTGCCGGTTGGGAACATTACTTGAGGCCAAAGGTTGCAACTTTTTCTTTTTGGGTTCCTTCTTAGACTTGGGGGATGACTCACTATTGTACTGTTCATAATTGCTAGGAAGAGACATCACCAATTTATCTATAGACTTCTGAACACTTTCTAGCTGTTCCTCAAGATTAGCAATAGTGCTGCCCTGTGAATGAAGTCTCGTAATCTCTTCCTTGAGATTAGCACTGACACTCTTGTTAGTAGCAACTACAGTTCCAACTTCAACTTCTTTTGGCTCTGATCTGACAGCACGCATTTCTCTTATTTCTGCTTGCAGATTGGCAATTGTTTCAGCTGCATCTTGATTGCCTAGCCTATGACAAGCAACTTCCTTTTGTAATACTTCCAGAGCTCGATTTGCTTCCTCCCCAAGCTGTTCCTGCAGGTGTTCAAGTTTGCGGATTTCATGCATTAGTGTGAAAGGAGCAGCTGATGATTGCCTCATAGACTGCCTGAGCATTGTATTTCTTGCCCTATCACCACGACCTATCTCCTTTGTGTCGAGTTTTGTTGATAGCACACCAGTGTATGAGAGACATTTCTTCACAGAGGGATGGGGTAATTCCAATGGGTTTGAACCCTGAAGTTGGCATATAATAAGAATCTATGAGCATTTTAAAATACAATTCATATATAGTGGGGAGGGGGACAGAGAGAGGGGGATAATGGGAAATAGACCTGTTGATCCTCCTTTAGTTTTTGGCGTAATTCATCCACCTGAGATTGAGCAAGGTCTCTTTGGCGTCTCAATTCTTCCATCTCCATTTCCATCTAGTCATGGCCAAAAGTAATTTTATTATATACATTTACAAGCACATCAAATAAAATATCGGGCAAGACATAGTATGGTAAGTTTACCTGCTGAATTTTCAAATCCTTTTCCGTTGACGGATCAGGGGTGCGCAGCTCTGCTTCCAGCCTTGCTACTTCCTTCTGCAAATGTTTCACTAGCTGCTTGTCTGAAACAACCTAGAAACAAACATTTTACATATATCAATAACTAGATAACTAGATTATCTATTCTCAATACGTACAGATGCAAACTGAAAAATGTTACAAGCAAATAAATAGTACCATATTCACACGAGCATTATTCGTTACTTCCTTTGCCCTGGTGGCAAAGAAGAGAGTATTTCGAGATTGTTCAAAATGGCTCAATGCTGGACTCAAGGTGCATATGATGGCAGTGCGTGCGTTCCCACCGAGAGAATGCTGCAATATGCGAGTGAGCTTTGAGTCTCTATAGGGTATATGACCACTTCTTTTCCCAACGCTGCAAATCAAAACAGTTCATATAGGTAAGAAAGAAAATTTATTATAGATCAGATATATATCATATATCATATATCTCAATTACATAATCTCCTACTTAGGCCCTGACATGGTATTTTTGTCCTTTAGACAATGAGTGTCCACTCCCATTATTCTAATGGGTGCTCATTACCAGATAGCTTCGACACCCTATAATATTTATAATCTTCAAAGAGTAAACTACATAACTGGACACGTAGGCTTTTTATACCAAAGGATCAAAATTTCAAGATACAGAAAATTGCATTCCGAAACCTCATTTACCATTCTTTTGCTATCATGGCATATCAAAGCATGAATGTTGAAAATGAAAACATCCGTTAAAGGTTTCTAATCCCTCACAAGATAAAGATATGCAGCTATAGATTCTGACCTGAGCTTTCTAATAACAGTTGTAAGTGTCATCAAGCTAAGGTTAATATGGCAACCCTCCCTCAGCCTAGCACCATCTGCATGTGTTTGTGAAGCTCTTTCGCTTCCAGCCAAATCTACAAAGTTCTGCAGATCATTGATATCGACAGTTATTGACTAGAAAGTAATAATTGAAGCAACTTGGATTTGCAGGAAGAGTAATTTGTTCCATTTAGTTTTACCAGGCTTGCAACAAAAGACCTCACGCAATCTGAATTCTCGCGGAGGGTACTTTCAATTGTCTGTACAATGTCCAAGTCATCAGAAGAAGAAAAAAACATCATTAACTAGAGTCAAAGATAGTATGATCAATGAACTGACCAGCCTTATTATCTGATGTGACCGTGAGCTGTTATCATTTAAAGCAGTTTCACCAACTTGTCTTTGGGCTACACAAAAACAAGGAAATTCATTATCTTCTCATGCAAAAACTTTGGGAGAGTAAAAGAAGCTGATTCAAGCCAAGGGATCCGCTGGTTTACCCTCACAAATGCTGATTAAATGCCTCAAATGCTGATCATTGCTAGCAGTCTCCTCCACCAGCTTCTCAACCACGGTACCTTTCTACGATAAGAAAATACTAGAACTTGAGTAAAGAACAAAAAAAGAATAAGGCAAAAGAGCACACTCAGGCGGCTTATTACGATAGTACCTCTGGATCATCTAGAAGCTTCAAGTTACGGCCTGATTCTGAGTTTAACAGGTCCCTCACATTCTCATTGTATATTTCAAGTCCAGAAATCTTTATCGTGAAGTCTCTCTCTGGAGTCTGCAATGAAACCATAAGAGCACCATTACTTTGGAAGTTATATAATCTTCACTATGAATTTCATAATTTCTGTTACTTCACTATGATTAAGCTTACATTCATTATATGGTTGTAGATATCAATGACAGCTTTCTCTGTTATTCCTCTCATTGTGTATGTCTTCCCACTGCTAGTTTGGCCGTAAGCAAATATAGTTGCTGCAGTGCAAGATAAAGTAAAACAAATGTTCAATGCAAGTTAAGGATTAAAAAGGAAGACGCGACACAAGTTTAAGGATATCCCACTACCATTGATCCCCATCAAAGAAGACAAGGCCACATTTTTCACTCCTTCCTCATATACTGTTTCAGTTACGCAAGAAGGACCAAAAACCTTATCTGCAAACAGAAGAAACCAATAAATAATAAACTAACATGAGCTATCATCAGGAAGGAGAAAATTATAAAGAAGAAACATAGAGGTTTTTCCGTACCAAATGTAAATGGGGCCGGTTGAGCTGAGCGTTCTTGAGGCGGTGGCTTATAAACAATTGTAGTCTCATCAATGCATTCCCACGCGACTTGGTCTTTTGCTAGTTGCTCCCTTTTGCTCAGAGGCCTCAAACGCACGGTAACAACAATCTTCTCCTCCTTAGCTCTTGGCCCACCTGGAGTTGATACTGGTGTCCTATCTATTTTCGAAGTTGGTGTTGATACTGGTGTCCTGTCTATTTTCGAAGCCGGTGTTCCAGGAGTTTTGACAGTCATCTTTATTCTGAATCTACCTGATTAACTGAGCTAACAGGAACACCAACACTGAATATTGGAAAAGATTATCCATATGCAAAAACGAAAAATTATCTAACTGGTTCAAATTTCTAATAAGGAATTCGACTTGTACAATTACTTGTAAAATAAATTTGAACATGTTTACAATATAATAGAAAAGTAAACAAAAAAATAATTCCCCTGCTAGTAATCATGTTAAGAATCAATTTGTTTCCAATTAAGATTGGATTCATCAAATATCCACTGATTTTTCTACATATATGGAAAGTGAAAATCTGTAAGATGAGTTTAAAAAAGCAAACTCACAGAAATAGCAAGCCGAACTCGACCGGAAAACTCCTGGAAATCTCAGCCCAAGGAAATTGAGAGATGAAAGGAGCGTTTAAGTTTGAGACCAGAGCTTTGAAGTCGAATTCAAGGACTCGAAGAAGAAGAAGAGGAAAGAGAGTCGTAAGAAAATGATGAAAAGCTATTGCCTCATTCTCTCTGTCTGACTTTATTATTCAATTTTGAATCTGATGCTCCCAACGGCTAGTTTTTCTTTTCTTTCATTTTGTTTCTTCGGCTTTATTAATTAAATATTGGGCAAATTTACGGTTACACGCCGAATTGTCCCCAGACGTTTTCGTGAGTTAAATCGCCAACTCCGAGTAAAGCGGGACCGAGTTTCAAGTCTTAACGGTTATTATTTTATTTATTACTTTTATATTAATTAATTCTCCCTGTACACAAAAGGACAAAAAGCATGAAACAGTTTCAATTATTGCTCTCCAACCTGGCCCCTTCAAAAGAATCTGGGTTTGGGCCTCCTCTTCAGAGAGTAAGGGCCCATAATAAGTGAAAAGTAGGCCGTGATGGGCCGTGATGGCTTCATTTGGTTTATAAAACATGGCCCCGCTTGAACTTAAAATTTTTCTTTGAGTTTCAGCGTTGCGAAATCTATAGTGAGGATGCCATAGATGACTCACGTGGGCCTTCATATTCTTGGCGTGATCATTTTATTAAACTCTGGAGTTCATTCAGATAAATCATGTGGCTGATATGAAGTTCCACATCTATGGTCCATATACGGTACCCTCACCGATGTTCTCTTCTCACCCAACTAGGGAAGGATTTTCGCTTCTACTTTTAAAAAAGAATCCCATGAAAGCCAGACCAATTTGAAGCAGCACAACATTTTAAACATCCATCTGCTTTACATCTCTACTTGTGAAAATATGCATAATTTCCTCAAACCAACAGATCAACATAAATATACATATCTAATACACCATTTCCATTTTCATCTCTATTGGTGTTTTTGACCTTATTCTTCTTCCTTCCTTTCATGCCTTTGCGTTTTTCTTTCACTGCTTCCTCTTTCTTTTTTCTTTTTCTTCTTTTATCTTTAAATTTTGTAAATGCCAACTTTCTCTTCTGTTTTTTTTTCCTCTTGCATTCATGAACACAAAATTCACACCTAAAAGACCTCTCAAGGGCATTCCAAGCATCCTCCCAGCCATATATGCCATATACCATATACTATATACCTCAACATGGCCGTGGATCAAGCATTCAATTTCAAGGCTTGTAACTCGTGGAATGGAAGCTAAGGTAGTTGCATTGCATCAATGAAACAACTTTCAATTTCACCTGCAGTACATGCCGTGTGAAGCAAAGAACTGGAAATCGGGGTGATTGACCTGAAGCAGGCTTAGCCAATTGCCTGCAGCCTGCATCAGGGAATTTGCCAGTGGACACTCCATTACTCCATTTTGTGTCCACATTGTTCTTTTTAACTTATAAGCAGCCATTCCAAAAACAGGTAAGGAAATCTTTGGTACACCGTCCATCTCAGTGGGATAGACCATCACTGGAGCCTGCGTGCTTCCACTACCTGCCCAAAAGAAAAGAAAAATCTTAGGGTAACAACAATGGCAAGATTGAATAAACATTATTGTAGATTAAATCATTTGCATAACCACAGAGATAACAGTAATTAACATGTTATAGAACGCCTCATATCATGAACAATAGCCGTCGCTTATCATCAAACCCAAGAAAGAACATAGAAGAGCTACCTCCTGCTGTTAGATATCTATCATCAAACTTTTCAGAGGTAATTGTAATGCTGAAAAATAGAAACATATCCAGGATCCTTTCCCATCCCCAGTTCATCACCACTCTCTATCTCTCCCTCCCTCCCCTTCCTGTGTATAAGTACACAATAACCACTCAGAACTAAGGCAAGGAGATATTGTTGTGCCAAACACAAATACCCAGCTATCTAGTACCAGCAAGAAGCATAAAAACGTTTTTTTTTTCATTTTTCACTCATTTTGTTTAATAAGCTATTAACTCCAAACACACCCTTTTACTGCCCCAAGTTTGTGCCTGCAGGCAGATACATAAGAATCTATTTGTGGTAAGTGGCACAGTATGCAAATATTGTTTGCATCAATATTGTGTTTTTGAAGAAAATATGGAATGGATTGAGAATGACTTGGGAAACTTTCCACTAAGCAAACATAGGAAAGAAGTTCTGGTTCATGATATGGATAAAGATTTGGGAAGCCTGATTCTTATCCAGTGAAAGGAAAATAATATATCATATCGAAATGCTGGCAAAATACCACAATACCAATTCTTGAAAGAGTTACAATTACCTGCCGTGGGTGTTGAAAGTGAATGATACGTCAGAAAGCAAGCTTCCAAATCTTTCAGTGTTGGACCCATAGGTATTCGATATATGGGATACCTACAAAATTCAACCAGAGCAGTTGAATTTTGGTCCATACAAGGCAACATAATAGTAAAGATAACGTTTTCTTACCAAGCCACTGACATCCAACTTCCTGGCAGTAAGTCACAACTTCTTAATGTCTTCAACCCAGGGTACTGGCATGCTAGATCTGATATCTGTTAAAAATCACAATAATATATAATAAATAAGGCATTAATAAACTAGCCAAAATATACTGCAGCAAAATAATAAACTCGCCTTGTCAGCCAATGGTTCTCGGCCATATGGAGCATCCTGCTCAAGAAACTCAAAAAGCAGGACACCACGAGAATTCCCAGCTTCTCCATCATCACTAGAAAAGCCTTCTTGTAACAAAGGGTGTTCATCAAGTATGGACAACCCGCCCATTCTAATAGGAACATCCATGTTTAAACGGTGAAGAGCTTGCTGCTCCTTGGCAGTCTTTTTGTGTTTCTCAACTTCATAATCACTGCTTGCATCACTACTCGAATCCAAATCATAGTCAACATAACTGTCCTCACCAACTTGCCTAATCAAACGAGAGAAAATCAAACCCCAGTTAGATGCCAATAGACCATATCACACACTCAAATATATATTATCAAGAATAACATAAGACTACATGAGACAAAAATTCATTACAAGAAATGCATAGAAAATGAATAGACATGGAACAAAAAGAGAGCAGAAGAGTGGGGAACAGGGCGAAGACTGGCAGAAATTTGAGAAATTGAGATTCTATAAAAATGAAACTGAACATAATCAACACATAAAGTTTCCAAGCACCAAATCACTATCTATCACAGTTTGTCACCATAACTTTACAACAGAAATTTGATCAATTAAGCATCCTAGATATGAATGTCTAAAGTGATACGATTCTTCATCAGAAACCGTTTGATGGTGATGACCACATCTAGATAGATAGTAATAGTTTATTGAGAAAAAGATTGGATCAGCAGCGCATGATACATTGTATGATTAAATTTCATGAAAACAAATAGTACTAGTCATGGAATGTCGACAATAAAGCATCATACTGATATTTCTGGAATAGAACCAACATCCTGCACACCAAATCATTTAAAATAAGATTGCGTGTAACTAAATAAACATTGTAAACAACAACTGGATTTCAGAACAAATATTTGTGCATCAGAATTGCTGGTATTGTCCAAAGATTACAAACTAGCATCCAAATGTATGAATGCAACCAGAATTTTTTTAATACCTTGACTTTGCATTTGACTTCACAGAAGATTCCCCATATAATTGGATACCAGATAAATAGGGAACATAATATTGAATAACAGAATCACTTTTGTTAAGTACCAATGGCACTCCTGCCCCATATGCACTCCACTCCCTAAACGATTCCCAAAGATCATTCAATGTGAAGTAAGGCTGAAACTCAACATCGCAAGTCCTCCACCCCCTCATTGTCGTCTGCACCAAAAGAAACAATTTTTTAGAGGATTGCAAAACTAAGTAACTCCTCATTGAAATAACAAAACAGTGTAGTAGAAAGGCAATAAATATTATTCTGAAGTTGTTTTTGCACCTAAGTGTAGCTTATAATTATCTCAAGTCCTAAGTTACGGAAACTCCAAAGGTAAAAAGTCTCATTTTCTACACGTTCTCGTATATTTTGGCATCAGCAAAACATGCCGTCTGAGAAACCAACTAGACGTGGTCAAAATCTTTGCTTCATTTGGTCAAGGCTTAGCAAGTGCAGCCCCTATTATTCTCCCACATATGGAAAACCCAATACCAAACACTCAGTTTCCTTCACATTTTCAGACAATTTTGGTGCAGCCAAATACAAAGCACAACAGATAAAACATAAAGATATGATCAACCTTAGAGAAATACTGCGCAGGAACTGAAGGAGTGGTGGACTCCAAGAGCCTGTCAAGATTACTACTAGGCTTTAGAGATGACTCAGAAGAAGGCCTTGCCAATGTATTTGGAGGCTCTTTGGGGCTTCTCTTCTCAGAAACCACAACTTTGCTCTTTGGAAGCTCTTTGGGGTTCTCGTTTGCATCATTCTTGGCTTTCCTAGCTTGCTTTTGCTGATTATTGTATCTCTTTCTTGCTTTCGCAGGAATGTAAAACCTGTCCTCCCCACGTACATTTCCAAACTGTGACCCACTTCCCAACATTTGCACAGACATTTCAAATAAAACTAGTACCTCCGCTTGGTTACTGAGAAAACGGAGGAAACGACAATGAAAAGGCAGAAACTTTGCAATATACTCTGTTTTTTTCTTTACTTGTCTGGTTCTCAAGAAAGAAAAATTAAAACCCAACCACCCAAATTGAAAACAAATAAAAGGAGGTTTTCTGTGAGTGATTCTTTAGCTCATCAAAGTCCCAAATTAGTACTAGATATATATAAGATGCTGATATTTATAGAAGGAAAGCGATCATTCGTCCGGGATTTCTAGCGATTTCTCGGTAACCAAAAACAGCATAGAAAACTCAAAATTTATCTTCGAAATCCCAAATTGAAAAAAGAAAAGAAAAAAAGATTGTATTGCAAGTGATCAGATCAAAGAAACTCACAAAGCCCGAAAGCGTTGTATGATTAAAAGAAAAAACTGGAAATTTTGATCGGAAAGCTTCAAAGCCTAGAGAGACAGCACTGCTGATTAAATGAGAGCCGAATGAATGGGTTTTGTGGGAAGGAAGAAAGAAACAAAGCGTGAAGGAAAGCACCGGGAGAGGGGAAGCTTGAACCAGTGTGTATTATAAATGAAGACGAAGATAATAATAATTTCTTATTTTATTACAAGTTTATTTGTTTGTTGGTAATATTGGTTTTGGTTATTGTGGTAAATGAATTAATAAAATATTTTGGGAAGGAAATAGGTGATGTGAAGTAGTTGCAGAATTGTGATTGGTGGGTTAGTTGTGAGCTGGCATTTACAGTTTACTTTTACATGGTCACGTGGAAGACACGAGGCTCAGGAGTAGGTGGTGTGGTGGTACGTGCACACTTGTAATCAAGTGAGAGCTACCAGCCTACTAACACGCAAGATTATGATTAAGCTCACTCATAAATTTCTTCATTATTGTGATTTTTTATTATTTTTATCTTAATTAAGACTAAACATGTAGTCTTAATTAAATTATTCAATAAAATGACTTTTTGATTAAGCTCACTCATAATGTATTTAATGTTTGTCCATGTCGAAACGTGTTGTTGAGTTTGGTCTTTTTTTTCTTTGGTCATAAACTCATAGGTTGGGTTTGGTTCACAAACGCAAACTATGACGTTGCAATTTTGTTTGTACAATGCCCAAAATAAAATTGTTATAATAATTTTATAAACATATATGTTGTTTTCAGGACAACTAATTGTTATAATGACAGTTGGATTCTTAATTAATACAGAACCACTGAGCTGACGTGCTCTCTCTTCCCTCTTCTTCATCGTGCAGCGACCTATAATTTTTTGTCTGAATTTTGAGCTTGGTAGAATCATGCAAAATAAATCATATTGAATGTTAGGTTTAACCGAAAATGCTAGAAATATAGTTGACAACAGTGAGGTAAATTTGGGTTGTGGGTTGTGTGTTAGATAGAGGACGCCCAAGAAAAAAACCAACACGAATAGAAAAATAGAAGTGGTATTTGATTGGTTAGTGCATTAACTTGGTTTGAGAACATTTTGCAAGATATGTGCAATGTCACCCAATCAATGATTGAAGAAGGAAGATGGGATAGGACCCAAGTATTTAGTGGTAGAAAGGGAGACAATGAGGTTGACTCGTGGCCCTATTCTTATCAACTCAACTATATATGACACAAAATTAAGTGATAAGACAATATACATGCTTCGTCCAACAACAAAAAAGACAATATAGATGTAACACGCATATTATTTACTTGAAAAACTTGTATAAAATGAGAAATAGCATTGTTTTGCTTTTTTATTTTTTCAATCACTAATTGTCATGTGGAAAAATTATCACGTTTGACATACTGTGATTAACCGAATATAGCAGAATAGTGTTATCTCCATTTCGTGTAAGTGTTTCTGTACTCCTTTGGTTTGGTGGGTTATTAATTATTATTATTCTTTTGAAAAAAATGATATTATTAACTTGGTCCGGGCCAGCCAATATCCCCATCATTGTTCAGGAAGGACTTGACCAAATGTTGTTCATGAAGCCACTCAACTTGGTCAACCCTGGTTCTTTACAAGGCATAGACATGCATAGATTGATTTTCCCAAACACAATATGTGGCACCACAGAGATCCATAATGATTGATCAAGTTGAGGCACAAAAGAATACTTTACTTGATGCTCCTGTCCTGGTAAATCACAAAGCTTAGCTTACAAGTTACAACCAGCAGCAAGCTTAATTTGATTTCACTAGTGAAGGGTCTCAATTCTTTAACTATGTACTTGAAACTACACAAACTGCAACATATATAACCCAAAAAAACCAATCAATGCAGTGCAGCAGATTTCCTTTTTTTCACAAAATTTTAGCAAAGATACCCATCTGGTCTATGCCCAAATTCATGCCTTTGGTTTTCGAAGAAGGAAGATAAGGAGGAGGATGAAGTGCAATGAGTGCTGCAACTAAGCCAGCATTGCTTGATATGCTAGGCTCAGTGAACTCTTGTTTGTCCCTTTCATCTATAAATTTGTCAAATTGGTCAGGCCCCGCTACCATGGCTCCCAAAAGCAAATTGGGATTTGGGTCCTTGGAGAATCGCCATCTATCTTCTCCATATTTGCAAGAGTAATGTTGACCATCCCAAGGGATTGATGAGCTCCTATGGTGCACTTGGCTTGGAAACTTGTCTCCAAACCCAACCATGTAGCTCATCTTCATTGGATTCTCTCCCAGAATGTAACTAGCAAAAGGTGCCCGCACGATGCTGCGGGTTTTAAAATTGTGTGAAATGTGTAGAAAGCGATGAAAATAGGCAGGAAACATCGTTCTATTTATACATGAAATTGTAAATAATGCCATCGCGGTTAATTTTCTAAGTTTTAGTTACAAAAGATAAACTAATAACATGTTTTATATGCTATTTGATATCTTAAAATGTTGGGAATATTTTAATAGATCAAACAGCTATAAAAACATCAAAATGACAATGATTAAATTCAGTAATAATCATGAAACTCCAAGCAGAGAGTGGTAACTATATTGCACATGTGTTCAAATTAACAAAACCCAAGCCTAAATAAAATACACACAGAGATAACGTAGAGTATGCAGTTGGGACATAGTGAGCGTACCATATAAGGCTCAGGCTTCTCTGTCATCAACTTCCTAGGATTACTTGGAGCTTTAGGCACTGGTGAGCCCAATTTTGAGATCATCATCTTCAGAAGGTGAAGAATTAAAGGACCGGGAAAGCGTTGTTATGCGAGACAAAGCCCTCGCGGATAATGGGTTATTTATTCTGGCATTGCATCTGCCATCCAAAGTGTAAGTTAATAATATAAATCTAAAGTTTCAAACAGAAATTGCCAAAGTACAAATGCAGTTGAATTCAAATTCAGCAGCGTCAAAACTCAAAAGCGTTGATTTATTTAATTCTAATGCTTGTACAGCTAAGCCTCAACCAAACTAATTCTCTTTTGTATTCTATCTCACAAAGCCATATTGATTTCCCCAACACAAATTATAGGGTGAATCAGCTAATACATGATGATGGAAGACACTAAATTAAAGGCTCTTTTGCCCTCCTTGGATCACAAATTTCCTGTATCCAATGATCAGCTAAGTCCACAGCAGATATGTTGGCAGAGAAAAGAGACTCTGGGTTGCCCTTGATTTCTAGCTACAAAGTGAGTATTTCTTTCAATCATTGTTAAACATTTCTTACAGTTAGGGGTTTAGTACGTTTCAATGTACGCTGATGGATGGTGTTCTAAAATTATCTACGTGGTGATGCGAACAAAAATAGCTTACATATTTTCTGCAATGAAACTATCAGCACAGTACAACACTATAACTTCTTCATGGCATGTGTGGGAAAGTGGCAAGGTCGAAAACCCAATAATCCACTAAACACAAAGTAGGAAAAACATTATTTTTTTAAAAAAAAAAACAGAATTAAAGTCAAGAATATTCAGCTAATCACACACCCATATCTCCAACATATACTTAATGAACAAAAAATTGATTAAGAACCAACACTCAGTATAGCAAGTATGAACAAATAACAGACACCCCTAATCACATGCCACTCTCTAGAAAAACAAACACAGCCATTTGCATGTGAATGACTTAACACAAATAAGAACAAAATCCTCCAAACAATTCAAACCTAAAGCAAAATCATCAACCATATGTATGACATGCAACAAAGTTTTTTTTTTTTGGGGTCTGAGCAACAAAGGCTTTGTAAGCCAAAAGGAAAAGACAAAGATGAAAGTCTTACAGTATTTTGAGATGAAAACGTTTTCAACAACTAATGATATACCTCCTTGGAGATAATTAGCCCTCAAGTACCTAATAGATAGAAAAGGAGGAGAATGCAATGTTCAATTCTAGTGACATATAACATAAACAGATGGAAACTCAAAGGAAATATAGAAATGGGAAGGAAACGTTTCCACCTACAGAGCTCTAAACTCAGGACAATTGATAATTTGAAGAGGAATAGATCTATGTGAGCTGTTCTGGTGAAGTGCCCTGGTTCACAATTTTTTTTAAAGAGAGTTGCCCTGGTTCACAATAAAAAAGAATAATGGAAGCAAATCAAAATGGGAGAACTTCTCAGTTGATTTATCCCAAACAAAATGCAGAAATTCACAAATTAACCACATACATATAGAAAACCAGAACACAAACTTCATTCTTGATTATCAAACAGCATAATTGATAAAGCCCAAATAACATGATTATTCATTTATAAATTGAAAGAAACCCAAATAACAAAAAAAAGAAAAAGACAATGAATCAAAAGTAAATTAAATTAAGCTTAAGATAAGAGAACTGACCGCCCACTAATGCTTATTGGTGATTTTCGAATTGGAGAAGGAGCAGGCTGTGAGTTCGTTCGAGGATCGAAAGATGAGAACTTCAAGCTAACCATCAACTACCCATCTGAAAGCTCAAAGTATAAAAGGAAAATAAACTTGGCTGAGTATAGCTGAGACATAAATTCTGCAGCTTTTTGTATATAAGCATCAAAACCCATGAAAAAAATCGTAATAAACAAAGAACAGAAACTAATATATGTATATGAGGTCACGTACGTGCCAATAGTCATGGTCAATCATGAGCAACTTAGAGACCGCAGAGGTCCCAAATCCCAGAACAATTAAGGCGTTAATAGCTCCGCTGGTCAGCTTATCCAAATCATCCCCCTCTCCTCTGCCATGAGAATAAGATGATGTTGTTGTTGATGATGAAACAGCCTCAAATTCTTCAGATCCATTAAGCAATAAGCTGCTATCTTGGCCCTCTTCATGTTTCTCCTTCAATGGACCCATCTCTTCATGTTCGAGAAGACATATACATAAAATTAACAAAATAAATCAATTAAAAAATTTAGAAAGCAAGCAAAGGAAAAAAATAAGTCTGATCTACAATTTGGCATTACCTGGATCGCAGAGTCCGTAGAATTCATCGACATCTGTGAGAAAACAATTACACCAAAAAAGTCAGAGATTCTCAAAACCGAGAGAGAGAGAGAGAGATTAGAGTACCGTAAGTTAAAGCACGGGCAACAGCAGTTCTTCGAGCACTGTAATCTTTGAAGATCTCCTCCACGTTTCGCGGACTCAGTGCCATTTCCATGGGATATAAAACGACGCGTTTCGGAGGAATCAGAAATTTAGTGCTAGGGATTGAGTCTGCGGAGCGAGTTCGAATTACTGAAAGCGAAGGGGCAGAGCATGAAGACAGATCGAAAGAAGAAGATGCATGTAAACGTGGGAGTATAGCATGATGGTCTAGAAAGAACGATCGAAGGTGAAGACAACGGTGTGGTGATTTTGGAACGATTGATGAAAAGTGAGAGAAGGAGGGTGAAAGAGAGAGGAGGCTGAAAACTTTGATCTGAAGAAGAAAAGAAACGCACGGTGCTCCATAGAAAAATCGAACCCTCCAGATGAATCGCCAACAGTGAAGTGAAGCTTTCCATGGTTGCCCCCAACCCATACCAGTCGCGAAGCTTAAGATCGAAAGAGGGAGGGGCAAAAATGGAACAGAAGCAAAATATTAAGTGGAGGGCATTTTCGTCAGTTCACTGTTCAGGGAACAGTGCTTTCCAAAACTGAATTTTAGAGGGCATTTTCGTCAGTTCACTGTTCAAGGAACAGTGCTTTCCAAAACTGAATTTTAGTATATATATAATTTACCTGAAAACAATGCATGCAGCATCATAAACAATATGCAATGCATACAGATTGAAGACTAATAATATAATTGATATGCAATGCAATATTACTTGCCTGAGACGTGGAGAAATTGCGCAGCATATCCAGGGAAAAGCCGAAACTTCTGCAACTCCTACCAGAACTCCGCAGAAGATCAAGGTAGTCGCTGTACAATTTACTAAGAAAGGATGCTGTTGCGGCATACTCCAGACGAGCTGCCCCAAGATTAGGCCTTTGGATGATCAATCCACCTGCATTCATTTAGGATTTTTGAGGCACATGCATTTCATCTTTGGAGTGAAGCATCATATCAACATGTAGATCTAGGCATCCATTCCATTTCCATATATTAATACCTGGTGTCATTTTCTGAGAAGAAAGATAAGAACACATGAGGGAGTCCGTCATGTCCGAGGATGCGCCTAAAGAAGCTTTATACGGGAAGCCAAGATCACGAAAAAATTGCAGACGCGTTAGCAACACCTACAATATTATGTATGCAGAACTGTGATCACAAAGCTTATCTATTTCTGAAACTTCCCAGATTGAATATTTGCAACGAAAATTACCGCGTTAGCTGTAAGCTTGTTGTTCCAGTAGAAAACCCCTTTATCAGCACTTGTTTCATTCCCCACTGCATAGTCAAATTCTTCTGTGGCATATCCTAGATATGAATTGTCACCAGTAGCAAAAAATAGCCATGTTCCTCCCCAGACCAGTTCATCTTGGTGACCAGATGAGTTATAAAAATTTCTAGCTTCTCCTCCACAAGCATCAACCTTGGTGTATGTTCCTTGCCTAGCAGGGTCTAGCTTAGTAATTGCACTCTCAAATAGCTTCTCAGCTGCTGTGACTAATTCTCCTGAGTAAACATTGTCTTCTTTAAACACTAATGAAGCAGCTGATAATGATGCAACAATTTCCCCTGCTAAATCGGAAGCTGTGTTATCGCAAAATGAAACAGGTCTCTCGTAGTCCATGTCTTCAGGTCTTTGCCAGCAGTTTATATCATTAGGAACCTTGGCATCGCTGTTTGCACTTCCAATCTAAATTTTTTTAAAAAATTAACAATAACAAGGAATAGTGTCACTAATTGTCCATTATAACTCTCATGAAAAAGGATTATTAATTATGGTACAAAATTGTTCATAAGGCTTGCCTGAGAATACAATATGGTATCTGAAGTTGTGTTAGAGGGAACAAAGAGTTTGAGCAAATAATCACTTCCCCATTTGATTATGTCCTTGACATGATCAAGCTCTCCAATATCAGCATACTTGTCATGATATTCAATCACACTCCAACTCAACAGGGTTACGGTATAAGCTGTAGGGAAGCTGAATTTTATGTTGTTGCCAGAATCATAGAAACCACCCTCAAGATTAGCCGGTTTACTGCCTGAGTTCCCATCTTGCAATCCTGAACTTGCTCGAAATTTTACCGGACTGTTATTGGGGTACACCCCAGCTGATGAAGAAGAATTTTTCAGCAAATTAGATGAAAAATTAATTATATGGCAAATCCTATATGTAACTGTTTCTAATAAAATGCATATGATGGTAGAAATATATTACACTTTTGAGCATCGAAGAACGTTAGAGCTTGGTTCAATGCAAGTGTAAGATTCTTTGAAGGACGATCGTGATGATGTTTTGAGGGCAAAAAGTGTAGCAGTAAAAGTAGAGCTAGGATAAGAAAAACTGTGGAGACAGAAATGTAAAGACAACGTTTAAAGTACTTTTTATCTGTGATAACAAGATTGTATTGGTAGGACTTGGAGTACTGAGAAGGGATTGAATCGTTGGCCATGTTAGACAGAGGAACAAGGTTAAAGTCAATTTCTATAGAATTCCAACGACTTGCGGAAGGAATCAAACGGTGAGCCTCTGAAGTATGAACAAACCTCACAGGTTCTAAGTCTGTTTCAGAAGTATGTGTGACAGTGTGGGAACCTAGAGAAGATGGCATTGCTTGCTGTGAACCTGGGAGGTGGTGTTGTAGGTAGGATAGAGAAAATGGCACTGAAAAAAGAAGGGAAAGGTTTTGGTGTGTATTCTAAATATTTGCTCTTGTCTCTGTGGTTTTATTATGCTGCATTGGCATTAATTGTGTCTCCATCATCAAATTCAAATGTGGATAGAAACTAAAAAATCATAAGTTTCAAGTTCATGTAGTATACAATTACTTGCTGTAGTTATTCACAATGAAACGGTTTCTTGATAAAGCAGAAGCATGAGCTAGCTAAACCACAAGATTTCGATACAATCAAAGAGAATGAATCGTTGGCCGGCAATTCAATTTACATCAGAAAACAGTTGAAAGAAACCAATTTATTTACAATAATTCAAGTAACTAAAAGCTGGTGAGTAGTGTCTTCCAATCCAAATACAAGGCTAGGCAAGAAAAAACAACTGAAAAGAAAAATCAGTGACATAACAACAGTTGCAGCAGATGGTTACTAACTACTGGTTAGTGCGTGGCATATATTAATATGATATTGTTGTTGGGATTGAGAGGTCAGCTTTGGGCCTCTATATATATGCAAAGAAGTATCAAAAGGGACCAAAAACTTGTCCTAGGATAGGACCATGGGTGGGCCAGTTTGACTTCTTTCTACAACATTTTTCTAGTTATTTAATAACGTTGTTATTATCACCAAGAAACCATTCATTCACTCTATCAAAACCTAAACTAAACTATGGGCACGACTTGACTTATTTTCTCTCACTCAAGTAAGTTGTAACCAAACGCGTTGAATAAATACCTCAAGGTCCTGTTTGGTTCACGGAACGGATTTGAGGGGAAATCACTTCTCATATCATTTTTCAATGAATAAGAAATAGAAAATTTCTTTCCCATGTTTGATAATGTCGGGAATGTAACCGGGAAATATCATTTTATTTATTTTCCCATATTTGTTTTGAGTAGGAATGAAAAACAAAGTTTTTATAATTTTCCAATTATACTCATATTAAATCAAATAAAAAGAATACATTTAATGATATATTGTAATTCTAAATTGTTAATGGGAACAAAATGGTCATGAAAAATGTGTATTTAATATTGGCTCATTTTTCCAAATTTAACAAAACCCAAGTTGGGAGGAGGGATTCATTTTCCCCTACTTTCTCGTGTCATACAACTATTTCTCATGTCTGAACTTACCAAATATGGGAAAGCAATTAATTTACCATTCTCAAGCCTTCTTTCCCATGAACCAAACAGGGCCAAAGTGTTATTCAAAACTGAAAACTTGTTTGATAACTGATTTCAATTTTCATTTTGGCTCATTTTGAAATTAGTTGCCACTTTTTTAAAAAACTGAAAACTAAAATTAGTTACCGAACATATTTTCAGTTTTCAATTTTCAAAAAATGTGAAAATAAAAAGGTTATTAAACAGCCCATAAGTTTATGATGTTGTTTTAGGTCTTTAAATTATTATAATGATCCAAATGAAACGAAATGTGAAAAAAGACACCTGTTCTAAATGTAGAGAGTCATAATTCAATTCAACTTTCTTGGATGATTAAAACTTTGGAATACATTGCACTTGTATTACTTGTATGGATGGATTTCATTTGGGTCTGTTCATTAGGGGAGGGGATCTGCTGTCCCCTTTTCTATCTCCCTTTATGTTCCCTCTCTAATTTCTCGACAAGTGTCTACCAACTTAACACCAACTTAACGAGTAATTTTTGGGTGTTCCCGGTACACCACGTGGCTGGTGTACCATCCATTAGATGTAGGACATGTGGAATATTTCCAATGCAGTCAGACCATGTGTCATAAAAAATAATGCAATAAATTAGAAGGTAATTCCAAATGTCCTAAGTTTATTGGATAGTACACTAACCACGTGGTGTACCCGGAACATTTAAAAATTTCTCCAACTTAACCCTGTTAAGTTTTAATAGAAAATCAAAAATAAAAGAGTAAAACTACTAAAATATAAAAGTGAAAAAACCTAGCAGCAACCACAGCCCACCCAAAGCCCAGCTCATCGGCCATGTGCCCCACCACCCCATTTCACCGCAAGCAAAGCAACCTAGCGCAGCCACCAAAACCCCAACCAATCGTCCTTATGAGCCCTTCTTTGTCTCGTTCTCTCCTCCTTTCTCTCTTGTGCTCTTCTCTCACACTGTCCCTCCCCCAAATCTAGTCCCATATTGTACTGAGAAGTGGCTGCTCTTGGTATATTTTTTCTTCAGGTAATCGTTGTTGCCGGTCTGATCTAACCCAATAGAATTGAATGGAACTTGGACTAGTTTATTCTAAGAAACACTATTCCCAGTACCCACACCGAGAAAGAAGATGAAAAGAGGACCAAATTAAGGGAGGGGGCAGTGAGAGAGAGAAAATGGGGAGAGAGAGTGTCACATCCAGAATCGCTCAGAAGACGATATTGTCAGCTTTGGGCAGGCCCTCACGGTTTTGTTTACGGGAACTCACGAGCAACTTCCCGTAGGTCACCCATCCCTGGGATTGCTCTGCCACAACTCGCTTAACTTCGGAGTTCCCACAACTCGGCCGGCTGAGCTCCCAAAAGCGCCGTGCTTTATTTGGAGGTGGGCATGTACATATAAGGCACATCACCCCCTCTCCGTTGGTCGATGTGGGATCTTACAATCCAAACATCCCGGGATCGCTCCGCCGTAGCACGATATTGTCCGCTTTGGTAGGGGCCCTCACGGTTTGTTTTTGGGAACTCACGAGCAACTTCCCAAGAGGTCACCCATCCCGGGATTGCTCTGGCCACAACTCGCTTAACCGGAGTTCCCACAACTCCGGCTGAGCTCCCAAAAGGCCTCGTCTTTATTTGGAGGTGGCGTATGCATATAAAGCGCATCACCCTCTCCGTTGGCCGATGTGGAATCTCACAATCCACCCTTAGGGCCCGACGTCTCGTCGGCACTCGCACCACACCGAGTGGCTCGATACCAAATTGTCACATCCGGGATCGCTCGCCGTAGCGCGATATTGTCATTTGGGCCTCACGGTTTTGTTTTTGGGAACTCACGAGCAACTTCCCAGAGGTCACCCATCCTGGGATTGCTCTGCCACAACTCGCTTAACCGGAGTTCCCACAAGCAGCTCCCAAAAGCGCCGTCTATTTGGAGGTGGCGTATACATATAAGCGCACATCACCCTCTCCGTTGGCCGATGTGGAATCTCACAGAGAGAGAGATAGATAGAGACAAAGAAGTGGGGATGCTTTGCTGGTGGTGAAGTGGGAGGCCCAGAGGCCGATGGGGAGGGGTGGGTTGTGGTTGATGGTGGGTTGTTTGTTTTTTCTATTTTAGTTTTTAGTTTTTAAGATTTTTCATTTTATTAACTTAACAGTGTTAAGTTGAAATTAAGTAAATAGACACTTGTCAAGAAATTAGTGGGAGGGCATAGAGGGACGTGGAAAAAGGGGACAACAGATCCCCTCCGTTCATTAGACAGAGCGCCGGGTCGAGGGCCAATATTGTTTCATTAGAAAAGAATGGGCATTGACTTCCAATGTCCATACGCAACTCAATACTGGGAAGTTGCTAATCGATATGATAATGAGACTTAGAAATTATATTCAAAAGATTTATTTGGTAAACAAATAATATTCAGAAAAATAAAATTTAAAAAGCAAGATTTGGTGTGTGATCACATCAAGATTTGACGATGATCCTTTTTTCTTCCTTGAGATGCTGCATGTCTCATACATTTGTCGAAACTTGAACGTGATTGGGTTTCATTTGGACTTGTGAACAAAAGTATATAATGCACGCTACCGATACCGATTGGTATTGACTCAGTCATCTTAGCTACTCCTGCTCCAGCCAGCAGGTACATACGTGAGAAAATTATCTGTAATTCAAACACGCACAATTAGAAAACTATAAAGAGTTAGAGTTGAAACTTCAAATCAAATCCTTTACCATTAATAAACACAGGGAGGGACCCGTCATCCCTGAATTAATAAAAAAATTATTTATCCAAACTGCACTCCTGTGCCTATCAATGGAGTCTTCTTCCTTTGTCATCATTCAACAATAATCAATATCAATTAGGCCTCCTCCAGTTGCTTAACAACAACACCTGTAATTTTTCATAGTTCTCAATGTAGCTCTTCGATGTTCAATAAAATAAGATACATGTGGGATTGGGATGTCCTTTATTTTAGTTTTATTTATTTATTTTGTGGGTAAGTCATCCTTTGATTGTTTACCTATATAGACTTGCCTTTTCAGTTGAATGGAAATTTCTTTTTTTCTTTCTTTTGGTCGATCAATGGAACTTTCTTAGGCAAACGCATAGAAGTCAAGTCAATAATAAGCCGTCGTTTCCTGTGTCTCTCTATATATCTGTCACGAAGAAACCCACCCACTTTATTTGATCCTCAAAATTGATAATAGTCTGCCTGTTTGAAATACCATTGCATAACAGTAGCTTTCCATCTGCTTCATGTTCTCTGAACGTGATAACGTGCGTGCTATGAACATCATTTACTTCTCATCAAACTGCTAATAATTCTTCATCTCCAATTCTAATTTTTTTCCGTGAGCTTCTGCAGATGACCATGCCCACAGCCCACATCTTCCTAAGACTACCCATCCTCTTCATCATCTTCAACTTGATCACAACGTTGATCCCCTCTGCTCTTTGCGATGACGATGCTCAATACACGGAGTGCCGCAATACCTACGACTGCGGTTTGCTTAAAAACATACCCTACCCTTTCTGGGCAACCAACAGTCGGCCCCAACACTGCGGCCAAGAAGGCTACCAACTCACCTGCCGAGATAATCAAAACCCTGTTATCAAAATTGAAGAACAAGATTTCCTTGTCTTGAACATTAACAGGGAAGTTTACACCATCACAATTGCTCGCCTAGACCTATGGGACAGTCCTTGCACTAGCAGGCTCGTCAACACCACTTTGGACTACGATCGTTTCGCTTACGTTCAAGCTGTCCGGAACCTGACTTTGTTCTATGGCTGCGTCCCTCACAAACAGTCAATCGCAAATAACTTTACTTGCAAAATAGAGGGTACCCAAAACGATCTTGCGTACTATATAAGGGAATCTATATCGAGGCTTCCTCCTCTTCAGAATGAGAACTTGTGCCTCTACAATATCAGTGTCCCAATATTGTGGATGGATGTTGATCCTCTGCCTGAGAATTACACGGTGGATGTACTGAAACATGTTTTGAATCAAGGCTTCCAGGTTGAGTACAAGGCCGGCTGGGAGCTCTGTAGGCCATGCGTGCTCTCTAATGGAATCTGCGGATCCAACATCACCACTGACTCTTTTCTCTGCTTTTGCGGGGACCAAACTTATGAGAAAATCTGTCCAAGTTCTGGAGGTACTTCAGACCAAAAAAAAAGTTCTGGAGGTACGCATGTCAATTCCTTCTTATTTTTACCGGTTCATAATTTTCGTGGTTTAACCTTTTTTAGTTTGGAGTTTCCATTAATTAGTCAGAATTTGGAGATACCACTTCAGATTACGAACTTTTAATTAGAAATTGGATGGCTGAATAAGTTGTAATTAACCCCCCATTGAAGAAATGATTAGTTAAGTAATTATAATTACAGAGAACTAAAACATATGATCCTTTTGGTTCTAATTAAGTAATTCTAATTACAGAGAACTAAAACATATGTGCAACTGCCATTCTCTTTGCTCTGCTTTAGCCTCTACCTTATCAACAAGTTTTGTTATCTTTGCTCTGTTTTTATTTCATCTTGAGTTTGTTGGTTAATTTGAGCCTTTTCCTATTCTATTTCCATCCGAATTCACATATAAACCCTCCCTGAGTGAACATAGACACCAGAAGTGATGCTGTTTGACTGGTTACCTATTCCCTGTTGATAAAATAATAAAAATTGAAAGAAGGACAACCAAGAAGGTCTGCTACCAGTGGTTGGTAAATGCCACGTATGCATTGACCAGGTCAACGGTCCACTCTAGAATCATGCAATTCAATAAGGCGTCTGTTGATTTCAAATAGTTCACACTGCACTGCACGCCAACCTAGCCCTATAATCATAAGTCTGCATACAATTTCTCCACCTTCTGATGGAGAATAGGTTCAGTGGTGCAAGATTTACTACTACGTTAACTAATTGGCAGGGGACTTGTAGGTTAAGTAGTTAAAAGTAGTTAATTTTGTATATAAGGTCTTGTGTTCGTATCCCCTATCCCCAATAACGTTTGTAAAAAAGAAGAACAACTAACTAATTTTTGTTGGTCAAGATAGGAATTAGAGTTAAGTATATGATAATTTATTATGGGTTTGATTTGATCACATTGAATCACGAATTATTCTGGAACATAATTAGGATGCCAATGTTATACTACTAGTCATGTTGCCAGGTGAAAATGAAATCCAGTATAAGTCTTCGATTAAGTGCACATCTCCATCATCTTGGATCAATATTTTCTCTCCGTGTTACTTTTAAGCCCAAACAAAGTCTCTGTCTACACTTTCGGTTCAACCAACCACAACTCTCAAAGCAAAGTCGTCCACCAAAACATCTAGTGCTGCACAACTCATTCCTTTAGATATTCACCGAATTTTGGTTTTCCTCTTTCTTTTTTTCTTTGGGTATTTAGCATTGATTTTTCTAAATCCCATTCCTTTATAAATAAAATATATATATATAAGGACAGCAGCAGATGTTACGAAATTTCCAGCATTTGCCGAATTTTCGATACGAAAAAGCCACTAAACTTTGCAAACGAAGTCTTATTCTGTATGATTCTCTATTATGGTCCTGTGTGGGTAACTTCCCACCAAAAGCTGTCATCATTTGCGGACGGTGTTGCTCCTTTGCCATGAAATAATCGACTAGTTATACGTTTCCCATGGCATGGAGGATGCACTTCTATAACTATAACATGAAACCCTCCAGCCAAGCCATACAACAAGTAACATGTTCAAAATCTATTTTTAAAGCCTTTTGCTTTAAAAGTCCTTGCTGTTGCTTAAACCATTGGTTTGTTTAGTCAGTCTCCTCTTTTTCAAACTCCAATCATAGAATCACACACCTACTACCAAGAATTTTACACCTTCTGTTCATTTCTAACTCTCATTAATTTCACTATATGCTTTCTTCTCTGTTTTGCTCTCTGTTTCTTGATCATCCACTCCAAATGTATCTCCTCCCCCAAAGCCACTTCAAAGGCAAAATACCTTTCCATGTATGTATTATCACCATCATCTTCACAACCTTAGCCAAGCAAACTTCCTCTCTAGACCAAAGCTACGAGGCCTGCAAGCCTCAAACATGTGGAAATGGTCCGAATATAAGCTACCCCTTTTGGCTTTCTGATCGACAAGAGTCCTTCTGTGGCTACCCGAGCTTCAAGATCGCCTGCGATGGAGAAAATCCAGTACTTATTATTTCCGACGATGATTATATCATTAAAGATATCTTCTACTCAAACCATTCATTGGTGCTGGCCAACGCTGTTGTGTATCATGATAAATGTCCACTCCCTCTGCACAACTTTAGCCTTGATCGAACACCTTTCAGTTATAGTTCTGATCATATTGATTTTTCCTTCTTCTACAATTGCGACGAAGAGCCCATAGAATACATGCATCCATATCCAATTGACTGTGCTAGCAATGCCAGCCATCATTCATTTGCTATTTTCCACAAGGAGGTAGTGGAGCAAATGAACAACTCATTTGACTCATGCCAGTCTCCGGTGAATTTGCCTGTGGATGAGGCTGTTGGTGTCGAGTCGGCGTTGCAAATGAACTACACTGAAATCTTGAAGATGGGATTTCTTTTGAATTGGACTGCACAAAATTGCAGCAATTGTGAGAAGAGTAGCGGGCGCTGTGGATTCAAAAACAATGAAATTGTCTGTTTTTGCAGCGACCGGCCTCGTTCCCAAACCTGTGACCATGGTACTTCTGTAGAAACATCACTATTAGTAATTCTTGAAATTTTCAAAAAACAGCAGTGGAGGAATCTTCTGTAGTATTTGCAAGATTTATAATCCATCAGCATGAATGGCTGGTTTAGAAAACAAACGAGATCAGTTGGATTAATTAAATGATATGATGTTATGTTTGATTTTACCCCTACAGTTTGTATCATTTATATTCTAAGAATTCTTCTTCTTTGATTGCTTTTGCAGAAAAATCGTGGAACTGGAAAACAAAGTCTATTGTAGGTAATGTATCAGCAACCTCCTTCTTTCCTTCAGTTGTTTGATGTTTTACCACATTTCCCAATTAGATTATATTCACTCGCCATCTATTCATGAATTGCCATCTCTGATCTCTCCCTTGTCCCCAGGTGTCTGCACAGCTGCTGCTACTGTACTTATAATGTGTGCTGTTTTCTTTGTATACCAACGCCGCAACAGAAAACAATATGCTCCATCATCCTTTGTATCTCGAAGCATCTTTTCTAAACAAACTTCCATGGATGATATGGAGAACGGAAGTACCTACCTTGGAGTGCATTTGTTCACATATAGGGAACTTGAAGAAGCAACTAATTATTTTGATTCAGCCAAAGAACTCGGTGATGGAGGCTTTGGCACAGTGTATCATGGTAACAGCTTACACCATTTTATCCTTAAAATCACTCATTTTTGTTAAGCATTTTTTGAAACTTATTGTTCTTAATTTGTAAATTTCTTATACAGGAAATGTCCGTGACGGGAGAGCCGTTGCAGTCAAGCGTCTATATGAAAACAATTGCAGGAGAGTTGAGCAGTTCATGAATGAAATTGAGATTTTAGCTCGCCTGCGCCACCAAAATCTTGTCTTGCTCTATGGTTGCACCTCTCGCCACAGCCGTGAACTCCTCCTTGTATATGAATACATTCCTAATGGAACTCTTGCTGAGCATCTTCATGGTGAAAGAGCAAAACCTGGTGCACTGACATGGCTTACTCGAATGAACATTGCCACAGAAACTGCAAGTGCATTGTCATATCTTCATGCATCTGATATTATCCACCGTGACGTGAAAACGACGAATATTCTCCTTGACAACAACTTCTGTGTCAAAGTAGCGGACTTTGGACTATCTCGCCTCTTCCCCACGAATGTCACCCACATCTCAACTGCTCCACAAGGAACTCCAGGTTATGTTGATCCTGAGTATAACCAATGCTACCAGCTTACTAGTAAGAGTGATGTCTATAGCTTTGGGGTGGTCATGATTGAGCTCATATCATCCCTGCCTGCTGTTGATATCACAAGGCATCGACATGAGATCAATTTGTCGAACATGGCTATCAACAAGATTCAAAACCATGCATTGCATGAGCTAGTAGACACATGCCTAGGGTTTGAATCAGACTACAGAATAAGAAAAATGATAATTGCAGTGGCAGAATTAGCATTTTGGTGCCTGCAAAGTGACAAGGACGTGAGACCTTCTATGCCTGATGTGCTAGATGAGTTAAAGCGGATACAGAGTAAGGATTTTGATAAAGAAAAGGCAGAGGAGATTGATATTTCAGCTGATGATGTTGTGTTGTTAAAGAGTGATCCACTGCCTCCCCCCCCAGATTCTCTGACATTAAATTGGATTAGCAGCTCTACAACACCGAATGGTAGCGGTTAAAGTTTTTCCTTGTCAATTTTCTAAGTTTACCATACGCCAAATGTCATGGCTTTCATTTCGTATTCATCTACAAAACTTGTGATTTTGTTGAATGAGTCGTAGATATTATGTGAGAGCCGACAGAGGTATGCTAAGGTCTCATTTATAGTGCAGTTAGGCTACATGGTTTATCTGTTTTCTTTCAACCAGCTAATATGTTTAAAAATTTAATTGTTTTATTCGTTAAATACGTTGTCTATTAGCAAGTCATCTAGTAAAGATGAATTTCCATAAATCATATCACTCCAGAAATCAAAGCTGACTGAAACAGAACTGCAAAACAAACTACATTGACATGTTGATGATGGATAATATGATAACATCTGAGCTGAAACTCCAATTGGCATTCGGCTGTTTGCTGCATCTAACAAGCAGTGGATGCCTCTACAGTAATTTTGTAGTATATTTTGCAATATATATTGGCTTATATAGCATTTACTTGAAGCATTATTTTGAGTTGTGTAGGTTCCTTTTTTCCCTTGTCTAAGCAGACTATAGATCAGTTGATGAGATCGTCTTTTACCATGCTTTGAAACTTAGATTTTCAAGTTTGAGAACCAAGTTGGGATCAACACGTAGACAAAACTGAAACCTACTCACTGGAGTCCCAATTGTTCTACACCTCAGTTCAAATATCCTGCAGTTTAGCCTTCAATTCAATGTCTAGAAAATGCAGTTGGCAAATCTGTAGTTTATCATAAGTTCTTCTACATTCAAAATAGTGCTTTCAGGAAAGGTAAATTAGTGCTTTACCTCTCATATGAGCAACAAAGTACAAAACAAGATAGAGCTATGACCAAAAAGAAAAATGTGAAGCGGAAAATCTTATTAGAATGACTTTAAATTGACTAGGAACTGAATCACCCAAAACACGTACAGTACACCAATTAATCTAGAAAATATATTAACAAATAAGTGATGATAAGGTGGTAGATTCTGATTCTGCTGGTGTTCTTATAGGAGTAGTTAGAACAGGCTTTGGTGGTATTTGCAAGGCTTCAATGCTTCCTTCCAGCATTTCAATCACTTTACTCATGGATGGCCTATCTGATGGCTTTGTCTGTATGCACCACAACCCCACCAAAATCATCTTCCTTGCAAGTTCATTTTCCTCTTGGGTCATAGGATTGGGCAATCCTAAATGGCTGCTGCCCTGCTCTAGATGCTTATAAATCCAATCCGGAAAATAAGTATCAGTGGTGTGGCTCACTCGAACATCATTGTTCTTTCTTCCTCCAACCACCTCCAGAATCATCATTCCATAACTATAGACATCAGACTTAACAGAGACTCCTCCAAAGTTTCTACAGAACACTTCTGGAGCTATGTACCCTATTGTCCCTCTTGCATCCATCATCGACATAATACTCTCCTTCTTCAGGCAAACTTTAGAAAGCCCAAAGTCAGAAATCTTTGGGCAAAAGTTGTCATCCAAAAGGATATTATGTGGTTTTATGTCGAAATGTAAAATTCGTGTGTTGCATCCACGGTGCAAGTACTCGAGCCCTCGAGCTATCCCAATAGCAATTTCAAATAGTTTTTCCAGTTCCAAGTGTGGAGTGGTTTTCAAAGGATTTTCTTTGTAGATGAACTTCTCAAGTGATCCATTGGGCATGAACTCATATATGAGAGCTTTTTCTGACCTTCAAAGCAATACCCCAACAGAGTGACAACATTAACATGGGAAGTTCTACTTGTTGACACCGTAACTAACCGAGCAACTAGCTAAGAAAGATCAGCCACGTGCCATGCTTTGAGAGGTCATCACCTTAGCCAAAGAAATCTTACCACAAGTCACAACTCTAAGCAAGGTAAAGTCCCACATTGGAATATTACTAGTGAGGACTCTCATACATATAAGGAATACTTCTCACTCAGAAAAGGATCACTCTACAATTGGGCTTTGTATTTAGTCGTAGAGCTCATCTTACTCTTTATCTTTGGGCACCACTTGCATAAATGTAAAATCGCATTATTAATGAGAATACATATAAAGTGGACGTGGCCATTCATTAAGGGTGAACCACGTATATCTTTCTACGTATATTTATCTTGCCCAAATCTTCATACACATACCGAAGGTCCTCACCTTCATCCACCACACCTCATCACTAAGTTGGACTCAATCTTGGCTGAACCATTTTGAGCATCAACGCAGTTTGGCGCCGTCTGTGGGAAAGCGACACAAGAGGCTTCTGTCGTTCTCCCCTTCTTCAGTGCCCTTCGACACCCCTACAATCAGCATCACCTAAGTTGCCGTTTGGCAATACCTTGCTAGAGCAACCATGAATGCTAAGGCAGTAACATGCAAAAGATGAAACTTGCAATATGGCAGAAGAGGAAAAATATGAAGGACCCAGCTTTTCTACAAACCCTTAACTTCCGACACCTGGCAAGCCAAAGCTGCCGAACGGCAACATATTGCCCAACAATAAGATAAGCATTGTCTTCCTCCTTATTTATATTAAGGCAAATAGGCTATCCAATTAAAATAAGCAAAAGCCATTTTTTGTTGCCTACATGTTTTTCAACAGTACTGCATCATCTTATTAAAATAGGATTGTGCACATCTTATTAAAAATTCAACACTTGCCGTACGGCAATTCAATAAAATATCTATGTAAAGAGGTCACAGCTGTTCAGCGTACGCCCTCTCATCGACTACAAACAGGCACAACCTCCCCTTTGCCAAAATTTCTCAAGTGGGCAAACCAAGAGTGCCAAACTCAAGTCGGCAAGCCGCGATCAAGCTGTCAACCTCCCACCATGGTTTCCGATCGACAACTTCGAACAGTCATGAACTAGGGGAGCTACTTCTCATCGGGATATTAACCTGCCGTTTGGTTTGAAATAGCTTCCTCATGCAGAAGCACCACAAAGCATCACCAAACTAGTCTACAAGGTCGGTGAATATGCATTCCCTCAACGGTCTCGAACAGCAACTTCAAGACATCACCACCTTATTATTCATGGGCTACCATTTGACACCCGCGGTGATAATGGCTCAAGACACCCTTGTGTCTATTTTCAAAAATAGCCAAAAGAGACCACATCCGTAACATCAATCGGCATGTATCAAATAAAGAGAAGGTTCCCGATCAATCCAGGCTATCAATTGGCAAGCTGGGATGAGGTTGCCAATTATTGGGCAGCTACATGCTACCGTTCGGCACTACAATTTTTGTACAATCACTCACACGTATAGCTGCAAGCCCCTGTGTGACCTGCCATCTTTCAACTCTCGGTAAATCTCTCAAGACACCCATGGTGTCATACCCACTGAATGGTAGGTTGATAACAGTTCTCAAAAGGCACAGTCCTACTTTCTGTATCACCGATCAGCAACTACTATGTGTCGACCTTCATAGCTCGAACCGGACTGAGAACTTGCTGGGCATGATACGCCTTCAGCCCACTCAATTGATCGACATCGCAATATTCGGTAGCTCAGTCACTTACCGATCGATACTCAGAGAGCATTCTCATAGGCAATCTCTCCTTCATCACCAGCCACACCATCGTCTCCCCTTCCTTCTCTTGCAAGCCCACCAAACTAAACAGAGGTCATCTCTCACCTCTCGACAAATCTTCTCAAGGCACCCAGCTCCCAAACAATCCTTTCCGATCGGCAAGTCGACGACAGCATCAAAGGCACCAGACCATATAAAATTGATCGGCACGCCCCTTGCCGAACGGCAGTAGTGATGTCACACCTTCCGATCGGCATCTCCCTTGCTGAACCAGAAGGAGAGCCCGCCTCTCATCTCCAAATCGATCGACAACGCCATTGCCGAATGGAAAGCTTGACGTCACCTCTGCGAGCACCCTCACCATCTCCAACGATCGGTAACCCACCTAACATGACTGCAAGAAAACAAAGTGTGATGTCACACCTGCCATTCGGCAGGCGCTACGCTGCAAGAAGGAGACGGCCCTTTGATGGGTCTGCAAGTTTTCCACACACACAAAAAAAAAGTGACGTCACGAAACTCCATACCAGCAACTTTATCAAGCCACCCAATCACGATCCCAAAGTTGTCGACAGACATACTAATAGCAGCTCTAAAACTTCCCAAACCAAACCTGCCGATCGGCAGGCAATTGCTACAGTCTGCTTCTCCACAAAATAATCCTCGCATCGGCCTCACGATCCCAAAGGTGCCGACGTGGGAAACCCACACCTTCCTTTCCAAAACACCCCTGCCGAACGGCAAGGGTCGTGCAGAAGCTCCAGGGGCGCCCGTGAGTGTATAGCCTCCTCGGAGAAGACCCCCTTCTTTATCAACCTTGCCAACACTGGGAGCACACGGCATCTCCTCTTCCACAATCCCCTTGGAAATTGCTGAACCGGAGAAGACCCCCTTCTTTATCAACCTTGCCGAAACAGCAACTTGCTGAGCCCTAGCAACTCTCTCATCTTTGGCCTTTGCTGAAACTCACGTCACAAGATTTCTCTCCTTTGGTCACGATCCCAACAGCTCACACTTTTCACCAAGGCCACCCCTGCCAAACGGCAAGGACCGTGAACAAAATTGAAGGAAGGCTCACGCAAAAATCCGGAAGCCCAAGCTCCCTTGAGCGCAAGCCAAGACCAAACGTGCCGAAGCCGTAACGACACGCAGATAACAAATCTCCTTCGAACCCCAGCCCTTCAATTTGTTTCCTTTGAACCAAGGGAGGCCTCGAACTCCTCTCGAAGTAGTCAGCTCCAATTCATGCCAAAAATTAAATACAAACTAATGCTAGACCACCCTTGCCGAACGGCAAGGATAGTGCATAAGCTGCGAAGGCCCTCCTCTTACCTGCCAAGGGCCCGACACCGACTATCTCGCACGAACACCGAAGCTCTCGAGCCGGCCTCACAGTCACAAGTTTACACCAAAGCTTCAGCTCCTTAAATTCCCTAAGCCACCCCACCGAGGCTGTTGATCTGTGCTTCGACAAAAACTCCCCTTCAAATACCATTGCCGAACGGGGCCTCAAGGTGCTGATTCAAATGTTTTGTGAGGACTCCGGGTCATGCCTCACACCTTACTGAAAACACAAGGGGCCTTAAATAAAAAAATAAAAAAATAAAATAACCCTTACTGTTCGGCAAAGGCTATGCAGAGGTTGCGGAGATGCTTGGCCCCCATTTTTTGACCTTGCTGAACCGGAGACGACCCCTTGCTAGCGCCGTGACAACACGAGCCGAGGCTTGCCGCTGCCAAAGCCGAGACCTGCCACTGCCCTTGCCGAAGTGTCCAAGCTTGAGACAAATCACCTTCGAAACCAAACCTTGCTGAAGCCGGAGATGCACGCAACCTCCATCCAAAATTACCCTTGCCGACAGAAGCTACGGAGGGGCTCACAAATCACTTCCAGCCAACCTTCCCGAACGGCAAGCCCGTTTAACATTCATGGGGACTCGAGATTCACTCCCTAGCTTCAACTCTTCATGTGGCCCTTGCTTCACGAGATCCCCCTCGCCGACGACGAGGACGAAAGACCCAAGCAAATCAGATGTCTTGCCGAACGGTAAGTATCGTGCACAGGAAACACGGAAGGATCACAAAATGGTTTTTGGCCAAGCCTTTCCGAACGGCAAGGCCTATGCCTAGACTACGACATTGTATAAAAACCTTACCAAGCCTTGCCGAAAGCTATTAGGATCCGGTCACACGAAGCAAAAATAAACCTCACCAAAGGTACACAACGCTGCAAAAAAGCCTCAAAATTCTTTCCAAATCACCCTTGCCGAACGGCAAGGGCTACGCAGAAGCTATGGAGGTGCCCTCCAAAGTACAGCCTCCTTTCGAATGTATAGCCTTCTTCCAAAGGCACACCTCGCGTACAAACTCCATGTGCCAAACCGCAGCACCAAAATGCTTTTCAGCAATATGCTTCAGTACCTAACAAAGCAATTACACGATGCAACTCATCATAATTGCCTTCGACACATGCCTCCTAGGCAACATTTGCATTGTTTTCCTTCGGCAATTATCTTGAGACATGCAAGTTTTATGCAAGTGCATTCGGCACCTTCGTGCCTAGCCACATCGCCCTGCGACATGCAAGCTTTGTGTCTCCTTCGGCATCCCCTACGCCTTCGGCACCTCCGTGCCTAAACACATCGCCTTGCGACATGCAAGCTTTGTGTCTCCTTCGGCATCCCCTACGCCTTCGGCACCCTCGTGCCTAGCCACATCGACTTGCGACACGCAAGCTTTACACCTTCGGCACCCTCATGCCTAGGCACACCACCTTGCGCCATGCAAATCTTATGCCTTCGGCGTACTATGATGCCCTTCGGCACCCTTGCATAACAAACTGGGGGACTTGCAAACCACTTGCGTTTTTTGTTGCAAGTTCCCTCCCTCCAATGTCCTTCTTACCCGGGGACTTGGGGGACTATGGGCAGTGCAATATACAGCTCGGAAGATCAACTGTGGTGTTGCTCGGCCAGTGCACTTAAAAATTACAAATCCCCAAGTAAAAGTACCTTCTTACTCACGAACAAGGGGACTACTGTTGACACCGTAACTAACCGAGCAACTAGCTAAGAAAGATCGAAGCCACGTGCCATGCTTTGAGAGGTCATCACCTTAGCCAAAGAAATCTTACCACAAGTCACAACTCTAAGCAAGGTAAGGAGTCCACATTGGAATATTACAAGAAGTGAGGACCCCCTTCATCATGCTATATGGAGACCACTCTCCACTTGAAAGGATCCCCCCTACAGCCGGCTTTGTATTTAGTCGTGAGGCTTCACTCTTACTTTATCTTTGGGTAAAACTTGCAAATGTAAAATACACATTATTAATGAGATCACATTCTCCGTGGACGTAGCCCATTCATTAAGGGAATTGAACCACGTATATCTTCGTCTTCTGTATATTTATCGCTTGCCCAAATCTTCATACACATACCGAAGGTCCTCACCTTCATCCACCACACCTCATCACTAAGTTGGACTCAATCTTGGCTGAACCATTTTGAGCATCAACACTACTAATGCTTGCAACCTCGTTTATGAAGTCTTCTCCATTCCCTTTGGATGCATTAAGAACCTTCACAGCCACAAGACAACCATCCCGTAGCTTACCTTTGTACACATCACCATAGCCCCCTTGACCCAGTTTATCTTTAAATGAGTTGGTCATTTTTCTGATATCCGAAAATTTGTATCGTTTTACTGTTAGAGGTCCATTGTTCTGAATGAAGGCCTCAAGATCTTGATGGCTCTTTGTCCTCATGAAAGTTTGCATCCTACTATCAATACAAACGATAACAAATGGTAAGATCCCACTTCCTGCAGCAGCAGCACCTGTCAGCAGGACAGCGACATGTTTTAGGCATCATTAATGGCGAATAAGTTTGATGTATTCTTAAAAGAAATAGGGAAAAAAGGGATGGAGTAAATTGCTTTCTGTTGCAGCGTCGGTATACAAAGAAAATAGTATAGCTATTTACTACAGGAATAGCAACTATCAAAACAACTGGGGACAAGGGAGAGATAAAGAGGTTGCGATTGATCGTTGAATCAGGAGTGAATATAATCATTTAGTTGGGAAAAGTGGTAACAAATTAGAGAACGGAAGAAATCAAAAAATGGGTTGTTGAGATATTACCGATGATAACCTTTATTTTCCAGTTCAACGTATTGCCTGCAAAAGCAATCAACGAAGCAGAATTCTTAGAATATTAACTATACATATATCTAAAGTATAAGCTTCTAAGAAGTCAACTTACTACACCACACATAAGTAGAAGAAACCTCCATTGCTGTTTTTTCAGAATTTCAAGAATTACTATAAGTGAAAATGTTTCTACAGAAGTACCATGGTCACAGGTTTGGGAACGAGGCCGGTCGCTGCAAAAACAGACAAACTCATTGTTTTTGAATCCACAGCGCCCGCTACTCCTCTCACAATTGCTGCAATTTTGTGCAGTCCAATTCAAAAGAAACCCCATCTTCAAGATTTCAGTGTAGTTCATTTGCAACAAGGCCTGGACACCAACAGCCACTTCCACAGGCAAATTCACCCGAGACTGGCATGAGTCAAATGAGTAGTTCATGTACTCCACTACCTCCTTGTGAAAAGTAGCAAAAGAATGATGGCTGGCATTGCTAGCACAGTCAATTGGATATGTAGGCATGTATTCTGAAGGCTCTTCGTCGCAATTGTAGAAGAAGGAAAAATCAATACGATCAGAACTATAACTGAAAGGTGTTCGATTAAGGCTGAAGTTGTGCAGAGGGAGTGGACATTTGTCATCATACACAGCAGCAGCGTTGGCCAGCACGAATGAATGGTTCGAGTAGAAGATATCTTTGATGATCTAATCATCGTCGGAAATACTAAGTACTGGATTTTCTCCATTGCATGCGATCTTGAAGCTCGGGTAGCCACAGAAGGACTCTTGTCGATCAGAAAGCCAAAAGGGGTAGCTTATACTCGGACCATTTCCACATGTTTGAGGCTTGCAGGCCTCGTAGCTTTGGTCTAGTGAGGAAGTTTGCTTGGCTAAGGTTGTGAAGATGATGGTGATAATACATACATGGAAAGGTATTTTGCCTTTGAAGTGGCTTTGGAGGAGGAGATACATTTGGAGTGGATGATCAAGAAACAGAGAGAAAAACAGAGAAGAAAGCATATAGTGAAATTAATGAGAGTTAGAAATGAACAGATGGTGGAAAAATTCTTGAAAGTAAGTAGGTGTCTGATTCTATGATTGGAGTTTGAAACAGAGGGGACTGACTAAATAAACCAATGCCAAATAGTCAACTTAACAGAAAGTTTAAATGGGTCAAATTTAAAAATTATAAGGTGTAAATTGATGAAATTGAAATTCGAGAATCCATATTGAGAATGACTCCAAACCCTTAGAGCGTCTTTTGACGTTAGCCAAAAATAACTATTGGCATCCTAATTATGTTCCAGGACAGGAATAGCATTTGGTTGGGCTGGTCTGGTGAGAGTACTAGCTAGACATAATTAAGTTCATAACACGTTAACTATCATGTTCAAACTTGAAAATACTAATTTTGCTTGGACAAAGATAGGTGAGGTGTGTTTCTTAGAATTTTCACGACAATGCGAGAGAAAGAATGGCTGTTGACTTATCTTCTATGAGCTTTGGGTCGATGATTTTGGTCAATGATATTAAAATCTCTAGTGGACTCAGTTTCCACACTTGTCCGTTTAAAACATCCATATTCCAATTCCATTCATTTCATATACCTTTTGTGTCATTTTGAGATACAGTCTCTCCAATCTATTACATTCATTCAGATTTATTTTGAGACAGGCAACCCATTAAATTATATTTTCATTTTTTTATTATCTTTTATTTAAAAGTGTGATATTTGGAACTTGTGGTCTGGTCTCTACTTTTTTTGTTCGGTCGGTGAAGCTCATCATAAGAAAGCCCAAAAGGAAGCCACACAAAATATGGGTCATGACTTGAACGGATATCCCTACTAAAACCAAACAAGACAATCGGCGCCCTTTACATAGAGGAGGAGGGCCATTCTTTTTGGTTGAAAATTGAAATCTAATAGGTCCCATTCATCTGAAACCTACTCACTGGAGTCCCAATTGTTCTACACCTCAGTTCAAATATCGTGCAGATTAACTTTCAATCCAATGTTTAGAAAATGCAGATTGCAAATCTGCAGTTTATCATAAGTTCTTCTGTATTCAAAATAGTGCTGTCAGGAAAGGTAAATTAGTGCTTTACCTCTCACATGAGCAACAAAGTACAAAACAAGATTGAGCTATGACCAAAAAGAAAAATGCGAAAGGGAAAATCTTATTAGAATGACTTTAAAATTGACTAGGAACTGAATCATCCAAAAGATGTACACCAATTAAGAAAAGATACTAACATATAAGTGAGAAGGTGGAAGATTCTGATTCTGCTGGTGTTCTTATAGGAGAAGTTAGGACAGGCTTTGGTGGTGTTTGCAAGGCTTCAATGCTTCCTTCCAGCATTTCAATCACTTTACTCATGGATGGCCTATCTGGTGGCTTTGTCTGTATGCACCACAACCCCACCAAAATCATCTTCCTTGCAAGTTCATTTTCCTCTTGGGTCATAGGATTGGGCAATCCTAAATGGCTGCTGCCCTGCTCTAGATGCTTATAAATCCAATCCGGAAAATAAGTATCACTGGTGTGGCTCACTCGAACATCATTGTTCTCTCTTCCCCCAACCACCTCCAGAATCATCATTCCATAACTATAGACATCGGACTTAACAGAGACTCCTCCAAAGTTTCTACAGAACACTTCTGGAGCTATGTACCCTATTGTCCCTCTTGCATCCAACATCGACATAATACTCTCCTTCTTCAGGCAAACTTTAGAAAGCCCAAAGTCAGAAATCTTTGGGCAAAAGTTGTCATCCAAAAGGATATTATGTGGTTTTATGTCGAAATGTAAAATTCGTGTGTTGCATCCACGGTGCAAGTACTCGAGCCCTCGAGCTATCCCAATAGCAATTTCAAGTAGTTTTTCCAGTTCCAAGTGTGGAGTGGTTTTCAAAGGATTTTCTTTGTAGATGAACTTCTCAAGTGATCCATTGGGCATGAACTCATATATGAGAGCTTTTTTCTGACCCTCAAAGCAATACCCCAACAGAGTGACAACATTAACATGGGAAGTTCTACTAATGCTTGCAACCTCGTTTATGAAGTCTTCTCCATTCCCTTTGGATGCATTAAGAACCTTCACAGCCACAAGACAACCATCCCGTAGCTTACCTTTGTACACATCACCATAACCCCCTTGACCCAGTTTATCTTTAAATGAGTTGGTCATTTTTCTGATATCTGAAAAATTGTATCTTTTTACTGCTAGAGGTCCATTGTTCTGAATGAATACCTCAAGATCTTGATGGCTTTTTGTCCTCATGAAAGTTTGCTTCCTACTTTTAATACAGCAAACGATAACACATAGTAAGATCCCACTTCCTGCAGCAGCAGCAGCACCTGTCAGCAGAACAGTGACATATTTTAGGCATCATTAATGGCGAATAAGTTTGATGTATTCTGAAAAAGAAATAGGGAAAAAAGAGATGATGGAGGAAATTGCTTTCTGTTGCAGCGTCGGTATACAAAGAAAATAGCAGCTGTGCAAACAACTGGGGGCAATGGGAGACATAAAGAGGTTGCGATTGGTAGTTGGATCAGGAGTGAATATAATAATCTAGTTGGGAAAAGTAATAAAACATTAGAGAACGGAAGAAATCAAAAAATGGGTTGTTGAGATATTACCGACGATAACCTTTCTTTTCCAGTTCCACGAATTGTCTGCAAAAGCAATCAAACAAGCAGAATTCTTAGAATATTAACTAAACATATATCTTCTAAAAAGTCAAGTTACTACTCTACACATAAGTAGATGCCAAAACCTAGCTACCAAATATTTTGCTTTTTTAATTTATATTTGCTTCAAGTAGAAATCTAACGGGACAAAGCTTCTGAAAAACAAAAACAAAAACAAAGACAAAGGGGGAAGAAATATGCAACGCATTAAGGGGACTCATAAGTCATAACATTGCGGAAATTCGACTAATAAAGATGTGTTGCACACAAATCAAAGTAATAAAAGATGATATGCATACCACCCAAACTTGGACAGGTTTCCTCATTTTATGGGTTGTCCATATTTTACTTTTATTTTATCAACAGGGAAGGGTAACCAGTCAAATAGCATCGCATCTGGTGTCTATGTTCACTCAGGAAGGGTTTATATGCAACTAATCTGTGAATTTAGATGGAATAGGAAAAGGCTCTAATTAACCAATAAACTCAAGATGAAATAAAAACAGAGCAAAGATAACAAAACTTGTTGATAAGGTAGAGGCTAAAGCAGAGCAAAGAGAATGGCAGTTGCACATATGTTTTAGTTCTCTGTAATTATAATTACTTAACTAATCATTTCTTCTATGGGGGGTTAATTACAACTTATTCAGCCATCCCATTTCTAATTAAAAGTTCGTAATCTGAAGTGCTATCTCCAAATTCTGACTAATTAATGGAAACTCCAAACTAAAAAAGGTTAAACCAGGAAAATTATGAACCGGGAAAAATAAGAAGGAATTGACATGCGTACCTCCAGAACTACAGGTTTCCTCATTAGTTTGGACCCCGCAAAAGCAGAGAAAAGAGCCAGTGGTGGAGGTGGATGGGCAGGTTCCATTAGAGCGCATGCATGGCCCACAGAGCTCCCTGTCGCCCTTGTACTCAACCCTGAAGCCTTGCTTCAAAACTCGTATCAGTTCGTCCACCGTGGGATTCTCAGACAGAGGATCAACACCCGTCAACAATATTGGGACACTGATATTGTAGAGGCACAAGTTCTCATTCTGACGAGGATGAAGCCTCGAGATAGATCCCTCTACATACGCAAGATCGTTTTGGGTACCCTCTATTTTGCAAGTAAAGTTATTTGCGATTGACTGATTGTGAGGGACGCAGCCATAGAACAAAGTCAGGTTCCGGACAGCTTGAACGTAAGCGAAACGATCGTAGTCCAAAGTGGTGCTGACGAGCCTGCTAGTGCAAGGACTGTCCCATAGGTCTACGCGAGCAATTGTGATGGTGTAAACTTCCCTGCTAATGTTCAAGACAAGGAAATCTTGTTATTCAATTCTGATAACAGGGTATTGATTATCACGGCAGGTGAGTTCGTACCCTTCTCGCCCGCAGTGTTGGGGCCGACTGTTGGCTGCCCAGAAAGGGTAGGTCATGTTTTTAAGCAAACCGCAGTCGTAGGTATTGCGGCACTCTGTGTATTCAGCATCGTCATCGCAAAGAGCAGAGGGGATCAACGTTGTGATCAAGTTGAAGATGATGAAGAGGATGGGTAGTCTTAGGAAGAGGCACTGGCGGATCCACATTGGGGCAAGGAGGGTCAAGTGACCCCTGCAAACTAGAATTCATGGCCTAGGGAGAAGAAATGTGACCCCTGCAATGGCTGGATGGTTAGCCAAAGAAACAGAGGGAGAAAGGAAGAAAAAGAGACAGAGGGAGAGAGGAAGAAGAATGACGGGGCAGATTGCTTTTCTGCTGTGGTGGTGGTGGTCAAGAGGAGAAGAGAGAGTGTTAGGCAAAGAGCTTGTAGGTTTTTCAGCTGACCCATTTCTGGGTTTGAGAGAGAGAGAGAGAGAGAGAGATGGGTTTGGTTTTTTCCTCCGGTTTTGCGAGCGAATGGGGTTTTGTACAGACAACAAAAGGCAAGCTGGGGAAGGGTGCTGCTCTGTTGGGGAATGGGTTGTGCTAGGCTAACAGACTTCTGCTCACGGCGCTTGAAACTATAGGGTTTTCTTTCTTTTCTTTTTCTATAGTTTCTTTTTTAAATCTTTTAATTTTTTTTCTTTATTTTTTTCTGAGATTTTGTTGAGTTGGATACTATATACGGTAGTGATGACCTGTTATGATCTTAAAATATTTGGGTAAAACATCGAGAACTTACTATTTTGATTAATCATTTATAATTTTGAGATTGAAATTTGAAATTAGAGGTTAATGCAATAAATATAAATAAAATTTGCTTCACTTTTTATGTTAAGTAATTGTTGAGGTTTTTCACATATTTTTGTCATGCGGCTATAATATTTATAAATTTTCTTAGTATGGTGCTAAATTTAAAGTTGTTTATTTTAGGTGTTGAATCGTTGTAAGATTGGTTAATAATAATGTAATCTTAAATCTTTGTAGATTGGTTAATAATAATATGGAGCATTTTAGATTTCCTTAAACAAATTTGTGACCTTTTGTACGTTGACTCGAAGGAAAAAATTCCTGGATCCGCCAATGGGAAGAGGTGGTCTGTGGGCATGGTCATCTGCAGAAGCTCATGGAAAAAATTAGAATTGGAGAATCAGAATGTTGATGAGCAGGTTCGGTATAGTCATTCGTAGAAAGCTCATGGAGAATCAGAATAGAATTGGGCTGGTGAGATGATAAGCTAGAATCAGAATAGAAGTTTCAAAGGTGTGTTTCTTTGAATTTTCCCGACAATGCGAGAGAAAGAATGGCTAGAATCAGAATAGAAGTTTCGAAGGTGCGTATCTTAGAATTTTCCCCACAATGCAAGAGAAAGAATGGCTGTTGAGTTTTCTTCTATGAGCCTTGTCCTTTGTGTGAGTGATTGTTGGGTTATTTGGTGCATTTTACTTTACATAAGCAACCAAAAAAGTAAATACAGATAGAATCCCCTCCGGTTTGGTAATGAAAGGACTTGAGGTCTTGTTTGGTGGGCTGAACTGAGTGAGAGATTTCCAATTAAAATTGACATGTATCTAACTATTGTTTTGTGGGCTTAAATGTCTCACATTGGATATGGACCTTTGGATCCAAGTCCCAAATACTAGGGTTATGAAACCCAACCCCAGATGATGGTTTACAATGAAGCCTCTGTCGTCACCTCCCTCCTTTCCATCCATCCCGTTCCTTCTCTGTTCTCCTCTTTTATATTATCTCTTCTCTTTCTCCTCTCTCCCTTATCCTCTGCCCAATCTCGCTATTATCTCTTTCACGACCTGGGTCTTACTCAGTTTCATCATTGAACTCCGCTGGTTCTTCAGTTTGTGAAATGGGTGAAATCGGTTGTTGGGTTGGTGGGTCCAATGGCTATGCAGAGATAGCACGGAGCAAGGGCAGTTGGTAATTACTGCCTGAAGAAGAAGGTGGGTCCACTGCTACTCTTTCTGTAGATGCGGAGTTGGGCAAGGAGAGGTTGGAATTCGGAAGCGAGGAAGAAGAAGAAGAAGAGGGGATTTGGGGAAAAGGATTTTTGTAGAGAGAGAGAGAGAAGGCTCAAGAGCTAATTTTCTGAAGAGGAAGGTGTAACGTTCCCATTTCGTAGCTTTTCTGATACAGGTATCGGATCAGATTCAGTTTTCGTTTTCTTATTGTATTTTCACGTTTCCTTGCGTTTTCTCAGCAACCAAATGGTTCGCTTTTCTCTTCTTCTCTCATTGTTCATCTCGCGAATCCTTTGACGGATCAAAGGTAGGTTTCAGACGCCGATTCGATTGATATTTTTGGGGCTTGAGATTTTGCATGTGATTATTGTTAATCAAAAAATAAAATAAAATTCTGATTTATTAGAAAAAGAAGTGAATTCCAATACGTTGTTTGGTGCAAAAATGAATAGGACTGGACTCTACGCCTATCCAGTCCTAGCCAGCCCAATTCAATATTTCAACATTCATTCTAATCAGTCCAAATCAGCCCGATTCAATACTTCAAAATCCATCCTAATCAGTCAACCAAACGGGGCCTGAGATGCTAAAGTAAATTGCCATCTGAAGATGAGGCGGAGATGCTACACTTGATGATGCTACTTTCCACAAATGGAGAAAATGGGGGTTTAATATATATGGTGAATTTATGTTCCAGTTATCACTACCTGTACTGCATTCAAAGTTGGAGTTTGCACTGTTGCTTTGTACTAGGTAACCCACATTCACAGATTTAGGTTGGAATATTGCTCCACTACATGATCACAGATTTAGGTTGGGATTTTGCTCCACTACATGATCACCTATTAAGTCAATGTCCCAAATTAAATTTCAAATTGGCGGAATGTGATGGAAGAATTCAATTGACACCACTAAGAGAGTTGATGGATCAAATTGACTCATAAAAACTTCAATGACCAATTGAAACTCGGTATAAGTTCATATAACTTAAAAACCAATTATAACGTATCTTGTGTCAATAAGGCAGTCTCATTCAAGATTGCGTCGACCATTTCCAAGGAATTCCAGTTTGCATAGGCTTCCCTCACCAAATTCTCAATCTATGTCTGCAAATTTCAACACCACATATAGTTTAGCAAACGAGTAACACAACCTAAATAGGATTATTGTTAAACAAGAAAAGCAGATTGTGCATGTATATGAATTCATACCCTATTGATGTTGCTTAGGTCCTAGTAGGGAAAACTTGTCTATTAATCATAGCCCTCAACACTTGACATATCGGAATCAAGAAAAGCGTAAAATGAGCAACACGATGAATGAACATTTTGTTGCCGATAACGCAGGTTCTGGCATGCTTTACTGTTACCTCCCACATTTTCTCTGATATTCCAACGCCTAAAATATGGTGGTTTTAAATATCAATGAAAAAAGTTACTGTTAGCCAATTATTTGGAATAAGCATGAATGTATGAAAATGCATAAAGTTTTATATATTTGTACCCTTCTTAGCTTTGACCGGTCAACCACAAACAACTTCAAAAAGTCTTGTACTGTGTTAATGTTCTCCGAGGCTAGCTTCTTGTGAAAAGCTCCATCTTTCCCAATCTTCTCCAGGCGCCAAACTTCATCTTCCAACATGGATGGATGATGCTTCTTGTACACTTCACATCAAAATTTGGGATTTGGTTGGTTGGTTGCTACTTAGATTAATTTCTTACAGTACTCACAGATACATGCAGTAGAATAAAATTTGTATGCAGCTAGGCACGTAACTCCAAAATGCATGAAATAATTCTGGCAACATCAATAGGATCAACGTTTGCAAGACTGCACACAGAGGAAAACAAATTATTTGAATACCCTTAGACCCGAATCATCGATCCTCTGATAAATATATATATATATATATATATATATATATATATATATATATATGCCACAAATATTTATCAGAAGGGGAATACTGCCACTCTTTATGGGCCATGTTAGTGGATTTTTACAGAATGCATCCAATCCTTTAACCCAACCACCAAGACTACAACCAAATATTTACACAGAGAATGCATCTAACATAGTCCCTGAATATGGGCTATGTCTCTTCAACCAACACAACTATAACCAAGCACACAGAATACAGATTGCTTTCAAAAATAAACACAGAAAAAATTTGAAAGCATAAGCAAAAGCATGCCATGTCCTAAACTCCTATGTGCCGTATCAAATACAAAATGCTTCTCTAGATGTCTTTAACATATGAATGCATCCCTCCTTCAAGAACTATGCCACTGAAATAAGCTCATGAACACAGACAATCTCATTGTTCCAATCAGGTAGGTCCTAAAATGAAGGAGCTAAAAGAAAGCTAATCCGCAATGTTTGACAGCAGCAGTGGGAAATCATTTCAAAAGCCTCAAGACATGGATTCATACCATTAGCATCTTACCAGCTCTTAATTCATTGATATAGAGAACTGGAAAATAATCAATTAAAAATTGATACGTAAGTACTTACAAATGCAGTTGCCTTCCCTTTGCTGTTTCGATAAACTCTGGATCTGCAAAAAATGAATGCAAACACGTTCCTCAATGTATATATGAGACATAGCAAACAATGTATATATAATTATAATGAACATAATGGTATGATTAGTGAACCATACAGATTCTATCATCGAAAGCCTAGCCAAGTATTGAAGCACTACCTATGGATAAATTTTAAAATATATATAAAAATAAAAGAAGATAAAACCTCTGAACCATCATCGTCATCTGGGGAAATTCGTCTTTTAACTCGTCTCTCTTCTTCCTCTTGTGCAATACTCAGTTAAAACAACAGTTCCATGAGAAACAAATACAGAATATTACCTTTCAAAAGTTAAAAGAATTAACGTCATCATCTTCATCTTCCTGACTCAAGACCTTCTTCCTGAATCGTTTCTTATGGGAATCAGCTTTCCTGGACTCAGAAACAACCTGGGCAGAAGATCTATCGCCATCATCGTCATCTGCATCCAAGAGAGAATATGTCTTCTGCTTCTTCACCAACATCGCAGCTTCCCTCTCTTGTTTCTGATATAGCTGATATACACGAGTAACAAGCAGGAAAGCAACGATGTTATAGACAGATAAAACTGGAGGCTAAAATCCTAAGTCTACACATTCATTTAATTTGGAATAAGAACTCACATTCAAACCAGATTCTTTACGGGGCACTCTTGCGAAGATGTCTTCAGCAAATGCACTTGTTTCGGCCGAAGAGGACAACCCAAATTCTTTACGAGGGTCACGGGTCGGGGCCTGGGAGGCAGCGTGTTTTCTTTGAAGTCGGAGAATAAAATTATAAAGAAAAAGGACCCGACCCGCCCAGGCCGCCTAGGCCGATTTGACTTCTTTTTTTTTGGGCATATTTTACTACACAATCCATTATTTCTTGGAGGTCTTTATACCCTTGGTAGTTTGGGTTGGGTTGGGTTGGATTATGCGAGTGGCTTGTAGATTTGGTCTTTAGGTCAATAGTTATTTAATATATATATATATATTAATTAATTAAAATTTGGTTTAAAATATGGTATTTATTAAACATTTTTAAATGATTAAGGGAATGACATATTTTGTTTCATCCAATTAAATGATCAAGAGCGAAACCCATGATAAGTGATTACAAAAAATTGTAAATGGTGTTGTAATGTGTTTATGTTGTATGTGATGAAATTGGGTGCATAAACAACCCTTAAGGCAATTTGTACTTTTGTACTCAAGTTGGATATCCTTCCTCGTATATTTGAGTAATTTAGAACATCGTTTATTCAACACAAAAAAATTAAATTTAAGTGAAGCTGATTTTATCATCACTTTATAGTTACATTCACAAAAGGGCATTGTTTTGTTTATAAATGTTTTTTGTTTTAAAGACAAGTTTTGTCTATAAACATTATATCATCACATAAAATAGAAATAGAGAATCATAATTAGTGTCATAATACATATTTACATAAGCAAAAAAAAATGTAAATGCAGATAGATCCAACCCCTCTGGTTTGGTAATGAAAGGGCTTGAGATGCTAAAGTAAATCACCATCTGAAGATGAGTCAGAGATGCTACACTTGATGATGCTACTTTCCACAAGTGGGTTGAATATATATGGCGAATTTATATTCCAGTTATCACTACCAGTACTGCACTCAAAGTTGGAGCTTGCACTATTGCTTGGTAGTAGGTAACCCACATTGACAGATTTAGGGTGATGATCCGCTGCTGCTAGGCCCAAGTGTCCATTCTGATCGAATGCTGATCTTGACATTGCCTCAACATGATGGTTGGGATATTGCTCCACTACATGATCACCTATTAAATCAAGGGTATGTCCCAAATTAAATTTTGAATTGGAGAAATGTGACGGAAAAACTCAATTGGCACCATTTAGGAAGTTGAGATACCATTGAAATTGAAAACTAATTATAGTATACCTTGTGTCAATAAGGCAGTCTCATTCAAGATTGCGTCGACCATTTCCAAGGAATTCCAGTTTGCGTAAGCTTCTCTCACCAAATTCTCAATATATGTCTACAAATTTAAACACCACGTATAGTTTAGCAAACGAATAACACAATACCTAAATAGGATTATTGCTAAAGAAGAAAAGAAGAAGATTGTGCATACCCTATTGATGTTGCTTAGGTCCCGAGTAGGGAAAACTTGCCCATTAACCATAGCCTTTAACACTTGACATATTGGATTCAAGAAAAGCGCAAAATGAGCACCACGATAAATAAACATTTTGTTGCCCATGACACAGGTATTGGCATGCTTTACTGTTACCTCCCACATTTTCTCTGACATTCCAACGCCTAAAATCTATCGTTGCAAACAAGTTGATGTTAGCCAATTATTTGCAACAAGCATGAAGGTAAGAAAATGCATAAGGTATATTTTTGTACGGTACCTTTCTTAGCCTTGACCGGTCAACCACAAACAACTTCAAGAAGTCTTGTACTGTGTGAATGTTCTCCGAGGCTAGCTTCTTGTGAAAAGCTCCATCTTTCCCAATCTTCTCCAGGCGCCAAACTTCATCTTCCAACATTGGCGGATGATGCTTCTTGTACACTTTGACATCAAAATTTGGGATTTTGTTAGATTAATTTCTTACTTACAAGACTCACAGATAGATATTTTTATGCAGATAGGCACGTAACTCCAAGCCATGACATGTAGAAAAGTTTTGCACTTCCAGAATTACAAACAAGAAAAGACAAATCAAACCTCTTCCCATTCAACTTGATCATTGGATGACTTGTTTAAAGGGCATAAAGCAGATCAGGGAAAGAAAAAGAAAAGCATAAAAGGCTACCATTGACCCAAGTCGTGAAGATGAAGGCAGGCCTAATGCGTACAAGAAAGTACAATTATTGAACAAAGAAATATTTGATTTAATTCTGACCATATGAAAAAGTAATGAAATAGCAGATGCATGCAGAGCCCTAGGTTGTTTGTTGACTCAAATAATATTCACTAGTTTTTTCCAACTTTAGCAACATGCATGAACTTAAAAAAATGGCCGTGGTCCCATTGCTCTAGAGGTGATCGCAGACTGTTTGACTCGCTGTGTAAACATGATCTTTTGATACAGTATTGCATTGTATTGTGTTTGTGATGGTTGACTTCAATAAAACTATCAAGTCAAGTGGGTTGGTAAGGTCATGTCCGTGAAAAATAATTTAAAAGAAAATTAAAAAATGCGAAGTAAGAAGCAAAAATGTATGAAGATATATTGTAATATATGGGCTCGTTCAGTACTTAGGATGTAAATATGAAATCCAATTCAATTTTAAGCACCGAACGAGACATGTATACTTACATTCTCCACGATGATCTTTAACAACGAAAGCATCGGTGATGGCCTCACGGATCCTTGAGCCCTGATAGGCGCTTGTGCCTGGAGCCACTCTTGCACCAAGCCTAAACTTTCTGCTCCTAATCCAGCTGGAATTATCTGTGAACTCAATCTCCCCAATTGTAGTAAGCCCATCTCTCACAGTCACATTTACGTCCCCAGTGAGCAACGGCCGCTTCCCAGTTCTCTCCCTCAATATGTTGTTCTCAAATTCTTCAGTCGTCCAATCGTCACGGCCTCCGGTCGGGAAGTCCCCGTCAAGAACAACAATCTCCACTTTGATTGGGTTGGGTAGATCGCTAGCTATTGGCACCATTTGGGCACCATTAGTGTTATTGGTCTTGTCCACGATCTGGATTTGAATTGGGTTGTTGTCTTCAGCTAATATCTTGCTTGCGGTGAAGATTGGGAGGGAGAGCTTCTTAGCAAAGACTAGTTGCACGCTGGATGGCTCTAGAGCTTGGATTCTCATTGAAGGCGACCTTGTCATTGAGCGGAGTGAGCACCGTCTTAGACAGTGGTCAACCTCTTCACTTACCTAATAAAACAGATCAAAATTAAATTAGCAAAAAGATCGATAGGATTAATTAAGCTCATATAATTAGTTAAATAGAGAAAATAGCTTTGCATATATATAACGTACCACTCTTCTAAGCAAAGGCTCCAAGGATGAGAAAAGGCTTTGCATGGAGTTCACCAGAACCACTTCTCCAATCACACTGTCAAACGAATAAGCATATGTAATTATAATAAGTAGTTAGAAATCAAACAGTTGTAGGAAATCAAAGATATCAAAACGAAAGAAGAAGAAGTAGTAGTTAGACATACGAAGCAAAAGAAGGTCTAGGTCTCTTCCGTTTTTCGTTTGGCTGATCTTGGTCGGATTCTGCATCATTAAAGAACCGTTTGGCCGCCATTTTCTAAAATTTAGTTCCAAAGAATCAGAGAGAGAGAGAGAGAGAGAGAGAGAGAGAGAGAGAGAGAGAGGGTGATCGATGAAGTATTTTTGAGGGTTTGGGATGTCACATATGCTATGGCTTTATATATCTACAGGGTTTGTAAACAAAGAATGATGAGCAAAATATTGAAGAGTTGGTAGAATAAAGTAATATAAAAATGAAGGTTCTGGGAATGGCCAAGGAAACAGCTAGGTAGGAGAGAAATGGCCTAGGTATACATGACGCTGGACTTTTGACGTCAACTTCATATATATTTGCTTCAAATTCCAATCAAACCCTCTCTCTGTCTCTTCTATTTGGTCTTGGTCATACTGATAGGGTCCTCACTGATAACAAAGTCAAAAGTCCCACGGCTGAGATGTATGCATCGTCACAGAGGGGTGCCAACAATCAAACTATATCAACCGTTAGATCTATATATACACATGCATGCATGTGACTGGTCACACCAATTTAGTTAATTAATTAATTTATATATGTGGAAATGTTAGGGGCAGGATTGCCGTGTAGTGTAAGTACAAGAATGCTATAATTTTGGTCAATATCTGCATTTCTGAGAAGGATCTAATTCGTATTCATGTAGGGCCCCTCTAGCTAAGATGGTGATGTTTTAAACATTATTATCTGATTGATTATAGATTATTAACCAGAGAGATGCCCCATAGTATGATGGTAAGACCAAAAAAGAATTGCCAGTTGGGGAATAAATTAGTAGGTGGGGTGGGGTGGGGTAAATTTCAGAGCTTTTGGGAAGGAAAGAGACGCATGCATGTTATCTCACTTTTCTTTTCATTGTTTTAATTCAATATATTTTGCAGGCTGCAGTGCATGGAATGATGGATATGAACTGGTACTTAACTTGGACATAACCAAATACATCGACCAATGTTAGGTTTTGACTGACTCTGATATATCATATATCACAGATCACAACAAAATCAAGCTAAATATCCAGCAAGACCAATACTATTGCGTTCTCAGTTTTACTTTGACCGACTGACCACAAAAAGAAAAGTTTTCTTTTGAAGTTTGGCGGCACTTTCCCAAGTCCCAACTGCACTGGTTAACCCGAAATGGCCAAAAAAGTTCGCAGAAAGAACCAACCTATTTCCTCTCTCTATATATACTCCGTTTGACTCAATATAAATGATAAATTACTCGTTCTTTCTAGGATTTATTGAATATAATCGTTCCATACCATACGCCTTTCATAGTCACTCAATTTTTTATCATGCTATTTTTTTTAGTTTGGGGTGAGATGAATGGTAACACAACTTAAGTCATTCGACTCAAGAAGTTCACCACCACCACACCCACCACAACATGATCGTTTGGACCCAACACTTTTGGCGCAAAAGACGACAAAGACGACGCTGTGCTTATATCTTGGAGTTTTTGACAAAGTTGTCTAGAATTGGCCATTGTGATTAGAAGGGGTAACAAAAGAGAGAATGTCAAAAGGTGGATGGTACAAAATATCACTCTATATATCACAACTATCTGGATAAATCAACTTATACACCTCCCACTGCCCCAACCGAAAGGGGAAAAAACACACGCACACAAACATTTTCTAGAGCTTCACCCCTCTAATGTGTTTTCAAAGGGATAACTTATAAACATAAAAGGCCAAAAAAGAAAAAATTCAAACAAACCCTAAGCTTTATTAGTTTACAGAGAAATGAATGATTGAACAAAAAATCTTGACTGCGAAAAATCAATTGAATTTCATGAGCTTTGGGGCAAACCTCAACAGCCTATCCAAAGTGTTGGGCAAGAATTTTCTGGCAAACAAGTGGCAAACATCAGTGCTCTTCCCATTGTACTCGCATTTCGTTCCATGCCTCATCTTCTCCAACAACTCAACAGTCACATCTGTTCTCATAAACTTAGACGGATGGGGCCCACCCCTTGACCAGTCAACCCAAGTCAACGTCCGATTCGAATTTTTCTTCCGAAACTTGATGTTCACGTACGTAGGCAAGTAGTGCTCGTCAGAATAGCACGAGGGCTTGCAGTACTTTGTAAACATTGGAAAATACTTTTGATCGGAAACCACCGCCACCGCAATCACACGGTCCACCTCGAACCACTGCGAGCCCTTCCGCCATTGGCCGAGCGTGATTTGTGGGCTCATTTTGGGCCTGTATCTGTCTCGGCCCACTGGGCCGGGTAAGTCGTAGGCCTCTACAAATGTCTGGGTTGAGCCCATCAGATAATTGTAGATGACTTTGAAATTAAACAGTGGTATGCAAGACTCTGAGAGCAGCACAAAACGTTGGTTGGAGAAGTCAAGCAGGGCATTGGCTAATAGGCGTCGCTCTGCTTGCACCATGTTAGGCTCACCCCATGTCACATTCTGCACCATTGAACACATTGAGTTATTTACTACAACCAATGATATTATGATGTGATACTAATTAAGGAAGATGCACTCATACAATTTGTCGTGTTATATTGTCATACTATTATCTATTTTATTAATCAAACATATGAAGACTTTAAATTGACGGTATGATAATATAACATGTCAGATGTTTTGTAAGAATACATGACCCAACTAGTTTAAAATCATTTTTCGGCTGACTTTACCTCAACCAAAGAATATGATGTGTTAAATTTTGTTACTTCCTAAGTACTTAAAGAAGGAAACTAAGGCCATTCTTGCTTTCCTTTGTTGGCTGCATTAGATGGGATGAGTGAGAGACAACATTACGAAAGGAATTTAGAAAGGTGACGAGATAAGAATTTTGAAATCTGTCTGTTGTTACAGTTCCAAAAAGAGTAGAATCAAAGCAATGCATGATAAAACAAATTGAATTCACCACTCAATGCATATGCCAACTTTAGAAGTGAATTAACAATATATATATGGTGGTGACATTTTTGGTTGGTATCTAGAAGAGATTTTCACCCAAAAATAGATAAAATGCCACCCCACCGCCCCGGCCCCATATAATTTCCAAAGATTGATTGATTTGTTTTCCTAATGACTCTTTCAAACTTTTCTTTAACATAAAGTAATTATAGCACGACATATAGCTCATCACGACTCCATAACTTTAGCTTTAGCTATTCCCCAAATAAAATCTGATTCATTTGTCAAAACTTCACAGGACAAAACTCCACATAGACAGGTTTTTCCCATGTTGTTATGTCCAATCATTTCTAGACATGTATCAGCCACCCCAAATTATTATAATAAGATTTGAGAGACTAAGATCTGCTTAGATACCTTAAAATATATTAGTTATTAATAATCATAGACTAAATTAAGTTAATATGTATTGTATCATTCGATAGGCGTAATATATAGGGATCATTTTTGCTCACCACTTTAACCCTAGGTGTACCTCACCACCATCTTCAACACTTGACACGTGTCTAAAGACATAACCATAGTTAAGCTTTGCTTTGTATTTATGAAACCATGGTTATGCATATGGACACGTGTCAAGATTTGAGATGGTGAGTGATACACCAAGAGTTAAAGTGGTGAGCAAAAATGCACCCTAATATATAGACAAGGAATGTTAACTATCAAATATTATATTTCAGTTTCCTGTTCCAAAAAAATATAAATAACTTTTGGACAAGAGAGAAGAGCTTAAAGTAATCAAGGGTGTGTTGCTTTTTATGGAACAATACAGAATAACCACAGAAATTATTATTTTTGGTCTTCCAAAGACTTGTTATGCATAATGCAGTATGTATCTAATGCAACAATAACATAGGCAAATAACAATATAATAAAACAAGGGCATCAAATTCTCCACTATATGACAGCTCTTTTATATGCAATGACCTCAATGGCCCAAAATCTCAACCAAAACCAAATTGATTTTACATCCCTCCAAAAGGTATGTGAAATCATATATATATATATATGTGTGTGTAATCCTAACTAATTAGTTTGTAAAGAAATAACTAAATTTTCATCAATTTTTTTTTCAATATAGAAACTTCCGCTTTATGTTTTTCTTTTCCTGTGTCACTAGGAAATCGGGACATATTTTTGTAACAAAAAAGTTTAGGGGAGGTAGAGGTTACCCCACACCCAGGACCAAGGCAAACCAAGACCTTTTCAGATTTATAGAGGAATTTACAGATTACCCACCAAATATGAAACTATTGGCAGCTGGACTCGAACATTGGTGGGCAGTACACAGTGTATGGACCTTACCAACTGAACCAACGCGTGTTTTCTTAGTTAGTTCGTATTTTCTTTTTCTTTTTCCAATTTTAATTGATGAGAAAAGTTAAATTTGAGCAAATTAAAGCTACTTTACGCATACTAAATACTCAATGAGGTATAACGCATTCCACTCCTTACCATCAGTATTTAATTTCTTAATAAAAACAAAAGCATGTACACAAAAAAGCCTAATTGTAGTGTGCCAGAATTTATTTTGCTATATTCACATAAAAGTCATCATGTTGGTTGGTTTGGTGCTACTAGTGATCTAATGGGTTTTGATCACAGATTTTTTTCTCTCTTAAGAATGAAATGCATTAGACATTAGACTAATTCTGAATCAAAATGAATTAATGAAAACAAATCAAGGAAAATAATAATTGTAACATGGATGAACTGACCTTACTTGGGACCCTTCTGCCATAAAAAACAGAGTTTTGAGGCATGGTGTCGTTGAAATCCGGATTGGCGTGGACATAGATAGAGTAGAGTCCTTCATGGCCTTTGAAGAACATTTCCCAGAGTGGAGCCAATGCCAGAGGTCCTCTTGTCAAGAACATGAACGCCACTTTTGGGGTGCGCTTGAACGGCAGCCCGCTCCGGCGAGGCACCAGTGAAGCTCTCCACAGCAACTCAGCGTCGTCCATGTCGTGCATAATGTTGGGTGGCTTTGTGTATTCTTTTAAGCCGATTGGCGGTGGGGGAGGCGCAGCAGAAGTTTTGGTTTGATTTTTCTGGATATTGAGAGTTGGCAGCGGTGGCGGTGGTAGTGGTGGTGGAGCAGAAGAGAATAACAATGGAGTGTTTGATGAACGAGAGTATTTGGCTTGGGTGGCGTAGAGCTGGAAGGGAAAATCTTTGAGGTAGAAACTGATGGAGACGCCGATGGCTAAACCGAAGGCAAAGATGAGAAAGTTGGAGATGATTTTATGGAGGTGTATTTGGACATTGAGGAAATGCTTGGGAATTGATGAGGGTGGTTGCTGCTGCTGCTGCTGCTGTTTGTTCTTCATTTTGGCAGAGAGAGAGAGAGAGAGAGAGAATGAGAGAGAATGAGAAGTCGAATGGTTTGAAATGAATGAAATGTGGGCTGCTCTCCTTGAAAGATTCTTAAATTGATTTGATTTCATCACACTAGTATATGTATATATATATATATATATTTTTAATATTTTGTTAACATGAAAGGTCATGGAGAATTAAATTAACCAAATAAAAATAAAAACAATGACTGTCATAATTAATTAATAATAAATATACACGCAATTAACCTTATAACAGAGAGTGCTTTTCTGGGGGGTTGGGTGGATGAACCCAACCCACCCAACCCAAATAATTATACAGAACAGACTTGGCTTAAAATTTAAAAATGAGGAACCAAAAACATGAGTTGGGCTTTCCTTAAAAATGTTAACCAAGTTGTATTGTTGGTAGGGAAGAAATCTAGATCCCTTGAATTGTGTCAAAATAAGTATCAATTAGGATCAAAATCTGGTTAAATAAGGGAAGAGCTTAAGATTTTCAATCCAGGAAAGAGAAACAATGGGTTTCCAAGTTTACCATTCGGGACAGCCTCCCCCCCTCAATCAACATAGAGAATGAAAACTTTCTAAACTTTTTATTATTATAAATAATTTCCAATTAGGAAAATAATAAAATCAATTGGGCCACAGATGCCAGAGCTGCCACAGGCTGAACACTGCTTGCAAAATGGGTACAATTTGCACAATAATATAATTATGAAACGGAACCTAGCAAAATGGGTGCAATTTGCAAGAGAGGTCGCAGAGTGTCTGCCATGAACTTCCTAGCAAATAAAAAGCACATACAAGTGGTTGCATTAATACCATTACAAGTGCAATTGGTGCCAAACCTTATTTGATTCAGAAACTCATATGAAACATCATTCCTCCCAAATCTCTCAGGGTGAGGGCCACTCTTTGACCAATCAACCCAAGTTATGCTTCGATTCGAGTTGTTTTCGAGTCCAAGAATGTTGACGAGGGTAGGGATGTAATGTTCATCCATGTAACAAGGAGGATTGCAATGCTCTTTGAATATGGGGTAGTATTTGGTGTCTGATATGATCTCAATTGCAAGCTTTCGACTGGTCTCAAACCACTGGGAGCCTTTGCGCCAATCCGATATGTTAATTGTAGGCCACATTTTAGGATTGTATCTGCCCCGACCTGTCTTCCTCGGGTCGTCATATGAACCAATATTGCTCTCGCTGGAATTCATGAGGTAGCTGTAAATTGTGGTGAAGTTGAACAATGGGATACAAGACTCGGACAGTAACACAAATCTCTCGTTAGAGAAGTCCAAGAGAGCACTTGCTAGTAGGCGTCTCTCACCATCAATCATTGCTGGTTTTCCCCATTCAACTTCCTGCAATCATTAGTTTATATATTATATATGTGTGTTTGACAAATTATTACATGATTGAAAATTCATCATTTTTATCAACAGAGCTTAAAAGTTACCAAAGTGAAATTAGTGTATTTGTGAGAATTGAGAAACCAACCTTGCTTGGAATTCTCCTTCCATAGAAAACAGAGTTCTGAGGCCATGAATCTACATAGGAAGGATGAGGGTGAACATATATGGTATAAAGTCCTTCATGACCTTTGAAGAACATTTCCCACAATGGGGCCAAAGGTATAGGTCCCTTTGTCAAGAACATGAAGGCAACTCTGGGCACATGGTTAAAAGGAAACCTTCTAATCCTTGGAACCAATGATGCCCTCCAAAGCAACTCATCATCATCATCCATCTTGTGCAACATAAATGCCTCAATTTTTGATGTAACCTCAGTACCCAAGTCTGCTAATGGGAGAGGCGGTGGTGAGGAGGGTTGTGGGAGCAATTGTGATGTTGGAGTTGGCAACGCTGAGGGTGGTTGTGGGAGCAATTGCGATGCTGGAGTTGGCAGCGACAGCGACACTGGTGTCGAAGAGAAAACATTTACAGTGGTTTGTAACTTGAATGGGAAGGTCTTGCAGTATAAACTGACCATGACTCCAAGGTACAAACCAATGACAAAAAACACAAGCTCAAAGGCATGGCTAAACTGTATATAGGAGAGCAAAAGCTTTAGAATTGGTTGAGATTTTTGGTGTTCATTTCCCATTGCTGAAAGCATTAGAGGATAGGTGAAGGGTTAATCAGAAGATGAAGACCGTAGCTAGCTTAGCTACTAAAGACAATTTACGTACATTAATAATCTAGGAAACTTAGAATGGAAGTTATTTGTTGTTGAAAGCAGACACTTGAAGCGAAAGTTAAGATGGCAATGGCATGCATGTGTTTTGGTCCGACCTACGGTTTCTAAAGTCTTGTTGACAATCAACACCGCAGATCTTCAAAGGGTTGACATCTCATGCCCACTCTGCACCTGTTCGAGCATTCGCAAACTTGACAAATAAGTTTAACTAAAATTTACGGCGCAAATGTCACCACGTTGGTATGAGCTCCTAGATTTGGGGCCACAATTCTTGAAGAAAGTAAAGTATTAGTGATGCTTCCCCTGTTCCTTCTTGGATAGAAAAAGTTCATCTTACCCATATTTCACGTTCAGTTTTCTAAACGAATTAGTTTTGCCACTGAATAAGGGGTTAGGGTAGGAATGGGTTCAGCAGTTTGAATGCGCTTTGCGTAAGATCTGGGTTTACAATGGTATTAACTTCGAGCAAAGAGACTCAAACAGCAGTGCAAAGGCTTCACAATAGAAAAAGGAAGAGAACGATCCCAAATATTTATAATATCATCAAACTGTATATACAACGCTGCTTTCCACTCCCTTTCATTTTCACCAGCTCATAGTTTTGTACAAAATGCAGTAGCCCTTCTGTCTCTAAACTCTATTGACATGCATCAATACATGATGCTGGTGGTGCTACTCGTTGGTTACCACCATATTCTCAAAATGAAGTTCATCGACTCCATTTACACGTGCTTCACCATATTCTGATAACTTTCTTCAAAAAGATCCTCATCAAAATTCCTTCAAAGAAGCTTTGCTGGCTGATGTTCCAAAACGTTACACATAAATGCATCTAGATCTTTCCTTAAGAGAGAAGCTTTTTTCTTAGCTTCTAGGTACTCCTTAAGAGCAAGAGAATGCGAACAGAAGGGGCAGTAGAAGTTACCTTTCTTATAGCAAATGAACTCAGAACCAAGACACTTTTCATGATATACCCAAGGGCAATCACTGGAACAGCATATCAACAACTGACCACCTTCATTACACTTCATACAAAGATTTTCCTCTGTCCAATCAATTGTGTCTGAGTAGGCACGATTTAACGTGCATTGAGAGGTCAAGAAATCTTGCTTCTTCATGGCAACATCAATCTTCTCATTATTAAACCCATAGCTATCACTTGACTCGCAATGGCAATCCATGGGATCTTTGGCTCGATCAGCAACGGTCTTCTGCTGGGATCCATCTGCAGATGCAGCATGTGCTACTTTAACATGGGAACCATGCTCAGAAACTTTATGCTGGGCTACATCTGGAGGAACAACACCTGATGTTGTTGGTTCAGGACAATGCTCACTATCCTCTTTGCCTTCAGCAGTACAAGGATTTTCTAACTGACTCTTATGGATTGCAACCTCAGTGCTCTCTCCAGACCTCTTTGAGCTAGTATAATTATCATGATCATCCTCTAAGACCTCGCTTTCCTCCACCATGCTCATGCGATATTCTGCCAAAACACCCCTTTCACTCTCGAAAACTGGACTATCTCTTTCAGATGAATCATCCAATAGTTCTTTTCGAGGCAAAGAAATCGGGTTGTGTTCAACAGACTGTGAGACATAAGAGGCATCCAACTTCACCTTCTTGACATTTCTACGCGAATCATCAGAGCCATTTACTCCACCATGGTCTTCATCTGCCAAATTTTCAGAATTTGAGGCAATCATATCCCTCTTGGAAGGCAATACATTTGCATCATTTCCTTCTACTCTCATGTTTTTAGCATTAGAGCAGCTCCCATTGAACCTTCTCCTCCTACTACTATCACTGACAGGAAGTTTATCATTACCACCGTTCCTGGTAGATGTTAAGCCGCTCTTTTTAATCAAGAAATCAGCATATGGATGTGTACCGTCAATAATTGAATCTTTGAGCTGGCTCAAAGCACATTTAGGCATAGAAGCTCGTTTGTGCACGATAAAGGGCTGAACATCCCATTTCAACAGCCCAGGGCCACCCATTTTCAAATCAGATTCTGGTGTCTGACAAAACAAATATTTGAACTTTACGCTTAACATTTAAACATATGAACATCCCAGCTACACAATATTTGAACTGAAAATTCAAAATTTTGTTGGATTTTAAAATCTTACCTCGTTCACGATGCGTTGGAGAACATCGTCGCAACTTTCCGATAAATCAAAGGTGACTTTTGAATGGTGAGTAGCAGTAGAAGTAGAAGTAGAAGGAAGAGGAGCGGGAACATCACCAGGGGAAGATAAATCCTCCAAACATCTCAAAGCAACCCTTTCGTTTACTTTCGTTTCCAAATCCTCAGGCAAATCCGGAGCCATCGCAATCAAATCATGTAAAAGCGATACCCCAACATCTTTGAAGCCTGCCAAAGCTTCCAGGAGCCAACCCCAAGCAACGGCTGCCTCTCCCATTGTCATCTCGTCCATGGCAAACCCCGGCACAGTTACAGTTACAGAGACGACGGTGCTAGGAGGAGAAAGAGAAAGGAGAGTGATGGGAGAGTTGTATTTATTTATTTATTTCTGTAATAGAATATGTATGGGCAGATCAGGTCTTTTACTTTTGTGGGCTGGAAGCAGTTGCTACTTGCTCGGCCCAGGTTTTGTTGGGCCTTTAGCAGATACCCATGTATCTCAAAATGCCAAAAAATAAAAAATAAGGAGAGACAAAACGAGGCCTTGGATCCTCTTTAGCTTAATGAATATAGAACTTGCCTCATATTTAAAGAAAAACAAAGATACGCTTAGCCAAGTTAGCTAGAGCGGATGTGCTCCTCACTTTGCATCCAAGTTCGAATCCCCCTCTCCGTAGTTTAGATTGGACTAAAGTACATTATCGCTTTGTATAAATAAATAATAAAAAACTGTCTTATTAGAGAGAAGGAAAACTATAAGTCAAGAAAAAGTTGAAAGCCGATTGTGATAGTTAAACCGATGCCTAGTCGTTCTCAATCAGCTACAAATACCATGGTAATGTCCCATACTTAGAACTCTTAATCATATATCAATCTCATACTGTTAATACTCAAAACACAATTAGATAGAACTTCAAGAACTGTGTGGGCAACACTTAATTCATAGACAATCTCAACCTTCAAATTTCATAGCTTGAATGAAATTCACTCGCATCGTTTGGCATAAAAAGTGAAAAAAAGGATTCCAACAGTTGTGCAACTACAAACTGTGATTAAGAAAGCAAAATGTATAAAATCTACAGCAGGACTGACCTTAGTCGTGGTGAAATACAAGGGCAAGTTTTGTGACATCATGATTAAAAAAATAAATCCAAACCTTTTATAACACTATAAAAGAAAATCTGGAATGCCTGGTGCTTGTGCAACCACATTCAGGGGCACCTCCGCTCGTTGTCGAGCTTTGTGCTTACTATGGCTATGACTACTTTTTTGCTTCACTTTCTGACCATTTTCTTCTCTTTCATCTCCTTTCTTTCCCGGGCTTTTGTGTCTTCTCCCTTTACCATGAGTATGGTGCTTGCTTTTTCTTGAACTTGGGTTTCCTTGATCATGCTTTTCAACATCACCCAAATTTTCTTTAGATTCTGTAACAGAATCAACATTTAGTTTATCCTTCCCTTTTCTCTGAGTCGATGACTTGGTAGACACTCTACTTTGAGAGGATGTGTGATTGGTGTCGCTACCTAAAAGAACATCTCGCACAGTACCAGACAACAAATCTTCCTTCCGATCAGGGTTGGCTGCAATACGTACTTGATCTCCATCCAATTTCACCACCACAGGCCTAGGCTTCGCGTGGTTTGGCTTTTTCTTTGAAACTAGTAATTGCTCGGTAAGCTTAACTAGATCTTCATTGCCATCATTAGTATCAGCCTGCAATTTAAGATCATTGGCGGGTGGATACTCATCTTCATTCTTTGCAGAAGGAAGATAATATAGACCATGCTGCTTACGGTGATCTGCAAGCAGAGATGTGGATTCATTTGATGGTCCTGGCTCTTCTTTACTCTGAAGGATAGGGAGAGAAAAACCAGCCCTGTCCTCATATTGAGGGCTTCCAAGAGAAACTGAATTTAATGAAGGCAGCTGAACATCACCAAAGATTGTTTCCAAGTCTTCAAGATTCTTCGCAAGCACTAATCCATCTGGTACAGGAACTCTTTCTTGAGCACTTACTGAGACAGGACCTAGATCATTTGAAAAGGCATCATGCATCAATCTGATGATTTGGGACGCTGGTGCTTCTTCCCTTCCCAAACTTTCTTCCTTCTGGACTAGACAATCAGGCATTTTTCGCTTAATCAACTCAATGAAACAGAGTATATTTCGCGCTCTCTCTAGAATTTCTACATCATAGCTTCCTGTTAGTGGAGCCAGAGCCAATTCAACTCGATTTAAAAGGTTTATGATAGATTCATGTGTGAAACCGTCCTTCAATGAAGAAGATGCAGATACCAGCCCACAAGTAGCAGTTTCCTCCCCACCATGCTCCACAAAAAGACCTTCAAAAGATTGATTTAAAACCCTCGGGTTGAATCCCTCATCCTGTTTGCAATGCACAGGAGAATCAGATGATGCCAAGTCAGAATTATCTGGGTCATCACGTTCCAAAACCAATCCTGGAACATCTGGCACCAATTTATCAATATATGAGGAGGAAGCAGCATTCCCCCTCTGCAAAAGGTAAGCATTCAGACAAAAGATTACAACTTTAAAAGCAGACTGTACATAAACTGCTCTTATAAATGGCGGCAAGAGAGTTGTACGAGGCTGTAATAGTGCCTCCATGAGTTCAAATGGGTTTATCGAGAACTCAACATATATCCCTGACAACCAAGCAGCAGCTGATAATATCCTGTGTAAGAAAGGATTACCAAGTAATGCAGGATCAATCAGTAGATCACGACTGACCCGAACAAGCTCTGGTCTAATGTCTTTCACCCTCATACCAATATCAATAAGCTGCTTCTCAATTTCTTCCCCCTTCTGGCAATGTGGAATCCTCGACATTTCTCCCAGAAGTGATACATACCAATCGAAGTCGATAATAATCTCATATACATTACTACCGCATGTTGATAAAATGGAACCAAGAATCTCATTGCAAAACTCGGGGTCAGATTTTAAGGCATAATTTACCAAAACCCTGCAAATTTCAGCCACATTACTCTCAGACACCATTGCCATAACAAGACGCAAAGACTCCAGCTTAATATTCGGATCCACATCACTCAAGGACTTAATCACAACCTCCTTATTCTCCAACACTGCCCACAAGTGCTTTGGGGCAACCACTGAAAGTGCCTGCAATGCGAGATACTTAAGATTCGGATCATCATCAACCAGCATTTCCCGAATCTTCACAACAACAAGCTTCACTGCAGATTCATAATCACTCAAACTGGTCACCACAGTCCTAATACACTCAAACAACAACGATTTGGCCCCAGTCCTCCTGATATGCTCACAAACTGGCTCAACAACTCTATTAGCCAACCTAGGCTCTAAAGGAGCCAATTTTGCAAAAATCTTTAACACCTTAATCAAAATCCAATTGTTCCTAGAATCAACCAAGATCTTATAGAACTCAGGCGCCAATGGAAGATACGATCTGGGCTCTCTTAAAGCAAGCTCACAAAACACCCCAACAGCCACAGACACAACCTGCGACTCTGAACTCTCTAAATTTTCAACCAAACGCTTGAAGCACACCCTGACAGCATCCGGATATTTGTCAAACACCCTCAAAAGCACACCGATCGCTTTCTTTTTCACAAAAACTTTACTACTAGCTAGCAAGGTGAATATCTCGGGGGTCAAATCCCTAGCAAGATCTACGGTAGCAATTCTGGAGAGGCATTCAAGTGCCAAGCTTACCTCGAGCTCGTTGGTGCTGGTGAGGTCCTTGCGGAGCTGGTTGGTGATGAGGACTAGGACAGGCGTGTCGTCGGTGAAGGAGTGGGAGGCGGCGTGGTAGGCAATCTTCTTGTGGGAAAAGCGAGTGGAGGAGAGGAGCTCAACGACGTGGAATGCGGCGAACGACATGTCGTAGAAGTGGAGGGAGGAGAGGTAGGTGAGTTTGTGGAGGGCGTTGGCCTTGGTGTCTGAGTCTGTGGATTTGACCTCGCGGCGGATTTCGTCTATGGCTTTGGAAAGGAAGGCGGACTCGCCGATGAGTTGGAGACGGAGACCTTTGATCAGGTCCTCCAGTGTGCGCTGGAAGAGGTTTTCCATGAGGGAAGACCCTGCCATGGGTTTTGGATTGGTTTTTGAAGAAGCCAAATTCCAATTCAATGAGAGGAAGATGACGATGGAGAAAATTGGTGTTTTGGTTGGGGTGTTAATGGGTTTGTTTGAATTTCATGGTTAGACTCTGGGAGGAGAATTGGGATTTTGGGATGGGATTGAGATTGGGATTTTGGGATGGGATTGAGATTGAGATTTGGTAATTGGTGCTGCTATACTCTGGGAGAGAATCTGGGAATTTTACAGAAAAGGTGATGGCTTTGGGCAAATTGTGTTCGAGTGTGTGTGTGTGTGTGTGTGTTTTTTGTTTATTGGATTGGATCCACTTGAATGTTGTTACGAAAAATTAAAAACAAATTAGGAAAATCTAACCCTATATAGTTGTGGGTAAAAAACGACATCGTTTTGGTGTTGTAGCTGCAATTCACTTGAGATCATCATTTTGATGTCCGTCTCCCATAACAGACTTTGGTTAATTCGTGAATAAGGCTAAGGAAATTGGGCTGCTGCTTCGGTAGTTTAGGAAAATTGGGCTGCTAAAATGGTCGGAAGGAGAGTTGGGCTTAAAGGATTCGATACTTAGGAAAACATCTCTATATATTTAATACAGCTGCTCCCGTTTAGTTTGGAGTGGTTTCTTTATGACATGAACCGAAGTCGGAACCCGGCTGAAATGGTCAAGTTTTTTAACCTATGTTAACTTTTTTGGTCAACAGTGTTTTTTAGTTTTTTTGGGCCTGATTCTATTTCAATTTTACTTTTGTTATATACATTCAATCTCGTTTGAGAGTGATTTTTGATAGGCCAAAAAACTCTTCTATAGAAAATCACTTTTTCAAATAATCACTTCAAGTGGTTTTAAATGAATTTATAGATAAATACATAAGTGGTGTTTATGCCCATAATCACTTAGTTTGGGAGTGATCCAGAATCACTTTTACTTAAAACCGTTTAAAGTGATTATTTGGAGAAGTAATTTTCCATAAAAGTGCTTTTTGTCCTATTCAGAATCACTCCCAAACAAAACAGAAATTTATTATTACTATTATTATACATAAATTATTGTCTATTATTATCATTATACACAAATTTTGTATATTATGCATGCCCCTTTACCAGGAGAAACACTTGCTTGCACCGGGGATAGGACAACAGTCCTGTCCCCCCCTAATCGCAGTCTGTCACGTGTTCATTTTCTGACAAAATATAGACACATGGCAGGCTACGATTGGAGGAGGATAGGACTGTTGTCCTATCCCCGGTGCAAGCAAGTTTTTTCGCTTTACCTGGGCTACCTACCATTTGAAAAGACCCCAGTTACTAATTAATTACTTGAGGTGAGTTAAAGGTGAATTTAAAGGGAGTGGTTTCACTTTGGGTCACATGATGAGTGGGGTTAAATCAGACCTACTTTCAGCTCCATGTATACAGTCACAGTGAATTAAAAAGCTGGTATGGCACAAATGGCTCATCCCGTGAGAGAGAGGCACTTCCCCAGAGTATGATTAACTGGGAGGTAGGTTCATGTGCATTCCTAGTCACTTACTCTAGAAGAAAGAGAAATTCAGGCTAGCCCTTAAATTGATGTGTGCCACTACTTTAATTTTCATCTCATATTTTCTCAACATCTAAAGAGATTTATCTCCTTCATAAAAAATAAAAAGAGATTTATCTCTTCAGCTTTCCTCTTCTGCAAACATAACCAAGCAACATAACAGATAACTTCTAAAGACGATAAGATAATCAACTTGGGTCAATTCATGACTTATTGGAAGAACTATTAGTTTTTGGACTCTAGATTTTGGTTAAAGAGTGGTTATTCATGTACTCTAGGTCTCGTGTTCGAATCTCATTTCCTAAATATCGCTCTTGTAAAACAAAAAAAAACAAAAAAAAAAAGCCAAAGCAAAGCATGATGGTGGCAAAGGTGAGGAGGGACATGAACTAACTAATTAGTTGTAAAGAAAAAGGTTAAAGCTTAAGAGATTCGATAATAGGGGTTGATAAAGATCTTCTAATGGAAAAGTTTTGTAGCGGATTCATTTCAATTCATATAATTAAAGAGGCCACAGAAGTCCCCCAAAATCAATTGTATTTGGGTAGATATTTTTTGAACAATTTCCATGTACATTGCTCATCAAACATTGACTTTTTTGCTTGGCAAGTCAACCTCAACCCCTCCTTAAGCAGCTTCTAATCGCCCCAATTACCATCTTAAATATATATTTTTTTGGTGAACGAAAGTCTAGGGAGAGGGGAGGTTATTCCGTCTCAGGATCATATATAATATATCAAGGCTTATTTGATGACTTACAAAGGATGTAAATATACTTTCTTTCTTTTCTGCTTAAACAAATAGATAAACAAAAGGACACTAGGCTAGCCCTGGGACTATAAAAATTAAAATAGATGGGAAAAAAAGAACAAAATTACGAAGAAATTGAGTGAATATAAATTTGAGCCCAACTTCAAGAATCATGTCAATTTTCAAAGAAATGCAATTGACGCAAAGAAAAAGAGGTGCCGAGCCGAAGCCAAGTAGGAATATGTGGTGCTTGTGTGGGCGTGGGCTGGCACGTGCCTACTCAACGACAGCACAATCGGCACGAGCACCCTGTGTGCCTTCCTAATTGCCATTAATCTTAATTTCAGTCATCAATGTGTGTACCTTTCTAGTCAAAATCTCCAACCATCACGAAAACGACTCATTTTATTTTATTTTATTTTTATTTCATTTTATTTTAATATATAAGAGTGTATAATTTGATGCGAAACAAAAAATTAAAAAATTATAAAGACAGAAATATAATAAGAGATAAATTGACTATTTGTTACAAGTTTTGTCTTTTCATCAACTCCTAAAATGGTTAGGAATTTAGGTGTGCAAATTGCAAATTGGTTTAAAAATGTAACTCTGGTTTTTTTATTTAAGTTTTTTAAGCAAATTTGGAGTTGATTACTGGGCCATAATTGTTCAAAAGTAGCATAATTAAATGTAGGATGTATTAATTAATGATAGAGAATGTGAAAGCAATTGGTCCATAGCCTCAAGCCAACGACCAACCAAGTATTATTTTTCACCAAAAGTCTAGTTGAGTCACCAAACTCTGCCGCTAATCTAACAATGCTGTCGAGTCGATCATTTGCAATACCATTATAATAAGAATTTTAGGTACATAAAGCAAACACACCCGAAATACTAAATACTTTTTAAGCACTCTTTTAGGTTTGATTGATCACAAAGTTTAACCTATTTCTGCATGATAAGGATATATGGGAGTAGACTTGTAGTTTACTGGTCATAGGTTCGAACTTTTATGATACATTAATAATGTGTGTATGAGAAAACTCCCCTCCTCAATATCACATATATATATAAAATATTGCTTTTTATTATATTTTAAAATTAAATATATAACAAATCAAGATCATCTCTCTCAAGCTAACTGGACTTGCTCCATTTTCTTTAATTTTGTTTTTTAAACACTCAGTGGAAACTCAACTGTTTCACATGGTTAATATTTATGTACACAATTTATCACATAACATAAGGAAATTGGTAACACCGTATTGTAATATAATCGTGACATTAAAGAAATTCTCCACGTGAACAACTCATGATATTGTATAAGTCTTGTATAATTCATCTTTTTGAGAGAGTTTAAATTTGGATATTTTATTTTATAAAACTTGTATACAAATTCACCATGAACAAAAAAATTAAATAACCTATAGAATAGTGACATTAAGGAGCTCATTTGATAATGTTTTTTGTTGAAATTGTCATGAAGGACTTTTAGTCATTTCAGAAGCACCGCTAAACATGCCCTAATATACACGACAAAAAACTCAAATTGAATTTCAACTAGGAAAAAGAAGAAGTAACATTCGAATAAACCTCGAATTGAATTTCGACTAGGAAAAAAAAACCTCGAATTGAAACACTTGTACTCGTTACCAATCATAGAAGTATTAAATAAAGGCTTTCTACTATGTACCAAAGAGAGAAGATTAACAAAATCATATATATTATATACCAAACATAGAAGTACTACAATTTGGGAACAAATTATTTGGAAAAATCTTCAAAATACTGAGAGAGAGAAGAGGAACAAATCTTTTAATAATTTCGTAACTATACATAAACACATGTTCACGATCAAAGCTTATTGATCCACCTTGCTTACCAACACGTGCCTCACGTGACTAGCCGTTAATGACATAAGCGTCCACAGAGGAACGCCCGCGCCACGTGGCGCCTTGCCGACTATATAAACCGCTTTCTTCCTAGTCTTATCGACCTCACTCTAACCCAAACCTTCACCCATCTCCATCTCCGTTGAACAATCCCAAAGCTTTAAAAACAGACAATTCCAAATAAATAGAAATTAAGATAAAGATTCAGAGAGGGAAACTTTCTGTTTTTAGAGCAAGCACCGAGCTAGAGAGAGCCAATTTTTCCGAGAAAGTACGAGAAGATTTCAGAAAGACAGATATGGCGACGCCGTTAACGGGGTTGCAGCACATGGACGGAGGCGGAGGAGTGGCGGTACTGTCCAATTCCGTGAACAAGGTCGATTCTTCTTCGTCTTCTTCGGCCAATGGTTGCTTAAAGAGCTTGGAGCCGAGGTCTCCGATTCTGATTTTCTTGTTCTTTCACAAAGCAATTCGTAAAGAGCTCGATGCGCTTCACCGATTGGCCATGGCCTTCGCCATCGGAAAGCGAACCGATATTAGGCCGTTGCTCGAGCGCTACCATTTGTTAAGATCAATTTACAAGCACCACTCCAATGCTGAAGACGAGGTCAATATATTTTCCTTTGTTTCTTATTCATTTTTGCTGAGTTTTGAATTGCATTGAGGCTTTTCAATTTATTTGATGAAAGAATTTATTCTGGATTTTAATAATTAGTTGTGATTTCTCAATGATAAGAAAACGCGGTGCTGATTTCCAGCTGTATGCATTTGGTTTCTTGTTTTTCTTTTCTTTTCTCCACTTATATAAATAGTGTGTGCAATCTTTGATATCAGTGAATATGTTGCTGTAATTGTGTGTGCGTTGGTAAAGATTGCACTTCTATTTCCAACATTTTGAGGTATTATGATCATATCTTGACAAGGCGTTGTTCTATTTGCGAACCTGGATAATGTTTTCGCGTTTCTCATCCAAACGAGAGTTAAAATTCAACGGTTGCACTTGAACCTGTATTTTAATTTTCAAAACCTCTGTTTCTTGTTTAAATTATTTATCAGCTCGGCCATGTGACGTCAAAGGAATATTTGTTTTCCTTTGCATATTCTCTACTATTATGAAATTCATTCACAGTTTAGTGCCATCAAAACAACAATTGGATGAAAGCCAAAGCACAAAATGACTATCATTTAGTATGACGTTGAGCTTTTGCTAACACACTGAGCTTGCAAATGAGGCGTTGTTTATTGTGAATTTTCTCCATCTCTATTTCGTCATGCCTACAGGTTGTGTCAACATTAACTTTGGAACTGCAGGTAATCTTTCCAGCTCTTGATATACGTGTGAAGAATGTAGCACAAACATACTCCCTCGAACATAAGGGCGAAACCAATCTTTTTGATCATTTATTTGAGCTGCTAAATTCTAATGCAAAAGATGATGAAAGTTTCCCAAGGGAGTTAGCATCTTGTACAGGAGCCCTACAAACATCGGTCAGCCAGCACATGGCTAAGGAGGAGGAACAGGTGCTGTTTCATTTTTACACGTTTGAATCTTGATTTTTTTTGTTCATACCACCAGTTGGGTGACGTGCCTCTTGTATTTGCTTTTTATAATATGAAAAAAATGGAAGAGAATTTCTAAAAGAGTTGGGATTGATAAAGTATTTTCTAGTGGTGAAAATGATTTTTGCAAAATTTTCCTTTATAATCTGATGTGGGAGCTTATGACGTAATACTATGTCAGTTTGTAATAATCCCCTAGTGGCGTTCTATGGAAAGTATAAGAACCATTAATCATCATCACTTTTGTTAGTTGACTTACTTTTTCCTCATAAAATTCCATCACTAATATGCACTGATTATGCAAATTTGGATTTGCAATTTTTCTCTAATAGGATCTATGGCAAGTAAGAACATATGATCAACAAAGTTTCCCTGCAGTTCTACCACTAATATGTAGTTAGTTGAACTCTTCCTGGCAATGTTTCTTTCTTATGAGCTACAAAAAAAGACAATAACCATCTGGTCAACAACACATTTGGTAGTAAGCACATAATTTCCCCTAAAAGTTCCCTCACTAGTGTGTGCATCAAGTTATTTCTACATCATTGGCATGCACACACAATTGACTCTTCTCTCTCTCTCTAATTGATGACAAGGAAACCTTGATCCCATCCATTGGTAGGAGGGGAAAGGGGAAACTACGGGTAAAACATATGCACCCCTGTTCACGTGCACACTTTGGGCCCAATAGTTATGAGAACCACAATATAATTCCTTACGACTGGAAAGAGTTGAACTCAGGACTTACGATTCTTGAGGAACTCTCCGTTGCCAACTAAGGCACCACTTGGGAGATCTCTCTTCCAGAATTTTTATTTTCATATGCTAAATTACTACAGTAAAATTGGAACCCAATTTCAGTTTTTTTTCTTTTCCTGGCAGGTCTTTCCCTTGCTCATTGAGAAGTTCTCAGTTGAAGAGCAGGCATCTCTGGTCTGGCAGTTTCTGTGCAGCATTCCTGTGAATATGATGGCTGAGTTTCTTCCATGGCTTTCATCGTCTGTTTCACCTGACGAACATCCAGATTTGCGAAAATGCTTAAGCAAGATAGTTCCAGAGGAAAAGCTTCTTCAACAAGTAATGTTTGAGATTTAGTCAAAGAATTGAGTTCCTTCTATTATTGCTTTGAAAACCGCACATAACTTACAGATCTTTGTTGTTACAGGTAATTTTCACCTGGATGGAAGGTAGAAGAAGTGCTGACTTGTTTGAAAGTTCTCTAGATTCCCCTCAGTTCCAATGTTGTGTGGATTCTGGTGCTAGCACATCAAGTCAACATATGGACAAGGTAAATTGTGCATGCAAGTGCAGGACTGGGAAAAGGAAGAATTTAGAGTCAAGTACGGATGTTTCTGATACCAGTGCGGGGCATCCAATAAATGAAATACTGCTTTGGCATAATGCCATTAAAAGGGAATTAAATGAGATAGCCGAGGAGGCTAGGAAGATACAACTGTCTGGAGATTTTACTAATCTATCAGCTTTCAATGAGAGGTTGCAATTTATTGCTGAAGTTTGCATCTTTCACAGGTATCTCTACATATCTATCATGTATTTGATTGAAATTCAAATCTTTCCTTTCGGAAAACTTACCATTTTCTTCAACTGAAGTTTTTCTTTTTCTTCTTTTATGAATAATGTGCGACTAGTAAAAAGTTCCTACTATGGGCGCGGTAAACTGGTAATGGCATATGTTTAACTTAATATGTCATAGGTTAAAATTCAATTTTGGCATTAATAGTTCCAGTTTTCCCTGTTTTCCACACATGGAATTGTTTGCATCACTCTATGTGTAATATTAGAGTCTTCTCCCGATGAATCCTTGTGTGTGCTTGTTATTTTTAATTTTTTTAGAACTGATTTTTTAGGTGATCATTACAAATTTATTAAACTATATTTGTTTGCAGTGAGAGGTAACCATTGACAAACATGTGGTAGAGATTTTATATTGTATATCTATTTTCTCTCCTTTTCATTTGAATATCACTTATTTGCTGATTTCAGTATTGCCGAGGACAAAGTCATATTTCCTGCAGTCGATGGAAAAATTTCCTTTTTCCAAGAGCACGCTGAAGAAGAAAGTCAATTCAATGAATTCAGGTGCTTGATTGAAACTATTCAAAGTGCAGGAGCCATCTCTACTTCAGCTGATTTTTATGCGAAGTTATGTTCACATGCTGATCAAATAATGGAAACTATCCAGAGGCACTTCAGCAATGAAGAAGTTCAGGTAAAATTTCTTTGTTAGTTTCAACAAATTACAACCAAATATGAAGACTACTACTAATCCTAATCCTAATAGGATCTGCATTCCTAAATAGGAAACTATTAAAACTGAACAAACCTTAAAATACCAGAATATGAGGCCCAATGACATAATAAAACCCAAATAAGACTTAGGGGGCCCGGGGCCCCACAATCATAGCCCATCTCCAGCAGATAGGGAAAATTACAGATCTACCATGGAGTCTTAAAACTTAAGAGAACACATGAAACTAAGGTAGCATGTTTTATTTTTGGGTGATTAACATACTAAACTAGCGTGTTAGTAACATCAAGATGTAAATATAAAATCAGTAGCCAATCAAAAGTCCAATCAGACCAAATTCATAACAAGGTTAACCCACAAATTTAATTTTTTGATATTTAATCTTACTGTCTTTTGCATTTTTGTGTGGCTCTTTGCATGATAGTGATGAGAGTAGTCTTCAGTTGTATGGGGGCATTACCTCATATCAGCTGTATTTAAATGATTAGAAATCAGAAACCATGTACCTATAGAAAAAGATTAAGAACCTCTCTGATCATTGTAATACAACATGTTTAATCAGTGTTGGATACTAGAAACTATAGAACCAATATGCCCTAAGTCCTAAAACCACCTGCTCCATTTCCTGCATATGTAGGTTCTTCCACTTGCTCGAATGCACTTCAGCTTCAAAAGACAGCGCGAACTTTTGTATCAAAGTTTGTGCATGATGCCCTTAAGACTGATTGAGCGTGTTTTGCCATGGCTAGTCGGGTCGTTGACGGAAGATGAAACGAAGAATTTTCTCAAAAACATGCAGTTAGCAGGTTCTGTATTTATCTTTTGTATGTTCACTTTTTACTAAAAAAGTTTATTAGTCTCTTTATATTCTGACAACAGCTAGTGTTATGATTCAGCTCCAGTGCCTGATTCTGCTTTGGTAACACTCTTTTCTGGATGGGCATGCAAGGCTCGTAATCAGGGTTCATGCTTGTCTTTAAGTGCAATTGGTTGCTGTCCTGTTAAAAGTTTCACTGATATTGAAGACGATTTTGTTCGTTCAGCATGTGCGTGTGCTTCTGCATTGTCTGCTAGAGACAGCTTGATATCAGCTCAAGCAAATATTGTGAAGAGGCTGGTCAAACGAAATGTTTCAATGTCATGCAAACACAGTGATGCCTCTGAACCTTCAGAGACTGTAAATGCCCAGAAACCAAGTTGTAGTGATCAGTCCTGCTGTGTCCCAGGTTTAGGAGTAAACAGCAATAATCTCAGGTCAAGTTCTCTTTTTGGGGCCAAGTCTTTGCGATCCTTGTCCTTCAGCTCCAGTGCCCCATCTCTCAATTCTAGTCTTTTCGTCTGGGAAACAGATAGTTCCTCTTCTGATATTGGCTGTGGAGAACGACCTATTGATACTATTTTCAAATTTCATAAAGCCATACGCAAAGATTTGGAGTATTTGGATATTGAATCTGGGAAGCTTAGTTATTGTGATGAAACCACCCTCCGGCAGTTTATAGGAAGGTTTCGCTTGCTGTGGGGCTTATACAGAGCACATAGTAATGCAGAGGATGATATAGTGTTTCCTGCGCTTGAATCCAAAGAGGCGCTTCATAATGTGAGTCACTCATACACACTGGACCATAAACAGGAGGAAAATTTATTTAAAGATATCTCACATGTTCTTTCCGAACTTTCTCACCTTCATGAAAGCTTGCAAAAGGCTCACATGGATGAGGAATTAGCTGGAAGTAGCATTAGCTTTCCTGATGCTAATGATATCAACTATACTAGAAAGTATAATGAGTTAGCTACAAAGCTTCAAGGGATGTGCAAATCTATAAAAGTTACACTAGATCAGCATATTTTCAGGGAAGAACTTGAGCTGTGGCCATTATTTGGCAGACACTTCACTGTTGAGGAGCAAGACAAAATAGTGGGCCGCATTATTGGGACAACTGGTGCTGAGGTGCTCCAATCAATGTTACCATGGGTAACTTCTGCACTTACTCAGGATGAACAGAACAAAATGATGGATACGTGGAAGCAAGCAACTAAAAATACAATGTTCAGTGAGTGGCTCAATGAATATTGGAAAGGAACTTCAGAGTTAACTTCACGAACTGAAACATGGGAAAGCAGCATTCCTCAAAAAGGTTTGTATCAAAGGTGGAGATAAATGCACAGCTAAGGCAAGGGCTGTCCCTTCATCCTACTCATTTGAACTTTTATTTTGTTCTAGGTGTTGATTTTCAAGAAAGCTTGGACCAGACTGATCAGATGTTCAAACCTGGTTGGAAGGATATTTTCCGTATGAATCAAAATGAACTTGAGTCAGAGATCAGAAAGGTTTATCGTGATGCGACTCTTGATCCAAGGAGAAAGGCATATCTTGTGCAGAATCTTATGACTAGGTTAGTTCTGTACTGACCTTCTAGAACTTTTCTCGGATTGCTACATTATCTTTAGTTTGACACAGAAATTAGATCATGACATCTAAATATACAAAACTCTACTCCCCAATTCCTAAATTATTAATGAGTGACTCATTTGTTTTAGCCGCTGGATTGCTACTCAGCAGAAGTTACCTCAAGAAATAGCAGGAGAATCTTCTACTGGTGAAGACTCAGTTGGACGCTCACCATCGTATCGAGATGCAGAGAAAAAAGAATTTGGGTGTGAACACTACAAAAGAAACTGCAAACTCCGAGCTGCTTGCTGTGGCAAGTTATTTGCATGTAGATTTTGCCATGATAATGTGAGCGATCATTCAATGGATAGGTAATTTTCGAATATCAACACTAACGTTTCAAGTTATGTTATAATATATCTGTTCTCTTTTTTTTCTTCTTCTTCTTCTTTTCTTTTTTGGTTAAGACTTCTGATGTTCTTTTAATCATTGCAGGAAAGCAACATCAGAAATGATGTGCATGCGCTGCCTGAACGTTCAGCCGGTTGGGCCAATATGCACTACACCTTCATGCAATGAACTATCCATGGCAAAGTATTATTGCAATATATGCAAATTTTTTGATGATGAAAGGTACATGAATTCTTATTGGAAAATTAAAATTTGTAAATAATCAATAATTAGTGAATTCTTTTATGTAAATTTAAATCTTCTTTTTTCTTCAGGACTGTATATCATTGCCCGTTTTGCAATTTATGCCGCCTTGGAAAGGGTCTTGGCATTGACTTCTTTCATTGCATGACATGCAATTGTTGCCTGGGGATAAAGTTAGTGAACCACAAGTGCCTGGAGAAAAGTTTAGAAACAAATTGCCCCATCTGCTGTGATTTTTTATTCACATCAAGTGCAACAGTTAGAGCTCTGCCCTGTGGCCATTACATGCATTCTGCTTGCTTTCAGGTCTGTAGATTTCTTAAACTCTCTTTTGAACCATTTTTCATGTACTTTCCTTCTTTCTTTTTAGAAGACAGTGAGTCTTAACTACCAGGTATTTTCTGGTAGGCATACACTTGCAGTCACTATACTTGTCCAATTTGCAGCAAATCTTTGGGAGATATGGCGGTAAGATTATTTCTCTCTTTTTTTAAAACATATATTTTTCTAGAATTAGTTGTAAATCCAACTGAGCTGCTTTGTCATCATCTTGAGATCATATATGAAACACAATTGTGAGATCTTTCTTAACCTCTATACCCACTCAGGTTTACTTTGGCATGCTTGATGCATTATTGGCTGCCGAGCAGCTTCCAGAGGAATACAGGAACCGTTGTCAGGTACATTGCTTCTATTTTTCTTATTATAGTCATTGGTCTCTAAGTTAGTTGGTCTCTTTTTCGCATGGATGATTACATTTGTCCGGTTTTAACTCCTGATATGTGCATCACTTTGTCCAAAATTAGAGCCATGTTATAATTAGCATAATAGTAGTAAAGGCACCATCTGATGTATAATTTTTGCAATCCAGGACATCCTTTGTAACGACTGTGATCGAAAGGGTTCCTCACGGTTTCACTGGCTATATCACAAGTGTGGAAACTGTGGATCTTACAATACCCGTGTGATCAAGGGTGAGACAACAAATACCGACTGCCCTGCATCACACTAACAACAGGTTTTATTCGTCAACAAAGAGATGTATACTTATTAGTTTGTAGATACTTGTACAGACAATTCAATTTTCCCAACAACCAGAAAACTGGTTTCTTTACCTCCGCTGAGCAATTTTGTAGAAGCCCGGTAAATATCATATCATCTTACCTTGGTTTCAAGATTCATTTTCGAGCATTTAGACAAGGAAGTAACAGAGCGCATTGAGATGCCTTTTGTACAGAAATGTGCTTTTTTTTCCATGGTGCGGTAAATTTGTCAATCTATAATCTGTTATCTTTCCACTCTTCTGTTTACCTTTGCATACAATTCTTATGAATCATGATGTATACACCACTAAACAGGGAAAAGTACATCAATACAAGGAAGAATCAAGGATTTTTCATCTTTTTTTCCCCGGTTTCGGTGCCATCTCCCAATTGTCGGTGTAAGGTCAAATGTAAAGGAGAGGAGAGATAGTCAGACAAGAGGAAACTATGGGGTGGGGTTCAATTCAAGTGGCAAATACATAATAGTAATTTCTGGAGATTCGTTGTGCTTTTCTTTTTCTACAAAATTTTGCCTTCACATGAGGTTTACCAGATAAATTCTTAATAGGTCTCATTCATCATGGTCATGTCAAACCAACGTCACCCAAAGTAGATACAGCATTGTGTATAGCCTTTGGTACCGTACATTGTAGGAGAAAAAGGCATCTAGCCATGCTATGCTAGACTAGACCCCAACATTAAAAAAATGTTTGATGACGAACCGAAGACATGGTCCGTGATTAAATTAGCTCAACAGCTAAAAGTTAATCCAGACAAGAGCTCTAGAAAGCGAAGGCCATTTCAACGTGGATTTGTTTTTCAAACCCACCCCATGAAACCAGCTCCTTCACCTTCTTCTCTTCAACCACAACAAATCCTTATTGGAAAAAGGCGAATAATCTTTGATTCATATATAACTACAAAGTTTACAAACAAAAAGGTTAGCTGAACAAACAGTGTGTGTATGTTCAATGTTCATTAGCATAGAAGAAGACAGAGACCAAAAGCACTTTTAGAATAATCCAAAGCAACCCTCACCCATAATGAAGACAAATCCTGAAAATTAGGGCACCTGTTGTGTCACCTGAGTTAATGACATTTTAACATGCTTCAGTCAGCCTTCCAAGACCCTCCTCCTACCCATCCTCTGTTTTTTTTAACTGTACAAACTGAACAATCTGTTTCTTCTTTCCAAGTAAACTCATAAGATTTCTGCGAATAAATCATTTCTTGGCCTTCTTATCTTTCCCGCCGGGGTGTAAAAAAGAACCCAAACAGAAGAGTTTTGCAGTTCCTTTGGAAATGTAAGGAGATGGTACATTTAAGACGGGGCTAATCCGAACACCATTGCCGTAGTAAGATGATCCATTGTAACCCTTCTTTGATGGGGGCCTGGGCAGCGTTGCATACGGGTTCGATGAGGAGGAAGACGATGATGAATATGAAGACGACTTTGACATAGAAATATTTGATGACTGCTTTTGTGACGAGCTTTGCTTAAATGTGGTTTTCTTTGGATTTGGATTTGGAGCTGATCCAGTTGAATTGCTTCTTGACAAGAGTGGCAGCGAGCAAAGCAAACTCTTCTTGTTGTCTTGGTTGAGGCTGCTGCTTCTCTTGAACCCCCAGAAAGACTTGGACTGAGGCTTGTGCAGCTCCAGATTATCAGAATTCACATCCGTAACTTCCTTCACGCTCTCTTTCTTTTGGTTCTCATTTGATGGAGGACTTGGAAGAGGAGGGAGGGAAGCACTATGTCTGGCTTCACTGTTAGATATTCGTTTCAGTGCCTCGTCAACCCTCTCTCTAGGCTGCATAGGAAGGATCACCCCATGAGAAAAAAGCTCGTCTGCAGAAGAAGATTCATGCCTGAAGCTGCCGCTGATGCTAAACTCAAAGTCACAATTCAAGTCCAAGAGTGATGTGTCCCTGCGAGGCTGGTTGTGACCAACTGGTAAAACATCTGCTTGACCAAGATCAAGGGAAAATGATAATCTGGGAGGACTGGCTTCTGAGCACATATTGATATTTGATTAGGAAGCAGAAGGAAAAATGGTGTTTAGAGGAAATATTGACAGGATCAAAATAGTTAAGCAGACGAAAAGTAGCTAACTAACAAAGATTCCTTCAAGGATATAATGAGCTTGAGAAGAATCAACAAGAGTTGAAGAAGTTGGAATGAATTCAAGAATGTGATGGCATGTGGAAATGCTGAGGTTTCAACTATGAGGGCTTCAAACTTGGCATGATGGGGTGGACTCGGAAGTCAAAAAAGAGGAACAAAGGCAATTTTGAAAATTTACAGGAACAAAGGGGACAAAAACAGAGAATGGCAGCTTTTCTGCACAAGTTTCAAGAACTGTGAGTAATTCTAGGAAATTTCGAAGATCAGAGGATGAATTGGATTTCCTCCCTCCTCCTCCGGAAATGAAGCAGAGGAAAGTTTATACTATTTTTGTTTGTAAAAAAAAAAGAGAGTAGAAAGAAACAAAAGAGGGAGTATGTATTTTAAGGCTACAGGAAGACTATGATAGAGAAAAGAAATTGTTGTTTAAGAAAAATGAATGAGAAGGAAAAGAAATCTTTATTTGTGACAGCTTTGGATAACTTGCAGTTTGCAACTTGAAATTAAAGATGAGAATTTGAAACTCAACGTGCAGAGAGAGGGAGAGAGAGAGAAACGTGACAAAGTTTCAAGAGTTACTGTCTGCGGAGAGGCAAAGAAAAACAACACTGAGGAAAGTAGTATATATACTAAAGAAAATTATCCCAAAAAGGTAGAAACAATTGGAAAATGTACTGATGTGAGTGACTCAAAAGAAAAAGGAAAAGAGAGAGAGAGAGAATCATAAACCAGGCAAGAATATGAGAATTATGAGAAATGTTTAGCTTAAGCTTGTAGTAGTTTTCTTTAAAGCCAGAAGTTAAGGAAGCTCATTCGGTCCCTCTTCCTACCATATGTTAGACTTTTGAGGTTGCCATGCCATCCCAAGTCCTAACCACCAAGTAAAGTAGGCCCTTTTCTTCTCTTTCAAAATTTCCTTCCTATCTTTCTTTCTTTCTAGAGAAAATCATTACAAATTAAACTTTAAATAAAGAAACAAGGAAGATGAAGATTCTGCCACCTCTAGTTTTGAAATTTCTCTTCCTTCCAATCCAATCACATCTTTCTCTTTCTTTCTGCATTTCAATGGAAACTAAATCACAAATCACAGGCTTTGATTGATGCCCTTGCTTTGTTCTTTTGAATTCTTGTATCATACAATAAAGAAATTGCATAATAGCTAGCTAGGTACAAGGTCAATTTCTAAATTTCATTAATTTGTCTCTTCCTTGAAGCGCATTTCTGAATTGTCCATTCATGGCAATTGCCTGATTATTATGCCAAGACTAATTAATTGTGTCAAACCCGTGACTTAAAAGCTTAACTAATTACAGCCTCAAGTTTTAAACATTGGTTAATCAAAGCTTAAATGAATGAATTATGAACAAAAACAAAAAGAGGGTGCTGACTAGATGTTGTAAGATGGGATGTTGCATCATGAAAAAAAAACATGACAGCTGCTCGACCCACCTATATACACAAATGAGCTGAAAACGGGCAAAAGATTTCAAAAACTATTTTCGTGAAACTTAATTATCTCTCAAAGGTCAGGTTACATCAGATGACAGAACCAGACCAACCAACCAAATCTAAATTGCAATCCATTTGCTCCAAAAATAATTAAAATATATGCTTCCAACAAGGAGATACTAATTGGTTTTGCAATAGCGAGACAATGGTAAAACAGATTTGCCAATCATCATATCTACTCATATTAATAAGCATTTTGTTTCATTGATGCTGCAAATCATTGAACAGCAGTTCATGTGAATATAATTATATATATAGTGTCCTCCAATCTCTGCATGATCAAATGATAATTGCTTCATTTTTGGCCCTCAAAAAGATAATTGCCTTGCCTCAGATGGGCTTAGAATTTATTTATGCAGTACCATCATCATCAGTTGTTTGTAATTGGCTTAATCAAGCATTGAGGATGACTTGGTAAACAAAATGACTGAGTAAGCATTAATAATTATAATGATGATAGATAGTTGATAATTAATTATAAAGGGTAGGATTAGTCGAAACTTGAAAGGTCCTTTGAATGGCGATGCTATATAATGAAAGATTTGGACTGACTTAGTAGTAGGTAGGAGGTATACACAACACAATATGAAAATGAAAATGAAAATGCATGCAGTCTACTCTGTTTTTGCAGACATGCAATCCATCTTCTTCTCTTTGTCTCGTCTCATACACAAACACACACTAGAAAAACTTGTATGAAACGAGATAGCACTGTTTTGCTATTTCCGATTAATCACAGTCTGCCACAGGAAAAAGTTATCACGCGTAACATACCGTGATTGGCCGAGTTCATGAGTTTATGTTGCCGTGTGCTCAACTCAACAAAAGTGAAACCTGCTGCTGTCCTCCTCCTATATCAGCAAACCAAAAATAAATAAATAAATAAAATAAATCACCTTCTTTTTCTTACCATTTTAACATTTTTTACGTTTTAAAATGTCAAATTCTTAAAACCTCTATTCACAAGGATAATCCTGAATAAGCATGTTTGTTCGGCATTGTTGACCTTTGACTCCATTTTATAAATATTCACAAGGACTCCAGTTTACGCCCAAAAAGGTTTAATTTAAGCAAAATTGCGTTATGGATAGGAACGGACGACTGGTAAGCTAAACCCCTCACTGTCCTTGTAGGCCCATATGACCCTTTTCTTATATTTTGACTTGTCTAATATAGGACTCAAGTCAAGTGTAGGTTTAGCAAGTTGTAATTTTGTTTGTTTATACAGTATTGGAATGGGAATTCGAACATACGATGATAGCTATTTTAAATCACTTGAGTTAAAAGTCCCTTTATTTGACAAGTTATAATCAAAGCGAATAAAAATTATTATTTTTCTTTCTCAAAATACAATACATATTGTTCAAGGCTTAAATTTTGGTTTTTCTTTCTTGGTGGTGGTGACATGGGTGAGGTGAAGTTCGATTAGGAGGTAGGAGCTCAATCACTCACTGGGTTGATGGGCAAAACAGAAAGGTATGGGATGGGAGCATAGCATGGAGTCATGGACCCAATAGGCTGCAACTGTTTGTAGCTTGTAGAGGACATGCAATCCATTTTTGGCAACTGGCCATGTGATGTGACCAAACCAATCTCTCTCTTTTCGTTTCTTTGGGTGGATGATTATTGAGATACAGAGAGACTCCCCACAAACCCACAGAGGTTCTTCTAACTTGCAATTCTTCTCCTTGGCTTTGGCAGGACATGATGAATCATGATAAGTACTCTCACTGCCACTGTATGAGATGAGGGGCCCACTTGAGCAATGAGCATGGTTGGTGACACGAACAATCGATGAGGTGTACGTATACAAACATAGCTCATTCATGAGGAACCATTCTATCCTATCGTATGGTTTGGTGGTACCCAACCCAGTTTAAATAAAGATGCTCACTTTCTTTCACCTGCTAAAGAAAGCTTCTCCATCAACCAACAAATGAAACAGCACAGATAATGTAATTCTCAAATTCTATTGGAAAGGCCCACTTCTGGAAGAAAAAGATGATGTGGGTTCATGTGAAAACAAAGCAGGTAGAAAGACTGCTTCCAAGGGTAAATGATAAAGGAAAACTAGCTCATTTCAAAAGCAACCACCAACTCAAGTTGACATCTTCTTCACACAGATTGTGTCTGAGGAGGATTATAGTTTCACTTCTGGTCTGTCTGTCTCTCTCTCTCTCTCTCTTAGGAAAGGTGATATGGGTTTCAGCTAACTCTCGTCCCTTCACATAAATATATCACTATCATCAATTTACAGGCAATTTTACCAATAGGAAAGCAAAATATAATTTTAGCTCTCTAGACGAGCATATCTTCAAAATACCTGCGGCTGATAATAAAACCAGTAAAATGCAAGTCATTCTCTTTACACTTTTTGACTCCAAAACAAACCTTAATGCAAGTCATACATCTTGGGAAATAATCTTATGCCCTTAAAAACTTTGCCATTCGAGTTCAAGGATGGCCTACTAATTGGTCCATACGCCATCAAATGTACTGCTGGAAACATTTCATTCTTTACAGACAGAGTAGAGAATACTCGTACATACGAAGACCAACTCTGATAGTAAAACCAATAATATTGTACTCATGTTTATGAACAATTGCATGAATGAAGGTTAGCCATCTGAATATCATTTGGGTAAACTATCGAAGATCAATAACGTCAAACTTTAGATTGGGGTTCATATAAACATCTGCACAGGTCTTGTAAATGGGCCCACCATCTGGTGGCTGATCATGTGGATGAAAACCACGCTGTTGGCACTGTCTAATGACTGACATGCCACCTGGGGTTGTCAATCGGAATATACCATGGGTTCTGCACAGTGAAAAAACAAAAGACAATGTACCAAAAATCACATATACAGCGGCAAGCAAAAATTATTTCTGCTATCATATTTCAAGGAGCTGTGATGTTTTTACCTTGTACCACCTCTTGGTGCCATGACAATTGCAACAGCTTCTGGCAACATAATCTGAAGATGAAATTAGTATTTGTGTAAACTATGATTTTACAAGTTAACGGCTTAGCCTCTGTTTATCACAAATGAATTCATATCCTTTATGCAATCAAAGTGGCTTCCAACTGACACTATGCAAGTTCTTAACAAAGGTTTTAAGGGTTCATTTTGTAAGGTCAGTGTGTAGGATTTTCTTTTTTCCCCCTTTTGTAGAGAGGGGGTTATTTGAGCCAGCAGCAGAACATTAAATGAACTTTGATGCAAAAAAAATTGAAAAGGAATCTAGAATGCTTCTTTGCAATCTACATTTCTCATTTTCAATACTAATTACATCATGCTGGCACTTTTCCAATATTCATTGAATAGCATGGCCTGGGCTAGCCTAGGGGTGGAATTAGAAGGAAATCAAGCTTTAAATAATGTGAAAGCTAATATGCTTTGGTTACAACCCTCATTTGTTACAAACATTTTGATAACACAAAATGCACAACCTAAAATTAAAAATTGGAACATAGGTTCCAGTTGGAGAATGAATTCGATCTGTAGCAAATATCTCAACTACCAGTAAATTGCACTCACCTGATATGAATAATGGGTGTGAAGATCAATCGACGACATGAAACAAGACTGTGTAGGATGAGTCTGAAAATTGTGCCATAGCAAACAATTAATTGGTCAGCATAATGGTTGAAAACTAAAGAGTAAGTAATAAGCATAATATAGATTAGGCATTGAAACATATGTAACTACAACCATACTACCAATTAAAAATAACAAAGTACTCACATGTATCCAGCCAAGAGGAAAGAGAGATTGTTTATCCTGAACTTCAAAAATTTCCTCTTCATTCGTGGTCTGACACTGATAAGAAAGTGAACATTCGACTTGAGTTTTATCTCCAGGCCAAATATAATATAAATATATATATATATATATATGCATGTATATCAGTAAGGAAAGAAAAGGAAACAGCGCCAATGATTTAAAACTGCCATACAGAATCTGAAGTTGACTCCTGCTTTGGTATGATGAGAGCTGTAACAAAAAACTTTCTGTTTTTCTGACAAATAGAAATATTTGAAACATTAGAATCTTAAGGACTTAAAGACTGAGAACAGTAATTAAGTTATGCAGACTTACAAGTGAGCCTGCTAGGATGCCGCAAGTCTCTAAGTTCTTATCAGTATTTGACTTAGCCAGCTTCATGAAATGTTCCATCATTGTCGTTGACTACAGAGAGAAACATATGATTATGTAATAGGAGCACCTACAAATTTATGTCAAAGTAATTGATTTTCACATATATGAGAGAGTAGTTATTAAAAGCTTTTATCATCAGAACGATCTTACGTATTCAAAATTTACAATTTTCCATTCCTGAAAAACAGCTAAAAGCCCAAAAAATAAAGAAAATACAGTTAACACAAAACTCACAATGTGTAATTGCAGGGGAGATTCAGCACGAAGTAAGTCATCCGATGAGAGAGTCTCCAGTCCACATTCTAACTCAGGGAGTTGAGGTGAAACTGCTGGGATCAAATCTTGTACTTCAGCAAGGACAGGTGGAGGAGAAGGCTGTCTAATAATTTTTGTATGATCAGGAGTTTCTGTTGATTCGAAGGAAATAAGGGAGCAAAGTTCCTCAGTACGAAGCATCTGGCCATCATCAGTATTTTGGGTAACGATTGATTCCAAAGTTGACCTTTCAGGTTCTGAATTGCTAGTGTCTTTTATAATTGTATGTTCCTCTTCTATGGACTGTCCCAGTCTGTTCGCCCATAAAAAAAATATAAGACTATCAGATGACACATATATATAGCTATAAACTCTTCAAAAACAGAAGTAAAATATATCATGGAATGTGAACTGCCTGGAATGTTTAACTTCAGGAATTAAAAATAAATAAAGTCCCAATTTCAACAATCACAGCATGCCTTCATGAATATAAGAATGCATCTCCCATTATTTAGATCCAATCTAACTTGAGGTACAGAACAACCAAAAAGAACTTTAGAAAGTTAACCAGGAGAGAGACCTGGGGATTTCGATAGGAGTCAAGTCTAAAATGCTTGGATATTGGACCTGCAATTAAGAGAAAAGTCAACATTTTTTCTACTTTGAACTGAAAAAATAATAATTCAGAGACCATCATACCCCTATATCACTTCTAGGTGGCAGCCACTGTCCATGAAGCCCATTTGGGCCCAGAATAGAATGTCTGGAAAGAGTTTCCTCCTTTGGACGTGGGATACTAACAGATCTGCAAGACGTCAACAAACAAGGATGATCAAGCCTGGAGCATTCATAATATGAATCAAACTCAACTCATTTTCTAACTGTCCCATAAATATTGAAAATCATTGAATTACCCTCTCGTGGAATTAAACTAAAATTTGTAAGTAAAGCATGTCATGCACATTCTTAGTGTTGGTATAAGAATATAAAGAAGATACCCTTGTAAATATGTAATACTTACAGTTTGCGAAATTGATCTTCCACAGGCCTTGAATAGGAAAACTGTTGAGCCCTTGGAGTTTGATAGACAAGTTCTCGTGCAGCTGGCCTTCCTGCCTATCAGATGTATAATAGCATAGGAATCAAAATTGTGTAAGCAAGAAACATATAATAACAGCAGTAGGAAAAAGAAAGAAGAAACAAAGTTGCATGAGAAAATAACACTGGCAGGCAACAGAGTCGATGGATAAAAGATTGAAGTCAAAGTGTACCGAAAGGCAATGAACAAAGCACATGAAAATTGAGACAAGTAGTTTCCACTTTTTTGGATAAGAAACACATCCTTCATAGTAATTTCCACTAGTATGATGAAGCACTAACTCTACCTTGGTTACATCATAACTACTCAAAGTTTGCTTCTTAAAAGGAGATTGAAACACAGCACCAATTTGGTGATTGCGGCCCCACCCATTGTTTTGATTTTCATTCCTTCTGTTAAACTCATCGTTCTTCTGTTTTACTGTTGGCTTTAGCTCCTCCAGCTCGTTTAGAGCATTAAACAGGTTCTAGATCAACAAACTAAAATCAGATTGTGCACAAAAATAGCAAAACAAAAAGAATTGTTTTATTATAAATTAAAGATGAGATTATAACATTACCTTTTTCAAAAAAGCTTTTTCCCTTTGAACAGATGCTCTGTAGTCTCGATGACATGGTATTGTCTCAGATACCAAACTGAAGCACACAACCAAATTTCAGTGTTATTTTAAAACATATTTTGAATATCCACACACACACACACACACACACTCACATTTGTTGTATATCTTCGTCACTTACCTTGAAAACCTTAGGAGCATAATGTATAGGTCTACAATATTCCTCTCTTGTCGAAATATGTCCGCCTACAATGTAACAACTTCTTTAGTAGCAAGGACATTTTAAGACGAAAGCAAGAAACCAAACCAGGGGAAAAAAATTCATGTGTGAATATTTTTCTAGGAAAATAAAGGGCAAGAACATTACAGGAACGACAAAACATCAATATAACAAATTAAATAAGAAAAAGCACAGGCTGCAATATAAAGAGAAAAAAGCATTTCTGGTGTACATTTTAGCAACAACATATATGAATATGAATGCACAGGAGAGGAGGCATTGGCCCCTATATAGGAAGCTCTAGATAATTAAACTGAAATAATCACTTCAATTTAGCTACAACTGATACATTTCCATATTTTTAGTGTGTTAAATATGGTAAGTGTCCAGAATATTGCTTTCATTTTGGCCGAAGAATATTGCTATCAGTTTCCTTCTTCATTTATTTCCTACTTAGAAGGAAGAACTCCTCGAGTGATCAAATTTGTTGTGTTTGTATCTTCTTCTACTATATTCTGCTAATTCCAGTGATCCTTCGGGTCCTATCAACAGCAAGCTACCAATTTAAATTTTTGGCACCTCAATAGACCGTTTTGATCAACAGAGCATCAACAATTAAGGTTCCACTTCCAAAATAATTTGATTAACAAACTAAATTCAAAATTCGCAACCTAAATTAATTCAAAATTAATAGGAATTTAAAATTGCTACTAAATCATGAATAGAGTGAAGTGAAACCTGTTTGAGGATATTATTAGCGATCCGAAAGTATATACGCAGAGGAATCCGATTGTCGACATCGAGTTTCTGAGCGCTCGCGGCAATGTTAATTCTATCTGAACAAGACGACCTCATCTTGAAATTCTTTAAGCAAATTTTCTTTTCTATGTCCGTTGTTTCTATACAAACAACATTTTCTAGGATCGAGTAACTAAGGCACGCTCTGATGCCTGCTTCCGGGCATGAAAGCTCAGGTGAGGGTCGTCAATGGCGGCTTGTGCTCAGAGAAAAGAGGGAGAAAAGGGTGCGGTGCAAACAAGGAGGTAATTCTAGCTCTCTCGCAGGGGCAAATATGGAAAGACGAACAAATGAGGGGCCTTTTTGGAAAATTCAATTACAAGTCAAACTTATGATGTGAAATGTGAAATTAAACTTGAATTTATACTTTCTGGGCATGGACTCGGATCACGCAGATGAAAAGCCCAATAGCCAATTCTAACTTTCAATTGCGCAATACTGGGTTGGGCCAACCCTTTTTCTCTTTCTGCAACGACATTCGAGCCCACTTCTAACATTTTCCCATTTTTGTCTCAACACCACATTCGCAATGCCACGTGGATTTTCAATTATTATCTTATTCATATATTTTATGTATGACATGTCACGTAATGTTACGGATTTTATTTTATTAAATTTAAGTAATTACAACATGTATAAAATTATTAATACAATATATTATCAATATTACTGCGAACCATTTTATTAGTTTTCCTTCCTCATGAGGAAATACGGTATCACTTTATAATTTTTCGGAGGTATGAATAAGAGCCTTTTTCTAGTCTGTCACTCTCTAATTTCTTTGTTATTGTCTTTTTTTTTTAGGGAGATTCACTATTATACTCAATATTGGAGTCCAAATTATAAAAAAACCATATATGAAATGGACTTTAGAAACATACTCAAAATTCATTTACAATATAATAAAAAGACTTCAAACTTCCTATAATTACAAAACTACTATGGTTTTCTTAAAACAAGCCAAATCCCAAAACCTCATAAAAAACTTAAAACACTCAATAGGGCATTAAAGTAATTTAATAATTAAAATTAAATTCAAGGGCTCTTTAGTTTATAGGCACTATCTATTTTACTAATTAGAAAATACAAATTCAATTTCACTTAATTAGGAAAACGCCAAAGAATAAAAAATATGATGTAATTTTACAATCATGCATTACAAAAAACTAAGAATTACAAAAATGCCATTTATGGGTACGTGCTTCAAGGAGACCTTTCCTCTCAAGCGGACTGAAGTGGTTTACGCTTTTCCTTTCTGGGTCGTTGTCTTTTTCTATTGGTTTGTCGAATCTGTTTGTATTGTAGCCTCGGGGAAAAGAAACTATTGAGATTGAATTTGAAATACGCAAGAAAAGAGACTGTTAAGCTTGAATTTGAAGCTCTGCAATTTCTCTTGATGAACAGTGTTTCCAAAGCTGGAAACTTTTACTGGTGTTCGTTTATTTCTTATAAATTTTACTTTTTCCTCTGTTTTGTCGGCGACCATACAGAGCGTCAAGTTTTCTTTCTGAGTTTTAGGGATATCTTATTTAGTCTACTTGAAATTGTAGGTGGAGGGGAAGATCTTTGTCAGATTAGATCATGGGAAGAATGCCAAGAATTGGATGCTGACCATTGGTTGTAGTCTTCCTGGAAAATGGGTTCTTCACTGGGGAGTTTCTTATGTTGACGACGTTGGCAGGTAAAGCTTCCACTTAATGTTAGATTGCAATATCTCTCTCTCTCTCTCTCTCTCTCTCTCTCTCTCTCTCTCTCTCTCTCTCTCTCTCTCTCTCTCTCTCTCTCTCTCTCTCTCTCTCTCTCTCTCTCTCTCTCTCTCTCTCTCTCTCTCTCTCTCTCCATGGTGTTATACTAATCTAATAATAAGTTAAAGAATGCATATTTATTTTTTGCAGTGAATGGGATTAACCTCAAAGTGAAATGAGGCCACGTGGTTCAATTCCCATCAAGGTATGTATTGGTTCTTAAGTTTGATTGCGGACCTGCCGTTCAATATGAATTTGAAATACCTGTGGAATTTCAGGACTACCCAATAGGTACACCCATGAAAAAATCAGCGTCACCTGTAGGAGGTGATACATCTCATGAAGTGAAGATTGATGTTAAACCCAACAGTGCAATCGCAGCGATAAATATCAAAATTATGGGCGGTTGGTTTTGAAAAAATATCAAAATTACACACAATGCCACTCTTACTAAAGCAAGCACACTATGCCACAGTTCCACCTCTGGAAATCCCTCTCTCGGCCAGCCGCCACCAGTAATTGCCGCCGACGCCTACCACCAACCAACCATTGTAGGGGACCAACTCCATTGCCCTTTATTCACCCTGAAAAAATAGAAGTTTTTGTGACATTTAAGGGACTTGAACCTTGAACCTCAAAGGAGGAAGCCTCACTGACAAACCACTACATAAACTGCATTGCAGAAAAATATAAACTGCAATGCATAAAAATATAAACTGCATTGTAGAAAAAGAGAAACTGAATTGCAGAAAAAGAGAATCTGCAGACCTCTTCCTCTTCCTCTTCATCTTCTTTTTCTCCTTCTTTGTCTTCCTTTTCTCTTTTTTTTTTGCAATGCTGAAAAATATAAATTGCGTTGCAGAAAAACATAAACTGCAATGTAGAAAAACATAAACTGCGTTGCAGAAAAATATAAACTGCAATGGAGGTGCTTTCATGTTTGTGATAGGAAAAATGAAAATGAACAAAAATAGAAAATGGAGGTGTAAAATTTGAGGTTATATTAGTAGTTATGGCAGCAAGAAAAAGTTTTAAGGGTTATAGTCACCTTGCAAGCAGTGTCAAACCCAAAACTTGTGGGGACCTCTTTATATTTCAAGTCACCATCAATGGTTTTTGGGCAACCTATCACTTGAGTTTTCAAGTTCTTCCCCTAGTTTAACAGATAAAAGAGAAAAATTACCAAACCCGAAAAACAATTATATCAAAAGAAAAAGTAAGCTACTATTCTCATTATTAGATCAAGGGCCACTAAGTTGAAGAAAATTCCCACGTCATTAGGTTTCATTTCAAGCAAATGATAGAAAAAGCTGCCACATGCAAAGAAGAATGCAAGTTTCCTCTGACCAGTAAAAGCCTGACCCAAATTCGTTAGTTTGTGAAAGCTTTGATTAGATCATATCTCTCTCCCTCTCTTGACTGTCTTCGTATGGTCTTAGCGGGTACTCTACCAGACACCGTTTCTTTCTCACTTTGCTCTCCCACGAAGAAAAATCGATCCTGTTTCTCTCTCTAAAACCCATCTCTCTCTCTTTTTCTTTCTGCATTATGTGTTATGGTTCTTGGACACTGGTACTTTGAAGAGGGAACTAATTCATTTTGGCATTAATTTCAGTGCATGTTCTTGATTTTCTAGAGGTATGCACTTCTGGGTTGCCTTCTTGGTAATGCTCTGAAATTCAGTTTCAAACAACTCAATGATACTGTAATTCAAATAACCACCACAAGAGCAAAATGATATGAGGTTTCTTCTCTGGCAGGAACACCACATAAAGCTTTACATTCAAGCTATAAAAGTTTGCAGCTTTCAAACTTCAATCTATTTAAACAACCCAATCCAACTTTCAAGCATAATTTCCAAAATCAAATCCATCACGTTTTACACCAATAAGAAAATTCATCAGAGAGCCAAATCACTCAATTAAAGACTATCCATTTTCCATATTATTCAATTCAAGAACTCCAATTCAAACCAAATTCAAGCCTTTCCATAAAAAGGAGATCCAAACAAACCCTAAAAGGTCAAAATGAACATAATTTATTTATCATATCTAAAATATGAAACACTAATCATACAACAGAGAACAAAAATTCTAGGAAAATCCACTCCCATTAAATCAAGTTGAGCTTGACAGAGTTTTCAATGTCTCTAGTGATTCGATCTTTGAACTGTGATGATTTGAGGAAGCCACCGATGAGCCCATGCACTCACTTATGAATGCTTCCATTTATTTGCAGAATCGAAAATTTTCCCAACAGTTCTTTGACAGATTTTGGATAAGGAGGGATGAAGGTATTTCCATGGTTTCTTAAAACCACCTTGTTCACTTCAGCATCTGTGGACACTATGATTTCGGCTTGAACACCTTTCCATACCTGTAGAGAGAGAGAGAGAGGCTGATACTTTGCTACTTTTTCATTGATGATATGATAGGACATAGGAGGATATGTGTGGTCAGCTTCTGGTTGAGAGCGGTCGATGGTTCTCAGGTGGTGTTTACATAGAGATCTGATTTTTTTTTTTTCTAGAGAGAGATCTGATTTTGGCCAGCCCTTTCAAACAATAAGGGTAAAATTGTATTTTACCCTTATAATTTAGCCGGGCCCAATGAATGTGGGCTTGCTCTTTGGCCAAATCTAAAAGAAAATTTTGATTCCTATGCTCAAAGCCCAAACAGAAATAGCATAGGTATTAAAACCTGATTAGTAAGGATTCTTTTTGCTAAAACCTAATTTTTCTTAAATTCAATAGGGCATTAAATTTATTTTTTGGGTTTTTTTTGAATTTGTTTATATAAATTAAATGGTATAGGATTTATCTATATTATTAGTGCTAAGAATGAATTTTTAACTAAATATCTTTTTTTATTATTATAGAGAATCATAACATCATAAAATATAATAAGATTGTCAAAAACAAGGTTTTGAATTTGACGATAACAAACTGACACACATGGTTGTCTGCCATATGTAGTGGTTTTTATATAAAGTCAGTATTCAATTTGGTTTTTGGCTTTATGGGTCGTCGTCCAACTCTTGAATTAGTCGGAGCCCTAAAAAAGTGTAAATGACCTCCTTTTTTCTGGGTCAATAACTTGTAAAAATGATGAAGTAATTGTCACGATGACAATGAGAGGCCGCCAACACAAATAAAACCAGGATATCATAATTTTTTCACTCAATCCTTTACATTTCGCTACGGCCTAAACTTATTGTGTGTGTGTGTATTTTATTATTTTTTATGGAAACTTATTTGTCCAAAAATTATATCATAAGTCAAACATTCTAACGCACAACTATCCATTAAACCAAAAGAAGAAAAAAGAAGTATACTCTCATTGCCTGGACAACTACTAAACGCGTGAAGACTTTTTAACATTCATCATGAATGAACCAGCAAAAGTAAAATTACTCGCCAACGGGATCAGTATAATAAAAATTGACTTTAATTTGCAAATTAGAAGTCTTAAATTCGAAACCTCACGGCATCATACTAAAAAAAACCTACTCCGTTGACCTATTAACTTTTGATGGTTTGCAAAAATTGCGTTGGGATTGGATCGAGGAATAAAATATCCATAATATCCGATATTTTCATGAAATTTTCGTATTTTGAATTTCCGATATTTTCGATACCATCGATATTTTAGATATCCAATGAACCAAAATATCGATAATATTGATGACGTGAATGAAATATCGATAATATCCCCATATTTCTATCGAAACTTACGTATTTTTGAATTTGATATTTTCGATATCATCGATATTTTACTTTCTTTGGTTGGGATAACATATATGAAGTCAATAGTGATTAACCACCGATAAAAATCACGCAAATTTTCATGATGCAAATATTTTATGCTTGTGGTTAACCATTGTGTTAGTATATATATCATCATAACCTGACAGGCTGACAGGAACACACGTAGTCCACCATTTTCCTGATGCCAACAAAGTACCCTTTCCAAATGGCTAAATCACCAAATTAGCCCTGCATGTTTTCCTGAATATTTTTGTAATAATATTGAACAGGATTTAAGATTAGTTGACCCGTTGACCTCATTTATTTCATATTAATACGTGTCCCCTTTACCAGAATTATGTAATAACTTGTCATTGTCAAGAAGACAAAGCAAAAAGCAACAAGCAACAAACCCATACTCATAATAGAAAAGTTTCAACAAAGTAATGTGAATTAGGTAATTAGTCGTATTTTAGATTATAATTTACATTCAAGTTTGAATTTTTATTCGTATAATGACGCAGAAAGTATTATTTGTATAATTACGCAGAAATTATTATGTGGTTCAAGTTCCCAACCAAGTGATATGGACACAAGATGCCAAATAATGCTACGAACTATTTTAAGACAGTCGTCGACGGCTCCTTCGCAACCGTACGACGTACGTTGGATGGTAGTGGCAACCGATTGAAGCAGCAGTTGAGAGACCAGCCGAGCTTACTGTTAGTACTACTTGTACTTGCGGCCGGTTTTATGCGTTCATGGGATTTTTCTCCGGTTTCTGTGCCTGCTTGGAGAGGCTGAAAGCCGGCAGAGGCGCAGGCTCAGCTGGCCCTGACCACGCCGACGATGCCTTGGATTCGTTTGACCTCTTCTTTGACCTCCACGCTCTGCAAATCGCCACCAGTTTCTTCTCCGACCTCAACAAACTCGGTCACGGAGGCTTTGGTCCCGTTTACAAGGTACGGTCTCGTAAATAACTAGCTCAGTCAGGGGTAATCTCGGAAGCGCAAATCACCAGATTAGCCCTGTAGTTTGCTGTAATTGCGGATTAATTGGAGGACGAACATTGGGCCTTTTGAGATTGAACGATAGTTCAATCAATGGCACTTTAGCTGCTGTTGTGGCGGCATTGGGACCGTTGGTTCCGTTCGTGACCGCTGACTTCTCAGATTGATTGAGTTCTCACTGCATCCGACCCGAGAGAGCGCTATTTTCATTTTTGTTATTTTTTTCTTCAGTTTTTCTGTTTTCATTCATCATTTATTGGAGGAACATTGCCGTCTGTTCTTCAGATGGTTATGGTATGAGAGTAAGTTTTGATCTTTATTTTCTTTGGTAACTAAAGTTGTGAGCTTTAATAGTACTTTGTTCTATTTTCTTCGGATTAGTCAATTTTTTTTCCCCAATTGTGTGCAGGGTCTGATGCCAAATGGTCAAGAAATAGCTGTAAAGAAGCTCTCTTTGGATTCAAGACAGGGAGCAAGAGAATTCACTAACGAGGTGAAGTTGTTACTGAGAGTTCAGCACAAGAATTTGGTGATGTTATTGGGGTGTTGTGTAGAAGGGCCTGAGAAGATGCTGGTTTATGAGTATCTCCCAAACAAAAGCCTTGATTACTTTATTTTTGGTATGCTGCTCTTCCCCTATTGGAATTTACATATGTTCAGCATCAGATTGAATGGATTGTTTCATTTGGTTAAACTAGTAGGTAGCAGGACTAGGAATAATAAGTGGTAAATTAAATTTTATTCAGATAAACAGAAATCTGGAACCCTGGATTGGACGACGAGGTTTCGGATAATTATGGGTGTGGCAAGAGGTCTTCTTTACCTTCATGAAGAGGCCCCAGAAAGGATCATTCATAGGGACATCAAAGCTAGTAATATATTACTGGATGAGAAACTCCATCCAAAAATCTCGGATTTTGGCTTGGCAAGACTCTTTCCTGGGGAGGACACTCATGTAAATACATTTAGGATTTCTGGTACTCAGTGAGTAGTTTCTTTTCAACAATTCTTTCTGCCTTTATGCCATACGAAGTTTTTCCCATTTCATCCTATTGGTCCCCTGCTGTAACTGTTTCATATGAGAATTATGTGAGTAGCAATGAAAAATGAAACTGAGAAATTCTTTTGTTAACTGCAGTGGTTATATGGCCCCTGAATATGCAATGCATGGGTATTTGTCCGTGAAGACAGATGTTTTCAGTTATGGAGTCTTGGTGTTGGAGATTGTCAGCGGGAGAAAGAACCATAATGGGCAGCTTGAAAGAGAAAAGGCAGACCTCTTGAGCTATGTAAGTTACTTCCCCAGAGAGGTTTTGATGCAACTTCTGCAAGAAATAAAACAGAAGCTCTATAAAATGAGGGGAAAAATTATACAGAAGCATCAGTTAGTCGAATCATCGTTGTTTTTAATTCTAATGTTTAGGAATTAATTTTGAAATTTGTAACATTTCCCAGAAGGCTAATTTGTTTCATAAGACTAGGCAAACTGAACCAGGACTTCACATACCAACTTTAAATGCAGAGTAGAGTAGTGCAATGAATGCCTAAATCTTTATCAAAGTGGTTGCTTGTGAAATATACTGTGTGAACTTATTTACCTACACATATGCAGAGGTTAATTGTTATTGATTAGCATACAACCAGTGGTTTTGTGGAAATGAATAGAATAAGATGTGCTCTCAGCCATTTCATTTAATCCTTACAATTTTTCATCGCTCTTCTGTGCAGACATGGAAGCTGTATCAAGGAGGGAAGGCACTGGACCTAGTTGACCCAACCCTGGCCAGGTGCAATCCTGATGAGGCAGCAATGTGCGTTCAGCTAGGACTTCTATGTTGTCAAGCAACCATTGCAGACCGGCCTGACATGAACTCTATCCATCTCATGCTTTCGAGTGATTCATTTACTTTGCCAAGGCCAGGTAAACCTGGACTTCAGGGCCGTAGAGGACGTTGGACAACCACCTCTACTTCAGCTTTTACCAATACTAATGCTAGTAGTGGATACACAGGTGCTACCAAAGCATCTGCGGGGAGTAGTGTTGTTGAGGAGTATTCTAGAAATTCAATGTCTCATTCTTCGATTGATGAAGGTAGATAACTCATAACCTGCATTTGTGATTTGTGGGTGTTGCGAGCTCTAGTTATGTGCTGTAAAGTAAATTTTTTTTTTCAGTCATGAATCTTAGGCTAACATAATATAATTTGTTTTATTCTTTTTTAATACAATCATTTCATGCACTGGGAAATGAATAAGTTAATCACATTCTTCGGAATAATTGCTGTCTAAATATCTTGATTGCGGTTTACGAGAATGGTCTATGATCGCCTGATATAATTCATCATATGCATGGCTCCTAGGATTATGTGACTTGCTAATCACCACTTGATACGAAATCCTCAAACCAAAGTGAATTTACTATTATAAGGTGAAGCCTCTGTTTTAGGCAAGAACAAAAACAGAGCTCAATACAAAAGCACGTGTGTTTACACCAACCACGTAAAAGAAAAAACCTCAAACCTTATAGAAAAGCAAACAAACAGAGATCATGAATTACAAAGAAGAACAATTTCAATTAACAAATCCCAGAAGCCCTGAGCTCCCTGAGTTCATCCCCAGGGGAGCCTGGAAGGCCATCTTTGTTCAGAATCAGAATCACAGAGGGTGGGGGTTGAAGAGCCTAACCTCCATAGCTCACCCTCTTTTTGGCTTGTTAGGCTCGACCAATCAACTGCTGAAACCCAACTTGCAGGTGTCACATCGTATTTACATTTATAATTTCCTTGCATAATTTTATGAAGACAAATGTTGTTTTGCGTTTCAAAACAAACTTCTTGAATCCCTATTGTCTGGAGGAACATGCAAATTTCTCAACTCCTTGTTTTTTTTTGTTTTTTTGTTTTTTTACCAGAATCTGAACAAATAAGGCCAAATGTGGGTTACCGCCACTGCCAGTCTACACAAAATCAATTTTGTTGGAAACAGTGTACCCAAGAGACAAAAGTCATATGATTTAAATTTAGTCGGGGCCTGATTGGTCCAAGTTCAACGTTTCTCTTTTGGTCTGCGTCAGAACCTTTCAAGTTGAAAGCTTTGTTTTTTCGTCGAACATATGGAAACTGCCCAAAAAAATACCCGTTTGGTAACGTTTTCAAATAATATTTTCTCAAAATATTTTCTGAGAATAAAAACAAAAAAATGAAATTGCATTATCTGAAATAATAATATGTGAGTTATTTTTATGAAAACATTTCCCATGAGAATAAAAATAACTTTTTTCTGTTTTCTATAAGTATACATGAATGTTTTCAATTTTATCAAAACATTCTCAGTGTTTTCTGTTTTTCCACTTCTTCTCAATCAATCAAACTCAGGCTTTATAATTATACCTCTATTTTGGTTAGGGAGAGCGATCTCTCTCTCCTCTCTGTAAACTGGGTCTGCGTCTCTGTTTTGCATTATGAAGATGAAGCAAAAAGATCATCTCCATTTGTGCTGCTTACCAAAAGAAAAATTCTTGCAGTATTGGGTCTCAAAGAAACAGAGACGAGATGGACTTGATTGACTGGAGGCCAAATTGGCAACTCAGAAGATGCTGCAACCGCGACCAAGTGACCTTCCTCATCTCTGTTGCTGTCTGCACTGTCGTTATACTTGTGGTAACCTCTCTCTCTCTCTCTCTCTCTCTCTCATAAGGGTGGTCATACATTAATTGTTCTAAATAATAAATCTTAACTTCATTCACTTGGAAAGCAAAATACTTTCGTGGATATTTTCTATTTAATGATAAAGTGTGCTGGCGTGTTAATACTCCTTGCGTTCTTGTGATGCACTTTTTACAAGTCATGTATACCAAATCATTCTTCAATTCTTGTAGCTGTGGAGGACAGTACTGATGACACCATTTAAGCTTATAACTGTGTTTCTTCATGAGGTGAGCCATGCATTGGCTTGTATGCTTACATGTGGTAAGGTGAGAAATTCTTTCTTACTTTACGCGTAAATTTTTCATAATGTTCGTGTTTATTTAAGACAGGTAATGATACAGATTAGTTTTCAGGTGGAAGGGATTAAAGTTCATGCAGATGAAGGAGGAGTCACACAAACTCGTGGTGGCATATACTGGCTAATTTTGCCAGCTGGATGTAATTTCGTTTAACCTCGACCGTATTTATTTTCCAGTTGATTTGCATCTGTAGCTCTTCTCCATTTAGGACAATCAAATGTGTTCAAAATCCATGCTTCGATGTGATATCTTATTCAATGATCTAGCATAATGCATGATTTTTCATATTCGTGGTTTAGAATTTTTGGCTTCAATATGACTTCTTCTCTCAGTTGGATCCTAATAATATCTGATATAATTGTTACCTTTATCATCTTTCCATTTTGTGGCACGCCAGATCTTGGTTCATCCTTTTGGGGGATGGTATTGATTCTTGCATCCACAAAACATCTTGCTACACAAATAGCTGCTGGCTGTTTCATCGTTGCCCTTTTTGTTGTACTCTTTTTAGCTAAAAATGTAAGTATTAGTGAACCTATCTTCTACTTGGTTTTGACAGTTACTTTTTGGATGCTATAATGCACCTATGAAGCATTTGGGACAGGAAACACTTTGACGTTAGATATCATGGAAACTAAATGCATAAGTTTTTCACATAAAATTAAATCGGAAAGTAATTGATGAAGATCTAGAAACCCTTAGATTCCTGAAAAGCATAAAATGATTCGTTTATATGCCTTTAAGGAATGTGAAACTTGCTAACTAAATCCTTATCCTGTTGTATTTGTACTGCTTGATAATGTACAGTGGACACTTCGAGGACTTTGTATAGGTATGCATTCCATAATTCCAATCAAACATCTTCTTATTACTACTAGCACAGAATGCAATGTGACATTTGGATATTTTATGTTTTCTTCTTGAGCCACCAGGATTCATTATTTTATTTGCTGGAATTTGGTATCTGCAAGAAACAACGCCAGTTCGTATACTAAGGGAAATAATTCTGTTTACTGGTAATTGCAGCCCTGCTATTTTTATTCTTTATTGCTTACGAAAGTAGCTTATAGTTCCTTTTTTCCAAGTATCATGAGCTAAAGCCATCAATGCTTACTCTTTTTTTATCTGATTGCAGGTGTAATGAACAGCTTGTTTTCAGTTTATGGTATTTATTCAGGAAGAAACAATATTATTTGACACTCAATTTAGCTGCCTGTATGTTGTACTCATAGATGCCTTGTAATGTATCCATGTAATGCAGATATCTATGATGATCTTATATCACGCAGAGTTAATTCTAGTGATGCAGAGAGATTTGCAGAAGAGTGTCCATGCTGCACTGGTTGTGGATGGGGTGTCATTTGGTGAGATTCTTCTCATTTATTAAAACTTCTGCCTGGTTTCTTTTCTTTTTATCCATCTTCTGTTCTTTTTCTAACTATGAAGAGCTTTATGTGTAGGGCATCCATATCTTTCTTCTTTCTCTGTGGATCCATGTACCTTGCTCTTGTGGTTTTGGCTTGAGGTACGGTTTGCTTCAATGATTCCAAGTTCTTGATTGTCACAGAAACATAAAAAAACCGCCGTGAAAGGTACCAATGTGCATTCAGCTACTACTTTTATGTTGTGAAGCAAGCGTTGCAGATAGGCCCGACGTGAACTCTGTTCATCTCATGCTTTCGAGCGGTTTATTTACTTTGGCCAGACCAGGCAAACCTGGACTTCAAGATAGACAACTACCTCTGCTTCAGCTATTACCAAAGCTCATGCTACTAGTTTGATTCAACGGTGCTCCTTACGCTTCTGGGGAGACTAGTTTTGTTGAGGATTTTTCTAGGAATTCAGTCTTATTCTTGTATTGATGAAGGTAGATGACCTACTACATCTACAATGTCAAGGTGTGATGATGTAATGCAAATATGTGTAATTGTAAAGCTTATACAAATATAATATAATTTGTTTATTTTCTCATTAAAAAAAACGAAATCCTCAAACCCAATATTTTGTTGTTGAAAGAAATCACATTTACTATCATTCTATGCCTAGAGCTATCAATTTTATTGGTGGAATGGAAGGCTGGAAGCAAGCCCACTTCTGACAGTTCATCATACACATTCATATCTTTACTGGAAGATGCAATTTTTCTTCTTTTCTTTTTCTACAAAAGAAAAAAAGAAGCCTTTTTAACTGCAGGATTTTAAAAATAACGGGATCTGAAAGTAGTGTTGGGAACAGTGTATCCCGCCAGACAAAAGGCATGGGATTTACTACTTTTCTAGACATGTAGGTTCCCGATTGGTCTACCAATACCAAGTTCAAACGTTTTCAAACTTCTGTCGTTTTGGTCTGTCTGACTCTGACTTCGAATTCAAAGCTCAAAACACAAAAGAGAGAGATAGAGACTGCCCAACAACTCCTTTCTTAATTTTTCTTCTTTACTGTCCTCTCAGTCAATCTAACTTCGACCATTTTTTATTTGTTGGGTCCGAATCTAAACTCAACCTTACACAATCTGTTTGATTTCGTCGGAGAGAGAGACCACCTCTCTCTGTAACCAAAGCAGAGAAGAGAATCGGAGATGAGGCCCAATTGGGAACTCACTAACTGCTGCAACCATGAGCAAGTGGTCTTTCTCATTACCGTTTCTGTCTGCACTGTCGTTATACTTGCGGTAAAGCACTAAACTCTCTCTCTCTCTCTCTTATAATAAGAATGCTCCTCTCTTACATTGATTCTGGGCAGAGAGATAGTTCAGTGCTGTTCGTGGGTTTTGATGTATTTGAGAAGTTGTAGTATTGGTTTGATCTGGGTAGAGCTTTGTTTTTCAAGAGGGGTGGTGTTGCATTGATTAAACCAGGGGTGCATGGAGATTGATTTTTTGCTCATAAAATTTATTCTTAAGCTGTGGAATGAAGGACAGTTTGATACTATGGGAGATTGGTTTCTTGTCCTTAACAAATTTTGGTGCTTGGAATCTTTGGAATTTCTCACTCTAAAGTACTTTTCAGGATTATTCATCTTTTCTTGTTGTATATTTTAAATATGAATGAAATCCATATTTGAATTTCACTTGCTTATTGAAGTTCCTTGTCAGTTCACAAAAAACATAAAAACAAAAAGTAGTCCCATGGCGCAGAAGCTGAAACAGATTAAAAAAAACTAGAAACTAAACAACAACATAGGTGATACGTTGTTTTAAAGAGTCATCTTAACTACAATCATTTTGAAAGCAAGATGTTTTCATGGATGTTTTCTATCGAATTATGACGTTTGTTAGTGTGTTAATACTCCTTCTGCTGTACTGTTTACAAGTCATGTATACTAAATCATTCTTCGATTCTTGTAGCTGTGGAGGACAATACTGCTGAGACCATTTAAGCTTGTCACTGTGTTTCTTCACGAGGCGAGCCATGCTATTGCTTGTAAACTTACATGTGGTCATGTAAGAAGCTCTGTTCTTTCATATTTTCCTATAAAATTTTCTTAATGCTCATGTTGATAAATTGCAACAGAATGCCTGCCTTGCCTTGCTCTAGGGTTGTTGAATTAATGAATTTTATGTAGTATAATTTTTGTGACTGATAACTCAAGTGAGGAAAAAATCAATTTTCTTCCAGCAGTAATGCCATTTCATATATTTTCTTCAATAGTAGAGTTAGAATGGAAGTACATTGTTAAGTTTGCATTGCTCATATTGATACATTGCAGCAGAATGCCTTGCTACGATATCCTAATGAAAACTCGTAATTTCTTGAGTATCTGCTCTCTCTCTCTGACTCATCATGTTGGTGAGGTCAAATTTTGACCTAGGTAGCTTCGTAATTGGTTTAGAAAGTCTTTCATTTATTTGGGGCAGGTAATGATACAGATTAGTTTGCAGGTGGAAGGCATTCAAGTTCATGCAGATGAGGGTGGAACCACACAAACCCGTGGTGGTGTATACTGTTTGATTTTGCCAGCTGGATGTAATTCCACTTTATCTCTGACCTATTTTATGTTTCAGTTAGTTGCATTGCATCTTTAGCTCTCCTCCATTTGAGAGCTGTGTCCAAATAAGTTCTGATGTAATTTTTCCATTTACATTGCACGCCAGATCTTGGTTCATCCTTTTGGGGGATGCTATTGATTCTTGCATCCACAAATCTTCTTACTGCACGAATAGCTGCTGGGTGTTTTATTGCTGCTCTACTGGTTGTACTGTTTATAGCTAAAAATGTAAGTACTATTTCACATATCTTTTACTTGATTTTGCCTGTTACCTTGCTTTCTATGCTAAAATGCACCTATAAGTATTGGAGTGGGTACATGCAACAGTTTAACATTAGATTTCTTGCATACTGAATGCATAAGTTTCTCACACGATGACAGTATAGAAACCTCTGCATTCCTTATGTTCCAGAACTTATGCTTTTATATGTCTTCAAGGAATTTAACCTTGCTTTAATGTCTTCCTAAAATCCTTATCCTGTTGTGTTTGTGCTGCTTGATAATGTGCAGTGGACACTTCGAGGACTTTGTATAGGTATGTATTCTAGTTTCCAGTAACGCATCTTCCTATGACTAGCACAGGATGCAATATGACATTTGGATGTTTTCATGTTTACATGTTGACCACCAGGATTCATTCTTTTCCTCGGTATAATTTGGGTTCTGCAAGAAACAACAAAAGTTCGTATACTTCGGTATATTATTCTGTTCACTGGTAATTGCAACTCTTCTAGTTTCTTTTTTCATGTGTGGTTTACTAAAGTAGGCTACAAGTCGTTTTTGTTCCCCACGTAAGATGGGATTAATTAATAACTCCTGTTTCTATTTTGTGGACTACAGGTGTAATGAACAGCTTGTTTTCGGTCTATGGTATGGGAATAAACAAATTATTTGATCCTCAAGTTGACTGTCTATATTTGTATATGTATTGTTTTGTAATGCTTAATTGTGATAATGCAGATATCTATGATGATCTTATATCCCGTAGAGTTCATTCTAGTGATGCTGAGAAATTTGCAGAAGAGTGTCCTTGCTGTACTGGTTGTGGATGGGGTGTCATTTGGTGAGCTTCTTTGTTAATAAGATTTATGCCTGAGAGCTTTCCTTCTTTGCTTTTTCTGCATTTCCCTTTCTTTTGCTGGACAAACTACAAGGGATGTGCTTATGCCGTACTTGTGTGGTTTTTTCTGACTCTGAAGAGCTTTACTTGTAGGGGGTTTATATCTTTCTTGTTTCTCTGCGGAGCCATGTACCTCGGTCTTGTGATTTTGTCTTGAGGTATGCTTTGCTTCCACAATACCTTGAGTCCTTGACCGCTTGATATAGAGCCCCCTTTGGATCTTTCTGTGATTATGATGTTATGCTATACCTTAGTTGAAATACTTGTTACTAAAATGGTTATATTTCTTTCATTCTTATTGCCTATTAGCTCAATCACTTTCCTTCCATCTGTGCAGTGCAGCAGGATACAAAATCTGGTAAAAAATTCAGTTGATGAGAAGTCCCAACACCAACTTGTCTATGCGTGGAGATTTTCTCATCATACTAACTTGTGTAGATTCATTCTTTCCAACGCTGTGGATCTCAGATATCTTATTTGTGCCAATGAATTTTGTTTATGGGGATTGTATAAGTGTTCTCATAGTCTTTGGAAGTGTTTTTCAGCAAAGCAAAAAACTTCCAGATAACCAAGAACAATTTTGATAATGTTAAATTGAATACTGAAGAGACCAATGCGGTGTAAGTTGGATTGAGTGTGTGTGAGTTACTCCCTTCCCCAACCTAACAAATAAAAAAAACTGAAATACTAAGAGCACTTTCACCCCAAAGGGCAAGGGCAAGGCAAGGTTTGTCACTATTCACATGAATAGTGGCAGCCCTGGCCTTTTTTGTTTCCACCTCTATGAGCAAGGGCAATTACTATTCACTGTAATTTTTTTCCCTATTTTTATACTTGAACAATTAATTTGGATAAGATTTTCGGTTGCCACGTATTACTATTTATTATAAAATACTCATTAAATTTTGGATAAAATTTTCGGATAAGATTTTTCTGTATGAGATTTTCACATGGGATTAATTTTATTTATATGTATGAGATTAATAATAATAAAATTGTTAAGTATGTATAAAAAAGATATTTCTGAATTTTTTATAAAAAAAATTTGTTGCTGACGTCAACAAATCCAGGCAATAGCTCATATTAGTGGGTCCCACCCCTTGCCCGGGCTGAATCTCGTGCGCTAGAGATGCTCTAAAGAGAAGGTGCGTTTCAGGGTTGGGGTAACTGTCACAAGCAGAATTTAGTCTGGTTATTTCCGCCATATATTTATATTTTATAGGAATAATATTGTTCTCCTCATTCACGTTTAGTTGAGCAGAGGAACCTTCTCTCCCCTATAAATATACTTTTTCAATAAAAACGCCCACATATCCATCATATCATGATACAAATCTAGCAATTCCCTTAAAAAAAAAAATTCTCGGGCTTTTAGTTTTTTGGGTTTTTTGCCCTCCACTACCGACATTCACAACCAATTTTTTGATTTAATCACATGAAAAAAAAATATTTTCAGCCTTATAATTTTTCTAAAAAGCAAATATCTATTCAGAAAGAGTAAATTAAGTGGCACCAAACAAACATCATGCATAACAATTTTGAAAATATTGAACACTGAGATTAAAATAAGACTATCAAAAAGAGAGATTGAAAATCACAGTAAACCATATCACGTCAACATAAATATGCTAATAATGAAGAGAACAAAATCCTTCAAAGGCTATCCTAACCGACGTCCTCAACATCAAAATTTTAAATTGTCTGCCTGCTGAATTGCAGTTCTTCAGGGAACAAAAGGGAAAAGGGGAGAAGAGTAATTAAAAGGTGCGATTGCACAAAATATTTCTATGCATCGGTGATGGGGTACTCGAACACAACATCCTTTCCAGAAAGCTTCCGATAAACTGCAGAAAAGCTCTCCAGCTTGTATTCAGTGTTGTTTCGTTCCTTGGGATCCAAGAACACCTGCCCAACATCAAGAAAAAAGAGATAAATATTGTAGCTTTTCTTAAAAGAAAAAAGACTTTATAACTTAATATCTTTAAGAGAGATAAATATTGTATTAATCGAACAAAGGAACAAATCTGAGTTGTATCAAACAAGCATTAAATTCTGAAGTAAAGCTTTAATTTGTTTGATCTAGCAAGGGGTTGTCCGAACTCAGCCCTTACACAATGGTTTACAACAGAGAAACTTGTACAATACAGTCGTTTACAACAGAGCAACTGGTACAATGGATACAAGCACTTTAATTACAATGTCTATCTTACTCAGTCTACTATGTTATCAACTAGTGCATCAAAGTGCCTGTTTTGCAAGGCAAACATCTTTTGAGCAGACTTAATTTTTTTTATAGTTGATGTGATATAGCTGAGACTAAATAATTTATTTCCATTAAAAGAAGTTAGGATAGTTTACCTTCATTATCTTGGATCCATCAAGACGGTATCTGGTGCGCTTACCAACAATCTCAGCAGGCGCCACAACATCCTCCAACATTGCCTCGTGCACAGCAGTTAGAGTACGAGTGCGGGGACGTTGGGCAGCTGACCCCTTCTTTGGAGGCCTCAATATCCTACGTGTGGCAATCAGGATAACATCCTACCATATGACAAACCAAAAGGGCACTATAAGCCTCAACAGACACAATCAAATTTTGCAAACAAATATAAATGTGTGTATAAGAGAGTTTTGTCACATAGATTGCAGATATACATAAGAGGAAAAAAACTATAATTTTAAAAAAAAGGCACTCACAAAAAAGACAAGAAAACCAGAAAAGCTAGCTAAGCAGATCAAAACTAGTAACTAAAAAATCAACATGCCTAGAAGCAAGGCCACTACAAATTAACAACACCAACTAGACTCAATTAACCCTAGGTTCTATGCAATACAGACAACTACAGAACATAAATCACTAATCACCTTCCCACTGAACTTCTTCTCGAGCTCCCTCACAAGCCGAACATGGATCTTGCGATAAGCCTTCCTCAGTCTATATGGAATATGGATAACAACGGCCTTCCGGTTTCCAGACACATCAACTTGACTGCAAAAGAAAGGAAGAATACAACTCATACCATAGGCAACAGTTCATAATGCATATGAATTCAGTAAACCATTCTTACACTGCTGAGTTGATATATAGATCCTTCAGGTCACTTTTTAGGTCACTGTTACTTTCCAATTCAATTACAGCCTGCAGAGATAGCAACTCATGGTCAAAACTCAATTGTAACAATTAAATGACTAGACCCCAAGCAAACAGCTGCATAGCTTACTTGTGCAACTGACTCTTCGAATTCAGTCGGTTCAGCATTGTTATCCTTGTGAATCTTCTTCCTTGAAGTAAACATCTTGACAAATCTGACTAAACAAGGCACGAAACATAATATCATTTCTGGCTTACAAGGACATGAAAAAACTGATGAAATCCAGGCCAACTGTTAATATGATCCATAATTCTCTATTTGAGTTTGATATAGCAGAGACTAACGAAACACAAACAGAGAGTATATGTGGGGATTTTATTCTTCAATAGAAACTCGAAACCCCAACATTGCCATAATAATCTGATATTTAAAGTCTGTGGGTAAGATGGTCAGGCTTCAAATGAAGCATGCATTGAAATTCAAAAGAATCTATCCAGATTAAAGTTACAAAAAAGAAAAAGGTAGAAGACAAAGGTTTTCTCTTCAAACAAAATCCTTATGCAAAAGAAATGAAAAGTGGAGAAAACTAACAAATGGGTTTCAGAATTCAAACCCTATTGAAGCAATTAGTTCTGAATTCAAAAGGTAACTCGCTTTGGAAAAACTTGCCGCTCGGAAACTAAGTTAACAAAGATAACATCTTTAAAACTTCTTTTCAAAGGGGAGAATAACCCCACACTGTATCAGAGACTGATAGAAAACATAAAGGCCTAGGATAGCTTATCGCATCAGTCTACGTAAAACCAAAGGGCTTAGCTTCTTCAAATCTCAATCACAAACAACATAACAAATCTAAGATGCATAGCTGCACTCGAGAAATCGAAATGGGGTTTGGGTTTACCTCAAGGAGAACCAGAGAATCAGAGACTCAGAGCGTTTTTCTGCTTCGAGTGACTGAAAACCGTGAAGAAGAATGGCTTCGGCGGTGCAGAGAAACCCTAATGTTGGAATAAAAAGAGCTTTAAGGGGATAGAATGGACGACTGGATGGCTTATTGCTACAACTGAACGGTTGAGATTAGCTGGATGCACTACATGGTAAATCACCGGTCATTATTGGACAGTATTTTTTATTTTCCCTATATATTGAGATGTGAAATTGTGAAAGTAAAACTAGCACTCGGAAAATTTTCTTTTTTACTCTTTTTTTTATTTTTATTGATTCTTTCTTAAATTTTATAGGCACAATAGAAAGTGAAAAACATTGGCAATTCAAAAATAAATACAAGTTTCTCACAAAAATTGAGAAAGACCTTAAAATTTTGAATGTGGTTGTCTTGTCTCCTATTTTTATGGGCAATTGCACAATAAATTTTTTTAAAAAAATTTAAAAAAATTGAACATTTCTTATTTAATTTAAATGTATTTTTATTTTAGTATTTTCATTCATCCCCACAAATGAAGAAATGGATAAAATTTAAACAAATTGAAGGTAGAAGAACAATTACTCATGAACAAAACTTATCTCATCTAATTCCCACACAAAAATATAATTTCTCCCTCTTAATCTCCTCAAAATGAAAATCATTCACCTCTACCTTCATTTCCTCATTCAACATACCTTATCAAATCCAATACAATCCTATGCACCAAACGAGATTTGAGGTCTTCTAGTTTTGTATGTACAAAAGATAGACAACCGAAGATAGAAGATAGATGAAATAATTTTTTACTCCATAACTTAATCATGTCAAATAATTAATAAATTATTTTATAAAAGATAAACCAATGGTAAGAATAAGACCATGTACTCCATGATTTTCTTAAGTGATGTTTAGAAATGTAAAGAGCTCTATAAGATTTTTCAACTAAAGTTGTCCTCTTCCTTGGTTATTTCTCAATCTTGTCCTTCTAGTGTAGGTGGAAATTCAATTTCATCATAGCTATTTGATCCCCAAATTTGTGATGAGAATAGTCAACATACTTCAGAGTTCTCTGCTGCGATGAAAAGCTTCTGACTAGTCAACTAAAATTAAATTTAGACTAACTCAATTTCTTGCTGGTGATCATGACAATTGTCGTCCCTGGTAGTCTTTTTCCAATCAGCTGAAATTTCTTTTTTCTTTTCTACTAAATAAGCCAGATTTCAATCTATATATTAATTATTAAGAAGAAGAATTTGTCAATTCCGTCATGGGTGGCTCTAGCTAACTTCCATCTACAATTTGTGTGGATTGAGGTTGAATTGAATGGTGAACTGAAAACCACCCAAATATGCAAATTGACAGAGTTTTGTGTAAGAAAGCTTACATGATTATACACAATCAATGGTGAGTGAGAGAGGAAGAGCTAAACTCACCTATCAACCACACGCTAAAGTTGCAGTCTTGAATCTTGATACATACAAATCTGATATGGTTGGCAACCAAGTCTGCTAATTTCAAAGTAAGTGCATCTCAGAGCATGTCTTTCTGAGAAATAGCAACTTTTTTTGGGTCATATTGTCAAATTCAATGTTCAGCAATTTTTTCAGTGCGTTCATAGTTGGTAGAGTCTTTATCCACAAGAGTCTAAAAGCATTGTTGCAATAAGAACTTGTTTCCTAAGATTGACTAGTCAAAGTTTCACCATCCCACTAATTGGGTATGAGGGAAAACTTGAAACATGTTATGAGACTGAGACATCTGATAGTTCAAAGAACATTAAATATTGTTTCTCAGTGCATCACAATATTCTTAAGATAATTTTCACAGGGAAAACCAGCTTGGGCAGTTTTCTGATATCAATAGCATCATATATGGCATGAACACACAACACACATGCATGGCTAGACCTATCAAACTGATATGAAACTGCACTCATGGACACAAAATGGCATCAGAACCCTTAGTCTATTTGCATAAAAGAAAGCTTAAATCAACAACTTACACTATTTTGAGTTTGGGTATAAAATTAACAAATGCTTTTCACTTTATGGATGATCTAGAAACTAATCTGTATAAAAAAAAAGTCATCAGTTGATTGAGGGTTGTCCTAAAAATAAGGTCCTCAATCTCTGTTTCTCTCTTTGAGTACAAAAAAACCTCTGTTTCTCTCTCTTTTTTTTTTTTTCCTTTTTCTTTTTGGTTCTTTCTTTGGTGGTGGTGGGGGTGTTAGCTCCTACTTTGCCACAATTCGTCCATGCTCCACATGCCGCATGAAAAATCACTGTCAAGCCAGTTGCTTTCTGCCACATAGCAATCGCCAGCAGAGTTTCCAGCAAACCCTTGTGCTGAAACAGACCCCTGCAGATTGAAGGCTTCTATGTCATAGCTATTGTTGTCAACACAAAAGCCGCCCTTTGCATTATCATTGTTAAGTATGGCATGAAAAGGACTAGGAGGGCATTCTGGAAATTGAGACATCTTTGGCATGCCTATTGGTTCTGAAGGCAAAATGCAGGAACTGGTGCAGAACTCTGACTCTGCGTTCTGCTTTTGGATGCTATCCAAATTGTATATTGTTCCACTCGTATTAAGAGGTCCCTGCCCAGGAATTTGTGGAGGTGATCCTGTTGCTGCTGTTAAATGCTGAGAAACATTGTCAAAAGGCTGCAAAGCCGTCGGGTTTTGGATTAACATGGGGGAAGAAAACGATGATTCTCCTCCTATCTTCTGCAGCAATCTTGGCATCCAAAAGCACCTTATAATATTTTGGAATTCTGTGCTGTTGGTGTCAACTTTAAGATGCCGTGCTTGTTTCTGCACTCTTGTTCTCCAGTAGTTCTTGATTTCGTTGTCCGTTCTACCCGGTAAATACTGTGCAATTTTTGACCACCTGCAATCACAAAAATGAATGATAAGAAAGTTCTGCCAAGTTTGAATCAAATCTAAACAAAAAAGCACACAACACAACACACCTGTTGCCCCACTTTGAGTGGAGGTCAAGAATCAAGAGCTGTTCTTCTGGACTAAGATTCCCTCGCTTAACATCCGGTTTCAGATAATTCAACCATCTCAGTCTGCAACTCTTGCCAGTTCTCCTTAACCCTGCATCCCAAAAAATAAGAAGAAGAAGAAGAAAAAGATCAACAAAGGAAATAATCAGCTTGCAAAAGGGTTATGGGTTATATTAAGTGATTGATTACCTGAACGTTTTGCTAGCAAATTCCATCGGCCTTCAGCATGACGAGCTATGTATTGAATCAGAAGAGTGTCTTCTTCAAGAGTCCATGGCCCTCTCCTTAGCTCACTTTCATCTTCGCTGCAACTTGTGCTACTTAAGCTTTTAGTATTACTAGACATATCAGCTAGACTTAAAGCAAACACAGCCAAAGCTCTACCCACTAGCAGGGCTGCAGGGCAGTATATATATATATATATATATAAATATATATAAACCAAAATCTCTCCTTTTATTTTTATTTGATAGAAAAACAAAGAAATTGTATGCAAGGCCAAAAACTTTTCAAATAAGGTGACTTGTTGTAGAAGAACCACATTCTACATGCATGTCGGCTGTAACTTCCACTGAGCTTCCATTTCCATTAGTCCATCGCTTAAATAAGAAAAAGAAAAGAGAATATTTCACCTTTTTACAGCGAAACGACAATGACCCTCGGAAGTAAACACTAAACAAAAGTACTGGACTAGGATAAATTCTTGGTCGAGGTAGAGGTAAAACATGTTCAATAGTTCATCATTTCAAAACCGTTAATTTTTTTTATAGAACTTCATCAAATACAGTAAATTTAAAATGAGTTGGATTAGATTATTGATTGGTTAAATTAAAAAAAAAATTATAAAGCGACAAAACTATGTGCCTGATGATGATGATAACACGATGAAAGCAAAATACAAATGAATTTTGGAAACTTTGATACTAGGTGCAACGCATGTAACACTCGAAACAAAATGTCGAGCTGTTCGATTTCCACATTTTTCATGATAAAATTAATAGATAGTTGTTTGCATATTGAAGGCAAATAAAACAGAATATGACTATTTTTCTGCCCCTTTGTTTTTCTGTACGCATAAGTTAATTACCAATACGTTCTACATCGTAAGCATATGTATGTCAGCAGGAAAATAAAAAAGATTTATTTAGTACGGAAAAACACGTGTTTATTTACATGGACGAGACAAGAACAAGAACAAGTCCGAGTTTGAACGGAGATAGAGAGACCAGACCACTCTGGAGACATGGTGGTTTCTGGTTATGAAAATAAATGGGCGTTGTCCAATTGGGTTGACACCAGCCAGCCACGTCTCTTAAACCTAAGCCCTTAGCTAGCGCGTAGTAAGCTTGTCGTTTGTGCCCAGGACAGTTTTGATAAGATAAGATAAGATTTGATTAACGCTAATTACGTTCTTTGAACTCAAACCCAAATGGGTTTGGTGCCAATGTTTTTTTATTTTTGCACTTTTACTAGTTAGGGCAATCTCGTTTTTAGGCCCGGCTTGAATTAGAGTTGGGTCCAAATCAGTTCTTATGAGTCTCACTTTTTTAGGTGAGACATGTTAAGATACGATATGTTGGATTGTTATCTAATTTAATAAGTTCAGTCCTACCACACCAAACAACGGCCAAATTTCTTATCAATTTTAATTCAAATAATCGATTCCAATACCACTCACCAAAGGTGTAATGTTTAGGGTTCGGTTTCAAGAGATGGTATAATAAACATATAATTTAATAAGATCATGTTCTTACTTTGACCATCTGCGTGGAGTTTCATTCATTCACTCAGTGGAAGATCACGCAACCCACCTATATACGCTATTAATAAGGCCAAAGCAAGAGGTGGAAAGAAAGGGATGAGCTGTCAAACTTCTTGAAAACGAAAAGTGGGCATAGTTAATTTGTAGTGGGTCATATAATTCAAGGTTCATACAGTTTCTTCTTTCTAGATAATCTGCTGCACTGCAAAAGCTCAACATGAAACGTGCTTGACTGGCCAAAATATTATGGTATTATTATATTACAGCACTTACAAGAGTTAAGCGTATTGGTGTTTGCTCGTTGAGGGGGCGGCATTTTAAAGCGTACTAGGATAGGAATCTTAGAACATTATCCTTTTTCTCTTTTACTTGGTTGCTTGCCTGCTGTTGTGAAAAACAGTGGCATTTCCTATGTGGTTTCTGTTCCTCCACACACCATCAACTTCGGAGACAGAGATATGAAAAGAGGTAATAAATTGAGAAAAGTCTGCAAAATTTGTTTCCAGTGCAGGCAGCTATATTTGACTCTTAAAAGAAAAATATACCATTCTCTTCTGTACTGTATATAAATGAGTATATGGTATGGTAGGCAACAGTGGCTCGTTTTTCTTGCAGAGTACTTAATGTCTCTGTCAATTTTACTTTAGCTTAAGCTATAAATTAAAGTACCTAAAAATGGGCTTATTAAAGAGAGAGATTTTCATGCGGGAATAGTACTTTTTGCTATTTCCAGCCAATAGTGCAATTACACAAAGGATAATTTCTCAACGTGTCATTGTATTATTAGCCGGATATAGCAAAACAATGTTATCCAGAAAGTTTTTTCGGCTTATTAAGGCTGGTGCTTACTTGCAGACATATCTTTTCGCTTATACGTGTGTATTTCATATCACTTTGAAAACATAAGCAAACACAGTTCATTTGATTGGTAACAGAGACAATCATAAAGTCCAAGTATCATTGTTTTCAACAACAAAACAAGTATGACTTCAATCTTTTATTTGGAAATTATCAAAGAAGTAAATCAAATCAAGGAAGAAAATGGATATGCTCCATTATTAAGAAATAGTAATTAACTTTGATGGTATATAAGAAATGGGGGGCATTTCTTTTTCTTTTTTCAATATACCAATTGGAGGGATGACAAAATTTCCTAGCAGGAGCAGCCACCTACTTACTTGTTCTATCTGCAGAAGCTTCAACACCAGAACAGAAGGCTGCTTAATCATGTGGACATAAATTAATTACAATTTAATTTGGATAGTGAGAGAGAAAGAGATGATGATGTTGACCTCTATGAGATAGAGATAATCAAGCGTGATCAACGGTGACTGCTTCTGTTGCCAAGTCTAGATCTGCCAATGCCACATGATGGATGATGATTATATAACAGGAAAACAACAAATTTGATATCTGAATACACACGCAAACATATTAATAATTACATGTATGTACCTAGCAGGCCATCTGCACTGCATCTGCATGCAACATATTTTTCAGCAATATTTTTGATCTGCACATGATTCACTACTTAATTCATATTCCTGCCTAACTTGCTTTCTCTTGTGCAAAATTGGTAATTATATAGTGACTGATTCCAGATTCAGCAAATTCACTCTTTATATCAAAAAGTTAATTACTTATAAACATGTTGGTGGCTAGCAATATACTGTTAACTTACAGGAGGCTAGTTTAGTTTGACCTTGTAACAGTGACCAAATCTTAAGACATCAAAAAAGAAGTCTTTAGTGAGTGCGACTCAGCAGCAATCAGTGCTAGCAGAGCTTCAACAAATCAAGGCTAACATAAACGAGTTTAGATGCAGAAACAGAGCTGTAAACAGACACTCGTTTTTGAAAAGGACTCCAGTAGTAGTTTTTTGACTTTTCTTTGGGTTGCATGGGGCCTCCTCTGGCCCAAACACAGCTGTAAAACACAGACACTTGTTGGACTTACCACATATCTAATTAAGATCCTTTAGCCCAAGAGAGGCCAAGCTTAGCTCTGCCTTCCTGTCACAAGATTACTCTGGGCTTTAATGTATGTATTGTTCAATCGATTCAAAACCCTATCAGCATGGCTGCACCTAAAAGAAAATCTTCAAAACTTCTTCAAAACTCTTTCAATCCATTTCTTCTCTGGGCCGAGAGCGTACATGGACCCCTTTTCTTTTATTGGACTATATATCTCCTGAAATGGGGCCTACAAGGGAAGACAGAGCTCTGCCACGTGCCCACCTCAAAATGCTTTCCTCCCTCACTCATTCATGTTCAGGTAAATTGTTTAACGAGGTTACATGCTCCCTGGTCCCTATAAATACTAGTTCCACACCCGCATTATCCAAAAACCCAATTAAGCTTGTAGCTAGCAGGGGACTGTGTAAAATACAAAACCCAATGGCTGAATTCACAGCAGATATGCAAAGCATTGCACCTTCACTTCCTTTCTCAGATATTGCCCCAAACACAAACATGCAACTAATAAACCAGTATGCAGATCAATTTAACCCAACTGTCTTGGACTTTTATTCAAGCTTGAATTTCCAGACTTGTATGCCTTTCTCCAATGAAAATTACTTCAGCACTCAAGGACCTGAGTTCCAGGGAAACTTGGTTCAAAACTTTCCAAATTTTGTTGATCATGACAACAAGAGCAACCAGAATGATGAGGCTCCTGCAGTTCATCAGCTTGTAGGAGCTGGAGCTGGAGCTGGAAATGGATTCCAAGAAAGCAAGAAGAGAAGAGCAATGGATGATGTATCAGATAGCAGCTCTGGAATCTCTACTCCCCCAGTTTCTGAAACTGGAGTTAAGAGGAAAAATGTAATCATTAAAATACTTTTTCTCTTATTATGCCACTAAATTTCTCATGTTATCCGAATGAGCTGATTTGGTCTTTGTATTTGCAGAGCTCAGGAAGAGGAAAGAGACTCAAAAAAAGCAACGAGAAAGAAGATGAGAAACCAAAGGACGTGGTTCATGTCAGAGCCAGAAGAGGCCAAGCCACTGATAGTCACAGTTTAGCAGAAAGGGTAAATTTGCATATGATTCTTTATTCCAAATGAATACTTGTATTAATGACCTAGTTAGTTTTGCTAATTACATTTTCAGTTGTAATATATTATTTGTGTGAATATGGGGTTGATGGTTGCTGCTGCTTTATTCTCAATCAGGTTAGAAGAGGAAAGATCAATGAAAGACTCAGATGCTTGCAAAACATTGTCCCAGGATGCTCTAAGGTAACCTTGATATTTCTCAGTAATCTTTATGTCTTAACTTAAAAAATCTAGAGTCTATTATATTTTTGAACGCATTGATGTGATTACAGACAATGGGAATGGCGGTAATGTTGGACGAAATAATTAATTATGTCCAGTCCTTGCAGAACCAAGTCGAGGTTAGTTTGACAATTAAGGACTAAATTCTTGTTCTTGTTCTTGTTTTTGTTCTTCTCAAGCAACTAATCTTTAGTTTCCTTTTGAATGCAGTTCCTATCTATGAAGCTAACTGCAGCGAGCTCTTTCTACGACTTCAACTCAGAGAAAGATGACATGGAAACAATGCAGGTACTGCAATTCCTCTGAAATTCAAACACTAAAAATATTTTGGTTGTGTATGTTGCATGATAATGGAATGTTTTGTTTTTCATGTTGCAGAGTGCAAAGGTTTACGAGGCAGCAGAGTTGGAGAGAATGAAAAGAGAAGGATATGGAGGATATGGTAGCTTCCACTCAACTTGGCCCCTCTGACTTCAATTTTGGATGAACCTGGATGCCATTCAACACGTGAAGATGCTCTATGTCCTAATACTTGCATTGCATTGCAGCATGTTATTCATTTTTAAAATCCAATTTGTCCCCACTTCATGCTATTGCTATGTCTGGCAAGTGGTGGAAAACCAAAACTTGTAACACCCTCACTCATGTGGGCAAATTTATCAAGAGTAATATACAGTCAAAATTTTCTCCCTAATTGTGATTCTATAACTATAATCAGTAATTAACTTTACAGACAATGCATAAATTAGCAAATCCAATTATCTAAATCAGATAGAGTCAAAAGAAACATAAAATCAACTTGATGTAAATTGAGTAAATATTATTTACTTCAATGGGCAGACATAATTCAACTTGGGCCACATTTCTGTATAACTAAAAAAAAAGGGTTATTAGTCGAGCGGGGTTACCACTAGGGGTGGTTGCAGTTCGGTTACTACAACTTTTCAATGAAACCGTGAACACCGACCGATATATTGCGATATACCGCAATTGTCAGTATAGAGAACAACATAACATTACAAAATTTTCTATCAACAAAAAACGAGTATGCTCATGCTTAAAAATACTGTTGAAAAGAGCATAACTTTCTATTATTAAAAATAAACAAAACAATATATTCTTTAATTTCTATACGGAAGGAATGAACTTTATTATTAAAAATAAACCAATACAATCACAATCCTGCTAATGCACAATTAATCAACTAAATAGTTGATTGCAAGTTAGAGATTATCTCGACTAATCCACTAATAACAACCTAACAAATTTACCAACACAACCGATGAGTTTGCAATACTAATTGAAACTCAGGTTTCTATTAGATAAAAGTTTAATTATTTACTAATTAAGTTATATTAATTCACTAAATATTCAAATGATATTTCTTCAAGGCTGATATTTAAAAAAAAAACAATAGAGGGAACTTCAAGAGATTAGTGGCCTCCATTAGTAATACATTCAAAGCCTAGGTGAGTTCCACATAGAGGAACTCAAGAAGATGAGGGAGAGATAGAGAGAGAGAGAGAGGAAGAATAAAAAGAAGAAGAAGAAGAAAAGAAGAAGAGAGAAGAGAGAAAGATTCATCTAAACGATGAAGTCCTAGCCTCTGTTAGTTAATATAAAATAATTATAAGTATTTATTTTAATAATTAATTAAATTATATTGCGGGTTGCGGTATACCGCATTATTTGGATATGCGGAACCGCAACCGCATATTGCGGTCGGTTCTATAGATCGCATGTTGAAGTCGATTTTCGTGATAGGTCGGTTTAGATGCAGTAAAACCTCGGTTGGTATTTGCGGTTTTTGGGTCTAAAATGCTAGCGCTATTTACCACAGTGGTTGTGGCTCTCCCCCTTTCCCTCTGTTTGGCACCCAGGTTTCTTTCCTCCCAATGTAAAAAAAAAACAGGGTTATCAGTCTGCAGGTAAATAATTTGAACAGCCCCTTAGTCTGAAACCAGATTGAGTCATAAACTATAAGCGGTGGATAAGCAGTAAGTTGTCAACTTGATGATTAGTAATAGCAAGTACATGTTGTCTAATGTGTGAACAACATTATTGGCATCAACTTGTAAGTTGTGTATATAAGATCATGGGAAATTTGGAAAACTCAGACACATATATCTTTTGTCTGGTAAAACATTGGAAGTAATGCACTGGCACTTAATGGTTTGAATACGACCCATGAACCAAATTCGCTTTTGTAGTAATCACAGACAGATGGCCAAAGTTTCAGAGACTTGAAAGGACACCTGACAAGCAAAGCAACCTCTTGACTTGAATCCATCATCCATGGGGGTAAGAAGATGTTGATCCCACAAATAGATGGATACATGAAATCTGATGGAGGTTGCCAATTCATGAGGTGAATGATTGGGGGGGAGAGAGAAGATAGGATAGTTTTTTTCTTTTGTCTTCAAGTTTGTTGTGAGAGGAAGGAAAGGTGTAGATGCATTGCATCCATGGAACTTGGAGGGGCAGAAGACAGCTAGAATGGGCCAGAGCATGGGCAATGTGGGTTCTCCCAGCTGCTCAAAATGATAAGGGCTTTTGAACCTCCTCCCTCAAAAGCCACTTTCAATTTGTTTCTCTTCTTCATATCCCACTCAAAAACTCAATCTTTCTTCTTTTCTTTGACCCCCCTTTTGACCAGGTATATGCTTTGTCTGTTGGAGCATATGCATGAACAAAGAGGAGGAAGAGGGCTCAAGGGTCCCATGGTATAGTTAATGGATAGTGCCAAAATATTCCCAAATTGGATTGGATTGGATTGAGGAGATCACATATTAGGTGAAGTTGGGAAAGTAGTAACAATTTATATGGGCAAGTTCAAGGACCCTAGAAGAAATACAACTTTGGAATTGGAAGTGGAAGATGTTAGCTTGTCCAAAATGTTAAATCATTGTAACCACTAACTACTACATGGCAAAACTAAAAATAAGAATAAGAAAAAGAAACCTAAAGCTCCCTCTAGTGTCTAGTGTGGGCATGCATGCATCTCATAGAGTCATAATAACACCTGCACTGCATATAGTCCTCAATGTAATTGGATTCACCACTACCACTCTAATCTTAAATAAATGGTGATGGTTAAGCTAAAACTAAACATACCCCATAATTAATCATTACTTTAATTAGTACCTCTGCATGCAGGGCAGCATTGGCTAGGGGAACATGTTGGACAGATTGTATTTGTTTATGCAGAAGAGACTGCAGCAAGAATCCCTATACCTTATCGAAGAATTGTTTTAGTTTCTGTCAGCCCAGTTGCGACACATGGATGGATGGATTTATGTTCTTGTGGAAATGTAGAAATGGGAGGCCATGAGGGCTTTCTTATTTTTCTTCACAAATGGGCTCTAATTAAAACGGTACATATTCAACCGACGTGGGCTTTTAGTCATTCATGTCTCTCTCTGACAAAACAAACATGAGAAAAATAAGGCCCTTTTTTTTCTTTTGAACCAAGAGGATGGCTGTTGTTAATAAATAGTACTAGCAATGATGTGGCGATGCCAATATAATAAACAAATAATTCCGAATCTGAGCTAAACAAGTTGATGAAGATATGAAGATCGCGTGATAGAAATTATTTCGGCTAATAACACAATGACACGTAAATAGTATTATTTTGCTATCTCAACTAAGGAATAAAATATCGATGATATCGAAAATATCGATAGTCCAAAAATACGGAAATTTCGATGGAAATATCGGGATATTATCGATATTTCGGTCTATTTCGTCAATATTATCGATATTTTGATTAATGGATATCTAAAATATCGATGATATCGGAAATATCGGTAGTCCAAAAATACGAAAATTTCGTGAAAATATCGAGGATATTATGGATATTTTATTCCTTGATCTCAACTAATAATACAATGACACTTGACGAGAATAGCAAAACAATACTGTAAGTTTTTTTTATGATGAAGATCAGACGAATGAGTAATTTTTGGGTGTTACTCAGACACCATATGGTAGGTGTCTGTCCACTGACGTGGGGCGTGTGGAATATTTCTAATCTGCCTATGTGTCATAAAAATAATGCGATAAATTGGAGAGTAATTTTACATATTCTAAAGTCTATTGGATGATCTGTGAAGTAGCATGATGTCTGGAACATTTAAAAATCTCTCCAGACGAATAATGATGATGTAAATGGTGGCATTGTGTACTGTTGATCCAACCGACTTGCCACGTGGCAAGTATTTGGAGTGACACTTGGCGATCGACTGGTGTAACGCATATATGCGTCGACAGCGTTGTATCATGTCTGTGTATTAGGAAAAGAAGAAATTATTTTGCTGAACTATCCACTGCACCTTAGCTCATTCGATCATAACCCGCTACCGCTTTCTCAACGAAGAAAGCTTGAGATGACGAAAACTCCTTTTCACTGTTGCCGCGAATTCTATTCTTATCCAAGAATCAGAGTTTTCCTTCATGTATAATAATATAATAAACCCCAAACCACGACAGAATAGTGATGCACCTTCTTCGTGGCTGCCCGGACCGACTCTTCTTTGCTTTAGCAGCACATGTTGTTGTTCTTCTGTTAATTTCGGAAATTGGTGAAGTGGGCTCGTAGATGCTGGTCCAGAACTGGTAATCTGAGGTTGTTTTTGTGAAATGTTGCAGAAATTTGGAGAATTTTATCCTCAAAAGCTGAGATTGCTGAGAAAGGGGCGGGCTTGAATGTGCATTTTGTGGTAAGTGTGTATTATCTTGTGGCTGGTAGTAGTTGTCGGGTTTAGGTTGTTGCTGAAATTTGATTCTTGGGGTTGATTGATTTTGGTCTTGTGGTAAGTAATCTAGAATCGGTCTGTGGCAAGTTAAAGAAATTGTTCATGTTATTGCTGAAATTTGGTTGTTGGGATTTCGAATAGCAAGTGATTTTGCTGATTAATCTGGTTGTTTATGTGAACTTGCTGGCTCGGTAGATGTTGTAGTTTCTGAAATTTGTTATCAACTTATGATAAGTGAGATCATAATATTGGAAGGCTAAACTTTACTGACTACTATGAAAAGTAATTCAGAGATTGAAAGGCTAAATTGCGTTCTGTGAGGGTTTGACAGTGGTGTTGGTGAAATTGGGGTCATCAGTTAAATTTAAGAACTTTGACATATATGATAGTGTGTTCCTTCACAGTTTAAATACATAGTGAGGGGGAAAACTAGGGATGGCCATGGCAAGCAAAACCAGAAATATGCTCGAGAATCTTGTAAGAGAAGGATCCTTTAAATGGTTGCTTGGAAATCGAAGCCCTTTTGATGAAGAATGGGAGGAGATGGGAAGGTCTCCCTCAGCCCAGACCAATTGGGTACCAGAGCTATCTCCTTTTGCAAACATAGTTGTCCGTAGATGCTCAAAGTAAGTTTGCAGCTGTGCACCTTATACTCTTTTAACTCTTACAGTATCGCAGTAAAAGTGGATGAAATTTGTGCAAGTTATGTTCTTGGTTCCATTAGAACCTTATTGTTCATTGTTGGGTGCTTCATAGCTTACTTGCAAAATATGGTCACTAGTTTCAAGAAATGATTTGCCAATAATAACAAATAAATTATGCAGAACCCTTGGTGTTCCTACAACTGAGCTTCGTGAAGGCTTCAATTCAGAGGCTTCTGAATCTATAAAGCTTCCACTGTGCTATGCAAAGAACTTTTTGGAATATTGCTGCTTTCGAGCACTTGCTCTGTCAACTCAAGTAACAGGTCATCTGGCTGATAGAAAGTTTCGACGCCTGACATATGACATGATGCTAGCTTGGGAGGCTCCAGCTGCTACAAGCCAACCTATACTAAGTGTAAGTTTTAATTGTTTGTGAGTTTTGCTGTTTCCTTTTTCTTAGAAGCTTTTATCTTATATGGTTGATATTTTGATATTTTGATATTTAAATCCTGATATATATTGTAAATTGTTGAAATCATAAGTTAGAAAAATTTCATGTTACCCTACCTTATTGCAATTTTCATTAGAATTTTTTTTTCCAGTGCTTGGAGATGTCTTTGCCCATTGTTACTTGCATTGCTTACTAAACACTTAAGTAGGTTAAGTTCCTTAGTATGCATATCAGTGATATGATATCACTATATATGCATCTCTGATCTTATGTCAAATTCTTTTTAATAAGAAGTGTTTTGAGTCCTGTTTGGGTAAATAATAGTTTAGGGTTCAAGGGATTATTTAGCACTCTGGTTTATTTTTATTTTTAATGTCTTTGTGTCCATTAGGGGCCCTCGACTTTTGTGCAGTTAGATGAGGATTTATCTGTTGGGGTAGAGGCTTTCTCTAGAATAGCTCCAGCAGTTCCTACTATTGCAAATGTCATTATCAGTGAGAACATTTTTGAGGTGCTTACAGCATCAACTGGTGGAAGGCTTCAATTCTCCACTTATGACAAGTACCTAAGTGGACTAGAAAGGTACACACTCTCCATTTGAGTTTTCATTTTTCTCCCTCTTTCCCCCTTTAACTTGCTGTTTTCCCTTTTTATTTTTATTTTCTTTTTTGTACCTGTATGCTTCTCCAGGGGCCTTAAGGGTTGAGGGGAGGGAGGGAGAGGAAGGTGGAGGTTGCTATTATCCTTTTTATTTTTGTGAATTTTAGGAATCAACTTTCCCTCTGAACTGCTGACATAAGCTATTGTTTAGATGGAAAGCCGCTTTTGTTTGGTGGTGTGCACATACACACATGCACACAGGATAGGCAGCTAGAACTTTATAGATAAAAAGAACAGAAATACAAAAGAAGATAAGCAATCCACCAAGGCAACGTATTCAATATTTTATTATAACTGCACTGGCAGAGAGTTGGGGTCATTCTCAAGTGGATGTTAATTGAAATGGATCTTATGATAACCAAGCATGCATACTTTGGTTAGTTGATGGAATTCAAATTCCACAAGGGATTCGCTAAAGTTCAAGTTTATGGGATTTCTGGAAGTATGTTTCTTGTACCCTGTACCAGACATTCATATCTAGTTCTACGATTTTGAAAATTTTCTCATACAGAGCAATAAGGAAAATGAGGACCCAATCAGAGTCATCACTTCTTTCTGCCATGCGATCACCAAGAGGAGAGAAGATTCTGGAAGTGGATGGAACAGTCACTACCCAACCAGTTCTTGAGCATGTAGGAATTTCTACATGGCCTGGTAGGTTGGGGACTGTTAAATAATTTAAATACCTTTGTTGGCTAATATCAAATCCATGTCATTTCTTCTTATGGCGTTTACTACACATGAAGATAAGTAATTCCAAATTAACTGTGTCTTTATAATCCAGTATGTAGCCATTTTTTTTAATGTTTATCATTTGTGAGCAGGAAGGTTAATTCTGACAGACCATGCATTTTACTTTGAGGCTCTACGTGTTGTATCTTATGACAAGGCAAAACAATATGATCTATCAGATGACCTAAAACAGGTTGTGAAACCTGAGTTGACTGGCCCATGGGGTACTAGACTTTTTGACAAGGCAGTCTCTTATAAATCAATTTCATTGTAAGTTATGCATTACTTATTTGTTTTGGCGAGATTTGTTTTTTATATACTTATTATTGTTTTAGTATCTAAACTTGTTCTGTGATCTAGCCATTAAAGAAAGTCTTCTTCTTAGAACTTGATTATCAACTTTCCGTAGTGTTTCTTCTGTAGATCAGAACCAGCTGTAATTGAGTTTCCTGAGCTGAAGGGGCATACTCGTCGTGATTATTGGCTAGCAATCATAAGAGAGATTTTATATGTTCATAGATTTATAAATAAATTCCAGATCAAGGGGGTTAAACTGGATGAAGCTCTTTCAAAGGCTGTGCTTGGGATTCTGCGACTACAGGCCATTCAAGAAATTTGTTCTGCAAATCCTTTACGCTACGAGGCTCTTTTAATGTTCAATCTTTGTGATCAATTACCAGGTGGAGATTTGATACTTGAAACCCTTGCAGATATGTCAACTGTAAGGGAATTAGATAGGTATAGCAATTCTAAGCCTGGAGGTGGAATGTATTCGATCTCAGCCTTGGATATGATTTCAAACTTGGGCTTTGCATTTGGAACAAGTTCTAACAATTCTGTTGAGGCTGGGCTTGCCGTGGGTGAGATAACTGTGGGAGAAGTTACTCTGCTGGAAAGAGCAGTTAAGGAATCTAAAAACAACTATGAAAAAGTGGCGCAAGCACAAGCAACAGTAGATGGAGTCAAAGTGGAAGGCATCGATACAAATTTTGCAGTGATGAAGGTATTTGGTTATTTGTTTGATTAGTGATCCCAATTAGTGGACAGAAGACGCCATAGAATCTCTCATCCCCTTTGAAGCATTGTTTGCCATTATTCCTTTAATTTTTACTGTAAATAACTTGATGCTTATCACATGCTCTTGGGCGATGAATCTGAATCTACCGCACTCTTCTCTCACCTAGCTTATGAGTTGCTCCATTTTCTAAATCTATTGAGTACTTGCAGGAGTTACTGTTTCCATTTATGGAACTGGGGAAGTGCCTTCTTTCTTTAGCATTCTGGGAGGATCCAATGAAGTCTTTGGTCTTTTGTGGTGTTTTCACTTACATCATTTGCAGGTAAACTGCCAGTTAAAATTTACTTTCTTGTTTTACTCAATAATCTTTATCCAGACTTATGCAGGAGCTCGGGGGGCAACATAATTTCGGGTTATAGAAACAACCCCTAGAAATGCGTTCTGTAAAATATGTTACTAAATTTCTTAAAAACTCAATGGGATGGGAGAGAAATGTGGCCAGGAGAAAGGGGGTTAGCTAGAGAAGAAAGAGACTATGGACAATGGGGTTTCTTAGGGTTTTGATGCTCGTGTTTCTTTCCACACAGCACACTGGTAGGCATCTTTTCCTGTAGGCTTACAAAGGTGTGTATTTCAGGGGATGGCTGAGCTATGCCTTTGCACTGATGCTTGTCTTTATTGCGGTCTTCATGGTCCTCACCCGATATTTTAGCCAAGGAAAGTCTACTCATGAGGTTAAGGTGTTAGCACCTCCGGCAATGAATACAATGGAACAGCTTTTGGCTGTTCAGAATGCAATTTCCCAAGCTGAAGGGATCATCCAGGATGGGAATGTTGTTCTTCTCAAGATACGCGCCTTGCTACTGTCCCTTTTTCCTCAGGTTCCGCTCTCTTTTTGTCCTTGCTTGGTTCCTCCACCTTTCTACTATGGCTAATATATTAACTATAAACACTTCGACTTTGGTTAATATCATTATGTATGCTCGTAGTAAATTCTATTGCTACATTTGACCTTTTGGTAAAGTGCTCATACTTGGTTGGGTTTTTGTGTAATGGTGGATCAGGCAAGCGAAAAATTTGCAGTAGCTCTTGTAGTTGCAGCTTTGACTCTAGCCTTCGTGCCCAGTAGATATGTTTTTCTATTAATGTTTTTGGAGATGTTCACGAGGTATTCGCCTATGAGAAGAGCTAGCACGGAGAGATGGATGAGAAGATTGCGAGAGTGGTGGTTCAGCATACCCGCGGCTCCCGTTATACTTGAAAGAGAAAAGGAAGAGAGAAAGAAGAAATGATGCTGTAATTATTTGTATTGTATGTTCATGTAACGGTTTCTGTGTCACATAGAGAGAAGTGAGTGTGTATATCTTAACAAGGAAGGAAGTCGAAATAAACTCATGAAATTTAAGAAAAATGGAAAAAAATAAAAAGGTTTGGTTTGTGTCCCTGCTGTTCTGTATAAAGTTGTTAATAATTAGAATCCTGATCAGAAAATGCAAATGTGTGTAAACTTATGCATGATCTACCCCTTTGTTCTGCATCTCTTCTGTCCATTTTATTCTTAATTTTAATTAGGATCTGCTTCTACTCCGGCATTCAGTTTCGGTATGCAACTGGGAAGGATAAATCGTAGAGCTGCTGCTGCAACTGTTCAATAATCTAACAAATTCTTTATCTTTGCCTGTTTCGTAAATGTCTCTAATGTAAATCAATCCATCCATTTCATTTGCATAAACAGAAATTCAAAAGGAAAGAATGAAGCAAGAGAGAGGAACCAATATTTTGTATAGCTTAGCTATATATATAATTAGATTAAAATATAAACCACAGTAACTATGAAGTGATAGGAACAAAGGCTAATTCAAATTTCAACAGTGTTTTGACAATATTCATTCACAGAAAAAAGTTCTACCCCAGAAAATTAGAACTTTTATTGGCAGCTGACATGACAGGCACCCATATTTATAAAAAAACGAAAACCAATAATCAAACATTAATTCTAACAAAAAGAGTGAAAATCCTTCCCTTAATTGGTCACGTACGTAGGCCTCCTCCTCATGGATCATCATGGATCGTGGATAATGATGATGATGATCATATTGTAAAAAGGTGGTTGATGGGATTGGAACTAAAGAAATCGGCGGCGTTGGGGGTAAAAACCGGAATCCCTCCGATATAAGGATTGGGCGGCACAAAGCATGAATTCACCTGAACATGCCCATCCCCTCCTCCTCCGCCTACGCTGACCCCTACATTAATATTACTAATATTATTAATATTTGTGCTGCTGCAATTCTCCTCCGTCGTGATCACCGACGAGGAGTCGTTATCCTCTTTTCTCATCATAACCTTGGCGTCCATACCACTCATAATCTCCTCCTCCAACAAACCCTCCCCCCTCTCGGCTTTCGTAGTCCTCGGCCGCTGCTGCTGCTGCTGCTGCTGCGGCGGCGGCGCCGCTATTTGTGCATCTTCGTCGAAGCGCGAGAGGCCTGTGAGTTTCTGCACCAACGCCATGAAATCCCGCGGATGCGTGTGTATGATCTTGGGCGAATGCGTGTAGATAATGACCGGGTGGCGCTGCTGCTGCTGCTGCGGCGGCGGCCTCGCACCAGCAGATCCCGCCACCGCGTTCACTAGCGATGACGTGGATGAGGAGGCGGACGAGGATGGGGTGGAAGAGGAGGAGGAGGGCGATTTCTTGATGAAATGGGAATCCTTGTTGATCTTCAATGAGGGAGGCGGATACAAACCATTATTATTATTGTTGTTATTGTTGTTGATGATCACGTTCACGTCCCTTCTGTTGGTTGCATGTGGGCTCATTGTAAATATATCAAAAATATGATTTTGGCACTTGGGAGACACTTTTTTTTAGCGCAAGCAAAGCAAAGCGGGCCTCTCAAAAGTACAAGAAATAAGATGAGGATGAAATATATATATATATATATAGGCATGGGAATTTGGAAAATAAAGGAAACGTACGTGTGCTCAAGAGGGTGAAGCCTTGCTCCTATTTAGGTGGGATTGGTTGAAACAAATTTAGAGGGTAGAATTTTGAAGGAAGCTCCGTACTCAAATCAAATGTATCGTGATCATGAATCGAGTGCGGGCGCGCCTATGATTGGATGAGTGGAATTGGCTCTCGTGTTTTGCCATGTGTGTGTTTGGATATATGGATTTAAAATGTGTGTGCGGGTGGTTTCCGACATTGTGGGATTGGGCCAATTGAGGTGTGCCAGATGGGATGACCGTTGAGATATGTATGGGGATGGGAGGTGAGGTGTTGGAATCTGAGGGCTTATTGGTGGAGCAGTTGGAGTATTTTTCTTTTGAGTTCATCTTATAGGAAGCTGGAGGCAAAGGCAAAGCAGCAAGATGTTCTCGTGTTTCTTAGGAAGCTCTCTGCCTCTTTCTCTTTACGAGTTGCATGATGTTGTCATCCATTTACACGCTTTCCATGCATTCAAATCTCATCTCCCACTTGGAAACGTAGATTAGACTAATTAACCAAGATAGTGAATCTGTCTCCTCGCATCTTCGAGTCCTTTCTCTCACTTTACACTACTTAATGATATGGTGGGATGGGATACACTTACCGGTCCAATATTAATACATGCCCAAACGCCCCTTGTAAGTTGTATGAAAGCTTGGACTTTCAACCCAAAAGGAAAAAAAAAAAACCACCAAGAATGGCCCAGTGGTTTATCCGCCATTTGGGTAAGACTTTGGGGTTCGGTTGGGTTTGCTCCCCAGTTAGAGTCCCTGCAGTTGCAACACCTGATGGCGAGCGGGGATTAGTCGAGATTTGCGCAAACTGGCCTGAACACCTCTTGGCATTTACTAAAAGAAGAAAAAAAGGCTTGGACTGTCCAAAAGCAAAAGCTAGAGGAGACCTTTTAAAATTGGTTGTGGTGCTAATTAGCAGGTGGTTTCAATTTTCTTAGTTAATTAGCAAATGCGTAAAAAATAGAACAAAATACATTGCCATCTATTTCCTTCCTGGCAACTACTCCTCCTAGAAAAAGAATGCTTAATTAAAGTTTTTGGTGTCCAAATGGTTAAGGCTAATTCTTTGACCAAACCACAGTTCTGTCACTAGGTAGCTATCTAGACAGCACAGGATTATAAGTCAATCCTCTCTATTCCATTGGGCCTAAGGCAATGGCTTTAAACAGTAATTCTTTGTGAAAACAGGGCTGAGCTCAGGGCTGCATGCATGGGAATGGGATGGGCTAGGCAGCTCGGCATCATTAATTAAATTTCTGCTGGTGTACACATTAATTCATGTGCTTAAGTACACAGTTAACTACGTGTACAAGGAGAAGGAATATAACGGACACATTGACACAAAAGCATATACGAAATGAAGCTAGTGCCAAGCTGTAGTCCATAAAGTCACATAGTTGATTGAGTCCTTGATATATATGGTCCCCGGCCGGTAAGAAACCGAAGAACATGTCATGATTAATACATATGAGGTCCACCCACCAACAACTTATAATATGTGCCCTCTTTCATTAGCTATATAGCTTTTCTTAAACATATATACTTTTCTCTTCGCATTTGATTGAAACAGACAGCACGCAGGTTGAGAGAGTGACATATAGGAAGGATCTCGAGTCTCTGTATTTAAATTTCGTGTATTTATCCGCATTTAATTTAATATCATCATCATCACAATAATTCAATAATTCAATCAATTCATCTATGATCTTCTATTTATTTCTTCGATAACCATAGGCATAAAATGTGACACTACCAACATATGAATGAAACATTTCATTCATATAGGATACAGCTAGCGCTGATAAAACGTCAGTCATTTTAAAAGATGAGTGGGGAATATCTCATCTCATCGCCCCCCACAGTGATGATTTCATTCATATTGGATACAGCTAGTGCTGATAAAACATCAGTCAATTTAAAAGATGAGTGGGGAATATCTCATCTCATCATCCCCCACAGTGATGATCGAACCGTAAACTTGATGATCTCATGATGATGACGATGTAATTTTTTTTTCTTCTTCTTTTTAGTGTGCCTACTTTGACTCATATTTGAATTGAATGAAAGAACTTAATCCATCACCAGAATGAGAGATATAAAGTTGGGATGATACCCGTACCCCACTCCCTTATGTTCACACATTGAAATTGGATAGATCTGATTTTGTAACAACAAACATTACCAAATCATTATTTTATGTTAAAATCACTGTTAATTATTGTCACTATGAGTCTATGACATGTGCTTCTAGAGAACTCTTAAAAAAATAAAAGTCTAGGTCTTTGCTGTGTCTGGTATTTAATTAAAAAGCTAATTTTTAATATTGTATCATCCTTGTAAAGTATATGTGAATTCATTGCATGATCAATCACTTTCTCTAATCTAGTGTTGACCCATAGAATAAATAAAATTACAAATAAAATCACTTTATTGCAAAGGAGGTGAGGATAATAAGGATGGTTTTTTAGGTTGAGAAATTATGTGATTACATTTATAATTCAGCCAAAAAAATCATTAGTCACAAAATTGTCATTACAATAATAGAAGCAATCTAACATCAAAATTAAGACAATCTGGTGCGCTTTCACTAACGATCACCCAGAATCGAAGAAACTCTGACATAGGCATTCTAACTAAGATTGCAAACTCAAAAAAATCTAAAAGATATAAAGTTTGAAAAAACCAAGTCATAGTTTATTTTTATTTTTTATGCCAAAGTTAAGAAGGAGGAGGAGGAAAACTCACACACACACACACTACCATGGAGGCTTGAACCCAAGATCACTTGAGAGCACAACAAAAGCATGAGCCAATCCAACTAACACCCCATTGGTAGGTTTAAACGTCTCCTTATCATCGCTTTCAATGAGTAACCATTCTAAATTTCCCAAAAAATACATGATTTGCCATTTTTAAGGGTATATGCATATTCTCGATTGGGAACACATATTCCTGATTGTTGCACCTTATTATTATAATCATTCTGTATATTATGTTTGCAATTTATTCAATTGACATCTTTATATTCTTTTATATTATTTCTCAATTGTAACCGATTTACGCATCACTTTTTAAAATGTATTGTTTCCCATCAAGTTGTATTCTTTTTATATAGAAGCAATATTCTATTTTAATTTAATCCAAATTATGAGGAGAGATATTCGAACTCGAGTGCAGAGTTAAGAGTACATCATTTCTAACCAATTTGACTAAGTCTATACATGCATAACAAAGTTGAAGGTTGACGCTAACTTAATTATTGCTTTGTGTGGAGGCGGTAGGTGGCTAAGTTGTCTTTGTCTCTTGCACCAACGAACAGCCATATTAAGAATCAAATTAAATTAGATATTTTCCACGATTCATGATTTGCTTGTTATTATTTTTTGGCCACACTTGCTTATTATTAATTTACTTCCATAATATTTTTAAAATATTTTCCCATTTTATTTAAGCTAAGGGAATAATAAGAGTGTTGTTATTTCCACACCTATTTTATTTTCTCACTCACTTTATTTTCCCACCCACCATATAAATTTGAAAAAACACAATTTTATCTTTCCACTCACCATTATTCCTAAAATACCCTTTAATTATTAATTCAAGCAAATTCTCTTTTATGTTAAGAAATATGTTAGTTAATGACGTCATTTAAATTTAATCCAATGCTGAAAAGTTGGCATATCTATAAAATATTTAAATTCACTTGAAAAATGTCAATTAAAAATTTTAAAAAAAAATTTCAATCCCTCTCTCCTTCCAGCCCATCGATCACCAGCTATGGATACACCCATACCCACCTAGAGCCAACCCCCAACCATGTAACATCTCGTTCCTAAATTAATATTTAATTATTAAATTATTCAAGTAAAAGATAATTTTATTCCAAGAATATTTTAATAGGTTTGGAAAAGTGATTTTTTTTTAGAGAAGAAATTGGGGAAGTGAGCCACACCGTTAAGTCGGGCTCGTCGATACGAGTTCGTGGGTATATTGTGGGCTCGAATCGGAGTTGTAACGAAGAAGTTAAGTTGTAAAAAAAGGTGGACTTTTAGTTAGAAGGGCATTTTGGTCATTCGTGCCCGGCACTCGCCATGACAGGACTCGACCCAAATTCCACTTTGGAATCCGAGCCAGACCCTGTGCGTGTCCGACACCTGGTGGGTGCCGGACACAAATGACTTAATTGTCCATCTACTCAAAATTCAAAGAAAATCAAGGTTCGATTTCTGCCGAAAATTCGGCAGAGTCTCCTTTGTAATATGAACGTTCCCCAAAAGTTCCACATGTTAAACAAGCATATAAATAATCAACCCAACTGCCAGCATACTTTTACACACAATCCAACAGTTACATACAAGTTCTAGGGCAATATCGAGCCAAGTAGGCCTTGGGGTAGGCGAAGGGCAATGGCCATGGGCCTCCAATTAAAGGGGGCCCCAAATTTTTTTAAGGGTATATATATGCATACGCATTCAATTTAAAAAAACACACATACACGATAAAATTAAATGAAGAAACACGATTCCTTTTCTCATAAGAAACCCCAACACGCTTCCTCTTTTCTCACGCATACTACTCCTAGTTTTTCCATGGAAGAACATACTTTCTATTTAATCTAGCGAGCTCTTAATCCACAACCATATTATTCTTTGTTTTCCTAATCTCTCTTCAATCCATCCACTATTTCTAGTTTCTCTTATCCCTATTTTCTCATATTGTAACCCTAAGAATCGATCTCTCACGAGAAAAGCTTACAATTTTTCTTTTTGTTCTTTGTCTTGAGATTGATGGTGACCAAGAGGAGAGGAGCATGAGAATTTGAAAATGTAATCAGATTCATGAAGTTTTCTTTATATTTGTTCATAACCAGCAAACTATTTTTAAATTTCCAATGAGAAAGCAAATAAAATAATATATTAAATATACATATATGGTAAGTAAAAATAATATAAAATAAAATATATATTATAAAAATCGGATCGGATTAGACTATATCTAAAGTGTCCCGTTAACTTATCAGGTTAATGAATTCGGTACATAATTGGATCATTGGATCCTACTACTAGATCCATCTCCTATTCATTGTATCAGATTCAGATCAAGATCGGACCCATTGACAGGCCTAGTTATTGGTTCTTTGGAACATTGGTTTGTAAATTTGTAATTTCCTTCATGATATTAAATATCTAACATGTTTTTTTTTTTCAAGATATATCCTACATTAGAATGCATATTACCTTTTTTATTCGCACGTAGCGGGCGAAGCAAAATCATTTTATTTATTGTGCGCAATTATATACTAAAAAGGGGCCTCATTTAATTAATTGCCTAAGGCCACTCAAAAGTCAAGGCCGGCCCTGATCAGAGCATCTAGACAGAAATAAGGTGCAAGTATAATTTATTTATACAAGGCCCTACGTTGGCAAAAGATGTGGCGGAAGGTGGACACGGCCTGGTGGTGGCGCACTGAAGCACGACTACTACCTGGGGGTGTAAAATATTTAAAACTTTGAGTGGACCAAAAACAAAGTTTTCTGAAAGTACATATGAACGTACTAACCCCACTGTAAAAACAGTTATGAAAACTAAGTCAATTTCTTCATCTATATTCGTACTGAAATCATTGCATTCGTATCTATATACATATAGCCATTCATACACTTAATCAACATTAGTTTATTGAAAACCTTGAAAACGACTTTAGCCTACCACCTAGGTGTACCCATTTTATTTTCGTCAATTCTTAATTTCCGTTTATCCCACATAATCTGTCAAGTCCTCATATCATCATTGGTGACACGTCCTCGCAGGTCTCGGTGACACAAAGTTGGCCCGAGCCGCATTCCTCGCTAGATTCAGGTGACATTAGTCAGCCTGAACCGCATTCCTAGCTCCGCATGGTCCGGGTACCCATAGGACTCGTGGGGCAAGGTCAAGCATGATGATCTAACCGAAGGCAACTGATAATTCCAAAGGCAACAAGATGTCCGTAGAAATTATCATAACCGAAGGCAACTAATTTATCCGTAGGCAACATGTATCATACTTGGGTACCTATGGTGGCTTTAAATAAATATGTAAAACTCTAAATACAGTTTGAAACTATAAAATGAATTCTTAATTATCTTTAAATCCTGCTGCCATTCCCTCTGATAATTATCTAAATTTCTTTTGTTTCCCTATCCTTTAAGGATTCCCAACTCGGCAGCAAATAAATAAAAGTATTTAAAACTAGCAAAATCATGATAGGAAAACCTCAATATTAAATACTTATTCAAGATCAAATAATGGAATTTAATTGCAAAATCATTTATAAAACAAAAAGTCCATTCACTACTAGTCTGTGCTAGCTGGACCTTTCGAAGGTCCCTCCTGTGGGTCAACTGGTGCCCGGGTGCCTGATTCAAACATCATGAATATTTTATTAATAAAATTACTCAAAATAAAATTTAATTAAAAATTCCTGACCCCTGGCTCTTAGAAGTGCGTGCAACAGATTTAAATTCATTCCTATGCCCACATAAGATTTTCCAATGCTTAGAACGGTTTACTAGAGACTTGGGACTCAAAAAGCCATAAAGTCCCAAAAAGTCAACCCGGGACCCCGTGGGGTTCATGACCCCAGAATTCCAATCCGGAAGTTCCTAAAGGTTCCACTCTGCCTAGGACACATGTCTCGAAAGTTTGGTCTCGATCGGATGGTCAGATTGCTCACGATCGCACGATCGGACGGTCGGATATTTTCCGTAACCCTAACCCTAGGGTTCGCGATTTCGGAGTATCCAAGACTCCGATTCACAATCCATCAAATCCTACACAATCCTGGAATTACCTAGATCAACATACTAAGAATTGGAACCGATCCGACGGTCCGAACACATCGAACTCGGATAACGCGAATAGGCGTGAATCCGTTCGACTGTCATACGAACTGCAAATTGACTTCCGAGCACTCCTACGCGCTCGTGACGACGTAAGGATAATTTAGGAATGAAGATTGACAGTGAAAGTGGACCCACGTGTGGGAACACGCCCTGGCAGTTTCGGTTAGTTATAAAGCGATAAATTCGTCGCTCGGACAAACTCCAAACTAGGAGCTGTCCTTCCACCTACAACTAGTTCTCGACCTCCCGAACACTTTCTTCAACTACGGGAAAGTCCATTTCGGACCGTAGGTGGGTCAAAACTCGTTCACAAAATCTTCCTAAACTTTAACTAGAATTATAACCTGTCAACGTTGCGATTCGATCTAAACCTACCCAACCATTAGCTAGAGCATGAAAAATAGGTGAGAAACCATATCTCACGCGACCCGATCGGTGGCTGGAGGAGAGAGAGCGAGAGGGTTGAATTTTCTGTCAAAACCGGCCAATTTCTTGCGTTTTCCGGCGAAACCACGACGGTTGGCGGCGGGGCAAGGTTGGGGTGGGTTGCTGAGGTGGCGGCGGTTCTTCCTTGGCCGAAGAGGGTGAGGGGCAGTGGTTATTAAATTAAAGGTGATTACACGCCAAGTGTCGGACACGCATAGGGTTCGACTCGGATTCCAAAGTGGAATTTGGGTCGGATCCTGTCAACTTAGTATCAGAGCAAGGTTAAATTTATGTAGACTTTGCACCTTGTGTTTTAGTACATTACGTCGTCTCGCCTTCTTGGCATTGTGAAACATAAGGCATCAAGGGTGTTTGAAAAATTTGTTGAGGTTTTCATATGAAAAGATTTAAAAATAATAATAAAATGAAATGAATTAACCAAAGTAGCTGACACTGAAATTGGGCGATTCAAAATAAAATTTTGAGAGGGGTGAGGATTAAAAGAGAAATAAGATGAAACCAGAAAATTGCAAGTGAACTTAGGAAAAGGTTGCAGAAAAATTTAAAAAGGATCGGGTAAGCTTACAAAGGTTAAGGGGTCGAAGTGTGATTCAGAATGTACTAAAGTATTTAGGAAATTTCGAGGACGAAATTTTTATAAGGGGGTAGATTGTAACATCCCGTTCCTAAATTAATATTTAATTATTAAATTATTCAAGTAAAAGATAATTTTACCCCGGGAATATTTTAATAGGTTTGGAAAAGTGATTTTTTTTTTTCCAAATAAGAAATTGGGGAAGTGAGCCACACCGTTACGTCGGGCTCGTCGATACGAGTTCGTGGGTATATTGTGGGCTCGAATCGGAGTTGTAACGAATAAGTTAAGTTGTAAAAAAAGGTGGACTTTTAGTTAGAAGGGCATTTTTGTCATTCGTGCCCGCACCCACCAGGTGTCGGACACGCACATGGTTCGACTCATATTCTAAAATGGAATTTGGGTCGAGTCTTATCAAACCATCCCTCCCCTACCACCCACCACACCCAACCCAACAACAATCCACCCTCAAACTCATTAAATTTCAACCCAAAGTCCCAACTTTCTCAATTAAAAACCCATTCTTATAATTTTCTTTTGGTACAAATCATTGGAATTGATTAATTCATGGGATGAGTTGGAGTTGCAGAGTTGGGAATTGAGAGAGCCCAATCACTAGTCCATACTTAAATTGATGCGCATGAGAGGGCATTTTCTCCGTTCTGTGAGATCAAGTCCTTTGACGGCGACTTATTTACTGCCAAGACGTCGTTACTCGACGGCCTCATCGATGCTTGCTTTTCCACCATCCATCTTCCTCCTCCGCCTCCGCCTCCTCAGTTAGTGAGCTCATTATTCGGCGCTTCATAATTAAACATGGAAGAAATTGACAGTGTTTAGCTGGGTTTTAGAAATTGTAAAGAAAGAGACAGAGTAGGAGAAGGGGGTTGTGTGGGTTATGGTGGTTTTTGGGGGAAAAAAGGGAAAGAGAGGGGGAAGGAGTGAGGCGGAGGGGAGTGAAGGGGCGGGGCAGCTCTGAGAGGATTGGGGTGGAGCTCCTGGAGGTGCGAGAGAGAGCCTGGGTAATGGCGTAGGGGTGGGAGTAGAGGAGGGAGAAATTTGACGTTTGATCTTTGTGCTTTAGATTTTTTTTTTTTTTATAGCTTCTTTTAATTTTAAGTTTGAGGCAATTGTTTTGTTTTTTAATATTTGTCTCTAAGTCCTTAAAAGTCATTTTATAAAGGAGTAAATTTATCTTTAAAATTTTGAAAATAAGGTAATGGGAAAATAAGACAAGGAATAGATATAGAAGTATTCAATAATAAACATGTGAAAAAAAGCATGACCATGGTTTGTGCTGGTCAATGGGGTTACACAAACACAGATTCCAATGCTCTTTGGTCCTAGAAGTTGGAAATAACCCTTAGTAAAAGTAAAAACTTAAGATAGTTGGTGTCCCATGTAAAGAGACACACACACCCACTAAATCTAGATCAATGGATTTCAGATTGTATGGTCAAGGGACGGGGGGTCAAGGAGTTTTTTTTGGTCGAAGGGGGTCAAGGAGTTTACACTAATGCTAATTTGCTAATTTGCACGTGTAACACACGATCCAATTGCATCCCAGAGAAGTACCTATGATTGAATAAATACTTCCATACTTTCGTTGCATTGTCCCATTATTCCTATTTAATTTCGGAGATTTGTGAGTTTACACAAAGTATAATATGCACATGTAATACACAATGTAATCGCTTCTCAGAGAAATGTAAGTGGTGGGAGAAATACTTCCCTAACTTCGTTGCATTGCTCCAATTTTCCTATTTGTCTCATTCTTTAATAAATGACATGAAGAAATAGATAACAATGGAATGGAAATAGGAAAGTTTTTCTCATGTGATTGCTCCCAAGGAATAAAATATCCATAATATCCCCGATATTTCCACGAAATTTTCGTATTTTTGGAATACCGATATTTCCGATACCATCGATATTTTAGATATCCATTAACCAAAATATCGATAATATTGACGATATTGACCGAAATATCGATAATATCCCGATATTTCCATCGAAATTTCCATATTTTTGGACTACCGATATTTTCGATATCATCGATATTTTATTCCTTGATTCTCCCACTTCTGGAGCCGAATGCTGCCACGTATGAAAACAACAAATGGTGTTCCACATAAATGCAGACGTGGCGTGGGTAAAAGCGAGTGGGTGGTGGTAACTTGTAAATGGAGTTGGTCCAGCTTCAACGTTCAATGCCCAAACTGCCAACCAGTTCTGACAAGTACAGTGCCCATAAACTCCACCAGGTCAAACCAAACGCGAGCATCAAAAGAATTGGTATAAGCACATTATCAGATGATTATCAACCGTTGGATCACTCCAGCATCATCATACTCGTAATCCAATCAAGCCAATTTGATTCTTCTATTTTTATTAGTGGGTCCCGCCCAGCCTGCCAATCAGAAAGCCACAGGAGTAAAATACGGGTTCTTGGTGGGGCCCACATAGATAAACGCTTAAGCGGGGACCAAAAGCGCTTTTAAGTTTCTATAATAAACTGCGGTTATACGGACAATTTAGCCCACGCTTCGTTTCATAGTTGTGATTGTGAACTAAAAAAAAAGTTGGGCTTTTCTCCTCCGTGTCCCCGGCTTGACTTTTCCTCTCTTTCTTCTCTCTCTAAAAATGGAAAGGCAAAGCCAACTGCTTGAGATTTCTTTCTCAGCTCTTTCACCGTTTAAGCTTCTTCAACTGGCAAAGTATCTGAAACAGTGAAAATATTCTTCAACTTTGTCTGTTTTCTCATAAAACCAAGTCTAAAACTGATCAGAAATTTCTTAGCAAAAAGAAAAAAGAAAACTGATCAGAATTTCTTTCCCTCTGTGGGTTTATTCTCTTCAGTGTTTTTTCTTAATAAAGGATGAGACTTGGGAGGTTCTAGTTGTTATATATATGTAGAGTGAGAGAGAAGAGAGAGAGAGAGAGGAAAGTAAAGTCTGAGATATCTGGATGCCTGCTCAAATGAGTAGAAGAAAAGGGAGAGGCTTGAGCGTTGAGGATGCTGTTGAGTTCTTCAACTATGTGACGGAAGAGAAGCCTTTTCTTCCGTTTTTGATACCTCTGGTTTTGTTTGCTTGGGGTATTGAGAGATGGGTCTTCTCTTTCTCCAATTGGGTTCCACTTGCCGTTGCTGTGTGGGCGACTATACAGGTTTAATTTGCTTCTTCTGTTTTATATTTGTTGGTTATGTAAGTCTGGAAGAAATAATTCATAGGTCAATGTGACTTTTGGTCTGGAGTTTTGAAGTGTTATACTTCTGCTGGCTGGTTTTGTTGTATTATAGTTCTCTGTCAATTGGTGTTGTGACTCTGTTCCTTTTGTTTTCTAATAGAGTCTTGTAATTTTAAGTTCCAGGCAGTTCGTCTGTAGAGGTGGGAATCTGATCATCCCTTTTCAAGATTTCCATTGGCTGATAAATTATATGGAATTTAGAATTTATCCAATGGTTGTGATTTATTTTCATTTATTACTGATTAGTGCCCATCATTTTCGATTCTGTTTTGGTTTAGCAACTGTTCCTGTTCTGTTGCGTTTCACGTCTGAATACTTTGCACCTCAATTTTACTAAAAAGATGCGTGAAGTTGTTTCCTTATTCAGTCCAAATAAAGTTGTTTCCTCATGTTGAGATGTAATGTTTTTCCAAACTGATGAATTAGGACTTTGAAGAGATTATATTGAAGATGGTGCTTTTTATAAGTATGATAACTATTGGAAACATACTTGGATGTAACATAAGCTGTCACTTATTCTATCTGCAGTATGGGAATTATCAGCGTCGGATACTGGTTGAAGACTTGAACAAGAAATGGAAGAGAGTCATACTGAACACCTCGGTACTGTATTTGTTCTCATTTTTTTCCCTTTTCTTGTATGAAATTTTAGATTATCAAGGCTGAATTTTCTCTTTGTGATCCTTTTGGTTTGTATAGCCCATTACTCCACTGGAGCACTGCGAATGGCTGAATAGGCTACTGATTGAGACATGGCCTAACTATATGAACCCAAAGCTTTCAATAAGATTTTCATCCATTGTTGAGGTGAGAATATTCTTGTCCTTTTATTTGATGTCAGGCTAAATATGGTTTTTAAGATTTTCACTTATGCCTAGTCAGTGTCTGAATGTTCTTGCGGAGCAGAAAATTTCAGATACTCCTTGATTGTATATTTTCCTAAACGTCATTTGAATTCAGTAATTGAATGCTTATAATGCTGAAAGAAGTTTTGGTCATTATCGTTGCCATTTTCTGCTTTTAATAGGACGTCTCAGTTTGTCCATTGAACATGCACAGAGACAAATTTTGTCAATGGATCAAGCTAATTGTATAAGTTTCTTTTGTGCAGAAACGGTTGAAGCACAGAAAATCAAGGCTTATAGTAAGTAATCTATTCCTTTGTTTGTTTATAAAAATTTGAACCTTTGAATTCATCCGTACTATATGGTATGCTTGATGAGTAACTAAAGAATGACCATTTTTCATGTAGGAAAGAGTTGAATTGCAGGAGTTTTCATTAGGGTCCTCCCCGCCTAGCTTGGGTCTCCATGGGACTCGTTGGTCCACTTCAGGTGATCAGGTTTGGTTTCTATTTTATTTATCAAACTTTATTGGGCATGATTCTTATGTAGTGTTTTGTCATGAACTATACTGTTTTACATCTGCTCAGTGGTTCATATTTATTCTTGAAGCAAGGATATTGATATATCAGTACTAAATTCCTGACATTGATATATCAGTACTAAATTCCTGACATCTTTGTATACGTTGTCTATGCTCATTTTGACAGAGAATCATGCGTTTGGGTTTTGACTGGGATACAAATGATATGAGCATTTTGTTGCTTGCAAAGCTTGCCAAGCCATTTATGGGGACTGCACGGATTGTTATAAATAGTCTCCACATCAAGGGTGATGTACGTAAAGTAGCCCCCTTTTCTATTTTTCTCATACAGTTCAGCTTGAAAGGATTCTATCAAATGAAACTAGTTACATAGACAGGCAGACATGCATTAATTATTCTTGGTCAAGATTTGTGATATGTAAACTTGTTCAATGAAAACTACAGATCATTGGGTGCAGTCTTCCTGTTATGTATTTTGTAATACTGTATTTAAAGGGAATTTTGTGAACGTAATGTCATATTTCTACGAGTCTACAATATTCTACTGTTTATGAAGGCACTGATTGTTTAGGAAGCAGTTTCAGTTTTCTTTTTCGGGTAGTTATTTATCCACTAAATTGCCTTTTGCAGCTTCTCCTGATGCCGGTTTTGAATGGGAAAGCGATTTTGTACTCATTTCTGTCAGTTCCTGAAGTGAGGATAGGAGTTGCCTTTGGAAGTGGTGGAAGCCAATCGCTGCCTGCTACAGAGCTTCCTGGCGTTTCTTCTTGGCTGGTTTGACTCCTAAGCATGAAAGTTGATTTGTACTGCATTAACTTAAGTTCAGCTGACTTTATTGTCTAGAATTTGCCTCCTTAAAAAGATTATTCAAGACTTTTTGGTACTAATTTGATAACCCTATCTACGAAGCTTCATTCCATGAAATGGTCATGGAAAGCTCCTGCTTCTATAATCTTTGGTGTAATCATTATTCTATCACCGGGACCATCACAATGGTATTTTTGTCTCTAAGAAACTGTATCATGTTCATACGTTAGTCTTGCTGTAAATAAACATACGACCTTATATTATTGAAAACTTAGATGGTCAAAACCATGCATCTAGCTACATTTTCTTGCAAAGCTTGATAATTTGACAAATAATACATTGCTTTCTCTGCAGGTTAAACTTTTTAGTGACACCTTAGTTAAGACTATGGTTGAACCTCGCCGCCGTTGTCACACTATGCCAGCTGTAAATCTAAGGAAAAAGGCCGTTGGAGGCATTATATATGTGACGGTCGTCTCAGCAAGTAAACTTTCTAGGAATGGTTTGAGAGGAAGCCCATCCAGAAGGCAATTTGATAAAAGTTCGGAAGAGCAGTTTGTTGATAAAGATCTGCAGACATTTGTGGAGGTTGAACTTGAAGAGTTAACTAGGAAAACAGGTGTGAGTTTGGGCTCAAACCCTAATTGGAATTCGAAATTTAACATGGTGTTACATGAAGAAACAGGAAATCTTCGATTCCATCTATACGAGTGTACGCCAAACAATGTGAAGTATGACTATCTGGCGAGTTGTGAAACTAAGGTACTATCCTTAAGATGCAAAATTTAATTATTTTCAAATTATAGTCATGGTCAGTAAAATGATATGTAGTCTTTGTTTCTTGGTGGTTTTTGACAAGTACTTTTTGAGTTACAGTTTGATACATGCGACATGCAAAGCTGAAAAATGTGCTTAAAAACTTTTGTTGAATGTTGTTCATGTGCTGTATTTCCTAAGCCTGTAGTAGGGTTAAATTTATTACCAAAAAAAGGGATAGGTAGCACAATTTCCATTCCAAATTTCCAATAGAATTGTTTTGGTTGAAAAGCTGAAATGTTAATTATGCTCCTCATTTTGGAGAAGTGACTTAAACTTATCCATGACTTTAATTGACAACGCAAGAAACACATGACAGCTTGCTAATAATGCATGAAAAGTGTTTTTCCTTACAGAGTCTCAGTATATATTCTCTGCACAGAAGTCAACTACTTGTTGAGTTGCAACTAAGTTGAATTGTTCTTCCTGCGAGCAGATTAAGTATGTTGAGGATGATTCAACAATATTCTGGGCAATAGGACCTGACTCTGGTGTGATAGCGAAACATGCTGAGTTCTGTGGAAAAGAAGTTGAATTGGTTGTTCCGTTTGAGGGGGTCAATTCAGGGGAGGTAACATTTTTAAAGTTTTATGACTGATTTCTATATCCCTTGTTTTTCTTTAATTTTTAACAAATTTTTACTCAATGCATCATATAGTTGACAGTGAAGCTTGTCCTAAAAGAATGGCAATTCTCTGATGGTTCACACGTGGATAACTCTCTTGTTAGCTCACAAAGATCACTTTTTGGGTCATCAAATTTTCTACCAAGAACTGGAAGGAAAGTGAACATAACTGTTTTGGAAGGAAAAGATCTTGTTTCCAAAGACAGATCTGGAAAGTGCGATCCATATGTTAAATTGCATTATGGAAAGGTAGATTTTTCTCTTCCCTTCATAATTTCCTTGGATGTGCGAATTAAAAATTAACATTATAAACACCATATATGCACGGTAACCTTCTTTTCAGAGTCTCCAAAGAACAAGGACTGCTCATGCTTTGAGTCCCGTCTGGAATCAGAAGTTTGAATTTGATGAGATAGGAGACGGTGAGTACCTGATGATAAAATGCTACAATGAAGACACATTTGGTGATGACAGCATCGGCAGTGCACGAGTTAATTTAGAGGGACTGGTAGAGGGGTCAATCAGGGACGTTTGGATCCCTCTGGAAAAAGTAAATTCGGGAGAATTAAGGCTTCAAATAGAAGCAGTCAGAGTTGAAGGCTCTGAAGGATCAAGGGTATGGGAACATCATGTTTCAGTCTGTTTGCTCATTCATATGTGTGTGGATCAATGTTACTGCTATTATCAATGTGTTGGTGGCTAGATTGTTCTGCTATACTGTGTCTTGTTTAATTTGGTTCTGTTCCTTTGTTCCTCTTCTTGGCATGTTCAGGCTGCTGGTTCAAATAATGGTTGGATTGAACTTGTTCTCATTGAAGCAAAAGACCTTATTGCTGCTGATCTCAGAGGGACAAGTGATCCGTATGTGAGGGTTCAATATGGGAACTTGAAGAAAAGAACAAAGGTTTGAGCAATCACATTCACAGTGATGATCTTTTTTATGTTCTTTGTGATCTCTTATTACTTTGCTATTGGTCCCAAAAAGAAAAATAAAAGAACAGAAAGAAAGGTCTCTTGCTAGATGCTTGATGTCTTGCCTTGCAGGTTATGTTCAAAACTCTAAATCCCCACTGGAATCAGACCCTGGAATTCCCTGATGACGGCAGCCCCCTACTCTTGCATGTGAAAGACCACAATGCATTACTACCAACGTCAAGTATAGGTGACTGTGTGGTGGAATATCAGAGATTGCCTCCAAACCAGATGTCAGACAAGTGGATACCCCTTCAGGGTGTGAAAAGGGGGGAGATCCATATTCAGGTCACAAGAAGAGTCCCGGAGTTGGAGAAAAGATCGAGTTTAGATTCTGAACCATCTATAAATAAAGCACACAAAATCTCCAGTGAGGTGAGAAGACTTGTTTTCCATTGCTAGATTCTTAGAATTTTTACGAAACGACTTCCAACGCTTTTTTTTCTGACACTTGTGAGTTTGGTCAGATGAAACAAATGATGATGAAGTTTCAGTCTCTAATTGAGGATGGCAATCTTGAAGGACTGTCAACAGCTATGTGTGAGTTAGAAGCCCTGGAGGATACACAAGAAGAGTACATGGTTCAACTTGAGACTGAGCAAACACTACTTCTTAACAAGATCAAGGAGCTTGGCCACGAAATTTTTAACTCATCTCCTTCTCTTAGCAGAAGATCTTCTGGAATCTGAGCCACTCTCTTTTCAATTTTGAGTTTTAACCTAAATGGTTATTTCTAGTGTGTGTGTGTGTGTGCGTTTGTATAAATTAACTCCAGTTAATTAACATGAAGACCTTTACAGATAGGGAGTAAGTACGTACATGGAGCCCTAACAGTTGAGGTTCATCACCATAATGCTGCATAATTGTATGTATATGGGTCAGGTCATGGATGCTTGATCAATGTTTCTGCACCAAATCAAGGCCTTGGCCACTTATTAGCTCTTTTTTTAAATTAAAAAAAGAGCATTTCTTTTTCTGCATAATTGTAATTTTATATATATATATATATATGAAATAAAGAGCTTTTTTACTTTCTTTGTTCTGCCAAGGAATTTTAATGAAAATTATTAACACGCATAAATATGGTGAGATGTATTTAACATTACTTTAAAAAAAGAAAAAAAAAAACTCTCAAAATCAATTATCCATGAAATGTAAATCACGAGGAGTGCTCCACCGATAAAATTACAGACGCGCCCTCCCAATCAAATTCCATAGGTATATATAGAAGAAAGAAACATATCCGAAAATTTCCCAGAAATATCTTATCATCTTCTTTCTTCCCCCCAACTGTAACTACAGGGACAGTCTTCTTCAACCTCCCGTCTCTCCACAATTTTCTCAGTTTCGAGCAATCAGACAATGTTAGAGAAAATCGAACACCACCATCAGCAGCAGCGACAATAAGCTCAATCTACTTCATATTCACTACCATGGCCTTCACAACCGCGAAAATTTCCGAAATGCCACTGAGGAGCTCACTCCCACTCACCTCTCACTCATCCTCCTCTCTCAACTTCCTCTTCTCAGCCTCAAAACCGTCATTTCGCCTCCTTAAACCCTTCTCTTCTCTCAAAGCCACCGAACACAGCGGAAACCCGAACGCCAAACCCTCACACAAATCCAAACCCCCCTCCGCTCCTTGGCTCAACAAGTGGCCCCCTCGCAACTCTCCGGCCGAATTACCCCGCCAAAAATTCAACGAAAAGGTAAACGAATCGCACGGCCGAGACCAAGCCGTTAAAGCAAACACTACTCGGTACTTTGATAAGAACAAAGGCCAGAGTGCGATTGAGAGAATCGTGCTTAGGTTGCGGAACCTAGGGTTAGGGTCCGACGATGAGGAAGAAGACGACGGTCTTGGATTGGACGGTCAGGATTCAATGCAGCCGGCCGCAAGCGGAGAAGAGAAGCTCGGCGATTTGTTACAGCGCGAGTGGGTCCGGCCCGATTATGTGTTGGCCGAGCAGAAGAGCAATGATGAGGTGGCACTTCCATGGGAGAAGGAGGAGGAAATAAGTGAAGAAGAGGAGTTGAAAGGATTGAGGAAGAGGAGAGTGAAAGCTCCGTCATTGGCAGAATTGACAATTGAGGACGAGGAGCTGAAACGGTTGAGGAGAATGGGCATGGTGCTTAGGGAAAGGATCAGTGTGCCTAAGGCCGGGATCACGCAGGCCGTGCTGGAGAAGATTCATGATACGTGGAGGAAGGAGGAGCTGGTGAGGCTCAAGTTCCATGAGGTGCTGGCATTAGATATGAAGACAGCCCACGAGATTGTTGAGGTTTGTTCAGTTCTTGAATTTTCGGTTTACATGGTGTTATGATCCATTCTTTACATTTGTGTCTACATTGTGTATTGGATGCAATTCTTGCTGAATACAACTTGGAAACCTGTCTTGAATTCAGAAATGAACAAGTAGAGTTGTTGGCACCATTTACTATTACTGTTATTTTTTTCATTTACTTTCTTAATGTAACTGACTGCTTGTAGTGATGGTCAGCGTCGAACAGGAGGGTTAGTTTTATGGAGATCAGGAAGTGTGATGGTTGTGTACCGTGGGAGCAACTACAAAGGGCCTTCTAATTCCCAAACTGTTGATAGGGAAGGAGGTGCTCTATTTATCCCAGATGTTTCTTCTGCTGAAACTTCGGCAACAAGAAGTGGCAATGATGCAACTTCAGGTCCAGATAATACTGAGAAAGCTGTAAAAATCCCAGCACATCTTCAGAACATGACGGAGGAGGAAGCTGAGTTTAACAGCCTATTGGATGATTTAGGTCCGCGTTTTGTTGAGTGGTGGGGTACAGGAGTACTTCCTGTTGATGCTGATTTACTTCCCAAGACAATTCCTGGTTACAAAACACCTTTCAGGCTTCTCCCTACCGGGATGCGATCACGGCTGACTAATGCAGAGATGACTAATTTACGGAAACTTGCTAAATCACTTCCTTGTCATTTTGCCCTTGGTAAAATTCTCCTTCTGCGTAGTTTTCTTTAGTTTACCACGTCAATATTTGACATAATACTTCATGCTTAACTTCTTGAAGGGAGAAATAGAAACCACCAAGGATTGGCATCTGCTATTATTAAACTTTGGGAGAAAAGCTCTGTGGCGAAGATTGCTGTCAAACGAGGTATCCAGAATACAAACAACAAATTGATGGCTGAAGAGCTGAAGGTCCGTCCTACTTTGTCTCTTGTTCTTCACTTTTTGTTATTACTTGATATTGATGTGAAGCACTTTTCCCTTGCATTTTCTAGCAAACCTTAGTTCACAGTCTCGTTCTTTCTTTGTCAAATAGGTTTAAGGTTTTTTTTTGGGGGTTTCAATCTTTTTCTGGAACCTGTGTAGAATAAAGACGAAAGGGCACTGGTTTATAATTTCTTCTATTTTGCAGACATTAACAGGTGGCGTTTTACTGCTCAGAAACAAATATTACATTGTCTTTTACCGAGGAAAGGACTTTCTCCCAACTAGTGTAGCTGCTGCTCTGGCGGAAAGACAGGAATTGACGAAACAGGTTCAAGATGTTGAAGAGAAAATGCGGATCAAAGCAATAGATGCAGCTTCTTCAGGTGCAGAGGAAGGACAGGCACTTGCAGGAACTTTGGCTGAGTTTTATGAGGCCCAAGCCCGTTGGGGAAGAGAAATATCGGCTGAAGAACGTGAAAAGATGATTGAAGAAGATTCAAAAGCCAAGAATGCCAGGCTTGTGAAACGAATTGAGCATAAACTAGGTGTTGTAAGTATTTTCTCTATCCTTCTTTTAGCTTATAAGGGTCTCACACTCCCACTCCTTCTGAAGTACACCATTGACTTTGGGCCTCTTTCATTATTGTCCGTTGCTCCGGAATTAAGTTTCACATAATTATTTTTGAATCTTAAGAAGGCTTGTTAATCTCAGAAAAGGAGAGGCTTGTTGTAACTTGTATAGGTATTTAAGTCATATATGCCTATATGTAATCTTCTTAACCCTGTCCATATGTCACTATATGCTGATTTTGTCTTTGAAATTTCTCTTTCGTATTCCCCGATATGGTAGACTTTCTGAATCTTGGGAGTTAGACTTTGTGTTATCTGTTGTGTACATCCAGATCCAGTGTACTAGGGTGGTGCCATTTTTTGCAACATATGTTGCCTTATCCAAAATATACCATTTACACTCATTAGATATATAACTTAATCGTTGGTTAAAATATGTATGTAGATTCATAAATTTATCTGAGTTTGAGATTCTGAATCCATTGACAGGCCCAAGCCAAAAAGCTAAGAGCAGAGAAACTCCTATCCAAGATAGAATCATCAATGCTTCCTGCAGGTCCTGATTATGATCAGGAAACAGTCACTGATGAGGAACGGGTTATGTTTCGCAGGGTTGGTTTGAGAATGAAAGCATACTTGCCTCTTGGTGAGTAATCCTTTTTTTTTTTGGGTGAAGATGGAACTTTGAGCTGAAACACTGATGGTCTTTATCTCATATTGTACCAGGCATACGCGGTGTTTTTGATGGCGTTGTCGAAAACATGCATCTGCACTGGAAGCACAGAGAACTTGTGAAATTAATAAGCAAGCAAAAGACCCTTGCTTTTGTTGAAGATACAGCTAGGTTATTGGAATTTGAGAGTGGTGGAATACTTGTGGCAATAGAAAGAGTCCCCAAAGGATATGCTCTAATCTACTATCGTGGAAAGAATTATCAGCGACCCATTACCTTGAGGCCAAGGAACCTTCTAACTAAGGCAAAAGCATTAAAACGTTCAGTGGCCATGCAACGCCATGAGGTTTCTCTTTTTCTTTTCTTCTAGCCCAGTTTTTGTGTTGAATTACTTGTCCACTGATATTTCTCTCTGTGATGTGGTCTTCACCTCATACTTGATCTTATGTAGGCTCTTAGTCAGCACATATCTGAATTGGAGAAGACCATAGAGCAAATGAGTTCAGAAATTGTAAGTTAATATTCACATCACCTTTTTTTTACCCCCTCTTGAAAGAACAAAGAATCTTTTAATATACCCGAGTAGTGCATGCTCCTATATGTTGCTTAGTTTTGTCTGACATTTTTTAAAGCAAATTTATTTGTGCAATATAAGGGTAGATTTTGTGCTTTTGCATGGGTGTTCGCTCATGTGTATGACCATAGTTTTGTTTATTTTGAGCAGGGTGTTTCTGAAGATATAGCTGATGAGAGTACCTGGAGCTCAAGAGATCCCGACCAGATTCATCATGCCTCTGAATTTGTCCAAGTGAGATATGCTGTTTCGCATTGTCATCTATTTACTATCATGTCTCTCAAATTGTGGGATTAGATGGCCTGGGTTGGAGTTCGAATTTTTCTCTAGGACAGCTTTTTGTTTTCCTTAACTATTTACGTAGGATCAGTTGAAAAAATAAGAGCCTGTTATGAAGTTATGCATCAATGAGAGTAAAATATTTGGTTCTTATCTGCAGAGTGAGGATGAAGCTTCACTCCTGGGTTCAGATGGTAGTGACGATGATGAAGGCTTTGATTGGGAAGACGAAGATTAAAGAGTTGTGCATTTTGAAAAGTATCTTGAGCAAGAATTGTTGACAACAGCAAAATATGTGATGCTTATGAGAATTAGCCATGTGATGCTAATCACGCTGCGTTCTGGCTTCTGTCTAAAAATGCGAATGTTTATGTGAGACTTGGACCGTGACATGGATGCGATGGAGTTTTTCTTCGAAGAGGATGGAATTGGCAGCAATGGAGTAAACATTGAAACAAAATGTTATCAATTGAGACTCGAGAGTGCACGCATCTACTTGTTCTTGGCTTTTAGCATACGTACAATTCTAATGTATTTTGTTGCTCAACAACATTAATCCAATGTGTCACTAACACCGAGCTCTCTCTTCCTTATAGAAGGGCGCCCCATATTGTAGTTAGTCAACCCATTGTTTTCATATTTAGGTGATATTGGTTTAGTCTCGTTAACATTTGTTCGTTTCTGTATCTGTGGATACTACAGTGGATGTAGACTTAACACCTGAAGGTTACATCTAGTAGTTCATTCATTCATTCTTTACATTGTAACTTTCGACGACTGGACTGGGAATGTAATTACACGAAAAGCAGGCAAAGGCAGCAAAGCAATGCTCTTGCCAACTAGAACAAAAAGTTTAGTGCACTGTTTTGAGAAATTGTGTCATCAGATCAGATCCTATGCACAACACTTGTACCGGATTGGCCGTAGGTGAGTAGAAAAAGGAAATTCAAGTCATTAAATTCTAATAAGAAAACTTTGCCTAGTAATTGGCAGCATATTTCCAAAGATACAATTACAACACCATCATGTTACAAGACACTCTGCATCAACCTCCTCCGCATACAATCAATTAAAAACTCATTGATAAGTAACAAATTAATGTGACATAACTTCGATTACTAAATAGCCCATCGTATCTCTGAGGGAAAAAAATTAAGTTTAAAGCTGTCCGTCCAACTTCCGTATGAAAATTTTCAAAAATTCACACAAGTTTATTGGCGCAATATCTGCTGTAGCTGTAGCACTTGATTCCTTTGCTCTGGAGGCAGGAGGTTAATTTGTTCTGGTGTGAGGCTCATGACCTGTTGAAGCAGTGCCTTCTCCATATCAGGGGTCAACTGCACAATGAGCACAAAAGTCAGATAGCGTCACAGGAAAATGCAAGCTATAAATAAAAGCTCCAGCCGAAGTCAAATATGAGAAGTTGCAGCTATGTTACAGGTGGGGGGCGAGTCGACTGGCTTCCAGGGCCCATTTGACCAGGAACCAATTGTGGCGGTCCTGAACTTGAACTCTCCGGGGGGCCAGACATCCATGATCCTCTATCCACTTGCATGGAAGATCCAGCTTGATTGTTGAACTCTGAACCTAAATGCATACCTCCACCCTGAAATATAAAACCATCAGGTGAGCTCAATTATTATTATCCACCAAACCTGGCATGAAAACCCAATTAGAAGAGCATTAAAGGCGAAAACTCACCAGAAACTGACATTCCAAACACAAAAACGACTCTCAATGAAAGCTCGAAGCGAAAAATGAAGTAAGACCATGCCCACAAACTAAAATTTTATTCTAGCAACTATTGAAACATTTCCTATAACCAAGCAAATAATGATGACCCTTTTTTTCTTCGATACAGTACTGTTAGATACAAGACTCTTAACAACATGCCCAAATTTGCCTATCTGTTGGTGCAAATGGTATTTCATTCCGATTATTGAATGTAACCCATTCACTGGACCAAACATTATTCTTTAATGATATAAACATCAAGAACACAATTGCAAGGTTTATGCAGATACAATTTTTTAAATTGAAAGAAAAAACATAAGCCAAACACATTTACCTGATACAAAGATTGAGGTGGTGGTTGACTTGGAAGTGGTGACTGTCCCTGGGGAAATGAAGGCCCAGCACTAGCAGGGGGTTTTGTACCTGACTGAGCAGATCAGTGAAAAAGACAATTAGCCCAATCACATCATATGTGATACATTTGATAATGACTGGTGAACTATAAACTTCATCTTACATGAAACATGGATTGTGGAAAATGTTGAGAATTAGCATGTTGGTATCCCATGTTTGGCCCCATTTGTGGTAGATACTGATGATGGAAGTTAGGCATTGAAGGTGGTCTTGGTTGTGGTGGCAATGGTGGTTGCATTGGCATATGCAGAACTCCTGATGTCTGTAATGACTGTTGCAACTGGCCGGAAGAAGTAGGCATTTGGGTTTGATGAAGCGAAGGTGGCTGTGAAGAAGAATGAAGAGGATGTGAGGGTATGTTTGGAAGTTGAGAGGACTGTGGAAGCGATGTCGGGGTCATTTGATGACTCAGATGTCCCTTAGGCTGCTGTGGGGTCTGCAGAGGGTGTGAAGGCATAGGCTGAGACTGAAGATTTATTGATGGAGCAGCAGCTGATGAGCTAGGCATTGCAGATTGGTTTTGATATTGCTTTCTCGGAGGAGCTTGGATCTGAGATGGCCCTGTTTGGTCCTGCAAACCAACTTGACCAGGCGACACAGAAGCAGGCTGAATGTTTGATTGCTGAGTTGGTTGTGTAGACTGCTGGGAATGCTGTGATGCTGATGGCTGAATGCTGGGAATCTACAGGCAAACTCTGTTTAGCATATAATAGAAACAAAAACAGAAAAAAGATAAGGCTTCCAAAGACAAAAGCATACCACTTGAGGTGGGCGCACCATGCCAAGCATAATCTGTGCCTGGTGAAAGAATACAAATTGCAGAAATACAGTCAGCATTAATACAAGCAGCTGAAGGTAAAAGGGATAGTTCGCAGACAAAAGCTACTTCAATTAAGAAACCGATTAGAGACCACTAAGCAATGAACTCTCAAACATCATGAGACAAAGGACAGTTGACATGGACAGTTGAAGTTTTCAGACAGGCCGTTTGGTAAAAGTTCAGCACTTAGCAGAAACGTAAGTCACACACTAACTTAGCACTTAGCAAAGAAACAATTATTTTCTCACTAGGGAACTGTAAGGAACTTCGAAACAAAGCTATTCATATCATTTGAATCCTAATCACACAAAATTTTCTCAACGAAGGCAATAAGGAAAAAAGAATCAAAATTGACACAAACTAAACCTAATTCACAAAACCATATCAATGAAAGAAAAAGTAAGACATTACAAATTTACATATCTAAGCATAAAGGGGAAAATCGAAAGAGAAAAAAAAACCTTAAAACCCTAAAGAAAAAATTAGGAACCTGGAAAAGAGCTTTGGTGAGAAGCGGGTTCTGAATGAGGATCTGCCTGGCTTGCTGCTGGTTCTGCTCAATAAGATTCTGTATTTAACAACACAAATAAAACAAACACGAACATTACTCGTAGGTCTTCTTTAGGTGTTTGGAAGGCAAGTAAATTTTGAAAGGAAAATTGAAGAAGAAAAATTCGAGAGGGAAAGGCAATGCCTTCATTTGAGACATGATGGTATAAAGCTGGTTCTTCGACATTCCGGCGAAATCCGCCGGTAGACTGTCGCCGGCCAGTTGCTTTCCCGCCATTGTCCGCAGAGACTACGAGAAAGAGGGGAGAGAGAGAGAGTACAGAGCGCGCTTATGTCAGAACCCAAAAAGATAAACCAAAACGGGAAGATAAAAAGAGAGCGCGCTTTAAGAGGGTGCGGTGATTGTTCTTTAAAGGGCCTGGGCGCTTTTAAGGACAACTTATTATGCTTGGGCTGGACTCTTCTTTTCTTTGGAGAAGTGGGCTGGAATATTATTATTAGTAGAATTCTATAAGGCCCTAGATAAGGCCACATCTCTTAACCGTTTGATAAAGTTGATTAGTTTGATCCAATGGTTAAGATATATGACCTCATCTAAGGGCGTTATAGAATGACTCATTATTATTATTACTTTTTATTTTTGGTAAAAGAGTTTGATTCTTTTTTATCAATAAAATCAAAGTCTTTGTAATCAAAGAGTTTAATGGTTTGTAACATTTTTTTTTAATACGAGCGATATTGGAGAAGGAAGGATACGAACATAGGACCTCAGATGTAGTATCCAATTTTTCTTCTCGCAACTGGAAATCCTCAATGAACAAGCGAGTAATTTGTAACAATTGCAAATTTTTCTAGTCAATAGTAATATGCCATATCAACTTCTATACTACTAGATTATATCAATTTTTCATATATATATATATAGAGAGAGAGAGAGAGAGAGAGAGAGAGAGAGAGAGAGAGAGAGAGAGCAATTGTACCCCTAAAGAACAAGGGTTGAGCTGTTTAATTAACAAGGATTTTCATGTGTTGAGATACATATTATATGTAGTGCATGCACAATATATAAGAGCTACAAGTTTAACAGAACAACAACAGATGACTTGGGGAGTTTTCCCTACCAGCTGACATGCATTGAGCGGGGCCAACTTAACTACTCCGGAACATAATTAAACAGAACCATAAACTAGGCAGTTAACCTTATTTTTCGACATCGATCGATCTACATGCATAGATCTTAAGTAGTCGATCCGTGTACTGAGTGAGTCACATATATATATATATATATATAGTTGCATTTCGTTTACAAGATGTTATCTAGGTTATTCATTCGATCTCAGGCCAACTAAAACTTCACCAAATGGAGTCCAAGTTGAATGGTTGCTCCGGATGCTGCTGTGGTGGCACGGCTTCCATCATATCTCTCGTCGATGAAGAAGCTTGGAAATTTGAATTCATATCTGCACTAGTGCCGGACCCAAACTGAGACATTGGCCGCGGCATGCCTTGCTCCATATTAATATTAATATTAGTATTATTATATGAGTAAGAGGGATCTAGGGTAGCTGCACCTGTATTACTACTCCTAAGTTGCAATGCCCTAAGAAGCAATGAATTCACCGAAAGGTTCGACGGAGTTAGCAAGTTCGATGGCCATGGCCACGTTAGCGTCGGAAGAGCGCTTGCAGCTGCCTCTCTTGCTGCGCCCCAGTTCATGTTCAAACTCATGTTCACGTCACTACTATGATCATTAATATTATTATTGTAACAGCTCTGTGTTGAGGACATGGTGCTGAACCCACTAGATGAATTTGCAATGTTGTTGCTGTTTAGGTTTGGCAACTCGATGTCTCCAAATTCGTTCACGATTGAGTTTGTGTCGTCGCATGGGGACTCAATAGATGGCTGCTGCTGCTGTGAGGATGTTGTTGTTTGCTGTGGCTTTTTCAGTGATGTGCTCTTTTGAAACACCCTACAAACCACCCATTCTTCCTGCATATTAATTACATGAGAAAGTTGGAAATAATTAGCCCTCAAGAATTAATTAGCAAATATTAATTAAGTATGATTATATATATGTTGTTGTGCTTATCTAGTTTACCTTTGAGGATTTGAAAGGATGTTTGTTTTCTAGTCTGTATTCGTGCATGACCCAGTTGCTTTTCTCACCCCTGGGAGCTCTACCCTTGTAGAAAACTAGGGTTTTCTTCATCCCAACCAGCACACCTGCTCGATGGATTTCCTTGTCTTTCCCAGTTGTTTTCCAATACCCAGCTTCTGTGGCTCGGTTGGTTCGAAGTCCAGTTGGATATTTTCGGTCTCTCAAGTTGAAAAAGTACCACTCTTTCTCTCCCATCGAAGCCTTGCCTGCACCACCACATCATTAGTTTGTTAGTTATTAATTTGAAGAAAAATCACCATGTCATCACTTTGCATATCATATTGATGCTGTCAACAAAATCGGAAGGAAATATTCATGCCGTGTTTGAAGATACTGTTAAAGGTCTTATTGCATTTTTTAAAAACAATAAATAGTCCTACAGCTAAGTAAAGTCCACTAAGAAAAAAATTTCGTGGGAGTTAGTTCTGTCTATGTATTTGGTATGGTTGGTCAAGCAAATCAGAGAGGAAAGAAGAGAGATATAATTTTCCTCATTTCCAAACTCCATATTCTTCTTTTTGGCAAACACATCAGTAAAAAAACTAAGAAATATCCTGATCATGAAAATATCATTACTAAAAGCCTCAAGGAATTAGAATGAAAGAAATCGTAGACCTTCCAGCCACACGCGTATATTAGATGAAAATAAGATGTAATAGAGGATTAATTAAGGCAGATGATTTGGTATGAAGGACACAGTTATAACAGATGATGATGCTTATAATTAATCTCATGAGTATTAAACTAGCAATATATGTATACCTGGGAGGTCCCAAGGTTCACACTTGTTGAGATCAACAACTGCTACAGCTTTCGATGTGAAGCTAACATCAGAAACCTTGCAGCACAGATAGTACGTGATCAGCTCTTCATCTGTAGGATGGAATCTGAACCCTGGAGGAAGACTGTCTTGCATATTCTTAATTTTGATTCAGAAAAATATTGAACCAAGTGGAATTATTTTGATAAGCAAAAGAAAGCAATCAGCAGAAGCAAGTAGCTAGCAGGGATATTTGATGCCAGCTTCAAATAAATCCACCAAGATGATGAGGTATTAATGGTGTGCCCTTTGTATTGTGAATAGCTCAAATCTTCAAGAAGAAGCAGCCATAGCCATTAGCCAGTAGTCTTTTTATATTTTGATAATTACAGCTAACACTTTGACAAAGATGGTGATTGGAAAGTACAAATTTTCTTAATTATTTTAAATTACCAAAACACCACTACTATATATACATGTATATGAACAAGAAAGAGGGGGTATATGTATATTTTTTCTGATAGTCGTCTGTAAGATTATGAGATTTTTTATTATTACCAAAAACCCACATAGACCTGTGGTGTGGCATTGACTAGGAATTAGTCAATCAAGGTGGATATGAAGATTGTGTACATGTCTTTTTAAAATTAAATTTTGTTCAAGAGATGAGTGGCAATTATTTGGGCACGAGGGTTGCCTTTGTTAATGTCACAGCAGATTTCATTTCATATGTAGATATATATTATTAATTGTTTGTATAATTCTATGATCCAGTCCAACCACCTTCACCCATTCCTACCCACCGAACCCATTTCTATAATTATTTGGCTACGCTACTACTAGAATACTATAATACCCAATACATGGGGAACATGGCAATCTACATTCCACAGTAACCACCCTTTTCATTTATATTGACACGTGTCACATGTTTGACATCATTTCTCTTGTGATTGTGGAGACTTCTTCCAAATGTAATTACTTAGGGCTCGTTTGGGAGTGATTCTGGATATACCATAATCACTTTTAGGAGAAGATCTCCAATGTACTTCTCCATAAAATCATTTAAAACCACCTAAAGTGATTCTTCATAGAAGTGATTTTTGGATTATCCAGAATCACTTCTAAACGAACCTTTAATCTACCAAATTAATAAAATTATAATTTGGTAATTATTGATAACACCAAATAAAATATATATATATATATATATACAAAATTTGCAGCCTCTTTCTTTTATCCCACTCCCCTCCCATTGGCTATGTTTCCAAATGTACATAAACATTATAATCTGCTCAAATATATAAAAGAGAGCTATAGTAGTGAAGATTGCTTGATATGCAGTATTTTGATATATTAAGGTGGCATGTTGGAACTTGGAAGTGCGCGTGAATCATGATATGATAGTTTTGTCTCTGTGACAAAGAATATTGCATAATTGACAGTTGAAAGATGTTTCATTTGCTTGGCTGTGTGCTGTGTGCTGTAGCCTGTGGGCTGTAGCTTGTAGGTGGCTTATTTATGTACTTTTTGTTAGTTAATTATGATTAATGGGGGCAAACTTTACACGAGAGTGGTTAAAAGGGTCACCAACCCACACGACTGTATCTTGCATGGGTAAGCGTTTTTGTTGGATCTTTTCTTCCTCACTCACCACCACCCTCCTTTTGTCTTCCAAGCTTCACATCAAATTCAATCCTAACTCCAACTTTTCATGTACATATCTTTCCTGCATCCTTGCCGGTGCTTCCAGAAACAACATCTATTCATCCACATGTTTTTGGGTTGAAAATTTACACCATGTTCATTATACAACTATTTTTTTTACACTACCCAAGTTTGATTATTTTAAAAAAAGGACGATGTGACTTTTGGTTTGAAAACTTGCAACTCCATTCATATGTGCCATAAGATTTGGCTTTTTTTATCCAAGTTTTTTTAATACAAACGATATTGGGGGTAAGGGAATTCAAACATAGGACTTCATATAGGAATGAGAAATGACGAAAGCCATGAATCAAGGAATTTATCAAAAATTGGGAAAACCATGAATCGGGGAAGTTAGATAGGGGAATCAAGGTATTGGAATCAGATCAACTACTCTTCTTAATTGAACTCATTCCCGATTTTGAGGATATTCGATACGGATTTTACGGTGGAACCCACATAATTTTTTATTCCTTATATATTAGTAAAGGAAGTTAGGAATTGGAATCATTTCAATACTCATTCATAATAAGTAATCATGCCATTAATTGAGAAGGTCATTGTCGTTCTCTCTAAGTTTGAGACCTTCATTAAAATAAGAAAATAAAAAATAATGTTATAAAATAAATAGAGTATGAAACTACCACTGAATATTGAGGTGAGATTGTATTTGTTCTTGAGGTATTACACTGATATAATTTTCTCTCCCGGATAAAACTTTCTAACTCTGTGATTTCTCTCTCACTTTTTCTCTTCAGATTGGTGTACCCTTTTGTCACGACCGACTCCCTAACACGATATTGTCCGCTTTGGGCCTCCGTCCTCACGGTTTTGTCACCGGGAACTCACGAGCAATATCTTCCCAGAGGTCACCCATCCCGATTGCTCTAAGCCACAACTCGCTTAACTTTGGAGTTCCCACAACTCCGAAGCCAATGAGCTCCCAAAAGGCCTCGTGTTAGTTAGAGACGTGTCCACACATATAAGGCACATCACCCTTCCCTCCCCGAGCGATGTGGGATTGCTCACCGTTCTGCTTTCCAAGCCCAAGACACGGTCTTACAATCCACCCCCTTGGGGCCCAGCGTCTCGCTTGCACATTTCCTCGGGTCAGCTCGATACCATTATGTCACGACCCGACTCCCCTAACACGATATTGTCCGCTTTGGGCCTCCGCCCTCACGGTTTTGTCACTTTGGGAACTCACGAGCAATATCTTCCCAAGTCACCCATCCCTGATTGCTCTAAGCCACAACTCGCTTAACTTTGGAGTTCCCACAACTCCGGCCGTGAGCTCCCAAAGGCCTCGTGTTAGTTAGAGACGTGCCCACACATATAAGGCACATCACCCTTCCTCCCCGAGCGATGTGGGATTGCTCACCGTTCTCTGCTTTCCAAGCCCAAGACACGGGTCTTACAATCCACCCCCTTGGGGTCCAGTCCTCGCCGGCACATTTCGATCGGTCGCTCGATACCATTATGTCACGACCCGACTCACTAACACGATATTGTCCGTTTTGGGCCTCCGCCTCACGGTTTTGTCACTGAACTCACGAGCAATATCTTCCCAGGTAAGTCACCCATCCCTGGGATTGCTCTAAGCCACAACTCGCTTAACTTTGGAGTTCCCACAACTCCGGTGAGCTCCCAAAAGCGCCTCGTGTTAGTTAGAGACGTGCCCACACATATAAGCGCACATCACCCTTCCTCCCCGAGCGATGTGGGATTGCTCACCGTCTCTGTTTTCCAAGCCCAAGACACGGGTCTTACACCTTTTATAGAGAAAGTTACAAGAACAAAGCATTTAATGCTTTGCAGAAGAATTGGAGGTGAAAACATTTCACCCATCAAAAACACTATTTCACTTACATCAATCTACAAATTGCATGCACAAAAAGTCTTCCTTGCTACATCCACACACACGTTTCACAACAAATTAAAAGATTTTCACATAATGATGCAATTGGGCTTTCCAATGACTTATATAGAGGAGAGTATTAACTATTGGGCTACCAAGAATTGGGTTTTGGGCTTTTGTGCAATCCAGAAATGGGAAGTTTTGGGCTTGTGTCAACTAACATATCCGATATGATGTGTGGGTCTTTGTCAAGTACTAATACAAACCATAGTTTAGTACTTAATCTGATGATTTGATTCGTGCCTGCTTGAGTAATCAACCGCTGAGTGGATCGATAACTACAAGTTTGCAGAAATCTTAGTGGCAAAGTTAAAGAGAAGAAACAACTAAGAAGATTTCCAAAACAGAAGCTCCAATTGACAACACCCCCATTCTTACCTTTATAAAAGGCTCTTTATTCCATTAGGACTTAGGAGGCAAAGAATACTTAAAACTGCCCAAAATCCACATTTACTTAAATTATATACGATTTTAACTTCTTTTTATTGGGAAATAATATCTTAATACTTCTTTTTAAAAGTGGCATGCATACATGTCTACCAATGCGTGGGGCTTGGTTTTGGTCTCTTCTTTTTATTTTTGTTTACATTTGTTTATTTGGATTGGATATCGCATAGCCCCTTTCTTGTAGATTAGGATTTTCTACTTTGATTCAAAGCTGAAAAAGAAAAAGGTTTTATATTTTAAATAAATACAAGCTACAATACAAGGTTAATACAAAGCTATCGCATTATAAATAATTCCCCTGATTTGTTTCACACAATGTAAGCACATGTAAAATAAATTGAACCCTTCATTTAGAGATGAACTTACATGTAACGGGGATGCCACCGTAACGGTATTCCAAACTTATCACGCATTGCCATGTCAAAAAGTTAAAACACTTGGCAATAAGTTATTGTCTCGGAATACCGTCACAGTGGTATCCCGACATAGATAAATTTTTCTCATTCATAAGAGGGATGGGTTGACCTTCCACCAAAGACTAGATTTTCAGAAAGCAATTCAATAAAAACCAAAAATGTAAAGGTGTGTATAATTGATAGATTATGAAATCAATGTACAATGGGAAACTATACTATACGGTGTATGTATAGAGCATAAAATTAATCAGTAATAAGGTAAAGTTGGCACTGGCAATATTGCAGGACACATGAGGCATTTCTTGGAAAACAATTGAACCATTTTGACCAACAAGAAGGAAGAGATTTTACGAAAGCAACCAAAGCACACGCTTTAACTTTTTTGAAGGGGCGCCACTCCACTTTGCTATTGTGCTTTGTGAAGGAGAGGAGTTGATAGAAACTCATTTTGCAGAAAAAAATGCCATGTTCAACAGAGGAAGCACTTGCTAGGCTTTTCTACAATACCTCATTCTCCTTGCACCTCCTCCTGCTCTTCCTCTATGTCTCCTCCAGTGCTCTTGCCAAATTCTTCTACTTTGTTGGCAGCAACCCAATTTTCCCAAGGTCTTAACAAATTAACCTTGCATGGCATGCTACTATACATCAATACCTCTCTTGCTCACTTTGTGTTTACTTATTTAGTTATTTCCTTTGACATATTAATTACTTAAATCTTCATCCTTTTGTATGCATTAATTTGTTATATTGCAGAAACCAGAATGGATACGAAAACTATTTGTTTTCGGAAGAAGAAGAAGGAGAAGAGGAAGAGGAATTAGAAGAAGAAAGGCAGTTTCATGTTCATGGTCATCAGAGCTGCACAGAAAATGATCATGATCTGGTGGCTGACATCATTCTTGGCGGTGAATCACTGATGTTTTTGCCGAACAGCAACCTTCAGAGCCAGCATCAAACAAGTTCTTCTGAAGATCAATTCATTAGCGCCCGTGAGAGCTTAATAATTGAAGACCAAGAAGATGAATCTTTGCATGGCTCACCACAAGTTACAGAATCTGAATATTATGATCATGATGCGGAGGAAATCCCAGTGAAAGAGACCGTTTTGGTTCGCAATTCTCTCCAAAATGACCAAGTGTGGTCCACCGCTCCGATAACTATAGACCTAAGCAAAAGTGACTTGCGGAGCAATGCCAAAAATGGTGACCAACATTTCAAGCATCTAGGTTTGTTACACTAGCTATAGCTAGTCACATGTTGTACTTGTAATCTTACTTGTACATGTACTCTGCAGCCTGACATTGCTTATGCTATTGATGCAGGTAAATGTGAGAAACAGAACACTGAAAAAAACAAGGCAGATCAGACACATTTGCATGGTGATGAAAATTGTCTAGTGTTTAGGCCACACCAATTGGAGACCAACAAGTTCCAAGTTCAAGAAAATAATGAGGATGAGATTTTTGGTGACTCAACTGTTGGATCAACTTCTAAAAGCTCTTCTGAATGGAGAAGCTCAATTAATTGCAGGGACTCTGCTACAGAAGATCCATTTTCTTCATCGTCCCGGAGAAGCTGCCCCAAGTGGGAGTCTTACACAGTTTTTCAAAAGTATGATGAAGAAATGATGTTCCTAGACAGAATTAGTGCCCAAAAGCTCCATGAAACAGGTCATTTTGTTTCTATAGCTATTCTTTTTCTTCTTTTTTTAAAGTGGTTTTTTTGGGAGCTTGAAGCGAATTAATCTGATAATCATAAATGCAATATTTTCATTTTCCAGAATCACTCAGGTCTATTCAAGTTTGTCCAAGATCAATTTCGGAGAGGATAGTTCATAAAATCGCCATGGTAACAAAAAGGCCATCGGACGTACGTCACAACCCTTATCATGAACTGGAGGCTGCTTATGTTGCTCAAATTTGCTTAACATGGGAAGCACTTAATTGGAACTACAAGAATTTTGAACAAAAAAGAGCGTCACGCCGTGATTTTGATCCCGGCTGTCCTGGCCAATTAGCGCAGCAGTTTCAGCAATTCCAAGTTCTTCTGCAGAGATACATAGAGAATGAACCTTATGAGCAGGGCAGGAGACCAGAGATTTACGCTAGGATGAGGCTTTTGGCACCAAAGTTACTGCAAGTGCCAGAATATCGAGGTAGTCATGCAGCCAGATTGTACTTTAACTTCTTTTCATACCCTTTTTCTTTAACAATAATTTGAATGTCTGAGCATCATAGTTAAATTAAAGTTGTAATAGTTACATCATCATGAGTAACAAAGAAATGCAAAAGGTCTAGGGATCAAATGAATCAAAGATAAATTAATAATTAATGCCTTGCTTTTTTATGTTTTAAGCTTCAGAAGATGATGGTAATCAAAAGGATGAAGGTTTGGGCTCAAGAATCTCGTCAGCTGCGTTTTTAATGATAATGGAAGATGGAATCCGAACGTTCATGAATTTTCTCAAGGCTGATAAGGAGAAACCCTGCCAGAAATTAGCATCCATGTTTAAAAGGAAACGAAAAGGTTCAGTTGATCCAACTCTTCTCCATCTGACAAAGAAAATTAATCAAAAAGTAAGTGAATATATTATATTAATCACATCTGCTTAATTATATGTAATGTTATCAACTTATCATATTGGTTCTTGACTTTTTTTTGGTTCCATTGGATGATGAGCAGAAGAAGATGAAAGTGAAAGATCTTCGGCGTTCTCACAAATGCTTGAGAAAAAGAAAGTTGAAGGTGGAGGAAGAGATGGAGATACTGATGGGTCTAATTGACCTAAAACTGGTTTCAAGGGTTTTGAGAATGACAGAGGTAAGTGAAGAACAATTGCATTGGTGTGAAGCGAAGATGAGCAAAGTGAGAATAATGGATGGGAAATATCAGAGAGATTCCTCACCACTTTTCTTCCCAGCACAATGACCCACAGCTTGCTTTGATGACTAGATCATGACATGAATGTGCACCAGGAGGAGGACTGCACAAACATGAATATCCTCCTAGCTATAGGTACCCTTTTGTATATTAATACATATTATTATTATTATTATTATTATGTTTATATAATATGATGGAGGGATCCTACAAATAAAAGTAACCACATGGGATTTTGGAGATTTGGAATCCAGGAAGGAGAGAATGTTTAGAGAGAGAGAGAGAGAGAGAGAGAGAGAGAGAGAGAGAGAGAGAGGATATTGGTTGAAGGTGAAAGATGAGGGGAAGAAAGCAAGGAACATGAAGATATAGAGACAAGAATAACTTTAGCTTTATTAGCTTTTTAAATTATAGTTTATCTACAAGGCTGGGATTTGATCTGAATCAAAAGGAGAGAAGACTGAAGAGGAAGAAGGGGTGCAAAAGGGCAAGGCTGCTACTACACATGCAATGCAGATGCAGTGGAATAAAAAAGGGCACATGGTACACTCAAGGGATATATATCTATCAAATTATATGGTAGGCTCATATCATATGGACCCACTTACATGGGAAATGAAAAAAGAAATAAAATGTAGTTCCAATAAATCAACCGTTTTAATTTAAAGATGTGTACCTGAAGCTACAATGAGATTTCTTGACCTTTTTTTAAAGTTCCATGGCCTTGTTGTAGTGGGGCAATCATCATGTATGGAAAGGAAATGAAGCATTATCATTTGCACCATGGATGGAAGTAGCTTGATTTCATTTCAGATCAGATACTATAACCCCTTGTTTCATTAAAATGAAGCAGTTTTTTATTTTTATTTTGACAACGACGATATTCTAAATTACTCTAATATAAGAAAAGAATGATCGAATTTGAGTAAAAGGGCATGCTGCTGGACCAACATCTGCTAAAAGGAAGCATTAATTAAATTAATTACAATATTTTTCATATGGCCTAACAGGCCCGTTAAACTACTGTCTCATAACCCAGGGCCTAACAGGCCTTAGTGTTGCGGGCAAATCCTTCAGCCGAACCAAGACATTGAAGCTTTATTCACAATGTACGGGCCCTCCATGATCATGTAGCATATTATATATAAAAGGGTAATCTATTGAATTGCCCCTGAACTTGTACATAACTCTCAATTTGCCCCATGAACTTAGCAATTGAAAGGATTGGTGGTAGGTAGGTAAGGAGTGGACCACTGGCTTCAAATTTAATAGAAGCCAGCTTAAGCTTACCAGCTGAACAGCCCAAGGGCAGTGGCCATGTGAAGAAATCGAACGCAAAAGGAAAGCGAATGGGGTTGTGGTTCCCACTTCCATTCCTGTGTCTGCAAAACATCTCTCTTTCTGTCCTTTCCGTTTCCACTATGGATTGGAATCATGGAGCCTCCCTCCCTTTATTCTTACCCTTTTTCCTCTTCTGCATACTATAAACATTTTTATGCATAATAAGCGTGAGTTAAGTCAATTGATCAAGTTGATACTCAAATGATAAGGTCAGCTGGTCAAGCGTCATCGCAAACGTGATATCTATATCAACATCACCTTATCACATAAATAAAAATCTGCGTTACTTATAATCTAAGTTTTGGATGAGAGATGTGACTTTCCTTGATCATAATCTTGCTTTTTGTTCAGAGAAAAGCTTTGTCAAAATGACTTTTTTTTCTTTAATCAGGAAAGAAAATAAACGGTTCAATTGTGCAGCATACAGGCTCAATGGTGATTGGTCAACTGTGCAGTGAACTACTATAAATAAAATATATGAGAAAATGAGATATTTTCCTTTGTAGGCTTGTGCTAAAACAGGAATTATTTATTTATTGATTGGATTCTTACAGAGGATGCAAAGAACAGAGGCTGGAGAGCCGGATCTCAATTTAATTACAGAGCAAGCATACGTGTATCGTGAGGACCAAATCGGTCTCATCCATCCACCAATCTCGGTGTCAAAATGACCCCACAAACAAAGGGCCATCATCAGACATATCCTACCGTCTACAATCTGATAAACCATGCACCCTCACACAGCTGAACATAACTCGTTCTCTGTCCCCTCCCCTGTTTCTGTGAATCATAAATACTCAGCCCACCCAACCCTTATCCGTCTTTCCTTCTCAGACGCCCAAAAAATACTCTGTTTACAGACCTTTTTCTTCCCTCAATCTTTTTCTCCTCCTCCTCTCGGAGGAGCCTCCTGTGGCAGCTCAAGGTTGTTTGTTTCTCCCTCTCTTTATATGTGTCCTATACTTGTTTTATTCATAGATCTGCAAAGTTCTAAGGAAAAACTGAGAATTACCTCAGTATGCCTTCTGGGTTTGTTTGGTTTTCAGGAAATTTTGAAGATTTGTTACATGGAAGAACAGGAAAACATAAATTGTTTAAAAATTATAGTTTGATCCCAAAGTTGTATTTTTTTTAGTTAGAGTTGATTTTGATGAAAGAAAATCTGGGTGTGTGTAGGCGTTGTTGGTGAGATCTCGAAAAAAAAGAGACAAAGATGAACAGGTGCGCTTACGAGCAGAACGCCATGGCAGGTTGTGAGGGGATGAAGATGGTGGATTCAGTTGTGTGCCCAAAGCCACGTCGTTTGAACCTCATAAATCCTTCCCTTAACGACTCCATCAGACCCTTCAGATATTTCAAGTATATACCTTTTTCTCGTTTTGTTTTCTATAATCACGTTGTTTAGATTTTAATTTATTAGAGTCAAAGGTTGTTCTTTCGGGCTTATGGTTTTCGCTCTTATTTTCTCACAGCCAATCGGAAATCGGAGATTCTCAAGCAGGGTCTGAACTTCTGGATTTTCTGCTCACCAAGGTTCCTCTCTCTCATCATGAAACGTTTATTTTGAGCTAATGTTCATTTTTTAATTTCTAGTATCGGGCACTGTCTTTTTTTTTCGACTTATATTTGGTTGTGATTTGTCAACAATCAATTGATTTGAAGTTTGTTTTTTCAACCTTGAACTCATAATTTTTTTAATTTTGTGTCATGTTTTAGCTCAAACTTCCAAAATTGAATTCAAATCCAAGAATAGAAAAACTAATGCTTTCCCAATTTTTCTTTGGTTAATTCATGAGTACAGGGGAATTGTGAAGAGAGTTCCAGTAACCAACTGGCTTCATCGCCACCATTTTTCTGTGGGTCTCCACCAAGCAGGGCATCAAACCCTGTAATCCAAGATGAGCAATTTGGCAACAGCAGCAAGATGGCTCCATTTTTTCCAGCACCGCCGTCTTCATTGTCTGCGCTCAACGGAGGGTGTGTTCGGATGAAATCAGGGGACAAGCCTGTTGCTGTGCGCATTGAAGGGTTTGATTGTCTTAGCAGGGACCGCAGAAACTGCAGCATCTCTGCTGTAGCTTAGACAGTTATAGGCTCACACAAGAATGAAGAACCCTGTCTCTCATTATGGAAAAAGCAGAGTTTTGTGAGAGAGGGTGCTTTGGGATCATCATCAAGAGGAGGAGGAAGCAAAGGTTTTTTTGGTGTCTTTGAGTTGTGTAATTTTTGTATATACAAGTCAAGTCCAATCTAATGTTATTTCTGCAGAGTTTTTTTGTGTAAACTCAAAGATATGTATATGTAAATTAAGGTGATGGGAGATGTTCCATTCTGAGTAATAAAAGGTCTTAAGAATGAGTAAGAAAGTGTGGGGGAAAGGGGCCAAGTCTTTTCTCCCTCTCTCTTTCTGGGTAGAGCTGTTTTGGTTTCTTTCATAGAAGTGGTCAGCCATTCTCTGTTGGGAGATGGTATGTGACTTTTGTTTGGGAGGTTTCATTTCATGGGACAAGCTTGTAATCTCCTGCTAAAGACTTTTGTTTGGGTTCTCATAATCCTTCGTTTGTAATTGTATTTTGGAGGAAGTGAGGATTGGATCTTATTTGGAATTTGTTATATTATTCGTTTCTGGGTTTTGTGTTGTGTTTTCTTATGTACAGAAGGGGCAAATCAAACTTGATGGGTCCATGAATAAAAAAAGATAAATTATTGAGTAGGAATGGCTGCCTGGCCTTGTGACCAGATTTAAAGCTTAAGCTAAATTGCGATTTTAGTAATGAAAAGAAATTTCCAAGTGGTTGTGGAGTTGAAAGGGAGAGGGAAGGAGGGGGATGGGGGGAGGAAAAGGATGAAGAAGGTGGGTGGAAGATAGGACGACAAGTGTGGGGTAATAGGTTTCTGTCCTTGGAAGCATCGTATAACATGTGGTCGTGGATTTGGCCTCTTTGTTTGTTTGTTATGTTTGGCCTCACTTCCTGGCTTTGGCTGACTTAGTATTGACGTGGAGGTTGCTATTAGGCTTTTCAATTTTTGAATGGTCAAGGGCTGATAAAGTGACTGACTATTCAAATGCTCTAAATTATGGTGTCCATTTTTTGAGTGTTTCTATTTGAATTCCATATTTTTCTTTGTTCACCTCAATACTTAAATTATTAAGTTCTTAAATTTTATTAGTGTAAAAAGACAAAAAATGTCAGCCAACTTACACACTCCACACACCCGATCACTTAGAAGAAGTCAAATTCAATTTGAGTTTCCTGGGCGGCTGGTATGGTAGTTATCCTCACACCATAGACTGAATCTAGGGCTGAAATTGAAAGGTGGCTAGCTATTGCTGAGCTTGACTCGCTGAATGAGGAGTCATACAAAGATAGCACCTTAATCATGCAGCTTCTAAGGGACAACCTCACATTGTGGACTTAGGACCTTCCAGGGGATGGAGGTGATAGTATTAATCATTTCAGGAGTTAATCATGCAAATAATTCCCTTGTGTAGGAAAGTTTAGAGGATTAGTATGTTATATTAGATTAGTTAGGCCCACTTTTCGGGATTTGCTTCAGGCTATATGCTTTGGTTATTTGTTCCTTGGTTGGATTGGATTTTAAATTAATTACATTTCTTAGGGTGCTGTTACCAAAAGAAGAAAAAAAACCTTCTGTAACTCGGGTCGAAGTTATTTGGGTTGGACTGAATTCATATTTTTCCCAACTACATGAAACCCGAATATGAGACCCAAACCCAAATGGCAAGGGATGAATTAAGATTAGGTTAGCCTGCTAATCCGCCACTAGTTGAAGCGTCATTCGTTGGGCCAGCAGGCTGCCATGAAGGTGTGGGCTATAGTAGACTAAGGCCGTTCTTTTTTTTATATTTTTTCTTAATTCAATTTGGGCCAATTGTATAGGTTTTACCAAGGGGAGTATATAGATCCTTTATGAGTTAAGCCCAATTTGGTGATATTTTAATTTAAATGACACTCCTGTGGGAAAACAAAGCACCTCCATCTTCAGAAAATGAAAAGTGAAAGTTTTTGAAAAAAAACAAGGGAACTTACAGTGACGTTCCGTGGAGATGGAGATGGATCGCGCCGATCAGCCTTAGCTTGATCCACGTACAGAGGGAAAGTTCAGAGTGTAGGAATCGAAGAAAAACCCAAATCCAGGGAAAGCATGGCTTTTCCACTTCTTATTTAATGTTTTATTTGTGGGTTTCTTGAGCGCTAATTGTATTTGAATATATATATATACAGGCCATACTGTTTAAATATTAAAATATATTTAAAAAGTCTAGCCGCGCGGCTATACTATTTAAATATTCGAATATATTTAAGCAGTATAGCCGCTCGGCTATACTATTTAAATATTAAAATATATTTAAAAGTATAGCCGCAAGGCTATACTATTTAAATATTCGAATATATTTGAACAGTATAGCCGCTCGGCTATACTATTTAAATATTCCAATGTATTTAAAAAAGTATAGCCGTTCGGCTATACTCTTTAAATATATATATTTTGTTTTTCCTTCCGTGGAGGCTGAGCTCCGGGCACGATGGTAGCACCAAGATTCCCCATCAATGCAGAAAAACTAATGTGAGCTGATTTGAGAAGTTTGTTGGAGCCATGACTCAAGTCAATAACTATAGACATACTAAGAACCTGAGAACCAGAAAAATCCGGCACTCCAACTAACTACTTTGAGTGTATCCTATTTATAAACCAGATGATCACAAGGTAATATGATTACTCACCCGGATAGTTGTTCATAAACTTTGTCGATTGGAGCTGCTTCCCCTGTTGATTTACAATTGCTACCTTCCAACGATCAAGAATGGTTACTGCAACATACTCTATGTGGTGCAGCTGTGCTTTCTGTGGACATATCCCCAGTACTACCACTATTTCCCGTGTCAACAGAGGTTTCATTTCCATGCTTGGACTTGTTGCTCTGACTCTTAATAGTTGCACGTACTGAAGATGCTATCTCATTGGCCCCTTGAGTAATGGAGCTCAAAAATCCACCAGCGGAAGTCTGGCTCAATTCCTTTACATGAAGAGGGGATAGAAATCAACCTTCTGAATGGACCTAAATCAGAAATATCACCTGTTTCATTGGACATGCTACTGTGGCAATCCGCATGTACCAGTCTTTGACACCACAAGCAGCATCATATTGGGGATCCACCAAGAAAAGACCAACTACATGGCTCTTCACAATAGCTGCAAAAAGAAGTTTCATCAGGTTGATCTGTTACCTCATTCCAACGGACAGCCCATTGGTGCATCACATGCTCATACCCCATCATGGATACACACTTGCAATCCTTGTGCGCACTAGAAGAGCAGCTTAGGTGAGCCGCTGCACCACAAATACTGCAACGGTGACTAAAACTGTCTGAAGCTGTCATAGGCCCAAGAGTTTGAGAAGGGCTCATGGACGTTAAGCATACACAGCAATTCAAGTTCTTTCCACGAGATACCGATTCCAAAACCCAAGTATGAGGAGCTATAGGAACTTTGTGCCGTGCCTTTGGAATTTTCTTTGACCAGGCTATTGCTTTCATCCAACTTAGATTGATATTTCTCCTCCATTGGAATACGGAGTAGGCTAAAGTAAAAAATTCCAACTAGAGCAGCGAGAAGGCAAGAACAAATAAAAAGGCGATCAGTTGGATTCTTGTTGTTCCAATTGGAGAAAAAAATATAACTGTCACCATCATCATCCATCCTCAATGACTACTTCTTTGATCTACATTCACATAAGCATCAAACTGCCCAATCCCAGTTTAATTAGGCTCAAACTCATATATCCTCCAATATGGTTTCATCATTCAATAACATTATCAAAAGCCTTAAACTCATTTGACAACCCAACTCATCATCCTACTTAGTTCATCATGTGCAACAGAGAGTCCAACAATGCTTTTGATAGGTGCTACTTACTGTAAGCGCTTCAACCTATAAACAACTGAAAACGTTTCACAAGTAAAACAAATATCATTCCAAATACAAACCACTTGCTACCATGATCATTGATTAGTCCTGTCCTGTGGAAAAACAAAACACCTCCATCTTTAGAGACCAAAGCAACACACGAAACCCGCTTCATACTTCACTTTCTATTCCATCAGAAACCAAACGGAATAGTCTAAAAGCAATGCATAACATTTCTCGATTTTGAAATAATAATCAATAAATACATTGAAGATTTCAGAAAATGAAAAGTGAAAGTGTTTGAAAAAAACAATGGGAACTTAAAGTGACCTTCCGTGGAGATGCCGATCAGACAAAAACCTAGCATTAGCTTGATCCACGAAGAGAGGGAAAGTTCAGAGTGTAGGAATCGAAGCAAAACCCAAATCCAATTCGAATATACATTTGAAGCGCTAATCTGTATTTGAATATACATATATTTTAATATTAAATACGCTTTAAATATATTTTAATATTTAAATAGTATAGCCGGTCGGCTATACTATTTAAGTATTCGAATATATTTAGACAGTATAGCCGGCCGGCTATACTCTTTAAATATTAAAATAAATTTAAAAAGTATAGCCGCGCGGCTATACTATTTAAGCACTCGAATATATTTAAAGAGTATAGCCGTTCGGCTATACTCGTTGAGTATTAAAATAAATTTGAACGGTATAGCCGTGCGGCTATACTATTTAAGCATTCGAATATATTTAAAAAGTATAGCCGCGCGGCGACACTAGTTAAATATTAAAATTTATTGAAACAGTATAGCCGAGCGGCTATACTATTTGATATTAAAATATATTAAAAAGTAAATATTCGAGTGTATTTAAACAGTATAGCCGTTCGGCTATACGATTTAAATATTCGAATATATTTAGACAGTATAGCCGTTCGGCTATACTATTTAAATATTAAAATATATTTAAAAAGTATAGCCGACCGGCTTTACTCGTTAAATATTAAAATATATTTAAACTGTATAGCCGTCCGGCTATACTCTTTAAATATTAAAATAAATTTAACAGTATAGCCGTTCGGCTGTACTATTTAAGCATTCGAATATATTTAAACGGTATAGCCGTGCGGCTATACTCGTTTAAAATTTAAATAGTATAGCCGCGCGGCTATACTATTTAAGCATTCGAATATATTTAAAAAGTATAGCCGCCCGGCTATACTGTTTATATATACGCACATAGAGTATAGCCGCCCGGCTATACGATTTAAATATTAAAATAATATTTCCTTCTGTGGAGGCTGAGCCCCTGCCAAAATATATTTTAACACCTTATATGACTCGTATGAGCTCCGAGCTGTGACTCACCAACTTAACAAAGCCATTCATGCTTCAATTCACCCTTCTATACGCAAGGCTTGAGTCGCATTTCGATAGAAAATGTCAAGACCCCAAGAGAATATTTCTGAAAGAAAGAAAAGGAAGATACAATCAAAACTTTGATTACTAATCTTAGCAGCAAGCAGCAAGAGGAAACTTCTAAGTCAGCATAAGCGCGATTTCTTGAAGAAGAGCTCGCTTCTGCACAGCAATTACTACATGGTTGGTCTCGGCATTCTCAACAACATCAGTGATAATGGCAGCATGCTCTATGTGGTGCAAAACTGTGCAAGGGCCTCCTTGTCTCTCCACTGAGCCCAAACCACCTCCCCCTCCCCCAATGACAAAACTATGGCCAGATCCATCCCCGTTCCGGCAGGTAGAATTGCAACTGGAGGATGAATTAAGATTAGGTTGGCCTGCTAATCCACCCAACCTGCCCCCTAGTTGAAGGGTCATTGATATGGATCCGTTTTGAGTTAGACCCAATAATACAGACGAGGAGTAAATCGGGAAAGCATTCGTTCAGGCTCAGTGAAATGCTTTTAAAACTTTTGTCAATTTGGGGTTCACCTTCATTTTTGCTTGTCTCACATGATATATGTATTATTTATTCTTTGTAGTTTGAATCAATCAAAATGTACTATTCTGTCCATTTGAAATACATTCTCAATTTTTCATTTCTTGTTGTCTAAGATTTGGATTTGTACAAGCCTTCAATCCGCCGTGTGATTCTTCTATATGTTGATTTAGACCTTACTTAACAAAAAAAAATTCAACAATTACAAAGCTAGGGCAGCTGTTAAAACCTCACAACAAACAATGACAACTAACTAGAAAACCATGGGAAAAAAAAAAACTAAACATGTAAAATCAAAATGACAAATAGTAGCGTCGACTGCCCTTCTACTTATTGCCATCTTCTGGAAGAAGGCTTCAGTGAAGAAGAGCTGTTACTTTTTCTTAAACCTGAAACCAGTAATTCCATTGTGGCAAATGTTAATAATTAATTACTCTACAACATAAGTCTAAACGTGTATTTAATTATCCACTAAGAAAAACAGTAATCGCCACGGAGAGTGTTCAAAAATACCTGGTGGTACCTTGGCAGAGCTCTTTGATCCTGATGCTGGAGATGTTGAAGGTTGTCCTGGCTTTAGTGACGGTCGCGGAATCCTACCAAGCCTTTTAGGCCTGCACAAAATAAAACCACCTTTCATAATTACAAACAGCAGTTTTATGTATACTAATAGTTGCTCACATATGAGGCAGGCTCCAATCCAACGCACACTGAATTTATAGTTTCAAATCTTTAGTCATTCCTTTACAAGGACAGAAAATTTTAATAAATGAACAGACAAGTGTTTGGTTAACCCAATTAAGCCTCTGTCCAAAAGCATTACATAAAGTTTTATAAATCAGAGAGGGTGATTTAATCTGCCTAACAGTATGCAATGCAAGAGAGAAAGCAGTGAGAAAGTAACACACCTTTCCGAGTTATCAGATTTTGCACTTTCAGGGTAATTCATGCTGTCTGCAGAGCCGTCAGTTTCTGTTCCAGCAGAAAGACCACCGTCAGACATGTCACTTAATTTATCCTCACTATCTGCATCTCCAAATGCTAACATCTCAGCATCTGCACGTTTATTCTGACCTATATAACCTCCGGCAACCTTTGATTGCCGGAGAAAATCATTTTGGTGTTTAATGTCATGCATGGACTTCTGGAGCTCAGCTTCAGAATGCTTATGACTGTACAAAACACACATTTTTCAGGATCAGAAGCTGCCTTAAGTCCTAAGCCTTTCCCACTTAACGGTGTTTGGCTTCACTTAGGAGTAGTCCCGCCTCTAGAAACTCTGCTTGGATGGGAAGATTCATACCTAAATGAGCCTGTCCCACGCTTCTCACCGTGGACATCGTTTTTTAGCAACCGTTCGATCTCTCCATCCTTCTTAGCAATAGTGTCTTTGAGAGATGCCACCTGCAAAGCCAGGAAGCAACAATTTTCTTGTTGATGCGTTATTTATTGCTGTTGACTATATATCTCATGCCCAACAAACTAGTTACAATTTTTTTCTTTGATATTTCAGAAGGAATGTTAAATATTGTTTTCTATAACAAGCATACTTTCTCGGTTGAAAAAGGATTTCTTAGCACCAATCATACATGGTAGTTGATCTGTTAAAACTTTTTTTGATCTTCAAAGCAAATCAAACGAGTTCACAATGAGGACCTGTTCCATTAATTCTCTAACATCCCTGCCCTCTTTGTTGCTTCGTGCAGCCCCCAGCTCAACTCCAGCAACCCTCTCAGCAAACTTTAGAGTACTTAAACTTTCAGAATATGAACTAGTTTCAGGATTAAGCTGCACAAACATAAGCGTTTTTGCTTGCCCACCTGTTACAAAACACCAGAAAATTCTAGCACTATATAAATCTTATAAGACTTTGCAAGATGGAAGACAAATCTTAGGGAAACAAAAGAAAGCGACTCTATAGCAAGTCTTTGACTCAATGAAACTAACTAGCAAATAAGTAGTACCGAGAGAACTTTGAAGGACTTGAGTAAGCTTGCTATTTCTGTATGGTACATGAGAGTTCTTTTGTGAAAGAGCAAATATGACATCTCCAAGTGCAGATAGAGATTTGTTTATATGTTGTGCTTCCTTTAGCCTATCTCCAATTACCTCTGAGCGGTCCACTCTTTCGCTTCCCGCAAGATCTACAAGATGAAGATTACCAATCAAAGCAGAACCAGTCTTCAAATCCGTCCCACGTACATGAACAGTAACAACACTGCATACACATATTCAAAGTGAACATCAAACCAATAGAAAATATATAATGTGCAGATAGGTTTCCATCAAGATGAAATGTACAAACCTATGGGAGCGACTACTTCTTTCGTTTAGGGCAGTGGCACTAACAACTCTGTTCTTGAGTCCCAAACCCATTAATTGTATCACATCTGAGGTTGATTTGACAGGGTGCATGCTAGCATCTGGCACAGCTAACCCATTCGGTTGAGAATGCGTCATAATCCCAAGTGTGTGGAAATCAAGGGAAACAAAGGATTCTTACCAAAATCAATGAATCTACGATTTTGACTCACATAATATTTTGTTTTAGACTAATGTGAAAACAAAATGCAAATGTTTACACCATTTTAAGCACAATTCATAACTGACAAGGATATTTTTTCTGAGAACCATTGCTGGATAGTAAATCGCGCACTTGTTCGTTATATATTTCAACCATTTGAACTCCAATTTCATAGGTGATGGAGCTTTTTCTACGTTGAGAGATGTCAAAAAGGTCATTTAAGGCTCGATAATTGACCCCCCAGTTCTCTTTAGTTGAGGAATTAGGACCAGTCTGAGAGGAAACAATAGACATAAAAGATCATCAGCATTCACAACTTTTCAAAATATTGTTGTGTGATCAAAATTAGGATATAACGAGGGTCCATACCATTGTGTAGGTTTTCCCAGATCCAGTTTGACCATAAGCAAAAATACAAACATTATATCCATCAAGCACGGATCGAATCAATGGTTGGGTGTCAGAGTATACCTCGGCTGCCAACAGTTAAATTAGTTGTATAAGTTTGTCATGACAAAATCATGTTCAAGAAAATGATTCTCAAAACAGATCAATCAAACAAGTTTTATCCAACATTGAAGACACAAAATGACATATATATATATATATATATATATATATATAGTGGATAACCTTGAGTTGCATCTGAACCAAAGACCTTATTAAACTTAAACAATCGATGACCCTCTTTCCCTGGTTTGGAGCGGTCTGCAACTACCAGTTCCCCATTTTCACCAACATGTTCTACCGATGTCCGTTTTTCTCTCTGTCCCGGAAGAAATGGCCTTATTCGACAATACACTCTAATGTTTCCTGCGCAAGAAAGTTAAGAAGAGAACTCTAATGTTTTCCGTCAGATGCAAGCCAAATAAAGCTAATTTATCTTTTTGGCACCTTTTAGATCCTGAATTTCGTTAAATAACTTCCTATTTTCAGCAAGGAGTGCATGATAGTTCTCAGAAGCATCTGCTAATGCTTGAAGCTTCACTCCTGAAAAAGACAGTTATAAGCCATGAAAATTTTGTAGCACAAACTGTAGGAAACAGACAGTTTTCCAAACCCACCTAATTGATTAAATTCCACCATGTAACTCTGTCCTGCCTTCAAAATTTCGTGCTTAATGGACTCCGAAGATAATCTCAGTTCCTGAATATTTCATAAATTTGCTAAAAATGTATACTATTCATCATATACAATTAAAGCTAAAAATACAATTTAACATAAAAAATACCTTCAATGAACCAAGTTGAAAATCCATAAAGCTATAGCAAGCGTGCTCTTTCTTGTTCCAACTTTTACATTTTGACTCTGCATTTGCCACAAGTTGTTTCGCCTCATTCCTTGAATCTGCCAAGAGGCGTTCAAGTTCTTTTATTCTCTCTTCAAGCTCTGCTTTAGAAAACTGATATTTTGACTCAGAATTTGTCTCAAGCTCATTCACCTTATTCCTTGACTCTGCCAGGAAACCTTCAAGTTCCTTTATTCTCTCTTCAAGCTCTGCCTTAGAAAGCTGATATTTAGACTCAGAATTCGCCTCAAGCTCTTTCACCTTATTCTTCGACTCTTCCAAGAGACGTTCAAGTTCTTTTACTCTCCCTTCAAGCTCTGCCTTAAAAAGCTGATATTTTGACTCAGAATTTGCCTCAAGCTTTTTCACCTTATTCCTTGACTCTTCCAAGAGACATTCAAGTCCTTTTACTTTCTCTTCAATCTCTGCCTTAGAAAGCTGAAACTTTGACTCAGAATTTGCCTCAAGCTCTTTTACCTTATTCCTCGACTCTTCCAAGAGACGTTCAAGTTCTGCTCTAGCGCCTTTAGCTTCTGTCTCCATTTGCAAGCAACGCAAGTCATATGTCTTCTTGGCTATATCCAACTCTTGCTTTAAACCTGAAATTTCAAGGTTGCTCTGATCCTTCTCTTTCAGCAATCTGATCACATCCTCATCATCGGTTTTCTTCTTTGCTTCCAATCTGGTTCTCTCATTCTGCCAATGGTAAACATTCCCACTAAAAGATATTCTGAAATTCATATAATGAGGAAAGATTGCTAACTGCAGGTGGAAAGTAGCAAAACTATACATATTCTTTCACTGCTTAAACAGATAGATAATCAGGTGTAAAGTAATTTCTTTACATCCGTAATGGTAAAAACTCTGAGGAGAATTTGGCAAGAATGTAAAGGCATGTGAAAAGAAAATTTGGTGCTGCCAATTGGTGAAGTGGATAGCATAGCACAAAGGAAAGAAAATAAATTTATTGTCTCTGAAATATACCTTAATTTGCTGAAGATGGTGGTTCATGACGAGCTGTAACAGAAAATTTTCACTTAAAAAGTAAGGCATTGGTACCGCATCGAAACATTTGTATAGAAAGCTGTCAGCTCCTGGTCTGTTTATTCGAATTATGTTTCATACCTGGCTTTCTTCACTTGTACCGGAAGCAAGGGCTTCAAGTACTTTGACTCTTGACTGGTATTTCTCTTCACGAGCCTTAAAAAGGTTGTTTTGCTGGATAAACAAAACCATAAAGAAATTAACACAACATTTCTTAATGAGGTCACAAGTGAAAAATGTTCATAAAAACATATTACAGTTCTTAAATGCTCTGCTTGAGTTGATATACGCCGCTCAATCTCCTGGACAACTTTTCTTAGAAGACAAGCCACACGCTGTGCAACAAATGCAATGTCAGACGAGATTTTCAAACTATGTATTTCTTGAATATGCATGTACATACTGTATTTGAATACAGGTACTTATTTTTCACAATCATGTGCTTTCTGATTTCCATACATGAGGTATTTCACCACTCTTTCTTTCAACACTTTCATCAAGAATTCCATTTACAACACTCAAAAGTGATTGAGTTGGCGCGTTCTGCAACAAGAGATGCTGAAATGCATTAAGGATGCATCAAACTGATGAGATCACAAAACGAAAACCTGATTCAGTTTCCTGGTCTATTGACAACTTACATCTAAACTGTTGGGTTTCATCATTTCTGAAATTTTTGCAGCAGGAAGATCAGCATAGCATCCTTGCTTTATCTGAAACACCTCGTGGAACTTATGTCCAACATGATGCATTAATGCAGCTGATGGCTCTGTGGAAAGTAAATTTGCATCAAACATCAACTGTTTGGATTAAGAAAACAGCATGCAAAAGTTTTTTTTTTTTTTTTTTTTTTCAACTGAACCAAACAAAGGTATATCAGCAAAAGCAAAATGTGACTAAGGAAAATTAGCACATGGTTTTGATACGGCACCAAAACTGCTAAAGTGTGCTACATCTCTAATTTCTTTTTGTCCATCACACCATGCTAACTTGAATTATAATTTGAATGATATTTTACAGTTATCTATAAGCCAGTGACCATGCACAACAGATATAATCTGTACAAGAGAATAACCATACCTGACATAACAGGACTACACAATGCGCGCTGAAATTTTGGCTCAGACAAGACCTTCCGCCTCTCTTCTACGGATAATGGAGATAAAAGGCCACGGGTAGATTGGTTGTCAGATTTAGTAGTTGGACTTGTTATAGAAAAGCCATCTCCCATAACATTTGGCATAAACTGTGCTTTAAGTGTTAAAAGACAGTCTGTGACAGTCTTCATAGATCCCTGCATAACATGAATCCGAAAAATGTGGCTGAGAGCGAGAGAGAGAGACCATGTGGTGGGAGGGAGGGCAGAAGAACATAGATGAACAAGAAAAAATCTTTGTGAGGCAATTACCCAAAGAGTACACTATGACTAGTATGTTAAACAAAAATAACATTCAATACAGGTATTCATAATGCATACGAATTATCAAAAAATTCTGCTATATAAACTTACACATGCACGAAAAGCATATACTTATAAATTGTTTAAGAACAAAACATTAAAACTGGATTTCAAATGCACATTGCAAAGAAACTGTAAACATACAAGTGATATTGACAGATACCTTCTCTAGGTCCGACATGTCAAATTTGGGAACCCCCAGTACATCCATAGCTGCCAGAAACCTTGCAACATTTTCTGAGGATGGCACTGAATCCTGATCTGATTTACCCCCCTATAATAGAATATGCAAATTGAAAGTAAACCAGACATCCAACTTGTAGAAAAACTCATAAAGTTAAAAGTAAAAAATGGGGTGGGAAAAGACTATCGATCAACCTCATCCACAAAACCAGGTTTAAGCCTGTTCAATATCCGACATAAAATGGTACCATCAATCAAGCATGATCTCAAGTCCTCATCTGAAGCATTTTTTGGTAAACCTAAAGTAGGAAGTAAACTATTTAACCACTCCACTAAATATGTTCGCCGCTTGCCTGCAAAATCAATTTCAAAAACAAGAAAAAGTTTTAGATTGTTACACATTAGAGATGTATATCTGTGTAAATTGGAGACAGCTTGCTTTCCTCACCTTCAGTCTCACCATTACCATTTACAACTTGTTCTGAACTATCCCTGCCAGCGGGAAAACTTGAGCTGGTGACCCCTACATTTTCTGTTTTGCTGTAACTTGATGTAGAATCCATGATCAGCTACTTGGGAGTGGCATCTAGCTTTGGAGCTCAACTATAAAACTCATGGTAATGGTAAACATTATTTATCTGCCTCTGGTTGGGGCAATTCTGCTCCTTTTGAACACTAGAGAGAGAAACTTCTTTGACTGCTGCACAGCAAGTGTTTATTCAAAACAAAGTAATTGCATACACTTCTTCTCGAGAGTCGAAAGCTTTTGATGAACTGTTCCTGCCTACATTTAGGAAAGGGGCTGAAGATAAAAAGACAGCTCAAGCTATTTGCTAGAGTTGCCTTTTAATACTTGAATGAAAAGATGATCACTAATGTCTTGTTGCCATAGAATAATATCGGGTACCATTAGTAATCATAAACATTATATATTTCATACTTCATAATCAATGAAATTGACAAAGGCAAAACAAACCTGGAATGATTTTGATTATAACTCTGAGACAATGACCTGAAAAAGAAGCTGCAGTGCAAATTGTGGCGGTCAAGCCCCGAGTTACTAATTGCTGCCGCCTGCGTTGCAAAGAAGAAAACAAAATGTTAATCACAAGGCCGGTTTGAAAAGAAAATAGCAATTTCAAACATCTGAGACACAATTTGCTACAACTGCACTCTAGTTACAAAATAATGTATGCTCAATAATGCAAAGAGAAAAGTAAAATGGAACAACCACCCTGAAACATTCAACCAGACTAGAACCCAATTGCATTAGAAACTTGGCTCAGCTGTTCATACGAAATGAGTAATGTCGGTGGCAATCATGCATATGCAAATTACGAAATGCAAGAAAATATGAGAACAGAATCTAACCTGGGAAAACTGAAAGAGACGTCAAGCTATGCACGTTGATTGAGGTTAAACTAAGGATTGTCACGTCAAAAAATGTTTTTTTCTTGGGAATATTGGTTTGTTTGGTCTTTCCGTGCACCGTTGATCTTCCGTGAGAGTCCAGAACCAGTCCGTGAAACTAGGAGCACAACTCTCTCAGCTCTACGTCTCAAAATCCATCAGGTGGGTTTCTGCCACGTGTCCTCAACCCGACTGTGACGGTCCGTCTTCTGTGCTATCTCTGTGGTGGTCATCATCAACAATCACACGTTGAAACTGGTCTCGAGTTTACACCTCACGGCCCAAAGAATAGTGGGCCCAATAGTTAGTGACCTTAGTAGCCCATCTAACTAGGCCCAAAACCAACGGCTAGTGAATCTTAAGCCCAAGCACCCAAAGGCAAACAACCTGTTGCAGCTACAGACAGCAGAGCTGTGAAATCAGAGGCAAACAGAGGGAGAGGGAGAGAGAGAGAGAGAGTGAGTGGAAGTGTGAAAATGGGGAGGAGGAAGGGAGTTGTGGACTTCGACGAGTCGCCGCCGGATGACTTCGATCCGGCGAATCCGTACAAGGACCCGGTGGCGATGCTGGAGATGAGGGAGCACATAGTGCGAGAGAAGTGGATCGACATCGAGAAGGCAAAGATCATCAGAGAGAAGCTCCGCTGGTGCTACCGCATCGAAGGCATCAACCACCTCCAGAAGTGCCGCCACCTCGTCCAACAGTACCTCGAGTCGACTCGCGGCATCGGTTGGGGCAAGGACCATCGTCCTCATGAGTTCCATGGTCCGCCTCCCTACCCTACCTTCTCCTTTCCTTTCCTACCCCTCTGTTTCTTCATTAATTCACATTTTCTTTTTCCTTTTGTGAATTTCAGGTCCCAAGGTGGAGGCTGTTGAGGCCGACTGATCCTTACTTCTTTGAGGTATTTGATTTGGACCTCTCAATTTGTTAATGTAATTGCCATTTCTTATTCTGTTGCCGTTTCTTGAAGGTTTGGTGTTGTGTTGCCTCATGGAATTGCAATTTATGACTGTCAAATTCCCTTGAAGTTCCATTTTTTGGGTCAAAATTTTGATTAAATTGGGGACTTTTTGACTTTTAAGTTGAATCCTTGTCGAATTCCCTTGAAAGTTCATTTTTTGGGCCTAAGTTTTGATCAAATTAGGAATTTTTTCAGTTCTATTGTTGGTTTTTTGGCTGCGAAGCTACAGTGGGTTTTGCTTGTGCTTTCCATTCTGGTGAGGCATAGACTTTAGGGTTTTAGATTGGAGTAATTTTCAACTCTAGACCTCTCTAGGAAATGAATGTCAAATACTTAATTAAGCATGATAGTAATCACAAAACGCAATTATTGATAGTTAGTTGGGATCACTATTTGCAACCCAGCTTTACTTTAGTTCAGATGATAAATATGAGAACACTTGGAGCTGAATATCAAAGACATGGGTCTGCAGACTTTTGGGGATTTACCCCTACAATCTCCCCTATTGCTTCATGAGGCTTTTTGATGGAGTCCCTTTGTCCTATCATCCATGTTGCAACCATCAATTACCTAGTCAGGGGGATGTTACATGAATTTGCTATTATGATTTACTGCATATCTAGTATCTTTGATGCATTTTGCATGGCATGCTGTGTCTTGTTGGATTGGGTTGCTTCAGAACTTTTGGATGGTTCATTGAAAGGTCTCAGCAAGCCAAAAGTCTTCACCTTGGAATTCTGATCGTCTTTAAATTGGTAGGTCTACAATAAGTTTCAGTACAGACTTAACATAAACAAATAGATAAGGGTCTAACTTGAGAAAGCAAAGAGCTTGATGAATTGTTTTTAAATGTATGCTGTCGTTGAGGCCTGCTGGTATGATGTTGAAGTCTGTCAATCTACTCATTTGATTTTGAATTTGGAGATTGGGTTATGGAGCTAAGAGGTTTGCTTGCCCAATCTTTCTGGCAACTTCATTTTATCTGGAACATTTAATTTGAATTTGTTGAATGACATGAATACTGAGCTTTGTTGTCATCACTCTCCATCCAGATTTAATAGAATTTTGAATTTGTTGCTTGACATGATATATTCAATGCATGTGCGTGAAAGGAGTCTGCAGAGTTGTAATTTGTGGTTTTTTTATGTTTTCTTCATGCAGGTGAGTAAGTTTGGCGTGTGAGGAAATGCTTAAATTGGAGGGAAGTTGGGGATCACATACATCACGATATGGTTGCATTGTTGATATTCAATTCTGTCTTATCTAGACTTTGTCATACCAGTATTCTCTTTTCTTTCGTGTTACAGATGAAGGCAAGATTTCAGGCTTCGACTGTTGACTAGATTATCTTGGTTGTTAGCTTCCAAAAAGTGAAGGTGATTTGGACTGGGCCTGTGCCTAGATGAAAAAATAAATTTCTTGTCCTTGGTGATGCATCAGAAATGTTTTGCGTTGCTAAATTGATAAGGAAAAACAGTTGTTAACTTTCCAATGCATTTGCTTAAAGGGAATGGTGAATGGAGCTTTAGTTATTGTAGCATACTTCATTGGGTACTGGCTATTTTTTACTTCTCTCTTTAATTTCTATTTTCCCAGGACCCCATCTGCTCATTAGAGATGAAATCTACGAGCCCTAATGTAAGATTAATGGATATACACCTGGTGAAAATAAATAAATTCAGGCCTAATCGAGAAGGCATTGGCATATTCAAAGACTGTTTCCAATGTTGTATGTAGAAGTTCCAAAGATAGCTTGTTTAAGATGCACAACATCGGAAACAATGTACAATTACTTATGATACTTACATGTTTCTGCTGTGCTTTGGTTGCAATAGTTTGCTATCGGTCACCTTCCATTTACGGGGAGAGAGTGAAAACAGAACAATGGAAGGTACAACGTGGGCTTGGGAGTCCCTTTCCCTCTTGATGGTGGTTGCTTTCTGCAAGGCGCACTGTAAGCCGACGTTGCTAACTTGAGAGTGAGAATGGGTTAACATGGTGATCGGAGAAGACAAACCAGAAAGTAGTGTCAATTTCTCAAGATAAGTAGAGAGTGAGAATGGATTAAACATGACGGACACCATTTAATAGATGCTTCTTCTAGTTAACATGCATGCATCCAATAGATGCTTCTTCCCTCGAGGCTCGGAGCTTCATCAACTCTTCTTTCTTCGTCTTTCCTGTGAGTCAAGCCAATCAAACCTTATTTCAAAGTATATAGGACTGCATGGAGAAGAGTAACAAGGATGAGAATGGATGGAAGAATATGACAATCAGAAATAAATTAAAACTAGTAAGAAAGAAATTAACGAAAACCAGATATGCAAATGTGACGTGATGAAAGCGGCGGGCGGGAGCTCCCTTCAGTCCAATGGGTGGGCTAAGCACGCGGAAGGAGTTGCTCCCACACCATGCACCAGGCTAAACCTTAACATTTTCATAAGAATAATTGTGCAGCACAGGCACAGCAGGAGCAGGAGGGTTAATTAGAAATATTAAGGGGTAGCCGAATGCATGAGATGACAGCTCTAGCCACACCTCAGCCCTCTGTATTGGACCAAAAGGAGCTCCCCATGACCATTGCTCTCTCTCTCTCTCTCTCTTCTCTGAATGCTAAGTTGACAAGCAGCAAGCTAGGCTCTCTATACTTATACAATAGCAAATTAATGCTCCTTCCTTCCCCTTCTTGCTTTGCTTCCTCCTATTATATATATATATTAACTGCCTATACACCTATAGCATATAGGCATAGGTAGGTGAGAGTGAGAGATTATGAATCGTGGGAATATTCTCAGTTCTGATATATAACCTGTACCTATGGAGGAGTGATGGGTTTGTCCTGTTCGATCACTTGATGTAAGAGTAAGAGCAAGGACACTGCGTACGCAAGCCACCTCATTGCTCTTTGAATTGGAATATATATAAAGTTTATAAACCTACGAAATTGAATATAGCTAGCTAGCTAGATTGGTTTTACTTTTAATTAGTTTCTCTTTGGTGGAAGAAAAGTAGATTTCTTGAGTTTGTATGAAATCTTTGGATGGATGAGATTTAACATTACGTACTGCAATATTCCCATCACCATTCACGACAGAGATCGCAAACATACCCAAGAGGCAATGGTCTTCCCTCATTACTTATGTCTGTTCAAAGCAAAAGCAAAAGACAACCTATGAACCAAAACACAGTCCTATCCTATCCTATCCTATGTATTGAACAGTTATGGGCACATCCAATCCAATCCAATGTAACCCCCCAACCGTTGGATTTCTTTTCAACTTTCACTACTGCTAATGGACGTTCAAGATAAGATGCTGAAACCCCAAGTTTACCTAATTCTAATCATGATTCATGACCTAGGTAGTAGGTATCAATTGAAGAAATATGCCACATCTCTTCATGCATGATTCTTAGTAATTGCATTAATATTGGCAGGGATGAATGTAGCCTTCTTGGTCATGCTAGCTAGGGTTTAGTTAAAGAGAATCATGCATGATTCATGAGATCATGGCTCCATACATCTCCATGCGAAAATTCCATCTCCATGTATGTGATTTAGTGTTTGTCCTTCTCCCAAATGCTTGGATTCCGATTCTCTCTCTCTCACTTGTCTTTTCGGATGGACTGTGACATGCTAAATTTTCATTTTTTTTAAGAGAATGAGAGCAGAATCCGAAAGTCTTTTTTCTTTTTTATAAATCTACATCCCATACATACAAAAAGTTGAATATATAAACTTTCATATATACTTGTTGATGCCAAATTAAGGTATTCATTGAAATATAAAATTTCAAAGGAAGACGTCTAAGAAAAAGACATAATGCAAATTATTGATCAATTCTACATTAATTTATTTTGTGCAAGTGACTCCAACAAGCCAACCTATGTCACCAAACTTAATTAATTTTAGTCTTAAATTCTGATAAGTTCTCAATCAATTAAATAACTGACCCCAAAAAAAATTTGAATTAAATAGTATTTATATTTAGAACCACATCCCACGTATGCAAAATATTTTTTGCAAATTGGGCTTGACCCATGTACGTTTTTTGTTTAAGATGTTTCAATTGGGCTTTCACTTAGGCCTACCCTAACCTGGGCAAGTGTACCTGTAGCCCAAGCTCAATTGGTCATCCATGGTTGCTGGCCCACCTCCGTGTGCATGGATTTTGACCAAAAAATAACAAAAAAAATATCATGAGGCTATAGATATTTTGCTTGCTAGTCGTAGCCCACGTGTAACCTCACTTTCTCTCTCGCTCATGAAAGACACAACACAACCACGCTCTCTCTTTTTCAACAGGAGAGAGAGTCCATATACATGTGCGACACAAATGGACTTTTCTGGCTTAGAAGAAAATATGAAAAAATGAATCGATATTTTGCACAACAACACTAATAATAAGTCACCTTCAGCCGACAGGGTCTATCACAGTAGAAAAATATATTGACTTGTAAATCAATGCTGTCAGATTCGAACCTCCATGTCATGATAACATCCTTGTAGTATGTGAGAGAAACCCCTATTCCGCTTGTAGTTTAGAGTATCATTCGTATTTAAAAAAATGAGTGACTTTCAATTATTCATCAATAATCAACGTCGTTGTTTAGCTAAGGAAGAAGACCTCATTAATCTCATTCCTCCTAGTCCTAACTATAATTAGCATAACAATTAGATGGAGTTTACCAACAAGAGGATGAAATTTGCAGTGGAAATAAAAAGTCTTGTGACTTGTGAATGAATTTGGTTCCTGATTTTTCCATTTTTGAACTTATATATGATGGCTATGATATAAAACCAGAAAATGTTGGCTAACTCAAATTCAAAATAGTAAAACTGAAGATGACAACTCGCAACAAGATTTTTTTTTTTCTTCTTTCTTCTTCTGTATAGTGGGAATTGAGGCTCTAGGTAGACATGCCTTGTCACAATGTGTGACTCTGTAGACAATAACTTTTTTGGGCATAACTTACCCACGAAATTGACTTATCAATGAGGATGGAACCATAAATTTTTATAGGGGTGGGCTATTATTTCTTATACATGTAAAAATCTAAATAAAATTCCATTTATTTTCTTATAAGAGAAAACTTGAAGTTAACTGGAGATCTGTTTGGATATGACATGTTAATTTTTGCTTGGATGGGATTGGGCAAGTTTTTGTAAAATGAGATGTAGTGCTTAAAAATTAATTAGTATTAAATTTCTTTTTTCCCAAACTTTGCACTAGGCTAAAGCCCACTCTAGCCATAGTGTAGTTCCGTCCTTGCTTATCAATCAACAGTGCATGCACCATCTTATTAATTAAATTAATTTGGGGCTGATCTTAATGATATGAAAACAAAAGAAGATTAAGTTATGCTTCCACAAAGAAAAGAAATTATATATACAAATAAAAATAATTCAAGCAAATTAATACATGGTTTTTAATTCCATGTGGGAAGGAGCTTCTGACTTTGTTCAGTGAAACTTGGAAATTCCAATGGATGTGTTACTAAGAGTGTAAGCTACCAACTTACAACTTACTTCATTTATTGTATAAGTGCAGGCCTCCCTCCCATTGCATACATCAAATGTTAGTCCTCCTCCAATTTTGCCATGAAATTAATTAAACAAGACAAGCAATGTTAGTCCTCCTCCAATTTTCCCATTGCATATATAATTAATATATGCTGCTGCTGCTATTGATGGATGAGGTAGGGAAATGCAGCTGCTGCAATCTTACTACTATTACTAGAACAGTACCCCACAAAGTTAGAGCTGCTTGTCCTCTTAACAAATCGACCTTTCATTCTAGGCCTCTTCTCTGCGTTCAGCTTCCTTACTTCGTATCTTATTTTCTTCGAAAACAATCGTGTCCTTCGCTTCTCTCTGTACCTTGAAACCCTTGCTTCTCTTCCTCGGTCATCACCTCTTCCACCTACACATCCTGCACTCTCTCCATGTCCATGTGGCTGATGAATTTGATCACTCCCCCACATACCCTGCAATAATATATATATCCCCACAGTTATAGTTAATTAGTTTTAACTTTTATGTACACATTATCAATGTGTGAGCTTCATTGCATTGTGTTTGTGTTTCTTCTTCAACATTTATATGTACATAGTCTACTTCTAGACCACACTCATTAATGCACATGTTTTTCACATTTCCCTATTGTTACAGCAATCACATGCACAACAAAGAGTACACACCTGAGTAATTCAAATCAGTATGTTTTGTTTTGTAGTATAGTAGATCTAGAGTAGAACCAGAAAATGCACAGAGAGAGAGAGAGAGAGAAGAAAAAGTAGTATTGTTTTACCATGCAATCTAGCCAGCCATCGTCTGGGTTAAGCTCCGGTCGAGTTCCAGTCGTCCATGGAGAGCCTTGGTTTGCCCAGGCAGTGATGACTGCCTCATAATCAAGCCTCAAATATATCTTCCTTTTCATCATCATCTGCTTGTTATCCATTAGTGCCACCTCATCACTACTCTGAGCTCCCATGAGGAAGACCACCTTCTCCTCCTCACCACCCATTGGCAATGGTGATGATAATAATCTAAGTTCATAATCTGATTTCCAATCCAGCATTGATGGATTGAATTCCATTCCTTCAGCTTCCTCTTCAACCTTCACTGCTTTCCTGTCTTCATTTATGTCAACATTCTTCATGCAAACATCCACACCCCCATCTCCTTCTAATTTGCTATCATCTAATAGTCCCAATACTCCTTTGATGTCACTAGAATCTTCATCATCAAGTCCTCCACCAAGCAGGTTCTCAACATCTGCAGCAAACTCAGCGAGCTCCACATCTGATGGTAGAAAGCCTTGCAAATTATCCAACTCATTTCCTCCATTATTATTATTATTGTTCTCCTCCTCATCATCACCAACTTCATGATGGTTTCCCCTTCTCATCTCAGTTACCTCATCATCAAGATTAATGGCACTGGTGCTATTCCCAACTTCATGACTTGACATGTTACAAAGCTCAGCTGCAAAAGGGTCATAGATTGGGACCCTATACAGAAGCTGCTCTAGATCTTCATTCTCCTCATCATCATCCATGTAATTAGCTTCTTCGCATCCAATCTCCGGCACGAAAGGCAGAGGAGGGTTTAAACTTACTTTCACTTTATCATCTTTGGCCATGAATGGAGGCTTATTATTGTGGCGTGGAGTTCGTGCCTTGCGTGTGAACCCCTTGTGCCAAGCCGGTGGAGATTGGTCCGCGGCTAGTAGAGTTGACTGATTGGGTTTGAAAGATGCAGCTTGGAGCTTAACCCTCTCATGTCTGCTTGCTAACTGGTTTGCTGAGTGCACTGAGCCATCACATGTTTGGCAAAGAAAAGCATCATCAGCAGCACAAAACCATCGAGCCCGTTTAATCAGACAGCTATCACAAGCTGTAGCTGTGTTGCCTCCCATGGAATTTGCAGCTTTCTTTTCTGTGATCATAATTGATTTGCAGCTGCAAAAGTGTTTGATAAAATTAGAGAGAAGTGTTTTCTGTTTCAAAGCCAAGAAAATAATGCAAGTGACCTGCCTCACAAGTCACAACTCACTAAGGAATATTGATGTGGAATCACATATTTATTTAGGGGCCCAAATGGTTCAATTATTAATGTGTGGGGACTGGGAGAGAGGGTGAGAGAGAGTGAGGGCGGAAGACCCACTGCAGCGCTTTTAGTCTTTCACCAGTAACCCATGCAGTAGTTTTGGTGGTTTGCTACAGAGGAAGAGGATGCTGCTAAGCTTCTTTGGGACCCATAAGGAGGTCATATCTCACTCCTGATTGGCTAAACTTCTGAAGTTGATCTTATTCTCTCAAGTCTGATTGGTTAAAGGGTACTGGAGGGATCCAGGTGGACCCAACTGGAGAGTAGAGTAGGGCAAGGCCACAACTGGGCCTCTTGTGTGTTCTGTGTTGTGGAGGTAAGAGTGTAAAAAATTGAGTAAGACCCTTTTGTTGCTTAGTTTCTATAATTCAGTAATTCATATTAGAAGAATTAGACCCTTTAAAAACTCTTGTTTTTGGTCCCCTCCCTCCCTATGGTTGCTTTCAACTTTCAACTCTCTTGTTGTGGTTCCCATCTCTCACTCTCACCTAAAACCACTCTCCTCCACCTCTCAATTCTACTGTTACTGTGCAGGTCGTTACTTCTGTTGTAACTTGTAAACGAATCTGAGTCTGAGTTAGAAAAAAAATTATAATAAAAAACATAATTGGAGCCCACATCCTCATGTAGTAAATTAACATCAAAATATATTTTTTCCTCAACTAAGCTTATGCTTAAAGCCCTTTTATCATCCACCTTTTTATTGGTAATTGATTCACACCCTCTAATTTCATTTCATCATTGCCTTATCTGCTTATATGTCACTGCCCACAATCTTCGTTAGCACCAACTTGTTTGACTTTGCTGATCCAAAAATAGAAGGGAACTATAGTACATTTTCACATACTTGACTAAACTTGTGTCTTGTGTGTGATGACTTGGTAAACAAACAGATTAAAAGTTAAGCTTGTGCTTGGGGTCAGGCCAAGATTAGAATGCTGCCAAACTAGTATAAAACCATAAACCTGCCCATGCCACAGAGAGAGAGAGAGAGAGAGAGAGAGAGAGAGAGAGAGAGAGAGAGAGCATCCTGGTTTTTCACACAGAGTACTCTTTATTATAAAAGATGGTATTCTAATGAGGAAGAAAAATGATGGGTTTGACACATAGTAAACAAACTGTACCTGCAAATTTATCATCCATACATATATGCATGGACTAGACTGGACTGGACTTATATGATGTTGAAGAACAACACAAGAATATATAGTAGTACAATGTTATTGTCAATTTGAAGATGATGGCTTGAAATCTATCTAGCTAGCAAACTGATGATGGAATGGTAAGATCAAGTTAGGTTTTGACACGTGTATGCTCTAAGTGGGATGGCGCATAAATCAAATTTTTGGGTTATGATTTTGAGACTGCTAGCAGTCCCCTTTATGTGAAAATCTAGTGCAACTGGAGCCAAGCAGAGATAGGTGCCACGTTTGATTTTTGGCTTGGGGCCATAAAATAACCAGTAACGGAACTCCACATATATACATTCATGGTGGAGATTTGTGTACTGTCTCTCTCTCTCCCTCTCTAATAGATTGCTGGAATCATTTAGACTTTGTCAAACAATTTGGTTTAGTTGGGTTTTGATAAAAAAACAATTCATTGAGTTTGAATTGGGCTGAATGTGCATATTATGTGTAAAGGTTTCTTAGTGGGCTAGCTCAGGTGAACCCACGCCCATTAGGGCAAGTGCAGTAAATTTGTGGGTTTGTAAGAAATAAGACCCATAATTATATTACCAACAGTCACTAATATGTTACAAATTTTGGATACAATCGACACTGAGGGTGGAGGAATCGAACATAGAACCTCATGTGCATGAATAAATGATGTTAACCACTAATATATTACAAGTTAAAAGGATACAAATGGAAAGCCTAAAACAGTACACACGTTGCTGGTTGTGACATTCTGTCTGCATCATTGCCTTGGTTGAGCCTCTAAATGCAAAATATGAATTAAAAGATTTTGAGATTTCATGGCTGTGAGCCTTTACAAGAATTGGCATTATTTTGATCACAAGAAGAAAAAGAGAACAACCAACAAACTGTAGGATGGAGCATGAGTAAGCAATGTGCTGTAATTAGGAATGTTAGGGTTCTGTGTGCTGGTAGGACCATAAGCACCTACTCCCATAGGTGGATGAGAAGATGGCAATGGTGATGGAGATAGTGATATAGATGGAACTATAGGATTTGGGGATTGCTCTGGTGACCCTGCGCTGTAATCTTCTCCATCTGCTGCACAAAAACAAAAGCAAAATGAAGTAAAGAAAGAAAGGAAGAGTCTTTTTTTTTATTTATCACTGAATAAGTTTAGAATTCTAAATACATACATTGGTAGCTACCAGAGTTAGGGGATTATTACCTGAGCAGTTGGCATGAGTAGAATTTTCCAAACTGCAATGAAAGAATATAAAAGCATTTTGTGAATCTTTCTGAATAGAAATTTAGAAATTTACTCCATGAATTTGTGGATAAAAATCCTGTGTCTTACTATCTACCTCCTGAAAATCTTGCGGCCATTGTGGCCTCGATACAGACATGTGCTGACATTACAACCAATAGCATTTTGTTGGATAGACACATCGCCAATGAAAAGATCAGATTCTTTGCACTGCAGATGAGAGCATGAGGTGACAATGCCAGATGGAGAACAATGCAACCTGATCATTTCATTCAGTATCTTCTCAGGTTTATATATGTAAAGTTTGCAAACATGAAAACATGGTAATTGCAGCACTAAAATCTAAAAGCACTTTTTTGCTTGCTTGCTTACTTGAGACTGCTTGGTCTGCAAAATCACTTTATGCAGACGTTGGCAGTTAAGGCGGTTGAACCATTTGGAACTATTAAGCTCTCATTGTACCAGTTCAGATTTGCTGATGAACATGCTGCACAAACGCTGAGACTAAAATTAATTAAAATGAATTTACTTGTACTAAAATTCCACACTTATTTTACCAAACACATGCAGTTGATAACATGTTGACCAGTAAGTAGATAATTATATGGCATGTTACAAACAACAACCTACCTTTCTGCTACATAAATCTTAACAACCAAAAAGCCATACTAATTAACCTGAAAATGGAATAGCCAATATGTCTCCAGGATCGACCCGTGGTTGATCGAGGCCATTGATGCGAACCAACTCCATCAAAGTTGCGCCAAATTCCCGTCTAATGCTGCTCAAGCTCTCCCCACTCTGCACCACATATGACATGTACACAGAAGCAACCCCATTGTTAGTATTGTTAAAGCACGTACATGGCAACTGTATCATAATGCTCTGCCTGCTCGTCAATGGATTCTTGTGACCAATCCCATTGATGGTCCTAATTTGTTCTGCACTAACAAGCCCCCCATACCCTTGTGATATCAGATCCAAGTTGTCAGCTGCCTTCACAGTGTAGGCTATTATAGACCGTCTGATCCCATCCGCGCAAGCACACGAATTGGGAATTTTGAGCAGAGATTTTGCCTGCAGAATTTGGTTGCCTGGTGATGGAATGGTCAAGTTAATGGAGTTCACAGCCAAGACATCAAAGACATTGACTTGGAAGCGGTAAGCAATCTCAGAGAATTTTGAGTCCCACGGGGACAATGTAGTAGAGAAGAGAGGTGCAGGAGTCTGAAGAGGAGCATGCTTCTATTGTGGATTTGGCATGTGTTACTAGTACTAGCAGTGTTGGGGAAAGAATTAAGATGAAAACAAGAAGTTGCTCAAGCTGGTTTGATCTCATCATCTTGTAAATTGCAAAGTTGCTAGCTTTTACTTGTGAAGGAATAAAATATCGATGATATCTAAATATCGGTAGTCAAAAATACGGAAATTTCGATGGAAATATCGGGATATTATCGATATTTTCATGTCGTCGATATTATCGATATTTTGGTTAAATGGATATATAAAATATTGATGGTATCGGAAATATCGGTAATCCAAAAATACGGAAATTTCGTGGAAATATCGAGGATATTATGGATATTTTATTCTTACTTGTTGGTTTTGAAAACAGTACCAAAGATCCTATCTTTTGTCCAAATTTTTGTTTTTCCAATGGTTTAATTTGGACTGAAGTTGTTGGATGTATACATCATAATATATGGGTTGGTGTGGTGTAGCAACCATTTTTTATTCCAAATTTCTTTAGCTATAAATATATACATTTATGTACTGCTATGCTATAGTATAGTATAGGCCATGGACATTGTCACATTAGACCAACCAGTCTTTGGCCCTTGGGTGTTTCCATGAGTAGCTAAGCAATATTCAATTCTTCCATACCCGTTGAAACTTGAATTGAATTCTTTAATGCCCATTGGTATTGGTGTACCCAGTTAAGATATAAGAAGTTTTACAATGACTTGCCGCCCGAGTAATTAAGAGTAGTTACCTTACACTCCAGTTCATATGTAGAATTGTTTCCACCCCAATATTGCAAAAATTTGGGCATACACACTGTTTCTTTTTGAAAAAAAATAATTATTATTATTGGGCTGGAAATCTTTAAAACATTTTATTGGAGCGTCGCTAATTCATCCCTGTCCTCATGACGCCGTTAAAGATGCTCGGAGCTACCGCCATTCTCCCCCAAGGAAGCGCGTACCGATATTGAGCGTGATCCTCTCACGCGCCACCGCTAATGAAACAGTTGGGCAGAATGGAGGGAAACGGCGATGTGCGGCCTCCGAAACGTAAACGATATTCAGTAAACACAGAAGTAAAACAGCAGCCTCACAAAATTAGGCGCGGAAGAGTTGAGTCCGAAACAGAAACCCGAGAACCCGGCCCATCGTTGTCAACTAGGTTCCAAGCCCTTTCTCCCTCATCTGGGAGGCATAGGAAGCCGCAACAGAGTCGAGATGAGAGAGAGAGCTCCCGGCAGTGGGCTTTCTCTCCCTGCAACTCTTCTACTTCTACCTATAAAGGTGAAATATCAAACTATCAATTACTGTGTTTGGCAGCGTTCAACTGTCCAATTTGAACTTCGATGAATTTCTTCAAGCACAGACTTTTTCTTAGGATTGTGTGTTTGCTATGTGAAAGACCTGCAATTAGCTATTTAGTATGCTCAGGCAAACGAGGCTCGTGAGTTTTAGGCCATGGAATGTTCCTGACGTCTTTAAGCTTAGTTCAGTGATGAGCATCTGCTAAATTTGTTTCTTTTTCGTTCTGCAGATAAATTTGTGGTTGTTTCTTATAACATTCTGGGTGTTGAAAATGCATCCAAGCACCCAGATTTGTACTATAAAGTCCCACCCCGATTCTTGGAGTGGGGCCGCCGCAAGAAGCTTATACGGAAGGAGATCAATCGTTACAATGCTAGCATCATGTGTTTACAGGTAAATTTCAAACCATCAGGCGTGTAGATAATATGATATGTGTAGAGTAGAGTGTGAAATTGACTTACTTTTTACTTAACCCCAATTGCAAACGGTCTAGAATGGTATTTCTTTCTTATTATTCACTCGTGTGGCTGTAGGAGGTTGATCGTTTTGATGATTTAGCTCATCTTTTCCAGAAAGATGGGTTCGAAGGTGTTTACAAGGTGGCTTTAAATGCTCATTTCTAAATTCTAAGTGTGTAATCACTTATCAAGTACCTTCTTATCGACATATATTACTGATAACAAAATATCCCAGGCACGCACAGGTGAAGCAAGTGATGGATGCGCTATATTTTGGAAAAAAGAAATGTAATTGCCCTTTTCAAAGTGAAAATTACTTTGATTTCGAAGTTCGAATGACGGAGTAGATCCTACCCAATTTTTTTTCATATTAATAGTAAAATTCCTTTTACTTCTTTATAAATGGTTAGATAGGTTTTACTTTGATATTCCATTATAGAAACATATTAGTTGTTTATAGTTTCTTGAGGTTAACTGCAAATGGATTAGGTACTCTATCTAATTTTCATATATTAAATGCGTGCTGTTATTGTATTCAGATATGGGGTTGAGCATGTTCTCACAGTTAGTATCACTCTTATGTATGATCAATTTATTTACCTTCTATATTCAGCTTTTAGCCAAATCAAATTCTGAACGCAGGTTTAGCCTTTTGCATCAAGAAAATATAGAGTTCCAAAGTTTTGGCCTTCGAAACAATGTTGCCCAACTTTGTGTTTTAAAGGTAAGTGGAGCAGTATTTAGTGCAATATGACATACTTTCCCTTTCTTCTAGGAGGTGCTAACCCATAAGTTGAAATGCACATTGATGTGTGGCATATTGATTCACTTCTGTGTCATGCTTTCATGTAGCACATTGTAGCACATTGTGTTGAAGTATGTGACTTATGGTGTGATCTTTTAACATATGTGACTTATGGTGACATCCCTGGTTAAAATATCAGCCGCTGCTGATGTTGAGGAACCCTTTCTGTTTTATTTGTGTTTCTTTGATGTGGAAGGCCTTTTTTTCCAATTTAAACTCTTGTTGGTTAGCTACACATAAACAGTTTATACCTTAATGTTTCATGTTTTCCGTATACGCAGAGTAAACAAAATCAATTAGATTCAGAGATAACTCCCCAAACCTCGGTGTAAGTTCTAGTTTATTGTGTTTGCATATCATTTGTGTAGAATGTGATTTAACTTCAGATAATGGTAGGTCAATTCACTGACTGATGTACATACATATAGGAGTCCGTGCACCCAAAACAGAAGCGTAGTGATTGGCAATACACATGTACTATTCAATCCAAACCGTGGAGACATCAAGCTAGGGCAGGTATTCTCTACTGTGATTTTTCAGAAATGTGCGAGATTCTTGCAGCATGTCATCAATCGCTATCAATGAAAACTTGTCAAATATTGCACTCTGTTAGAGCTTTGTGTTCATTGTTGTCACTGTGGTTATGCATTAACATAACTTGTAATAAACAATGGCGTAGGTCCGTCTGTTTCTTGAAAAAGCTCATGAGCTATCACAAGAGTGGGGCAGTATCCCTGTTATAATTTCCGGAGATCTAAATAGTATCCCACAGGTGAGTTCCTGCTATGATGATATTATATTTTGAGCAGATTTGATTCACATGATCCATGCACTATTTTTCTCATCATCACTTTATACCTGATTTCTCCTTTTGTCAAATGGTCAGAGTCCTATGTACCAGTTCCTGGCTTCATCTGAGGTGAGTCCATTTTAGCTTCTCCTGCCCCCCTTTCTTTTATTTCTGCTGTGTTACATTTTAGATTATGCAGTTCTTGCTGTATTTTGTTGCAGTTGGACATCCGACTACATAACCGCAGACATATTTCCGGACAGGTTGACTCTGGATCAGAGTACAGATCCTTCAGATCTCAGAATGAGAAAGCAAGCAGGTACTTTTGAAAAATGTTATATATAGTATGCACTGCAGTGAGAAATCTGATTTTAGAGGGGAAAAGAAAAATCTTAACTGCATTCTATATTGGAGATGCGGTTTTAGGAAATATATTTCAAGGCCATTGCGATATATATGGAATGAGGAAGAAGTAAGGCTTGCAACAGGCATTGAAGGAGCCACTCGTCTTCAGCACCATTTAAAGCTTTGCAGTACATATCTTGGAGTACCTGTAAGTCTTAACTCTTCTCTTCAATTTTCCAACTCATATTTACAAAGTTCCAATCATCTTCTTTAAACAATATTTCCAAGCACTTGATATGGATAGTGTGCCGTAGGTCTCATATCTGATACCGCAGACAGATGTAGTCAGATATGACAGTCCCCTTGGCCAAACACTTTCTATCATAGTCAATTAGGCATGACACGTGTAATTGCCCCCTTGGAGGATCCAGAAAATGTACAACTTAGAGTGGGAGTTGTTTTATTAGAAATTTACCAACCTTTTTATTTATTATTAATACAAATATATGTTTATTTTCTGCCTTTCTGCAGGGTAGTTGTAGAACCAGAGATAGGTGTGGAGAACCCTTGGCAACATCGTACCACTCCAAGTTCATGGGAACTGTTGATTATATTTGGTATGTCTTTTTTTCTTTTTGGTTGGTGGCTTATTTAGTATTCCATTGGTTTGTAAAAGGCACAGCTTCACTGTTTGCATTTATATACTTTTGGTTGCTGATATCATTGTGTGACAGGCATACAGAGGAACTTGTTCCTGTCAGAGTTCTTGAAACCTTACCAGTAAACATTTTAAGAAGAAATGGAGGACTCCCTAGCAAAGTACTTTCTATCTCCAATTACTCATGCTTTATCAGTAATACAGGCTGAAAATTATAGGAGAATTAAACTTAATATTGAAATTAGTATATGGTTTGAATGAAAATGGGTAGATTATTCTGAACTGTGTTACAGTACTTGAGTTATAGTATCGTAAACTTCTTCACTTTGTTAAAGACAGTAGAAAAGTGAACTAATTGAAGGGATAAAAAGTGAAAAGTGAACTAATTGAAGTGTGATAAGGTGGTAAGGTGCTGGTAGAATTCTTTCTTGAACTATTCCCAAGAAAAGTGGAAGTATTTGCCCTGCGTTTTCTGAAATTATATGTTTATAAGATAGTATGAGCTCGTCAATGTTGTAGAGTGGTTTATTCTCATGATTCCATTCTTGTTTATTTCTCTCTCAAGATTGAAATTTTTGGTTTGCAGAAATGGGGTAGCGATCATCTTGCTCTTGTATGTGAACTGGCTTTTCGTAAATGATAGCAGTAGGGCCCTGACTACTACCGTTTCTAAATTCAAGCCATGGATGGACCAGACCAGACCAGAGCTCCCTCCTACCATTATTATTCTAATCCGGCTTTCTTGGGATTTTCATGGATGGCTGTATTTGTTGAGGAATTGAATATGTATGAGGCCTTCTGGCCATTTAGGGTGCGCCAAGTTTTATTGGGGACCCAAATACTAATGTGATGATCGCTCAAAGTGTAAATTATGGGCATTTCCGTCGTGTGCTGACTTGCACACAGAGAGAGAGAGAATGGGGTTTAGGGTTTCAAATTACAAGTTTCCATCCTCGGTATCGCACTGGTTGGAACCTTGGAAAAATATATGATACAAGGGTAGAGGCCACAATGGGATGAAGGAAAAGTCATTAGCTGCTTAATGTTTCGTTGTCCAACATTATTATTCCTCTGCTAAGAGCTGCTTAGGTGATGCTAGCTGTAAGCCTTCAAATTACAAAACAGTTGTATATAACCATCGGGTTACTGTTGAGAGTGAGGTTATAATGAGGGGTTCTTAATAGTCATCCGATCGATTAAAATGGTTAAATTCAATCATTTCCTCAACACAACCCGTAAACTCTGAACCCAAAGACACTGAAGGAATAAAAGGAGAGACAAGAATCATCTCATATGAAGAAACAAAAACAGTAGCTTGAGTCTGAGGCGTCGTGTCATTTAAGGCTGACCATATGGCAAGGCAAGGGGGCTAATTGAAGTGGCCTTAGGGCACTTCCAGCAGTCAAACCCTTGCCATGACAAGGGGGGGCTAGGGCTGATACTATTCACGGGAATAGTGTCTGCCCTTGCAAAAAGTAAGTTGCATTTCCAGCAGTTGCCATGGCCAAGGGCAAGTACTATTCAAATTTTTGTTTTTTTCACAAATTTGTTTACCTAAACAATTAATTTGGACATTATTTTCGGATAAGATTTTCAGATAAAATTTTCAGATAAGATTTTCGGTTTCAAATTTCAGATAAATTTTTGTTTCAAATTTTAGATAAATTTCAAAACATCTTCCATAATGCTCCATGCCCCTCCGGTTTCTTGAGAAAAAGCCATAATATGATAGAGAAAAATTAAACTTGAAAGTGAAAAAAATATTGAGTAGAAAGTGAATAATAATTGGAGGAGGAGAAGATGAGGATTTGTTGTTAAAAGTGAAGAGTAGGGATTGGTATTTATAGAAAAAAAAATCAGATATTTTTTTAAAAAAATATTCGATTTTTTTAAGAATTTTTTTCATATTTTTTTGCAGAAAAAATGTCCTGCCGTTGGATTGAAGGACAAAAAAGAAATCCGACAGCCCAGAAGCCGCCACGTGGCACCAGCCCTCAGGCAAGCACAAGGGCTCCCCTTGCCTTCGGGCCAGCCCAGGCCTGTGGCCCCCACAGTTTGCATGGGCCAGCAATTGCTGCTGGAATGGCGTTTTGGCCTCAGCCCCCCCAGCCCTTGCCTTCGATCACTGCTGGAAGTGCCCTTATTAGCCAAAAAAACTTACATGAAACGGGGATAGCACTATTTTGCTATCTCCGGCCAATAATACAATAACATGTGGAAAAATTATTGTACATGTCATTGCGTTATTGGTAAGAGATAGCAAAAAGTGTTATCTCCCGTTGCATGAGAGTTTCTAACTTGGCACCATCTATAGTGCGCCAGGCGCATGAATGCGCCTTTTGTCCTTTATGTAATTGATTTGTTAAAAAACTTAAAGATAACCTGCTACAGCAGGTCAAGGTTATTAAAGGTATAGGCTTAATGCAATTGCATTGCGAAATGCAATTGCATTGCGAAATGCAATTAGTTCTAGGGTATAATGCAATTGTATTGCAAAATGCAATTTGTTACAATTTATTCAATTCCTTCAATTATTTCAATTATTTCACAAAACTTACAAATATCAGGCTGAGGTTGGTGTTCATGATTCATTCAATTATTTCACAACATTTGTGGGTAGCTCTTTCCAATTAGCAAAACAGAATTTCTTTTTGTTAACTACAAATTTTTCGTGTATAAATAATTGTTTTGTTTGTCCCTCAATAAAAAAAACTAAAAGAATAATTAATTTCCATTTCATGGTAATGTAGAATTCTCTTTATGTATTTTGATTTCCCAAAGAATTTATGTAGCTTTCACTTTAGGAAAAACAATATATAACAATTTTCATATTCTTATGACAAATTGAGAGTTATGTGGCTTTCCGAAAAACTTAAGTACCTTTCTTAAAAATAAAAAGTAAAGAAAATCAAATTTTTCGGTATCCATATTAACTTCACCAATTTGACCTTATTTTGCTACATAAAAACCATGCCATGTTGACAATTGACAAACAAGACCTATGTATTTGTAATTCAAATGTGCGAAATCCTACCGCCCGCTTGGTAATTGGTAAACGATGCAGTGCAAGTAAAAACAGTGAATTTTAGTGCAAATCACACAAATCCTAAAGAAATTTTTTTTTTTACTTTATATTTAAATATTAACATAAAAATGACCACATCGCATTATGTAAAACTTAAATATTGTAATTTACAAATGTAAGGATATCGTTTACAAATTTGTGGAATACCTATGTCCATAATAGTGTACTGTTGGTGCTTATTGTTGTAAATATTTGTTCTTACAAGGAAAATGACCCAATTTACTCCACCAATGTTCATTCTTACCTTAACATTGTATTGGGGGTCATTTCTGTTGTAAATTATAGTATTACGAGATTAAGTATGACTTTTACAATGTAATGGAACAAGTATGTCCATTTTAGTGTAATACGAATCATTAATGTTGTAACCACCACCTTGTTTACAAAGATAATGACTCAATTTACTCCTCCAAGGTTCATTCTCACCTTAACATTGTATTGGAGGTCATTTCTATTGTAAATTATAGTATTATGACATTAACTATGACTTTTACAATGTAAGTTACACTATTTAGGTAGTGATTTACAAGTTTTTGTACCACAATTACAACTAGGGTTCTCATAATCCTTAACGTTGTAAATTCTTCTTTTACAATGATATGGATCCAAATTACAAAGAATAGGTAAGTCCGGACCATAAGGATGTAAATTGGGGTCCTTATTCTGGTAAAACGTGGGTTTACAAGATTAAGGTCCGAGTTTACAATTTTGGGATACTAGGGTACCAAAATGTTGTAAAATGGATCCATATACATGTAAGTTCCACGATTTAGGTAGTGATTTACAAGTTTTTGTACCACGATTACAACATTAGGGTTCTCATAATCTTTAATGTTGTAATTGTAATAACAGACTTATCGCTTGGTAATTGCATTCTGAAATGCAAAAACTTGCCAATTGCATGCCAAGTACGTACTCAAATTGCAAACACCCTTACGATTTGGTAATTGCACACCAAAACATTTATACCAAACTTCAGTATAATACAACAATTCCGACGAAGATGAATTGAAGATGAACTCAATGTCAAAGCTCAGAATATCATTACAATTCCGTGCCACGTTGAAAATTGATAAACAGTACCTATGTATTTGTAATTCAAATGTGCGAAATCCCCATGCCCATTTGGTAATTGGTAAACGACAGTGTGCAATTCCTGCCTCTGTTCGATATTTGTCCGTTTCCATGATTGAAGTACCTAAAAGTAAAAACAATGAATTTTAGTTCAAATCACACAAAACCTAAAGAAAATATTTTCTTAGTTTGTATTTAAATATTAACATCAAAATGCCCGCATCGCATTTTGTAAAAACCAAAGTATTGTAATTTACAAAAGTAAGGATATCGTTCACAAATTTGCAGAATGCCTATGTCCATAATGTTGTGAAAATGGTTCACATAAATGATGCATAAGGAAAGCGGAATCGACAAACAAGATATTTGAAATTGCAAACGATGAATACAATTGTCAAATGATATGTTGGAAATTGCAAAAAGAATGCAATTCAGAAACATGTCGTTATCTTTGTAAATTACTTTCCCAACATCCCTACTTACGTTGATATAGTAAAACATGTCGTTATCTTTGTAAATTACGAGATTAAAATCTTAACGATGGGTTTTACAATGTTATGGAACATACCTCTCGTAAACTTAGTAAAATCAGACCTAACTCTTGTAAACATCCATGTTTACAACTACAACGAACGAATTTACTTTTTCAACATCCCTACTTACCTTCATATTGTAATACATGTCGTTAGCTTTGTAAATTACGATATTACAACATTAACGATGGGTTTTACAATGTTATGGAACATTATGGAACATAGCTCTCGTAAACTTAGTAAATTCAGACCTTACTCTTGTAAACATCCATATTTACAACTACAACGAACGAATTTACTTTCCCAACCTCCCTACTTACGTTGATATTGTAAAACATGTCGTTATCTTTGTAAATTACGATACTACAACATTAACGATGGGTTTTACAATGTTATGGAACATACCTCTCGTAAACTTAGTAAATCCATACCTTACTCTCGTAAATATCCATGTTTATAACTACAACGAACGAATTTACTTTCCCAACCTCCCTACTTACGTTGATATTGTAAAACATGTCGTTATATTTGTAAATTATGAGATTACAATCTCAACGATGGGTTTTACAATGGTATAGAACATAGCTCTCATAAACTTAGTAAAATCAGACCTTACTCTTGTAAACATCCATGTTTACAACTACAACGAACGAATTTACTTTCCCAACGTCCCTACTTACGTCGATATTTTAATACATGTCGTTATCTTTGTAAATTACGAGATTACAATCTCAACGATGGGTTTTACAATGTAATGGAACATACCTCTCGTAAACTTAGTAAATTCAGACATTACTCTTGTAAACATCCATGTTTACAACTACAACGAACGAATTTACTTTCCCAACGTCCCTACTTACGTTGATATTGTAATACAAGTCGTTATCTTTGTAAATTACGAGATTACAATCTCAACGATGGGTTTTACAATGTTATGGAACATAGCTCTTGTAAACTTAGTAAAATCAGACCTTACTCTTGTAAACATCCATGTTTACAACTACAACGAACAAATTTACTTTCCCAACGTCCCTACTTACGTTGATGTTGTAAAACATGTCGTTATCTTTGTAAATTACGATATTACAACATTAACGATGAGTTTTACAATGTTATGGAACATAGCTCTCGTAAACTTAGTAAATTCAGACCTTACTCTAGTAAACATCCATGTTTACAACTACAACGAACGAATTTACTTTCCCAACCTCCCTACTTACGTTGATATTGCAAAACATGTCGTTATCTTTGTAAATTATGAGATTAGAATCTCAACGATGGGTTTTACAATGTTATGGAACATAGTTCTCGTAAACTTAGTAAATTTAGACCTTACTCTTGTAAACATCCATGTTTATAACTACAACGAACGAATTTACTTTCCCAACGCCCCAACTTACATTGATATTGTAAAACATGTCGTTATCTTTGTAAATTACGATATTACAACATTAACGATGAGTTTTACAATGTTATGGAACATAGCTCTCGTAAACTTAGTAAATTCAGACCTTACTCTTGTAAACATCTATATTTACAAATATCATGTCATTTTCATTACATTAATTGTATAATAACAGACTACTCCATTGGTAATTGCATTCTGAAAATGCAAAAGCCTACCAATTGTATGCCAATTGCATGCCAAGTACGTACTCGAGCTGCAAATACCCCCTTACGCTTTGGCAATTGCATGCTAGATTTTTTCTTTTGTTTTGTTTTTGTTTTGGTTTTCTTTTACCTGGAGCAACCCATTTAACCGGTCACTCACTATCAATGGTGTAGATTACCCCACATCCCACAACAGCTTATCCAATAGTCTATAATAGTGGCGCATTCATGCGCCAGGCGGATTGTAGAATTTGCCTTCTAACTTTAGGTTTGCTTTCATTTTCACTTGATAGACCCCTTTCGAGTCCGCATCCTTACCGAACCGTGATTGCCGGCCCCACTTTAAAGTGGTTCCATGGGATCCTAGATTCCTAGCTAGCCATCCATATTCATAATGCTGACAAATTAATTTATCAAATTAGGTAAATTGCTATTTAAGTAATTGTTGAATTGAAAAACAAACGTGATTATGAAAAAAGTGTATGTCTCAAGTTCAACCCACTTTCTAGATATCAAGTCCGCCCATTGCTTTCTTTAATAAAAGTCACCGTTTGAATTCTTGGCTGCCATGTCAGTATTGTCTCTCTTCTTATAAAATTTAGCAGTGCAACTTTTGTTCATGAAATGAAGCAAGCAAGGAGATTCTATTGACTGCTAAATCGATTATCCACCTATGAACTCGATCTAATAATTTATTTGCCCCAAGGGCCTATCTATATAAACTGCTTTCCCTAACATCCACATGTTTTAGAGGCAACCATTACCATTGTGGCTGAATTCAAAATTTGGTAAATCATATGAAAAATTACCAAGGAAGTGAATAGATAGAAAGAGACAGAAATAATTTAAGATGCCATCTTCCAAGCTCTTCCTAAAGTATAGTATATACTAAAAAAAATAAGGATGAGAACAAATTTAAACTCCAAAGACTTTCTCTTCTGAAAACTCAGATTCTCAATAGAGCAGAAAGGCACTTCTACTGTATCAACTGGCGACATAAACAAGGTCCAATACATAATAACTTACTCATAACACATACCAGTCTCAGAGTTGCAAAATCTTGGACGGCCGCAAAAAGCACAATGAAAACCCAAGAACTCTCTCATTACAAAAAACCTCAAGACTGCTCAAACATTTCCTGAGCTTTTTATTGTGAGCATGTCCTAGATATATAACTACTGGTAATTCCTAACTACAAAACTTCATGGGCATGCCATGTTCAGGTTTTTGATCAATCCAAGCAAAATCCTGCTGACCAAAATCAGAGTCGAGAACGGGAAGACAGATAGCCTCACCATTTCCATCATTGAACGCAGGATAATCAACTAAGTCACTCATACCAGTATCGACTATATCACTCATACCATCAAAGAACTGATCCAAACTGGAAAACACGTAATTTTCACCACATCCCAAATCCAACTGTTCGATATCTAATGGCAACATTGTCTGTTCAGGAAACTTTAAAATGGATATTTCTTCTTCAAAAAATGGTTGCACGCTGCCTTCTCCCCCAAAAACTTCCACGCTAGATTCTTCTTTCACCTGTTTGAGTCCAATACCGAGTGAAGCTGTACCAGATATTTCAAGCACAGACGATGGTGACGGGTGACAAAACACACGTTCGGTTTCTTCTGCTGAGAAAGTTTCAATACCAGCATCACCCAATGAATCCTGACTCTCCCCTGATAAAGGAATCCCTACAAACTCATGCTTGGTCCTCTCAGTCAATTGAAAACTCTCAAAAGCACCCTTATCCTTATCTGAAAACTGCAAGTTTTGATAGTCCCTTTGAGTCTTTCCCAGTGAATGTATGCTATCAAATTCGAGCTTCTTTTTCTGATACGCAGCGGCAGCCTCCTCTGCAGTAGCAAATGTTCCAAGCCATGTTCGACACCGTTGAATTGGATCTCGAATCTCAGCCGCATATTTTCCCGATTTTCTGCGACGAACTCCCTTATACATGGAAGAAGATCTTTTAGTTTTCTTACAGTCATAAAAGTTCGTACTAAGACCAATTTTCCCTCCGTTGGTCTTGCAATGGGATAAAACATCTGCAGATGATTCATATTCTGTATCTGCAACCAAAATCTCGGAAACAAAGCGCTTGTCATGCAGAAGTCGGTCCTCCTTACCATCATATTCCTCATCATCACTTGAAGAATCGGTGGCACCAGGATCATTGTATATAATCCGAATTCTCTTCACCGAACTTGTATTCTCTTCTTTGTTTGGTTGCTTTGTCTTCAATTTGTTCAACTTCACATGTTGATTCAAGACTAGAGTTTTAAAGCCCGGCATTTTTTTCAAGCCAAAACCCCTAAAGCCCAAAGGCAATGCAAAAGGAAAACTAAAGGAAAAAGAAAACAAAAAATACAAAATCTTTTTCAAAACTCAGTCTCAAGAAAAACCCAAAACCCTAAAACACCTGAGTCCTAAAATTGAAATGGAAAATTGTTTTCTGAAATAATCACCAAAGCACTCTAATCCAGAACAACTCCTGCACCAAGTGTAAAAGAAAACAAAAGATTAAAAAAAAGACAACAAATTTAAGAATTTAAACCCATCAAAACCCATGTTATGACATTCCACAAGCACACTATCAATGTTCATTCAGATATTGGATATGATAGGTAAACAGATAGTACATAATAATACACTCAAAATAGTAATAAATAAAACACACATACCTTTTTGATCTTAATGGCACGGAAAAGAGAGGTGAACTCTGTTTGAGGGTCGTACCGTGAGACCAGTATTGCATGCAAAAGGTGGAGAGCAAAACGAGTGTGCAAGAGAGACAATAATATGAAGTCCAGAGCTTCTTCTGAGCTCCAGTCAATAGATGAAATTGAGACGACATAAATACTCTGTCACCCTCCCCTGTTTCCTCAAGAAGACCTTATCTTGGCTTTGGCGGTACAGAAAACTTAGCAAAAGGAGAGAATCTAAAATAATAATAAAACAAAATCAGAAACCCAAATAATAAAAAAGGCCCAGAATCTAATACAAGCTGAAGATTAGGAATCAATGGCCACAAAAATTTCCCAAAAGAAGTCTCAAGAATCATACAGGAAAGGAAAATAATATCTAGGGAAACAAATAAATAGAATCAGTGAAAAGGCTAATGAGAAAGCTTGATTCTTACACAAGGTGATGATTCTGCTTTCTTAGTATTGTCTCTGAAGAAGACTGGAATGTGTCCTCTCCTCACCCTCAGGCTCAGGCCTCACACACGCACACACGAGAAAAACCTTGTCTTTCTGAGTCTCTCTGCTCTCCCCCTCAGTCCCCACTCCCCACCCTCTTTTTTATTTTTTCTCTAGGGACTAAAATGGTATTTTCTGTGAAGAGCCATTTAAGAGGGCAGGGGGACGACCGAATTGGAGAACAACTTGGCTGCATCAGTTTTGCGTTACAATTACAATTCAGCCTTTTTTCCTACAATAAGACAATAGTGGGACCCCACAACAGTAACAAGGGTCGTTTGGTCATTTTCACGCTAATTTCAATTTGATTTTGAAGGATAGTTTACCGATGTAATTTTTTCTGATTAAAAAAACTTTTTGTAACGCTTATTTTGTAACAAAATTATTCATGTGTCCTAGTATGACATGTAAAACCAAATTTCTGTCCAAATATAACCAATTCCTGTTTTGAAACCGTCCTGCCAAACAACAGAAAGGGTCTACATTTTAAGGAAGAACAACATTAAATTAATGCTAGTATTTATTATGTCATGGCTTATTTTTTAATATCAAATTAACGTTAAAAGGATTTATTACATTAATTTGTTGTTGTCAATGTCTTTCTTATTTTGTTCTTGGTTAGCAATTTTTAAGGTCACAAAGCTGAGCTATCCCATCCAAGTTCCAACTATGGAAGAAGTTATATGTTTCGATTAAGTTATCCACATTTGGTTTAGGGTTGGGTCACCAACCAAACAAAGCCATAGAAATCAAATATGAGCTTACCCTGAACCAGCTTGTGGAGGCCCAACTCTCAAACATCAGTGGCGGGCGGGTGGTTGTGGCGATAGTCATTTTGAGATTTGGAAATGCAGCCCAAACAAACAGTATAGGAATTGTTGATATATTAGTGGCCCAAGCTGAACCCAACCCAGGCCCAATTCTATGTTTCCTTGGTTGGGTTTTTTCCCTTCCCCAACAGAATTATATCATCTGGGTAGAAGTTGGAAGATGGTCCATGCATACTGAATGAAGATAGATGAACTGATGAAGAAGATGACAATACTAAGTAAAAATAGTTGATGAGGAAAATTCAAAAAGCACCCAACTCTCTTTCTCTTGGTTTGTTTTGAAATTCAAAGTATAGGCAGGCAGGCAGCTTTCACTGTCGCTTCGCTTTTCCAAAGAGTTTCCTCGTTATTTCGCCAAGTTTTTGTACTGGCCCCACCCGTTTGCGTCTCTTTAGTCCGTGTAAAATATAAGGCCTTTTCACATGTAAACTCTTAAATAGGGCCCAAAATATTTTAAAAAAAATTCCAATACTCAAATTTTAGGAAAAAACTCATTTGACTTTTCAAACACCAGTTTTTTTTTTCCTTTCTAAAAATCATAACGCAGGTATTTCAAACATTATTCCAATTAAAAAATATTACAGCTGACCCTTTTTGGATTTTTTTTTCTTCAATTTTTAGGTTTTAGAGTTTATATATAAATGTAATGTAAGAAATGAGTTTTATTAGAACTTACATAACAAAGGGTTAGAAGAGACATGATGTCGTTACATTAAAAAAGTATGAATTCTCAATAGGAAAGGTCCTAACTAAAAAAGGGAATTCTCTTGAGTTGAAATCAAGCAAAGTTAATCCTATGAGGACTATTAAAGAAAAGAAGAAGTATTTGGGTGTGGTCTAAAATCCAATCTGAGGTCAAGGTGGAACCCAACTCCAAGTCGAGGAAGTTGATGGCCTTAGAATGACAATAAGGTTGGAAGAAAATAAAACCCAAGATGACTCGACAAGCAAGGCTTGTTGTGGGACTAGTTGTGAAATAAAAAGTGAAAATAATAAGAAAAAAAGATTAATAATGAAAAAATTAAGAAGGTTGGTCTGATGCGTACTTAAAGGCCAAGTTGATCTGATGCGAACTTAAAGGCCAAGTTGGCCTGATGCGAACTTAAAGGCCAAGATTGGCCTGATGCCAACTTAAATGCTAAGTTGGCCTAATGTGAACTTAAAGTCGAGATTGGCCTAATGTTAACTGGACGACCATTTGGCCAACTAAGCTTATTGATCCAAGACATATATATGTTTTCAAAGGCATGTGTACTATATTAATATATATGTATGATGATCCTAAGTTTAAACCGAGGAATTTCCAGTCACTCTAACATCATTGGATTATTTTCAAGATTAGAGCTACGTCTCACCAGATGTCAAGCCCAACCCACGGAAGTACACCCAAAACCTCAAGATGTTTGCATGCACATGACAAGATCCACTTCAGGAAAGCAATCAAAGAAATCGATGTAAATCCATAACATTCCTAAGAATGAGAGAATCACGTAATCAAATTTTCAATCTAATGATCTCATGCAAATCAATTTCGTGGATTTAGGAAGCCACACAAAGCAAGATTTTGAACGAAGTTGACCTTCGGGCCATTTAATGGCCAGCCTATGGGTGAAGGATCACCCAATATCTTCATCATATGAAGAGCAAAGGACCCCGACATCAGACACAAAAACTTACTTTTTGTCCTTCACTTTTCTATACATAGACTAGGTTTTTATTTTCCAAGCAAGTAGACTAAATCAGTTATTCGCTTTTATTAGTGTAAGTTTAATTTCTTGCAATTTATATTACATTGTCTTTTAAAGTTATTTCAATTCCTTTACTTTCATTGTTATTGAATTTCATTAAGTTTAATTTCAAGTTTAATTTAGTTTATCGTAATTATTTTGTTCTTGCTTTATTTTATGTTATTTATCACTTTGAACTATTTTCTCGCACTTTAATTATTATTATTAGTTTAAATTCGTTTTAAGTTAATTACACTACTCTAACTAAAAAAACCTAAAAATCACAAAAACATCCATACGAAGCCTAACCATCATCGACTCCGAGGAAGTGAAAGAACCTAGGCCAAGAGGAGGTTCCTTGCTTGGCCGATCAATCGGCTGGTTAGAAGTCAGAAGCGAGAACACAACAATCCAACTTTTTCCATTCAAGCCAATCAGTGGCTTAGTGGTGGCACGCCTACGCAATCCTAATGACCAAAAGTTCCTTCCATCGGCCACCTCGACCAAAAAGATAGAAACAAGAAGAAAGTAGGGTTTACCAAGCAAAGCAAGCAAGCACTATCTTCAAATTTGTTTCGGTATCTTCCACTATAGAAAGAAATGGCCAATTGAGAGTGTACAAGTTAAATACGAAAAGAAATTGTATTTTTAATATAGAAAATACAAAACGTCTTGGCCTAAGATTAAGGTTAAGTTTTCTCATTTTAGAAAACTTGTAGGACTAGTCTAACTCAAACTTTCGATAAAGGAAAGGAAAAGACTGAGTTGATTTGATTTGATTTGAATATATAATAGGATATTAGCACTCATCCTCCATTAGAAAGGGATAGTGAAAAGTCACACACACATGTATCATGAGAGCTTGAACTCAGAACCACTTCAGAGCACACTAAAAATCTAGTCCAATCAACCTAACACCCCATTGGTATTTTTTATTTAAATAAAGTGTTGCCAATTCGCCTCGTGGAAAAAACCATTTGACTAAGTTGTTTATAAAGTATTTAGTGATTTATCATAGTCAAGACTTTGAAACCCTATTATTTATTTGAACATGCTTGCTATATAATGTAACATTGGCTCTTTTTTTGTTACAAGTGTTGTTGATTGATTATAATGAGGTCAATCTCACACAATGAGCTTCCTTCACAAGATAAGATACCATTCGATTCGAGTGAGTTGATGATCGACAATCGTTTTGCAATAAGTGACTTGTATGTCGGTAAACAGATTCGTAAACTTTTTAGACGTGAATGAATGATATGCTGCTTTAATATTCTTTCTTTCGTTTTTATTCTGTATACATGAATAGTTTGGCCCAGAGAGAGAGAGAGAGAAGCAAAAAGACAAAAGAAGAGGGTAAAGTTAGACGTGTGTGTTTTTTAATTTACAGTAGAGTTGCAGGTAGACTGAAAGTTGGTAAAATGTAGCAAACAGACAAAGGAGAGGAGAGAAAAACTTGTGGTCACAAGGTCACAACGACAATAACACAAGAATAAAGCTTTTTTACATTGGCTTCTCCTCTGGATCGATAGACTTACCACATTTATATCACATTTTTAATAGAAGTGGAGTTCACTAATACAATGAGATTCACTCTCTATTAAAAACATAGAATAAATATGATATGAAAAATGTGGTAAGCCTAGCATTTTCCATTAATATATTATCGTGGTTTGAGACAGGCAGCCGTCTCCACTCCAGTCCAGTCAAACCGAAGCTTTATTTACTGGGCCCCACTCAATTTGAAAACTTAACACCTCCATTCGCTTTCTGTTCAGTACGCTTAATTTGCAGGTTGGCATGGCCGTATTGTTTCCTTTCATATTTACTATTTAGCCATCCCATTCCCACTACAATTTCACCAGAAATTTCGTTTTGAGCCGTATGTTTCGTCCTTGTTCCCATTTCATTCAAATTCTAAATCACAAACTCATAATGAATTTGTAACTTTACATCTCCTTATTTACAGTCATGATTTAAACCCCAAAAATTACTTAATTTTCAAAAAAGCTTATATTGGGGACGTAATCATAAGGGATAAAAAGTACCCACCAAGCATATAACATATATTTTTATTTTTACTTTAACTCAATATGCACTTTCAAAATCCAAAAAAACTTTATTATAATAAGAATAGCACTGTTTTGATATTTTCAACCAATAATACAATGACACGTGAAAAAGTTTTACACGTGTCATTGCGCTATTGATCGGGACTATAACAAAAAGTGTTATTCCCGTTTTCAAAAAGTCTCTACCCTCATCACTCTTCTCAATACTTAACACATGTCCGTAGGCATAACCATAGTTTACGTTTTGCTTTGTATTTGTGAAACTATAGTTATGCTTATATGATACATGTCAAGTGTTGAGAATGTTAGTTATAATACACATTTAGTTAAAATGGTGAGAAAAAAATACTATATATGAACGGCTAATTGTGATTAGTTTCCATTTATCCATTGAATTGTGTTGTGAATGATTAGATGAACAAATTACACTTTAGTTAGCTTGGCTACCCCACCCCCAACAATAATCAGATTAAATGGGCCCACACTAGGGGAAAGGTCACATGCATCAATCTAAAGTAATACAATGGTTGGGTGGGTTACATCAAGCAATCAAGTGGTGGGTACTGAGGTACACCCTATTATTATACTCCAAAGCCACACCGTAACGAGCCCCATTGGTTGGATTAAAAAATGTTGACCTAAGCGCAGTGAGTCGTCCTTTTTCGGTCCACTCGAATCATCGCGGAAGAGACCAAAGTTGCTTGCGTTGTCCGTCCACCCACCCATACCCAACCCCACGGGCCTCATCTCCCACTACCCCACCCCACAAAATACAGCACAGCAAAAGAAAAGAAATTCCGACGGGCGCGTGTAATGGTATGTGTGGCGTTGTCAGTCATACGTAGTGGAGTGACGTCATTCGGTGGATCTCATCCAACGGCTGAAAAAAGGGGACGGACTGCAAGAAATAAAGAAGTCGCCATCATGATCAGCAGAAGCACCACAACCACCAAGGAGAGAATATTGAGACACACAATTCAAGCAGAGGCTGGTGCTTCACTCTTTCTTTTAAATTGCGGCAACGAAAGCAACCCATAACTCACAAATCATCTTTTCTTTTGTTTAACCGCCTTCAGGAAAGATAGAAAATATATAATGGTTTAAGGCAGAGGAGTTAATTTATAAAGATACAAAATTTAGCGGGTAGTAGTAATTAATGGAGAGAAGAAAAAGGGTTACAGAGAAAGATGATGAAGGCGGAGGGAGGAGGCCTAAGAAGCTGCAGCATCAGCAGCCGCAGCGTCATGTGAATAATAATAATAATAATAAGAAGAAGGAGGAGGAGGAGGAGGAGGAGAAGGATGGTGCTGCTGACGTGGCAACGGAGGAGGAGGTGGAGGAGTTTTTTGCTATAGTGAGGAGGATGCAGACGGCTGTCAAGTACTTTGAGAAAGCTGCTGCGAATACTACCAACGGAGGAGGAGGAGGAGGAGATCATCCGATTCAGAGCGGCTGGAGAGCTGCCTTGGAGTCTACAGAGCCGCTGCTCGCTGTGGAGGTTGACGACGCCGCAGATCATGATGATCAAGAGGCAGCAGATGCAGAAGCTGTGGTGGCACCAGATGATAATAAGGACGAAGACGAGAATGGAGTTCTAGACTTGAATGAGACACCAGACGACATCACGGAGGAGACTTGAATGATAATATTAATATATATGCTGTACGACGTCGTGTCGCCGTCTCTGTAGATGGCTGGCTCTCTTCTGACTTGCGATCATCAGGGCGTGCCTGGGCCGGACATGGGAACTCCGGCCGGCTGAACCGAATTGAAGCTACTAAAGGTTTTCGTTTTCTTTAATTAATTTTTGTTGGGGATTAATGACGAAGCAAAGGTTGTCCTTTGTTCGTCTGGTGTCCTTTTAATTACTTTGTTCTAATTTCAGCTTTTTGCTTTGTTTGCTGGTTGGTTGGAACAGTTAATCAATTAAGTAATTTGTTCTTCATGTCTTTGTGTTTGTGTGTTACTGGTTTTATTCATTATCTCCTCCTCAATTATGGAATTATTATCTTAATATTTTGATAATGATAATTATTAATTATTAATTAGTCGGCAAAGAAGGGAATGAATGTGGGTGAGGAGGAGCAAGACCCAGTGCCTGTCTTGGTTCTCCATAAACACTTTGAAAATGCCAAGAGCCATTCCTCCACCGACTGACTCAACCAAATTAAGCCTGGCTTTTCAAATCTTATTTGGGCTTAAATAGAATCATAGGAAATATTTATATATAAAAAAATAAAAAAATTATATGCTTGGCAGGGCATCTTTGCTGGGCATGTTTTCTCGTTAGACAGTTCGTAATTAAATCTTCTCCGATTCTGAGGGAGCAAGGAACCAGAATCATAGGAAACAGACAGTCAAATCTATAAAGACACATGAAAAAAATAAGAAGAATAAATAAATAATCTGTCATGATGAATATGTCATGGCTGATTAATTTAGTGGCAGAGCATGATGCGATGAGGAATGCTTCCATCTTGCATAGGAGAGAAACTCACCTACAACGGGGTGTATATCCTTTTCTTTCTTTTTTTCTTTATGTCTTTCACGTTAAGAAGAGGGATTGAGGTGTTTACGTAAGCTATTTCGCTTACGTACGAGACCAGTTTTAATAATTAAAATAAACGGTGACGATTGATTAAAGAGGTCTTTGATATAGATTCAATTTTGAGTTTGCACTCTGAACGTAGTTCATCTTTCTTTTGACGTAGAATTGGATCTAGCGACTCAATATGTATGTCAACCAAGTATATAAAACCTTGGCCACTATTTTTAAAACATTTACACATATTGTCATTGTATAGTCAATCCTCTAAATTTTATTAATTACTGCAATCAATAAATTAATATCATATTTCTACAATTAATCTCAATTTATCAAACACTTTCAACTAGTGAATACCTTATGGTGAGGTATATATGTCTTTAGGTGGTTTGATTTACCTGCTTTGCAGGTTTGTGTATCCCTCCTTCATAGGTAATTTCATATCATATATCTCCTCCATAGTTAATTAAGATGCATATGTATACCGCCTCCATATATAGATAAATAGCGCATGTATACCTCTTCCATAGGTAATTTACCTATCCATACCTAATTAACATTCATGTATATTCCTATTCCATAGATAATTATACATTCTCTATAGGATTGTAAGAAGAAAGAACAAGATGAATAAGAAAGATTATAGGAAATTTATTTATTTATTTTTTGTATTAGCGCATGTTTATGGGATTTTCAAAATTAAAATGGATAGACAAGAATAAAAACAAATATTTTATAAATTCAAATCATAATTAACTAAAAGGTCAAATATAGTAATTATTGGCCTAAAATTAATTTCTTACCCGTTTATGAATTGCAATCAGAATCAATAGTTGTATTAATTAACTAATTATTATGATATAAATCAGTCTTTCCCGATTTAAATCATAAGGGCATAATTGGAACATGAAAATAAATTTAAAAAGAAAAAATATATATGATTACATCATAAAATTAGAAAAGGAATGTATTCCTATGTGGTATGGACTTGGATTACTAACAATACGTGTGTGGATTGCACCCAAATTCTATTATAAGAATTGAACTTATACCGAATTATTTATTGATTAAATTAGTCCCCATTTTATACCAACTTTTGATAAAGTGAAAGCAAGCATTTGCACTAGATAATGCGAGTCTTGGATATTAACTTGAGTATTCAATAGCCTAATCAACGATAGGACTGAAGTAGTAATTGAAGTTATCAAAACAATAAGTTTCATAAGAGGACCATATTCTCTCCAACTTAACCACTTAAAAAGTCCACTATTAGTAACACTTATATTTTCGTTAACTTAACAACCTACAAAGTTCAAAAGGTGTGAGGTTTTATCACAAAATGTCTCGGTGATATTAGCAGTAGAACCATTCATTATAAATTATATTTTATTTAGTCAAATTTCCGATGACTTATATTCTTCAACAAAAGATGGCATATTTTTTTAAGGTTTATTTGGGCGTAAGAATCAAACGTTAGAAGATGCCAATCAAGTGTTTGTTGTAAGACAAATACATGAAAAGACTTGAAGCATATGGAGCAGGTACTTAGAAAAACTGCCTTGGCACATATCCTAAGTTAAAACAAAGGCAGGCAACGCTGCATGAGTCATTATATATTCCATTTCTCGGATGTGCGAATACATATCATTTTACAAAAGATTCGTTTCTTTTGTGTGAGATTAGCCCACTTTTTAGCATTCAGCCTTTAGGCAGAAACTGATTAAATTCTGCTTCCCTTACAAGCTATATATATATATATATACACATAGATTTCTTGCAAGTGTAGCTGTAAAATAAATTCCCTCCCTCTTCCACGATACAAGGAACTGAGTGAAGGAGAGAGATCTTATGGTCCCTGTCATTTTAATTTAGTCAATTTTGTTCATATAGTTTCAATTTGAAGCAATTCAAGGACAATTGTTAATTTCTGTCAAACTTTTTAAGCTTCCGTTAGTTGTAGAGGGGCAATATCGGTGTTGCTAATAGTGAACCGCTGACCTGTCTCTCTGAAATTTAACATGGTATCAGAGTGGGTTAATTGATTAGGCCTGCATTAGGCCTTTACCCTTACCCAATATGTGGTTTTCACATGTTGGGCTTGAATGTTTACCCTTACCACTTACCTAATATGTGGTGTTCACGTGTTGGGCTTAAATGATTAACTCCGATGTGGACTTAGCTCCACATGTGGCCCATTATGTGGTGGTCTCACATGAGGGGGCGTGTTAAAGAATATAAGTCCCACATCGGAAACTTGACTAAATAAAATACAATATATAATGAATGGTTCCACTACTAATAATATCAATGCCTTTTGTGATAAAACCCCACACTTACTGGGCTTTGTAGGTTGTTCAGTTGAGGACAATATCGGTGTTGCTAGTAGTGGGCTGCTGACCCATCTATTTGAAATTTAACAAAACAAAAGTCCCAAATCCAAACCTCTAATTAATGATGGGGTTTTGATTCGGTGTCAACTGGTGCACAAACATGAACGTTGGGGACGATGACGACGCTGTCAACAAACCGCAAAGACCATGACATCAACGCCACCCGATCACCCAAGAACCATTGTCACCGTCAAAGCCACGTGGCCACCGCCGTCATTGTTGTCGTCGCGTTGTTGATCTCCACCGTGACTTGGCTCTCTCTCGTCTTCAGCGGCGCCCCTTAGCCCTTCCCTACCCCTCAAACCCTCACTCGCTCCCGCAATCGCAGCCTCTCATTATCCTAACAACAAAGGCAACGCCGTCTGGTTGGAAGAGAAGCTCCCCAAAAACAACGTCAATCTTGTCTTGTCGCCGATCATGATTTCCGAGGACATATCACGATTTTGTTTGTGGTTGGGGCAGGCTTGGTTGGCTTGGGTGGTGGTTGGGTTACAAGAGGTGGTTGTTGGGGACTGTTTGTGGGTGTTGAGGTTGAGGATAAGGGAAAATAAAGGTTTTATTTTTATGTTTCTTAATTTATATTTATGGATTGAATTGCCCCTTCAGAAGTAATGGAAGTTAAAATTTTTTGAAAGAAATTGAGAATTGTTTTTGAATTGCTTCAAATTAAAACTATATGGATAAAATTGACCAAATTTAAACGACAGGGCCAAAGTAGTAAAAGTGACAAACTACATGGATCAAAAGTGACTTTTTATTACAATAAAAACAAAGTTTCCCCACCGGAAAGAAAAAAGATAAAACAAAGTTGGGGAATGCTAGCAACATTCTCATTTGAACCTTTTCCCTTTTATTCATGACATGTGTTGCATTCCTTACACTTAAAACAATGTCATGAGTACATAGCTTTTGTTTTCCAAGTTTACACTTAAAGTAGGAGGGACTTGATGGGGAAGAGGGAAGACAGAGAGACTTAATTTATTATGTGTAATTAATTAATTAATATATTTAATAAGGGTAAACTTGAAAAATAAAAGTTGGATTGTCACGTGCATTTTTTTGAGAAAAAGCTATAGTAATTATTATTAATAAAACATATTATAGTACAAAGCCGCAAAAAGAGCTAAAATGAGTACAACATCTCCAGTGACCAAACACAACAACATGTTGATTTGATCTGGAGAGAATTACGTCTAAAACCAACAAATACTCAACCCCCTAATTCAGCATCTCGAAGGACTCGTACTTAGACTAACAATACATCTCCACCGCGCAACGGCAGAAACGACAGATCTGTATTGTAGTCGAAAACTAAAAAATAAAATACAGCAAACTCCTAAAAAGTTCATGAGAAATAAAATAAAAAATATAGCAAACTCCTAATGAGTAATAGACTTAAAACAAGAAACATGAACACTGCTCTACATCTTTTCCGGCAACCGAAGAAATCCATAGCGTCATACAGGCTAAACCCTTAGTGCCGCACTGGCTAAACCCTCACCCACACAAACCGGTAATTTCAGAATTGAAACGCCAAAACTCTGTATATGTGGGCTAAAGCGACAACTAAATCATGACTATAATGGTGTTTCGCGGTGTCTGCTTCCACATCACATATGAACCAACATAGTAACCGTTACTACCTTTACCGACGTCGACGCCGCCTCCTCCTCCGGAAGACATAGCACCATCGGTAACTCTTATTACAACCAAGCCAAAAACACCCAAACCAAAAAAGCCTGCAACCCAACCTGCAGCCAGCAACAACAAAACAAAACCAAGATCCACATGAAAGGAAAGAGAAGAAAATATGAGAAGAGAAAAAAAGGATGATACAGAAATAGAGGGGTTGAGATGAAAGAGAGAGGTGGAAGATAGGGACGAGATGGGGGGTTAGGGGAGGAGAGGCAGAGGCCACCTCCCCCCTGTGCGGCTCTGAAGGGTGGGGGGCTAGGGTTTTTTCGAATCTCAATATTAACAGCGCATTGTCATGTGCATTAGTTATATTGTTTTAAGGGTAAAGAAATGACACATATCATGCTGAAAATGAAGAAAATGCAAAAGAAAAGGTTGCTAGCATAAGTTTTAGTAAAAAATGCAAAAGAAAAGGTTGCTAGCATAAGTTTTAGTAAAGGCATAGTTGCTGAATTAGCACCTGTACGTCGACATATGAAATATTTTTTTAAAATTAAAATTCAATATGAAATTGAGAGGGAGAGATTCTTTTGTGAAGCCTACAAGGTTGGCTTTTGGAAGCATACTTGACTAACAATTTGCGTGTTTAGAGCAAATTAGTCAAAATCCAGATTAAGTTTACATTATAAACAAGCTGCTTTTAAAACTGCTTTATAGCTAGACCTCAATAATTTAGCATAACTATATCACTTTAGGCAAATGATGTGACGCCCAAGACAAGATCCAGACGTCCATTTGGATGTTGTTTCTTCAAGTTGACGTTGTCCCCACATGTCTTCTTCCAAACATAAATTAATTTTAGTGGGCAGATAAAATAAAAGAAAACAAAAACATAAAAGTTTAGTAAATTTCGCCCTAATTTCTGGTCAAGATTTATGTTCACATCATGTGCAGGGTGGGAGCTAGAATTGTAAACTTGGGAGAGCATAAGTAGAAAATACAAGTATATAAAACACCTAAGTATTCAATAATTACATATTGCGAGCTAAATATTTCTAATTGGGTCATGTCTAATTTATTTTAGAAGAAATTTTAACTTAATTTATAAGTTATTTATTACAAATTTGATATATTATATATAATATAATAGAGGAGGGATACAAATATGGGAAGGGGGGGCGCCGGGCCACTCCATGTCTAGGAGTGGCTCCGCCACTGATAATGTGACCTATCAAGGAGTTTTTTTCAATATTAAAATAAGTGAGTTTAGCAATGTTATGAAATCTACATATACATAACATTGCATTGCAGGTTAAATTAAAGTAATTAGGACAAGGACTCAATGGTTGCAACCTACTATATATTTTTTCGGTTTTGTTTGCATAAGTTGGTTGGTTGAACATTATTATTGTTCATCTACAAGATTATTATTGTTGACCAAAAAAAAAATTTAAAAATTTATATGGCTCTTACCTACCAACTTTTATCATCAGAAGAAGGATATTTCTAATCGACATGATGTTAGAAACTTGTAGGTGTACTGTGGCTTAGAGCATGTTGAGGTCATTTCTCTCCCGAACCCGTGTTAGATTAAGATTAATCGAACCCACATTTGCACGTCATGACTCATCATAAGTACAAATCACATCCAATTATACGCACATTTTGGCTTCTTTCAAAAAGGGTAATGTTCTGTTCTATCATTAGTGGAATATCTAAGCATTCCTCGTTACATACGAATCACATTGCAGTACACTATCAAAAATCATGAACAAGTGTCAAACAACGAAGGGATAATTAATCAAGGGAATAGAAAATGGACTAGAATTGGATGCTATTGTTGTTTGGCTTTCGTGAGGTTTGATGTGTGGATAACAACATTATTATTATTATTTATAACAAGCGATATAATTTTATTAGAACAACTGAAAAAAGTACAAAGCTAGTCATTCCATTAGCAGTATGACGGACATGGTTAAATTTATCTAGTGACCTTAGTTAGCCTAAGGGCTGAAACGAAATGGAGAGAATCAATCTAATAAAATACTTGTCTAAAACCCCTATCTACCGCTTTCATTGTTCAAGATTAAGGCAATTTATCAAGAACAAAATTTGCCATGACTCTCCTAGAGAGACTAGATAACCTAGCAAACTCAACAAGTTTTTGGGAATCATGACACAAACTCATAGGCAACCCATAAGAGTTTCTGAAATCAAAACTAAAAAGCTAAACAAAAACGACTAAAGTAGTAGCAACACATCAAAGCCGCCCCATAAGATGCTTCACACAACCAAAGCCATCCGAATCAAAGATAAAAACATCATGGTTCGCCAAGGCACCCAGATCTGAAGCCTTCTTTCTCTATCTCTCCTTCTCTATTCTTTCAAGCTACTTTACTGTGAATTTTCGACGGGATAAAGGGGGTTTTCAGAATCAGCGCTCACCTTCGGTTGGCTTTATCTCTTTTCCTTTTGCTTAGGGTTTGTTTACATTGCATCTGATCGACCAATAAGAAGATCACACATGGAAAGTAGGGGCCCACGAAGATGACCGACTAGAGAGCCAAATTGATTGCGCCTTGCAAACATCATCGGTAGGGAGAGCGTTTGGCACCCATGATTGCCGAACGCATGACAAAATACCCATTTCGTCTACTTTTCCTCATAGGAACACATGGAGCCACCTCAGACAATGTCAACAGTCTCACATCGAAACTTCACTCAAAATGCACACATACTAAAATCTATTTTTAAAAAGGGGCACAAGTCCTAAAAGGGAGGTAATTCGCGACATTCGGCAAATCTGCAATTATTCTGTCCAAATTACTATTCATTACGTACTTATTCTAAATTAAACATCAGAGAGCCTTCAGTCGGCACCGCATTGGTGCCACAGGGCTTACCGAGCGTTCTTTGTCTTGCAGATAGATCGCTATGTTGAAACTCATCCAAAGCCGAAAGTGACAACATCACTAAGTTGGTTCCAAAAGTGCTAAAGTATTTTTGAGCATCAACAGGGTTTACTCAAATAGGAGACTAGGAGTTGTTTAATCTATCTATTGCTTTAATAATAACATTATTTTAAGTGTAAAAAACACTAATCAGAAAGTATGATCTAGTCATCATTATTCATTTTGCTAGTTGACAAAAACAAGCAAGAGATAATGTTTATGTGATTTCAATCTATGCTTGATAGAGACCCATCCCATATTTCGACAAAATTATTAGATTCGCAATGTTAGAAAAGAATGACTTATCCATTTGGTTAGAACAAATTATTTTTCTGGGTGAGTTAGGATAGGATTATTTAAACCACTTGAAGAATACAGCTAAGGTTTGGGCATGATTACATGAGATATATGTACTCATATCTGTCATGCATGATTATCTAAATTTTAAGATATTTAAGAACCCTCCAGAAATTCGATATAACCGAACGTGTCCTAAAAAATCTCATGCAACCTTGATTTGTTTAGGTTTGAAAAAAGCGTCACCAAGCAAAAGTTCAAAGTAGGAGCAAGATTCTGTAGCTGCCTTGGAAATAGGGTTGAGACTGAGAGAGATTGAATGGTCCAGATCTGGAGCCTGCAATTTCTTCTAATTTTTTTTCAAAGTTGGATACGATTCCCAGAAACTTGAAAGCGAAGTTTCAAGTAACATAAACAAATGAAACATCACCTTTTGCAAATTGCCGTCTAAAAAGTCTTGGTCATTTTAGACTTGTGAACAAGGTTACCAACTTTAGCACTTGCTAAGGAGATAGATTGAAATCTACAAGAAAATAATTAAAGGTTGCAGAATGACGCATGCATGTTTCAAATTAAAGGATCAAAGGGATGAAGCTAGTGGTAAATGGGCCCACCAGTGGATAAAGCTCATAGGTCATGGTCATATACGTATTAATAAATAAAGAGTTATGTGTCATAATAATATATATATGTGTATTAGACCAGTTAGTCGGGATAGTATGCCCATGATAATAATGCGCTCGAATTCGAGATTCTGTTAGTCTCCTTGATTATATTAGCATATATAAGAGCAACTCCACCTGTTGGGGTTGCCATGGCAAGGGGAGGGGGGAACCAGGGGGCTACTATTCACGTGAATAGTGTCCCCCTCGCAAATAAGAATACGCATTTCCACCCGTCGCTTTTGCCACAAGAACTACTATTCATTTTTTTTTTTTTTTTTTGGTAACCTAAACAAGTAATTTGGATAATATTTTCTGATAAGATTTTTGGATTCAGACGTGTCAATATTTATTAAGATTTTCGGTTTCAAATTTCGAATAAATTTCATATGAATTCCAAATTTCAAAAATTTAATCAATTTCAAATTTCAGATCAATTTCATCTGAATTTCAAATTTCAGATAAATTTCATCTCAATTCCAAATTTCAAAAATTTAATCTCAATTCCAAATTTCAAAAAATTTCATCTCAATTCCAAATTTCAAAAATTTCATCTGAATTTCAAATTTCAGATAAATTTCATTTGAATTTCAAATTTCAGATAAATTTCATTTGAATTTCAAATTTCAGATAAGATTTTCACCTCTAAAATCGCGCCACGTGTCATCTCTATCTCGCCTAAATTTTTCTATAAAACCAGAGGCTCAATTTCATACCTCTCACACCATTCTCAAACCAGAGGCTCTTCTCTATATTTTCATTTCTCATATTTTAGAATTCATACTCCATTCTCAATGTCGACATCGACGAGATCTTGGATAGGCAAGAGCGAGAAACTAGAGAAAGAAGGCGTAGAAGAGGCTGCAGCAAAAGGGCGCAGAGAGACCTAGATCGACAAATTGTCATAGCAAGTGGCAATGCTTGATGAAGAAAACCAGAGTCGCCGTGGTTCACAAGTCGGTCGTGGCCCGAATGTGGAAAGACATAGGCATTCTCGGGTAAGAATCTTATTGAAGATTATTTTATCCCAACTTCTCTCAGATTCGATGTTGATTTTCAAGGCGATTTAGAATGAAACCCCATTTGTTCAATAAAATCATGCATGCTATTTGCAACTATGATGACTACTTTGTTCAAAAGTGTGATGTCTTTGGGGTTGCGGGACTTCTTCCCGAGCAAAAGTTAACAAATTGCTATACGAATGTTGGCGTATGGTGCATCTCACGATCGTGTGGATGAGATTGCCGGATGGGGAAGTCCACTACGTTAGAGAGCTTGGTAAGATTTTGTGACGCAGCTTGAAACTCAGTACACCCGAGAATACCTGCGCAGACCTACGCCCATGGACCTCCACCGCTTACAAAAGCCAAAGCTCGAGGATTTCCAGGAATGATTGGTAGCATCGATCGCATGCACCGGCAATGGAAAAATTGCCCAACCGCTTGGCAAGGAGACTATGGGAATCGAAAAGGGCAAAAAAGTATCATCCTTGAAGCCGTTGTCGGATTTGATACATGGGTTTGGCATGCTTTCTTGAGTTGCGGATCTCAAAACGATTTGAACGCGTCTTTGGGTCAATCACCTGTTCAACGACGCTTTGGCGGTGTGCACCAAAATCACCTACGAAATCAACAATACCGCCTACCAGGACCGTATTATCTTGCAGATGGCATCTACCCGAGGTGGACTACATTTGTGAAATCAATTCCCCATCCCCAATCCCGTAAGCAAAAGTTATTTGTCGCCTATCAAGAAGGTTACGTAAAAGATGTGGAGAGGTGTTTTGGTATCCTCCAAGCCGGTGGCTTATTATTAGGGTGCGGCGCGCATGCTTGATGAGGAGGTGCCGAGGAGCATAATGATGACTTGCATCATCCTTCATAACATGATTGTGGAGGATGAGTATGATTACGATGTCAGTAGAGGTGTACGAACCGGATCCCATGAACACGGCCTTGACAAGAGTTTATGAAAGGCCCGTGGGACCAAGTGGAGAACCATTGGAGCCTCGACCCGTTGGTTAGGGACGGACGTTTCATGGACCGTATGATTGATCGATATACGATGATGCAATCGTCTTATATTCACGAACGACGTCAAGTTGACTTGATGGAGCATTTATGGGCGGTGAATGGCAATGACGGTGAATGAAGTGAAGTTAAGAAGTTTTACTTTTAATTATGTTTAGATTATGTTTTATTTTAAGGGATGCTTTGGTTGTGGTTTTTTTATTTTTAATTATGTTTTGTTTGATGTATGGAATATTTTGAATGAAAAGATGTTTTATTGAATGTTTTCTTTAATGACTCAAATAAAACCATGGAACTCCGGCTTCAACGGATGATGCCATAAGATGGGAAAAAAAAATGACACTTGAAAGTGAAGAAAATGTTGTGTAGAAAGTGAAAAATATTAGAAGGAGATGAAAATATATGAGTATTTGGTGTTGAAAGTGAAGGATATTGGTTGGTATTTATAGAAAAAATTGCATACTTTTTAGTATTTTTTGGTATTTTTTGAATTTTTAAAGATTTTTTAAAGATTTTTTGGCCCAAAATCACTGTAGCCGTTGGATTTCAAAAAACGATCGGAGCCACCACAATAGCGACACGTGGCGATTCTGCAGACGGGCCGACGTCGGCGCTGGTCAAATTTTTTACCGTTGGCGCGTGCAACGACGCGCCAACCAGAAAAATTGACCGAGCTCACGACGTCACCCCCGGTGGGCCTCGGGCTCCCTCCCCGCGGCCTGCCCGGTTGCGTGGGTCCCGCTCTCCCCTGGGCTCCCCTACCGCTGGAAACCTGTTTTTGGGCTCGGGCCCCTGGGTCCCACACCCCCGGGCTTGTACCGCTGCACTTGCTCTAACATGCTTGAGATGGGGAACAATACTATTGAGTATTGACTTCATGCTTGATAGTAACTAGCAACTGGTAGCTAGTGCTTGTACTATGCCTTGGTGTCTTTTGTACTAGCAATTTCAAGTGGGTAAAACTGGGAGAAAAAGCGAAAAGGGAGATATACATATATCTATATATACAATCCAACGACCAAAAATCGGTTCCATTCCAATCCACTCACGTCAATTTTGATGCTTTGGTTCTGCAGTGTGTATTTTTGACTTTGCCAATTGCATTGATCATTGCACCTATTATAATCCAGTGGATAAAAGTTGCGCCACGTGGCAGTTCTGAGACCGTTGATAGCATGTAGGTGTTGCAGGTTCTGTGTCTATGTCGAACTATTATTTATTCAATGAGTGATGTAGAAATGGGTGGTTGTAACTTGTAAGTGGAAGAAGAGGAAGAAAGGAGTTGGTTTTCAATTTGAATATTTGGGGATGGCTTTGGGATGAAGCAAAAGATGAAGAATCGGGTCCAGGGCAGGGCATGTGACAAACAAGTACATAACATCTCACTTCACATGTGGTCCTTCCTCCAAGTCCAGGACCAGGACCCTCTCTCCCTGCCAATATTTTACAGTGGCCCACTGAATATTTCCCTGTTTGGGCTTTTTCATTCCATCCGGTTTCCAGTTGAGTTGCTTGGTGGATGGATCGCCTCATTCTTACTTAATTGTACATGTGCGTTCAAATAATTGTACTTTTTTGTTTCAATTATTTCATTCTCTCTCTATCAGATATGATGGATGCAACTTCCAACTCCTACACATCTTTTATAGGGTAAAGTGCGGTTTTACTGATATAAAGCGATTCAACTTACTGAATTATTTCGTTTCTTAATTTAGTCCCTCAACTCGTAATAAATAGTCAATTTCACTTCTAGTTAAGTTTATCTAATTTCATCCATTTTTCTAATATGAGACAAATTTGTAATTCTAACTTAAAATTCATAAAAAATATTGTAAATAATTAACTTTTAGAAGCAAAAAAAAATCTTTGGGGGAGAAGAAATCGGTGGGGATGGGGGTTTTGTGGGGAGAATAATTTTTTTTTTCTTCTAAAAGTTAATTATTTACAATATTTTTATGAATTTTAAGTTAAAATTACAATTTTGCCCTTGTTATTAACAGAAAAATTGATGAAATTGGATAAACTTAACGGTGAAATTGACTATTTATTACGAGTTGAGGGACTAAATCGGATGAAATAATTCAGTAAGTTGAATTGCCTAATAGTTCGAGAAGCAAATGGTAAAAATCCTCTTTTATAATACACCGCACACGTTACTATCAATTGTTTTATATATATATATATATTGAGAGAGACGATAAGATATTAACTCACACACTTTACACATTATTATTAAATGTGAAGGATATCATTAAACATCGGTTAGGTCAGCTAATTAGGATAACGAGTCATCAGTTCCACATTTAAAGTTAATATACCTAGCATAAACTTATAAATAGTTTGGTTACTGAATCTCCCCATTACCGATTAATTTTATGATGTGTTTGCTAATCAGGAATTGAATTCCAACTATAGAGGATTCATGCGTTTACTTCACATCAAGTAATTGGAAAGTAAGTGGGGCCCACACAATTCTTGGGTGGGAGGTGACATTCTAATTTCGGAAGAACTAACCCATTAAGAATTCATTTTTTTTACCCATTATATCCTCACACAATTTTAAATTTTTAAAATTTGTCATATACTTTAACATAACAACGAGAATATTTTAGTAATTAGTACCACTCTTACCCCAATTTCATATGATTTAGTAAACAACTTCAACAGAAATCCGAAATCTAACTCTCCTAAATCCATATTGTTTAGTAAACAACTTCAATATAAATCTGAAATCTAATTCTTCTCAATTCAATTCCGTATAATCCAATTACGAATTAGTAAGCATGTCATTAACCTCAACTTCCTTTACATTCAAGTTTGAATCCCGACTATAGCTAACTCCACCTCCATAAATATGAATAAATTAAAGAAATTAAAAAAGGTAGCCTAGTATAGAATTATAGAATACTTGACAAAGTAAAAGAAGACATTATAGAATAGAATAGAATAGAATAGAATGCTGGTCCTCTTTCAAATTTCCAATTCCTTGATTGGTTCAATAGTTGGCGTGTGGCCTCCTCATCCATGACCTGGAAAGAGCTCCATCAACCAAATAGATATTTGATAAAGGGTGATTTTATTAGCACCCCGTTATTTGCTCTTTACACCCCATACTAATTTTAAACATGAATAACCTATTTTACCCTTATACATAATTACCGTTATGGACAAAAAATATTTAAAATAAAAATAAAAATTGCTCACTACACCCCACATATGTTCTTGCAACCCTAGTTAGACTTTTTTCTCAAACCATCATGTTCATGCAACCCTAGCAAGATTTATACGCTTATATTGGTGAAAAAAATATATTGTTTTTATTCATGAAATGTGAGACTGAAGTTAGAGAGGCTTCGAATAAGGTATGAGTTTATTTTTTGGCGGTTTTTCAACTTTAAGGTTTCATGCTAGTCGCTGGTTACGTTCAGCACACCAGTACCGAACGCGACATGAAATTTCGGTGGAGTGCCACCGAATTATTGAATCTAATTCGGTGGATAACCACCGAACCATGTTCCATATTTCGGTGGATATCCACCGAACCATGTTCCATATTTCGGTGGCACTCCACCGAAATATGGAACATGGTTCGGTGGTGTATTACCGAATTTTACCTACATTTTCAGTGGCAACAAACCGAAATATATTTATTTTTTTGGTAAGTTATTGTCAACCACAAATTTAATGCAAGTTATTTTGACCTTACTCCCATTGAATGAACAAAGACAAGGTGACGCCGCTACTAAAGGCAACAATGTTGAAACAGAATGTGTAATGGACTATAGTAATCAATTCACAACTTATTCGGTACATAACCATGTTGTTTCAGAGTATCTTCAAAGTCATTCATTTGTGGAGTACATAACCATGTTGTTTCAGAGTATCTTCAATGTCATTCATTTGTGGGGCGACTTTCTGAAGAGGAGAATGTCTTGTTGGCGGACATGTCTAATAATTCAAATTATTTTGTTATATGAGTTATAATTATTTTGTTATTTTGTTATATGAGTTCCAATAATTCAAAAATGCTAGCAATTAGTCAACTTATTTTTAATGGATATAAGTTTAGTTATATGAGCTTGGTTAGCACCAAAACAAGACTTAAATGTGGTCTAATAGACCCAAGAATACTCAAACGTCAACCACCAAAAGCACTTTCTCGTGCATCAACCAAATGTTAGCCATGTAAACTACTAAGAAAAATAGAAAATTAATAATTCAAACATGCAAAAATTAATCAACACAAGCAAAGTTCCATGAGTTCTAATACAAACATGCTACCAAATCAGTTAATCATGACGACGTTGATATGTCATGGTAGACCGTATGTTTGTACCCTCTAAAATTTGCTGCAAACTCTAAACATTACTATCGGATGCTACATCTTCAACATCTGTCGTATCCTCAAAGTGGTCAGGAGGACCACGTTGGGGCTGGTCCTCTTGAGGGGCTAATCTCGTCGCTCTATTTCTCCTTGTTGAGGATGTGGGACGTTCTCTATCAGGTCGAGATGATGATGCCTGAGTAGTACCTCTGCGAGTCATCTTCATATCTGAAAAACAATATTAAGTACAAACTCAGTAACGAATTTAGTAGATGATCATTGAAACAAGAAACTAATTCACGATTACACCGAAGACGGAAACAAATTCGGTGGACTACCACCGAAAACCCTAATTAAAGTCGGTGGACTATCACCAAAAACGAAATCATATTCTGGGACGACCACCGAAAAATGGAAACACATTCGGTGGGATGACCACCAAAAAGCGGACAAAAATTCGGTGGATAGCCACCGAAAAGCAGACAAAAATTCGGTGGATAACCACCGAAAAACATACAAAAATTCGGTGGTAACCCATGAAAATCATATCCAAATTCGGTGGTAACCCACCGAAAACATCTCGTTTACGCAAACCAGGGTCGAACCTTCCGAATAACCACACATTCATCAACCCTTAGAAACATAAATATAGAAATCAAAATTGAAATCAAACCTTGGCTTTTCTGGAGGATTTTGAGGTCGATGGTCGAGTTCCCTAGTTGAAACTTTGCCTCCGAGGTGAGGTCGCGTCGCTATGCGATGAGGATGAGGTTGCCGGCTGCTGCCGATGGGGTGAGGTCATGAGGTGCCAAGCAATAAGGGTGAGGTCGCGCAGTGCCAAGCGATGGGGGTTTGGGTTGTGCGATTATGGCAAGCGTCCTGAGGTGCGTTGGATTACCTTAGAATTTGACTAGGCTGTGTGATGGGGTGCACATGAAGAGCCAAAGGGTGTGCGATGGGGTGGCTTTGAAAATGAATGAGGTTTTCAATGGGGTGTGTTTGATATGTGATAGGATTTAGTTAGTAATGGGGTGTAGTGAGGGCAATTTAGGAAGCAATATGGGGTGTAATGAGTATTTTTAAAATTGACTAAAATTTATTGGGGTGTAAAGAGAATATGGGGTGTAAAAAGTAAATAATGGGGTGTAAATAAAATCACCCTTTGATAAAATAATTACTAAAAATATCAAAAAGCAGATGCAGATATTTATTTATTGGCTCCACGGCTCCACGCCACCCGTTACTTCGTGAGCCCCACGACGCCACCAAAAATAAAACGACACTGTTCAGTGATCTCTTGTCACTTTCGGCACATGAACATATCGACTAGCTCACCGGAAGTACCGTTGTGGGTCAGTTTAATAAATAAAGACTAGGGCGGTGGTGAATCGGTCGCGTGGCCAAGGCGAGGGTTGTGGTTCTTGTACCACGTGCTACGATTTGGATGATGTGGCGACGTGCATGCCCTGAAGCCGCAGAAGCTGACTCAGGCTTGTCTGGGTTTTTCTCGAAAGCTGTGAAAGGCACTTTCCTTTTTGTTATTCTTGTCGGTGCCGTTTCCACGAGTCGGCTTCAAGATTCGGCTGGCCAAGTCGTTGGGTTGCGCTTGGAGGTAGTTTCCACGTACACACGTGGTTTGAGGCCAAGTGTCGATCGAGTGTTGGTCCCATAATTTTTATAAAGTTTTTTTGATAACCCGAGATGACTTGTTAAATAAGGAGTTATGTCATGCAATGACTTTTTCTTACTTCAACTTATTACTATCTTTTTTCCCAAGCTTTTTAAATTATATTGAAAAACTTTTACGAAAGGTCTAGAAACTATATGATGTTGTGGGTCGAACTGAATTGAACTATGTCAATTAAATTGAACAAGTATTGTGGTGCGATTTATTTAGTATGGTGTTTTTTTAATAGAACAACAATCCAATATATTACGTCTTATAAGTTTTATTTAAAAGAGAACGTAATTTATAATGACAAGTTTACACTTATATTTAATATAATCCAACCCGAGTAACCAAACAAAGCCGAAGACCATCAAATTGGCAATTGGCACTTGTACTTAAAATACATTACTTTTATGTGAAATACATGGCGGGCGTATTGTTCACCGCAACTAGAAGAATACATATTCAGTAGACATTTATACTTAAATTAAACAAAACAAGTACCAAAAAAAAAAACAGAGGATTGAATAAGTCTTTTTCTCCATTCCATTTTATAAAATTGAAGTTTCAAAATCCTTGATTTACTCAACGTTGTTTTTTTCTAAACAAAAGTAAGATTATTAGGTTTGTTCATTTTTTTCTTATTTTTGGTGCAGAAAAAAAAAAAAAAAAGGTTTGTGTTTTGTACTTTACCCCATAACATAAAACCCTAGTAACGAAAACCAATAGTAAATTAGTATTAGTAATCTAAACAAGAAAATGAAAAAACAAAATTCCGAAAAGCACTTGGTATTAACAACAGTAAATGCTTCGACATTGAACAGTGATTGGCTGACTGCCTAATTAATTTGGAGCCTAAAAAAAGCACTTGTCAAGAAAAGCACTTGATTTTGTTGAAGCTTTTAGTATAATAAGCAAAGAAATCGTCAAGAACAAAAACCACAGCGAAGCCAAAAAGCTTCACACCACTCCCACCCGATCCCAACCCAATTCGCAAGCAACCCGATCCAAGCATGGGAAGTGAAAAATCAAAATTGGTGGGTCCTGAACGGACCTCAAACTCCAGACTTAAATTTAGTTAATTGACAGAATAGAAAAAAAAAAAAAGTACCCCACAGAATTATTATAGTAGAGATACGTTAAGGTGGGCAACATAAAATAACTAAATTTCAAAAATTGATATTTTTAATTATTTATTTTAAAATAAGTCCGAGACTTCCGTGAGGGGTTTTAAGGCTCCGCAGTGGCCGCGCCTATCGGCATCTTCCATTTTAAAATTGAACGCCAAATCCTATCCCCATCTCTCTCTCTCTCTCTCTCCATTATATATAAACCTTTCCTACAATTCAACTCTCCTACTCATTCTTCAACTTCAAAATCTAAGGAAAGATAATACCATTTGCATTTGCTCCCACCTAACCTTTTTCTTTCTTGGTCCTTCTAAAATTTGATCATCATCTCTTTCTCTCTCTGTCTCTCTTTCTTTCTTTTTCTCATCACCTACCCACCACCACCATTCCAACTTTTCTCTCTCTCCCTATCTTTTTCTCATCCCCAAACAACCATTTTTCTCTCTCTATAAAATATTAACTAATCTTTGCCTGTTGCCCACTATATAAACCACCTCTCACCACATCACTTCTTAATATACTTGCCCACCACCTTTTCTCTCATTGCTTTGACAACTCTCAATCTCTCTCTACACCTTTTTTCTCTTTGGTGTCTCTCTCTCCTGAAACACAATCCTAGATTTGGGTTTTCTTTGTCCCCTTTGGAACCGATCCGAACCAAACCAAACCAAACCCACTCTTCATTTTTCTCATTGGTTCACAATGGATGACAGCATCAACCACAACAGGAAGCGACCCCGAGATGACTCGGACGACCCGGAAACAAAACATACCCAACTCGTCCGAGTCGACTCGAGTCACTCAGTTGCCTGCTCACGCGAGTCGGGTTCCACCGTGTTCGACTCGACCAACTCGGAGGTCAACTCGGACGAGTCGTTGACTCAGCAGCCTGTCCGGGTCGACTCCGGCGAGTTGGTTATCGAGTCGGCGGAGGTTAAGCTTATCGAAGACGACCTCCTTAACATCCTGGATGACTCCGATACGGTTACCGACCGTGACCCGGCGATCCAGGACCTTGACTCGGTGATTAAAAGCTTCGAGGAAGAGATACAGGTTCCGGCATTTCCCTTGTCCGAAACGACGTCGTCTCCAGGCGGGTCGTCGCAGCCGGAACTAGGTTACCTTCTAGAGGCTTCTGACGACGAACTCGGCCTCCCGCCGACCAATGGAGGAAGCGAGGACGGAAAGTTGGAGGCCGCTGATTTTACGTCGAGTGGTTCGGAGGCGGTTGGATTGGACGGGATGCTAGGGTTTGAGAACGACATCATTCCGAGTTACGACTCGTTTGAGTTGGGAATTGGTGGGGACTGTAACTTGAACAACAATGACAATGGCGGGGCGGAGTACGTGGCATTAGGTGGGTTGTTTGATTACTCAGAAGGCGGGGTTTCGGATGTTTCACGGCGAACCGAATCGCTCTCTGCTCTGTAGGAACGTTTCGGCGGCAAGGCGGTAGGGGAGGTTTTGTTTACAACCCCGGACCGCTTTGTAACAGGGTACATGTTAGACGTGTAGCTGTTTATATGATAGGTTGTAAACTAGACAGAAAGTAAAAGACAAGAACAAGGAAAATTTTGAATTTGAACCCAACACGTTGATATTTGTTGCTTCTGCCCCAAAAAAAATGTTGATATTTGTTGGTTTGCTAAATTGACATTCGCTTTAAAATTATTTGAATTTGTTGTTTAGTTGTGAAAAATGTGTGTTTTGATTTTTGGGTTTGGGGTTGGATTCAAAAATAGAAAACAGAAAACTGAAAAAAGAAAACAGGGGGGAGGTGGGTGGATCTTTTAATTTTCAAGTTTGCATCATTTCCTTGATTTCTTTGTCCGTGACACAGCGAAAAGGGCCAGATCACCAAGTAATTGAGGCCATTTATTATAATTCAGCAAAACGAAATTTCAATTTTAAAGTTATCTAATACAGAAATTTCAATTCTCTGCTTTGAAAAATCGAGTACAATTACTAATACAGAAATTTCAATCCTTCAAGCAGAGTACGTACCAACTAGGGTGTATGTATCGTCAGTGGATTTTGAACAATATGTAATACCTGAATATTTTCATTATTCAAATGGTTTAATGTACATCTTTACTTCTAATTATATTGATGATATTCAATGTTTGTGTTAAGATGAAATTTCGATATCCCAATTGAAAGACGACTTTTCAGACACTTTTTGTATACAAAATTAGGATTATGTATGAAACGCGGATTGAATTTTTTGAGAATAAATTTTCCATGTCTAATTTTACGACATGGAAATGGATTGTTTGGGAACGCTTAGAAAAAAGTACTGGGAAATATCATTTTTCCTCATTCCCATGTTTGATTTGTGCATAAGGAATGAAAAAATTCGGTTTTTCTAATAATACCCTCGATTTTTTATTATTAAAATTTATTAATATTAAGAATATTTTTAGGGTTAGAAGTGGTATTTTAAAATAATAACATGGGTAAGTTAGTAAAAAAAGAAGGCATTAAATGCTTTCCCAAGGTGAGCTAAGGGTACGAAATTCCCTAATGCATGGGAAATCCATATCCATGAATCCAGATTGCATTATCAAGAATGCACTTACCAAACATAAGAATGCGATTTGAAACTCATTCATAAGCTCCTAAACCTTGAACCAAACGTGATAAAACAGTTCTTTAGGTCCCGTTTGGTTCATGAGAAATGAGGCTTGGGAATGGGAAAACAATTGATTTTTCATATTTGGTAAGTCCCAGAATGAGAAATCGTTACCTTGCACATGAGAAAGTAAGGGGAAAGTGAAGCTCACCTCCCCCCTTGGGTTTTATTTTGGACTTAATTGATGGAATTAATAGATTGGATTTGATTTGTTAACGAGTACAACTACAATGATGAAATTGGGAAAATTAAAATCATAGTGACCAAATTTGATTTCGAGCCAAACTCCAGTGACCAAAAATGTAAGGGCCTGTTCAGTAACGTTTTCGAAGAATGTTTTCTTAGAATATTTTCATAGAATGAAAACAAGAAAACGAATTTGCATTTTCAGGAAATGAAAATGCGTCTGGTAAATTAATTAGAAAACATCTTCAGGAAACAAAAACAATGAAAACGTGTTTGGTAGTACAATTTGAAATAATAATATGTGAGTTATTTTTATGAAAACGTTTCTCATGAGAATTAAAACAACTTTTTTCTGTTTTCTACAAGTACACATGAATGAAAACATTCTTAGTATTTTCAGTTTTTGGGCCACCGAACGTGTTTTTGCCTCATTTTTGTTCTCTGAAAATGAAAACAACATCTTAAAACGTTATCGAACGGGACCTAATTAATCCATTTATTATTTGGGTTCAGAAGAAGCAAAAAATATATTTGGGCCTACAGAAATGGACCGGATGGTCCAATAAAGAGACAAAACGGGTCAAGTTTATAGAAACCAACATCCATTATCTTCTCCCCACTCTCATCCACACACTCTCTCAAAAGATTGCACTGATCAGCTTCTGTTCTGCACTCTCTCTCACTCTGCTCTCTCATATGGCTCTAACCATAACCAACAGTGGAGCTACTGGTGGAGCTAGGCTCCTGTACAGCAGCTCCACCAGACACCCCTACACCAACCTCTCCTCTCAACGCCACGTCCTCTTCCCTCTCTCCCCCAGAAGGACCCTCCACGTGGTGTCAGCCAAGAGGTTCACGTCCAGAACTGGGAGGTCCGACGGCAAGAACAAGAGAGGCACCACAACCACCAGAGACCAAGAACAAGACCCACTGCGCCTAGAACGGACGGCTGAGATTGAAAACGTTGGTGGTGGTGTTGCTGTTGATAATGTTGATGATGGGTATTTCTTGCCTAAGCTTCCGGGTGACGAACCTGACTTCTGGGAAGGTGAAAAATGGGACTTTCTTGGCTTCTTTGTTGAGTACTTGTGGGCTTTTGGTTTTGGCTTTGCGGTATGTCTTTACTCTCTCCCACTCTAGTTAAATTTTGTTCCTTTAATTTGTTGGGTTCATGGTTTTTTGTCTCTGCTGCTACAAGTATATGATCACTGGGACTTTGCTAAATTATAGTTTAATTAAACCCTGCTCAAATAATGATTAATTTTCACATTTTGGTATGATTTTGCTTCTATACCAGAGTGTTTTCTGGTAGTTATTGGAGAAATGCTCTCCTTCACAAGCAAGGGCCAATGCAACTGTGATTTCAAGACATGCCCTTTTTGATTCTAGCTTTTAACCTTCATGTCTGAAACCCCCCACTGCTGATTTGAATGATGTACATAGATTCCTTAACTAGCCAAAAAGCTACGTGCTGGAACTGGTTATATGATGAAAACCTGAAGAAGAAATTCAGGGAGTTCTATTTGGTTTTACTTTTTGCTTATGGAAAGGTTGAGATTAGAAATTTAATAGCGGTTGAGTGAATCTTTTTCCTGAACAAAGTGTAGGGAAATGTAGCTCATAAGTGAATACTACCCTACTTTCCAACCCTCAAGGCTAATGCTGTTCTGTTTTGGTGTGTGTGCAGCTTATTGCTTGTTTCGTTGCTGCTACTTCTTACAATGAAGGAGCAACTGATTTCAAGGAGACTCCTGTGTACAAAGATTCATTCCAGTCTCGGGAGTTTTTGGAAGAACCGGAGGCAACTAACCCAGATGTCTTCGAATCCAACCCAACTGAAGTGGCTCCTAGTTTGGAATAGTCCGTCTCTGTCATGAAAAAGACATTTACATCTGATACATGATACACTCCTAGGCAAAGAAACTCTGTCAAAGTTAATATCTCAATTTGTAAGGTGACGTTCCATATGTAAAACTTCTTTTCTGAATTGTTGTTCCTCCCACTATATTATGTGGTGTTGATACAGAAAGGCTTAGCTAAGGAGAGGCAAATGAAGGACATAATTTGACAGTAAAACACTGTTCTTATTCAAATCAATAGAAGTTCTGGTAACATTTAAACAAAACCATGGTGAAATATAATCTCGAGCTGGTTCTAATTAAAAATAAAATAAAAACTAAACACACCATGAAAAACCCATCCACAGAATAATCTGCTGGTATGATCATACTGAAAATATAACTCCTGTCACCAGAAAACCTCCCATAGCCAGCGCCGCCACCGTGAGGTAACTGCCCATCTTCAATTTGGTGCCAGCACTTGAAGTTCTGCCAAATCCTAACCCCATCATACTGGGTCTTGGTGCATTTTGAGGCATTGGAGAGGCTGAAACCCAAAGAAATAGAGAATCATAATAAACCCAAGAATTCAAGCCTTGAATAGGATTTTTTTTTTCTTAATCAAAGGAATGAACCTACCAGGAATAGTAAAATGACTAACCTAATTGATGGGTTCTTACTATTTTCTGATAGTTAATTTCTTTTTAAGACACCATTAGATAAATTAGAAGGATTATACACAAATGTAAGAGATGGATATATTGGCATACCAGCAATTGTAGAGTTAACAGCAGTTGAGTTGGTGTTTGTCCCAAAGGAAACTTGAGAACTAGGTGTGCTAGGAGGCACATGTACCCCTGCAGCAAAACCACACAAAAAAGAAAAAGAAAGAAGATTAAAACAATGCACAAACATGAAACTGTTTGAAGTTATTCTACTTAACAGAGTTGAAACCAGAATTATCACAGAACCCTCTTGTTTTATATATATATTTCTTTTCCAAAATCAGAAGTTACCTGAACAAGCAGAGATGTCAACTTGAAGGCTGCAGAGAGCAGGCAGCTGAAGAGCACGTGTGGTGTTGATAGGGAAGGAGCTCAAAGTAGTGTCATTGAGCAAAAGGCAAAGGCAGTCTGGCTGCTGGCTATAGAGCAGCTTGAGGTTGTCACAACATGATTGTGCCGGAGATTGGGAAGTGCCTTGCACAAACGATGCACACGAGGCCAGTGGAAGAAGCCGTGTGGTGCATTGAGCAATGGTAGGGCTTGATGAGCTGGGGTCTTGTGAAAGGATGGATGGTGGAAGGGAAATGAGAAAGAGTAGCAGAGTCAGAGAGGAAAGGGCAAAAGGATGTTGAAGCAGAGAGCTGTGAAGAGAAGCCATGTTATGTCCTTATGTAGAATAATAATTTGAGATTACCATTTACCAAGGTGTAAATATATGAAATGTTCATGTTTTGAGTGTGAGTTTCATGTATATATGGTGTGTGTTATTGTGCATGCATGCAATTTTTGCTCTCTTTTCCAAAAATATGTAAATAGATGAATGTGCTGCATGATATGAGTGTCAGTTGCTACATGCATGGTGTGTGTTGTTCTGCTTGAACCTTTTTGCTCTATTTTCCAACTTTACCAGTCCAAATGACATCCAAAACAAACTTTATTGTTCTTCTTCTTCCTAACATTTAAAACTATTCAAACTAACTAAGAGATTCGTACTTGCGAAAGGCCAATTTTCAAGAGATATTGGTCATGATCTGCTGATATTCGGGTTTCTAAAATGATGTGAATTAACTTCTCCTCGTTTAACCATCTAACCCAAATAAGGTATCAAGTAATCTTTAAGGTTAAGACCTCAACAAATCAAACAGAAAAACAATTTACGAAATTAATATGATTGATCAATGTTCCAATTTCTACATGTAAGTCCTTGCATTATTATGGCTACGGAAAGATGATAAATTTAAAACCCTGACCCTCCGTTTGGATGAGGGAAAATAACTCGGAATTTAGCTAAAAGTCGGAAATTTAAGAGAAGAAATTGACAATTCCCTTGTTTGGTAATTTAAGCGCGGAATTTATTAAATGATGCGTGGAAAAGATCGTGGAAATTGGGGCATCAAATTCCTGAGTTTAATTTCCACCAAAATAGGCGTCATTTCACAATTTACATAGTGTCATTTACAAAATCCGACATACATAAATCCAAACACTAAAATCTTCAATTGCCATAAATTGAAATGATGGAAATCTAAAGTCCGTCATTTTAGAATTCTATGTAATTTTCAATTCCTTCATCCAAACGAAGGGTGAGTTTCTCGTTCACCTTCTCCATGTAAATTAAATGCTCACTGGCCATAACTTCAAGTCCCCTGCATACCATTGTACTACGATTTCATTGTCCATTAATTCTTTGTGCGTCCATTTTTCAATAAGAAATAGAATGAAAGAGAAAATGAGCAAGAAGTTTCTTTTTAACCCATCAATGGATACTGACCATTTTTAACAACCTAAGTATTAAGAATGCATACGTTATGTATCCCATCTCGCTGTCCTAAAAGCTTTTGCAGCTCAAAATCATATAGATCAGATTTCTCAATCAAAATGGTCGTATTCATTTGAAAAATCAACCCCTTCCTCCAACTCTATTAATTAGTAGGTGGAACTGAAGTTAAGCGACTTCAATGAATGTGGTTTGTAATATACATACATATATATGCACACATTCTCCTGTAACGGTTTATGGTTTATCATTGCCAAGCTTCAAAGATACACGCAGCAAAGCCATGTCTCCGACTTTTTGGGTTAAGAAGAAGTTTGCTCCACTAAAAACTCACAAGGCCAGTAATAGGTGGCTACTTCCTCGAACCAGCTCTGCTTCTGCTACAACCTTAGAGGTGCCTCTGGTTGGTTCCCTCTGTCTCACTATTTTCAAACACATTATGGATAGTTTATTGATGTCGGTACGCAGTTCATGCTTGATTATAATTTTATTGAGCAGATTCCGGAAGTGGTTATAGCTGCTGATTTAGGATGCGGCAAGTGCCAAAGAGGACTTCCCAGGTGATTTCAGATGTTGATGGTAAGAAAGTTCCTTAAAGCCTTCTATGGAGCCATTACCCGGTTGAAGTTCCTGGTTGTTTAACATCCATCATATGTGAGAATGATAATTTATGGAAGCTTATTGCGGGTACCAAACTTTCAATTATACATGACCAATTAAGTATAATTTGTTGATATGGTGTCCATGGTGGTACATCTTCTAGATAAGAAGGTTACGCTTACTCGTAAATCAGTCCATAAAGGATCTCTAAGAAATGTGTCTGCCTTCTGTAGAAAACTGTCTCACAAAGCTTCAAGGATTGCAAGATTTTCTATCCGTTGTTGATTGCTTGAAAATTCTTTTTATAATGAATTCATCCATGTAAAAATGCCTGAGTTTTTATGTTTTCTTGTGTGTATAATATAAGTAAACCCTCAAGCTATGATTACTAAGCTTACAGTTATTTTGTACTATAATAATATATGTGGTTCATAGTTCCTGCTGCAAGCAGCCTAGAAACTTTTAATCATATGTCTAAGTTCCAGTACATTGAATAAAGCAGTTATTGGTTGTCTTATAAAACAAGTAATTGGTGAGTGTTTCCTGGTCTCCATTTCCTACATTGGCCTTTCCTTATTTCCAAAGGCAGATTAATTTATATATCATTAATCACTCGATTGCAGACAGATATGCAGACCAGAGAAATAAAAAAAGAGAAAAAAGAGAATTTTGGAATCCCAAAAAGAAATTCCTAATATTGGAGTCAAATAAACTTTCCATTTCACCCAGATTAAGGCATTAATTACCATTTGGAAAAGGTGTTGAGAAAAAGTGATGCCTTTGTGTCGGCATAGGCCCCTCTGGAAGCAAGAAAGTGATGCTCTAGTTAGCTTAGTGCATTTGAGAAACACAAAAGAAAGCAAAGAAGTCAAAGAATAATGAGAAAAACGAACCACATTGCCAACCTATACATACATATATATCTTTGCATGGGAAGAATAAGATTCCAAGATGAACAGAACTCCATTAATCAACAGAATTATATATAACCAGCTCATGATACTCGATCGATCCATTTTCGCTTTCTATATTATTCCATTGCATTATAGGCATTTAATATCAACCTTCTGTTGTTGTCCATTCGACCATTTTGGATTCTGAAGCAACAATTGCAATACATCTCTCTCTGATCACCATTTCATGGCAGACAAGGTATGCTCAAATTGAATTACAATGTCCAATATTATTTCAGTCTCTGATATCTGCATGATCTGATACAAATATTTGATCATGTTCAGTTCTGCTACATGCTGATGAGAATCAATATTGACTGCAATGGTTGCTACAGAAAAGTAAGGAGAGCTCTTCTTGATATGCGAGGTGAGATAAAAGTACCATCTATCTTAATTTTCTCATACACAAGTATATATATATATTGTTTCTTAGCTAGCTGATTATATATATACACATGTATAGAGTTGGAGACACATTTGATAGAGAAGAAGGAGTGCAGGGTGAGCGTGTGCGGCAGATTTATCCCACGGGACGTAGCGATCAATATAAGGAAGAAGACAAATCGCAGAGTTGAGATACTGGACATACAAGAACTTAGCAGCAACAATAGTAACACCAATGATGAAGAGAACCAAGATCAGCAGCAGACGCCTTTGATCACTTCTTGGAATAATCTCATATCATACCCCAATCAAGTTGAAACCACTTGTATGCATGTGTGATGTAAAACTTTTTCTTAAATTTTGGCAAGATTTTCGCTTCAAGTTAAGTGCATATGCAAGTGGGACTTTTTTTAATACTAAGTTCCCATACGTGCTAATAATTCAAAGCAGTCGACTGTGTGCACATGATGACGATTTCATAATGAAGCCATAAAAACAGAAATTATGGAGGGCAGAGAGAAGCCTGCAGATGGTGCAAACTGGTTGGTCAAGTTGATTGTCAGTCATATTGCGAAGAAAATAGGCAAGCCAAGCATGTTAGAGACGGACTGATCTAGCTGTTGCTGGTTTCTTTTGTTTTTTTAAATTTTAAATACAAACAATATTAGAGAAAAATAATTAAACACAAAATCTGGGACGTAGGGTTAATTACTAGAACTACAAGCCTTTGCATGAGTTGATTGTCTATGAACTAAAACACTTTCTTTTTACGCAAAGCTTTTCTCTCTTATTAAATTTGAGTGGCGTACATTTAAAATTTTCAATTATAAAAAAGAAAAAAAGAAGAAAAAATCTCCTAAATTTGTTGAGGGGCCACTACATCATTACGCAACTCCTTCCAATGATAAAGTCGTATCTGGATAAAGTAACGGCGCTGCCTCTACCCCGTCACAAAACTGAAAACTGAAACCCTGAAACTTTCTTACAATTTCCGTACCTGATTTATTCAACCTATCTCTTAATCTTCAATCTAGTTACAAATATTACAAACCACAAAAAGACTCTTTCTTTATGGTTATTTTACTGTGATCCACTCCAAACCAAAACATTGTATCTCACTCTCAGGCTCCAATCCCCCCAAAGAATAGTATAACCACAAATAAAGGGGGAGAGTTTCTAACTCTAGCTCTCTCACACCCTCGGTTGTATTACAAGATTTCCATTATTCCGTCTGTTTTCTTCTGTTCTCTTGAAAAAATGGCAGCAATGGCAAAGTTGGGTTCTTTCAAGTACAATTTCCAAGAGAAAAGAGAGAGGTTGCTCTCAACCCAGAAGGGCTACTCCGAGCTGGGTTTCGTCCACATCGAGGAACAAGAGCAATCTGGGTCTCCTCGCTGCTGCACTTTTCGATCAGTTTCCGATAGAATTGTGAGCTGGTGCAGGACTGTACAAAATGTTTCTAACCGAGCAATTCGGATGGGTAAATCCGATCCGAGAAAGATCGTATTCGCGGCCAAGATGGGTCTGGCCTTGATGATCATTTCGCTGCTGATTTTCCTCAAAGAGCCTTTCAAGCAGCTCAGTCGTTACTCGGTCTGGGCCATCCTCACTGTTGTGGTAGTATTTGAGTTTAGCATAGGTAATTGTATTTTTTTATTTGGCTCCATTCATTTTGATTTTGGCTTTATTTAGTCAGTTCATCATCTGGGTCTTCATCAATTTGCACGTGTGCCTATGCTTTTGGGCGTCTCTGGGTAGAAATAGTTGTTTCTCTGTGTGTGTTTTGTTGCATTTTACTTTTTTTTTTTTTTTGCAAATTGGGGGTCTTTGTTTTTAGATTTAATTTTTTGTTTGTTACTATTATTGGCATTAGTAGTTCACATGAAAAGAAACCAACTTTCACGTTCAGTATGTTAGAAAGTGGAACGCTTGACAGTGTAATCACTGAAGGGAATTGGAAAAAGCATGGAGCTCATGATTACAATAATGAAGTGAAACTAAAGTGTTTTTTGTTTATTCACAATAAGCTATTATTGTACAAGAATGAATATTTTGGTGAACAGCTTCCCTTAATCATCCGACATCTTTTTTTTATTCAAATTGTTTTCAATTAACTAACTCCATCTTCTTTCTTTTGTTTTAATAGGCTGGGCCTTCAACTTGAATTAGTTCATAGTTCAAAGTGCAATTTTTTTTTTCCAGTGTAGTCTGTTGTCTTCCAACATGAGCATGCCTATGTCTGTTTTACTTTCTTATATTCAGTGGCTATGTTCTTCTGCAGGAGCGACTCTGAGCAAAGGATTTAACCGTGGGTTAGGGACATTTTCTGCTGGAGGCCTTGCTTTGGGTATGGCGCACTTATGTGGGCTAGCTGGAGAGTGGGAAGAAGCTGTTATTTTCGTTAGTATATTTATCATAGGTCTGAATTTGCAATCAATATACTTTTTTTGGCATGTCACTGGAAAGCTCAACAGATGCTAATTGCTAATTTTGTGTTTTGTTTTGTTTGTTTTTCATGACATGTTATTTGGTCGCTAGGATTTCTTGCAACTTATGCAAAGCTATACCCAACAATGAAGCCTTATGAATATGGGTTTCGAGTGTTCTTGTTGACATATTGTTTCATCATGGTATCTGGGTATAGGACAAGGGAATTTGTCCATACGGCTGTGTCACGATTCTTGCTTATTGCACTGGGTGCTGGTGTTGGTTTGGGAGTAAATATATGCATTTTTCCCATCTGGGCTGGTGAGGATCTGCATAAATTGGTGGTAAAGAATTTCATGGGCGTCGCAAAGTCATTGGAAGGTTGATTTACGATATACTTTGCATTTCTTTTATTAGTCCAAACCCTACTTTTGTCATAATTAATTTCCTTTATTGACTATCTTTATCATTTTTTAGGTTGTGTTAATGGTTACCTTAATTGCGTTGAATATGAGAGAGTTCCTTCTAAGATTCTTACCTACCAAGCTTCTGATGACCCGCTTTACAGCGGTTACAGATCTGCTGTGGAATCTACCAGCCAAGAGGACGCTCTGGTATTCTTTGTTGTAACATGGTGATGCATTGGCAATTCACCATATTAGCAGAATTTTTCTTTTGGTTTTTGTTTTAACTCATTATTTTTGTTTGAAGATGGGATTTGCTATCTGGGAGCCACCTCATGGTCGTTACAGAATGCTTAAATATCCATGGAAGAACTATGTAAAAGTAGGTGGTGCACTAAGGCATTGTGCATTTACGGTCATGGCATTGCATGGATGTGTACTTTCTGAAATACAGGTACTAAAAATTTCCACCTCTAACCACATTGTGAGGCTATTAATGACAAAGATACTGTATTTGTATTTTCATTTATTTGTGCTTTTGTTTATCCTTTGGTGTAGCATGACAATGATGATATGTAAGCTTCTGGGAAATTTTTCTTTTAAAAGTATTGCTCATTTCAAAGTAGTTCCTTCCTTCTGATTTGCTATTCTCCTAAAGGAAGAAATCGCGAATCAAAGGCCTTGCATGAACAAATGATTTTTGGTTATGGTTTCCCAAGTGTGGGTGGTTATACTCTTCCATTTTTTCCTAGTGAGACCTCTGGAAAGGATCTATGATAGCTGTGCTTGAGAGCATGTAATTTTTTTCCCTTATCTTCTTGACTTCAAAGATAAGTTGTGCACTTTGGGTGTTTAATAGATTTGTTTATTTCTTGAATATATCTCATGGTCTTCCTTTGTTCTTTAATATGAATGACATGTAGTTACCATTATTTTAGTTTTTTTTCTGGGGCACTTGTGAGCCCTGAGGAAGCTCATTCAGTAATTGCAGTCATGGCATATTCGCCATCAAATATAGCTTGGTTGCCTTGTGTTCTTTTTCTTTAAGATTTTCAGTCAAAATGTTTCTGTGTTGTCTGCTGGCCCATTGGCTATTCAATTGGTGTCATTGCCATCTTTGTCAAGTCGTGAATGCAGCTTTCACCTTCTCTCCTTCCAAGGCTCCAAGAGTTTTGGCTTTTAAAGGGTTTTTTTTTGGGGGGTTTTGGGGTGGGGTGTGGTCGTGGTGAAAGAACATTGATATGCAAAGAGTTCACAAGACTAAGTTTTTGAGAAGAGGGGTCTTTGATGTGGTTGTATTCCCTGTGGACTCACAAATTGAAATTCTGATTTTGGCGGCTAATATCTACTGACCCTTGTGCATTTCGGGTATTCAAGTTCATATTCCACCTGTTTAGGAGAGATAAATGCTCTGCCCGGTCTCATCCTAACTGGAGCCAAATATGCAATATTGACATTTCATCAAAACTTTATCTTCCATACAATGAGACGTTGGCTGCACAAAATAAAAGTTTGACCTTATCACTGAATTGATTAAAATGGGATGCTCAACTCTTTTGGTTATCTGGGCATCTTGAAGCGCATCAGCTGAAAACATGAGGTCATTGTTTTGCCCGAGAGTTTAATTTGATCTCAATTATCATGCCTGGGAAAGTTCTTCCTGCCAAGTCATCTTTGGTGTTTTTTTCCTGAAGAACTCTCATTGAATGATATATATGTGTGGTGGGTATGAAGACTGTAGTTGTATGCGATTCAATATCTTATTCTACAACCCTTATGGTTCGCTGTGTATCGAAAGCAGTGGTGGATGTTTATCTTGTTTTATGTACATGCAACTGTAATGGTCCTCATGCATTTGATAAAAGTAATTGTAATTTTCCTGAACTATCTGTACGTATTTGTGTTTTTATTTGACATATCATAATCTATTTTTATTTAACTTCCAACATTTGTGTATGTAGGCTCCTGCTGAACGAAGACAAGTATTTCGTAGGGAGCTCCAAAGAGTTGGTTTTGAAGGTGCTAAAGTGTTACGTGAACTTGGAAACAAACTGAAAAAGATGGAGAAACTAGGTTCTGTAGATATACTCAACGAAGTGCATGAGGCTGCAGAGGAGTTACAAAAGAAAATTGACCAGAAGTCATACCTTCTTGTTAATTCAGAAAGCTGGGAGATTGGAAGTCGGCCAAAGGAGGTGGGAGATCCTCAAGACTTATTGAACTTGGATGATGACGAAAATACGTTCCGGGAATACAAATCCCTTAGTGAAGCTGTGCTTGATCTCAGATCTTTTCCTGTGCCACAAAGTTGGGATGGCCAAATGCCTGCGATGCCAACTGGTGTGAGCCCCATACCCACTGATGTCAACCGCTCCAACCCACCCGTAGGTTTTTCCTCAGGAAGCATGTTCATGAAACAGGTTTCATGGCCTGCAGGACTGAAATTTAAGGTTGACGAACCTCCAGTAGCAGAAGAATCCAATACCTACGAAAATGCTAGTCAATTGTCGCTAGCCACATTTACATCCCTGTTGATAGAATTTGTTGCAAGGCTTCAAAATCTTGTCGACTCATTTGAAGAATTAAGTGAGAAAGCACGTTTCAAGGAACCTGTCGAATCACCAGAAATATTAGAGCCACCTCGCAGGTTTTGGACCAGATTGCTCAACTCTCTGAAATCCTAAATCAACATATCACGTACTATTCTGCTTTATTTAACGTGCTGTTAGTTCAGTTATAGAATACAATGCTACTGATTTCTGCTGCTGCTGCTGACATTACTCACAAGAACAGTCTTGCTCTCTTAGTTGACAAAGATGAGCATATAATCGCGGATATGTCGATACCTTCGGTTCCGCGGGTGGTGGGGGGTTAGATAATTTGCAGGCTACGATTAGACTCAGAGCATTAATGGGGATAATGAGAATGGATATGAAACAATATGTTTCTGACTAACACTGCATATTGACGTTGGCATTTTTAGTTTTTGCTCCGCTATATATTGTAAGATAACTCTGGAGTTACACGCTTTAATGATGATTCTGTAGTTTATTTTTCTTTGTGTGATCTGTCTCAACTCTCTATCTCTACCAAAACAGAAGCATGTCCTGTGCTGGGTTACAAACCAGCCTTTAATCATTAGTGAATGAGTCTTACTTCTGTTCAGTTGTTTATCTCCCTAGTTTCAACTGGTAACCATATAATGAAAAACATATCTTAAATTTCGACTTTCTTCCGTGAAGTGATACTGGGGATTCAAACACAAGACCTCGAGACTCGAGCTACAAACCCTTTCTTACGTATGGTAATTTTTAAACTAGAAAATAAAGTAATTATTTCACGAGTTTTTGTAAACTGGGGGCAAAAAGGGAATTGTATTTTATTGTTTCTTTTGTTTTTTTAGATGTTATTTAATATTTATTTCTTTTTGTTAAACTGGGGAAAAAAAGGCAAAATTCGGTCGGGGCACGGAAGAAAGAAAATCGGGTGGCGGGTCGGGCGGGATCCGGTCTCGCCCCTGGTGTAAAATGTTTGGTCAAAAAGGAAGAAGAAAAATCCCCGAACGCGACGGAAAATTAAACTAAGCTCATCTCTCTCTTTCTCTCTCTCTCTCTATCTGGCTCTCACCCAAAAGATCTGTCCCATTTCCAAAAGAGTCTCCGTTAGATCGAGCTCTCCAGCCAAGCCCTCAGGTACCTATTTCTCTCTAGTTTCTTCGTTCGGCTTTTTTTGTGTTGTATATTTCTTGTACTTTATTTATTTTTATTATTTTAAATTAATTTCATGCCTCGGTTTTCCTTTCACATATCTGCGATTGGCCATTCATTGATCTTCTCAGATGTCATTTTCTTACCGTCAAAGTAATGTATTCTTGTAATTATGAACCATTTGCATGGATGATGGATCTTGTTGGAAATTGATTGGAAATTGATTCTATTTTTTTTGGGTTGAAATATTTGTTTTTGTTTTCGGGTAAGCATTACTTTATTAAATTTTCTGAAGTACCTTAACCTTTTTAGATAGATATGGAATTTATTCCAATTAGTGAGTAAAAAGATCACTTGTCATATGCCCATCAGTTTGGTTGCCAAGGGAATTGTTAAATACATGTACATGTATCTGATGTAGAAGTGGATTTTCTAAGTATTTCAAAATTATCTTTGTTTTCAGTTAAAGGCATAATTTGTAGCAAAAGATGGCTATGGTGGATGAACCTTTATACCCAATTGCGGTTTTAATCGACGAGCTCAAGAATGAAGACATTCAGCTCCGGTTGAACTCAATCCGCAGGCTCTCCACCATTGCTCGTGCACTTGGCGAAGAGAGGACCAGGAAGGAACTGATTCCTTTCCTCAGCGATAACAATGATGATGATGATGAAGTGCTTCTGGCAATGTCTGAAGAGTTGGGGTTGTTTATCCCATATGTAGGTGGTGTAGAGTATGCCAACATTCTGCTCCCACCTTTGGAAACGCTCTGCACTGTTGAGGAAACATGTGTGAGGGACAAAGCGGTGGATTCATTGTGTAGAATTGGGGCGCAGATGAGGGAGAAGGACTTGGTGGAGTATTTCATTCCTTTGGTTAAGGTCAGATAATTTAATTCTCTTCAATTGTTTAATTTGAGTTTTTTGCCTTGTCATTTGGTTTTAGTGCTTGAACAATATAACATTTGTTGATACTAAGGCAGTAGAAAGTTTTATAGAAAAACTTGACCCTAGGTGAGACCTCAATGTGATATGTTCTTAAAGTCTTTGCCTCGTTTACAAATGCATTGAAAATTTTATAAACTTGATTCTCAGATCACTGTATCCTCAAATGTGGAATACCAGATTAACTATAAATGTCACACTATAATTTTATTATGTTCATGAAGGTTTGGTTAGTGGGATCAATTTTTCTTCTGCATGCACCTTGATAGATGTTCCACTACTGTGAGGTGACACTTTGGCTCATTTACTTTGAATATTACTGGTAGCGAGATAATGCATCCACCTCATTTTCGAAACCCTTTTTATTCAATATGTATGGGGACCCTTACCCTTTCGCTGTGGACACATGATCTTATGGTTTGATCTGGTATTCCCGTGCATAGAGTTGTGGAATGTCTGTAAAAGGGTAGTGGGTTCACAAAGTTTGATTCTTTATTTTCTTTTCTTTTTTCCCATTTTAATAAATTTAACAGTTCACAAATCTACTAGAACTTATTTTTTGATCACATTTTCCATATGAGAATGCTTTGTACCTTGGTGCAGTTAGAGTAACAGTTTCTTTCTTTTTCCACACTATCATTTCAAATATACAGAGACTTGCTGCTGGCGAATGGTTTACAGCCCGAGTTTCATCCTGTGGTTTGTTTCATATTGCTTATCCTAGTGCCCCAGAGACTTTAAAGACTGAACTAAGAACGACATACAGTCAACTGTGCCAAGATGACATGCCCATGGTTAGAAGATCTGCTGCTACTAACCTAGGAAAATTTGCTGCGACTGTAGAAGCCACACACCTCAAAGCTGACATCTTGTCAATATTTGAGGATTTGACGCAGGATGGTATGTGCTGGTGATATTTTTGGTTTTTGCTCTTCAATGTTATTTCTTTTGCTTTTCTTTTTCTGATAGAGCAATATCCATTAATATTCGTGCAAAGTTTTTTTGTGCTTAATTTTGTGTGATCACAAATGGTAACATATACCACTTCTTGTTCTTAACTATGTGAAAACAGAGGAAAGATATAAAATTGATTGGAGAAATTAGTAAAAGAATAGAAGTTCGTCACCTTCCTTCATGCATTCATATTCCATAATTGTTTCTTGTTTTTCCCGTACAGTCTTTTATTGGCCTACCACTGCCGGGGTGTGCGTTTGTTTGTTTTGGTTTATTATATATGAAGTATAAATCTAATGAATTTGAGTGCTTTACAAGGTTTTGACCAAAATTTAGCGTTGATGTTACATATGAACTTGTCTCTAATCACTTTTGTTTTCAGATCAGGATTCTGTTCGGTTATTGGCAGTAGAGGGTTGCGCAGCTCTTGGGAAGTTGTTGGAACCACAAGATTGTGTGACCCAAATTCTTCCTGTCATTGTTAATTTTTCACAGGTATATCATATTTTTGAATGGTATTCCAGACTATAGCCTGTTGAAATAAAACCTCCGCTTACTAGATCTTGTTCTTTAATGTATCCAACGGCAATAGACTAAACTCGCAAGTGCTGGAAAACTTAGAAAACACACAAGAATTATACTGGTTCGGCAGAACTTTTGCCTACGTCCAGTTGTGATTTCTCTAGGTAGAGAAATCACCGCCTCTTTGATTAATAATAGAGATTACAGAACTTTTGCAAACCCTAGAACTAATCCCCTCTTCTTGCCTTGGCTGTCACAGTTTTCTCTCTTAAAGATTTAAGCCTTGCTGCACCCTATTTATAGGCATAGGGTGCTGATTACATATCCTTTACAGATTATAATTCCTATTCTAAGTGGGATAAGAAAATAGACTTCTTTACAATTCCAAATAGACTTGTAGGATTTCTAATCTAAATTGAATTAGGAAACTAAGATTCTTTCCTAGTCCTTTTAGGAGAAGAATTGGTGCACCCTTTTTTTCCTAAAACAATCCTAAACAGAAAAGGACACTAATTGACGAGCCAAAACCTAACATAGCCAGCACGTTTTTTGTTTGTTGATGTGCTCTTGCCAATATAAGTGATGTAAACTTGGTTCTTTTGACCAGGATAAGTCTTGGCGTGTTCGTTATATGGTTGCAAATCAATTATATGAGCTGTGTGAAGCTGTTGGTCCAGAAGCTACAAGGTAATCATTTTTATTTTGTGGCTTGGCTCGTATTTTGAATGTCGTATTAGTTGGGTATTGTAATTTGTAACTGAATCTACTGTATGATCTTTCTCTCTCTCTCTCTCTCTCTCTCTCTCTCTCTCTCTCTCTCTATATATATATATATATATATATATGGGTAGCCTATATATGTAGGGTCAGGATCGGGGGACACACATTTTTGACACACATTATGACACGTTTTAAACCATTAGATTGAAGAGTTTTCAATGGCTAAGATTGCATTTAGAACAAATTATTAGCTTCTTTGTTAAACAATTAATACACACATTGGAACTAACAAAAAAGTTTCAAACTTTTTAAAACTTTTCATTCTCTCTCCTTTTTCTTCAATTTGCATCATCTTCTTCACTTCCCAAAGGCCACCCGAACCACCCCACACAACCTTCATCTTCTTCTTTGGCAATACTCTCTTCACCATCTTTCTGGGCAAGTTCTCCAGAAAAAAAAAATTATATAAAAAAGCTACCTAATCTTTCAAAATTCCTCATCCATCAGTGAACAGAAAAAAAAAAAGCTTTCTTCCTCATTCTCCCTTTTTCTAGTCTGTGCAATATATTTTTACAGCCTATGAAGGAAACCAAATAGAAAAAGTCCACGGGTTAGAGTTTAAGGTTGACTTGAGCTCCAAGTGGAAATACTGCTTCTAGAGGGTTATACTATACCACTGCCAATCTAGTGGTACAGTGTGAATTACAATTTATTCTTATAATTTGTTTAAACATTTTGGTTTGAGATGAGAAAGTCCATGTGAGATCTTAACCCAAACATTTGATGTCTTGACTGCAAAATTTTTAGTCTCCTCAGCGAAATCCAATGGCTACGAGATTTTCTAATCAAGTTTTTACCCCATTTTTTTGGTCAGAAGTTTTTAGCCCTTTAGATTGATGAACAATATTGTCTGAAGCTGATTTCATAGGTGCAGTTAGTTTCTATATTTTATGGACTGTATAACAGCAAAAGACCAGCAAACAAAAAAAAAATTAAAGGCATGGAAACTGAATCTTCTTCCATGAATGGACTCTCAAAATTGATTTTTTTTTTCTTAATAATTGATTATTATTATTTTTTAATTCTTTCTTTTGTCGCATCTTTACATATGGGATGAAATTACAGAATGAGTTTCTAAAATATGTACCCAAGAAGTTTATGTTTGCTGTTTGGATCTCATAATAGTTAGAATTCTTTTAGCAATCCATTGTTGTTAGTAAGGATTTGCTGAAATAGACAGATGAGGGCTGGAGAAATGTGAGGACATTGCACTTGTTTCACTTTTCCAGCAAAGAAAAAATGATGAAGCAAATTCAGGAAGAGATGAAAGGCATCAATTGCAGACAAAGAAGATGCCTGGATTTTTATTGGAGAGGAAGGTGAAGAGAGGATAATTTGAACCTGAAGGGATAGAAAATGGTAAAGAAGAGAATTAAACACTCTTCATACAACATGTTTAATGTTCCCAATAAAATAATAAATAAAATTTTGTTTTGGTTCCAGATGCATTTTCAACTTTTAGATCATGAAACATCTAAAGGCTTAAAAAGGTGTGTCAAAATTTGTGGTTTTTTGTGTGTCCCCCCGATCCTGACCCATATATATTTGGTTATTTTATTTTTCTTGTCTGTTTTCTTTTAAATTCTTTGCAGGGTTAGTATAATTTTGTGAATTTGTCACTTGAGTTCTAATTGATGATTGTTGTGATGTTGGCATACTTTAGGTCTGACCTGGTGCCTGCATATGTGCGGCTGCTTTGTGATAATGAGGCTGAAGTGCGAATAGCTGCTGCAGGAAAAGTAACTAAGTTTTGCAGAATTTTGAATCCAGAGCTTGCTATTCAGCAGATCCTTCCGTTTGTGAAGGTACAAATCTCACCGAATGTGCAGCTTATAGTTTCTTTAAGTAGTTTTTTTGTTGTAAATTTAAGCAATTCTAATACTTTTTAGTGGTTGTTTGTATAAGAATGATTTGATTTATTACGTTTGCCTGATGTAGGAATTGTCAACAGATTCATCCCAACATGTTCGTTCTGCATTGGCTTCAGTAATAATGGGAATGGCACCAGTTTTAGGAAAGGCAATAATATTTTTTTTTTTGTTATCTAATGTGAATTCTTCCTTAAAAGCAATCTTTTTCTCCCTCTCCTTATATTAAAGCTACTTTCTTTTGGTGGTTGCAGGATGCAACCATAGAGCAACTACTGCCTATTTTCCTTTCTCTTCTAAAAGATGAATTCCCTGATGTCCGGCTGAATATTATTAGCAAGCTTGATCAAGTCAACCAGGTTTGTCAAAAGTCTTTCTCTGCATATTCCTCTTTTTTTTTCTGTGTGTTCAGCTGGTGGTTAAACATATGATTTTGTATAATTTATGTAACTATATGTGGTTTTTCCTTTTTCTTTTCACTAATGATGCAATGTATGTACTTATTATTTTGAATCTTGAAATGTTTGAACGCAGGTAATTGGGATTGATCTGCTGTCCCAATCTCTATTGCCAGCAATTGTTGAACTTGCAGAGGATAGACATTGGAGGGTTCGGCTCGCAATAATAGAATATATCCCTTTATTGGCAAGTCAGTTGGGTGTAGGGTTTTTTGATGATAAGCTTGGGTCTCTTTGCATGCAGTGGTTAAATGATAAGGTTTGTGCAGCTCTGGCTTTGAGTAGTAATGCGTCAATATCTCATGTTTACCGTGTAGCTTGAAAAAACAGAAAGAATCAGAAGGGAGTTGTGTTTATGCCTTTGTTGTTTCTACTTTATCATCACTGGTAAATTTGATGCCTATAATTGGTTTACTTGATAAGAAGCAAACACATATGGACCTTGTTTCTAGGTGGTTGACTACTTCTGTGATTTCAAAACCTATAAATTGTAGTAATTGGTGATGCAGTATTTACTGGTAACCTCTTTTCACTAACATAATTGTTTATGTTTGTAGGTTTACTCAATACGTGATGCAGCTGCTAATAATGTGAAGCGCCTTGCAGAAGAATTTGGCCCTGATTGGGCAATGCAGCATATAGTCCCACAGGTTTTCTTATCCTTTCTTATCTTTTTCTGAAAATATTACATGTAGTTATGTCTTGATTCTAGTAATATGTTACTAAAGCACAGTTATCGGAGCCGACCCTGTTAAGGGACTGATTCATTGGGTAGTATTCTTTCAAACTTCGAAATCTTCGGCACCATGCCTAAAGAAAAACTTGGCAATCTCTTGACAGGTTTTGGATATGATTAACAACCCTCACTATTTGTATCGAATGACCATTCTACATGCAATTTCCCTACTCGCTCCTGTTTTGGGATCAGAAATCACTTGTTCGAAACTTCTACCGGTTGTCATCAATGCATCAAAAGATAGGTAAAGATCAAGAGTTATTTAGCTTAGTTGTGCTTTTTGTTTAATTAAAGGTGGGCCTGATGGGCTGAGAATTGTTTCTTGCAGGGTACCAAACATCAAGTTCAATGTGGCAAAAGTGTTGCAGTCAGTTATTCCGATAGTTGATCAGTCTGTAAGTAATGAGAACTTTTCATTTGATAGTGTCCTTATGCGCAGCAGCTTAAAATCCAAAATATAATACTGAATTGAGTGAAAGCACTGAAAGGACTTTTGCATGATATGCCTTGCACAGGTGGTGGAGAAGATGATTCGTCCTTGTTTGGTTGAGCTTAGCGAGGATCCCGACGTTGATGTAAGGTCTTTTGCTAGCCAAGCTCTTCAGTCAATTGAACAGGTCATGATGTCTAGCTAGCAAGATCTTTGTCCTTAGTATCCATTTTGTTCAAAAGTCTTATCTTTTTTCTCATTTCCCTTGTACGTGGACCACGAAATTCCTATGTATCTTAGCTTTTGAGACGCAGAGGTTCTTTGGTACCGTACGCTTAACAATTTGCCATGATTTTGATTTATTTTAGTGTATTTGTCCCCGTCTGGTATAGTAATGCTGCATCCAAATATGGTGTTGGAACTTGGAATGGATGAAACAGTTTTCTTTTCCTTTTCCTTCAAAGCCATGAGAAGAGTTTTTACCCAAACCATTCACGTGGAGATAATGATTATAAGGCTACTAATTTAGTATTATTTGCTTGAAAAACGCAACATTTTCATATAACAGGAGGCATAATGACCAAAAAGTACATATCTCAGATCTTCCACAATAAACTTGAATAAGCAACGAGAGAAAGTTCATTTTAGTGTTTTGGGTTTTTAACTACTTGACATGCTGTGGGCTATACGGGTTTTTATAGCCCAGCTAAATGTTTATGTTTATTTTTGAAAATTTACTATGCATTTTTGGGTTTGGCCCAGCCCAGCCCAGCCCAGCCCAACTCTCCATATACATAACGGCGCGGCTATAATTAAATTATACATGGAAGTAACATAAGATGATGAACTAAGTTTTCTCCCTTAGTAATTATGGGTAATTTTATGTTCTTTTCTATTGTGGCTTATGGGTTTGTGGGTTTGTGGGTTTATTCTTTGTACTCCAATTATATAATTTGGCCTTATTTTTGACCTCATTTATTTCTAACAAATAAAATAAAATATAATTTGTTATTTGTAGTTTAAGTGATTAAGAATATTTATCTCCTCATTTCAAGCCCTAAATTTGATTTTTCCCACATCAATATTGCTTTGCATAAAAAAAACATATTTTATTTATTTAATTTTTTTGTTTTTTGGTTTTACAATTTTTTTTCTCAATAAATAAAAATAAAATTGTAATTTTCGCTTTTACAAAATTACAAGTATTGTTTTTGTTTTTAGTCTTTCCAAAAAATTACAATTATTGGTTTATATTTGTAATAACAAACGTAGACTCGAAGTCAAAATTGCTCACTCTGGTGACGCACTCCCACTTGATCACGTCCATCCAATACCAATTAGACGGCCATACTGATCTCGAGCGATGCCATATATTTTTTTTATTAAAAATAAAATTCCCTCTTCTCTATCTAAAATTAACACACCCTCTCTCTAAGGTGCGCTCTTTCTCTCTCTCTCTCTCTCTAGATACACAACAACATACGCACATCAGGTTCGGGAGGTAATCTTTGGATGTATTAGTGAGTCATTTGGATCCCCTCACTTACTGATCGGATCTAAGGTATAATTCTCACCATCATTTCGTTTACGATTCAGATCTGTTGCCAATTTTTTCCTAGGTTTTTGCGTTTTGATGAATTTGTGCTCTGTTTGGTTGCCGATAAATTGTGCGGACTGAATAAGAAAATTGTGAATCTAGGTTTTTGTTTTTGTTTTTTATTTTGCTTCGGCTTCTCGGCAACCAACCAGACCGAAATGAATTTTCCTTATTGGTGAATTTTGATGCGATTCGATTGGCTACAGTGATCGCGTGGTGAAGATGTTGACCAAGTTTGAAACGAAGAGTAATAGAGTGAAGGGACTGAGCTTCCACAGTAAGAGACCATGGATCCTCGCAAGTCTTCACAGTGGTGTGATCCAGCTATGGGACTACCGTATGGGGACTCTCATTGATCGATTCGACGAGCATGATGGGCCCGTTCGCGGTGTCCACTTCCACAAATCTCAGCCTCTCTTTGTGTCTGGAGGTTCCAAATTTATATATAGTTTTTCAGTTGTCTGGTTTTTGATAGATGCAATTGGATTTCGTTATTGTTGTATCTTTTTTTGATGGGACCCTATAGATCTAGGTTGAAGGCAACTGTAAATAGAAAATGGAAAACGAAATTGAAATTAATTGTGAAGAAAACGTGAAATTGTCATAATCTGAGCCAAGTACTAGTATGGAATGCTTTTAGGAGTATATGATTTATCAAGTCCCAATTGGTGGAGTAACTAGTTTGGATTATTCCACTCTGCCATTAAACATGGTATATCCCAAATTTTCAAAGGTTTATCTAATGCAAGAATGACTTTGAGATAGTATTATTTCGACCAATACTGCCTAATGAATGATCAAGGAGTCGAACCTATTAGTTTTCCTTTTCTTTTAATGTCGATTATGTTGTTGGGCTTTAGATTAGAAAGTTTAAAATCCAAGTAAGATTTCTAATTCGATGTCACTTTGAGTTTTAGTAGAGCCAGATCATTATGTTAGAATTTAGAAATGGAGTAATAATGAAAAAAATTTAAATATATGAAATCTCGTTGACGTGCAAGCCCTTTTTCTATTGATTTATACCCATGTTACCTCTCATGACAGAGATTTATATTCAATACTTGCATTAACAGATTTAGCCCTGCGGAAAAGGGATTTTTGTCTCTACAATTATCATAAGATTACTAATGTGTAGATGGTACAGTTCATGCATTAATCAAGCTGTGTTGCATTTTGACAGGGGATGATTATAAGATCAAAGTTTGGAACTATAAGATGCATAGGTGTCTTTTTACGCTTCTTGGGCACCTTGATTATATTCGTACCGTGCAGTTTCACCATGAGTACCCATGGATTGTGAGTGCCAGTGATGACCAGACCATTCGTATATGGAACTGGCAGTCACGTACTTGCATTTCAGTTTTGACAGGCCACAATCATTATGTCATGTGTGCCTCATTCCATCCTAAAGAAGACCTTGTTGTATCTGCGTCCTTAGATCAGACTGTCCGTGTTTGGGATATTGGTTCCCTCAAGAAGAAGACCGTATCCCCTGCAGATGACATACTACGACTAAGTCAGATGAATACGGATCTTTTTGGTGGTGTTGATGCTGTTGTTAAGTATGTCTTGGAAGGGCATGATCGAGGTGTTAATTGGGCTTCATTCCATCCGAACCTACCTTTGATTGTCTCAGGCGCAGATGATCGCCAAGTTAAATTGTGGCGGATGAATGGTATCACATGATCTTTTTTTCTTCTTCCTTATTACGTGTTTATTATTCAGTTCTATATTAGGAAGCCACCTTATTAATCTCATTTTTCATAAGAATCATGGGCTGTTTAATAAATATTTGTTGTAATGTAAGTTTCATGAGAGTGCACGAAACAATGATCTTGCTGAGTATAAAATTTGTTATTGTATATAGGCGAAGATTGATTATATCAGGATCCTTAGTACCCAAAAGATTGTAGTGTTTCTGGGTAATCATTACAATTGTCTAGTGGTTTGAGTGATTTCAGTTATTAATCTGAGTTGTTCATTTTGTTCTCAGATACAAAGGCTTGGGAAGTGGACACACTGAGAGGGCACATGAATAATGTTTCATGTGTTATGTTTCATGCCAAACAGGACATAATTGTATCGAACTCGGAAGACAAAAGTATCCGTGTTTGGGACGTAACAAAGCGAACTGGAATTCAAACTTTCCGACGAGAGCATGACCGTTTTTGGATTCTTTCATCTCACCCTGAAATGAATCTGTTGGCTGCAGGTCATGACAGTGGCATGATCGTATTTAAGTTAGAGAGGGAGCGTCCAGCCTTTGCAGTGAGTGGTGATTCTCTGTTCTATGCTAAAGATCGCTTCTTGCGGTACTATGAGTTTTCAACCCAAAGGGACACACAAGTTATTCCAATTCGACGCCCTGGTTCCACCACTTTAAATCAAAGTCCGAGGACTCTTTCTTACAGTCCTTCAGAAAATGCAGTTC